>JAWNMV010000145.1:8095000-9386250 GCA_035043635.1 Drosophila rellima | reverse complement strand
TATTTTGACATTTGCCAAATTAAAGTGAGTTGCGACTTTTTCTATTTTTCCCTTTTTACTTGGTTGTTGCCGTTCTTGTTGTTGTTATTGTTGTTCCGGCACCTTTTGCATTAAATATTAATTCATGCATAAAGTGTGAAAAAATGAAATGCGAAATCAGTGCAGACAGGACACGACACTTTTGTTGCCAGGACGTTAAGTCAACATGCGGTTTGGCATCACTTTGAATCCCTGCAATTCGCGGCTACAATTATGGCGATATTCCACCACTCGTCCCACAATCCATTGAATCATCATCCTCCTTATCATCCCCAAACGTTGGCCTGGCAACCAGCAGCAAACAAATTGTTTTATTGTCTTTGGCGTTGACTAAATTAAATGATGAATATTCGCCGCCTTGCTGCATAATTTTCTCATTCCAGATTTCATGAATGCAGCTCGATGTCGGATGAGCGAACGTGCAAATAAAATGCAAATTATTGCATATCTCTTATACATACATATGTACGTTTACCACCCAATTATTAAATATAATTATTTAATTTAATTAATCTCCATTAAAAGCTCTAGAATCGCTCTTTGTTGGTGTACTTCTTTAAAAATAACTGCCATAATATAAATCTTATGCTGCATATCGCTGGCGCTAATTCTTTTTTTATAAGCGCCACCTTGTGTCAGGTAGCAATGTTGCTTTACTTTTGCATAGCACCACAACACGATTCCGTGAAGTTATTTAACCGGCAGATGGTGCTGTAGACTGCGTTGCAAAAACAGTCCGTAATTACGCGTAGAAGATATCAAAAGGATGTTTTAAATATCCCATTTGGTACTTCTTCTTGGGATTTTACAAAACTTCTTCCAATGACTCCTGGTACTATTCGGAGACGCAAACCTTTTAAATAATATGGGAAATTTATGTTAGACATTTGTCCGTACCTTAGCCCTGGTTGGCAATTATGGCAATTTTCTGCACTCAAGTTGGCATCATCATTTTTATCTTATTCCGTGCATCCCTTTAAAGATATCAGCTGTAATTTTTGGCGCAAATTCAAATGATCCGATAAAAACACATTTTTAGTTTGATTAGAAGTACATGGTTTTATTTACTTCGAAAATGGAAGATTATCAATGTTTTGAACTCTTTCAGGTGCAATAACTTATAATACAATAAAAGGAAGTCAAAAAAGTCAACGCCACTGCCAATTGATTCGACTTAGCCCCATTACAGCCTAGATTATTCAGACTAACAATGTATTGGGCTTCATCTGGTGTCTGACAGGCGGCTTGGGTGCATGAAATGTGGCCAAAACTTTGCGCCTGCACCGAGAAGAAGAGCGGCGGACACGGTTCATAGTCATAGCCAACACAGGCGTCCGTTAAATCATAACTAAAGGATCCCAAGGCCGTGGACTCGCAGCTCTCGTCCTGTCGCAGCGATGAGGTGAAATTGCGGAAAGGCAACTCGATGCTGCGGGAAGTACAGACCGTAAAAGTGATCTGGCTAACTGGCGAAATCTTCAGGTAACGCATGCTCTGCCTGGCAGGCAAGTAGAGCGAGTCCAGGCGATAGAAATTGATGCTACCCAAGCGACCGTACTGCTCCAGGGAATTGCTGCCATACTCGCTGACAGCGCCATTGGAATAACAACGGGGATTCGAGATGCGACGCGGCACTGAAATATAGAGTTACTGATAAATTGCCATTTTGATTAGCTTAGATTTTTCATGCTTCTTAAGAAGTAAAGATAATGCGTACAAAATCAACTCTGTTCAATACAAATCTTCTGGGATGTATTTAATTACTTACCCTGCCTGATACGTCTAATAACAGGTGCTCCACACTCCTCTGCCGGCTTATCTAAGTTCAGCACTAACAAATCTCTGCTGGGTTCCCTGACAAAGTCATGGAACCTGACCAGAGCACCGCCGCCATAGTAAATGAAATGCAGATTGGGCAGACTATAGCGCAATCGATCCAAATAGCGACGACTGTAGTCATAGTCGTTCTCATCCACATAGGACGTGGGACTGGGTATCAGCAGAGCCACCAGCGAATGTCCTCCCAGATTATCAGCAGCTGCTTCCACTGCCAGCAATTCCTCCACTCGAGAACTCAGCGTATTCAAAATTGTGGGTAAATTAAACCCGGCTGGGTCTATATAGAAAACAGCTCAGTTGAGTCTTAGACAGGACTAGACCGGATCATACTTACGCCAATAATGTGAAGTAAAGTTCCATTGCTGATATACATCAACTATATAGTTGGTTGTATTGACAATAACTGAGGCATCGGAGGCAGCAAACAGGGTCACAGTGCTGGCATACGGATGAATATTTAAGTTCTGCAATACATAGCTTAAAGAGGGAGAATTTATTATCAGCCTAGCTGTATTGAGATCATTCAAAGCAGAAAGAAATTTAGTCTAGAAGTCAACTTACGAGACATAATCAACAATCCAATTATAAGGCCAATTTGTGTCCACAAAAACAAAGACATTGGTCTTTATAGTCGTCATGTTGGATATATCTGACCACTGACTCTGCCTGAAGGAATCCATGATGCCTGTGAATAGTATGGAATAAAATATTAGATATGGGATGGCCAAAAAGCAGTAAGATTATCGGGAACCACTTGGGAAATCTGATCACGATTAAAAAGTCAGGGTGTGTGTGTAGTTCAAGTGGGGACTTTATTAGCGACTTTGTTCACTCGAACTTAAAACTTATATACAAAAAAATTATAATAATAATTTATGACAAATAATAATGTTTTGGGTGGCGCATACATACATACAAGATGTGGGGGAAATTTTGAACTTTGAACTCGAACTCGACAGGAACCATTCACATAGTTGGCCTACTGGACGGATTGTTGCAGCAGCAGGGCCAGCAAAATGGTCAAGAGACTGGCCGCCAGACCCGAAACTCCACTGTAGCAGCCCATGTTGACCGAGGAGACGACGTAGCGCCATTGATCGGGCGTCTGACAGGCGTCCTGGGTGCACGAGGTGGTATTGATGGCGCCAGGTTGCACGGACAGATAGAGAGGAGGACATTGGGTGATGGTGTAGTAGCCATTGCAGGCACTGGACAGATCGTAGGAGTAGCTATTGCCGCTGATCTGCACGCAGTTCGAGTCCGTCGCTGTTCCCGTTGTCTGCGAGGATGTCGTCGAGTTCTGCTGCGGCCACTCGTTGGTGCGCGAGGAGCAGACGGTGAAGCTGCCGCCATTCTGCGATTGGATGGTCACCACCCGGTTGGCTCCCGCTCCAAAGAAGTAGTTGGATGCCATGCGATAGAAGTTAACGGTGCCCGGACGCACATACTGATACATCTGATCCGTGCCCCAGCTATTGGTGTACCAGGCGGAACCACAGCGTGGATTGATGATGCGACGAGGAACTGCAAGTGAATAGAGGAACTCATTATTGTACTAGATGCTCTGACTGACTAGTCGAACTTACTCTTTATTATGCGCTTAGCCACAGGTCCTGCCGATGCCGCCACGGTACTTCCCGGCGTGAGGGAATACAGATCCCTCGTCGAGTCACGCACAAAGTTGGAGAAGCGCTGAATGTTGCCACCGCCATAATAGACGAAGCGCAGATCCGGAATCTGCTCGTAAATGTACTGCAACTCAGTTGACGCATAGTTGGAGTCGCCATCATTCACAGTCGCCTGATTGGGAAGAACCAGGGCCACCAATGAGCGACCTCCCACGCTTGAGTTCGTCTGCTCGCCGTTCAGCAGGTTCTGGGTCAGGTTTTGGATCGTACGTAGAACCGTGGGCAGATTGAAACCTTGGTTATCTGTGGGAAAATAAAACAATTAGACTATAATCTATAACAGAGCGGGGCAGCAAAGGAACTAAACAACAAATATCTACAATATTCTTATAATTGCACATAAATTATTTGGGTTCAGCGCCTCCACTCGAACCAGCGAATTTGCTGTTGTATTGATGCCAATTTGCAAAACACAACTGACTGTATAAATATTTAAGGACTTACACTGCGCCTGCGTGGTCACATTCCATTGCTGATACACGTCGGTGACATAGTTTGTGGTGTTCACAATAACTGAGCCATCAAAGGCCGACAGCATTGTCACGGAGCTGCCGTAAGGATGGATATTCAGCTGCTGCAGGATGTAGCTGCCAAGAGAGCGAAAGAGAGGGAATAAGAGTATTATATTTAATTGGATTTTCCGTTAAACTCACGCGACATAATCCGCAATGGAGCTGTACTGCCACGAGGTGTCCAAGAAGATGTACAGATTCGTCATGGGGGTAATAATATCTGACAATTCCTGGTTTGTGCTGGCCGAGCAGGACACATCGTTCAATGACTGAGCTGTTGGAGGGAGAAGGCAAAAGAGAGAAAGAGGGGGCAGTTGCGTGTGAGAGCGCGGCATTGCAAGATAGAGACGAAGAAAGCATGGAGAATAGAGAGCAATATAGATATGTAAATGTGTGACTCTGACTAGATTTTCCCAAGTGGTTCCAAGTGATGCATTTCGACAATACTGATGGGGTCTACTTACGCACATAGGTCACCAGGGAGAGGGCCGCGGTGTTGGCGAAGCTGGCAATCGTCTGTGGGGTGAGGGTAACCCGCAGTTGCATCTCACGATCGAGAACCTGGGCAAAGGCACTGACTTGACCCTGCATCTCCAAAATGGGCGCCACGACGGGGAACTGTTGCTGCCGACTGCAGGCCTGAATTCCGGTGCCTAGAACACCAGTTGTGGAGTAATACATGCGGAGCAGCTGCGACAGCTTCATTCCGGAGGCCTGAGTCTTCCACTGGGCCACGTTCTTGGCGATGATCAAACCATCTAGTCCTCCACGTATCTCCGCATCGGTTGCCTCTAGATTATTGCGCTGCGAGAGGAAGTACCAGTGGGGCAGTACCGTGTCATTCCAGCCACCAGTTGCTCCCACCGATGCCACATTGTTGGGCGTCACCGGCACCTGGACAAGCGTCACCTCGGCGAGATCCCCGCCGAGAGTGGCCGCCCAACGGTTGTCAACCGCGGACGCAGTCGTCTGAGACTGAGTGCGACCACGTCGTTGGGTGGCGAGGGAGAGAAGCGTACTCAGAGGAACTGTTTGCTGCTGCAATCCCGTGGCCACGCCCGCTATCAAAGCTCCCGCCGAGACGGTGCCCCAAGGGGTGCGCACAACTCCGTCCTCCACGGGACATTGGCTGTTGCCCTCTGGCACCGCATACGCCCAGTCATTGTCGTAGTCCAGTTCGCCAAGCACATAGTTCGATCCCGATCCCGATCGCTGACGCTTGGGTCTTTCGTCCAGCCATTCCGCGTCGCCAATGAAGTTATTACTGGCGTCCTTCTTAGGGGAACGGGGCAGGCGTTGGGCACGATACTGAGAGAGCTGGCCACACACGGTGTTCTCATCGCCACGCAACCTGGTATCAAAAGTGCTCGACATCATGAAGTGCAGGGAACAGCGTTCCGTGCTCGTCAGCGAGCTGTTCGGGAAGTTGTTGGCATTGCCCGGCAGCAGTCGGGAGAGGAGAATGCGCAACTTGGGGAACTGAAAGCCAGTGGGACTATAGGGAATAACTCCGTCGACAGGCGTAACGCCGGCAGCCCGCCTAATGCCGTCCTGCCGGAACCGGTGCAGCAGAGCCACAGAGATCTGTCTAATGTCCATCTGGTATCCGGTTGCCGCATAGCTCAACTCGACCTTCTCGATCAGCGAGATGAGTGTGTCCATATTGGCGGGCAGACGGTTGTCCCGATTCATGAAGTAGGACGTATTGTAGCATTCTATCAGCGAGGGCGGTATATTAAGTTGTGCGTTCTCCTGTGCCTCCACCGAGCCGATCGAGAGGACCAAGCCCAGGCAAAGGCAGACAGCGGCTGCCTTCAATTGTGGTGCAATTCGCATGCCGTGGCTCTTGGGTGTCGGTTGTGTATGTGTTGGATCGTTAAATGGAAGCTGAAATTAGAGAAACATAGCTCTTCATTTAATATGCCTTCGGGCAGGTTAGTGCTACGCTCCCCCTTCCCCCTTTTCCAATTACAACACTCTCTCCACTTATCAAACTGGCCCTGGCCCAAAAAAAATAAAGAAATACCCAAGCCGTTGAGTCAGCATCGACATGGCTTACAGCTGTCCACGCAGTAACGCAACACTGATAAGGCCTTAACTATTAACCATTAGCCATTGTATCCACTGCATGTACAGTACGGTCTCTTATCAATCCACCAACAATTATTCGTGTTTGATTTACGCGCATGTGTAAACTTTGTTATCCTTATCGCTAGACATATATTTACACAAGTCCACAACAGGTTGGGCTTTCAGATGTCTCTGATGTAGGTGCAAGTACATATATTGATCTGATAATTTCTAAATGAGTAAATTCATTAAATTCGTTTTGCTACGCCGCTTTTTGTTAGGACAGATGAAAAATTGATGTCTTATCAAACTATTGTGTTACGAATTTCACAGGTAAAATTAAAATTGTTAGTAATTTCATTCAACTTTTAATAGAATCAAAGAGAGTGTTACTATTAACGGAATAGTATCGATACAATTGATATCTTTAAGTCAAACCAGAAGATAAATCCTTTTTAGATGACCAAAGAGCACAGATAAGTTTAGTTAAAGATATTTCAGATAATGTTTGTATATCAATATCTATCGATGGTGTCTCACTTCCGGTTTGAATTTCAATTTTACAACTCTTTGTTAACTTTCTTGTAAGCAGCTTTCGTAAAGCTCATTTAACCACTCCTTAGGTGGACGGAAGCTGATGTCATTTTGGAACACTCATGGACTTATCAAATGAAAAATAAGTTCATATAATAAAAGCAGTAAGCGCATGAGTCAAGTTGCCTTGATATGCCATATTCATATACTTGCAATATCGGTTATCAATTATTATCAGTTTCACAAAGAATTTGTTCAAATTCATAGTTGCTCCCCCTTTACTATATATGTATAGTAGATTGGTGCGGACACTAGACAATACCGATAGTTAGAGAGCTTTGCAGAAAACGTATTGCTCTACCACAAAAGCACAAAATAACGATGAGTCAGTTATGAGAGTAGAAACCTGCCATGCAATATATGTAGATGTCTCTTTTAGTCGGGACAATGCTGGTATTTATATTATACACTATATATAGTCTGCAAAGTATACACTACTCACTACACTGCGATTTTACGCGATGCGATAAGATAAAAATTTAATTGTTTAAGCACAGTTAGTTGTGAAGTAAGTAATTTAACACTTTTTAAAATTCCATTTATCGTTTATCGCTCGTGCAGACTTTTTTGTTGAATTTACCTCACTCTGATATAACTTAGTATTTCGATTTTAATACTTATTTAAAACACATATTATTCACCAATGGCAATTTATTGTTATCTTAATCAATGACAAATCTATTGACAGCTCAGCTTTTTTTTAAATAATTATTCCAAAACCGTTGATGTTTTTTCCGCATTACCTTCTTCCACTTGCTAAACTATTCGTACTGATTGTTAGGTATTTGGGCACCTGTGTGCCTCACCTAAGTTGGTGCCGAGTTGCGTCGAGTTTTGTAATCTCGTCAACCTGCTTATCAGTCCCCAATACCAACATGACTGATAAGATACTAAATATCTGGATCTGGGTGAATAATACTCTACACCGCGAACGTTGTGCAAATCAAAATCGTTGAGAAATCTTTACTTTATCAGTCTACACAAGATTAAATTTTACAAATGATCCTGCGAAAACGTGAAGGGAGGGACAAAGGAGATATATTTGCACACAAAAATCAATTAAATAATTATAATTAATTATTATTATAATTAGTTAATAAAGCTAATAATTCATTTAAAATATATGCAATTTTCTAGCATGTAACCGATTACGCATTCAAATTTGAATTTGATAAGCTTATCGATACTTTGAAGAAGTGCTATGCGATTATTGGGGCTGCACTCCACGGTAAGCCAAGGGTGCCACACGTTCTTAAACTGTCGGTAAATTTTCGTGTTGTTGGTTAGTTCACTTTGCTGAACAAGTTTTATGTTCATTTTTCATTCGTGAGCTAAATCAGTCATTTAGCTTTGTTATTAATTATGACAAATTGCAATTATGTAGGTTTAGGCTTTTAATTTAACTATGTTGATTATTATTATTTATGTGACACTGATCTTATTAAAAATAGGGAAAACAGTTAGCTTGTTTTTTATTTTGGGTTTAAGTAACCATTCACATTGTTAACGTGAAAATATAGTAACTGATAACTGACCAATTGGGAAATTAACGATATAGTTCATGATTGACTGAATAAGTTCATTCGTTCACCTTAATGATCCGTTCATTTGAATTTCTTCAGAACGAAACGACACAACTCTAGTGTTTGTGTTGGTGTTCTTGTAATCAATATTCTATCAGAATGTAAATAAAAAAACATCTTTTCGTTAAATATTTTATTAAAGTGTTAATAAATTGCAGGGGCAAGCACAGGACTGCACAACAGGATGCCATTTTCGTGGCGTTCATGGAAAGGCATCCGATAATTGCCAAAAACTACTACAAGGGCGACAAATTGGCCAGCGAGGCCGCTTGGAGAAGATTGAGCAGAGAGTTGAACAGCGTGGGACCGCCAGTTAAGGAGGCCAGTGAATGGAAGCGGGTAAGTCGAGCAATCTATATTTTATTTATTGGTATGTCTTGAAATGCAAGAGTTCTTAAAGGTATGGAAGGACTGGAAGAATTGCATTCGCAAGAAGATAGCGAACAACAGGCTGGAACCGAACGCCACTGGCAAAAGTTCATTATATCAAGACACGCTGACGCCTTTGGAGGATGCAGTGGCGACAATCACAGATTTATATGAAATGGCAGACGTCATGGTGGAGTCACAACCCACCAAGGCTAAGGGTCGCAGTGAGGCAAACACAAATATGCGCTTGCAGGACATCAAACCTGATAACGACGAGGAGGCATCCGAAAATGGTATTTTAAAAAAAATTAACATAAAACGACAACTTTGTAGCATTTCAATTATTTAGATGAAGATGCTGATGTGGATCACGAGGAAGATGAAGAAGAGGACGACGAGGAGTCTGGCGAATCAATCAGCGTTAGAGATGTCGGAGTTAAAGTGGAGCAACAGTTGCATCAACATTCCACAGCCAAAAAACGAAGGTTAGAACACGATCTCAATCTCAATGGGTCTCAGTTTCTGGGCGAGAGCACAGTACTCATGGACATAGCCAAGGAGCTACGCGACCTGAACAGACAAACTAGATTAAATGCCCAGCGCACAGAAGCCAATACAGAAGCATTACTAGCTATGGGCACACAGATCTCCGATCTGATGCAACAGCAATTAAAAGAGCGCAAACGTCTCAATGCAATCATGGAGAAATTTGTGCTAAAGATGGAAACTACCGATTAATGTAGAATGATTTTGAATTACAACAAATAAGCTAATGTAAGGGACTACGCTCAACGAAAGAATGATTCTTTGTGAAAGTAGAATATTAATGTATTTGAGAACACATTGTGCAATCCATTAAAGTCATCAGCAAATTTAAGCGTACGATTGATTCAAATATTGTTTCAAATGGGGATTTATATTTTTATTTTTTTTTTAAAGTGTACCTTGGACCAGCAAACTAGGATAAATTTTCACTGGGAGAATTATTAATTTTTTTAAATTGACAACTTTATTTTAATTAACTAATTCCAGATGCAGTACGGGATACTCGAAGCTGTTTTATTCTGAATCGGACAGCAGCGAAGATATACCTTATAAACATAGTAATAACCATCAAATAGGTAAGAATATTAGGGTAATTATTATTGTCATGAATTAAGTAATACTCATTTCTAATATTTTCAGATATTTTAAGTACACTCAAACAGATGATCGAGCTGCAGAAAATTTCCAATGATAAAATTGAGCATTTGACAACGAAAGTGGATCAACAAACTGCGGAGCTGGCGAAGCTCAAGTCGGAAGTGGCTTTCATGAATGCAAAAGCTGGTGGATGTCTTCGTATAACAAAAGAAATATTGCCAATGGAGCCTTTCAAAACCTTTCAGAATCTTTGCAATTTTGAAGAATCTCTTAAAAATGAGAAAGTCTTTAAGGATTTTGTAAGTAATCTATCTTGTTATTTTCGAATAACTATTTTAAATATTATATTAAATGCAGGTAGCCGAACTTCTCTTATCGGGTGAGAAAACCTATGACAAGTTTATTCGCTCATCTTGGCGCTCCATCATAACAGATGAGGTCGCCAGGCAATGCTCCTGGCGTGGTACAGAGTCCAAGAATAGTGTGCGGGGATTATATATTACCTTAGGTATTCGAAGTAAGTAGTTCCAAAAAATAAATGAAACAAAATTAATTTGAATTTTCTATTAATACAGCGGCATTTAAAAAAAAGTTTGCGTTGGAGGACTCGGATTTTGACAATACGACGAAGAAGTTTTTCCAATATGCGCAGGACAGAATGTTGAAGGCGACTTCAAAAAAAAGAAAAGTTTAGTTAACTTATCTTTTTTTATTTTTCAATTTATAATGTATTCATTTTTACTTTGGTTAACTTTATTAATTACTGTAATTTATCTCGAGTATTACATTTTTCCTTTTAATTACGAAAGTGTGACGAACTCGCAACATTCATTAAATGGATAATCTTTAATCTAATTTCGAATTCAAATTGTGTAAGTAATTCAAGTAAAAAAATGTTTAATCGTTGAATAACTTATTTAAATTGCGCGCTAAGTACCTATTTCTGGCGGTCGGGCGATGAGCTCTAGTTTCAAATGTGCAGTCAAAAGAATACCCCTGATGTTAGTTAAAACAATCGATTAATTCTAGTAGGCTATCGATAGTTCAACGCTACAAACAGCTGACCAAATATAATTTATCGAAAATTCTCTAATTATTTAATTATTTGTTTTTCATTAATAATTTAATAATGTACAAATTCAATAAACCAAAAAAAATTAAAATTTTCTAAAATAATAAAGGGTATTTTAAGAAATTTTAGGTGAAATTCACCCATTGCGTGGTGAGGTTGGTATATTAATTCTAAATAAAATTTTAAGCAATTTACAAAAATATAACAAAAATTCCTGAGACAGTTTCAAAATTCTACCTTCAATATTGAGCAAAAACCTTATTTAACTATTTTTTTAAAAGTAGTTAAATATGGTTAGTGGCCGCCATCGTTGCCACCTTTCTATTATCAAACTTGGGCTCAGGCTGCCACCTGGTTTTTTTTTTAGATAAAAGGTGTTAAAAAAAATTAAAAAAAATCAAGTTGGCAGCACAGCAGCAGCAAAACAGCGCCAAAGTGGCGAAGTTATTTTTAAAATTTAAAATAAGTTTTATTCTTATTTAGAAGTTCATATTAGACAATTGACAACATGTCCGGTAAATTGGACGTTAGGGTCTGCAAACTTGGTGAAAAGAACCAAACAGAGGAACTCCGTGAGCTCATAAGGAATACCAACATCAAGGAAGTAAGTAGCGTCACATTCTTAGAGTATATTGTAGCATTTCACAAGATCTGAAAATTTACAGTTGACAACAACACTCAAAGCCAAGCTGTCGAGGAGTGACTGCATCAACTTTTGGAACTATTTATTGTTGGCCTGCGATACGAACAATGCGGAGACGCGAGAGAAACGTTTTGCCTGCGTGCGATGTTTTCTGGACGGACTTCGCACTGTCGAGATGAGCTACAAACTAACCGTGGACTTGATTACACGCCTGCACCAGGATTTGTCCACGTACTCGTCAGACGAGTTGAACTGGATTCTGGAGCACTGCGTGGACGATATGCGTGCTGGAGATGCAAAGTGTGTGGCCTGGAAGGATTTACTGCCAGAAACGCTGCTAGTCTTAATTGCCAAGCCGCGTCTCGTCATCAACGGCATTGCCATGGCTGGCAACGAACTCAGGGATAGCACTGTACGAAATCTTTGTACCATGCGTTGGCCTCCCACAATCCTGACGCCCATTGCCGATATGTTCATGTATGTGTGTTTAGTGGGAAAATACTCCAAGAAACACGTTAATCTTCAATCTGTAATATTTACGATACTCTTTTAGCATGCTGAAGTTAAGTAATGCCGAGCGAGTGACGGTGCTAAATAAGTTTTCAGGGGCTCTGCAGGAACTGTCGCCCATGGAGCTGCCTGCCCTGTGCTACCAACTCTTCTCCATGTGCAACAGCGCTGCACAACTCATAATTCCTTTGCTGGCCCTGGAGAAGTACTTTCATCGAAACTATTATAAGCGTTTGTTCTCCGACATGTGCAGCAATTCCACAGATTTTGACAGCATTGGTACGCAGTTTTATCTCAAATTCGATGGGTGTTTTTTTGATAGAATTGTGGATTTTTTAGATGCCTTCTCGGACAAGGAGATGCGCGAGGCGGAGGAGACAGTTCTGCATCATTTAAACTACTGCACCATGTATCTACTAAGTGAGCAGCATGTGGCAATAATGCTCAGGGTAAGGATTAGTATTGAATTAAGACTTTTAAACAATTAAAGCCCTTTTGGTTGCAGAACTTTCTCCATATGCCCGATGCTATACTGACACCATTCATGCTCAGCGCAATCATCTCTATGACAGCTGTGAATCGTGATCCGGAGTCTGCGCGTTCCTCCAGCTGCATTCTGCTTCCCTTTCTGCGCAACGTTATAAAACACAACGAGGACGAAAGAACCTTGGCCGACTACTCGGTTTGGTGTCGCGATACACTACAGCGTCAGCCTGTGGATCTGCTTCAGGTTTTCACAGTGCTCATCGATCAGAACAAGGATGGCAAGGACGTGATAACTCCGGGCTTAGTCAACTTGGCCTTTACGCTGCTCAAAACACACAATTCACCAAAACTGAATACGATGGCGATTACATTTCTGACCAAGTTCATACGCAGGAGATTCATGTTTGGACAAGGTATTATTAAGCGCATTGCCGAATGGATGGTCGTGGATCAAGAGCAGAATCAATTCTCTGGTAACTAGATTCTATTAATCTCATATAATCTGAAATTAAAATAAATTTATTTCTGGCAGATTGTCTTACTATGCTGAGCGTAGCGGATACTTACACAGTCTCAGAATGTCTGGAAACTATAACAACGGTCATGGAAGATTTTCTTTGGGTGCGCTTCGTAGCTTTCATCTCTCTCCCTTTGTCAACTTCATTTTACTTTGTTGCTTTTCAGCTACCTGGCGAGCAATCTATGCGCATGATGAACTTCATCTTGCCACTGCTCAAACTCTCAAATCGTGTGCGTGATGCCTTGATCGATGTGCTCCGCAAAGCTATGACAAAGTGAGTTTAATTTATTATTAACTAATAAATCTATAACTACTCCATATTTTGATTTGTTTAGAGACTTTCGGACACGACGCATGGCAATCTTTGGCTTCTGTATGATCCTCAAACAGTTGAACAATAGCAATTCAGTGCGTCAATCGCAGAATGCCAGCAGCTTCTGCACGCAGCACAACATATCTGGCTACTCGATGATGACACAGAGCTCCTTGGGCAATCGCAGCAATCCACAGCGCAATTTCGATATGCTTACATTGGAAATTATTGGAATCTTGCGTAGCTGCTTCGATCAACAACTGGATATACGCCGTACACTCTATGAAAGTGAGTAGAAAATCGAATTTAACATGCCCAAAGATTAATGCCCGCTCTTTCTCAGATCTTCAACGTGCAGTTGAGCTGAACGCCAAGTTGGTTCCTCATGTTTTACAGTTTGTGGACTTTCATTTGCGTAGCTTTTTTGATACACCGTCGGCTGACGAAGTGGGCGACGATCTGGATACACGTTTTGCCATAAACTATGACCAGCTGCTCGGCTCCAAAGATGAGCAAGTGGAGTTAAAGGATAATCTGGGCTGCCTGGTGCAGTTCGTATCCCATTGCCTCACAGTTTTTGAGCGCGCTCCTTCAGGATGCGATGTACGTGAGATGCAGAGACTGCTGACACTCTGTACGCAACGATTGGTGGCCAATAGGTTACACCTGGAGGATACTGTGAGTTGCATTGAATCTTGCTTATGGTTTATAATTATCCCTTTCTTAGTCTCCACCAGCTACACATATGAAGTGCTCGCGCATTCAGCAGGAGTTGAACCTTATCGAGGGTCTAATCTCGCACTCTATACTCTGCTCCAAACCGAATAACGATGCCATTAAACAGATTCTACCGCTCTTTAAACAGCATGAGAAATTGCTAAAGGCTCTTCACAGCTTGGCAGACCTTTCAAAGAAAACCCAAAAACAATCCAAGCAGTCAACGACGAATGAAAGTACTGTGACTGCCAATGTTAGCGTGACTACAGCCAAGCTTAAGCAAATGTGCACACATCCAGAGAACATTTGGGATCTTTTCATATTGGAAAAGCTGCTCCATGTGCTACATGAGTGAGTAATGCTAGCTTACACAAATCTTTTTAATTATTAATCGCACTCTCATTCCTTTTAGCGACCTCGTGCCATTTGCATCCGTTGATAACACAACGCAACTACGAAGCTATGAGCCGCTGGTTCGTTATGTGCTGGAGATTACTGCCCAGAAGGTGCATGCCATACGCGAAGAGCCAGGCTATAAACAGTTGTCCTACAGCAAGCGAACCTTAAAATTGGTAACAGATATCACCAAGGTAATCTACGAGCGATGCATTCTTCGACTGCCAGATCTGTGGCGAAACTTTGACTTGGAGAGCGCCTCTTTGGCAGCCAAATGTTTTATGGAATGCGTTCGAACAGCCCATGAGACGTATGGAAAGCGTTTCAAGGAGTTTGTCAAGGGATTCGGTAATAACAAATTTTTCAAATGTTCTCATATGTATATTCAAACATCATCTTTTTACTCTTTATAGATATGGCCACCATAAATAGAAGCAAGGAGGTGACATATGTGTTACAGGGTGTGCTTGACCAGTACATGAAGGAGGATGCCAGCAACAATGACTCCGCGGAGGCACTTACCGATGATAGACATGGCGCCAAACTGCCTGTTTACCTTTTAGAGACCCTGGAGATTCTATACGACCATATTAGCTATGGAGAGCGTGCTGCAATAGATTCTTACACTTGGCTGCTGGAATTTTGTCAAACATGGGAGCTGCGTAATCCAGCAATGGGTGTTTTGCATCGTATTCTATTTGCTCAGCGTCAAAAGACACACTCGGGCCCGTTCTTTGATGCTATAGCCAGGCAACTGGGCCAAGTGCTGGGCACACAAAATGATGACATTGAGAATCCACAGTCGAATTGGGGTCTTAAGACTCTGGATGAGAGCACAGCGGGAAGTTGTCTGCAGTATACGTATGCTGTTGTGCAGAAGCAGCTGGAGGATGTGGATTACTTTATCATCAAGGCCAACAATTTAAAATACAAATGCAGCATTGTTCCAGAGTCTGATCGGGTATACTATCGTGGCAATCTAGAGACTTTGGAGGGTTCCATTTGCACCCAGCTTATTCTGATAACTCGAACACTCTTGGAACTTACAAACGTATGCATTCCGCTGGGCAGCTACATGGATGGGCTAATGAAGCTACTAATACAACTTTATACGTGCCTCAAGAATCTATCAAGACACTATTTGGTCGGCTACACAGAAGATGCCAGCAGTGGCAAGAGCATTAAGTATGTTGGGCTAGTATATGTTTGATATTTTAATTCTTATTCATTATTTTTGATGCCTCTGCCAGGTTTGAACAGCTGCTGAAGAACGTGGGCAAGCCGTTGCCAGCCAACATCTATCAGCTAATTTCTTATGTGGAGTATAACATTCTTGATGATCAATCAAAGGAGCCGACAACAAAGCGCAAGCCACAGGCGGAGCGTGCCAAGGTGCTGCGGGAGACTCGTCTAATTCCCAAGGTTATACTGGCCATTGAGAACTTCAATAAGCACATAATACTGCTCTCCAAGAAGGCCAAAATGAATGATCGCCTGGCGAACTATCTGCACTTTGGTGCCGTGCGGGACTTTAATATCAAATCGGGTGACCTGAAAGCCGTCATCGAGCGCACTTATTCGCATAGCAGTCAGATTGAGGTATCTGATAGCAATATTGAACTTATGGAGGATGAGGAACGCGAGGAACAACAGAAAGAGCAGGAGAAGCCCGATAGCGACGATGAACAGGCCAGCAGCATTGCAGAGCCCAATAATGGTGATGATGATAGGGAAGAGCAGCAGCCACAGCCGTCCAAGAAGAAACAGGAAACCACTCGCAAAGCCCAGCGACGACGAAGAGCTCCCAGCAACGACGCGGAGGAGTCCCAGCCCAAACGTAGGCGTGGACGGCCGAGCAAGAAATAAGAACGGTTGCTGTGCTCAATCATTGGTGTGAATGGTGGACGGTGGATGAGCGTGGGCATATTTAAGGGCTATAGCAACGCGTGTACCTGCATCATCAACATCGTCGTCATTCGTTGGCAAATCCATTTAAGTTTTTAACTTGTGTTTTTATGTACTTTTGCGCAAATTTGATGCCCGCACGCAATAGAGCAACCGCCTCCCACCTTTCTCTACATCTCACATGGCAAGTGGCCGACCCATCATTTTATTGCACTTGAAAACTTAATTAGGCCAAAATGCGGTGTGAACGCCTATTTTCTTCTTCTTTTTTTGTACCCTGTATCAAGCTGTGCGAGATTTTTATTACATGCATCAAATGTAATTTGTTACCAAATTTGATGTGTTTCTATCTTCTTCAAAACGGCATAAATAAAAGAAAACTTCCACGACTTGGTTGGGGAAGTTGTTGGGGGGTTGGAACTGGTGTTCCTGATGGCCTGCCAACTGTTTTCTTTTTTTACTAGAGAACCATCATTTAAATGCGTGGCAGGTTTTATGGTTCAGGTAATTTTTAAGTTTTGCCTCGTATCCAACTGAAAGCTACCTTAAATTTAAGGGCGCTGTACAAATGCGTCTAGTTAAACTACTCGTTGGATTAGTTTCCTGAATTGTAGGTTGAAATGCTATTGCTATTCAACCCCCTGTCTGCCTGACTCGTGGCAGCATTGGGTGTCAAGGGTCAGCGCACTTCAGTGCGGCGCCAAGAGGCGTTAATACATTTTGTAATAGTTGTGGTGATTTGTCCAAAAATATTGCCTTTTGTCATCGAAATTTATTGAAATCAATTGATTTGCTTTGTTTAACTGTTTTATGAATAGCTGATGCTTCTATATAAATGCGAGTATGTGGATTAATGGGGATGAGTTCCTGTTGCAATCAATGATGCAGAAGCATTTGTTCAGTTGCTTAACTTTTAATTGTTGAAATCTTTTCAATAGTTAAATAAATAGGTATTCCAAAAAATAAATGTATTTCGTCCATTGCGTTACGTAGTGAATTAGGCTATTATTTTTCCTTTTAAAGTTACAGTTTGAAAGCATTATCCTCTCATAATCTTTAATTTTTCTCTAGTTAGAAATTAAGTATTTTCCTCATTGCTCCGGGCTTATCTTACAATAGTTCTTGCTATTCTTAATTTTTGTATTTGAAATTTTTGTAATTCTATTTATACCCTGTGCCCATTGAAAATGGTCACCTATATAAATATATATATAAATGTATGTATCAAGCATAAGGAATCATCTCCGACCCTATTAAGTATATATATTCTTGATCAGTATCAACAGCCGAGTCGATTGAGCCATGTCCGTCTCTCTGTTCGTCCGACTGTTTGAGTCAAAGGATCTCAGAGACTATAAGAACTAGAAAGTCGCTGTAGTCGAAAATCTAATGCCGCATCAGCAAACCTTCGTAGTGCCGGTGTGGAAATACGTATGCGGCTATGCGGCAATTTTGATACAAAATCAATATTTGTATAATAAAATGGTCAAAAAAAACATCCCTTTTGAAAATCTATCAAGATTTGACAAATCCATTCAAATTAAAAGAATAGCATGTAAATACTATAAATAAGGGAACATTTTGCAGTTTTTGGCATAAATCTTAAAGAAACTAACCGAAGTTTAGTGCAAAAGTACTTTTTTACCCTAATTCTATCAGCTGGAGTCGATTTAAAGAATAAATTTAAGATTTAAAAATTTTCGAAAATTTTCGAAAAATGTAAAGGGGTAACTATGTATCTATCAAGATTTGACAAATCCATTCAAATTAAAAGAATACCATGTAAATACTATAAAGAAGGCGAGCGAAGTGATCAGGTGGCGGAGCCCCCTTGTTTTATTCTTTGTTGTGCTCGTATTGTATTTGTATTCTAGAATCTAGATTACCTCATCTTGAGTTTCCTCTTGAACTACCCCCCTTAATGCTTAGCGCTGTATTTGCTTCGTTAGCAAAGTCGAAATTTGCATTTAGAAACATAAATATTTTGTGGTTATTTTTTGCTTCTGTTATTTTTCATAATTTTGTGCATTTTTAAGAAGTTTAGCGCCAGGGCAAGTGTTTGATTTTCAACTGCGACGGCAGTGGGAGTATCAAGTTTGGGAGGAAGGTTTCTAAATTTATTATTCAAATTTTCTCAGTTGATTTGCTTGCATTTATTTTTAAACATTACAGGCGTGATTCAAGCTTTGTTTTAATTCACTTAAAACTACATAAATTTAACTTTACATGCAGGCCGCGCAGCTCACGTGCCTCAGGGCCGGCTGTGCGTTTCCAATAGATATCAAGATACAAATGTATCTACAGTAACAGCGACGAAATCGTCGCTGTCGCGATTCAACAGCTTAGCTCACGATGCGACATTTAATTCAATCAAAAGACCAGCGAGCAACTTGACGAATCTTTAGTCGATCACTCGAGCGCAACGACAACGGTTCACATTCGGGGCTTAAGTGTCAAGCCGAGGTACTCGTCTCTATTTAGTAGATCGTAGTTCAGTTAATCACGCTCCTTCAGCTTAATTCGTGCGAGTGCTAGGGTGAATGCAACTTTAAGATGTTTGCTAATTGCTGCTATAAAGTGTTGCAACTGCTGGTGCTGCTGCTGGCAATGTGCCACTGGATCGACGCCAGATTGCGTAAGTATTTGCAATAGGGAAATAGGTGGGGGAAATCCACCGATCTGAAGGTCGATTGGATCTCTTAGCCAGCAATCTATCAATCACACAGCTTTAAGTAGGCTACAACGCTTTATTGTAAGTAGGTCTCAAGTACTTTAACTCGATATCAATCGAGTTAATCAAATACATTTCTTGAAAGATCGTCAGCCCAATTTAGTTTGTTCATCATAGTTAATTTGCAGAATTAAGTTCACTTAATTATGACAAAAGCTTATTAAATGTCAAGGCTTGAGATTTAAAATTTTTAATTTGATAAAAGATAGGGCTGACGCTTTTCTTTAAAAAACGCGAGAAACAAATTATATTAGTAATATTTAGTTAGCTTTGTCACCAAAAAGGTCACTGACCTGAGCCAAGTTAAAGCAACTATTTCAAAAATTGCTGTTGTGCATATAAATTATGCTCGTCTAGATGTTGAAGGTTGATAAAAAGTAAATAAATAAACGCCACGAATATTAGTATATTCCTACTTATTATTACTTATTCAAAGCAGTCACTAGTTACTCACATGTATGATATGAGTAACTAGTGACTGCTTTGAATAATTGCAAACACAGCAAACGAAGCTTTTGAAGGCGACACGTTCAAGGTCAACGAATCGTAGACCCATTTGTTGATTGTTTCACTAACTTCCCCATTTGTCAATCGATCTTTCCATTTATAGCGTCGAGCATAACGCCGTGTGCACGTGACGATCCTCAGCTGGAGCGATGTATTATAAATGCCGTCTATCAGGTGAAGCCTCTCTTGGTGCATGGCGATCTGGGAGATGGATATAGAACACCACCGTTGGAGCCCCTGCAGCTGGACGACATTGAGCTGGGTGGCAGTAGTCAGTTTCAGGCTGTCTTCATGGATCTGGTGGCCAGAGGTGGCAGTAATTTTACCATCGATCGCATAATGTAGGTAGCATCGGCAGTTTTAGTTTCAAAAGCACTTCTAAAAAATATATATTATAAACTCGACAGCGCCAAGCCAGAGGATATCTCTTATGATCTGTGGATAACTCTGCCACGCATCCAGTTCAGTGGCAGGTATTTTATGCGACTCAATTTGCTGCTGATTGATATTCAGGGCAAGGGCACTATGCGTGGATTCTGCGGTATGTACTTAAATCCTAATTGTTAATATGCTCTGACTCTTGACCCACTCACAGAAAGCGCCAAGGCGGCGGTGAAGATGCGGGGCACTCGTTATCTGCGAAACGGCCTGGAGTACGTCAAGTTCACCAAGATGACAATGCGTATCCAGTTCAAGAATTTTAAACTGCAGCTCGACAATCTCTTCAACGGCAATGGCGTGCTCGGAGAAGCGGGAAATGCTCTAATCAATGACAACCAGGATCTATATTTGAATGAGATTGTGCCGGGCCTGGAGCGTGGTCTCTCCAAGAAGTTTCTCGCCGTTGCTAACGAGATTTTGGCATCGGCCACCTTTGATGAAATGTTCCCCCCTAGTCGCACTATCGTTAACCCGATTGCATTTCCAAAGCCAACAGTGGGTTCTGGTCCAGGTCCAGCAATATTTGAACCAACATATACCTCGCGTAATCCGGTGGGTGGCATTTTGGATCAGCTGCCACCAAGAAATCACAACCAGAAACCCAAATTGCCAACCAACAATCCTGCAGGCGGTATTTTTGGGGAATCGTTGCCAGGTGGAGGCATTATAGATCCCAGAATAAACCTGGGTAGTTAGGATATGCATATGTACATTGTTTGGAATTTATTATCAATCTGCTGCTGAATTTGACTTTCTAAACAGTTTCACACTAAGTTGATTGGTTCTGTAAGATGGTTGAGAAGGTGCAATTCAGTAAAGAATTTCAATAAAGTTATTGTTATACAGTTTTTAATTAAACAAACATAGAAAACACATTTTTGGGATTCTGGGATATATTCAATTCTAAATGGTGTTAAAAGTTCGGTAATCTCTGAATTGGTTATATCCAGTATGAAATACTTGATTTAAGAACGATTTGTCAATTTCTTCTCTGTATTTTAATTTTTATAATTAAATCAAAAGCTTTAATGTTTTCTTGACTATTTCATGATCAAATTCTCTTTTTGTAGTAAATTTCTTAAGTAGCAGTAGTTGTAGTTAAATAACATAAGCTTGTAATTTAGCAGACAACTGAAACGTACGATTTAAAAATAATTTTTTTTTGTGCATAGTATTTTAGTTTCGATAGAAAGGGATATATTTGCTGGAATCATTAATTACATAATCTCATCTTAATGGATAGAACTACTTAACATAGGTGTTTGGGAATGACATACTCTGAAACTGGTCGGGCCACCTGACTCCTTAGTACAGTTGCGTTCTCATCCGCGCTAATTTGCCTAAGAGCGCTTAATGTCTTACTCCATTTGCTGGCTCTTGAATGGAGGAGCTTGGCAAACTTTTTAATCCACCACAAGCTCAGGACAGTTTTGCATATTAAGCGCAAAGTTTGGGACTGTACAACAGCACCGGGGGGACACTTTAAGGGCACATATACACATACACACTCAAACAGAAACACCTCTGCATTTTACACCTGTTCAATGTAGCACAGGACACGTGCCTCACGTTGCTGCTGAGATGCTGCTGCTCCTTTTTCTTCGCTGGCTGTGATTAATCACCGGCTACGACAAAGATGAATTCACAAAGATTTGGTGTGCTGAAAAGTTTTTACTTTCGCCTGGACAGTTAATTGTGTTAGATGTAGATGGACTTCTAGTTCGACTTGGAGTCGGCTCAGGATCTGGACTTCGACTTTGGTTTGGACACAAAAACAACAACAAAAGTGTTGGGCGTCGCTAATTAAATTCATGCGAGGACGAGGCCTAAAAAAGAGAAAGAAGCATTATCGACTTTTAGGCGCTGAATATTTCAAATGAAAATGTTTTTGATGTAAGCACAGGCAGTTGAGTCAACCTTATGGTCCTTGCCAGCTAAAAGGAAACCCTTGGCAACATCTCTGACCAATCCCATTGGCAACGGCGCTCTCGATGGCAAAGTGTCGCCGACATTAATTTCATTTATTAATTTTTAACTACGCCCGCGCACGAAAATAAAAGCAACTTGATAAATGGGAGACCCGAAATCTTTTGCGTGGCACATTTTGTTTTCCTTTGTGCCATTTCTCCCACATTTTGGCAGGCGCTTCCTTTTTTCGTTTTTTTTTATTTTTCTCTTGGACAGTATTTCTCGCTTCTCCTTTGTTGCTGTTGTTGTTGTTGCTGCTGTTGTTAATTTTTTTTAATTCTTTGCTTTTCACTTGAAAGGCGCTCAAAAACGTGAAGATGCGCCGCGGTCCGCTAATGTCCTTTCTTTTATCATTAAGTAGACAGCATCGGCGACTTGGGGTTGCTGCTGATGGTGCTCCTGCTCCTGGTGCTGGTCCTGGGCGTGGCAAGCTGCCATTGTCCTGGGGTTGGAGCCAAGAACCAAGAGCCAAGCTTCTGTACAGGTATTTACGGCCATTAGCGAAAAAGGACGCGCTGTCGGCTTAAAGTTCTAAGGTTGCGACGATGGAGCAAAGTAGATAGCGATAAAAAAAATAAATAAATAATAATAAAAACAGTAAGTATGATGTACTTTTTTTAAATACTTTTATAATACGCCATTTCTTTGAGCTCAAATTGATATTTTAATAATTAATAAATTCAGGCCAACCAATTAAAATTAAAAATTAATGTGTTCGACGATTTGTTGAAAATTATACTGATAAAATACTATGTTCAATACCAAAAGTATACCAAAAGCTGCCATCGATTTCATAGCAATCCTCATTATCTGTATAATGTTATTTTTTTTTTTATTTATTTATTGTTAAAGTAGAGTGCATTGAATTCTGTGCCATGCCTAATGCATTGGGACAGCACTGTAGGTATATACATATAAGACTTACAACTTCCCCACAAAGTATGCTTTGTTCTGTTTGAGAACAAATAAAAAACGTGTGAAGAGTTCATCATTTATTCTAAAATATTTAAATACATGTGATAACACGTCTGTTATTGACTGTACATTTTATTAAAAAACTAAGTTAGGAATTCACAATTTAGAGATAGTTCAGTCCGTTTAGTATTATTTCAATAATTGGATTGGATGTTCAAATATCTAAGATGAGCACCTGTGTAAAGCGTTACTTCTGCCCAAATAAACCAGTTCAGAGCAGAGGATGTCGCTCTACTTTCTATTATCCCAAGGGGGGCTCCTATTCGGGATACTGGCTAAACAACCAGAACCATGGGTGGGGAGAAAAGGCGACTGCGGAGCGCGATTCGAGTTACTATGCTGGGAAGAAGCAACCGGAGGGACAGCTCATCTACAAGGGCATGTGGAAGCAGGGAAAGCGACATGGTTGTGGATCAATGATTCGAAAGCGGGGCACGGATCTGCAGACGATCTACTCGGGTGAGTGGAGCGATGATATGAAGTCTGGCGAGGGCAAGCACCATTTTCCGGATGGTTGTGTTTACTTCGGGGAATGGTTGAGGAATCGTCGGCATGGCTTGGGCATACAATGGTACGCCGATGGTAGCATCTATGTGGGCCAGTGGGAAACTGGCTTTAAGCACGGTCTTGGCGTGCTATTTTATGGTGAGTACTGATAATTCATGGATCTATTTTTATCTATAATCTCCATCTCTTTTAGCTAATGGAAATCGCTATGAAGGTCACTTCGCACGGGATTTCAAAAATGGTGAGGGCGTCTTTTATCACATGCACACGGGTCAAATTCAGAAAGGTATGTGGGAAAACGATAACGCCAGGACATCGCTCATGCAGGATGAGGTCAAAATTAGACGCAACGATGCAGCCACTCCATATCCCATTCCCCCCAATCGACTGAAGTATCCCAACGAAATAATCCACGATCTGTTCCAAGAGTTCAAGCCACATGGAGAGAAACCGCATCGTCGCTTTAACGATATGGTCAGTCTGGAGTTCGTGCGTCATCAGCGTCATTATGCTTCCTTCGAGGAGCGTGTAGCCACCGCATCGGGCCTAGATCTATATCCGAAATCGGATTTTCCCTGCACCTGCGACTGTAAAATTTATTGATAAACAGATTTAAAATGGTATGTTTATTGTTAGATATAGTTCAGAATTTATTTTAAACAACTAAAATTTAAAATGTCCTTTAAATTGATTCTGCCAACGACACACGGGTTCTTTAAATGTTATTCGGGTTAGCCCCAAGTGCAATAATGGGCACATCATAATAATAAAAATTGTAAACAGGATAAGGGATGTGTGAAGTGCGGACACCTGGTTTGGTCAGCATTCGATTCAGATTGGGCCTCAATTTAACCTGCTTTTGTCAGCTTGAAATCATTTCATATGCAAATTTTGGTCGAGTTTTTGCCTTTGGGACACCATTAAAATGAGGACACCTTCAACAGAATATTCAATTTAATAAAGGATAAAGTAGATAGTGATGATTATATTTTATGTTTTTCAAGTGCTCTTTGATTGAATAAAGCAAGAAAAAGTTAGCTAAGCTGTTTTCGAGTTTTTTTTCTCATAACAAATTTTGGTTCTATTTAAGAATTCTAGAAATCAACTTCTTAAAAATAATCGATGCAAGCTGTAAATCACTTTAATTTCTTGTTATTCGATCCTCAATTGCGACAGTGGTAGATTTCAACTTTTTTAACATCAACCCTTTAATTTCCTGTTTATTTTTTTTCATTAGCATAAAGTGCAGCTGCAAAAAAAATGTGTGGTGTCATTTTTTACTTGCTATAAATTTCCATATTGAAAAGATGTGTAAGGGACGCGTGCCTGGAAAACTCTTTCATATGGTAATTCCTTTTGCATTGCCTTCAATTAAGAGCGAACGGGATTTGAATATATAGTTTTCAGTTTATAGCCATTTTTATCAGAATAATTGTAGTTACTTCTTTTATCTTTTATTTATAAAATTCCCTGTATACTTAAATGTTGTGTGTTGATGATTGGCGGCTGGTGTCATTAATTAATCGTTGGGTTCGACCAACAATTGCACACGATTAATAATTGATGGCGGCAATTGGGGCAGCATTCACTGAGATTTCTTAGACAACTCAGCGGCTCGGTTGGATTTGGTTAATGTGGTTTTGCTATGGAGAATGGGAAGCTGGGAGCAAGGGAAGGAAGTGAAGCGATGCTGCCTGCCGGCCAAATAATTGCAAATGACAGGCGCTTTAATTTTTCTTCCTCTTCGGCAGCTTATTTTTAGACGTGGGTCCTGAGGGGTTGGGGTGCCGAACTTAGGCCCAGTTGCCATGTTTATGATAAACTTAATTCAGTGTAAATGAGCGGCCCCAATGAGGGTTGACAGCCAGGGGCGGAGGCGCAGGATATCTAGGAGTCTGAGGGATGTGAGGGGTAACCACAGTCGGGGCCAGGCAGTAAACTTCTGCTCCGGCATTCGGCGAAACTTCAAATAAACAAATCTGTAAAAGAAAAGCAAAAATAACGTAAAAACAACAACAGCAAAATGAAATGAAATGAATGGATGAAACTTTGTTCGATAGCTTTTCCGTTTTCAGTTGAATGAAATGGAAAATTTTAATTGCTCAGTGTGTGCATTGCTGGCATCGCCAGGCACCATCGAATGGAAATTTTCATTTCATTTTACATTGCTCGAAAGTGTCTCTAAGTATCTCACCGTAAGGATACTTAAGAATACAATTCTCGGTACACTCTACTCAACTAAATCTTTTGCGAATTGTTCAAAATTCAAATTTTCTTAAATTTCTAACAAAATTTTCTCTTTTGAACATTTGATAAATTACCAAAGTATTTGTCATGCTTCAAACCGAGAAAAGCTTAAATTGTTAACCCCCAAACAAATGGCTTGCGAATTGTTTCAGCATGGGCCTCTATGAAAAGGGGGATGCAGTGAAATGAGCAATTTCGTTATCATTACGACTCATAAAAGGGGTTGTTGTGGGCACCAAAATCCAGCCAGTTTAGCCCCAACTCTAATGTTATTTAAATTATTGCAATGCGCACACAAGCGCAAATGAGTACAAGGATCGTAAGCGAAACACACACATGGAACATGAAAGGATATACGATGTCGATGTCGATGTCAAAGTCGATGCTATGCTAAGATGAAAATTTCATGGCCTTTTCTCATTAAGCTGATGTCAGATGAGAGCTCGAGCGCAAGTTAAAGCCGCACAGAAGAAGAAGATGGCGACGGAGGGGGAGGTACACACGGGTCCCATAAATTATTTGTGCCGCCGCCAACCCTTGGAAAGCGTTGAGCAACTTTTTTACAGCACAAAGTAAGGAGGAAGAGGAAGAAGAAGTCGCGGCATTTGTTATAAATTAAGTGATGGGGGTGCTCAATATGGCAACATCGTTTGAGGCAGAGGCAGAGGCGACTCTTGGAGGTGGGCTCATTACCGCCGCTAGCAAGTTGGCAACCCTGCGACTTTTACCGTTGCACAGCGAAACAAAACTGAAATAAAATCGACTGATGCAAATGATTAAAGCAAACAGCGAAGTTTCTATACCCTCACTCTGACTTTAAAAGAGTATTGTTTTACTTTAAAGTTATTTTAAATACGTAAGAATATGTAAATACTATATATTATAAATATTGTACAATTAACACTTTTAATAGTTTTAATATTAATTGCTTATATATTATAATAGCATGTATATATTAAATATCAATATACTTAGAAATGTAAAGTTGCTGTTAGGGATTCAGTATTACCAATAGAAGTATTTTTATAACTGCGTATATTCAAAAAATATATTTTTCGGGTTGTCAAAGTGAGCAGCATAGTGCATTGACCTTTTGAAAATGTCTGTATTTAAAAGTGTAATGAAAAAAAATTTGCATATTTTCCGACGCTGCGACGGCTGCCGCTTTAGGGATGGGGTTGTCCTTGTTGTTGTTGTTGGCACGTTTGAGCTTTTACTCATAAATAAACCGAAACACAACGGGGAGAGAGTGAGCGAGAGAGAAATAGACAGAGAGGGAGAGGGAGGGTCTGAAAATACCGGTGCGATGTCTGAGTATAAAATTAATTGCATATCCGGGCTGTCCGTGAGAGAGAGAAGGTGGGGACGGGGCAGGCAAGGGTTGATTCGGCCATTGCATTGTGGTCTTTTTGCTGTCGCTTTGTTTCAAGCGACTGCGCTTAACCCTTTGACGACCCACACTCAACCCTTTGCCCCGGACTGGACATCGACTGGCGCCAACAATCGACCAATGAGGTGGCTTTTAACCCTTTCGCACAGTTGAGGGTGGGCTGCGTGGGCACTTGCCACACCCACTGGAAGTAGAATTATGCCGCCCAATGTTTCAGGCTCAACAAATTCACAAGAGTGTTTTTTTCTCTTTTTGGAGTATTTGTGTTGAGTCAAAACTTTGATTTCATTTGATTTGCTTAACATGCGCCAAAGTTTCTTCAACCGGAAGACACAACAACAACAAGGAGAGAGAACTTGAGAAAAAGAAATAAATTATGAGATGGCCAAAATATGCTGCAAACAAATTAACAGTCCACTGATTATTGTCAAAAGCAAACGAGGAAGCAAAACAAGTGCCTATCAACGATCCCAACTTCTGCCCAGACCACGCCCCTCTCGATTCAAAATTAGAAAAGGGCATAATTTTAATGAACTTTTTTCTTAGAACTTTGGCAACCGCGTGGCACTCATGTAAGCAGCAGCAGCTGTCGAAAGGACTTACAACTTTTGCTGCCACTTGTCCTGGCTTTTAACTTCTTTCGCCAGTCGCTTTGATGGACGTACGACTTTTGCCAAGGACTTTGGACTAAAAAAGTTTGACTTGTATAAAGACTTCTTATTTATATAGAAGAAATACGCTGATTATTGAATCCTCTACCTGCTGTGCTGCTGGCATTAATCACTTCCACTCAATCGCTGCCTTTGGTTCCTAATTGCATCGGTCTCCGCCTGCTGCACCGTTAACCAAACAAAGCCGCGTGCCTCGTCTCGTATCTCGCAACTGTAAATCTAAACGTGGCTCGAATTGCGAACTCTTAGATGACAACATCATGCAGCATGCAGCATGCTGCATGCCACACACCTGCCCACCGCTTGCAGTCTCTCTCTCTCTCTATATACTGATGTGCCTCGGCTCCTCACGCCTGAGTGCCGCCAAGTGTCCTGCAAATGAAGTGCCAGGATAACAAAGGTGAGTGCCGGAGGCACACAACCTTAAGATTTGTTGCATTATGCAAAATGAGAAATTTATAGGAGAGGGAGATTGAGAGAGCGAACCAGAAATAGAAGGAGAGTAGTTGAATGCAATTGCCGTAATCGTTTAGATGAGAGATAGAGAATGCAGCTGTGAGGCAGGTGAGATGTTTATCTTTTATTGATATTTACTATATTTTATTTAAATGTTTTACGACAACTAAGAGAAGTTGACCAAAACTACCCTACAAATTTGAAATAAAATTAAGATATTTTATTTGATAAACATATTATTCAAAATTGTATATTACTTTAAATTTAAAGCTGAAATGAAATGAAAGCTCTTGTAGTAGATATTAACTTATTTTGCCTTCAATAAAAAATTGCAAGTTTTAATATAATTCATTATTATTATCATTATTTATTAACGCTGTTAAAATAAAAATGTTCAATGTAATCAATTACCTTTAAACCAATAATATCATTATCCAATATTATTCTATATTTTCTGCACAATTTTTAGAGAAACTCAAGGATTTTTAGGATTTGCTTCAATGTGAGCTCAACTAATGAGTTGATCAATGCAATTGCAATACTCTTTACCGAAATTCAGTTTCGTTCGAAAATTGATTGTCAATATGATTGATTGGAGGTCCTTTCCAGGATATAAGCAGGTAGTGTCCTAGCACACAATCTTGCCTAATATTTTACGCTCATTTAGGGCATTAAAAAACCTAGCGGATTCTTCTCATCTTTTCTTATTATTTTTTCTTTTTTTTTCAGATTCGTCCCTGACAATGGCGTTAACTCTTGAGCAGAACGCCCCCTGTTCTGCAACTGGAGGCAGGCAACGGGATCACAATGCAACGGATGGAAAAACGAAGACCCACGCCCGCTTGACATTTGGCTGCTAAACAAACACAAAAACAAAGACAGACAGAGATACAAAGAGACGGAGGTTGAAAACGAGAGAGAGACAGAGAAGAAGTTGCAAGATGAGTCTGTGGCAGGTCAATAAACGGCAACTGCAGTTGCATTTTGGTGTTGCCTTTCAGCCAAAACAGAAAAAAGGAATTCGCCATAAAATTGAAACTGAAATTGTGTCATTTCATGCCATTGCCAAGGTGAAGTCGAGGGCGGGGCGAGGACGAGGACGCATACATAGGCAAGGACACACCTGGTTCTGGTCTATCCTGTTTTCTGCTCTTCTACTGTTTCAAGGAGTTTTGGCTTTGTGTATTTTACTTCCTTTTCTACTGTCAATTTTAATTGTTTGCCCAACGCTGAATAAGAAAAAAATATAAATTATCGAACATTTGTTGGCATTTTATGGCCTGAACTCTTGACGTGGCCAGCACTCTTGGCCAGTACCCCAACCCGTCCCCCTTTTTCCAGCTGTCCAGCAGCCCATTAAGCTCACTTTTAAGTGCCATTCTGTCCTTGTCCTTCACATTTCTCTTCTGCCCCTTCACAACATCTTCATGCACTTGAAATTTTTTCGCTTGCAAAGCAATTTCTTGTCTTGAGACTCGACTCGACTCGATTTGCCTTGCCTTTTATTTCGTTTCTCATTTTCTTGGCTTCCTCTTCCTTTTCCATTTCCATTTTCACTTCTTCGTTTTTTCCAATCTTAATTTTTTCTCTCTCGTTGTTTTTTGGGGTTGAAAAATAATTCATTTATGCAAATGAGGGGTGTTTAAAATTAAGCAAAGAGCACGTAGGCCGAAAGTAGCGGTACCACAGTAACAACAACAACAATAATCTTCTTCTTACAGTACAACAGACAACAGAAGCAGCGGCCATCGTGAAGGAGGTGAGCAGCCAGGACGCCAAGAAGGACAAGGACATTACACAGCACGCGCATTGGAAAATGATAAAAACAAAAGGTTTTTGCTTTTCACCCAAACTTCAACCCCAACCCTATTCTCTCTGTCCACCCCAAACACGCCCCCCACCCGCTCTTACACAATTTCAACTCCCCCCTAAACATCTAGCCACTCATCTTTTGGTGCGATGGGTATAAGTTACAATTTGTAAGGTTTTAATGGCGTTTTCTGAGGGATTCCGGAAAATGGGGCTAGGGGTGTAGCATGGGAAATGAGACCAAAGCAGAAATCACGAGCAGATCTGTGGTTTGGGCCTCAACAGTAACGGCTGGTCAGCTGGACAGCGTTTTTCCAAGCCCACGAGCTTGTAGTCTTCAAAGGGAAAATCGTTGGTTAAATAAAGAATAATAATTTTAAATTATATTTTAAAATTGAAGTCTTTATTAAAACTAAAAATGTTACACATTAAAATAATACAAATCTTGTAATTAGATTTTGAATTATACAATTTTATGACTTGGAAAAGTAGTCATTGTTTTTCTTTTCCAAAAAACAGGTAGTAATTTAATAGTTATAAATGTTATTAAATTATGACAAGCTATTTTCTATGATTTTTAATATTATTGGAAATAATTAGAGCACTTATTGCTTGACTAAAAATTGAAGATATTTGATCAATTGTCTAAGCATTGTTTTGAGTACTTTAAGCCAGCTTCTTTTTGGCCTTCTGGATTCCCCTCTTGCGGTTGGACTCGACACATGGGCCGCTTGTTTGTCTTCGCTACACGCGCATAAATAAAACTCATTTGGGCAGCTCTTGTGGAATGGGCTGAGCTAAGGGTAGTGAGGGGAGGAGAGTGGTGTCCTCCCAGTGGGGTGTGATATGTCTATGAGCCAAAAGTTTCGCCAATGAAATTTGTTGATTTTTCGTGGGCCATCGCGTTGAAGTTTCTCTGTGTGTTGCAAGCGAAGATAAATGGCAATAGAATTAATTAAGTTGTTAATTTCCCATTAAGCATTGTGACCAGCACGTAAAGTTCACACACAACAACAACAACAATAAAACACACATAGAGATAAACACACATATGAATGAGTGGATGTGGTTGCAGTAGTTGGAGACGTGTCCTGACAGCACTTGACAAAATTATGTGCCTGGCGGCGGCGTTTAACCTTTCAGCGAGTCGCAACACAAACAACAGCCCCTGGGCTAAGGATCCGACTCCCCTGACCCCTGACCCCTGACCCCAAAAACACCAGCTACCGAATTGCGCTTTACATATGTGTGTGTTTTCCTAAGTCGACCGCAGGAGCACGCGTCAACATTTAGTGCTGGTTTACAACACATGCTCACACTCACTTACACACACACACACTCATACATGACACACACACTTGTAGCATGTGTGTTGTATTAGCATATATAAAAACCTCGCACCCGTCGCTTTACAAATCATTGCCCCTTTCTTCCTTGACTCGCACACAATTGCATCACCCTCAGTGAAAGGATTCGGATTCGCACGCCTGCACACCACACCACCACACACACCACACACTCCACACACTACTCATGTGTGTAAAAAACGCATAAAAACCACGCGCCGAATTGACTAACCATTAGCCTCAGCATATCCTTCCGTCCTTTCTTTTTTTCTTCGCCTTTCGCCGTTAATAGAGCGTGATAAATGTCATGTTTTGCCAGGATAAATCTGAACTACTCCTTTCGCTGTCGATGCCTTTGTGTGTGTTTTTGTATCTGTCACTTTGATCGGCTTTTTCAAGAACCATATGTGGCAAGGACGAACCCTTCGACAGGGTTGAGGGCAAAGAGAAAGGACCCCGGTTATCAATTTGTAGGATGGGTTATTCTGAGTGAGCTGTTTATTTGACGATTGTCAAGGCACTTTACGCTGATTTTTGATTTCAGTTTTTAGATTTCAGATGGATGATTGATTGATAAGTGGGTTAAACCCCAGTGAATCCGATACCATCGGACATGTGTGCTAATTTAACAACCAAAAGAGAGCGTCAGTTAAAAAATGTGTAATATCTATTTTTGAATTGCAACTATAATTAATTGATATCATCTATTTAATCCACCTGTATTGGTTTCAGATTTTAAATTTTTTTAAGTTGTAAACAGTAATCTTGAGATTCAATTATCAACAAAATTTAATGTAAAATAAGAAAAGTCTATTTTTATTTTTACTTTTTTTATAAGAGCAAAAACGTTTATTTGACATACATATTTACTAATTTACAATAAATATTTAACCCGTATACTTGTACTTTGATTTCATCTGTTCGCAGACACTATTGAATGACCTAAAGAAGATTTGCACAATGTCTCTGAAACATTGAAAAATTAACATCTATTTTATAGTATTTACATTCTGTAGAGCACCTTAAAATTATTATATGCAAGTGAGATCCATTTGAACTTCTGTAAAAAATGTCAAATGTGTAATTTGTTAATATATTTCGCTTGTTCATATAACAAACTGACAAAAAAACAAACAAACAAATAACGACAACAACTTCATATCATTAACTATAAAATATTCATATGCATTTTCCTGGGCCAACCAAGAAAACACATTAACAAATTTGTATGTCCTGACGAATTACGAGGCCTCCTCCGTCGCTGGCTCCGTCGCCGTTGCTGCCACTCATCTAATTGCATTAGAAGGTAGCATCAGGATTGGGTTTGTGTGAGTCTGAGTGTGTGTGTGTGTGTGTGGGTGTGTGAGTGTTGGTTGTTGGAGGACAAGCCACCCTCGCGATATGTCCTGGAATTGCAATGCCTAGGCACATGTTGTCATGTCCTTCGTCCTTTCTCTCTCTTAGCTTGTCTGTCTCGAGCTTCTCAAATTTTATGACATTTTTATTCGCTTCGTTGTGTTGCACGTGGGGCAGGAGAAAGATATGTCAAACGCACCTATGGATAGCAGTTTCCCTCCCCTTCGCTCCCCTATCCTCTTTTGGACCAGAGTGGGGGGCGTTACTGTCATGGGCCTAAGGTGCTGGGTTTTAAGTTGATTTCGGCCAAATGTCCGCGAGTTGTAAACCAAAAAAGCAAAAACAAATTTGATCTTATTTTTGTTATTGCTTTTTTATGCGACTGCTTTTAAGTTTTTATTATCCGTCATAATTGACGTAATTGTTTTGGTAGTTTTTCCGGCTGCATTGAAAGCTTTTAGCTGTCCTTTGAGGTTCTTGCGGCACTTAAACTAAGAGAAAACATGATATAAGGAAAGAAAATCGGATCAAACATTTCGGCATAGGTTAGATACATATATACATATATTTGAATAGATATTCGAAATAAAAGTTTAAAGACAACTGTACTACCAAGATTCACTCATTAGCACAGTACATCAAAAGAGTTGCCAAGGATATGAGTTCAGACAGGAAGCGCAGACTCAGACAGGGATTGGAACTGGGGGCCAAGAAGAACAACGCTCGAAGCGCCAAATTGCAAACTTAATAACAAAGACTGTCAGAAGGATGGCAGAGGCGTATAAGGACTATATAAGGACTATTGGGGCGACGATGGGCTCATAATGAAAACGAGGCAAATGCAAATGAACAAAAGGCAACATACCATATATACATAGATCCAGGGCAAGAGTCAGAGTCAGAGCCACATCATCGTCAGCATCCTTGGCAGGAAAATCAAAGCGCCAAATGAGAAAAAAGCCAAAAGCCAAAGCTAAGGAAACGCATCTCACGAAGAAGCAGAAGAAGGAAGGGAAAAAAAGGAAAATTGCGAAAAAATAAAATTAAAATATCGATCAACAGTCGGCAGCATCAGCTAACGAACGCCAACCCCTTCCTCCGGGAGCTGCGAGCGGCTGAAGAGAAGAGGGGTTGGGAGGGGAGAAGGTGGCTCAAATGAGAAATGCAGACGAAAGGGCTTCTGATATGAGCTTTTGGTGTCGTCTTCGACGTCGTCGTCGTTGCCAGGCTGCCTGTCTTAGGCAGCCGAGCACTGCCAGAGGAAGGGGTAGAAAGGGGCGGGGGGGCAAGGAGCGAGGGGGTGCTGTGCATGTCCTCGACGTGCGCTCTTAAAATTAAAAGCATGTTTGATGAGGAAATTGAACTGGCATGTAAAGAAGTGTGTGTGTGGGTGGCTGAAAGAAAAAAATAAGAAAGACAGAAAAAAGTTACTGGGGTGGCATTACCCCCACGCTTAATTCATCAGGACTCGCTACGCTGGCTGTTATCCTTTGCCTTTGCTGCTGCCACAGCGATATCTTTCCTCTGCTCATTTCTCTTAATTTCATTCACCCTTTGCAAATGAGCTGAACGGGGGTCGGAGGGAGAAAGACAACCCACACAGAATGGCACAACAAAATTTTCCACATTATTTCAACCGCTGTCTACCGCTGCCTCAGTCGCAGTCGCAGTCGCTGCCGCAGTCGACGCTATTCAAATTTTCTACTTTTGCTTTGCACGCGCGATTTTCCTTGTTTTCGCTTTTACATTTTTTAATAGCTAGAGAAATTTTCGCGGCTGCCATCGTCGAAGGGTGGCACATTTTTTTTTCTTTTTTTTTTGAACACTTTCTGTGCTTGTTGTTTTTATGCTCCCGATGGCAGCACGACAACCCTGGCCATTTTCATTGTGTGCGGGCTTGGCACTTAAAACGTTTTTCCTCGAACAAAAAGTTGCCTTCTCCCTCCAGTCCAACCCCAACCCCAACCCAATCTTAGCGCCCACCCACACCCTTCCGCACTTGCGGGTATTAAACTTAATGTTGATAGTGTAATTTTATATTTAAGAGAAGAGCAAAAAAATGCGTTAGGGTTGCGCGGTGTCTGTGTCAACAGCTGAGCCTGAACTTTTCTAGGGCGGGTAAGTTTTTATTTTATTTTTTTCTTTCATTCTTGTTTTTTGTCTGACTCGTGCGACTGTCGAAACGCTGCTCAACGGGTTATAATTGAAGTCAAGTTGCTATTAGGGTACGGGGAGGGGATCAGCCATACTGCTGGTAATCCAACTAAAGTAAGAAAAAAAAACAATTATTTTCGGATTAGCCTCGTAACTGATCAGTGCAAAGTTCAGTCCATAATAAATATCTTTCTTTTATTTCTGAATATATTTCTTATACTAATGAGAATTTACAGGAAGAAATGAGATCAGGGTTCGATTTATTTCCTTATCTGAGCGTAAGATTCTCACATCCATCACTTGTCCAAATTTAAATTTAACACTTAACTCTTGATTTGGCTAATTTGAAACTGTTAGCTAAAAGTTGCCCATCCTTTTCTACAGCTGCTTAAATACAAATTACTTCATCGATTTTTTAATATATTTTTTTCTCGATGCTGTGTTCTTTTATTCCGGAACATGTCTCAAATAGGCCGATGGCAATGAGAGTTAGGATAAAAAAAAATGGGACTGAAGCGCACTTCCGTCGACATCCCTGGCTAAGACCCACAAAGGATAGACGCTGACAACGGGAAGAAAAAAAACTTGAGGCACACGCAGCTTTTTTTCCACAATTTTTTAATTTAAGGGTAGCTCTTAGCATTTTTTCTGTTGCCGCTGCTGCGCATCCTTTCGCTTCCTTGCCCGGTTGCCTAATGAAAAGTCACCGTCAATTACAGGGTCGCCACGCGTCCAGAAAAAAGTGAAATGAAATTAGAGAAAAAAGCAAAAAGTTGCTAAAAAAAAAGAATGCAAAAAATGTCACCAAAAGTCAACAAACACGAAGGGCCCTTAATCAAAATCCTGTGTAAGCAAATTTGCCCCGCAAATGAGTACAACCGAGTTGAGCTATGAGACAGCAGAAAGAAAAAATAAAAGTAAAATAAAAAGACGCAAATTATATTGAAAAATAGACACTTGAGAATGCTGGGAGACAGCACAGGAAGCAGAAAAATGGACATGAGAATAAGTGAAAGACGTGTCTGTGCATTTCAGTTGTCTTCCAAATAGTTGTCAGGACATTCCATTTGCTCTCAAGTGACTGCCATTCAAATGCATTGTTTCGCATGATTCCCAATGCCTGATAAAGCCCCATCAGAATCTGTTTCTAACATACAACTCTTTCTCTCCGATGAGATCTCAGCTCGCAAGTCCAGATAGGACATGTCTGTGTTTTGGATTGTCAGGGTTCTGCTCTTAAAAGTATGCTATGCTTTTCAGATACTTCTTAGAAATGAGATTAACGGGGTGTTTATAGGAATTGTATAGTTGAAAATATAAATATATTCTTACATTAATATAAAAATCATTATTGTACTACAGATTATTGGATAAAACGGAAAGGTAGAATTTTTGACAAACAACAAAACATACAATTTGTAAATTACAATAAAACTTTTATAATAGTTTTTAAAAATTCTCAGGGTATTTCCGAGTCTATAATCATCATTTTCATATGCTGAACTATTCTCTTTGTCTACCTGCTGTGCACGTGTGTAGTTCTGTCAATATTTGCCTCATATGTGTTTGGTACGGAAGTAACCTGATTTCTTGTGCAAAAACAAATCCAATACGCCAATGGAACGGGGCAGCAGCCCGTGGAGTTGTGTAAACTGCAATGTCCTGTGTGTCCTGCTGCTGTGTTTGGACATGTGTCTGCCGCGTCAACTTGACCATAGCTAACTGTTTGCCCAAGGCATTTACCGGGATGGAGTCTGTTACGGAAGTATGGGCGGGTCAGCGGGCGAGCTTTTGGCAAAAAGGGAAGGAAAAAAATACCAAAAATAAAAACGCCACAGGACATGGCAAAGACCGGCGCCATTGGGCAGCTGTCAGGAGCAGCAAGAGCAGAGGACAAGCCTTTGAGGCAGCATCTCACCTTTAGACCAGCTGTCAAAAATGTTAATAGGCGTAAATGAGACGCCCAATGAGACGAGCTCAATGAAGGAAAACTAATTTCCGCTGCCGCCAGGCAAACAAAGCAAATGTCAATGTCTTTGGCCAAATCCTGCAGCCGCAATATCAGTCTTAGCCTCAGCTTCATCCAGGACGTGTGCCAGACGCATCCTTTGCGCGCAAATTGCATGCCTGATCCTGATCTTTCGCCGTGTGCGGCCCCTAAACAAGGATTATTGTCGTATGCAAAATGAAAATAGAAAACTACAAAACTGCAGGCGAGTCAATAGACAAACCTGAAAACCCTTTTCAAAAATCCTGCCTATATATCTGGGGTGTAATTTACGTTCCCTTTTCTCATTCCAAGCAGCCGGCATTTGCATACAGTAAAAAATTTAAATATTCAAAAAAATGTGAGACTGTGCCTGGCAGGACACACGACGCACACACGCACCCCTCAGCACGTTTTTTTGTTTTCACTTCTCTGTTCGTTACCCAGACAACGGCGAGAGTCCTGCGGCTGTGGACAACCCTTTTTGGCACTCTATGAAAGGGTTTCCACAAGTTCGTTCGACGCACTTTTAATTTGCATTTTGTTGGGATTTCGAAAATCAAGTTCTAAACTTACCCCAGACGATCCGATTCTGGCTCTGAGGGTATCCATAAAAAAACACAAATGCCACGTTTTTTTCATACGGTACAGTTTGGTTTTTTGTATTTGACAAGTGAATATTCATGTAATTTTTTTTTTCCAGCAAGGGTTAAAAACTTTTCCGTCAGAGGAATCGAATATATAATAGAGGATAAAAAAAAACGTGGGTACTCCAGCATGTGCTCGGGCAGAATAATTTGGGTTGATTTGGTTGAGGCAAAAAATAGAAAAGAGTTGAGAAAAAAGAGTTGATGCAGGCGCTTTACAGGGTGTCTAGTTTGAGTTTCCATCACGAAGAGCTTCTACTCTTCGAGAGATATCTGTAAGTAAATAATGAATGAACACACTTTTCTTGCAGATCATCTGTCAAGAGATTTGCATTCAGCAGACACACTGAATATCTGCTATGCAGTCTGAAATAGTTTTTCATTTCAGTCTACGCAAAAGCTCATTACAAATATAAAATTTTAAAATACAGTTTTAATTTCTTCAGTGACACCCTGTATTGAAATCTATATTATAAAAAACTACCCGTAATATCCGCTTAAAAAACTCAAAATTCATAAAACTTGGCAACTAAAAAAAAGTCGCAGAAATACTTAAGTCTGGACGAGGTAAAAAAATCAAACCCAGCCTGGCAGACAGGGCAACCCACAGCAGCCAAAGGGTTGAGATGAATGGGTTGAAAGCAGCAACAAGAGCAACAACAACAACGGGAAAAGCACGCAGCATTGCATGCAAAACGAAAGTTAATCACAAAATACATAACGGTAACGGAGAATAGATGAACACGAAAAAAATGAGGCAGACGCGAGTTTTTTATATCTACTTTTTTTTTGTTGTGTTACTTCTGCGAGGGGTTAACTTAATTTATGCGCTTCGCCAAGCTGGAAGCGTGGCACTGGCAGCGACGCCAGCTGAGGCAGCGACGCCAACTGAAGCTGATTATGCAGCGCGACAGCAGAGGGAAATGTTTTTCTTTTTTGCGCCGTTTGGTTTTTTTAATTTGAAAAATATGCGATGCTCGATGTGGATGGGAATCCTTTGGCTTTATTGGAAATTATTGATTTATGATTTGCAATATGCTTGTCCTAGCTGGTGAGGGTGTGAAAGAGTAGTACGCTCTCTCTCTCTCTCTCTCTCTTTATTATCAACTGCGGAAGAATAACAAACAATTTCACGAATGTCGAGACAGAGAAAAACCTGACAGGTCCTGAATTCGTTGATGAACAAATATGTTAGGTGTGACTAAAACTGTGAATCCAATTTTATATATCTCAGGATCTATGTAAATTTTAACTCTAAAATAAGAAATCTTTTTTTAGACAATTTTTTATGCTGATGTTGCATATTCAAATGATAAATACTCGGAAATCTTGAACGAAAAATAAACATTTTATTTCACTATCTATTTGACTTTGAATTTTGAAATTTTACAAATTAAATGTCTCGACATACTAATTACTAACATATTTACTTGAATTTCTTATATTTTTTAAGAAAAAGAAACAAACATAAATTCCACAGTAATTAGAATGGGTGATTTTAAGAGTAGTTGAAAACAGTTTCAAATTATATTATACAATATATGTACGCTTCTAGGTCTGTTGACTGTTGTGTTGATTTCCATAGGAGACTCTCCCACTTGAAATCGCCTTTCAACCATAACATGGCCCCACTTCAAGCGGCACTCCGGCAAGAGTTTCTCCGTCCCAAAAAAACACACTTCAAACACCAATTAAAAATTATAAACAGGCTCCACAGTCGCAAAGTAAACCCCCCTTATAGCCCACATGCATATAATACCATCTTTATCAGCAAAAAAAAAGTGAAGAAAAAAGAGAAAAAGTAAATTGTACATTAAGAAAAAGGAAGAAGTGGGAGAAAGAAGAGGGAGGAGAGAAAGAGGAAGAAAAGTGCGTTGCCACCTGCGCGAAAGCGGCGCCAAATGATGCCGTTAAGATGCTTACAGCAAGCTCCGTAGAACGGCGAATACTTCAAAAGGCATTAAAAACAAAAAGCGCTCACAAAATGAAAGCCAACTGACCCCCCTCCCCTTTCTGCCCCAGCCGCACCCCTCTCCACACGCCTCTGTTCGCTGCCCAGTGCCACAAAAGGGTGGCAAACGAAATTAAATTTTGTACTTCGCATAAACTTAATTACTCGCCATGGCAGCGCTAAGGGGCAGCAACCGGCGGAATTGAGGTAGTCGGGGGTGCCAGGACGAAGACAGGACTTTGTCTTGGGCGCAGGCGCAGGATGGCGTCGAGCGTTCGTTCATTAATGGCCGCGCTTAATGGGCAATATTAAATTATTCGCTGCATTGTCCTTTGCCGGCGTGTCCTTTGCATTCTCTGGCTGCTTAAAGCAAACTTAGGCGCCCGCGCTCTTTTATCCTGGCTTGCCCTCGATCCTTGCTAATTTAACCCCCTCGGACTTGGTCGTCATTTGCCTTTTGTCCGAAAAGTTGACTGCGTTTTGGTGTCAAACAGAATCATTTCCATGTTAATTGCACGCCATTTTGTTGTTGCTGTTGCTGTTGTTGTCATCCTTGCTGGGCTGATGTGCTGATTATCCTTTCATTTATGCAAAGTCCTGGCCGCTGTTAATTCGCTTATTCGCTGCTTGGGTCCCGGTGTTTGTCCTGATCCAGGTCCTGTTTCTACTTCTGCGTTTTGTCTGCATTTTAATTAATGTTTTCCTTGTTGTTATGCAAAGGAGCTGCTTATTAAAAGGATATGACTTTCGTTCTGGTTACACCGCCACTTGCCGGATATGAGAGGTAATTAAAAAATTTTTATTGCCCTGTTAAATTGCGCTTTGCATATTTTGTGGCCACTCCCTTCAATGTGCTTTGGTCCTTGGCTCCTTGTCTAGCCCCGCTTGTCCTTTGATGCGTCAATGAAATTGCATTAGGCTTTTGGACACACACAACTCACACATACACACTCAGCCACAAATTAGTTCAAAGGCTATCAAGTAAAAGGCTCAGCCAGAACTTAAGCACATTCACACCCATGTCCTGGAACAGGAGGCTCCCCCATCCCTGTCAATCTGCTACTCTGTCCAGCAGCCTAAACGAATTAGAAGAACCCATTAGACGGAACTCAAAGAGTGTCATGGCTCAAAATGAAAGTATATCTTGCATTATTTAATAATGTCCTGGCAAATCCTTTTAGACTCTCATATATATAGGTTATAATTGAATCAACAGTCCAAAGTGATGGGCAATAAGAGGGCAGCTGCCTGACACGCCCACCTAAGTAACTCAACACTGACCTCTGCCAACTGTAAGCATACGAAAATACACATATACAGACACACACGCACACACAGACACCGACAGGACACACATGACAACATATGCGGAAAGTATGCTACGGTTTTTGCTTTTGCATAAAAACCCGCCAAACCAAATATAAACAAGCCACAAGAAAACGAAGGAAAACCCACAACAAATCGCTTAAATCGCATCAACAGTTTGCCAAACACGCACATCAGCACACACACACCCTTATCACACACACATCAGGCAGACTTACAAAGCGAGGCCCTTGCATATGTGTAGTGAATGATAGCTTGTTGATAGCTCACTTTCCACACACACACGCATACAATCACGAAATGTCAACAATCACACACACAAACACACTCCCCACACAAAACACCCCTTTTAGCCTGTACATTATGCATATGATTTTCAAATGTTTTTCTTTTTTTATTCGCTAGCTTTTCACTTGATTTTACTCTAAACAAATTTCTTGGCAAACTCACCAAAAAGGGGGAAAAAGGATCTCACATGTAGTCCTTTAAAGGACCCACGGGAAAACATGCGAAACGTTCGGAAATCGCGTGCGTAGTTTTGCCTTTGTATATCCTGTAATTCTGGGCTATTTTTATTCGAGTTTTGTTGAGAAAAATGCAGATAATTTTAAATGAAAAATAGTTGTTTAATACAGTTAAGAGAATCGAATATAATAACTTTTTCAAGTCATATCAACTATATTTAATCTAAAATATGTATCTTTATTTATTTTTTAAAATTTAAAATGTAGCCAATCAAATAAAAATACAATTTCTTTAAATAGTTGAAAATTTTGCTTTTTTCGTAACTTATAAGGCTAATAAAGCTGTGCTTATAACAGGGTGTTTGTCAGTCGACTACTCGGCACACTTTAGTAGAGACATGTCCTTTATTGTCGGGCAATTGCCGCTTCCGCCGCGGTTTATGCATGTAAATTTGTCCAAAATTGTCGAATTTTTGTGGCAAATAAAAGGCAACATATGAGAAGGGCGAATGCCGAGCTTAAAGCGGGGGGTGTGTATGTTGTGTGGGTGGCACTTGTCTAATGCTCGCGTAATCATCAACATTTTTATCATAGAATTGGCATTATTGTTGTTTTGAAGGTGGTTCCATGGGTGGATAGAGTTGTGCCCTTGGCTGTTATGGAAATTGATATGTGATATGCGTAGTGAATGGAGGTTGAGAGTGTGAGAGTGCGTGGGAATATTATTAAAGGGATCTATATTATTGACATAGGTCAGTCTGAAAATTAATCTGAAGAAGATTTTAGGAAGAAATGTAAAAAGTAATAGTAATATTATATATAAGCTGTTTCATGACACTACTGAGTTATAGCTGAAGTTATTTAACAGTTATTTAACTTAAGCTTCAGAGATTATGAATCAATTTTTTATAAATTTAGCAGAAGTGAAGCCAAATTCTAGTGAAGAAGCCTTTTAGTTTGTGCCGCAAGTTAAGCAGATGTTTGCTCGTGCTTTTCACAGAAATCTCTCATACTAGCAGGCATTACCTTTCCCTCCCTTCCCTACTTGTCGCTTTTCCACCTTTCCTCTGCCTCAACTGGTTCATCAACCTGAACACTTGCACTTGGAAAACGTTGGAAACTTAAAGTCTGAGGCACTGAGTGCTCGCAGCAACAACAGGAAAAGTGCTACTACCCCCACAATCAAATTCTTAGCTCCCCTAACCCCAGACTCCTCACCCTTCACCCCTTAGAGCAGTCGCTGTGTTGAGCAAGCTTGCGACATTAATACCATGAATAATATACGCTCATTTCTTTTGCTTTCGCTTTGGCGTTTCCTCGTTTCCCCTTCCCTTTTCTGTAGCTTCTTCTGCTGCTGCTGCTGTCTTCCGCTGTCTACCGTCTTACAAAAGCCAAAGGGGTTGTTTGTAATTTTTTTAAACAAAATTTTCTTCATTTCGCTTTTACGTTGATTTTCGTGCAACTTGAGAAAAACAAATAAAAAAGGCAAAATGAGTCAAAGGCAATGCTGAGAGCTGTTGGGTGCGTTAGCTGAAGAGAAAAGAGAGGGATGGGGGATGGATGGGGGATGTGGAGGCTGCCTGTGGGGGCTGCGAACGTCTCAATGAGTTTTACGCTCCTTGCTTGATAATGAGCAGCAGCAGCAGGAATAGAGTCAGCAGCAAGGAAGCAGAGCAGAGCAGCGCAGCGTCGTGCTCAGCCAGCATTAAACTCTTTGACTAAAGCCAAGAGCGAGAACGAGAGGGCAATGACTCTGTCAGTCGCAGTCGCAGTCGCACTCGCTCGCACAGAATGGCAGCAGGTGCTGCGACGCCATTCGCAAAGACAGCAAGAACAACAAAAACGGGTTGGGGTTGAAGTTGCTGTTAGGTGTAGGATGGAGGGTGGCAACTCTGGCAGAGAAAGCGAAAGCACTTCGTATGCAAATGAGTTTGTCGTTATCGCTGCCTGCTTCGCTGTCGACGCTGCTGCTTGCGTCGTGACGCGACGCGACGTGGAGAGGGTTGTTTTTTTTTGCTTTTTTATTTTTTGCCTGCTCTGTACTCTAGCTCTGTCTTATAGGGTTGACTTGATAAGCGCGAAGCTCGATAAATTATGAGCACAAGCGTAAAGGAGTAAAACGTTAATTTTCGAATTGCGAAATGTAAAATGTGAAATTGTAATGAGAGTTTTTCCTTGTATAATTTGGTTTTCCTCAGGCACTTTGCTTAATATTTGCAACATGCTGTGTTGCGAATGTCCTTGAGATCCTGGCACTTTCTCCTTTCGCCTGCTGTGTGGCCAAGAGATTCGCAATGCCAGCCAGCGTGGAAATTGAGAACTGGCATCGTTTACAGTCAAAGAGCCTTTTCCTTATTTCTTTGCCCTCTTTACCCGCTGTCTGCTAATTGTGGCAACGTTCAGTATTTGTATATGTACGTGCATATGTGTGTGTGTGGTTGTACCAAAAAAAAATTTGCATGCCTTTGCGCAGCCGAAATTCATGCAGACGGGGGGTAGTGCAAAGGGCAAAGGATAACACAAATTGGCTTTAGTTTGTGTTCATTCATGCGGCGTTTTAATTTTAGCATTCGCTTTTCTTCTCTTCCTCTTTTTCTTGCTGCTTATCGATAACCCTTTGTGTGCCCTGCATTGATCCTGTTGCAACTTTTGTTGTGCGATCACGGATGTATGTGTGTGTGTACAGTTGATTGATGTTTTGCAAAACCCTCTATTCATAACTATTAATGTTATATACTTATATGTTTCACTCAATCGTAACAATGATTGAGTGCTATTAAAAGGCTATAGATTGTTAGACAAATGGAAAGTTAACGTAAACGGATGTTTTATTTTTCTACTTTCATTTCTTTATTTACTTATCAGTCGACAGAGAGAAATTTTTTCAAATTTAAAATAAAAAAATTAGAAAATTTTACTAGTGAATAGAAAAATTTATTTTAATATATATTATATTATGTTATCAATTTCGTGCGATTAAAAAAAAAAGGCCATTTGTGAACGCTTGAAGCTGCAATTATTCAACATCAACTAAGCCCAGAAAATCTACCCGCATCCCCTCAAAGAACCCATAGAAATATTGTTGGGGCCGCCAAAAAGTGACGCTACCATATTAATAAGGCTCATAATTTTACCCATTTAATTGAGGCGAATGGCCGCAGGATAATGAAAGCAGCATCCAATGCGGCATCAGCTGCCCCACTGCCCAACCCTCAACCCCCAACTCCCACCCCCCTTAAAAGCGCCATGGCATAGTCTATTGCACTTGAGGCGGCTTATTAGAATCGCTTGCTTCGCTGGACGCGAACTTCGGACTTGAAGTCCTGGGCGCAAATCATAATTTTTCAATTTGAATAATGAGAGGCGCTTGGCGGTTGGCGAAGAAGCCTTTAAAATTTATTTCGACGGCCTTTTTTATACTTTCTCATGGAGGGTCGACACAGCGCCAAAATCAGAATGAAATCTATTTGAACAATGTTCAAAACGGAGCTACCCTGTAAGGTAAAGTAATTGTCAAAGATTTAATATAAAATATAAAATCAATTAAATAAACTAGTTTTATTGTAACCTTATCTACAAATAATTAAATCATAAATATGCATAGAAGAAATATTATTAGAATTATTTTTAGTCAAGTTTAGGGAGCTTCAGTTTCTAGTTAATATACCTTACATATTTATATTTGTAGAGTATATTTACAGAAATCCTTGCAGGCAAACACTCGTAAACTCATTTGGAAAAAATTCTGGCTACCCAAGTCTAAATCATTTACTCGAAAGGCAGCGAAGAAAGGCTGAAATGCTAATAAGCAGCCCAGGACTCCCCTTCTTCCACTTGGCTTGAACTGTTGAAGGAGGAAAGACGCTGATGACGACGACGAGGGCGACGCTGCCTCGTTCTATGTAAGGACATAAGACGGCTTTTATGTAATACATGCTGCCATTTTGTACATAGAGCATGAGCTCTGAGAAAAGCGAAGCCTTTTTCGGCGACTGCTGCTGCTTTTGCTGCTGAAAGGGGCACAAAGAAAGGAGGCGTCTGATGGGTGGCTGAAAGGTTTTAGCCGAGGTTGGGGTTTTTTGTTGTTCTTCTTGTTGTTGTTTGCTCGCTGGAGATTAAATGGGAAAAAACACTGTGACATTTTCTGGCTGCGCGGCGCGCTCGTTTTTTATACATTTATATATATAAAATATATATGTATATTGTATATTTGTAAGTATATATTTTCACGTCTTGCGCTCAGCTGCCACCGCGTCGCAGAAATTCGAAATGCGTTGTTTGGGGTTGGCGCTTCGGTTTGGGGTTGAGGGTGGAAGGTGGAGAGAATTGTGGGTAGTACCACTGCGGCGACAGCATTAGTGGGGCGTCTCGTGGCAAATGTAAAATAATGCGAAAGGGCTTCGTTTGCATAAATTAAAAATTTATATAATGTAGCCCGTTGTCGCTTCAGCTTCAGCTACGGTTTGGGTTTGAGTTTGAGTTTCTGCTCAGGCAGTTGCTAATTTTGTAGGGGCAGGAAAGAGGAAAGGAGAGTGAGGGGTAGGGAATTTCTCGCTTACATTTATTGATTAAAAACGAAGCGGTTTTTTTTAACACAATATTGTAATATATATTTCGCTTTTGTATTCACACAATTCGCCATAAACATAATAAATATACTCGTACATTGAGGTTTTCGCATTTAAAAATTAATGAATTATTTTAAATATAATAATTATGTTAATGTTAATATTTATATGTTTGTTTTTTAATATTTAAAATGCTTGAAAATACAACAACAATAAACTAGAAAATCAATATGCAAAGCAGGGCATGCCTTAGGTATACATACGAGTACATATATATAAATGTATATGTATAATTATTTTTGTTTATTAATTTGTCTAGTTTTGTTATACTTATGAGTGCTGTTATTATTTTGACTATATATATTGCACATATTGAGCCGAATTATTATTATTAAGTTATTTACAATTAAATTGACTTTACGATTAAGCACGGGTATATAGATATTTGTACACTTAAGTTAAGTACGATTAGTTAATATTATATTAAATATACATACATAATTCATATGAAACATGTGTGGTGTGTGTACAATGCGCAGATTTCAGGTCCGAGGCGGGGCCTTGAAATGCGTTGACTATTGATTGTTTATTTTTTGTAATTATTTAATCTTGAGGAACTTGTATACCATACACTTGAATGAACAAAGAAAATTACACAATATTTTGTTGCATTTTTTGTTTGTGATTTTTGTTTTTTATAAACGTACAAACGAAAAATGCATCGAGGGTATCCCGCACCTCGATAAATCGAACCAAGGATTGCACTAAAATTATTCTGTAGTGTTAGTTGTTGAGTATGTACAGCTTAGGCTATATACAGATCTATATACTTGATTTATATATTTATATATACACTTAGACAAGGTTTAGATATTAAATATATTTATGAGTTTTCTAAATGCTTTGAAAAATCGTTCGTTAGGCTTAGTTCGTATAAAATATGCATAAAAGTTTCTATATATGTATATATAACTTTCGATATTGATTTAAATTTGGTTTATCATCCATTTTTACTTGTATATAAATTCTGTTTGAATTGTACGATTGCCCAAATTGTTATTGTTATTACATTTAGATGTATGTATATATACTTCTTTATATGTATACGTGTGTTATTTGTGATCTGCGTATTTAGTTAGTAGTTTTTGTGTGTGAGTTGCTTAACGACAATCACAACAAATGTTTTTACAAAGAGGTATTGGAGGTATTCGGTTATAGTAGTTCTTCCTGTTTACTTGGTTCACGACTTAACTATTTAATTTTATACTATAAACTTTATGGGAGTTACGATTCATCATTTATATTGAGCTATATTTATATATTTGTTTAGTTTAGTATGTGTGGAAGTCGAATCGTGCAATGTTTTATAATAGGAAGAAAGCTTAAGGAATTATATTTAAATAAATAGAAGTGAATTGGAAATCAAAATTGATCTGAAATAAATAAATAAAAAGAACAAAAGATGCTTTTTCGGCTTTCATTTTTATTTTCAATTTTATTTGTATAGTTTTTCGTTTTTTCTTCCACATGCCACTTGCAGCATGCGGCAACATTTGGCAAGCGTTCATTAAATACAATTTAAAAAGCAACCTACAAAATTATTGATAATAATAATTATAATGATAATAAATGCGTGCAATAAAATGAGATTCATGCAATTAAATAATATTATTATTAAAAGTATATAATTAATAATTTGTGGCAAACAAAACAATTGGCGTACTAATTAAAGAATTTATTTTTCTTGCATAACTTAAAGTTAATTTTGATTTCGATTCGATTTGTTTCTTGATTGGCTTTTTCTTTGAGAATAATCAAATGATTGTTAAATTAGACTAAGCAATAACTAAAACTATAATTATTATAATTTGTTTTTGATTGGTTTTTTGTGTGTTTTTGTGACTTTGTGTTTTTGTTTGTTTTTGGGATGGAGCGCTGTGTAATTTACAATTGGCAGCTGCAATCGCTTCGCTGGATATTTACAATCTCTGAACAACAACGAAAAATTATAAGCTATTTAAACTATAAACTAAGCTAACAACTAAAACATTGAAAATGGCACAATATTTGCTGGGTTAGGTTTTTGTGAGTGAGAGTGAGGGAAAGGGGAAGGAAAGTTCTTAATTTATAATTTTCTTACTTTTTAGTTGAGTGTTTTGTACAATTTTTTGGGAGAGTTTTGATTTATGTGCAATTCATTTTGCTAAATGACTAATAATAATTATTTGTTTTTTTTTTTGTTTATAGGTTTTTGTTAAGCTTGTACTTAGCATAAATTCCTGTTCCGAAAACGTTTTTAGCAAAATTTGCAATTTTGTTTCTGCCACGCGACGCCAGCTTCATCTGATGAGCACTGGGCCTTTTTATATACAATTTCATTGGAGGATCTGGGTTGCTTTTTAGTGGAGCTGCTGCTGCTGCTGGCGCAGATAAAGAGCAGCTGCATCGTCCAGCTCATCGAGATCGATGTCGTCCTGCTGATCGTGCGAATCGGCGGAGCGAGGCGAGTGCATGCTCAGATCCTCGGGCTCCGTCTGCTCGGGCATATCGCTGGCCACGTGCAGGATCTGTGGCGGAGGCAGTCGGAACACTCGACGAATGTCCTGCGCCTTGCGACGTGCATTGCTGCTGCAATGGCCATCGACCGAACTGGCACCATCCTCTGACAAATCGAGTGGTGCATCCTCATCCATGCTGCTCTTGGCCAGATCGACAGACTCCTCGGAGCCACCATAGCTGGAACACATCGCAGCGAATTTGTTGGTGGATGACTCCAGAGCTGCGGCAGCGGCAACAGCAGCCGCTGCCATGGGGTAATCCCCGCTCATGGCCGGAGATAAAGCTGGCGTTGGAGGAGATTGAATGCCACACTTGTGATTCATCAGATGATGGCGCCGGCGGAACTTCATGTGGCAGCGATCGCACTCGAAGGGCTTCTCACCATTGTGCACCAGCATGTGGGACTTCAGCTGATTGGAGTCACTGAACTTGCCTTCGCAGATCTCACAGGTATAAGGACGCTCCCCAGTGTGGACACGGAGATGACGTCGCAGATTGGCCACCTGAACGAACTGACGGTCGCAGTGGGAGCAGTGATAGGGCTTCTCTCCCGTGTGCAGGCGCATGTGCGTCTTCAGGTGATGATCCCGGGTGAAGCGCTTGTGGCACTCGGGGCACTCGAAAGGCTTCTCCCCAGTGTGAGTGCGTTCATGATTCTGCAGGACATGTTTGTAGCCAAAGCTGCGGGAGCAGATCTTACATGTGAAGCTCTTGTCACGGGAGGGATCCTTCGAAGGAGCTGCTGCTGTGCTGTTGTTGTTCGCCGAGGTAGCTTCATGGGCCGAGGAATTGGGTGAACTGCCGCTGGAGGGCGGGGAAATAGGTCCGCCGGATGTGTGATACAAATCACTGACACTCATGCTGATCTCCGTTTGGAATTCCTTCTTTACCGACAACTTGCGCGCCTTCTTCACCGGCTCACCCAAATTATGATGATGATGATGATTATGCTGTGGCGTGCTGTTTGGCGAGCTCAGCGGATGCTTACCGCTGCTGGGCACCGGCGAGTGTGGGCTGGCGGGAGGGGAGTGCAGATGTGTGCCGGGCACATGGGGCATCTGTGACTGCTGTTGATGCTGCTGCTGATGCTGTGCCGCCCAAGCGCCAAACAACGCCGCGGGATTATGTGGAAACAGTGTGTTGGCCAATGTGCTCATCGGCAGCTGGGCCATAAAAGCGGCCGCCTGTCGATTGGCGGCCATCAATTGTGTGGGCGATAACATGCCAAATGCGGAAGCTGCCGCTGCCTGTTGCAGCCCCATGGCCGGATATAAAGAGTGCGAATGGGAGTTCGAGGTTGCCACTGGGCTGCTCGCTGATGTGTTGGCGGACATGGGCGGTGATAAGGACATGGAGCGATCCACAACGAGTTCCTCGCGTTTGATGCCAGCTAAAGCGGCTGCCAGGCCTAAAAGAAATCAACAAAAAAACAAAAAAAGGTTAGCAAAATACGAAAAATTTATACAACAATTTTCTAGTTTCCCATTTCCCTCATGCTGAGCTGTCAGTTACAGTTTGGTCAGTTGCCCGGCGGGCAACTTTCAACTTAAAGTTAAAAGCAACGAAAAACGCACGTGTGTAAAAGCTAAAGACTTTAAGCGAAGAGAGCATACGAAAAGAGCTTAAGAGCGCCACATGTGTGATACACGTATGCAAGTGTGTGTGTGTGTACGCTCTCGCTTTTGCTTACGCTCGCTCGTTCGCGCTCTGCGAGTCAGAGTCCGTCTCGCTCTTGCGCTCAGTTGGCGTTTGTTTTGGTGGGCGTTGCGTTAAACGAGTTAAATGCCGGTTTTGCTGCTGCTGCTGCTGCTGCCTAACAAAACTTGTAAACAATACTTAATTGTGTGCTGCATGTGTGTGTGAGTGTTGAGCAGTTGCCAAAATGGCGCTTAATGTTAACTTGAGCACATTGAGACGTCGTTATTGCTGTGCGTATTTCGAGTGCAAGTGTGTGTGTGTGTGTTAGCTGCTCTGCTTTAATGTGCTTTAATGTGAGGCAATCGGAAAAATGCATGAATTAATTGCCAAATCATTTGTATATGCTACCAGAAATAAAAACTGGCTATTTATCCACTGAAAAATTTGTACTGTTATGTTTTAAATTTTTAAATCATTGACTAATACTGTTTCGACCCAATTTAAATTGCTCATAATATTTTGTTATTTGTTGCTGTTTTTACTTACTTCGTGTTTGCGCGTCCTGCAGCATTGATATAGCCATAACTGTGTTGTCCTTGCTTCACTGCAGCAATTTAAAATTTCACTTAACTGTTTTATTTTGTTCTTTTGTTTGTTTTTTCAGTTCTGAACACAAATTTTCATTTGAGCTGCTTTTTTATGCTCGATGTTATGTTTAAACAATTTCGCGCACTTTTTAGTTTGAATTTTGTACTTTGAGGTAGTTTTTGCACAGTTTACAAAAGTTCACGATATACAAAATGAGGTAGTTGCAATTAATTTATATTCATTTAATTTAATTTAATTATTTTAGTTTAGTTTTATGTTTTTTAGTTGAGGTATTTGGTTTGTTGTTGTTGCTGTTTCTTGTCACACGTTTCTATACACAACAACAATTTGTTGTTGTTCCTTTGCTTTTTGCTAAATATTTTTTATTTCCTTCAGTTGGTTGTTGAGTTGTGACTGTGACGAGTTGTCGCTGAGAAATGATATGAAGCGAGTGACTGCAACACGTTTTTATATTGAGCTGAACCGAGTAGTTAGTATCCTTTGCGCTGTGGAAATCCTTTTGAAGCAACAAATTTTGCGTGAGTGTAAGTACGTGTGTATGTATCAGTGTGTGTATGTGGCTGTGTGTATGTTTTGTTTGGCACCAAAAAAACTGTGCTCCTCTCACTGTCAGAGCCAAATCACGAATGATACGAATTCGCCGCGTGCGCTAACTATAAGTACGCTCGCAGCGCTCACCCTCTCTTCGAAGCACAGACACACCGACACAGGCTCACACGCATACATTCGCAAGCATAGCATACGCACTCAAGCGCTCACTCACTCACTCACTTACTCGCTCACTCTCACGCATGCATGAAAGAAGCCAGCAGTCAGTCAAAGGGAGGAAGCACGACAGCGACAACGGCAACGAAACGTAACGAAACCCGACGACGAAGCAAACCCGATGCTCCGATCAAAGCAGGTACCGTGCTCCTTTATGTCTTATACGACGAACGTACTCTGTGTGTTTGTATGTGTGTGTGAGGTTGTAAAAAACTGAGCGCTCAGTTGAGCGCAGCTCAAAAATCCCCTCAGCTCTTTATGGTTGATGTTGTTGTTTTTGCTATTCCTGTGATTCTACCTTAACAATTTCTTTCAATCTTCATATATGCAAATTAGAGCGACAAAGACGGCAAATGCTCGCATAACTCAAGAGTCTCATTCGACGCACTCTAAATTCCACAACTAAACTATGCACTTCTTTTTATGCCAGCGACAACAACAAATACAAAGTTGACTTTTAGCCAAATATCCTAAAAAGTTAATGCGGCGGGTGTAAAAACTTTTATGGTTTTATGACAGAGGCGTTTTTTATATGCTGTTGTCGTCTGTCATAAAAAAAATAAAACACCAAACTAACAGCTACCTATGAGCTCTTAAAAAACTTGTGCGTACTTCCGTTTTTTAGACCCTTTATGAAAAAAGATTTTTGCTAAATACATATAGAGCCCCTTACATTTGAGATGATTTCCTTTCAGCTTACAATTAGAAGTAGTTATGTTTATTTCGGCTATTTAAAATTGGATTTAATCAGGAGTATGTTTTTTTTTAAATAGTTGAATCAGATTTCATATAACTTATTTTAAATTATTAAATATAGTCTTAATAAGGAAGAGTTTTATCGACTTAAAAAAATAGATCGACCCGTTATAATTACAACAAAGGCATTTTGACATTTGACATTTTCTTTTAAACGTGGAATACGAGATGTTTTAAAAATACATTTTTTGAATGTTAATTTCAGTATGAAATAGTAAGGATTTAAATAACTCAAGTGATTGAAAGTTGCTCAGCAATTAACTCATTTTGAGGAGACAAACATTTCCCCTTTGCACACAATGCGAGAAAGAACTCAATCTCTCCCCGAAGGGGGATGATAAAGGCGAGATAGCAGAGTGAAACGCTCAACACACGCACACACACACACTCATCTGGCGAAAGAGGAAGCGAGAGAGCGAACGCCAAAAGTCAATGAAAAGAGATGTGTATTCGGGTTGGATAGAGCAAGAAAAGTGGCGAGGGGAGGCTTGTCGTTGAGTTGGGAGCGTGCGCTGTAGGAGAAAACAGGAAGTAAACAAAACAGTGTCCTCTCCCCCTCTCTCAATGACCGTGTCACTTCTGTTTCTCTTTGGGGTGTGAAAGGGGCGCAGTCAAAGTGAAAGTGACACGAAGGGGCAAGAGAACATTTATTTGAGTGAGTTCTTAGCCTGTTGAGTTGAGAAAGTACAAGTCTTCGATCTCCCCATGGCCATTGAGCAGCGTTTAATGGCCAACTAATTGCCGGCACACGTCTAAAAAACCAAACCATAAATAAAAAACAGAAAACAAAAAATAAACTGAGAACCAGGTAACAAAAAACTGAGAAACCCCTTTCTAAAAAACAGCTTATGAAAAAAAGAAGAGAGACCAGATTTGTATTTGTGTACTTTTTTTTGCTTGCTTGCGCTGTTGACTTTTGCGGATTGACTTTTAAATGGTTTTATGTAGATTTTTATGGCAAGGACCAGAAGTTATGCTGAAAATCTATTTAGGTAGGCCAAGGACGCGTCCTGCGACGCGACGGGATGTTAATTTCAACGATGCCAACAACTACCGTGGAAATTTCGAAAGTGAAAACTACAATGGCAATAATTTTTGTGTAAGTGTGTGTACGTATTCCTTCGTCCTTTCTGCATTATCCTTGCTCTGCATAATGTTACGTAAAACTCATGAAATGCTGAAACAATTCCCGACGGATTAAGCAATTTTTGACGAATTTCTAACGATTCGCAGAAAGCATTAAAATCAACAACAACATCAAGAAAAACAACCGCGTTGTCCCAGAGATTGACTTTGAGCTGTGAAAAAGAGAGAGCTGATAAAATTGATAAGTAATAAGCGAAATTCTTGTGAATTGGACCCCTTCATTCCATATGCAAAAATATCTACAGAAAATCACACGGTGTTGGCAGCTTTTCGAGCGGATTAGTCAGAAAGAAAAGAAGAGATTGATAAGCAATGACTTAAAGATCCGGTCGTTACTGATAAGACAATGTCAGTCCAGCCAACCCATTATCAGCACTTGCAGTTGCCAAGAGAAATTCGAAACTGGAGAGGTAAAATTATACTGTAGATAGAGAAAGAAAGGGAGAAGAGGAAAGTAGCTAATCAATAAGTGGGGCAGTAGTGCGTAATAGTTGTGGAATAATGCGTAGACCTTATCAGCACAAAACTATAACTACAACTAACCTAAGACAATTTAGACAAATTATTTGTAATTAGTGCGTAACACTTGACATTGAATTATGGGAATGTTGCTAATTATTTATAAAACAATTTGACAAACACATTTTATTTAAAAACTTTATATTTGTACTTTGATTTCTTAGTTCTTATATAATACTAGCATTAGAATAAGCAAATTAAGTATGTGTTTTGTTGATGACTTATTAAACGTAGAGCAAACATTTTGCGAGAGTTTATTTAGACGCGGACAGATTAAGGGTCAAGTTTAGAGCAAAGTCAAGCGAAACTGAAAACTGAGAAATTTAATTTCGACGTGAAACTTAAGTGTTAGATAGATCAGTCGGACCTGCATTATTTTTCAGCAACTCTTCTGATGCAGCTGCACTAGTTTCATGTGGCATGTTGCCAGTTTCAGGTTACAGCTGTTGCCTTCATATAAATGATTATATAACTATAACCCTACCAAAAGTTAAGGGGAAAAATATAAATTTTCAACAACAAAAAAACAGAAAAAACAAGGACAAATTTTTTACAAATATTTTTGGCAAAGGACTGCCCTCGTCCTTAGGATAGATAGAAAGCGAAAGCAGCCGCACACGTTGAGCATGCGCCACAGCACGGGGTAGGGTTAGGGTTAGGGTTAGTTTAGTAGGGTTAGGGTGCGCCTAGGGGTATGTGTCTATAAAGAATCTTATGCTGGGTGTTATGCGATATGTGTGCCCACAAATTTTTTAGCCATTTGTAACACTCGATCGAGGCAGAAAGAAGGGTAACTTAACTTGATTTATAGTCAATCGAGCAATGACGATTTGATAATGATAATGATGATAATAAACATGACAAATCGAATTGTTATTGATGTGGCAAATATGGTACATGAGATACAGATACAAATACATTTGCAGACTGTTGCGGCGTTTAATGAACTGCCATGCAAATCAGCTGCTTAAAGTCTTAATCCTAGAGCTTAGCTCGGAGCACGCGCTTGCTCAAACTGAATGAAAGGATGAAGGATCTAAGGATAAGCCACGCAATCTTGGGCCAACTTGAGAACGTATTACTTTTACTCGTAGCTCGAACTTTGCATTAAACAAATCCGCTTTTTAATGCGCCGAAAAACCGCCCGTGGCAGAGTATCTGAGTGTCGGGGATCCTGGTACCCTTTCGCCTATGTGGCTAATGAGCGCGGCTTAAAGCAGAGGACTAGCCAGAAACTAGGACTTGGCCAACATGTGCTCAAAGAGTTGGCCACGGAAATAACGAAGCATTGCTCAGATTATCTAAGCTGCGCTTCCAGGAAACATGCCACAACTTTCCGCATTTCCTTTTGCTAAAAAAAAATCATGAAATTTAATCTGCCGCTTTTCCACTCGAATTCAGGGGCGTGGCAGTTGCTCCTTGCCTTTGCATATGTGTAAACAAGCTCCTGACATCGGGGCGCTGACAGCCCGCAGCATCCCTAAAAAACACACGCTGCTCTCATCTCTCATTTTTTAGGGAGGCTCAACAGGCTCCGGCTGCCTGTTTGATATCAAATTGATTGCATTGCCGAGGGGCGACTATTTTGAGTGTTGAGTGCTGAGTTTTTGAGACTTGGGTGCAGATGTGAGTCGTATTGCGGCGCACGCCAGACGCACGACAGGGCTAAGGACTAAGGATGCTGGCAAAGGGTTGAACTTGAATGAATTTCTTTCTTCATACGGCACACGGCCAAGATGCGGCTCAAGCTAATCCCAGTGATTTAATTAAGCCAGCGATTGAATTGAGGAAGCAGCGCGGAAGCAGCAGCGGAATCGGAATCGGGATTAGCTAAAGCCAGGTTCGGCTAGTTCCTATTGGGATTAAGATTAGGCAACCGCTAAGCAGGGCGGATTAGCGACTGAGATTGAGTTTCTCAAGGAGAAAGAGACAGGCTCGAATTGAATTAAATGCTCTGAGTGAATATTAAATATTCTAGATATGAAATATTTTTGATATTCCCTAATACTGTTGTTTGTGCTTTGGATTTCCTGGAAAAAAATTCTAAATATTTTTTATGATCGTTCCTGCTAAACGCAGTAACTCATTAAAATTTGTTGCCAACATTTTGCGCTAATTGTTGGCCGCATTCACAATGCGCTGAGAAACGACCTAATGCATGTAAATAGAACACCCAAAAGTGCTGGCCAGGATTAAGCAGCTAATCCGCCTCGTTCTCTACTTCTCGCTCGTTAACTTTCTCAGTTTATCTTTCTCTTTCTCCTAGTCGTCCTTCGAGTTCGTTGAGCATTTTAGTGGGTTGGTCCTGGGCTAATTCTAATTACAAACATACGCAAAGTGTTGTAGACTGGGACTATGGAAATTCTTGTGAAACATATTTCATGCCATCATAGCAGCTGTACATAAGCACACACACACCTACATACACACGTCCATATACAAACACACACAGTTGATTTTGCTCTAGTTAATTATGAAACTCTGATTTGCTTGATTCTCTGTCCATTCATCCAGCTAATAGTTCACTAACCTCATATTCGGACCATTAAAAAACGGCTTTGGTAAAAAGCGTTTAGAACTGGTCATAAAACCAGGTAGAGCAGATCATAAAAAATGGCAAAAAAAGGCGACTAAAAAACGGAAGTGCAGCAGGATCTAAGCAAATATGACACTCGTAAAAAACTGGCAAAAAAGTCAAACCGCGCACATTACGCGACAGTCAAGGACATGCTCATAGGGACGAAGAGAGAGCAGACCATGAGAGAAGTTGCTCTCTCTGGTTGCGGCGAATTCGTCGAGTTGACTTTACGATCGCGATCGATCTGCCAGTACATGCAAATGCAGCATGCACCGGATTTACGAGACTGAAAGAACAATGTGTGGAAAAAAAAGGAGGCAACGACATGTCCCTGTTATGTTTATGACGCAAGTCCTTGCACATACATACATAAATATTCGCATCCCGTGTGTTGACATTCTTAATCCGGTTTAGTTCAGCTTTGCACATTTTTTGCATTGTTTTAGCCAAAACGATCTCTGCCCGGCCGCGCGATCTTTTTGTCTTTTTTGGCATAAAATTGACTTCTTAATTGCCAAGCGTGGTATTTGGCCCTTCAAGGCTGGCCAAGAAACTGACCAGGTAGCTGGCCGATCCGATCCGATTCGACCTGGCAAAGAGGTAACCCACGCTTACAGGTAGACGGCTGCTCTCGCTCTCTCGATCGCCGGCTCTCTTGTTTAGGAATTCCATAATTATGATCCTTGTAGTCACTCTCGGTTTGCCTTCTAGCGAAAAAAAATAAAGAGAATACAAAAACATGGACAACTGACCGTCGGAGTCGCGAAAAAAATCGCGTCGTACGCTAAGCCGGAGATTAGCTGACGGATTTAGAGGAAAATCCATCAATATTACGCCCATATCCCAGGAGGATCAAGCTCTAATCGCCGTGCTTAAAACTGACTTATTTTGCTGAAAAAATTTAATCCGCCCTCTCGTCCGAGGTAGGCGCAACGTTTTTTTTCTCTCCTTCTTTATATGCCTCCCGACTAATCCGAGAGTCAGCTGCTCTGTGGACAAAAAAGAGGTAAAAGCCAAATGCAAATGCAAAAAAAAATGAAAAGTGAATTGTAACAATTTTCGAATTTTTATTATAATCCTTAATCCTAGCGCAAAAAGTTAAAGCCTGGGATTAAGTAAAAACAGTTGGCGTTGACCAAACGGTTCAGCAGGCAGGTAAATTTTGAAATTACACCCGGAAAATGTTGCTTAGCGAGTGGATCATAGTTGGATTATAGTTAACTTAAGGCGTGCGATTAAGAGCGATCTCATATGATCTGCGATTAGCGCCAGGATCTACAGATTTGTGGCGCAATAATCAGCCACAAGTCCCAGTTCCGCGTGGATTGTGATTTGATCTCTGGATTAAACTTAGATCCTCCAGGAAGTGCGTGTGGGTGGCGTGTGACATTTACTCACAGAATGGGTTTGGGTTTTTGGGAAATATGTAGTGAATATAGAGGCCATTTGAATTGAAATTTTGAAATTATGAAAATCGTCTATATGACAAATGCTTTATTAGGAAATATTCAGGAAAGCAAAGAGTTGCATGCGATTCAATCTCTCTCAACTTGGAAATGGCGTAAATACTACACGAAATTGATTAAATTTGTGATTATGGACATCGCGACGTCAAGAGACAGCTAAAATTCCAAATATTTTGAATTATATTTGGGAATGTTTTGTAAAATTATTAAAGTGATTTGGACAATTTCTTGAGAATTAATATGCTATACCGAAAAATCCACAATTTCAGTTAAGATTTCGAATGCATTATCATTTTTGACATTTGCTTAATTTTTAATTATTTTAAAATTTCCCCAAACGCAATCTAATTAAATAAAAGCAGAACTGCAAAATTTCTCGAATAACATTCAATTAGCGCACTTGGAACTACAAAACACACCATGGGAGCCAAATGTCTACTTGAATAAACCGGGCTGCTGTTGCTTTGTAATAGTAAATAAAATGACAATATATATTCTTTGAATTCTGAAGGAGCAGTCAGCCAGAACTAGAGGAGGTAGATGCAAACTCCTATCAATATCATGAATCATTTTATAAATTTAATTTCCATTGTCTTTCTATTCTCAAAATTCGCATTAAATGCCACTAGAATAAGTAATTAATATATAAATATTTCTTTAAATTATTTCATGTTAGATAATTAAGGCATACAGTTTCAATATTAGCGCGATTTCAATAACACCTCAGAGCGAAGTGCATCCATAGAAATGCACTTTATCCTCTGACTGTTGCTGCGTATTGCAATCACTTCCGTTTGGGTCATTCATCTGCTTCCTTAACTGTTTTATTTTTTGAGCTATTCATTTAAGATCTTTATTTGTTCGTTTCTTTTTTTTTGGGAACAACAATAGACGTTTACTGGCCTCTTAGCCCCTGTCCCAAATTACAGCTCCTCCTGTCTCCCTGAGCTAGTTCTGATCAACGGCCAGTGAATTGGCTCTTTGTAGTTTTTGAGATTTATGCAATTTGTCCAAAATTCTGTTTGCAACTTCCTGTGCCTTGGCTGCCATTCAATTTTGGCCCGAGTATCTCATTGTTAGCATGTTACCAAATTCTCTCTGAGCCGATCCCGTGCCTTGTTTTTGGCGGGGGAAGAAGGCAGTCAAGTCGCTGATTGTTGTGTTGTTTTCTAAGCGGCCTACGTCGTAATTGAGTGAGATTTGTGTACCACTTGGTGGCTGCCACGTTGTTGGCTCAGCTCTAGCAGCTCTGGCAGCTGTTGCAACACTTAAGCGGCTTTTGGACCAACGTCAATGTCAACTCGTGCCTAGACCTTAACCTGAACTTGGCACCAGTATCCGGCCCAGGACACACCCCCATCTGCCCCTTACGTGGCATTATCATTCCAGCAGATGCAAATGAGTCCCCGTTGTGTAATTAGGTGGTCCAAAAGTGAACTCAGTCTGGTTGCCACTCGCTTTTCTTATCAGTCTTAAATTTTTTGGCCTCGCGGCGATGCGACACAACTTTGAATTTATTTATTTCTTTTTTTTTTTTACTTATTTTTGGGTTTCTTATCAGTCGCTTCGTTGCTATTTCTTGCATCTCACATGCGTGTTCCGTCCCCTCCCTTAAGTTGCGAGCACCTCTAAGATGTTTATAGACAAAAAGATCGCAATTAAAGTCGTTTTTTAAGCGGCTGCCAGTTGAAACGCAGCTCAAGATCAAGGATTTTAGGTTGTTATCACTGGGTCGAGCAATGCACCCGAGCCGCATTTAGTCAACGAGTTTCTTATCAACAACTCAGCCGGTCTTATTTATTCTTTTCAACTTTCAAAATTGCAAACTTTGCCGAGCATCTTATTTTAAAGAGTATAGAAAAAAATTGCGAAATGTCGGCAAAATATTAAGGTGAACAGAAAAATACATACAAAATTTTTTTAAACAGTGGTATATCCCAAAATATGTGTTCTTAAATTACGTATATTGAATCTGATTAGTATTTGTATGATGAGTATCACGTATTAATATATATTTTAAGTAAAAAATTAACAATGTTTTTAAGAGACTAATAGTTTTAGTTCTAAATAATAATAATATATTTATCTCTGCGAATTAGGTATATTTGCAGTTATATATTCTAGCCTCGTTAATACAAGTACAAAATTATGTGTCCGAATAAACTTAGTATGGTTATGTTAAATGGTAAAAGTATTATAATAAGAAAGTTTCGTTATATTTGTAATATACATTAATAAGTACAAGTTTTTTTTTAAACTTTATTCTATTTTTGCTATTTTTTTACAATGTCATAAAGGGTTTTCACAGAGGTGCATTGTAGCTATTTTTTTTATTTGACTTTTACAATTGAAAAATTGTCATTGGCATCACTCAATCAAAAATGTACAGAGTTTCTCAAAATATTAATTTAGCAAATCAGGCGTATAAAATATAACCAAATCATGCTTAAAATAGTACTCAAAATAGATTCATTATCGCATTTGCGAATGCTGCACAACAAGTCAATAAAAATTCGAAATGATCATTAACTTTTAACATTAAGCTAAGATTAATACATTTCTGTTGTCTCTTGTTTTTTTTTATTTGCTGTACATTAAATGGGTTAATCAGAGTCAAAAATTTATATGATAATGATTTGGGGAATGCAGCAATCTCAATATTGAAATTTGTTTATTTGCACAATTTTTATTCTGATAATTTTGGAACATAATATTTCATTTTTCAGTGAGGATGAGATGCTCTGTTAGCAATGGGGCCGATAAGGGTCGCAGTCATGGCCGTTCACGGCCAGCCGCGTTTTACGTGCGGGTTTTTTAAGGCGCCAAAAAAGCAAAGGTGCGATAATCATAATGATGTTGAGCATGATAATGATGATGGTTCGTGGTGACGTGATGTCACTCATATGTCCACAGCACAAGCACAGCAATCCAATTAAGCAAGGCAAGGAAACCGCACAAAAGTTGACGCCTGACAGGATAATCAGGCGCAATTGTTTGGCAATTAGACGTTGCCGAAGTCCTAGAAAAGTCACCTAAAAAAGGCATTTAAAGTGGGGAATAAATAGGTGGAAAAAAAGTATCGCATTGCACACGCATGAGCAGCTTTTGAAGTCATACTTGAAGGACATGGCATGTCCTTTTGTTACTGCTATTGCTATTGCTGTAACTGGCCTGTCAACAAGGCCGCCATGTCAATTTGTTCGTGTAAATTTGCAAAAATGAAGCTGTAAATTGCATTGATTGCTCGTTGACAGCTGTAGGACAATTGACAGGACGATAACGAGATGTGGCAGACGGGCGAGGTCGACTGGGTCGGCACAGTGGGCCACACAGGCAGTCGGGCAGCAAGGCCGCCAGGATATTCGCAAGGATAACTTGTCAACAAGCGCGCCGAATCGAAATTTTTAACAGCCAATCCTTTTGGGCAGCTACCAGTCGATCAATTAATCAAATCGAGTCGACGGCACCTACAACAGCCTTCGGTTGATGTATCCTGTGTGTCCTTTAATCAAACTGCATGATTTATGGATTGCGTAGGCAACTCTCTTCAAAAGGAAGAAGATTGTATAAAAGTCGCAGACTTCTCTGCGAGTTTTTATTTCTTTATATTTTTTTTATTTGTATTTTTTGTCAATGGCCTTTGGCTTTGTTTGCATCGGCAAAGACCATTAAAAATTCGGCCTGCCACTTGGCCAGGACAACACTCAACTCTGGCGGCAGTCAGCCAGTTGGCCAACTTTCTTACTGCCAAACGATTCATTAATCATAATTCTTCTCGCTGCTGCCTCCACTTCAGTAGCCGCTGCAGATTTTTTCTTGTTCTTGTTGCTGTGCAAAGAACACACACAAAAACTGCAGTTCAAGAATTTTCAATGCCTCTAAACTTTTGTCGAGTTTTCCTCATTTCTATTTTATTTTACTTTTTTTGTTTATTTTTTTTATAAAATACTTTGTCAAATATTCTCGTCATGCGGCGTCGTTCTAGTTATTCAACTGGGCCTAATGAAAGGCGAATTCAGAGGAGCAACAGTCGCACTTTTCTCTTCAGTTTTTGAACAGCTCATCGCAGATGGCTAACTCTGCTTTGAGCACATTCTTTGGGCCAACTTTGTAGAATCAATGATTTGAGCTGAGATTAGAATATATACATTATTTAATATTCTTTTTGAAAATTCAAACTATTTCTTTTTATTTTTTTTATTGAGGAAAGAATACAATTTGGAATCTATGTTACTTTCTCTCTTTTATTCTAAACATCTAAGTAAATTAGGATTAAATCTTGGCATTATACCTTTTTATTTTGTTAAATATTTTAAGAATTAAGAATCTAAGTTTATTAATATTGTGTTTTAAATACCTTACAACCTGTCAATATTGTATAGCATAATTTTGGATATTTACTTTGCATAAAATTAGACTACGAGTGTTCTTGTATATCAAAGTTAGCGTATTTTCTTTCAAAAATTCTATTTGATTTTTTCCTTTTCAACTCTTTTTATTGACATTTTCAACGATTACAGAAAGTAACTGCGTGCAGTTTGAACATCTAGCAGGATTACGGCACATCTGAGACACATTTTTCTATTGGAGAAATTGATGCCCGGAACTGGCAACTTGTCACTCAAATTATGCAAACTCAAGTCAAAGAGATGCCGCTGGCGGTTGGGGATCAAAGGATGCTCCTGGTTCAGATAAAAGAAAAAGGATAATCATGCTCGCCTGCGTTTCTGTTAATTTGTTATAATATCACGTAAGAATCGCCGCCGAATCGATTTTTTATGTTAATGCCGCAAGGTGACAACTCAATTTGTTGCTCGACGACATCATCCGACCCAAAACGTGTCCATACAGTAGACCAAGAAGCTTAGCAACCGGGCCAACTATCGGGCCAGTCGTGACGTGACCTATTCCAGTCCAAGCCCATTGTCATCCTCTTTGTCCTGGCATGGAATTGGCACACGAGCAAAAATATAGAAACAGAATAACTGCGCACAAATCTTTGCTATCGGCTGCTTGTTGCCTTGACGCCAGTACCGCAGGACGCCAGGACCTCAGGACATCGGGAGACTTCCGTATGCGGTTACTTCCACCACACACATACGCACACCACACTCTTGGATTCCACACACGCTTTGAAATTGGGTGTTCAGTTACCGAAAGTAGTGCAAAGTGTCGAGTACTCGAACTTGATTTGGTTCCTGACGACGACGGCTTCCTCTTCATGCGACTTTGTGTCGCGCCACTTGTCGCAGCATCCTCGCCACAGTCCTTGCAACGTCTATACTTTGACTATGTTGTTGCACTCTTGTTTACACAGTTGGCCAGACTATATAGCTCTAGACAGGCGCATCGTCCTTTGTTTTAAGCATTGTGCAATGTTCTTGCTGTGTTGTTGGCACTTCCAGCATGTGAACTATTCGTATGCAGTCGGAGGTCCTTTTTTAGCTGGGACTGCTTAACTCATTTGTAGAGCAACCAATTGAGTAACCACTTGAGATGTTTTAAGGGTCATTTCAACCGTTTAAACGATGGTTAGGGATGGAGTAGGAGCATAAAGAATTAAGGAATCTTTAATGTTGCAGGAAAATTCTTCAGAAACAAAGAAAATTAATTATAATAAAAAAAAATATTCGATGATACTTCTTTGATGTTAATGTGATCAGCTTTAACGTATATTTAAAGATTCGTGGAATAAATTATTAAAATATCCAAAGTATAGTTAAGTTTCTCAGGTAAATTATGCTCCAAATTGCGATGCGCCTATAACATTTTTTAAATCATATGATAACTGACGAATAAATATTTTTAATTTTTAAAATTCGTTCATACCTTAATAATAAAGTAATACCTTGTATAGAGTCTGATAATCTCATATGCTTATGGCGTTGATCATTAAAACCACATCGAAGGCTTGTCCGAGTTTGTCGCCCGCATCGCTGCGTCCCCCTCTCGACCCGCGTCTCGCGGTGACCATGACAATCCAGAAGAACAAAAAAGAATGCGGACGAAAAAATATAACAATTAGCAAACAAATGCCAAATAGAAAATTTGCCTAAACAATGGGAACAAACAAGGCAAATACTTCATTTGAATATTGAATCGAGTCAATGCTATTGGACATTTGTTTGGGTTCGCAATTGTTACGCCTCCATGTGGCATAAATTAGATGCCACTTAGACAGCAACTAGGGGCAGTCTCCCCTCCCTGCCTCTTTCCTTCTCTGAGAATTGAAATGGAAATAAAAATTGATTAACAATATGCGGAAATATTTAGTTACGTTTTATTAGAATGAAAGAGAGACTCAACTGAAAGTGCGGCATCATCGGTTTAAGTGGCTCCAGAGAAGATGATGAAAAAGGGGGAGGGGTTAACAACAAAAAAATATGTCACGCCGGATATGCCAGTTAGTCAGAGTACAACCAGAATCCATTGAGGTGGTTAGCTTATGCGGGTCTTAAAAATTACTTTCACTTCGGCCGCAGAATCAAGCCACAAATCGCCCATTGCCACGCCCCCTTTGTGGGGTACCCACTTTCACCTATAGATCGATCGATATCTGCAATACGATAACCGATCGTTACCTGGACCCCCGGATGTGGAACGATTGAAAAGTGAAATGAGAGCGCGAAACCTGCACTGAGGAAGTGAAATTTGAATGTGCCGCAGGGAGGGTCCTTGATTTCCATTGTTCGCATTTTGATGTGGAATTTATAGAAAATCTCCGAGTATACGATTAATAATAATCATGTCGAGAATAGGAAAAAGCGAAAGTCGAAGGACGACTACACGCTGATGCCGGAAATGGTTTCACTTTTATCAACAAACCAAAGGACCAAAAGACGGATCCTTATTCTGCTGCCTCGCTGATTTATGTGTGCCTAGTTACCCAAGTGTCAGGTTACGCATTAAGGATGCCAGCACACCCAACACACACAACACTCACTTATAATACAACAACAACATCAGTTAATTGTACATTTTTAACTGAAATTCAGCGAGGCATATGTGTTTTCTGGCGCTTGAACTTGTTGTTATGCCGCAAGGATGCGTCCAAGGGGGCAGGACACGAATTTTGCATGCTTGCCTGGCTCTCTTCCTCATACACTTTTCAATTCTCACTTCCCATGGCTCAATTTCTATCAATCCCAGTCCGAAATCTCAATAGTTGGTCAGCAGGTCAGCTCACAAACTCTCACACTCTCCTTCTCCTTATGGATATTATTTGTTGTTATCCTTTTGCGCAAGATTGCACATCCTTTGCGTGGGTTTCATACGCTTCATGATTTGGGTCGGCTATACGGAGATTTGTTCCGCTACAGCTCTAAAAGGGATTCCAGTCTGGACACTGGACAATGAGCGGACACTAATGAGCTAAGGATAAACACTTGACAGACATCGCTACGCTTTAAACTACTTCTGAAATGATTATCGAGCACTATGGGAAAGTAACTGAACCTCAAGTCTGGGTTCAAAGCCCTCCGCCCCTTTCCCAACCCCAACCCCCACCCCAACCACGACCCTTGACTTGTGTTTACCTCAGGCACTTGGCGCCACATGGAATATTTGGGATCATAATATTGAAATGTTTGACCTAACCAAATGACCAAAGTCACTTTGTTCAGATAAGATAATGACAATTACAACTACAACTACAAGCACATCTTCACCCACACAAAGAGGCCAAGTTCAGCAACATTTTAATTTGTTCTCGTATTTTGCCCAAGTCAAAGTCATCGTCAATCTAAAATTTCGTACGTAATGCATTTCCCCAATCATTTCTTTTTGCCTTATCAGCGGCAGTTGAAATTGCAATTGAGTAAACAGAGCCGGAAATGCATTTGCTTTCACCGACTACTGGACGGACTGGGGTTATCTATAGGTCGTACCTCTGACCGATCCGTCGACTCATTCAATTTATTTGCACGATTGTAAATGATTTTATAATGCGTTTTTGTTGTTTGTCTTCTTGTTGTTATTGATGAGTTTCGGGTTTTTGTTCAAGTTTTCAATACTTTGATGAATCATCATCATTAATATGTGCTTAATGGATAAGAGGTATCACTTCTGTTTTGCAATATAACTTTTTATCATTTAAAAAAAATATTTTAAAAAAATTTATAATATTTAATATTTATTTTTTAAGAAAACTTATATGCCATTAATTTTTAACTCCCATGTAGTAATCCAGCTGCATCTTTGACCAGTTCAACTTCTCAATTTTCAACTTTAATGATCCTTTATAGGGCCTTGATTAAGTGCAAATCACTTGAGCTACGTGAGAAAGGACCTCTGAGAAACGGATTACTCGGAATTTGGCTAGCAATTAAGACAGCTCAGATGCAGATAATTGGCGAACTGTAACACTAGATGCCAACAATGGCTGTTGGCTACCGTGGACAACTCATACACCTGAGAGATCCAGATTCCGATTGCGATAAGAGACGAGTCAGTCAATTCAGTTCAGTTCAATCAAGACAGGAATCATTTGACATTTCTAGCGCCTCAAAAAAAAAAAAAAAAAAAACACAACAAATGAACAGCGATCGATGTCGATATTGAAGGACCTGTTCAATCTACCGAATGCAGCATTCAAAAGTATCAGATGACTCGACTCAACGACATTCCCACACACCCAGAACTGGAAATGGAAATGGAACTGAAACTGGAAGTGAGTATGGGATGAGATGCAGATAAGACGACGTCAACCTGCAGGTTTTGTGGTTGACAGTGGGCTCCATTGTGCAGCCAGTTGACATTTGCAATGTGGCAACTCAATCAGTGGCAGCTGCAACCTTGCCACACATCCCAGGACTCGAGAAGACGCAACACAACCGCAAACAAGTAATACGAAGCCATTTTGTGTGCCTACTGAACACTGGACAGTGGACAGGCTTGCCAAAAACTAGACAACAGATATTTCCTTTCCTTTCTTTTGTTTAGGACTTTGGCCAGCCTTCAATTGCTTTTGTCTGTTGGCCATATTGTCTGCAGTCTTATGAGATCGCCTGAGCAAAGAGACAGCGAAAAGAAAAGGTTTAAGAGTGCTCTAAAATTTCGCAACATGTTTCACATTATTAATGATGAGCCTCTACTCAGTTCGAGGTCCTGCTGCCTGACCATTGTCCTTTCTAATGAGCGTCTCATGAGTTTTCTATGGAACGCATATCTCGCAGCGGGCGATCTCTAAGCGATTCCGCTCCCACATGTTGTACATGTTGCATGCAACTTGCATAATCTACGCTTGACCGAGTTCCACTCATATCCCTGATGCCACGCCCATTCAGCGCCAAAAATTAGTGCAGTTGGTCGAGCGTGCAGCATGATGATTAATTGCAGAATGTATCTGGTAGATACACAGACAATAAAATCATGTTAAAATTCAAGTTTATGATTCTTTATTTTAGCGTTTATTTTTTAAGTAGATATTCGGGATATTATTTTTAAATTAACATAATATGTGGATAAAATGGCAACGACTCAGCGTTAAAATATTCAAAAAATCGAAAAGATTTGATTTTACTGAAAATAAAAAATATAATAAAATAATAAATTGAAAAACCGTATTTGAATCAAGCATAGGAATGAGTTGATTCCAGAATCCCGGATTTTTTTTTCTGTGTAGACCCTTGTACACAAATTTGCAGCGTAATGTGTAAAAATCCAGTAAACTGCAGACACAGAATGCAACCACATGCAACTGCAGTTGAAAGGATGCTCAGTCACTTTCCCATGACGACGCAAGACGCAAGTGTTGCAAGTGTCGCTGTGTTGCATCCTTTTACGTGTACATGTGTGGGAAAGCAAACACTTTCACTCAGAGCCACAGCTACAGTCACAGTATCTCACATTACAACACACTAGACATCCTGTGCGCAACCTGCAAAGGATTGACATGCAGCTGACAAGTGTCAACTCAGTCGAATTTTGATAAATCGTTCTGGCCCCAGCCAAACAATAAGATCACAGCAAATCCAGAGGATACAGAGAAATCAGGGACAAAGACATTTGGATAGATGCCTAAATTATGCACAAGTTGTTCGGACAAAATAGTTGCGGAAATAAAATCAGAGACCAGGACGAGGACCAGGACCAGGACCACTGTGGTGCTAAAAAGGATATTAGGCGGTAAGTGTCATCGAATCGTAAAACGGGCGAATGCAATCAACTGCAGACATTTTCAGGATAGCATTCAGGAATTCTTTCTTTACGCTTTCCCTATTTTTTTCGCTTACACGCGCAATACTCGTAAGTGTTGCTTCGTCCTTGCTACGGCGTTTTTATGGCCACACATTGACATTTTGGCGCGCCTTTGCCGCAAATTAGTCCGAATCCTCGTCCTCACCGTCGTCCTGTGTCGTCGAGTGGTTCTCCTGTACAAGTTTTTTATGCTGAACGCTTTACGCATCCTTGCTGGCATTAAACGCGACATTAAGTGGCCAACAGGACACAAATAGACTTAGTTCCGTTGTCATTTGACTTTGTTATTTTAGGTTTATGGATTGCTGACGCCCAGTTTCAGTTTTTGGGTTTCCGTTTCGGTTTCAGTTTACGCTCGCATTCTAAAAAGGATAATATAAACTAAGTGACTTTTCTTGTTCATAGAAGCCCCATCACGAGTTGTCTGATTTGAAGTTTTCCTTAGACTGATGGATGTACAGCAAATTTAAGATATAGAAAGTCGAACTCTCCTTGACATCTCTTTGCATAAAAATCTCATTCTGACGAAAAAAAATTATTTTGACACAGATAATTATATTTGAATTATTATATTATTGAATATTTTTTTTGGATAGCTCGATATATCATTATTTGTTCTTGTCGACTTTTACATTTAGATATTAAACTCGATCCACTAGTTCTATAACAATCAACAGCACTTGAAAGGGAAGACTACTTACTTAAAGCAAGGTATCTAGGAATATTTTATTATTTTCTTAGCTGAGTTGATTGGTTGCCTCGAGTTGACTAAACCTCCTTCACCTGGCAGTTGTCTCCCCTCTTAAAAAGTAAAATAATTATAAATGTGCTGAGATCCACAGAGGGCTCTATTTTTGTCAGCAATTCATTCATTTTGTTCGCTTAGGCGTTGCAATTGGTCGAATCGTTGGTTGCCTCGATCATTCCCCCTATCTGAAGTCGTACATATATGCATATATCTCTGAGACGGGAAGCGTGCCTCACTCGCTCGCAGCCTGCTGCATTTCAAATGTTAAAAAGTTCAAATATTTTTTAAGAAAACCCCTAGCAAATGTCTCATTTCCTTTGCAATGAATGCCAACGACAACTGCAGCAATTGTCTGCAGCAAACCAAGTGGCAAGTGGCAGATAGAAAGACACACTAAAAATAAGGAGAGGGTGACCCACCGAGTGTTGCACTCGAAAGAATTTAAATAAATGATATTTTTCTCTGCTTGAACTAGAGTCTTACTCGTCGCTGTTGCCCCATGAGGCATCTTCTCATCTGCGCTGCACATTTTTCACCTTTGCCTGACCTTGAGTGCGTGCCTCGCGGATGGAAATGCATCGCCTTCCCCTGCGGAAGAATAATCATAGATGCAGTCATGCCAGCTTGCATTAGGTCTACAACTTTTCACTTAGTTCATTTATAACAAAAACGACTGAGAATCCATTTCAAAAATATTTTAGAAATCTACTTCAAAGACCAACAATCTGTTTTAATCAACGCATTTGAGTTGGTGAGAAAAATATACGATATATTTGAGAGAAATCTGTTCTTGAGCTAACTGCCCATTACCTCATTCAGTGAAAGGAAATCTGGGCCGACTGGACAGCAAACAGAACCTATGTGCAAGGATATCCCAGCCCTAAGCACCTGTGAGAATGTTCAACAAAGCCAAAAAGATGCGCAAAAATTGCATGAACCAAAATTCCAAGAGCAAATACGAATACGAAACCACTTGAACCCAAAACAAAGAACGAAAGACCGCAAATAGAGGACGTGTCTGAGGTTTTGCTTTCCTTGATATTATGTACAACCATCAAATCGAACAGAATTCCAACCTGAAGAGTGAAGTGCATCCGTTTGCATTTTCACTTTCACAATGAAAATGGAAACCACAACGCGATGCGTTGCACACATGCAGGATACGCCTGAGTAATCATCATCATCATCAACAGCAAGATGTCCTAGTGTCCTAGTTTTTCAGTGGCAAACAAAAAACCGGACACTGCGATCGAATTGCCACACCAAACAGAGTGCATTCAAATAGATATGTAAAGTGTAAAAAATAAACAAATAGAAAATAAAAATAAATCAATATCGCATCTCCCCGAAGAACGCTGCGGAAATGTCTGGCAAAATATAATTTTTTTGGCGCAGAAATAAAATAAAATTCGTCTGAAAAATAAATAAAATAAAATGCAGAAAAAATTCTAGTCATTTATTATTTTTACAAACAACTTGTCGTAGCTTCTTCTTCTTCTTCTTTTCCTTTGGCTCCGTCTGATGGTATTTAACTCTTAACCCTAACACGCCCTAACATAATATCTTATCGCTGCGCTGGCATCGATCTCATCGCTTGGCTGCCTTTTCTACTCATAGCTCAATTTGTTCTGCTTACGATTTCAATCATTGCCCTCTTGGACACAGTTCTTTTCCCTTACCCTTTTTTTGCTACCCTTTCAGCAGTGGCAAGTGCAACGACTTTGTTTCTTTCCACTTTTCTTTCTTTTCTTTCGCTCTTTCCCTTTCTCAACTAATAATAATTGTGACTGACTCAGTCAACCCTATTGGCAACACCTTTGGATCGCATTTGTGTTGTTGTTTTTTTTAACCTTTTACTTCCTTTTGGTCTATTGTCAACATTTCGGCTTATCGTTATATTCGTTTATTCCCTGGAATTGTGTAGGTGACAATACGCACCGAAAAATGTAAGGTTACATGCCGTGAGAACTGATTGCAATTTAATCCTTTGCGCAAGTCCTACAGGCACCTAAATGAAATCCTTTGTATGCGATGTGTCATTGTGCCACGCAATCCTTTCTCTCTTTTTCTCTCTGTCTCCTACTATATGTGTATGTACATTTCTCCCTGTAGTTGAACTGTCCATAAAAAGGGAATCCCCAAATGTATGCTCATCAATTTAATGAGACACAGTCTGGCCAAATGGCCACTAGCAAACAGAGCACGTAAGCCACACAATAAGACAGCAAGGATGGGAGAAAAATGGTGTATACATACATACATAGAAACTAAGCTTAAGCTTAACATCTAGTACTGTGTCTCTCACTATCTCACTCTCTTAACTTTTCCACTCTTCAATCGTTACTCCTTTCAGACAAAACACAATTTCGCTGAAAGCTTTCACACTTCGCATTCCCGGCAACAACAAACCGTTAACCGTTCTTTGCTTGCCACACACGTGCACCACCAAATATGGCCGCCCACTCGCAAAACAAACAAGCACAAAACATACACACACACACACACACACACACGCGCGCTTACATACGCACACAGACAGCATAATGACGAGAACGCATGTGCTCCACTTTAACACTTTCGCTCTCTTTCGAACGCACATGGCAGCAAATTTAACCCTTTTAATGCCGTCTCCGTCTGCGTTGTCGTCTGCACTCACATGCCGGCCATTGACTTGCCACCTCACACTCTCTCCCCCGCCCACAGCCGCACACAACCTCACACACACATTGGGGCCGCTCTCTTAGCTTATCACTCAATTCGCTCTGCTCGCATGCTCTTCGCCGTCACTCTCGCTGCTCTAAAGGGGAAACCAACCACACTCACTCAATCCTTTTATTTCACTCTCTCTTTTTTACCCCTTCAAGGCACACATATGCACTTCTGTTTGTATGTAAGTAAAGTGAGTGAGTTTTTTTAAGCACTCACTCGTTTTTTATGCTCACACTTGAAAGTGAAAGGATTTCGATGGCTATGGCTGAGTGCATTTAAAGGGGTGAGAGCGCTGTTCATGTGTGTGTGTGTGTGAGTGCGAGAGAGTACACTGCGGCGAATAATTGAGAGCAACTCTTTAAATTCGATTCGTCGCTTTCGCTACAACTCTTTCACAGTGGCCGCGCATTAATTTTATTTTGACAGCGCCTGTCATTTGCTCTGCCTTGTTTATCGCCTTGTTTGTATAGAGTGTTGTCTGTGTGAGTGAGTGTGTGTGTGTGTGTGGCGCTTTGTTGAACAACTGAATGAGTGAGTGGTAGGCGGAGTTTGATCGATAATATTCGTGGCAATGGCGTCGCAACTCTTTAAGACCCAAGGGAAACGAGCAACTTTGATTGGAAATGTCTTGTTTAGGAACTGAGAGAGAGCGATAAGAGTATTTATAATAATGTGAAATATAAACAACTTAAAATGGATTTATTTTATTGACATCTTTAATTTACTTAACAAAATATAAAAAGATACGAATCTGTACCAAATTATAATGCAATTTTTCTAGCTCTCTTGAAATTAAATCATGCAGTTTTAAAATAGAACTGATATTTCTAAAATGTATAGTTATTTATAATTTAATACTTTGATTCATTATGAATAATTTTCGTTCGATGATCAGAGTGACTACTGCAAATAATATAATACATATTAAACAATTCATTCAATATGTATATATGGATAGAAATATAGCTATACAAAGCATACGCAATTTCCTTTCCCAACCCATAAATATTTTTCCCTCCTACATTTTGCAGCTCAATTTGGACAACATTTTGATGAATAGCCGCCATTCAAATCTTTGCAAATGTCTTTGCCAAATTATATAATAGCTAAACATATGTAAGGAAAATGCATTTTCAACCAAAAACAAAAAAATAAGAAGAAATCCGAAAAACAGATACATCATCTTCTATAGGTCGGAGGAGTCAGACAAGCAGACAGACAACCACAACAAGCTAAAGGGAATTTAAAGAGCAACTGGGTTGCCAAGTGCAATAATAGATGATGAAGGAGCTGGCAACCCTTAATAGCCCAAAAATGATGAAAGCAACTGGAGACGCTTTCACTTGTGTACATATGTGACCCTTAACTGACAGGACAGCCTCCTTCCGAATTGCTTGGATGAGTCCAATGCCAATGCCAATCCCAATTCCAAATCCAAACCTATAACGTGTTCATTAATAACTAATATCCTGCGGCCGCAAATAGCATTAGCTGGGAAGGAAATATATACATATAGCGGCCATATAGTCGGCCATTGTTGTTTTGCCTTTGGTTTTCAATTACACAAGGAGTTGAGGTCGAGACGAAGAGTCCTGGCATAAATGATATACGAGTGTGAATGTGGGTGGGTGTATGTGCTGTTTGGTGTGTGGCAATCGATGAAAGTTTGAAATTAACACCCAAATAATGTTCAGGCCGCTCTAAGTCCTACGTAATTAATGAGTCCACAAATATCCGGGGCAAACTTTGCCTATGACTGGCCAACTTTCTTGGACAATCGCTCAAGCTGCCAGGCGAGCGTCCTTTATGCCGTGTCCTGGCATTTGGCAGCCTAACAAGCAAATGATTTTAGCCACAAACACACAAAGACATACACACACACACACACACACTCATTTTTAGCTATATCTATTCAGTTCCCAGAATAAATTCCAATTAAGCTAAATTAAGTTGTAATGCGCCTGCTTTCCCACACATAATTCAATGTATATTCGATTTATTTAAATATTTCTCAAAAACCAGCAAAGATATACCACATCCAATACGATAATTAAACGACAACTTGGCAACCCTAACAAATCGTAGGCGTTAATTGAAACTGAAGCATCTCAATGAGCACATCAAAAAGGGGGCCCGTTTGCGTGTCCAAATTTCTTCTTTCTTTTTGTTGCTTTTCTCAAATAGCCTCACATGCCAAGTGGATACAACAATGCCTTGCCGCCGGGTGGCTTTGAATTGAACCACTTTTAGTGGTTCATCAAATTGGAGCATCGCACAGGAAACGACAAAAAATCTCAATGATAATCCGTTTCTCTCGCAGCTCTTTAATCGTCTCAATCAGTCGCTTTTATCGTGGCATATTCAAAAAAGAAAATGAGAAAAAACTTTTCAATTCACACACAAAAGACGCATTTACTCGTAGTAATTTTTTTTGGGTATCCATCCGGCAACCGTTTCGGCATTTGGCGCCTTTTGTCCTACTCATAAGTGGACATACTCATAAGAAGGTATTCGATATGGCAGACCATCAAAGAATATATTGTACATGATATATATTGCTCACATGTGGGTCGTGATTATCTTGAGAATGAAGAACTTCAATGGTATTGTAGTAGCTTATTTTGTTAATCAGCAAAGTGGGAAACACTTAACTTGCTATGACGCGATCTTTATTTATCATTCAGTGTGCCAGTTAATGAATTGTAAAAGCTACACAGCTCGAAGCTTCTGATAACTATCTCTTTATTATAGACGGTTTTTTTTTAATTGCCAATAATTTATTCTCTGATTTAAATAAAAATTTTAAATCTAAGCAAATGTCACATATATACAGTTCTCATAATAATACATTTCAACTGATCGATGATCATAAAAGTAGAGCAACAGAGTACTCTTTCAGAAATACAACATTATCTGAACTGCAGTCATCAGAGTTAAAGTAATAAACAATTGCTTAAACGATAATCATTCCCATGTCATGTAATATGGGTAGTATAGTTATATAAATAGTTATAAACCCTAAACCCCGACATGCAACGACCCATTGAAACTAACGAGCGACACATGCAACTAGTTAACACTATGTAAGTTGAGGGACAAGGGGAATCTATTGATATTAATGTGCGATCGAACATGGCAGCTCGTTGATTGGCTCGTTGCTGAAGAACAGGAAATACACAGACTTATTTATGAGGCACAGCAGCATGAGAAAGAGAAGAGAAGGTGGAGAAAAAAGGGAAGAGGTAGATGGAGTCAAGAGGTAGCCAAGCAAATTAGTTTTTTAGTATTTTCCATTGAAATGCCGGCCTTTTAAATAGAATTGAACGCCCACGAGGCAGCGAAGCGATCAAGAGCGAGTCAAGCCAATTAATAGAGTCGCAAAACAAATTAACCCCAAGAAATCAACACGAAAGTTTTCGGCCCCGAGACTGACACACGTCAGGTCCAAAATGCGATGAACGCCATATGGCAATCCGACTAAGTGGAACCAAAAACAAAAACAACAAATAAACACCGAGATCTTAACTGCATATGCTCAGATTTTATTCCATTTATTATTTGTTGTTTTTTTCTCGGTTAAAGAGCAACGCGTGCGGGATTGGATTGGTTCCCCTCACGATCTTCACCCCTTTTGGGGGCACAATGAAGATGTCTAGCGGTATGAGAATGTGATGCAAGAGTCATAAAGGAAAACAGAGCGTAACCAGATCGACAAGGGGCGCCAGGCCCTCGACGATGTCGACGATGATCACTAAATTAAGGGTTAGCTCAGTCGCCGCACAACAAGACGATTAACAAAGAGGCGTTGAACGTCTTAAAAAACAACCAAAAAAAAGAAGAAATATAAACAGGGCAAACGGAGTCAGTCGAGAGCAAAGGGTGCCATTTGGACCCTTTGATCTTGATAAGCCATAAGGGTCGCGATCTCTAAGATGCCTGCTAATGAGCTCATATTTCCCAAGTCTATCCCTTTGCCTTTCTCTTGGCACACGTGACTTCCTCTCCAAATGGAGTTTGGAATTGAATTGAATTATCTTGTGGCTGCCTTGTGGCATTTTAATGTGTCTAATGTGTCGCCCCTGCACTTGAAAAAGAGTTGATCTGGGGGACCGCCCATAGTTGGGTCCTTGCTCGAGCTCAAGTGGAATTCTTCTTGGCGTTTGTCCATGTCGCTCACGTGTCAAATTATTCATTTAACCAGGGTGGAAGGGAGCCCCCGTTGTGACAGGCAGCTGATTTAGTGGTTTAGTTAAGATCAATGATCGTGCAATGTGATCATGAGCAATTGGTTGGGTCTCTAAAAGGTAGCCCAAGATCCGACTAACGATTGTCAGGGGAATGCGATCACAGATGGAATTGATTTAGCTACTTATGTATAAGTAATGCCGAATATGATCAAAGCAATCTTTGAGGTAGATCTAAAAAAAATTATCCGTTTGGCATTGATTTATGTTAATATAAACTAGAAAAGTGATCAGGAATCATATATAGAATATCAATGATCGAGAGAGTACTCAAAATGCAAACCAGAATAAAAAGAATTGTAGCTTTAAAAGTTAAAATTTGAGATTTAAAATTTTTGAAAATCATAAGGGGGATCCTTTTGCATAGAAAACGTATTCTTTACAAGTCAAAATATCGATATATCCTTATTATTTGAAGATATATCGACAAATCGATAAATGTTTTTGTCGATTTTTACATTATGTAATTAAATTCAATTCACTGTTTGGATTTACATCGTATACTGTAGTCTCTTATCTTATGATATCTTAATTATAATGCTCGTGAATCGATTGAAATGCAGGTCGATCAATGGTCGATCAATGGTCATTGAGGCTGTATTTCTCACAGCGCACGCGTGCGAAAACTTTTTCGAAACCGAAACGGATCCCAGCTCTGTCTCAGATCTCACACATTTCTGACTCACTCTCCCTCACTCTCTCCTTCTTTTTCCTTCACATGTACAAAAGTAGCACCGCAGTTTTCACATGCGGGCTGCGGTTAGCCGAGGCGGCACACGAACTGACCAAAGGCGATCATCAGATCGACAACGATGTCGGCGTCGACGTTGGCGGCGGGAGAGAACAGAGAAGTGAGAAGAGAGGAGAAATATGTGAGCGATTGCTGCGAGCGCTAATTACGAGTGCGTCAATATTTGCGGTGTGGCGATCGACAGAGAAACGGAGCATTCATTGTTGCTATTGACTAACCCAAATCGCAAGCAAACACAAGATGAAAGACAACGGCGACGACGACGGCGAAAGGATTCCCTTTAGAGGTTCAAGTGCGCACACGCGCAGGCGTCAATATTTGCACAAGGATAACGAGTCGCGCGCGATGTACCGAAAAGGATGTTTACGTTAATTGCCCAACAGACCAGACTATTGCGGTTGATAAAAAAAACGACCGAATTGTGATTTGTTTAGGACCTGATGCCTTCCCCCACCTCCACCCTGTCTCCCTCCGTAACCGCTCTATGAATTGTATAATTTGTGATAAGCACTGCAGTTCAATCAGAGATAAGCTTCAGTCAGTGGAGCCGATCTTTTGTTTCTGACCGAGGATCATACAGGATGTCAGTGTATGCCTTCCACAGGTGAGACGTCCTGATAAGCGATTGGGCGGGGATTGAGCGGGGCTGCAAATTGTTTTAGGCCTTTCCGGGAAACGGTGTTAAGTTCATGTTTACAGCCCATTGTTTCTGGGAAAATCTTGGGCGGACGATCGCCAAGTCACAATCAATCTTATCTAAGCAATTACTTCCTTTGGCAAATGGGCAAATAATAAAGTAGGAATAAAATACCTTCAAAGGATCCTTGGTGATCTTACTAGATTTTTTTAAATTGTTAGTAACACTATCCCTAAGTTGTAGAATTTGAGTTATATTTATACTATCATATTTCCCCAGCTATTTTCAACCTTTTGGAAAATCTTCCTAATTCCCTTGCTGATATTATGATGATAATAATATAATTTAGCCTAATAGATCTTGTTTTGACTTCCGAAACCGAAACTATCACTGATATATAACCTAATACTTTCTTCAAATATGACGACTTTCTTATCCTTGCCTTGCTGATATTATGATGATAATAATATAATTTATCCTAATAGATCTTGTTTTGACTTCCGAAACCGAAACTATCACTGATATATAACCTAATACTTTCTTCAAATATGACGACTTTCTTAGCTCCTGCAATGATTACTTAGTGAGCCATAAACATAGTCGATTAATTTCCAGCGAATTTCACTAATTAAAAGTAAAAGTGCAAATGGGGCGTGTACCGCCACAGCTGTTGCCGAAGAAAGTTGCCAAGGACTCGAGGCAAGTGCGGGGCATTAACAGGCGGCACACGGCAAGGACCACAGGCAAAGAAAATAAAATAATGGAACATGTGTTTGAGTGAAGGTGAAAGGAGGAACAGCTCAGTTATGACGATCGATGATCGACACAAAACGGTTGCTCGTTGATTTAGCTATGGAACGATTATGATTAGACGCAGCCCTTGGCGTTACTTTCGTTTTCTAGCAAGGATAACCAGCACTTTTCTCTTTCCTTTTGGGTTAATTGCTGGCATAAGGGTAGACGATCTTAAGGGGTTGCCACACACTCTTAATGCGTCATAAACAAGGAAAAGAAAAACTATGAAGAAAAATGAAAACGACAGTTGGTAGAGCAGAGATGAGGGGAATATCAAGAAAAAAGCAATCAATTGGCTTCGTTCTGATAATAGGAAGCTCAAGCAATTGCCAAAAGACAAAAGCCTCAATACTAAATAGTAGTAGCAGGATATGCGCTGCAAAGGATTTGCGAGTGGGCTTAAGACCACGAAGAGCAAATGGCAACACATCATCAACAAGAGCAGAGCTTCAGGAGCAGAGGAGAAAAAGAGTCTCCTCGAAACCCAATTCAAGTCGTCAATGGGACGCGCCACGTCATCAAATCACACAGCAAAAACCTCACGCAGCAACTACAACGAGTAGTAAAAGTTGTGAATGTGTGTGTGTGTGTATGGCTGGGTGTGTGTGTGCGTGTGCATGGCTGGGTGTGTGTTTATGAGATGATTTCATTTCGGTGTGCGGCGTGTGCATGTCCCCAAACAGGACCAAGGACCTGCTGAAGAGGAGCATTGCCAGCATTGTTGGCGTGCCGAGCGGCCATTGTCCAACCCTTAAATCAAAGTGTACGCAATTTCGTTAATAATCCTCAAGACAATATCGGAACGCCATAACAATATCCTTTTGATGATTATCGCTTCTCCTACTTGAACATTTGCTGACCCCCACTCTCATTCCCTCTCTCTCTCTCTCTCTCTTTTACCTCCTTTGACTCCCTCAGCGGTCGCCTGTCTATTCGATTCGACAGCCGCAGTTGCTTTCATGTTTATTGCTTGGTTAAAGCGAAAGGATAATGGCCAGTGTCCTGTATAGCAGGTTACTTAGTTACACACTGAACACAGATATAAGTCCTGGTTAACTACGGTCAACAGCTGAGTTTTTTGCTGCCTTTCCTTTCCTTTACTTGGGCGCCACCCAAAAGTTTTGTTCCAAATGCTTTTTATTACTTGCCCCACTAGCGAAAGAATGGCATAAGGGATCCCTTAAAACAGTGAGTAGCAAATCGTTGGGGTTGCATTCTCTACGTATTTCAATTACAGTCGAAACTTTGCTTTTATGCCCACAAAGGCTTCTCTTTAAAAATGCTAATTCAAATTACGCACAATATAAGCAAAACATGCAAGTTTGAATAGATTAAAGAATAGCCTATACTCTAGTCAAATATGGAGAATTATAAATGAAGATCCTTGGGAATTTTTAGAATAAAGTATTTGAAATTGTTGTTAATATATAAAAATTAAATTTTTTTTTTTGCACATGGTTATCTAATGTAAATATTTAAATTATTTATTTAATAAATAGTTTTAAAAGTTTGTTCATTTGCCAAAGCTGATGAGAGATTCACACTACCCACCGTTGAGCACAGAGCATAATGAGAGAACGCACTTAGGCTCAAAACACCTGATGCGAAATGGCTGCCAAAGGATTTTAAGGGTAGGCAGAGCTCAGTTGCTTTTGCCGGCGGGACATCAGGCTCATTTCAAATGCACAAAAAAGTTTTGTAGCATCCTAAAACAAATAAAAAAAACAGGGAAGAGAGATAGAAATGATGTCCAAACTTTTGACAAAACAAAGCCGAGAAGAGAAAGTACACGGCAAATGGTGGAAGCGTTTCAGTTGGCTGAGGGAATTGTGGCAATAGCAACTCCTTTGGTCCTTGGTCCTTTCCCTGGCCATTTAAAATTCTTTTCATGTTTAAGCGTGCAGAAGCACACAAAAAAACGAGAAAATAAAAAGGGAAGAAATAAAAAATATGTTAAGATTGTAAGGAAATATTAGAAGTATTAAAATTTTAATGCAAATTGTTATTTTATGCAAGAATGTGCGGACGAATGGTCCGAACACGTTTCATATACTCTTATCCCTATCCCTACACATATCCATATCCTTGTCCATGTCCTTGTCCTTGGCTCTGCTTAAATCCCCCTTTTGAAAAAGGCTGCGTAAAGGATTTTTATGCACACACAAATACATACGAGTATTTATCTATAAGAAATGTTTTTGTGCTCTGCTTTTTATTTTATGCACAAAATGACCTTTGCCGGGCCAGGACTCTGACTCCTGTTGTGCAAATATGCGGCAGGATATACGCACATGTCTCTGTCTGAGTGTGTGTGTGTGTATAATTTGGGTCTTTGGCCATTCATATGCATTACTCGTGCGCTTGCTTCTAAGCCCAATTTCCTTATGGCTTAAACCTTTACAGCTCGAATGTTGCCATTAAGGAGTCTCGGCTCTCGGCTAAAGTCGCCTCAACCGAATCTCGAGCCAGAAAGGATAATTGAAAAGCGGCCAGCTGCTCATCTGCATGCAAATGATTTACAGCTGTTTGCCAAATTTTCCTTCCAGTTTTTCTTTATTTTTTGACTTATTTTGCTCTGCAGTACGCACATTTTGCTTACTAAATAAATTATATGACCTCAAAATTTGTTTTAAAAATTTATAAAAATAATTTCACTTGATACCCGAGGGAGCTTGCATATGTCTTGCCGAAAACTGACCAATGTCCAAGCGCTGTTCACCCTAACCAAAAACAGTTAACAGTAATGGGAGTAACAACAACAACAACAACAACAACAACAGTAACAGTAACAAGCAAAATGACATTAGGAATTTAGTTTAAACGAGGGTTGCGCCATTTCCCAAGTACTAATTCAGCTTCGTGCACTTCGTCAACGTAGCTGCTTGGACCTTAACCCTACATGTAGAGCTGTCCCTTCTTTGTGCCACACGGTCTTATGTAATTTAAGCTTGTTGTTCAACATTTACCAGCAACGAAGGGCTCAAGCCAATGGCTTTCATTTCTCTTAAAATACTCTTTCTAACGTTGGGCATATTTAACAGGAGAAGAGACGATGGCTTTTTTATATAACCAAACAGAAACAGTATATTTGCTTTTAACATGGCAGGAAGGGATTCGAACCAATTTAATTTTGAACTGAAAGTTTTAAATCTGACAGTTTGACGACTCTTAGTAGAGAACTAAATGTTTAAAGGTTGTTCTTTAACACGACAAATTCCAGCAGAATTCGGCTTAAATATGCTTGAATATTAAAGAACAATACATTGTGTATAAAGATTAATTTTTTAATATACATAAACTGGCATTTCTCACTAATGCAAACGTTTCAAAGTGCATTAAAACTTCGACTTTGTTGTCTTGAATTTTCATGTTTGTCTGTGCGTAAATTTAGTCGAGCGTGTCTGCGCATTTCGAAATTGGATACAAAATTCGTCTATTTCTATTTCATTTTTCTATTTTTCTATAGTTTCTTCCAATTTCGAATTCGAGTTTCAGATGGCGAGGGTTGGTTGTTGTGTTGTCGGTTGGACAGTGTCGCAACTGTTTAGTAGTTTCATTTGTTAGCGCAGTACAGTTTACCACTCCCCTACTTGCTTTTTACCGTACCTCCCTCGGACACTTCCACCCACTGACCACATTCAACCAATTTCACCCGTTCTTTAGCTCCTTTGTTGCCCTCAGACGACCTCGCGTGTGCCGTTATATTTACTTAAATGTCCTTTCGCGTTTTGTGTTAATTACACTGCCAGGATACACACACACACATACACATTTATATACCAGGACTTCTGTGCTTATCGCGGCATTTAAATTGAAAGGCGTGTCCAAAAGTCCAAGTCGCTTGGGAAAGAACACGACAAGTTTCCGAGTCTTTGGCATTTGTTTGGTTTTTATTGTCGTTCGCGTTGTTCGCTGTTGTGCGGCAATTAACCCCTTTTTAATGTTAAAACGTGTCAGGGTTGTCGATTAACACAAAGCTACCAGTTGTTTACAGTCACGCAAAAGTTTCGCAGGCACTAGGCAACCCTACGCCTGTCATGCTAGCCCATTAAACGCGACAATCATTATTCATAGCCCAAGCAGGCAAGTGGTTCGCTGACGGGGGGTGGGGCCAAAGGAAGTACGGGCTGTGCGGGTTGTGGTGGCAACCCACTCAACTGACAGCAGCGTTTAATTAAAAGCCAAAAAGCTTGACATGGCGGGTTAAACGCTTCTGCTCCAGTTAGCCCCTTGGCATGCATATAATTAAGGTTATTATGTCCTTAAGTCCTCCCCTATGTGTTTGCTCGTCCGCTTTGGCAGCCATTTTGTAGCTAGGGGCAACGTACCAACCCTGAACAGAAGGGGTGAGAAGTGTTCAGAGAAAGGGTTTGAGAGTTTCTGTTCGGTTAAGAAGGGTGGCAAAGGGTTAAAGTTAGATTTTTAAGCCATTATCCAATGAAAATGCGGCAAGAATAATCGATAGATATATAAGCATGTGCATATATTGGTATGTTTTTAAAATATACGGCTTGCTAGAAGCTATATATATATAAAAGACGAAACTAAAGCTGACTTATGTGTAGTTAAAGTAAATATATAATTATTTATTATATTTTCTATAGCATTTTATCCCTTATTTAACTTATGTCTATTGGAACATAATATTTTTTTAATATTCATGATCATTACAGTATTATTTCTAATTTTACATCTCTCATTATCAATTTAGCACTCTTAACTATCGAAAATTGAGTTCTTATTATTATTGACCCCCCGACTCTATTTCATCCGAACTTTCCCCACCCTAGAAACTACCTTATGGGGACTCTCTAATTGCATAACTGCCCCCATTTGCCCGTTGCTTTTGCGACTATTAAATTTCATAAGCACTTGCTGAAAATATCGCATATGAATAGTAGGCCATAAACATACTCAAATAGGTCATATAGAGTCACCTAGAACGGATCCATTTCCGCTACTAAACGGCCACTTGGCGACGGTCACTAAATAAAAATTTCCATTAACTTAATTAATGGCTCGCAATTATGGCCACTAAAAAGCTGCGCAAACACACAGGAAACTCTATAGTTTTTAATCAAAAAGTCATTAAGGATATGTCACAGCGTGTCCTCTTTCTTGAGTGGAAGAGCCCCACCCCCCACACATTCTCCTGTCCAAGTAAATCAAGCAGCATAAACAATTTGTCGCCCGCTGCTAAATGTGCAATAAAAAAATCTCTCAGCCACACAGAAGAAGTCGCAAATTAATTTGTTTTTATTATATGCCGCCTTTTATCCTTTTTGGACGATACCCTGTTGATATTTTTAGTGTGGTCACAAGGTAATAATTATTATATGTACTCAAAGGCAAACTCAACCCAACCCCTATATTCCCTAGAAGGAACCCTGCGCTTTTAACTCCTTGTTGTCACACACATTTTTTAGAGCAAAGGCTTATTGATTGAGTGCTCTGATGATTTCAGGCCCCATTGTCAGTTCTCAGCCCTCTTTGCCGGTCCTCCTCTTAGCTCAACCTCAAACTCATCCTCATTGATGATGTTGCTGATTTGTTGATAAAGTTTTTTATGTGTGTGTTGTGTATGTGAATGTTGTGTCTCGGGTTTATCTATTGTTTACAATTATTGTCGTTTGTTGTTAAAAAAAATACCTATAACAACCCTTAGAGCGCGCCCTGTACCCAACTCAAATGACGATGATTCTGATGCATGGGCACGTGTTTGGCTTTTGAGCAAATTTTGTATCTATGGACTCAAAGAATTTTTTTTGCGGCGACAAAATATATAAGTGCTTTAAGAAAGAGTGTTAGAGATTTGTAAAATTTCTGAAATTATTAAAAATGTATAATGTGTGTGTTTCTTATAATGCTATTTGAAAGAAGTTTCCTTAAAACTTGCAACATTTACGACTTTAAACAAAAGATAAAGACAGAGGTATATAAGCTAATGAATGAACGATAGAGAAAGAAAGAGAGAAAAGAGAGAGTGAGAGAGCTAGCGCGATAAAGCAATGAGCACAAAATTAATTGAAATTTTATTTCAAATGCGAACTTTGACATGGTTTTCCTGGAAAGCCACCGTTGAGCGTCGCTTGCCACGCCTCCCCAGCACCCCCACCTAACACCCGCGAAATATTTACGCACGACAACAACAAAAATAACAACAACAACAATGAGTCGGGGTAAGTGGCAACCATAGCGAGATTTGGAGCAGTCAGTAAAGCTCTTGCGGGCATTTTATGAAACGGATATGAGAAACAACCAAATGCAGGACAACAGGACAGGCTCGTTCATGACTCACAATTTTGCGTTTGTGAAAATTAAAAAATTCTTCAAAAAGCAGCAGAGGACGCGGTTCGCTGGGTGCTAACTACGCGGCTGGCTGTATATCCTGAAAAATGGGGGGATGGGCACAAGCAGCACGGACACTGTCCCTGATGTCCTTGTTGCTGTTCTTGTTGTTGCTGTTGTTGTTGCTGTTGTTGTTGCTGGGGTAAACAAAGGATCAAAAGCGCACTAATTGTTTTCTACTTAGGCGTAGGCCCATTGGGGGCCCATTCCTGAGGTTGGCCCGCCCGCATTTTCCGCGCCCCCTTTTCCACCTCCATCGCCACATCTTCCCCTGGCTAATCTTTGACTGCCTTTGCCGCGTAATTTTTCAAAACGTAATTTGCAATTAAAGACGGACAACGACCATCCGCGAAACGCGTTCCCACCCTCCACTCTCCACTAACCCAGCAATGCCTTGAGCTTTGAGTCCTGAACCTTATGACGTTTCATTTTCATTGCTTTAGCATTAAGATTACGGGAACAACTTGGCCCAAGGTTTCTTACTGCCCTCCTACACACACACACATTTACACCACACTCTTCACTGTGTGGGTGTCTTTCTTTTATTCTTTATAAAGGATGTTTGCTTCAGCTGATTTATACAAAGAGAATTTTAATTAATTTTATTGCCAGGCCACACAGCAAATGGCACTCGCAAACTGCGCTTAAAATTTAAATGTTACTCTACAAATTTTTAAAAGTTACAATTTCATCTCGAATATGACAAGCTATTTAAGATTTATTTTTAATGTGTGCCATTAAGCCACATCGAATTAACTCCAAAAGATAATAATATATTTAATTAAATTCCTATTGCATGTTTGCAATTTCTATATATTTTTCTTATCTTAAAATAATTTTAAAAATTTTTGTATGACTGTTAAAAAATGTTCAATTACTGCTTTTAATCTACAACCAATTGCCAAAGTTCACTTCAATTATATTTTTCCCGATTTTAAAAAATAGTAAAAGAAATTTATAAAAATTAAATTATTAAATAATAAATTCATATCAATGCTTTAAGGGTCACTTTAAGCATTAAATCCGTTCGGTATTAGGAAATCGAAAAATACATGACGCCAATTTATCAAACCTTTGCTGCAAATCGAAGTATACTAACACAGACATGTACACACACACATACGTACACAAGCATACACACACACACGAACACTCAATGTCTCAGCATTGTCGATAGAAATCGATAGGTCGTTTTGTTTTAGGCCACGCACCCGGCGGATGGCGACTGAATTTGCTTGATGACATTCGCCTTTCGCAACTGGCCGAGCTGCGGTTCTCTGCCTCCCCCTCGGCCGCGAGTAACCCTTATGATGGGCTCACAACAACTCGAGCAACACCAACAACCCGGATCAACCCTATGCTGCCAACCCATTTGATTTTATTTTCATTCTTTTTCGTTGCTTTTTCCCTTTTTTTTGGCTCGTTTACTCGCAGAAACTGAAGACGACATGTGGCCCTGGGACCAGGAGAATCGAGGACCGGTTTGGTTCGTGTCCGTTCAAGTTCAAGCAAACAGCAAGGACACGCGCTGTATATGTCCTGGGGTGGGTTTCAGCCAAACCGAGAGCATACATATAAAAATAAAAACTTTTTATAAGACATGCGAAGGGTAAACCGGACCCCAGACTTCAGAACTCAAACTCAGTCTTCAGACTCTGGCTATATAATGTATGTACAATATATAAACGAGTTTGCTTACTTTCCGAAGGGTTTCTGCCTGGGACTGTTGTCACATGTGCTCGATGCGTATGTGTGTCTGTTAGTGTGTGTGTTACATATACATAAAAAGCTAAAGCACACACACACACTCACAGCGAAGCTTTTCACCCTTTTTATTGCGTCTTGAAGTTTTATGTGTCTTATGTACTGCCCATAGGCGCACAGTAAATACACACACACACGCACACGCAAATATATATATATATATTTATGCATGTGTGTGTGTATATGCATTTATGTATACGTTGTTGGATAACCGGAAATATGAGACATCAAGGCTTTTATAAATGGCGCAGAGGACGAGCCACGTTTGGTCCTTGCCATTGATGTGGATGTTGATGTTCATGCTTGATGGCTGCCCCAGCCCTGAAGCAGGGTTGGGGGTATTGGGAGCTGTGGACTTTTCGGAGGCGGGGGAGCCACCAACTCGTGATGTATGTGTTTGACAGCCATTTAAGGGGGTAAAATTGAGTTTTCACATAGCGACTGATGGCAGCCGAAAGTTGTGCTCTCGATTGTTTGCTTTTTGACCAGGAATCGCTGTTAGCTGTTCGGAGTTCGCTGTTGCTGCCACTGGCTTAGTCTCGTGCGTGCCACATGACGTGCCACACAGCAAAGCGAATTTAATAAATGACTTTATAGTTATTTTCTTATTCTTTTGCCAGCGTACGGGGTACAAACCCTTGCTGCCCCTCCCCCCGCCCACCAACACAACCCGCAGCCTCACACTTTATGCGCATTTTATTTTTATGTTTGGGTGTGTGTGAGTGTGTGTGTCTTTGGGTGGTGCGGTGGTTGGATTTTCTGCGACATATCTGGGGGTATGGTCTGTTGAGTTCTCAGAAATGCCGAAACGGCTGCAGCGACTATCAAAAATTAATACTTTTGTCTGCATTCGGTGTACACACACACCCTCACACACACAGTTACTCTTACACTTGCTTAGTCCACACGTCATTTTCACGTAATACTTTTGCGACCCACACGAACAACAAAAGTTGTAAAAATTTTAATTTTCCCTCAATATTTTTGGCATTTCAGATGTTGGCGACATATGTGTGGCAAATAAAAGATACACACATATATGTACAGAAATATATAATAAATATATAGTACATGCTTATAGCTTGTATGTGTGTGTGTGTGCCTTTGGTGACTGTTAAAATCTGTGCAGAAAATACGCCTTCATATGGCGCCACGTTGCGAACTCATGTTAAGCCTTTAATGGCTTTAAAATTGCCATTTTATGGGCGGGGCAATTTGTTTGTGGGCGAGCTATGAGTACAAGTCCTTCTAAAGGATCTTAGCTATGGTAAAAGCACATATTCGAAAATAAAGAGAGAAGTTAAATGGCTTTTTTTAAATTTGAGGCTACTCCCAAGAGACTATCTTTAGTAAAGTAAAACATTAAATTGAACTTAATATTAGTAATATGGGAGAATACTTCCTTCGATTCTCAATAGAGTTCGTTCCAACCGTCCTATTTCTATTGGCGCAAACTCACGCAATTTTAATTTTAACTCGAATGTCCTGGCAATTATTTCAAATTCGTTGCCTAGCCAGGATCTTCAGCTGCAAACAGTTTCATAAATAAGACAACACAAAAGGTACCTTTAGACTTAGAACCAATAATTTCGTTTTTAATAACAAGGTCAATGCGGCTTGCGATCGGCTTGGCTCCTTTAATCTCCATTTAAACGACACGCGGGACACGACCACACAAAACCCATAAAAAAGGAGAGCAATAGACCGAGCGAGTGCCGGTGAGAGTGAAAGACAGTCAAAGGACGAGGCTCGAAGTCGAAATAATTGGAACAATTTCCTATCAAATTTATGTGCCATAATCGGGAGCAGCAGGTTCAAAGATAAAAATCGAACTGCGCATACCAGGTTCATGTCTTGTGCGAACAGGTGAAAGTGCCTGCCGCAATAATGAAAAGGATACTTGAGTTTTGTATCTGTGTGTGGTAGGGGTATTCATTTTGCCATGGGTTCAGCTCGACCGAGTTATTTTTATGGCCACCAAAAGCGCTTTGTTAACAATGATTTTTATATATATATAAGTATATATGAGTGTGTGTGTTTGTGTATGTGTGTGTGTGCCACACTATTTGTGGTTAGCTCAACTCGTTAGAACGTCTTGTTATATCTGACTTGCCCCACTTGCCGCTCTTACTCTCACCCCTCTCACTCTTCCGCTTGCTGCTTATCGCTGACGTTGCATCTTGTGTGTGTGTGTGTGCGTATGTGTGTGGGGATAAATGGGATGCGAAGGATTGCGTTTGGGATTGGTAATAACCGTTTTGTCCTGCGTCCTGTCAGAAATGTCTCAATCGTGGCTTTTGTAAATTGGCTCGGGCCCATAATCGAAATTCCATTGAAACGTAAAATTGCCAGAGATGGATAAAAAAATGAAGAAGAAGAAGAGAGAACGACTACTGTTACGAGTATCTAACGGTTTCCACTGCTGTCAAACATTTTAGGCGCCATTGTTGACATTTCTCTTGTACCCTTTATTTTTTTCCCTTGTGCTTGGCTTCCCTTTCCCTAGTTATTCCTCCGATAAGACATCTCCTCAATCGTTTTCGTTCTCAGACATTTTTGTGATAATATCGTTGGTTAGACACAATTCGAAAGTGAGTGTTGTAGGTGGAGTTAAGGGGTTTAGACATCATTGTGAAGAAGTTGTTGACAGATCGATGAATGTGATAAAGAATGTCGTCACTGATGAGTGAGTTATGATTGAGAGAATTTACTAAGGAAATGAAATTTCTTAAATATGATATAGATGTCAGATAGAAGTACTTACTTAGAAATAAATATATACTGTATGGTTATAATAAATAAAGAGAGTAAGAAAGATATGTAAGAGAGATGGGATTGGTAAATCGTGATAGAAGAATATGGAGAAGAATATACTAGGAAGCCAAACAAATTATAAAAATTAAAAACTAAATATGTATGAGTACGAGTACTCATAATTTACTATGCGCCATAAAGGATTTTCACAGACTTTCCAAAAGGTATAGAATATTCTTAAACTATTTATGAATTGGTAAAGATGACGTATAAGCAGATAGAGGAATTGCTCAAAAATTTGTATTCCCATTATATATGTATTGCTCTTCATAAAGTAAAATAACTTTCTTTACTTTATTTTTTCTTAAATAATACCCTTGGAGCTAGTGCCCGTGTCATATTAGTGGCAATTAAGAACTTATGATCGATTATAGACTTAGGAGTCGCACCTTGCTACCTGCGCGTGGCAAGTGCAGCTGTTTCGGCCTAAGGCCGAACTAATCTTATCAAAAGACGCACTCGTCAGTCATCGTAGTCGTCGTCATCGCTGTCAGTGGAGCCTTTAGGAAATGCCGACAAGTCGAGGCTATATTGATCATCGGCAGGTGTAGGCCCAACAAGAAAACCAACTACAAGACAAGACTAGACAAGACAACACGAAAATATTTGAGTTCATTTGTTACAATTACCCAAAACATTTTGCGGCGCGCGCAAAACTCGAAGCTGTTTCCAGGAACTCGACTTTTGCCAACTTGGCCAAGTCGCTGATAAGATAAATAGCAAAACGGGTCATCCACATGCCGTTGTACCAGTTTTTACTACTGATGTCCATCTCCAGGTCCCTGTCCATGTTCCAGCTCAGTGCCCGTCGTGCATCACCCGCTGCGAATAGGAACCTAGAAATAAACCTGAGCCTCAACCTGAACCTATCCAACAATTTGTTACAATTCTAATTCTTTGCAAACTGACCCCGTTTGCTGTTAGTTTGATTAATTGTGGCCGAAAGAGTTTCAATCTCATGTACTGCAGTTGTTTAGTTGCTGTAGTTGCAACTGCCCCCGGTTGCAAACGCCCCAGGGTGCTGCCCATTCTATGTCGTGGTTCTTCCAAGACGTGGTCATTGTTTTGAGCTCGTCTAATTGAAACACAAAGCGAAATGATTAATGTGGAGCGGTCAAAAGACAGAGCAACGGTGCGGAGCGAGAATAGTGCTCAAAGAAGTTATGCGGAATTATTTAATGAATGTCCATGGATCAATAAGTTCTTAATTTTCCGATTAAACTGACATCGTTAAAGAGAAGTCTATAAAGCAAAGGATTCTTTTCCAAAAGGAGTTAAAAGAAAAGAATATGAATTCAACAAGTAATCCTAGTACAATAAAACATAGAAACTGCATCACAATTAAAGATAAGTTTGAAAAATCATGTTCAACTAACTAAAATATATCTGACTAGCTTTTAAAAAATGTTATAGCCATAGCAGATGAAACTTTAAACTTTCATAACTCTGTCAAATCTGAACCGTTTTCATGCGGTGTGTCATTTTAATCACATACAATTTTACTAAATTTATATTTGCAAATCAATTTAAAATTGAATCAATTGTTGTAGAAATAAATTATTTGATTTTACTCTCCCCTTCTTCTCTCCATTTTAAAAGCTAAATAGGTTTCCTTAATTTCCATTTCTATTTAATAGGAAATATCACAACGTTATGGTCGCTTACTGAGTGCTCTCGTTTTCTCTGGCTCGGTTTTCTCATTTTCCATTCTAATCAAATTCATTTATTTTAACTGCTTTTTGGGCATCATTCATTGATGCATTTGGCCTTTAGACGTTGCCGCTGCACACGTGCCACGCCCCATATCTTAAACTGCTGGGACAGCCCCCTTCTTCAGACTGGCGGCCCGTGCTCGGCCGGCCTCTAATTACATTCTTCCGGCTTAAAACGTAAGCGAAAGAATTGCAGAGACGGCTTTCGCTTTCCTTTCGTCCTGCAGGAGCACAATTAGTGGCCTTTGTCACGCCCCCGCTTGTCTTGGCGCGTCCTTGAAAAGGGAAAACTCAACGGAAAACGGAAAACTGAACTGAATTGAATTCAAAAACCTTCGCTTTTATTGATACGAAAATTGGTTTACACTGAGGAAAATCAACGGCAGCTGCCTCTTCCTGTGTGCGGGGGCAACACCTACAGGACGCACGTGTGTGATGTTATGTGTGTGAATATGTGTGTGTACATGTATATGTGTAGTGTTGGACACGCGTTGATGAAATCAACTTCTGCTTTTGCTTTTGCATTTTTAGGCCAACGGCAAAGCCGTCGAAGGAAAACATTTCAATTTTCTAGGCCAGTGGACAGACGGCCTAGATGGATCTCTGTCCAGCTTTTTAGCTAGGAGAAACTACGAGCCAAAGTGGCGGCCCATGGGGCCGTTGTCCTGGCGAGCGTAACCACGCACAACGAAGGATTCACAGCCCAAGGATTTGTTTGTCAAAAGCAGACAACGACAACAACAGCAGCAAATGGACTCTTTTTATTAGGACTAGGTGAAAGAGAGTGGGGGACCAGGCTCGGGTTCGAATCCTGGTTGCCTCTCTACTTTCAAGTTGGTTTATTTATTTTTCGTTTTTAGGCCTCTTTTTCTCCTCCTTGGTGCTGCCAATCTTTGTGCACATTGATGAACCTTTTGCGTAGCATTTTCTTCTTCGTTTTCTTCTTTTTTGAAGCTTTGCTGTGTTTGTTTACAGTTAAAGGACACAACGGCCCACAGGAAGTCCTGGGCGTAGGCCCATTTTGTTCTCCTGTAGTGGGATAAGCCCAGCCAGATTGTTAGACGTCTCCACCATCATCCAAATAGATTTCCAAACGACGAAAAAAAATAAAGAAAAACTTTTCGCCTTTTGCGCTTCCTTTTGCCGTTTTTCATTTGCTTTTTGTTATTGTGAGTCGAAAAAAGGAAGGAGACGTTGGCGCTGGGTATAAAGTCGAACCTGGTCATCTATTTTTTCAATTTGCTTTCACAGAACTGCAATCAGATGGCGAAATACTTGAACTCAAAAAGGAATTTAAGAGTTGCCTGGCAATTGGTTTTGACACTGAGGAATCTAAGATATTGAACCTAGCTAAAAAATAATAATGAAACCAGAAGACTGCAGTTGAAGTTGAAGCCTTTCTAACTTCTCTACTCTTTAATAGAAAAAAGAATTAATTTTGTAGAATGTTAAAGCAGGACTTCAATCATTATGAGTTTTATTATAAAAATTACAAAATAATGATAGCTTTTAATTTTAATTTATATACTTATAACAATAAATATTTGCGAGCAAAAAAAATAATAAAATAATAATTATTTTTTTTAATAAATTTTAAATTGGAGTTGCGACTTTTTCATAATTTTTTAAGTCAAAAATGAAGTTTTTTTACACTCCTAGAATGAATGGCTACTCACAAGACAGTTCTTTCTCAGTATAAAGTACAAAACTTACCTCACCAAACAAACAACAATCTATCTAACTCCATCAGACCCTTCATTTACATTTCTTGTTAACCCAAATATGTGACCGAGTTCGTAACAGTCAATTAACCAATTAAAATGTGAAAAGTTGGACAAGCAACCAAGCGCCAAGGGTTAAACTAGGGCTCGTTTTGTTCAAGATCTGGTTAGGCTGATAAGGGCACACCTGCGGACTTCCGTATTAACTGGGCTCACCTCCTTGGACCCTGGTCAAAATTGAAATTTACGATGACGATATCGCCCCAAGCAAATGAGGCAGTAGCTCAACTCGCGCAAGATACTGTCAGTTTGGTGTGAGAGTCACATAAATAGGATGAGAACTGTACCGAAGGACTCACAATTGGTGGGAGTAAATAAAGAGAAAATGTAGAAAATGTCCGACATTAACGACTCACATTTCTTCAAAAGGATAACAACAAATTAAAGGATTTGCTTCTTTGTGCACCTTTTTGTTCGAAAACAGCTCATTGTTTAACGTCAGCTCAAATGGATTCTGGGAAATTGTTTTTCTTTATATGCGTCTTTTCATTATCTTGCCTTTTTCCATTATTTTTGCTTCTATTTTTTAAGGTACAACGTTGCGCAATTTGCTGGAATTGTGAGAGATAGGCGTGGGCGTGGCATTGCCATTAAAACTGCAAGCAACAAATTGCATCTGGCCTAGAAAATGTCACAATAAGCAATGCGAAAACTCCATCAAAGTGTAACTAAAACCCTTTTGTGGATATGCCACTTAACTCGGTGTTGTCGTTGTTGTTGCTATGAATGTTGATGCGATGAAGTTGTCAGAGTCAACCGCATTTGGAGGGTCCTTCGAGCAAAACCCTTTCGCTATGCGCAAGCGCAACACTTAACGGCTTATTAAATGCGTCAAGGCAAAAAAGGGGTGAATGCCGCGTTTGGAAGGGTTGCGGGCTGCGGAGTATAAAAGGGTTGTTTGGTTATTTGGTGTTACCGCTGATGACACCGCTAATTGCTGGCTAATTTGATGAACACGATCATAATGGGTTTAATGGATGTGGATGTGTTAGAAGAGACATCAAACACATTCTGTAGTGTTGACCTAACCAGTGTTGGGTAACTGACTTACGTCTTTCTTTCTACAATTGAGAGTGCCTATGGCGACGGACACCTGTCAAAAATATATATCCCAAGACGTTGTGCAACTCGCTTCGCTCAAGTGAACTCATGTGAAAATTTCTCATCGCTGGCTTTTCCTGTGCCACTGGCGTGTGATAATTAAAAACTAAGACAAACGATGACAGCAAAACGATGGACAACAACAGCAGCAGGACAAAAATGTTTGCCATGCAAATGACAGGACAATGGACACTTGTGTGAACGGCCCATACCCATCCTCATACAATACTGAAATACCCAAATAAGTAGATATAAGTATGATACAAATAACTTTGAATTGACGAATATTAAATACCCTAAAAAGAGTAAAAAGTGTCTTAAAAAAGATTACCAATTGATTCTGATTCTGTTTAATATATTTTTTTGTGTTTTACTTTTTTACATACTCTTTGTTTAATCAAATGTGAAACTTTAGGTATTGTACATATAATAGATTCCTATCAAATTTGAATGAGTTATCCGATCGAAATATTTCCATCCTGTTAGCTGTACCCAGTTTTCAGCTAAGGTCTAGAAAATACTGCGAAATTCAGAGATGAGTTTAGCTTTTTATACTGATCAAAATTGACTCTATCAAAGTGTTGCACATCTTATAGTAAAATCATAGTATCCTTAAAAAAAGGTCATATTCTAATGGTTGGCGGCTAATTAAAAACGTAGCCAAGCGAATGCCGCTGAATAAACAAGGAGCGGGCAGCGCGATAATGGCCGCAGCGAATGAAAGGACACGGCGAACAGATAATGTCCTGGCACGTCATTGGCCATGCAAATGGCCAAAAGGATAACCAAAAATGAAAAGCAAGCAGTCCAGCAAGATGACAATTTTTCTCTTCTTTTGCTTTTCTTCTCGTTTTCAGCAGGCTCTTTTAATATTTAAGGCACACGAGCGTAATTTGCGCTTTGAAAATTAAAAGCAAAATATGCAAAAAAAAAAAAAATTATAAGAAAAAAAATTAAAAATATTTGCTTAACAGCCATTGGGCCTGGCAGGCAGTTGTCCAGTTTTTCAGTTGTCCTGAGTCGCGCTTTCTATTGTCCTTGGCAACTGGCTTTGTTGTATCTGCCATCGTAGCCGCTGCGATAAGGTTGTCTTTCGTCCTGCGTCCTTCGTGCCATTCTTTTGTTTTGTTTCCGACCCAAAATGCAAAACAAACTTTTGGCCAAAACTCGTGCACAGATCGTACTTAGGTTTAGATTTAGGCGTGGGCAGTTCACACAACCAAGGGCGAAGGTCCTTGGCGTGGGCGTGGCCGTACGCCTCAAGTGCGCCTCGCTGCCTGCGCACAAAAGCCTTTATTTAATTTAATTTTTGAGTGCGTCTCTCCGCTCTCAAAGCTTTTTCATTAGCAGTTTGGCGGAGGACATGGCGGAGGGGAAGTTGGGAGCAGGGAAGCCAACAAAAGGGATGTCAGCTCCAAGCCTGACAAATCTGAACTGTGTGGGACGCTATATTTTTTAGGCTCACATTAAAGATTACTTTAATATGTTGTTATTTTATATTTATTTTGTACTTTAACTACCATGTAGACATTGATTAATTAGATCCCAGCCTGACCTTTCCAATTAGTAAGCATATTAACTGCTAAGAATAATATTTTATTTCTTATTTTTTTTTAGTAAATCTTGAAACATATGTGCACATATTTTTATCTCTTAGTGCCGTTTTTTAAATGTCCAGTTAAATTTTTTCAATTCGATAATTATGGTTTTTTTTTGTTTTTTTATTATTATTATTATTAAATTTGATATTTTATATCGATATTTATTGAAATAGTAAATCCTTTAGCTTAACTCAACTTTAAAGCTAGCACACCTTCGAAATAACTTCGAAATGACTTCTTTCTGCTGTGCCGTCTTAAGTCTAATATCAGTTCTTTGGCAACCGCCACGCCCTCTTGGTCCAGGGGCAGCGTGCCAAACATTAATCTGCTATGTAAATCTAGAGCACAGTGTAAGCAAAGGCGTCGTATTTGCGCATTTTTAAGTACGCCGGACAAAGATGAACGTGAACGTTCAGTCGGCTATCCACACACCCACCAAACCACCGAGCCACCAAACCACTGAGCCACCCACCCGACCACTGGGGCCAGCATGAAAGTTCACTTTTTGCGCGTTGTCATTATTCATCAGCTGAGCGGGTGGGCAGAGGGGGAATGGGAGGGAGAGTGGGGGGTTGCCGAGCAAATTATACACAGAAAAAAAGATTCGGGATAAAATCAATCCAACGCAGTGTCAGAAGTTCCTAGATTTTGCTTGAGTCAAGTATAACGTACTTGATTCAAATACAGCTTTTCAATTCCTTCTGCGAAAATATTTTGACTATCGGGTCGCTATATGAATTTTGTCAGTTTAATAAAATGTTTTGGCTATTTTTATAATATAATATATACTCATTACTCATTACATGCTTAAATCAAGAATTTAAAAATTGAAGTTAGAATGGATTTTTCAGTGTAGAAAGGTGGTGGTACTCGCGCCAAACACCCAACTACTGCCTAGCTGAAATGCCATTTTCATGCAATGCGACTCCTCCAGCAAACTGGATTCTCTCTTTTTACTTTTACCCTAACAGCACATTAACCCACCGAAAAATGCCCATTAGAAATGTAAGCAGCGAGAAAGAAAAATTAAAATTGGCCACGATTTTCTTTCTCGCTGGATCTTAACGTGTTGGCGGCCCACTCTTGTCCTTCCTTTTCTATCTCCATCTGCATCTCCGTCACCTTCATCGTCTTCGTCCATTGTTTCATTTCATTTTTTGCTCATTTTTCACTTGAAATGAGCCGCCGGGCATTCATGTCATGTGCCCCAGCTACACTACGAGGGGGAGCTGGGAGAAAGGGCATCCGGGAGACCCAAACGACAACGACACCGGCCGGGACTCGAACTCGGACTCGGACTCAGACTCGTGGCAGATAGCGAGGCTTTCAATTTACGCGGCTGCGTCCGGCACATCCTTTCAGCGTGTGTCCTTCGAGTTGAAAGCAGCTTAAACAGTCTCCCAGTCTCTCCAAGTCTTTGTTTGCTTAAACATTTTTTTCTGCTTTGGCGGCATTTTCCATTAAAATTCCGCCACTTTTTCTCTACTCTGTAGAACAAGAACAACTCGTAGAGCAACAACTACAACGACAGAACAACGAGCGGCAGGACGAAAATTTAGAAAAATAACGCAAGAATTTAAATAATAAAGCAAGCGCGCACAAATGAATCTAATTTTTTACGAAGGGGGCAGCAACCGGGCTGTCCAGCAGATTTGCGCCTAAAGGAACTAAGGGAGGGAGCCGGGAATAGGTCCGAAAGAAAAGTCCTCAAATGGGGCTCGGGTAAATGAAAAAGTGTTTTGCTTTCTGCTGCTTATTTTTGTTAATTTTTTCTCCACTTTTCTCCACTTGCAAATTAATTTTATTTCGCCTCGCTGCGCATCCTTCAGTTATCCTTCGGCGATGTTGACAAGTTTAATTTTCCCCAAAAACCCAATGCTGGACATCACATAAAATAAGGACATTTTATAGGACATTGAAATCGACAAAAACAATAAAGTTCTTGTCAGTTAAAAAAAAGCTATAAATTCAGTTAAGTTCTGAAAGTGTTAAAGGATACACCGACAAATGGCGCTCCGACCTTTATTTAATTATTTAATGGTATATTTAAATCTACCAAAAGTTTTATTTAAATCTGAGCAATCTAAAGATCAAACCATTCCGTAAGAAAATGCTTTGACTTGTAGTATATATAAAAATTTGCAATAAAAAATTCAGTTCCGTTCTAAAAGTGTTAAAAGATCCAAACAGTTCGTAAACAGTTTTTTTCTAAAATACTGAATAGAAAACAACCCTATTGAAACTTTAAACCCGTTGGCAAACACCTTTCATGACGTTAGGGGTGTCCCGATAATCAAGTGTGACACATAAAGGACACGCGCACCCTTTTTCTCTTCAAAACAGCAAACAAAATCGTTAAAAAATTTGTAAAAATTCTAAAATTTGGCAACGAAAATTTGTGAAAATAAAAAATCGCATTTCATGTCACGCTTGGTAAAGTAGTTCAAATCACAGCTGAGCCGCCCGACCGCGCCCCTTCATTAAACCGAGGGGCTTAATCAACGTGCAGAGCAGGAACAACAACAACAACAACACCAGCACCACCACCACCATCAGCACCACCGACACAAGGACGAGTTGCGGAAATCAACTTGAAAATGGGTGAAAAAAATTGCAAATTGATACAAAAAAAACAAAACGCAAAAAAAACGAGGCAACGACAGGCGCACAAAAGGATCAGGGATTTTGTTGGGCTGTCAGCTCGTGCGTGGATGATTGTAGGGTTGAGTTAGTTGTCTTTGTCCCAGGATAACTGGGCACGCGCGCAGCGAAAGGATTTTGATGAAAAATTTCATTGATTTTCCTAGAGAAAATGCGTTAATTTTTGATGGCAGCTAACTTGCGGGTGTTGCCAGGGAGAGAGTTCGTTCAGCGGGTGGTTGTTACATAAGCCCATTTATATACTATACATTTATATATATAAATTATATATATACAGGGTAACCTTTTATGTAAGCCTCTAGCAACCCCTTGACCAGCAGACGCAATTAGATGACTTGAAAATGCGTTCGCCCACAGACAGAACGGGATGATGGTCAGTTGGTCGGCTACCTTTTTCGCATGACCAGCGTATCCTTTGAGCAACCCCTAAGGAATGAAATGGCACACAACAGCTGGCCAGCTATATAGTGTGTAGGTCAGCGAGTGACCTACAAATGCCGCCAAAAATGGACAGCCAGAACTCTGGCAAAAAGGATGCTCGACACAGTCACGCACGAGGAATATTTGAATCGGGTTCAACATTTCCCAATTTGATGATGGACGTAACCGACTGACAGTTTTAATGAGCAGCAGGCAAATTTCATTGCGCAACTTAACAAACATTTGCATGATTTTCGCTTTTTATTTATATTTTGGCTGATTACGAGGCACTTTCAGCTATCAGCCAGGAGGGGGAGCATATTTGGGGGCACTAAGTGTTAAGAGTCCTACGGAGTTGGAAATGCGCGCCAGCCAGGATACGAGCGTGCAGCAAAGGGCGGCAGCTGGCAGCTCCTTGCCGTTATGTGTCGCCTAGATAACCTTTGGCCTCGTGCTCACACACACACAAACACACGCACGCAGAGTGAGAGAGAGACCAACTGGCTGTGCCGCATACAAAGGATAATTCACAAAGGACCTCTTGCTGACGCAACAATGGCAACCAAAAATTTTTAAAAATGTTTTTGTGTGTACGTTGCATTTGAACATTCTTCTTTTTTTTTGGTTTTGTGTAGAAACTATAGAAAAACGAGCATTAGACGATGAGAGAACACCCCATGCCCAGAGAGAGCCCATGACCCTACCTTTAAGCCATAGCAATACACATTGCCACTCCGATTCCGATACCAAATACCAAATACCATATGAGGGCTGTCCTAGCGTGTGTTGGCACAATTCGTCACCGAACTCGAGTGAAAAGTTGTTAAGAGTTACTCTTCAAAAAAAGAGAGAAAAAAGTGAGAGTTTAAGAAAGAATAAATGTATATAAATCGTTCAGCTCCCAGCAGGCGCTACTAACAATTGAGTTGGGTTAGGTAGCCAATGTTAAGATAAAGCAAAAGTTAGTTAACAATTGGGAAATATTATTGTAGCTAAATCTCTAACAATTTAAAGAAACAGATACTGATATTCGATCTTAAAATGTTTTAGCTAAGTATCAACAGATAATTTAAATTTATATACATATATGTAAATTGACATTATTTAAAATATATTATTTCATAAAAGCATTAAGCATGCGTTGAAAAAATCAGGCATTAATGTTGTATATAACAATCAGAAAGGCAAGAAAAAAATTTAATTCATTCTTTTTGGCACATTTGCGCATTTTAAATTTAAATACATGCTAAAGTTTGAATTTTACACTTGAGTTCTAGAATGATTTTCTTTTTTATGTATGCAGTCATAGTTTTTTAAATTATTTTCCAGTCTAAGGGCAGCTAATAGTTCAAAAGTACTTTGAACTACTGACTGTCAAGTTAGTTAGCATAGCTGAACTAAAATGCCAACATTAGTCAACATCAACACCGCCCCCGCCCCAACACTCCATCACTTCAATGGCTGCAACTGTGGCACGTGGCTGCACTCATCAAACCACAAGCTGCAGCCTGGCAAGAAGTCACCGAACTCTATGAAAAACAATGACGATACTTTTGGGGGGGAAAACTTAATTTTTTAATCGCGCGCCCGGCAACTGTGTTGGCGATCAAATGACAAATCAAACAAGAAAGGAAAAAAAGTTGACAATGAAAACACTGAAAATCGAAGGGGAGAGCGAGAGGAGTTGGAGCTAAGACGGTGGTTGGGGTTGTGGTTGCACTCGAATGTCAAACGAAGTGTGCAACACATTAATTCCCCCCAGTAACACAAGCAGTTCCTCCACCTCCCCTTTTGTGATCCCGATCCCGATCCCGACAAACTGACAGCAATTAAAAGCCACAAGACACGCGTCGTTCCCTCCGCTTCACCCAATGGCACGCTGACAATTTGGATATGTAAATGTGCGACTAATGAACACTTCAAAATGTCGCCTCGGAGATGCTGCCACTGGGAGTTGCTGCCACCGGCAGCTGCTTCTTAAAAAACATATGAGAGAAGAAAGACAAAAAAAAAAGAAAAAAGAAACGACGCGCGCTCAAAGTGCAGCGAGATGAACCGTCGCCCAGGTACGAGGAGTCTGCAAGCAAATGAGTTTCAAGGAGCCTGCAAGGATTTAGGATCCTAGTCGCGTGCTGATGCTGCTCTATCTACCCTCGAACAGAGAGTTTCCTATTTTTTATGCTCCCCTCTCTAAAAAGATGCAGCTCTCGTGCCAGGCAGGCGAACGATTCGCTTTCTTGTCATCGTCATCGTTGTCTCCTTTCTGCTTTCCCTATCATTTTGGCCAGCTCCTTGCTGCACGCTTCTGTCAGCCGTCTCTCATCTCATCTGCCTCTGTCTACCTTTTTTTATAGGTAAATCTCCTTTTAATGCGCTTGTGCCGCGCCATCGATCCGCCTGTTGGTTGTTGCTTGTTTGTATTTTGTATTTTTGTGTGTGCGTCTTTTTAATAGGATTTTTTATAGGCTTTGCTAGCGTGTCTCGATTGCAGCATCTTTTTTCTGTTTTTTTTTTTTTGAGGGGTTCTCTCATCTTGTCCGCATTATCATCATCAGCTCGCTTTGGTCGCGTGCTTTGCCTCTCTCACTTAGCGGATTGCTCTTCTGCAGATTGTTCGTTTTTTATTTTGTTTTGATATTTTTAGCAATTTTATTATCTTGTCTCCCTTCTCTTTGTATTTTATGATGTATGAAATATTGATCGATTTTTATAGGCACTTTTATGAGCGATCAGTTGTATTAAGACTAATTGCTGACTATTGTAAACAGAAACAGTTACGAAAGGTATCTAAAAAGTTTAAACATTTTTAGTATTTCATTTGAATAAAATAGCTAGCATTCGCAATAACAAACCTCCCATAGAATTTTATTGGAATTACCTAACAAAAGGAAAAGTTGTTGAATGGATAATGAGCGGCGCTTGGCATGATGATGATGATGATGATAATGATGACCGTGATGGCGTCGATTGTCAACCAGAAACAGGAAAAGAAGCAACCCCTTGTGAGTGACAGTTAAATTTACTTTGCATAGAGTATTGTCTGGTCAAATGACCGTTAGAAATCTTACGAAATGTCATAAAAGAAATCCCCGAAACTGTCGGCTTTTGTATAGTCAAGACATTGACAAAGTTGTTGCAGCAGGACATAAGGGGACAAGGATAACGATTACAGGAGTACTGCTGATTGTTATAAGAAATGCGTCTCATCATGCAAACGGCAAATAAAACACGCAACATTCTATGGGAAAATATCATGAGAATGGCTTTGGGTTGGTTTGATATGACAGATCCTGAATATGATAAAATAGGAATTAAAAATTCCTCTTCTAAGCTGAAATTATTGGAAAAATTTCGAAATACTAACTTATTAATTTGAAATCTCAACCTATTTTCCAATAGAAACCAGTTAAGAGTGTATGGAAAACCAGGATTATTATGGAATCGACTACAATAAAAATACTCAGTTGCTGAAATTAGGACTATGACAAATGAAATTTTGGCCAATTTTCCTACTTTAAAGTTTACAAAAAACCAGAATAATTTTGGAACACATTAAGAATATTCATTTGCTAAAATGTGAAACTGAAGGACGTATGACAAATGAAGTTTTCGCCTATTTTCCTGCAATTTCGTATTAATATTATGCAAAAGGGAATCATTAGTTGCAATCTACAGAGTAGAAATCAATAAAAATTACGGCATAAAAGTGCAATTAATGTGCCATGACCTGATGACGATGGTCAGGATGAGTATGCTGACAATGGCTGCCAAAAGGATATATAAGGTACAAACCCCTCAACAACAGTTTGATATGCATGACAAACCGTATATATATACACAGTAAGTATATAGAGAGATAGACGATGTGTGTTGAGAGCAACCCTTACGCATATGCATAATATGCCACCCCTTTGCCATACACCCACCCCGTTTATGTTAAGCTGCAGCCCTCGGCTTTGTGGGGTTAAATGATGAAAATGGCGTGTGCTCGCCATAAGAAAATTATACGCACATATGTAGTGCGACGGCCGTAAATAGTAAACAGTCGTGCCATATCAATTTACACAACATATGCAGATCCGATTAAAAAAGAAGGAAAATACGAAAAAAACAAACAAAATATACAACATTTGAGGGCGTGTCCTTTGAGCCACAAAAAATGGTTTCAGCGCGTGCCAAGACTAGATCCTTGCTCCTTGCCCCGCGTACCATGTGCAACATGTCGCGTGCCTGGCAAACAGCATCCTTAACCTCATCCTTCAAAAGGCTCCTTTGCATGAACACAGATAAAAAAAATTTTAAAAAAAATTCTAATACAACATTTTTAACAACAAAAAATATGCGAAAAAACCCAACAAAAAAATAATATAAAAGAAAAGAAACAGGCAAAAATTATATATATGCATTTTTGTGAGTATGTGTGTTGTGTGTTGCATCCCTTGTCAACAATGGCATGAAAATCCCGTTGCTGACCTCACGATGACCCCAAGCCCAAGCTGCCCCTGATTCTGTTTCAGTTTCTGTTCCTGTTGATGATGATGATTTTCTCCCTTGGACTTCATTCAGGCCGCAAACAAAAGCCGGCATTTTCGTGACTGATTGCATGCATGCAGCATGCATATCCTTGCATATCCTTTTTGTATCAGCATGCATTTATGTGTGTGAATGTGTGAGTGCTGCGCCTGGCGCTTTAGCCAAACAATGCTTTTCCTCTACCGTTTGCATTGTGTGCAGTTTTCGCGCGCCATTTGCATGTTTTTCCACTTCCATTTTCCACATACATTTCCCATTTCCATGCCAAAAATGTGCAAAATGCAAAATAAAAGGGGGCGACCCCCTACTCCTCGCTACTGTCTGTTATTTATGGCAATGTGGCAAGCTGCCAGCCAAACCGAAAGGCAACAAAAGAGGGTTGCACAACGGCGTTATGCAAAAAAATTAAAAAAAAAAAAAGGGATCATCAGAGGACAACGCGATGGTCATCAAATGCAAAATTATGGAAATGCATATGAAGAAACTCTTGCAAAATATTTCAACTAAAATGAACAGCAAATGGCTTCCCAAAGTTTTCCAGAGTATATTCTTATCGTGATTTCTGAATGAACAAAAGAAATTCCAAAATATTTGGAAGCTAACTACACCCATGTTAATGTAAATATATTTTCAGATATTGAAATGAAGAAAATATCTTTTAAATATCAGTTCCCTCAACATAATAATTAAAAACCTTATGAAAAAAAAAATTTCAAAATATAAGTATTCAAAATTAATCGATATTAAAGATTAAGAAATTTTCACTCTCTATAATAATCACTGCGCGTCTCAGATGTTTTTGTCTTGGATTATGATTCAAAACCCAGATAAGATTACACTTTAGATTTTTCCAGGAACTTTCTACTTTCATTTCATACAGTAAATCGCATTTCGCCTGACTTTGTGCCACTTAAGCAGTTGACCCCAAAGGTCCTAGACAACATATTCAAAATAATCGCTTAAAAACTTCAAAATATTATGCCTACCTATGCAAAATATAAGAAAAAGAAATAAATTTTTTCTCACAACTCGCCCACTTGACCTTGCCGGCGACCCAGGACATTTAAAAAACATTCTTGATAAAATGCAAAAAAATTAAAAAGTCTCATTTAAAGTAGTGCGGAAAATATAGAGTGCAGAGAAAGGAACGACTCCCGGGCAGCAAACAGGATGGGACAGGACACATTCACACGCCGCAGGAGATCGGACATTGCCAAATCATATGCAAAGCAATGGACCATGCTTCATTCTTGGTGGTCACGGGTTCGAGCCTCTGTTGCATTGTATTTGGCACAGAAGACGTTGCGAATCTCCAGCTCACTCTCCCTGCTTTGCCCCTTATCCTTGCTGACAAGCACACAATGGGCAAATATTTTTGCATAAAGCCGCCGCTATGCATTATGCAAAAAGAAATGTTGTTTTATGCCTATGCAAACTGCATAAGTCTACTACCTAGATGAAACAAAATAAGCAAGTTGAGCCGTAGACATCGACCATTTCTCATGACGTTGCATTTTCCACGCCTGCTCCGTTTAATTAGAACAAACAATGCCAGTCCCAAGACGCAGTCTCTCTCTCTCTGTCTCTTTCTATATTATTGTTAATTTTGCAAGTAACCCCGCTCCGAAATCCTGCACCGTTAAACTGTTTACTTAAACCAAAAGAGGAATGCAAAAGGTCCTGTCAGTGTGGGTGGCTTAAAAAAACAACACTCAGACGGTGCAATTATGAGTGTTCGGCCCCGTTAATTTGCTGGCTTTAATCCTTTTTGGTAAAGTCATTCGTGCGTTGAAAATTTCACCAGCTCATGCTTCATAATTGTACGATCAGAGTAGGAATACAAAAATAGTAAAAGGAATAGGAATAAGGAAGAGGGATTGGCATTGGCATTGCTGTTGGTAGAAATAATGTGAAATGGGTTCTCTAAACAGAAGGATTCAATTTCGGCAAGTAATGCACTTGATTTGAGTCCTGGCGATCTACTTACACTGGGGGATTAGACAGCAATTTCAGACGCTCAATTTTTGCTCTCAAGTGAGTTATCGAGACAGGTACACAGGACGAAATCATTAGAGAACACCCATATAGTTTTTTATAAAAATATATGAATTCTTTTGATGATCACTTTAATACATACATATACATATGTATATAAATATTACAATTACAATCTTAACTAAAATATTAGATTATATTTATAGGTATTCTAATTTGGTCCCTGATTTCTGACATCAAAGATAAAATGTACTTATAAAATGTTTGCAGAGTGATAACATGAAAGGAGAATACTATTTGTTGAGTATAAATATATAAGAAACATACTTACATACATACATGCACCCAATTTGCTTAATATTCTTCATAAGCAGCGCACTTAATTAATATTTGAAATTTGTGGAATTTCTTTAACTTTAGATGTTTTGTTAAAAAAAAATCCACACGCGAACGACTGCAAAATGTAGTTATAGTTGTGGATGGCGTTCCTTAAACCTCGTATCCGTGCGCAATAAGAACAGAAGCTTAGTTTGGTTCTTCTAGATGAGACCAGAGAGGTCAGCTACTTGTAACGCACCACAGCGACCTTGCCGCCCAGCAACAGGTACTTGGCGACAACAAAAAGACCTTTTCGTTAAACCAGTCATGTTTAAGAACAGCACGGAAAGCCTTAGATATGTTTAATAGCACAGCACTCTTTAAATTTGTATTAAATATGTTTTTTTCAATTTCTAATTAAATAAACGTGTGAAATTAAACATTTTACGAGCGCGATAAAAAAATGACGCTATTGGTTCTTGTTCAAATGAATAGTCTAGTTCCTTTTATTTGTTTTCTTTGCGAACTTTAACAACACTGGTCAGCAAGCCAAGAAGCTTATTGTTTACTTCCGCTCTTGTTGGTCTATTTCATTTTTGTGTTTAAAAACAACATAATTATTGAGATGGCGACATCACATTCATCGGGATCGAATGAGGAATCCGGAGGGGAGTCGAACTTGACTGCGGCTTTTAGCGCGGCAGCTATAAATGCCACACACCGACGCAGCTCAACAATCAACGAGCAACAGATTGATCAGTCCGAAACAGAGGAAGATGCAAATTTGGTGGCAGTTGTGGAAAATGGCAATGCACCAGAGCCAGAAAATGCCGCGGCAAACACCCGTTCAAGACGACGCAAGCAAACGAATCCTCAAAGTCGTCTCCGGGCATTCGCACGTGAGGTGCGTAAGCTGCAAATGAGTCCATATTATATGATACCACGTCTGAGTTTTGGCCGTGTTGTCCGTGAGATATTGTTGAGTCACTCCGATCCACCGCTTCGCATAACCATTGGAGCCTTGGAGGCATTGCAGACGGCAACTGAAATGTATCTAACGCAGCGCTTTCAGGACGCCTATCTAATGACCATACATCGAGGTCGTGTCACGCTGGAAAACCGGGACATGGCCTTAATGGCCTTCATATGCTTACAGTTTGGACAGCTGTAAATCTCGACTGTAAGTGGTTTATAAATTTATTAATTCCAATTGCATACATATATATTTAAGCTCCTTTTATTTTCAGATTTATATAAAAACTGATCACATATTCTTTATTAACTATGTGTTTATATCCTATTTTTGATGAAATCATTTTATGTAAGTCTGTGTATTTTTTAAATATTTAAAAAAATTTAAAAGGAGTGAAAACCTGTGTATGCAGCTACATTTGATTTTGGGTCCATTTTCAACATATTACTTTTCCTCCTATTTTTTAGATAAGCATATGTATTTTTTTCATTCTTATGTTTTCTTTTAGCGTAATTCTGGCAACAGTATATCATTCAATCTAAAACTGTCTCCAGTCAGGCTCAACTCTGCTTAGTTTTTCTGCCCAATCCAATCATTCATTTGCATCGCACGCCGGCCAAGTCAGCAGAAAGAGGAAAACTTTCGGCCCCAAGTGATTACTCAATTTAAATGGCAACAGCTTCGCCAAGTTTTGTCTCATGTACTCGTATGCTAAAACAAGAAAAGAAACCCCAAACAAATCGAATTCACTACAATAAGTATAAGATGCTAATGTATGTGCTCCCAAATGACATGAGGCAAATGGCTGCGGTTGAGTGTCGTTCTTCGACTTTTCTTTGATTGGGGTGTGTGTGCGTGTGTGGGTTTAGTGTTAATATTTTTATTTACACCCTTATAATGTTGTCCACGCACACACTCTCACGTACCACAGCCTGCTAATCTAATGCACACAATCGAAATTTGCCTAAAAAAAGACCTCACCTCGCGGGAGGCTGGACTTTGGGCTTGGCCCACTTGGTCGTCCTGTCGCAGATAAAAGCATTATGGGCTAACTTTAACGCCACATCTTGTCTGCCATACACATAAGTCTATTACATAGATCATTTATTACACGACCAGAGCCAAAGACTTATTTTGGGTGTTGACGGCAACGTGTGTTTCTAATGTGATTTTTTATTTGCCTGCCCGCCGCACAAACGTTCTCTAATATGTTCTTTTACCCTCAGTATTTTTTAGCCTTCGCCATCATCTTATCAATACGGTTTCATCGCGCCTGGACCTTGGGTTTGTTGTGACTATTCCACGATTGCTCAATTTTCTAGACGTTTTGGCAATCGTTCGAGTTGCAGAGCAGTCAATATCAGAAACGATTAGAAGTTGGTAGGAGGCCTTACAAATCCTAGTTTAAGAGCAACAGAGAGTTAGAATTTTATTTTTAAACTTAAGAATTTATAACAAATATTTTCTAATTTTATCTATTTTTACGATATGTAAGCTAGAATGTGAAAAGCCTTATAAATAAATGTATTTGTTTTATACAATTAAACGATGTGCTCTTGATATAAAATATATTTATGCTAGAAGCAGAAAATTATTTGAATATTTGCCAAAAATATTGTATTGTATTGTTTTATATAAGCCAACTAAAGCTGGTATATTTATATTAAGTCATTTAGAGCTTTGTTATAAAAAATATGAAAATCTGTTTAAATATTATAATTTTGCTGAACTAAGTTTAAACGTTGAAAAATGTTTAATTTAAATAAAAATGTATAATAGAGAAATATCTTCTAAAGGCTTCTCAAAATTTGTTTTCAACTTGTTCAAAAATACAGCGACAACTTAAAAAAACAATATTTTATTTTGTAAATTTGAATAGATTGAGCGCACATTTCTAATCAATTCTCCCTTGAGTGTTTTGCGGCAATCACTAAGAAGTCTGCTTTTAGTTGCCACAAGCACAACTGTACCCCCTCGCTCTATAGTCAAATTCTAATCAAACTGTCAACATACGAAAGAAAACACAAGGCAAAAGTCCTAACCCAAGTTGCCAATGTTCCTTCAATTTCCGAGTACCCGCCTCTCGTTAGCCAAGACATGTGAATGCGCCGAGTATCTCAATTTGATTCGACTGTTTTTTGTTAGCTGTACTTTTATACCCTTACAGAAGATATTGTTATTTTGTCACAAAGGATGTAACTCATTGACGAAAGCATATATAATATCAATGAAAATAACAAGATCAGTATACTGAAGTAAATCCAAAAAATTGTTAATCGAGTTTTGGATCGAAGTGTCAAAATCGTTAAAACAAAAATCATGTTTATATATCGTCAAAAAAATGATCGAGTTAAAGTTCTTGTAAGGGTATTTAAGTCTCGACACACTTGAAAAAGCTAAATTTTTTCCTCTTTTCATTTTTATCATAGCCAACTTAATTTACTACTGGGAGCATATGCTAAAAAACGAATGGCCATGACTTCTTTATTTTTTTTTGTCCTTGTTTCTTTTCGGTTTGCTTATCAAAAGTCAAGTAAATATCTGCAGCTAAGAGATACAGATACAGATTGGCACACACACTGATGATGTCGATGTCGCTGTGTGTGATGCTCCCGTGAGATAGTTTGATTAATGGCCAAAAAGTATCCCAACATTTTCGGGCTACACTTTTGGATTTTGTAACTTGGCCGCATTAGGATCCAAAGAGCAGTTAGAAAAACCGTTAATACACATGTGACCCACAGTATGAGTGTGGGTGTGTATCAGTGGGTGTTGTGGACACTATTAAGCTTACACCCCAAATATAAACAAGAAACTTTTTTCCTAGGCTCATGTGTGTGTTTCCATCAGTTTTTTTAAGGCCAAGTGGGCTGGGCATAAAAAAGTTGCCTGTTTATAACGCGAAATCATCAACTTAACGTAACGCTTGATTTATGGGCATGTTCCAAAGCGGCAAAGCTCACAAATGTATTGGTTCCGTTCAAATCTACTCAGCCAAAGGTCACTGGTGAGTGGGAGGAGGAGTTGGGGGGGAGGGGCGGTGGTATGGCTGACAGTTTGCGTTTGTCACGCGAGGGCATTTAACGGGTCGTCATTGTCGTCGGCATCGTTTTATTAATCAAAAATTCACATCAGTCGCCGCCAGGTGGCGTGTGTTGATGCGGCATTTTATTTAAATTGCTGGCAACGCCATGTTCTCTGATTGCCAGTCAGTCTATCTACATATATATCTGTCTGTCTGTCTGGCAGCCATTTGACAGGCGGAAAGGGTTCGCTATTGACTTATGACTTTTCGATTTTGCCCAAAAAATTGTGCCACGACATGCAAAGTGATGAAATTTTATGGCTGTCTGTCTGTCTGGATAGTTTCCTGGATCGGTTATGGTTTATTGCTGGAACAACCTGCCAAAAAGTTCATAATATATTACTATTATTATTATTATTATTAAAGTTAAGATTTCTCTTTTAATTATTTCATTAAAGTCTAGCATATAACTTAATATGCTTGTATGTTTATTTATTTTTGCCATATTCTTAGTGCCAGTTTTAAATGGCTCTCTCTATTTGGAACTTTCTTCACACTGAGTTAACCCTTTAATTGCCCTTCTAGAGGAAATATGAAACGCTAGAAATTTAATCAACTCTACCCTACTCATATGATACATTCTAAAAACAACACACGATAATATATCACATGACATATAACAATAAGCGAGAAATATAAGGGTTATAGCTAGGGAAAATTAGTAAATGGGCAAATTGTGGACTTCCGTTGGGTTTCGATGGACAAACAAACAAACAAACAATATTCCTATTAAATTCAAATTACAAGCCTGAACAGTTGGCGCCCTCTTACTCATATACACACACTTAAGGGTTAGACTGACCGAGCCCCTGACCACTTGAACTGTTAACTGTTAACCCTTAACCCTTAAGAGACTTGCGTGAACCGTGAGAGACCAGCATATGACGCCTACAATGCCATATTTTTGATTGTTTTCTAAGCAATTAAGGTGTAGAAATTTGTCTAATCGTGGGCGGATGGGGTTACGGGTTACGGAGAGTATTCTTCTAATGGCTTTGTTGACGCGCTATAATTTGAGGGAAGGGTTCACTATAACAGCTGGGATATAGATAGATGTTGTGTCGAATGGTCGAATTTTCCTATTGCATTTTCCTACATTTATCTCTAAATAATATTTACTTGGAAAAGTCTAAAAGAACTTTAAGTTAAAGCGGAAACAGCTTCTACAGCACACACACGTGCCACATGAGAACTACTCGTAAGTAGAAACAACTCGTAACATCACGCATCCATGGTCGACCCTCATCTGCATGCGTTACGCATAAATTTTAACCCAGAAATACGTCCGACAGCTGCCTCCGCCCATTCCCATCCCCTTCCCCCATCCTCATCTCTCTCGTACAGTCAGGAAGCTCGACAGCTTCCGTTGTGTCTCTATTCTTTTTTTACTGGTCGCCCGCTTTACCCCATCTCATATATATGTATAAATATTATACCATCTCTCTTTAGATACTCAATGGCGAAAGAGTTTCTTATCGTAATGCGGAGCCTATAAAAAGTATTAGGGAAGTGCCTTTTTCATGTGGGCGTGCATACATACAAAATGGCTGTCATAATTTCTGTTCCCTGGGAATAGTGTGGAGCGAGTGGGACACTTAAAGAAATTTATGGAAACTTCTGAATAATGTTGAAAAGTAGATGGCAGTCAAATGAGATATTTTCAGTTATGGAAAATCGAAAGTTAAGTATTTAGATTAATGTTATAAAAGAAAAACTTTTAAACTTAATATTTTCATGCTTCCCTCTTATTATTTTGTTTGAGTACTTAAAACTTTCATAACCTTGTCAAATATTTTCAAAAAATGAATTTTTTTATGCTTACCTCTTAACCGATTTCTATGAGTTGTAGAAATTATAAATTTTGGAAAGACTTACAAAGCAAACAATTGAGTGCCTTTAGAAAATAATCTAAAGTTCCCAATACAGTCCATATGAAGTCAAACATCATAGATATTTTTGTTTGATTCGTAGAATAACAACTAATTGTACAGAACAAGGTCGAAAAGTTTGATTCTTGTGGAAACACCCTCAACATGAGACACCCTCTGACTGGATGTGGCCCAAAAATAACTCAGCCAAGTCATCTCGATATTAAAAAACAACACACAGCAACCAAGCGACAGACATGCAACCCCAAAAGAAAATGTTGGGGGAAAATCCCACAAGGCAGTCTCTTTTCCACATACGTGCCCGTTTCAGCTACACATACAGATACAGATACAGCGAGACTCCATCCACGTTCAGTATGAGCACATAAAAAATGAAAATGTCAAAAAATTCCGCACTTGGTTAAAAAAGCACAGAGCCGAGTGAAAGATACAAAGCGAGATACAAACACATCCTAAAGATACACACAAGGCTGAAGCTACATGTGGTGGTTAGTTGATGAGGGGGGAGATGGGAGTGAAAGGCAAAAGTCAAAGATGGCGTCGTCTGCGGGAGTTGCCACCCCTTTTATTCTTCTGTTTCGGTCTGCGCTGCCAATGGGGGAACACAGACTGATTAGCATATGAGTAACTGTAAGTGTGATGCTACAAAATGGCGTCTCTGAACCTGATGAGCTGTTGAATACGAGTATCGATACAATTGCCACAATTGTTGTGGTCAGCACTTGACCAGAAATAATCGTCTAACATTTCGAGGAACATATGGCCGAGAACATCTTGCATAATCATTGTTTATACGTCTGTCAACTGCGTGTGTATCTTAAGGATCTTAAGGATCTGCAGTAGCCACGAGGGTTCAACTAAGCGCGCGCGCCATCCTGCATAATCTTTTGGGCACACCTTGAGCCCAGAAAAAGGGACAGTATTTGATTAAGAATAGCCAAGGATGCAATGATTGCATCGAAATTGCAAAAGAATTTTAAGAAGCAAAACGAGTCCTTTCGAAAGAACAGCTGCCTGTCTTTGTGTGTGGTGCATGCAGAACGGATGCTACACAATTAAGTACAGGGTATCAGGTATCCTTCGATTTGTTTATTTATTTTTACTTTTTTTTGTAAGGTATTTGCATTGCATAGTGAAAGTAATTGCTTCAACTGCCACGAGGTTATTCAAACAACAACATTTCATAAGTAAAGAAACACGCGAATCGGTTCTCCAATTAACTTAAATTTATAGAACAGAACGAAAACTTAATTTTCATATATTTCATTTACTTCTCAAACAGGATATCATATCAAATATTCAACTAGAAAAATCAGTATTAAACACTTTTTAAGCGATTCTCCTCCGTTTTCTTGGAATAGTGTTGCTCAACCTGACCATGGAAAATGAGAAAGAAAACAAAAAAGTCTGCAAACAATATTGAATGGTTTCTTTCCCCTACAAAAAAGGAGTACAAATACATATAGCTGCCACACCCAGTCTGGGCACATCCTTTTGGGCCTTTGGCAACTTATCAAATCGCCAACAATAACTAAAAATGCCAATAAATCAAAACACCTACAAGAATGGGAATTCTTGGCAATGCATTGGTTAAAAGGTTAAGGAGCTCACAAATAGGGGTAAGTAGTCAAAGATTGAGCATAAAAAATCGAATAGCGATAAATCCTGGCAAACAAACTCACAGACAGCCAACACACACACAAAAGGACATGAAGCACCATTAAAAAATGGTTATAGAAAAAAAAGAGAAGAAATCGAAGAGGTCTCCGCTCGAATTTATAGGGTTACGTTAGGTGCGAAGACGTTCGGAATTCGGGACAATGCACAAAGGTCGGGGGACTTTAGGGGAGAGCGGGGCAAATGCAACGAAGGGTAACACAACAATGTGGCCCTAAGTTCACCGCAAGGATCTTCGTCAAAGGGCAAAAGGGTTTCCTTTAGAATTCCATCGATGGTGCGCAATAAAAGTCACTCCGTCGAATCGAAAGGGGAAAGGATAATAATGCCTAAGGATAACATTAAAGTGCGTATAAATCGTAGGTGTTAAAATAGATGCGACAAATGAATGCACAGCAGGAGAAAGGATCAAGAACTGGAAAAACTAGCTTACAATCCAAGGATTGAGATCCTTTCGCTTGCCTATCAACTAACCCAACTTTGTTCATCTTCTGCTAAACATCTGTAATCTTTTATTCTACCGAATGGCTAATTACTGAAAATATGTATAACCAGAAGCTTAAACTGGCCATTGCTTAGGGGCATCTAATGAGCAGCAACTGAGAACTGAAAACCCGTCGCATGGACATTGATTAGCAAGGTAAACAGTGGCATTAGGCGGCTAATAGAACACGCCTCGATGCGCAGTAGCAGGAGCTGAAGACCAGCGGTCCAGATCACAGGATAACCTGGCTAACGGATAACGGCTAATCCTGCGAAGCGTTCAGAGTTTGCAAACAGTTTGGCTAATTTGCAGCCCACGGTTACACCTACCACATTGAAAGGCAGAGATGCAAATGTTGCGGCATCTTTTCTTGTTCTTTTTTGAAATGCAAAACTGTTTCCTAGAAGGGATTAGACAACATTAGACGATGCTGACACTGACACCGACACCACTGGAAACTGAGACAAGCAGGCGACTAAGGGTTAAGCGGATTGTCTAAGCCAAGTGCCGAAGTTTTCCTAACAAATGAAATTGGCACGGATTTTCTTTTTGGGCCATTGCTGTAAACTGAGCTGCCGCACACATATCAAGTTGATCCTTGCTACAAGCAGGACTACAAGGACTACACCTCAGCGATAAAAGTAAATTCACTTAAGTGGCCATTAGGCGGCTTTACTTGGGAGCTTACCTGGCTGCTCCACATAAAAACTGCTTAATTCGTATTAAAATTCGGTGGCAAATTTGGAATGTTGTTCTTGTTGGAGCTTAGCATATGAAAATTTGTATGCCAAGTTAAGCTGTGCCATAAAATGCAACAACTGCCCCCCTTTCACTCCGCCTTCAGCTGCCCCTTCCACAGCAGCGGAGGAGAACAAACAGTCATATTTGCTGCTGTCAGTCGGAGTCAAGTTAAGGACACATTGAGACACATGTCGATGTCCTACTCCTGTCTCTGTCTCTGTCTCCATCTCCATCTTCTTCCCCTCCTTGACAGCCAACTAACTCATAAATTTTTTATCCAAACACGCAGCTACCTAGTTATTGTTTTTTATGAGCTGCGACAATTGCACGCCCACAACAAGACAGACAGTAGACAGAGAGAGAGAGAGACAGGGTGAGCGACAGGACGACAGGACGACGCCTTGACAGATAAGAACGGAGACAATACACAAATATGTGTCACTATTATATGAGTTAGCATCCTTTGGCAGTCAGTTTCCCGGAATACCGTTGCACAGGGATTTCCTGTGCCACTCTCTGAACACGTGCAAGTGTCCTGCGTCCTGCGTCGTGTGAGAGTGTTTTTAATTACGTTGGAGTAGCTGGCAATACCAGAAAGAAAATCAAATTAGGAAATATTTGACACAGTGGTCTTTTTGGGAGGCTCAAGGCATATTGCGAGATCATGTACCAAATTTGGGACTTCTAATAAATTGATTCTTATAACTATTGTTATTCCTGTCATTCAATAATTTGCACTTAATTAAATTAGTATTTATGTAAATCACATGTCAAATTTCATATTTACTTTTAATAATAATAAACGAATGAATAATTTTGAATATTAAAATAAAGCTAAATATTCATTTCTCTTTAGTAGAACAATTTTAATAAAATACATAAATAAAAAATAATAAATAATTTATAAATATTCCCCCATCGAATCAGAGATCCACCGTGATTTTAATTTTAAATATTTTCAAATTATCTAATTGGGGTTCTCTGGACTTTCTTTAATCCTAGCAAAAATGTTATGTATGGGAATATTCTCAGTTGTCTAGGTATAGGATATAAAGAATAGAAATGATTTCCTAACAAAGTTGGCTATCACATCGCTGCACTCATATAACATCACTGGAGATTGAGGGAACTCTGCTGTAATCCTTTGCAACCAGTGCAACATCAAAGTGAAGCGCGCCTAAAGCCCCTAAGCCACCACCTACAAAACAAAGCGATTAGTTGAAATCCGCCGACAAAGAGATGTGGACAATGTGAATCTGGAAATAAAAACCGAAAGGGTGCATTGTTGCAAGGTGCTTAAGCGAGAGACTTAGAATGAGAGAGAGAGAGAGAGAAAAAGAGCAAGAGAGCAAGGAACGGTAAGAACATGAGGAGCACTTGGCAAACCTAAAACCACAACAAGGCAAAATATTTGTGCTAAATCACAGCATTTAAAAACCGCCAAAACAGCTGGAGCTTAATTTGAGGCCAAGTGCAGTGAGCTAGAAGTCAGAGTCCTTAAGACCTTTTTAATTTAGAGCTTTGGCTGCCTGCGGCGATAAATAAAGAACTCGCAAATAATCAACTCGCAGCTGGCGAGTAGCCATTGAAAAGCTGCAGTCAAACTTTCGATAAGGGTTGAAGTTAGTCTGGCATAAGGGTTGTCCTTATGCCGAGCCGCATTTAACCCTTTGGACTGTCGCCTGGCAGCCAATCAAAATGCTTGCCTTCGATTTGATAAATGACTTGCAGGATATTTAAAACTTGTAAATGATGTGATGGGCTGCTCAAAATATTTACGAGCAATGATTAGGAGTGTCTACTCTTGGGGTAGACACATCCTGTCAAAGGATCAATGGACAAACAGTCGACTGGGACTTCGACTGCAGCTGCAGTGGATACTCAAGCACTTGGACACCTTGCACTCTTGAGTGTGACAGGATATGTTGGGTTATTAATGACATGACCCGCAATGTGAGTAGCGTGTGAAATATGGAAATAGAGCTCCATTAAGAGGAAGCAACAGTAGCAGCTACACTGACTGTCAAACTAGCATTATTTGTCAAACTTTCTAAGAAAAATCTAGGTTGATCTATTGTCAAATTATGATGATTGAAGTAAATGAACAATTTAATCATATGTTTAAATACAAAAATCGTATAAAACTCTTTAAAATTCGATTTATTTCAATCTAATATGCAGTATTATTTATCTCCAATATTTACTATTAATATAATTTTGGATTAAGTAGGAGAGTTAACTAAAAATTTAATTTGATCTTTAGTGAAATTTAAAAACTGATATTCGATTTATTTCACAACCCAAAAGTAATCCAAACTATTTTTTTGTTTTGTTGAAAATTTTAACTTTTTTAACAAACGACTCTTTTTGAGCTATTCGAGCGATAATTGCTTTAATTTTCAAAGGCGCCCGGCTGCCCAGGTAACCCAAAGCACTGTCCACACTTACACACTCACACACACACACACATGTGTACATATATTTACACTGAGAGTCAGCATGAATGCCCCCAGCTTAAAGCTAATAAACTCCAAGGTACATGAAAGCGAATACCACGCATTGGACTCATCCCAGCTCAAAAAAAAACTGGCAAAAAATAAAATAAAATATATAAAAAAAAATAAAAATAGTACAGAACTGAAAAAAAAATAAGAAGAAGGAAGAGCGGAAAGTGAAAAATGAAAGCCCACTTTTCTTTTCATTAGAAGAAAAACGAGCAGCGGCCGGCAACGCGCATTGTCCTAGCGAGAAAGGACATTCATTGAAAAAAACAAGAAAATGCTCCCCCTCCCCCAATCCTAAGCTAAAACAAGCCGAATTCCTGGCGCCATCCTCCCCTCGTGTCCCCCATCCCGAAGGAGATGAAAGTTAACAAGGCATCAAATAACAGGCGGCTGCCTTAAAAGCAAAAGGGTATCCTAGCGACGACCCAAGGACCTAAAGCATCAGGATACAACACAACAAATGTCCAACAGAAAAAAAAACACACACACACATATCAACAACAACAAAAAAAAGTAGCTTAAAATGAAATGGAGCGAGTCATCGGAGGCGGGGGGCGGCAGAGGCGTGGCCAGCTTATGCCTGGAACTTACCTGCAAGGATACATACGGGCGTCACATGTCCTGTGTGCGGCATGTTGCGCCTGCAGCCTCAACTTGAAGCTATGTCAAGCAAAAACAAGACAAGTTCGTCTCAATGAAAAACTCAACAACCTTCAAAAAATAATCAAAAATTGATAAAAGTTCAGCTTGATCGACGTGGAGACATTCTGTAAACAATTAGTAAAAAAGGCCCAGGAGATACATCATTAATAAAATTATTATTGTCCCAATATTATTACAAATTATGTAAAAATTTTAAAATACTACTATTTCCTAAAATTTGTAATTGTTAACTTATTGGATAAGAATATATCTAAACATTATCATTAAAACTGTTCTTATATATTAAGTTTTTCAATGTGCCGTAAACCAAATCTAAACATTATCATTAAAACTGTTCTTATATATTAAGTTTTTCAATGTGCCGTAAACCAAATTTAAATTAACATTAAGCTTAAAATAAATTGGAGAATTAAATTCATATTGTCCTTGAAAATAAATAGATTTTTTAATATTTACAATCAGCCCCTAGATCTATCTGATACTTTATAGGGTATGTCTAAAAGGACATCCACGCGCACTTTAAACTGTCCTAATGAATGTACTTGAAAAGATCCAGAAGTTTCCCTTTCCCCTTTTTTAAGTACCTTCCTCCGTGCTCCCCTTGCCATCTTTTCAACAAATTTTTATGTATCGCAGTGCAGGCGAGTGCAGTGTTGTCCTTTTTGGGGGTATGAAAGAAGGACAACCAACAAAAAATTCATTAAAAAAATTTCAACAGCTATAAAAATAAAATCGAAATGTGCGCCGCGAGTTAATTTGTCGTTTGACTTCCTGTCAGCTGCCTGCAGGATAAACCATTTATCACACACACACTCCGCGCGAGTCCTGGCGCGAGACTTGACACTCACTTTTGGAGCCTCAATTTAGATACAACCAAATTTGAGTTGGATTTATAGTTGGATACCGCTTACCATTTGCTTGACACTAGCTACATACAATTTCTTGTTTATTTAACCATATTATTTAAAATATATTTACCCAATTAAATAATCAATTAAATTATAATTTGAACAGTTTTACATTGAAAAGATGAAGTAATCAACAATTTTTTAATTGATCCAAAATAAGGTTTACAAGAATTAATGCATTAGGACATAGGTTTTTATTTAAGCCACAAGTAATAAATTAAGATAAATAAAAGTTTTGAATAGAGATTTTTATTATTTTTCAAAATAAACAATATTATTTTTTATTTTGTCAAAACAACTACTGAACTAACTGTGTGTTTCGTACCATACGCGCATCCTTTCGCCGCACACTCACACTTTCACTAAAAATATCCGTGGCAGTTTGAAAGCAACTGGACAACTGACTGGAGTAGAATGTGCTTAGCACTTGTTTGATTTCTCTCGCATGTCCTTTGAGTCGATGTTGCACCAGATGTTGTTGTGGCATGCCGCATACACTTTCACTATGAATACTATGCATATATCCTTACGTCCTGCCGCGTGATTATTACTAAGTCAAATGTGGCATTCGCTGCGCCTGCGCCAACGCCATAACCAAACGAATTCTCCATGCCACATAAATTCGTAATTAAAAGGACTGCTAAAGCGAGTGGAAGGAGAGTCGAAAGGATTCAACAAAAAGGCTCTGGACAGCGGGCGGTGCGGGGCAGCTGTCCTGGTCAGTTGGACTGACCATAAATTACACAATTTCTGGCAGGACTCGCTTCACGCAATCCTTTGGCAACATTTCGTTTGTTGTTGGTTTTGCAATTCTGCTTTGATTTTGCTGTATGAGAGTGCGGGTGTGTATGTGTATATGTGTGTGTGTGTGCGCAAGTCAATAATTATTGTCCTGCATTGTCCTGTTTTGCCCCTTGCTGCTATAATTTATTGTCCTTTTTTGCTGTTTGCCTTTCCCACGCAGCGACGGCGACAGCGACGCCATTTGACGACGACTGACGTCTGGCTGCCTATGTCCTTTTTGCCCTGTGTCCTTTTTTCATTTTCTTGTTAGCCTTTTTTCCCTTTTGGCCCAATGTTGCGTGTGTTCTGTGCACTTCTGGGAAGTGTCCACTGGGATTGCGGGATGCATTTTACTGTTATCCTTGGAGCAGTTTTGCCAGCGATGTGAGCAATCCTTTGGCCATTTCATCCTTTCGACTAGCTCCGCCCGCCTTCATCATTATCCCTCTTGTTAGCCTTATTGATCCTTTTGCCGACTGCTAGACGAAGCCTATAATTAAATCGACAGCCGTTTGCATCCAAGACCCAATTATCCTTTCACTTTAATTACCCACACACTACTTAAGGATCAGCTGAAGGATATTTGGATTGCTAAATGGTTTCCGGACTTCCTGCAGCATAATTGCAATTGCAATGAAAAATGTGCAGCAAAGTCTATTAAATTTACATTAGAACATTTCCAGCATTCAAAACACATTCGATAAATTCAATATATTCAGTTTAAAATTGTACTTAAAACTTTAATATTTAAATTACAGTTTAGTTGCTATTGTGCACTGCTAGAAAATTACAGTTTAGAAGCCCTTGTGATAACATCGAAATGACATATGCCAGTTTTGAGCTGTTGTGATATCGAAACGACAGTTTCGAGGCCATTGTAAAAACATCGATTCATAAATCTTGTTTTGCTTCTCTATATGACAGTCTGGCAGCACTCGCGGAGTTGTATAGTAAGTGGCAGGCATAGTCATTTTACAGCGCTGTTATCTGCATTATGCTCGACTGTTACACGTAGTCTCTGTTAATAAAATTGTAGCGAATATTAAGCTTTTTAATGTATTTTGCTTTTAAGCTAATAAACAATTACTAATAATATTGAATATATTATATTTGAAAGCAGCATAAATGTTCAATTTATACAGATACCAATATGTTAAATATAGTCGTCGAAAATAATTGCAAGTATTTAATACAAGATGCTGTTTGCGGTCATTTTTAGGACATTTTCCCTCGCTGACATTCTGTCTTCTTTTTCCCGGCAAACAAAAAGAGAACTGATAAACGAAAACGCAAGAGTGGAAAATTGCAGAGACATGATGAGTTTTCGCAAACGGACCGTGCAAAAGCCAATTCGTGGCACCCGGACTAGCCCCCATACTGCCCAGGTGATAACATCTAGTGGCAATCCATCGCTTGACGAGATTTTAGGCGGTGGTCTGCCGATCGGTTCGATATGTCTTATTGGTGAGTGTGTGTGTGTGAGTGTGATCGCAGTTCAAGGCGTCATTAGACTAACTTTCTTGATTTGCTTTAATGTACAGAGGAGGATCGCTTTATGACGCACGCCAAGGTATTGGCCAAATACTTTTTGGCCGAGGGCGTGTTGTCCAAGCAGGAAATATTCCTGGGCAGTCTGGACGATTTGCCAGCGGAAATGTTGTGTCGATTGCCAAAGCCGCTGACAGATGAGGAAGTGGAACTGGAGCAGCGCCAGGAGCAGCCGGCGGATAAGAATGGACTGCGTATTGCCTTTAGGTATAACGACTTGCCGCTGGTCAATTCGGAGCAGACCACGGCCAAAATCGGTCATCACTTCAATCTGATGGAGCACATGGACTCGATGATGTTCTACTATCGTCAGACTACCGTGTGGGATGATAGCCACAAAGAGAAGGACATTGTCGTAGAAGATGATGACAATATTAGCAACGAGGAGCCGCCGCTGCCAAATGCGGTAGCTGGAGACGAAGTGAATCCTCCAACTGTTGAGGCCGATGGCGAAATCACTGCCAGTAACAACATCATTAACAATAACAACAACAACACGGATAGCAGCACTGCCAACAATTCAATCAGCACCACAACAATAACACCATCAACTAAAACGTCGCCGGAACCACAACCAATCCAACCGGAATCACATTTATTCCATAATCCAAGATACGAACGCCTGCTTAATAAACTGCAGCCGCTGTTGCAATACGAGAGATTCGTGCCGGGCATCAACAGGCAGAAGAATTTATGCCGCGTCTGCATTACCTCGCTGGGATCACCGCTCTGGTACGACGATAACTTTGCCACTGACTTGCTCAAGTTTCTCACCGTGTTGCGCGCCAGCGTGCGCAGCTGCACCGCCGTCTGTTTCATCACGATGCCCATGCATCTCATTGCCAAATATGTGAGTATTTTTATCTCGAGAACTTTACATAACGATTTAATTCAATTGCTCTTTTATTTTTCACAAACAGGATACCAGCCTAGTGCCCAAGATACGACAATTGGTGGATTATGCCATTGAGCTGGAATCATTTGCCGGATCCGATCGTGAAACACATCCAGCTTTCAAGGAGTATAGCGGTCTGTTGCACCTGCACAAGATGAGCGCACTCAATACGCTGACGGTGCATATGCCGGAGACCACGGATCTGGCGTTTAAACTGCGCCGAAAGAAGTTCGTCATTGAGAAGATGCATCTGCCGCCAGGTAATAGATGCACCTAATCATTAAGTTGTCAAGCAAACTAATTGTATTCTCTTTTTGACTTGTAGAGCTGCAGGAATCATCCGAAACGTCGGCAGCTGCTGATATTATGGCGACTCCAAATTGCGGATCCGGTGTGTCCAACAATTCCAATGTATCAATGGATTTCTAGTGCCTGTCTAGCCCAATAACTTGGCCATTGCCACTAAACATTTGTTGGTTGTTTCAAAATATGCCCACATTTATACTCTGTCTCCAAAGCTGTCCACTTGCGTAACAACATTAACAAAACCTTTTTGTCGCAAATAACACCATCGAAAACAACAACATTAAAAAAGAACAGGAATTCAAGAAACATCAAACCCACAAAAAAAAAAGTGAAATGCTGAAAGCGGAGTTATAACAATTACCACTTATATATACACTATATTATACATATATTATATATATAGAGCGATTTTTCGGCTTTTAGCCAAACGCTGTTTAGTACAACCGATTTTACAAGTTTTTCTTATTTAAAATAGATAATACTTATATAATGTGTATGCGGAGTGCGCAAAAAATGAGAAATTCCCAAATTGTATGTGTGTATCGATCGATAGATTTATTTTTTCCAACTTGAATTCGAGATACGAGAAAAATTAAGATTTTGTGTGTAGTTATGTATGTATTAAAAAAAAAACAACAAAAGCCATTGCAAATTTGATTTAAAAATAGTGTTTATACGATTGGTTTTTTTACAATTATACAAATTTTTAAGTACAATTCATATTTGTTTTCTTTATGTTGCCATTGACTTTTGCTAATTATTTGTTTTATTTTTTTAGTTATTGTTGACCTTAAACTACCCATTATCCTTGAAATTGTGTCATTTATCAATATTCTTCGTCGTTCTGTCTAATGGTTTAAATCTTGCTGACGTTACTTCATATTATTTTCATTTATTAGTCAATTTTTAATTTTAAAACAATTGTTATTGATATATTCTGCTTACGAAGAAACAAATATTTCCTACTTTATTATTTCTAATTAATTTAAATTCAAAAAAATAAGTATGCACTTGTATGCCCAATTTATGTTGTAACCAATCTTTTGCCCTAAAACCGTGCTTTGATTTGGATTTAAGTTCGGAGAGCGGATTAGCTCATGGTTTGTTTAAAAAAATCTAATAAAAATAGTGTTCCGCCGGAAAGAAAAAAAATAACCGATTATTAGAAAAGAATCTAAACTCCGCAAAAAAACTATTTTTATCACCACGATTTGAAATCAAACCAAAAGTTTTAATGTGTATTGAATGGACAGTCAATGATACAACATTCCAGTTGTTGACTACGTCGGAAGAACTTTGTCCTTGAGAATACTCCTGTACTTGGCCAGTTCGGACTTTAGTTTGATATTGGGCCGCAGAGAATCGGCATAGTATTCATCACAAGGAGAATAAGTCATATATAATATGAAATCGGCTGCCTGTAGACCGTCTGGAGTCTGATAGCAAATCTTCGGTAGTAGAAGGCGACCTTCGTCCTGATATTCCTGAAGTTTGTCGGCCAAATTACCCTCAATGGCGTTCTTCATATTGGTAACACCAGAAATCTTTATGCTGTGAGTAATTGCAGATTAGACTTGAGAGATTTTGTGTAGAAAGAGCTAATTTACTTGCTATCCTCGAACTGTTGCAGCAACCTATGCAAAACCAATTGTGTGAAAAGACGAATTTCAAATTCTTTGGCCATCGTTTGAGGCAATAACAGATCGATGATTTTTTGGAGCTGCTCCAGTTTGATATGATTATATTTGCTCAGACAGTAGATGTGCAGTACTGAGATCAAGGATAGCTGTTGGCAGGACTCAAGAGCGTCTAACTGATTCAAGCGGTTCAGCAACAGATCCACACTAGGTAAACATCGGGCCACTAGACATTCGAACATATATTTGATATTCTCATGTTCGCTTAAGGCGAGCAATGCGCTCCACAATTGATCTGACCAATAGCCAGGATTCTTGAATGTTATCCTTAACAAGGCTCTGCCGATTCGCATTTTAATTCGATGATCCTTCGAATTTTCTACATAACTCTGTTTATTCTGCATCATCTCATTATTTATGCGCAAAAGTTCATCGAGTACCGCGTTTATATCCGTCTTACGTTCGATGACAAAATTTATATAACTATCTCGCTTTCGACAGCTTGTGAAAAAGTAATTATACTGATTGATCAAGTAACCATATTCGATGCTGTATTTGGAAATTATAGATTCCATCAGAAAAATAGTTTATAATATTACTTTTATTGTACATACCACATTTCACCAGACAGTGGACTGCCCGAGAGAATTCCTCGTATTATCAGAGTTATCGGTACACTCTTCGTACAGCACAAGACGTTGATATTTAAAAAGTGACTGGTTTCCAGCACATCGCTTAAGATCTGCTCACTTTCCTCATTGGGCAGAAAAGCAGCTGCATATTTGACAAGTCCCGTAGCGCTGTGGAAAGTTCTTAGATTAGTCTTAAAGCTTTTATCTGATCAATTTATTTAAATTGAGGTAGTCGGGTAATTCTCTGGGTAAATGATATCCAATCTGTTTAACTTACACTAGAACACTATCCGGATATTGCTTTAAGAAGTTCAATAACATTTTTAAGATACTTTCATCCTTCAGTCTAGAGTCGACATCGCTTAAAAGAGTTGCCACACGCTGAGCAGTTAGGATTGTGCCTTGACTGAGTAATTCAAGGGGTTTTAAGTTGACCTCCTCGATTTGAGTCCATTTCAAAAGTTTTTCACAAGTAAACCAATCGACACTTCGATGTAGAACAAACGAAATTTCTTCTTCGGATTCGCACTTTAGTTTCTGGAGTAAATATTGCTGCAAGTCAGAAAGATTCGTCATTCTTTCAACCAACCCAATATCTAAATCATATTCCGTCAGATAAAAGTCGAGAATCTCCATTCTTTCAGTTGCACACTCGAGTTTCAGGCTGAAAAAGAACGAGAAGAGACGCCACCAACCATGCAGAGTCCTTGGCAATTTACTGAATTGCTTATGGAGCTCATTTCCAATATTGACATCTAAAGATACTTAAAAAGAATGTATCTATACGAAGCACAAGAAACTATGTCTTACCCGTGCGAAAGATCATCATGAACAACGATTTGTCGAAATAAACCAATTCATCCGTAAAATTTGTGCAACTTGCTATTTTTGCTGTGAATCGCTTGTGATCCCTGCAAAAGCTATCACAAAGCGCCTTTATAAACTGTATATAATCGCCAAGAGACAAGGTCTCGATTGTGGGCTGAAATAGACGCAAATAAAAATCAAAAGGGATACAAATTAAAAATTAACAAATTTCAACCCTTTTTTTTAATAAGGAGTATTTTTAAATCTGCGAAATATAAATGCTAATATTTTATAATATTTTTTATAATGTTCTATACTTGGCTATAAAACTTTTAAATAATTTTTTAAGGAAAGTCTCTTGATATATATATAAAGTAGAACTCACTTCGAAGATATCGAACATACGGTTTTGGGCCTCATAGCGCAAGTTCTCATGTTGCAAGGACTTGATGCGTTCACAGATTTTGAACAGCAGACTCTTGGCAATATGCGGCTGACGTGGTTGCATGCTACGCAGCCAGTGGAGCAGGGGCAAACTCTGCCACGGCACCATCACCAGCGCCTCGAGGAACTGCAGCGTGCCACTATTCTGCACGAAAGTCTTAATGTTCAGTTCAGGCAGAAAGTAATCCTCGGCATCGTAGAGCTCCGTTTTATTGATGGCATCGAGAAATTGATTCAATAAATTCACGCGACGCAGTTCATTGATGGTGAAGTACATTAGGAAATACTCGAGAGTCGAGCGAACGACGATGACATTGTGATTCTCCAGAAGACGCACGTAAAGAATTCGTAGCCAGCGTAGCCAGTTATCATCGTGACTGCTTGCCACAAACCGTGGCAGGTGGCCACTCAGCATGGGCAGCACCAAATGTGAGTCGACTTCCTCCAATTGCTCCATTATAACAATGTAAGCTGGCCAATGGGGCAAAGTGTCCAGCGGGGCTGTCTCGGTATTTTCCTTACACCTTTCCATTATGGCCAGGAGTTTCCTCATTATGGAATAGGCCAACTGACGACTCTCCCCCCGCTCGGACTGCAGCAGCTGCTGGAGGACTGTCAGTAGCTGCGAGGAGCAGGCGCATTGCAATCCCAGTTCACGAACAAAATCATCCAGCAGGTGCTCCAGTATCTGTCCCGCATGAGGATGCAGTTGCAGTTGCTGATCGCCTGCCTCCTTGGTGAATTCACAAAGGGAAATCGACGAGAGCTTACGCAATAAATACGATCCCGAGCTGGGGGATTGCCGGGCATGAATCTGCACAGCATCGAGAACTTTGGCGATCTGCTCACGACTAACATTAACGTCTCCTCGATCCGCGATCATCACAGAAATCAGCTTATCGAAGAGTCTCGTGCCGAATTTCATATCGCTGTTGCTGTCCAATAGACTATAGATACTCTGGAGCACTCGCTTGAGGGCCTCCTCATTGCCTTTTACCTTATGGATGTCAATGAGATCGCACAACATATTTTCCATTTCCACATTTTCGCCATTTTCCAACTGGTTTTCCATTCCTTTCAGCGTCTATTTCACTGCAAAATTATAACAAATTATGTAAATCTATCCAAAAAGACCAACTATGCTGAAAACCTATCCCACTTTTTTAGTGTATTTATATCCTATACAAAATATATATATATAAATGTATGTATTTAGATATCTAACAGCTGCAACAATATTTAAATCAATTTTTGACTCAAATCTCGATGAGTATTTTTTTAAATAACTAATTTACTTTGAACTGTTTTCATTAGATTTTTTACTCTACTCTACTCTTCAACAAAGTTTCAATTGAGTCAGAAATCATTTTAGTAGGTTTTTATATACATATTTTATTTGTTATTTTACTACATTATTCATAAAGTACTTCATTGGCTGCCTAATGATTGAATTTTATATACTCAAGCATCTCAAACATTTCCTTCGCCTTCCATAACATTTTCTACTCGTAAATCATTCAAGTTCATTGAACGCCCACGCAGAGCGTCACCTCTTAACCCCTGCTCCTAATTCGGTCAATTTTGATAAGAAGTATTCACTTATGTTGAGTCATCTTTGCCGCTGCAACTTCAAGCAATTCAACAATTAACCACCCACCCCCACGTGGCAAGTGGCCCACAGCTCTGACCCCAAAAAATAAAAGAAGAGAAAAAAAAAGAATAAAGTAAAATGAATGACACGATGGGCCTCTGGGCAACTATTGCGCAGTGGCAAACGGAAATGCGAGCGCCATGTGGATCACAACGGTAAATTGGACGGGAGAGAGAGCAAAATCTGGAGGAAACAAGAGAGAGAGAAAGAAAGTAAGTGATTGGGTTACGCAGGTCAACAAGAAGCTTCTATTCAAATGACAAAGCGCAACCTCTTTAAGCTTAGCAGTTGCGAGGGCTGCCTCAACAGTTTGGCATGTTAATTGAAATTTAATTTGAGAAGAGCAGAAATTTAATTTGAATTTCATTGAATTTAGAAATAATTGAAGAAATCTATTTAACTTTTTCTAAAGAAATTTAGACACAGTTTAATTGATTTCTGTAATAATACTATTTAAATTCAAATAAAATTACTGCTCTTCTCAAATTAAATTTGTAATATAAATCTGTGTGTTGTGCTTATCAGAAATTTTAAGAGCAACTCTCGCGCATGGAATGATAAGCCTGTTCAACAAGTTTTCCACGCAACATTCTGTCCAGCTCCAATTGTTGTTGGCTTTGACTATTGTTTACTGACGGTTCCATTTGGCTGCAGCTGCAGATAGTGGCCAGAGAAAGAGAGAGAGAGCAAGTTAAGCTAGAGAGATAATAAAAAATGTGTGTGCGAGAGAATTAAGCAGGCTCATTAAACAGCAACGTGAGCTGCAGGCTTGGCACGTTCTCAGAGAATGAGAAATTGAGAGAGACACTCTGCCTTTTCAACTTGCCACAGCTAGTTGCACATACAAAGCAACTCTCTGGTTTTGCGTTAAATTTTCAGTTATTGTTTTGCCGTCAAGCAACGCGCGCCGCTTGAAAATTCCGTTGAAAATTCGAAACGCTATCGAGAATTTCGAGAATTTCCGCAGCAGGAAAAACGCTGTAAAATGTTTTAGACGTCCATTTTTGTCGCATGCCACATTCTTGACCGCTCAACTGGCAACTGATTAATTAATTAATTATCAACACCCACACACACTCACACAGCCTCTAAATCGCAACGATGGGACGCTGTTTTAATCACAAATTCGTGCTCAATTTTTGCAATCTATTGCTATTGGTAAGCGAACAAAGATATATACAGTTCATTTGAACTGCCAGAATATATATGTGCAAATTAATGAATAGGCTAAAAAGCTGGTGAAATCTAGGCCCTATGCTCGTATGCAACTATTAGCTGCCCAAATTGTTTTTGTAAAACTCCATTTATTACAGCTTAGCTTACGAGTATGTGTAAATTGAAGAGTATACTGAGAGTTTGAAACAGTTTTACGATCAAGATGGGATTTAAATGATTTAGCCATTTACGAAAGGAATTTTAATTCTTTTAATAAATAAATTAAATAATAACTGAATAAATTAATAAATAAGATCAAGTGGAAAACTAAAACGAATCTTAGGTCAGCCTTAATTTGAAGTATGTTGAGATCTCATATATGTCTCATATATATACCGCATAAAATGTCTGAAGCTGAAAAAAATATAAAGAATTTTAATAATAATATAAAAAAGATAGAACGACAAAAGAGTTCTCTTTTTTATAAGAAAGAAAATGAATTATTATAAATTCGACTAGTTATCTCAAGAAGAAGCAGGAAAAATAAATAAATTGTTAAGAGCAGTTTCTCTTGCAATCTTATCTTTCTCCTACATTTTATTTATTTTCTATCTTCATGCCACAAACTTTATTTTCTAAGAGCATTTGACTTTCAGCTTTATATCCGAAATTTTTAATATACTTTGCTCGATTTTGTTGTTTTATTTTGTTCTGCTTGGCTGATCGAAAGCAGCTAACAAAAGGGGAAATGTAGTTGAAGGGGAAATGAAGAGGTGGGACGTTTGTAGGAGGCCAAAAGTTTTTTCGCCAACACTTTTTTGACTCTAAAAGCGAAGCGCAGCTTGGCACCAAAAATTAATGCAGAAACAAAAAAAACAAAAAACAGGTAACAGCTAATGGGAAATGTGTTGAAGAGGGCAAAGAGCTGCAAAAGGGTAAGGGAATGGTCAGGGGAGGCGGTGCTGGTAGGGTGGTTCAACTTCCGTTGCGTGTGGAGATCATACAACAATATGAGTTTGCTTTTGTTAAACAATTCTCTCTCTTTCTCTTTTGCAGCTCTGTGGCATGCTGCTAATTGTGGCAGGTTGCTATCTCTTTACGGACAACAAGCGAATTCTGCTCTCCCGCCTGTTGGCCGCTCCCAGCGAGCAGTTGAGCTCGTTGCCACAGCCGCTGCTCTATTACATCTCGCTGGGATTGGCCATTGCCGGATTTGTGGCCGTCCTGGCCTCGATGCTGGGCTTCTGGGCGAGTTGCCTGCACACCTATTGCTTCCTCAGTGTCTACTTTCTGAGCGTTGTGGTGCTGCTGCTGGCGGAGTCGGTGATTTGTCTGGCCATCACATTGTGGCCGCATTGTCTGGGCATTAGTCTGGATGAGGGGCAGATGATTAAGGCGCTGCAGCGGAATTACGGTGTGCCTGGCCAGGAGCAGTTCACCAATGCCATGGACTTGGCTCAAACGCGCTTCGGCTGCTGTGGCATGCGAAGCTCCCTCGACTATGACACCTCATTGTGGCGCCTCCAAAGTTACGGGCAACGCAATTGGCCCGTCCCCCTGAGTTGTTGTGTCCTGGCGAATGCTCCTCAGCCCCTGGCCTTCCTCGATCCCAAGCCCGCCAATGAGTCCCAGTGCCAGTCACTGGAACGCCCGGTCTACGAAAGAGAGCGCTACACGGAATCCTGCTTGGATCACTTGGATGCCTGGTATCGAGAGCAATATGGCATCTTTCTGATCGCCAGTCTCGTTCTCGCCTTGGTCGAATTCAGTGTCCTGCTGGGCATCATTTTCACCTGCACGGGAATTGCATCACGTCGCGCCAGATTGACGGACAGCTCGTCGCAGGTCGTGGGTTTTAGCCAGAAGGGCAGAAGGCGTGGCACGGCCAAATCCCGCCAAGCGCTGGTCGACAACATCTATGAATCGGAGGTGCAACTGCGTGGCAACAATGCCCAAAGCCAAGGTGGCATGTGTCGACACGTGAGCAGCGAGGACTTCAAGGAACTCTACGTCCAACCCAGGGATCTCTACAAGCAACGGCACAACACCACCTTCAAACCCATTGCCAGTGATTACCAAACTCCAACGCGCAGTTACTTGGTTTAGTTCTTGACCCTAAATGGAACAGGTGAGCTCATTTTACCATGTTCACCTTAAATACTTCCAATGTTTGGCCCTCTACACAGATAAAAAAAATTATGCAGATTTTTTTAAAGTCCTTATTAAAGTTTTTTTTAAACCTATACAAGATTTGGTAACCTTGAATCGAAACTCTTATTCCTAATCCCTTTATGTTTTATAAATACAATTTTAAATGTTTTTAAGTATTCAACCTAAGTGCATATTAATTACTGAAACCTAAACTTTGCTAATTAAATCTAACCTAAACCTGAATTTAGACTTTTCGGATATTGGAATTCGGTTAAATCCGGCTACATCCGTAGATCTATCCTTAAAATAAAATAGAATAATCGAATAACGTAATATTTGTAAAATAGAGTGATTCTTCGAAAAGTCAACTGCCATGCATATAAACATTTATTTTACTCAATAATTCACTAATCACTCCTACTGTTGAGATACTTTCCGAATCAAATAAAAATGCAGATGAATTAGAAAACTTTACAAAAATGTATTATTATCAAAAAAGGTACATAAATACAAGTTCATAGCGCACAAATTTATCTGGCACAGTAGATACTTTCCAGTAGAAGGTACAAGATGACGACACTTAACCGATATTGTTTTCTTCTTTTCTTACAGCTTCCGTTTGAAGAACTGTCACCGCAAATAGAAACCAAAGTATTAAAACAATAATTAAAGTACTTCAACTTATACGGTTTAGATATAGGCAATAAATTAAGCATTTTAAAGATAAACCTGAGACTGTACATGGTTTTAAATTATTAAAAGGAATAAACAAAGTGTTTACAATGAAATTGGGGAGATACTTTACACTAGAATGGCACTGGACATATAGTTTGGACAAATGGAATTATCCTTGAATATCCTCATCACTGGAGTCGTCTATTACATGAATGGCACGTCGCCTCTTTGGCACAACTATGGCGAGAGCTGGAGCTGATGATCCACCGCGTTTCCGCAGTCGTCGTTCGCGTCGCTGCTCCTTTAGGATGCGCTCCGCCCGCTCCAAGGGACACTCGGAGATGTCGTGTGCCTCCTGGGCCGCGCTGTCATCGTTCGCAATGAAAGAGCTGGGATAATATTGTGATGGTTCCGCCTCCACGGGCTGTGAGTAAATGAATTCATCGTCGTAATCACGTGGAGCAGGAATCTTGAATGCCCCGGGACGCTGTAAAGGACTCCTGACCGCCTGAAGGTACATGGCATGTGCATTGGTGTCGTTGTGCTCCTCCTCCCCGCTGGATACTATGACGGAGTCTTTCAAATAGCCACCAATTGTGTGCTCCGCTTCCTCATCCTCCCCATTATCAGAGCCACTCTGATCCGCCTCCTGCAGTATGAAGGAGTTAAATTTGGCACGTTTTCGACGTGAATCGCGTCGTGGCGGCGTCAATGGCTCCTGTTGTGGATTAAGTGGTTTTCAATCAAACGAGAGCAAGTAAAGCGTGAAGCAACTTACCATTTGTGTGGCGGGCACCTGCTCAAAGCTGTCATCAACAAGTAGCTGCGTATCGGGAACTGAATTCTTCACCTGCTTTGGCTCCTGTTCCTCCTCCTCATCGGAGATGAGAAAAATCTTACGTTTGGATGGCCGACGACGCAAGATTGGTGAATCCTGCTCTTCATTGTGTATGGAAGTCGCTGCGACTGTCGTAATGGAGCTCGTCATGGAATGTAATCTCTGTGCTGCTCTGGAAAGTTGTCCCCGTCCACGCATGCGCTGCAAATAATTGTCAAATATACTCGGCGACTTTTCCGGTCCAATAGGCGTGCTGCGTGCTCTTTGTTCCGGTGACTGTAAGCCTTGATCTGCTTTGGTTGTGATTTTTGCTGACAACTTGGCTGCCAGACTCTTGGGGGGAGCACTTGTTGGCTTCCAGGGCGACATGGAGTCCTCGGCAAACAGATCCGGCGAATTGTTGCGTTGCGGACTTGCGGGTGCCTGATTCTCTTTTGCTTTTTGCGACTGAATTAGCAGCTGCTGCTCCTCCGGCAGTGGTTCCAGGAAATCATTGAGATCTATGTCGAGTGCATCGGGTGTGGTCATGGCTTCCGTTTCCTGCACTGTTACATCTTCTTGGGGTGCCTCTTCCTGTTCAGTCAGCTGATCAAAGTCGGAGAGGTTTTCGTCGAGTGCATCCAGCAGGGAATTCTTGGCAAGAGTGGGCAGCTTTCGATGGAGTGGAGTGCTCGCCGCGCTCATGACGCAATTTAAACGATTTAAATTGGCACCGAGCTGACTGGAGTTTATAATGGAGCTGTCATTCAGTTGCTGCTGCTCCGGCATCGGTTCCGGCTGCTTGATGCGAACTGGCGTTGAGCTGTGTGCAAAGTCGTGCCATTGACTTGCCTCCGTTAACGGCGGCTCCTCCACTTCCTCCTCTTCCTCGTAATTGCAAGATGTTTCATTGCCCATCTGCTCCAGCTCCTTCATTGTCTGCTCCAATTGTCGCAGTTCCAGCTGCTCCAATTGCTGCTGTACCAGCTCATGGTTATCCGCACACAGTCCCTGCTCGTGCAGATCCTTAAAGATATCCTCGCAGGCTGCCTCAAAGCGTTGCCCCTTTAAAGGCTGTTGAAAATCCCTGAGTGTGAGCTCCGCACTAGATGAAACTGGCTGCAGCAGTTGATCCATTTGACCATTGCACAAATCTGCCACCAGCTCATGGATGCGTCGCGTGCGTTGTTGCCGCGAATTGAGACGCGACTCTGGCAGCTGCAGTGTCACTTGTTGCTTCATCTTCTCGTGAATATCACGCACAAACAAAGCATTCGATTTTATTAAAAAAAATTTTAGGGAATGTGGCAGCTGTTTGTCCTGCAACTGCGCCACCAGATCCTGATTTCGCTGTGAATCACTAACTAATGGTTTATTCGCCTGGAGCAGACGTGTTAACTTCCGCAGTCGCAGTGTCTCCTCCTGACTGCAGCTGGCAGTGCTTGTGCTGCCAGTGGTGCTTGTGGTGCCAGTGGGTTCAGTGGTACAACTCGCTGTCTGTGTGTCAATTAGAAAATTCTTAACATTAACTCGATGGCTTTCCATTTGCTTTTTCAGCATTTGCTGTGACTTTTCGCTGATTTGATAAGTCGCCTCGCCTTGCAAGAATTTGTCCTCGCTCTGCTTGAAGAACTTGCGCAGATCGTGACACTTGACCGCTGGCTCTTTGCTTTGTTTGCGTCCCTTGGACTTGGGTGATGGTGTCTTGGATGTGCTTGCTGCTGGTGCTGCTGGCTCCATAAATCGCTGCTCGCATTTGGGATTAAATTGGGGCGGCACCAGACGCGGCGCATACTCATAGAGGGATCTCTTGACCACCGTCGATTGCAACAGCTTGCGATTCGTTTGATCCTTGTTGGCCAGCACTTCCTTAAGCAGCTGTGCCTCGCGTCCTTCGGTGACCAGCATGACCACCTGGCCACGTCTTTGTCGTCCCGTGCGTCCAATGCGCTGCACAAACCGCGTTGGATTCGAGCTGCATATATCAAAGCACACAATCAGATCCACCTCACCCACATCCAGTCCCTCCTCACCAATGGAGGTGGCCACCAGCACATTGCTAAGCCCGCTGCGAAAGTCCGACATTATCTGTATCTGCTCCTTTTGAGTGAGGGCACAAATCCCACTGCCATTGCTGCTCTGGCCCACAAAGCAACGTGGACGCACCAACGGTCTGTGCTGCAGGAGTAAACGCTGAATCAGCATCACGGACTCGCGATACTCGCAGAAGACAATGGCCCGCGAATCGGGATGCAACTGAAATTAGTAGAAAATTAAACCAATTACAATTAGTGATGTTTGCTTTAGCCTTTTATTGTCTTCTGGCGGCTGCTCACCTCGAAATGCTGCTGCATCACCTGACGCGCCTGCTCGTACTTGGGATGACCAAAGTCTAGTTTGGCGGGCATTGGCGCCACTTCGCCGTTGGTCATGGGCCGTGTCGAGATGTCCAGGGGATTGGCGCCCAGCTGCTGCCGTGTGTGTTCCACCAGATCTCGAAGTGCCGCATCTCGAAGCACAAACTTGTCGCGTCCTCGATCGTCTGCATCGAAATTATTGACAAAGACGCGTAATCCATGCCGCTCCAGCAGCTCCAAGGCATGATACAGACTAATGCACATGGAGAAATTGCTGGAGATGAGACTGTGCTCTGGATGACGTGGTCCATTGATGGCCTGCTCCTGGAAGCGGCTCTGATCGAACAGCAAATTGTTACGCGTAATGTTGCCACGTGCACCCTTCAGTACATCGGCAGCAATGAGCTGACGTAGATAGGGATCGATGATCTGTAGTAAACGGGAACGGGGTTCCTTGATCGCATCCTTGAGCGGCACGACAATTGTGCGTAGACTGCGTTGATGAATATATGGCTGGACATCGATCGATTGATCCCAGCGCACCTCCAGATGCGAAATATACAGATTGCGACACACATTCGCCACATCCTCCATGGTGCGTCCCGGAGTTGCGGACAATGCGAGCATTCGAAAATTCCGATTTCTTGCCATTATGGATTCAGTTACTTGGGTATACGCATAGCGTCCCTTGGCCCTGTGCGCTTCGTCGACAACCAGCAGCTTGATGGCATTAAAAGGGAACTGCAGTCCATCTCCGTTGTCCAGCATATCCGATTGCACCACTTGGGGCGTGGCAAAGAAGACACGTTTGCTCATCCACAATTCAGCGCGTTTGGCTCGCGGCAGTCGCCCCGTAAGCTCCACTGTGTCCTCGGCCGGAAAGGGCATAATCTTCTGGCAGGCTGTAATCTGCTGGGCGACCAATGGACGTGTCGGTGCCATAAATATCAACTTGGCATCGGGATACCAACGATGCAAATTGTACATCACAACCGAGGCAATAAATGTCTTGCCCAATCCCGTGGGCAGCACAACGAGTGTGTTCCGATAAAGTGCCGCCTGCACAATGCTGTGCTGATACGCACGCAGCGGCAAATTGTTTGGATACAACCAATTATTTCCAGCACTTTCATTAAATCCATTGAACTCCGATTCGTTATTTTGTTGCCCTTGAGGTTGTAACTGGCTTGATGCCGTGTTTAACAGTTTCTCTAGCGCAGCGTCATTTAGTGCCAAGTCGAGTTCATCGTCGTCGCCCGGCCAGTCGTTGTTCATGGCAAATAAAATGCTATTGAAACACAAAATATAAACATTAAAACAGAAACCAAAAAAAAAAACGAAAATTCGCAAGTCGAAACAGCTGACAGTCGCGAGACTGCCAGATTGTCACTTTTTGGTATTTTTTTTTGGCTTTATTAACAGCTGTTAAGTATAGCATTCACAGAGTGTGGCCATTTATCGAAATTTGTAAATTCGTTAGTTTGTATATTTGTTATGCTATTACAATTTTGACAAATTCTTATGATCCATTAATATTTTTAGAGTTTGCTGTGCCAGTCGTTTGTCCTTTTTGCTAATAAAAAACTCCAGAAAAATCAAACAAAGCTAACACAGACTCTGTAATTTTCGCAACTTAAAGAGTCGTGCAATTTCTCGAACAGTTCTTATAGTTCTAGCGGTGAGTTCCCAGTTTACTGTGGAGTCCCCCTGAGCCTGAGCAATAAGTTCCTTCTCTTCTGATCACGACATTTTTGTAACGTTATTACTCCAACGGGAAAATGTAATAGAAATTTTCTTTAAGTTGTCTTCGATGTTCACCCCGCGAGAATCCATTATATTGTGCAGCTTTATTTCAATCACGTATTTCTTATCTTAACTTTCTTCATTTACAACGAGCCGTCCCGTTTTTACAGTGGTATAACAGACCTATGTTATTAATACCAATTTTATACCATTTTACAGCACTGATTCGCTTGTTGGCATTTATTTAGTTGGCATCCTAATGGGAGCAATTATTGGTTTAGCAGATACGGTCACACTACGTCAGTACCGCTTTTTTTCTCTTGTATGCAGAGCATGTACGCGGTGTTTTTATAAATTTTTGGTGTTCCGTACGATTTTCGGGCATATTTACGTTAATCGAATGAGCATTAAACAAACAATAGTGCGCGTTTATATTGTATCGTATGTTAAACAATTCAATGTGAGCAATAAATAATATACATAATTGGTGCACCTCCTTGCTACAAAATCCCAGTTCCTTGTGCGCGTCCTTTTATCAGTTCAAATAAAAACCGCCGATTGTTAACAATAAACAGTGCAATTTCCTTTTTTTAAATTATTTATAATTAAATTGTCGGCTCACAGAAAAATATATTTACATATTGGAAGTTTTAGTTACGCGCTGTTTGAGCTATATTTGCATTTACCGTTAGGGCCAGTCTTTTGACTTTGTGTTTGTGCTTGCCACTGTGTATGTGTGTGTGTGTGTTTGTGTGTGTGTGGTTTGAGTGCAACATTCAACATGTTGCAGCCAAACAGTCAAAACAAAAGACAGCCATAAAAGCAACAACAGCAATAATAATAGTAGCAACAACAACAACTCTGTACAGCAATCCATAGTCTTCAATTTTTGTTGTTGTTTCTATGCTTCTCTCTTCGCTTTTCGTTTTCTATGTTATGCTCACGCTCTTCGAATTGAGTCGTAGCTCTGCATTTGTGCATATATGTGTGTGTGTGTGAGTGATTTTGTCGTGTTTTGTTTTGATTTTTCACACACACTCATATAAATAACATACACAGCAGCAGCGGCCGCAATTTTGAACTGATTTCCGCGCTGCTTTTGTTGTTATTATTATTGCTATTGTTGCTGTCGTGTTTGCAATCTAATAAATTCGTAGTTGTAGTTGTTTTTTGTGCGCGACGCTTTCATTGAAATATGGCTAACTAAAGAAAATATCAAATTGGATTATCGCAAGACGCAACCATATTCATTTTAAGTGTCTTCCAATCGTGCTAATGTTTGGTAAGTGTGACAAAATCGTATGCTTCTCATTCTTCTTTAGTTTCTCCTTCTTCTTATTCTGTTTGTGCTTCTAATTCGTTAAGTGATTTGGTGCTCCTGACAATTCGTGTGTGGGTGGACGATAACCCGAATTAAGACCTTGGCAGCCATTTATTTGTTGTTTCGATTTTGAACTTTTGCAAGAGCTTAAAGCTTCGGCTAACCTATAAATAGATCAAGCCGCGGACCAGTTTAGGTGGGCAGCTCTATCTCTAACAACAACAAAAACCGTACCACAATCAGATTATCAAAATAGTGCGAGGGTAGATTGAAGGACTTCATATTGAATAACAATTGAATGTCTAAAAATATTTTTTGAGTACATTTATTAACGTTAATAATTGTACATATTTATATATATACATATATAAAAAAATAAATGTTATAAAAACACTTGTATCTACCGTCGCATCTCGTTACTAAAACAAATAGAAAATATTTCTAATTGAACATTACGTCGACCTTCCATAACTCGGAGGTCTATAACTCAGATTTACTCTAACTCAAACTTTATTAAGTAACATTTTAAACTTTTGGGACAGCCCTCGTAACAAAGCAAATCGCAGCTTGCGAAACTTCGATTGCAGTTTGTTGTTGTTCTTGTTGTTGCTCTCTAGAAACAATTGCCTGGATTTTCTTTAGAGTTTTAGCTGGCATTGCACACTGCGAATGATGGATGTGCTGCTGCTTGCTGCTGCTCTGCCTAAAGTTGCTGTCGACGTTGCGTCGACGAAGTTAACGCTGGCAGCGGCAGCACCATTTGCTGACTCGAAAAGTTGTCGGTTGAGTTTTTACTGCTTCGGTTAGGTTAACATTTTATTTGCCTTGTTTTTGTTGCCATCGCTGATTCTGCTTCGTTCCCTCCCTGTCTCTCTCTCTCGCTCTCTAACTGTCTTGCTCTTTGGCTCGTCTGATGCTGCTGCTGTTGTGCAGTCCTTGCTTGATCCTTTTGAGTGAGTAAGAGAGAAATGCGAAATAGTGGGAGAGACTGTGAGAGAAAGTGCCTTTATTGATGCTGATTAATTGCAAATCAATCAAGTAACTGATTTGATTGATTGGATTAAATGTAAAATAAAATAATCATTTAATTTATTAATAATTACTTTATGGATTAACAATACGTACAAACATATATAAAGTTATACATAAAATCAAATCTGGTAATTTAGTCGAGGGCCGAAAACGATATACGAGATTTCGAAAAATAAAATTAAAAAAATAATAACAAATTAATAAAAATTCAAAGGTGGGCTAAGTCTAAATACACAAAAACTAACTTAAATAAATTGTGCGTTTTTCTTTAATTTATCAACTATTAAGCATTTGAAAAATTGGTAAATTTTGACTTTATTCTCTTCTTTTACTATTTCCTATAGTCTCTAATTTTTCAATATAAATTCCGACCAAATTCTTTTGAAATTGACTAATTATTATTTCTAGAATATTAAAAGCCTTGAAAATTTAAACACAGTTACTGGAAATTAAGCTTTTGTACTAGTCAATATTTATAGATTACAAATTTTATTTTGAATTCAATTCAAGTCTCTCTCTCTCTCTGCCTATCTTTACTTTGGTATGAATTTTTACCTAACTAGTGTGTGTGCGCTCTCTCTGCTTCTCTGTCTCTATCTCTTCTTCTCTTGGTCTTGTTGTACCGGAAGTGGCTGTAGCTCAAAAGTTGTATGTGTGAGTGTGTGTGCTTAGTCGAGCAAGTGAATGACCCAATTAAGACAAGAGATAGTCTCAGCTTGGGCTTAGACGTCTTAGCCCAATAATGTAGGTGGGCTCTAAAGAGATGCGAGCCATCGAAATAGTTCATCGTTGTGTTCACTTCAAACAGGTTTCAGTTGCAGTTGCAACAACAACAACAACAACAACAACAACAAAACAACATCAACAACCAATAACAACAACTGGCAGCATGAACAGCCTTTGGGCCAAGGCATTTTTGTATTAAATATTTCGCACCATGTTCTGCATTATTTCGATTGCCTGATCCCTGAGGTCCGACTGGCATATTTTGTCGTTGACTCAGTTGAGGTCAATGCTGCTGCTGCTTACTGCTTCTCAGTCTCAGTCTGTCCTCAGCTTGCTGCCCTCTGCCTGCTGCCCGCTGGGAGAGCAAACAGGTTTCGCAAAGCTTTGCTGCTTTGTCGTTGTTTTTGTTGTTGTTGGCGTTGTCGTTGTCCGCCTCCGCCGTTGTCGCTATCGCTGTCTCAGTTTGGGACAGTGAACCCTCTCGCAACGAAACATCCCCTTAATAATCATGACAACAACAGCAACAACAACATCATAATGAAGACAGCCCTTAAACAAAACTGTCAGTTGATCGGATCGATTGGACGCCCAAGTTTTCTGGTTCCGCTTTTCGGCTATCCCGAATATTGTGTGCCCCATTCCAGGTGTTTGGCTTACGCTGTGTAACAGGCGCTCAGCTGCTTGCAACTCGTCGACCGCTGCATGTTGCACACAAATTTTGCACGAAAGTCACAACGTAGAGACAATCAACTATTTTGCCCCGCACCGGTTTGTGCCTTTCTTCTTCATCATCATCATCGTCAACGTCAATTTTCCCCATTTTGTGTGTTATGTTGTTGTGTGCATATGTGTGTGTTAGTGTGCGTGTGTTTTGAGCTTTTGCTTGCGCTTTCTTTCTAGTCGCCTGTTTCGTTACTGCCTCGGCGACAGCGGCAACAGTTGCAGCTGCACTTGCTGCCATTATCTGCAAAAACATGGAAAAAAGGAATTGTCTAAATAATTTAAATGTTTCTGTACAAATTAAAAGCTTGCATCTTTATTATTATTAAGTCAAATGATTAAAGTTTATTTAAACCAAACTATAATTTGAATGTGAAAAGCTTTGAATATCGACTTACGGATTGGTTAAACTTCCAAAATTAAAATTGATATATCAATAAAATGTAAAACTAATAAGCTTATGAAATCTTCCAAACTATAAATTAAAGTACATATTCCTTATAACGTATAGAAATTTAATGATTATCATTGACTGATTACTGTCGATTCATTGCAAAGCTTATAAAGAAGACACTTCAGCAATAGTTTTCAATGAATTTTCTTTTTGTTATGAGTGATTCCTCTTTAAATAAGAACACATGCAACAATATCTTACACAAAAGCAATTAATTAGAAGTAATTTTTATTTTTGAGCGAACAAAATAAAAATCATAAATAATGATTAAAAATGATTTCGGTGTAATAGTCGGATTTTTATTAAATTAAAAATTAAATAAAAATATAAATAATAAATATTTATCATACAATCATTTTTATATAATTTTTATAGGATAACTTGTGATTATTAAGGTCCCTGATTTTAAAGATATTAAAAAAAGATTGTTAACCAAAAAATAAATAGATAAAGATTTTAAAGATTATATTTAATAAATGTATGTATTTTCAAGATTAACTAAAGGTAGGCGTAATAAACTGTTTACAGAGTGTCTCATAGATGTGAATTCCCTATGGGTGAACATGTCAATGACGGCAATAATTCATGTTATGTACTTGCATTTACTTGCATAAGCAGCACGAACGCACATATATGTATGTGTTTATGTATATAATATACTCACTTAAACACAGACACATGTACATCAGTATAAAACAAAAAATGAAGAAAAAATGGCAGCTAAAAAAGTATAAAAAGGAAAAATATAAACAAATAATTAACTGACATATCCGTATGCTTATCGCGCAACAAACCACAGCAGCAACGGCAGCAGCAGCCACACCAAGCAGCACACCAAGCAGCACACACACAGATACTCACACATACATACATACATACATACACATAAGCGAGCGCCCGAGAATCTGAATTTTGTATCTGACAAAATGCCATAATGAACGTGCTGAGTGGCGTCGTCGACGTCGTCGTTGTCGTTGTCGAGGCCCGAGATACACTCGCACTTGGCTGGCTAGCAACAACAACAACAGCAACAACAAAAGTATCTACAACATCAAACGTGCGTTGCGCCGACGCCAGCGTTGGCAGCAGCAGAAGCAGCAGCAGCATTTGCTCTGTACATTTTTTCGGTTAATATAAATCAGTTGGGCGCACATATATACATATATAAATATACGGATACATGTACATACATATATATGTACATGTACGTACCTACAACGCGATGTATAGATAGACGTACAGCATAAAGAAACTCGCTTGCTCTCAGTGTGTGTATGTGTGTATTATATCTTAGAAGATTTGAGAAACGATTTAGAAACACAAATCTAGACAGCGGCAACTGTGGCGACGGCACGCGTATCTGTCAGATACATTTGTAGCTGATGAGATATGCCTGTACAATACACACAGATATATGCAAATAGATGTATTAGTTTTTTGCATGGCCCGTTAACTGTGCAATGGTCCAAGGCCTCTCAAGGTGCGTCAATGAGGCATAAGCAAAGTGAAGCGATATTACGAGAAGAGCCTCACAATATCTCATGACTATAACTATATTTATATATAATATATATATACACATTTAAGTACAACTGATAGTAGGCTCGACTGCATTTTCTAATTATGGGACCCAAGACAATAACAACAAGTGAAATGTTAAGCTTTGGCCGAGCGTGGGAACTTTACTAAATATCTTTATAATAATAATTATAATAATATACACTAGTGAGGGTATTCAAGTTTGTTCAGACATGAATAATCGTATTATGCCATATTCGAACGTTAAAAAATAATAAACTAAAAAATTCAAAAAATAATATTTTTTTTAAATATGTAGTGTGAGTAAAATTTATCTGCTGATGCTGCCAAAACTTCAACCTTCCATCCACTTAAAGCAAATATAAGTAAATCTAAACATTGTTAAGTCTCCAACATCTGAAAGATTACTATCTTTGTTATATCTGTTTGTAATACTGATCGACAATTAATTAATCTGAGTATATCAATTAGCATTAAAGCTGTTGTTACTTGAACCAAATTAATCTAATAAAAATTAGATAATTATTTGTCCAATTAAATCTTTATTATTTATAATTTGATTAGCTTTAGTATATCTAAAGATCTTCACAAACAAGTAAGCGTAAGCTGAAGGTTGCATTAAACTTGTTCTTAAATAAAATGTGCGTTCATTGCCTGATTTGATATAAAAGTTTTTTTTGAATCTTTGGTAAATAAAGATTAAATAAAATAAAAGTTCTGTTGAATTGAATTTCCTGCACATTTTTATTGATTTGAAATTGGCTCGACAAAGTCAAACAAGAAACTGGTTTAAGGCAACTGGCAACAATTGTAGCCAAAGTTCAGATACAATTTGGTAGGAGCAAAGAGTGAGGGTGGGTGTGAGGGGATATGCTCAAGATTTTTATATTCATTCATTAATTTTATGGCATGCCAAAGACTCGACTGTTTGTGTTGTTGTTGTTGTTGTTGTTGTTTTTGACTTGCTTTGCTTTTGCAGATGCATAGTAATTATCTTTGATTTTATTTTTTTCCATTTTGGCTAGGGACTCTCCGTATATTTTATAAGTATATATCTCTCTCTCGACCTGCGCCAGTTAGACTTTCACTTTTCTGCTTTGTTTCAAGCAAACATTTTGTTGTTATTGTTTTTGTGTGTTGTTTTTTTTTATATTGAAATTACGTAAAGATGAATGGCCGCCCATTGTCTGAGACGGACGGGGCGCTGTGGAATTTGGAGCGGGGGAGTCGGAGTTCGTTGCTCGTTGAATTCGACTCTTGCAATCAAACTGGAAGCCTATGAATATGCATCGTGATCAAACTGGGAAACTATTTGAATTATCATATGAACTGAACACATTTTGGATGCACTTAGAACCCTTCAAACTGCTTCTAATACGTTAGGTTATTTACATAAACGGAAACAATGTAAACTGTTTTAAATATTCCCCCAAGTCCCTTTCTGTCAAGTAGTTAATTTTCTGCTGTTCTTTATCGTTTTCGTAAACGTTTTTTTATTCATTTATTTTGAGCTGAAATAAATTATTTAATATTGGTTTTCTAGAGATTCTATTTTAATTTTTGTTCTTTTTTGAATCATATTTGTAAACGTTTTACAGGCAATTGTGCTGTGTTCATTTAATGGCACACTAAACGAAATTTTTCAATACATCTCATTTTTGAGATTCAACTTAATTTGAAGTATTCGCAAACGTTTTACAGACAATTATTAACAATGAAGACAATGTAACACACTTTGAACACAATCTCAAGCCTCTTTCTCTCTCCGTCTCTCTCTCTCTTTTTACCTCTCTGTCTCTTTTATGCGTTTAATTTTCTGTTCTTTTTGATACGTATTCGTAAAAGTTTTTCAGATGTTATTTTGAATAGAAATTAACCATTCTAAAAGTCAAACTCCAAGGAATACGTAGCCTTTCCGATAAATATGTTCGATTACTATTTGATAACTGTCAATTGTCAGCAAAATTAATTGCGCACACACCTTTTCTACACGGTTTCCAGTCTAGCCAAAAGAGAGAAAAACAATCTTTTTATGCCTCAAAAATCTGTCGAAATCAATCAAGGCCACACACATACACACACAACTCATGACACATTTCATTGGAAAATGATTGTAGGGTAAAACAAATACAACAACAAGTCGAAAGATGTGGGAAAACAGACTGCAACGAAAATGGAAGTCAATTTATAAAAGTCGCCCCGAAACTGGACAACAAATAAACTACAGCAACAACTATAGCCCTGTGTGCTTGTGTGTGTGTGTTTTTGTGTTTGTCGGCGCTTTTTACTCCTTTTTGGTTGTCAACGTTAATTAATCAATCATTGTACGCACGTTGGCTATGCATTAATCATTTTACAGAGCTGCCGCAAAACTTAAAATTTCAATTTTCAACTCGAAACGAAACGAAATGAAACTGAATTAAGTATCATCATTCAATCATTGCTCAATCCCGGTGATGGGCTTATCCTTTTCACGATGATATCCCTTTCATAGCTATAACTCCTTTGTATACTGTTATTGTAGTTTTGCATGTTGTTGTTGTTGGCATTTGTTAATCAAATTGCAGGGAAAACAAAGTGACCACGGATGTGGGCATTCCTGAGGTAACGGGTGCAAGTTGAGATGCCGATGAGGGCAGCTGGGCGAGGGAGACACTTTTAGTATTGAACGTGCGCTGACCCAAGCGGAGTCACAAATGTTTTTCCTTTTTTTTTTTATTTTTTTTTTTTTGCAAAGATAGCGCAGAGAGTTGCCAGGGCCCACCAGAGATTCGACAAAGATATAGAATGAGAAAGAAAGAGACAGAAAAACAGAGAGAAAGAGAGAGAGAAGGTAAATAGAGCGAGAGGGAGGCGAAGACAAAGCGACTTGTTTGGTGGGGCCACTCAACACGTTTCTGACTGTGCATGGCTAGTGTAGTGTATATGTATGGTATTAGTGCTTATATATGTGTGTGTGTGTGTGTGTGTGTGTGTATTAGTGTGTGCTTAAGCATGCGACCGCACTTGTGCCACGTACAACGAAAAATACAAAACAAAATAAGTAAGAACGCTTAAATTCGCCCAAGTGGCTCGAGCAGACAAATACCCTGTAATGAATCAATAAAAAACTAAGCGAAAAAAACAAATCTAGAAAAAGTTCCACTGCAGCATTAAAGAACTGAGCGAAAGAGTCTAAAACAAATTCAATGTAAATTTCAAATGATGACTAGTGCCATTATTAATAAGCTTTAGCTTGTAGCACTAGAATAAAATAAATTAATAAACAAGTCTCTAAAAACTTTCAAAAAATAACAGAGAAATCTTTTTTATTATCTTTAATACGCATGTTGAAATCAGATTTTGGTAATTGTTTTTAGCAATTGACTCCAGTTTTAATATTAAAATTTGTACAATAGAAAACGTGAAATTTTCCGTTAAAACAAATAATTAAAGCTAAATGAAAAACAATAAAAAATGTTCTAACATTATTGAAAATCAGAAAAGATTGATGCATTCCAATTTTTACAGACACAATTAAAAGTATTTAACAAAGTTTATACTTTACATATGATAATATCGATATACCCCAGTTTGGCTTGCTAAACGCTAGTGAGTATACGAAAAGTTCATTTGAACGCTTTTCTTTTATGCTGCGAGATACAGATACACAAATTTTTATGCTTGCCGCGCCACTTGAGCATATTTTCGTGTTCTTCTCCTGTTGTTGTTTTTGTCGTTGTTGTTGTTATTATTGTTATTGTTGTTGCTTGGATTGCAGCACTTGAATTTGGTTTGGCGCGCTCCAAAAATACCAGACCCATAACTCAACCAACTGATTCCACTCATCGTTTGTTTTAATTGGGCATTTTTATGTATGTATTTATTAAATGTAAAAGGCAAATCGAGTGGCCGACTCAGTGAGTGAGTGAAGGATACGCCAGGATGTCCACTTGAGGCATTAAAATATTTGGATGGAATGCTTTCTTTTATTCTTTATGCCATCTTCCCCATCCCCAAGCCATTCCTCTCTGTTTATTTAAGCCAAGTAATCAAAGTGGAACTTTAATCTGTACAACATGAAAATTAAACTCGAATACATAAAAGATAAGACTTTAACATATTTACTCGTACTACATTTTTGTATATACACATAGATTGTCAAATATTATACGATAGATAATCTATGGGGTTTTTGAAATTTGCACAACTGTTTTGTATACTTTGTAGGAATTTACCCTGCACATAGTCTGGGTCGAAAGTTCATAGTCAATATGAACCGTAAAATAAATTTTCTGATTATATCAGAGATAACAAGTTTATTAAAGAAGAATTTTAAATAAATTAGTTGAGAATAAAAAGAAAGAACAGTTGCTTTCAGTGTGCACATCATTATAAGTTGAAATATTTTTTATATTAAAACGTTTGTGCAACTTAACTTTTAATTGAAATTAACGAAAGAATGCAAAAGGAATAATGTAAGTCTTCTTAAAATACCTATAATATAATAAATGTAATGCGTGCTAATATATATATTTTGACTAATCTCATTATAAGAAATTATAAATATAAAAAAAATTTGAAACTGAAAATTATGAAAGTATTATGAAAAAGTGAAGCTTATTTAGGCAGATCATGAATATTGAAAATACTAACATCTTACAGTCTCTGTAAGCGATTTTACGTATCTGCAAATGTTTTTCCCTATGTTAAACCCATTTAAAGAATTCGGTTAAGGAACCATTCTGTTACTTATAAAATAACATTATACAGAGTCAAGAATTAACATTATATTTTTACAGCGTATTGCTGTTATTTATGAATGCCTAGTAATTCTTGCTGTAAAGCAACGAGTTTTATAGTTCTAATAACTAGATGCTGTTGATAGACATGACAGAAGCATTTGCTAATGGGCATTATTTTATCCGTGTATCTACAGCTTTAGCATAGCATAAACATGCTATGGTTACTTAGAGCGAATACAGGGGAAGGGGAGACCGCCCAACAGAGCTGTAAGAGAGAGCAAAAATAAAATAAATATCTGCATAGGGAAGCCGGAGCCGGTCAGCCGGCAGTTGCACAACTACATGAGTGGAATGAGAGAGAGTAAGAGAGGCCAGCAACAATGTTCCTGATGTCCGATGAGCGCTCAACGTCCATCGTCCATGTGCAGTCGACGTCGACGTCGCTTCGTGGCCTGCATGTGTCACTGCACACGGGCAGAATGTCGGCATGTGTGTGTGTGTCTGTATCGGCAGTGCAACGACCTGTGACAAAAAGGCAGCAGCAGCCGAAGTTGCCGTCGCCGCCGACGTCGTTGCTGACAACGTGTGACGCATCTGCAGGGATGTTGTTACGTGCCCAGCGAATCAGTCGTCGAGAGAGCATATGAGAGAGTGTGTGCCTGCCTGTCTGTCTGTGTGTGGGAGAGTGTAAAAGAGAGCATAGCAGAGATAGAGCGTCGTGTTGTTGCTTTGTTGTGTACAGCTGTTAACAGACTCCCACGCTGCGCTCAGAATGCGTTTTTTCATATGGTTGCTGTTGTTGCTGTCGCTCAACGCGTTTCGTGCGGCTTTATCTCGTTGTTGTTGTTGTTTTCTTTTTTCGTGCATTATGCGGCTAGCGGGAATGGCCGAGCTCGGTCATTTGGTCGTTTACTCGCTTCATTTGTGGCCGTCTTGGGCTGCGTTTAATTTTCTCTTTGCTGTTGTTGGAGTATACAGTTTGTAGCTTATTGTTGTTGGTGTTGGTGCTGCTGCAACTACTAAAAATATTTTCCATGAAATTGCTTTGTTGTGTACACAAACAACAAACAGGTTGGCCCTGGGCACCTAGGCCCGTTTTGCGGCAACTTAAGCAGCAGCGGCAGCAGCAATAAGATACTTGCCGAGTCGGGTCTGCAGTCTAAATGTATCTATCAGATACATTTGAAGCCAAAGCCCAATGATGATGAGCTGCAGTCCATTAATTAGTTTTATTAACTGCGCTGCTGCTAAACATGCGTAAATTACTGGGTCAAACATTGTCATGGGTGTAGCTATCTACATGTGTATATACGCGTATATATCTACATACAGATACTATGTGTGTGTATCACAAATGTCTCAGTGTGTGTGCGTGTGTGCGCATTTCCGGCTGACAGATAGACAAAATGGACAGACGTTTGGGGCTGTCATTCAATCGTCTCGTTTAGTCATTTGTACAAATAAACGCAACTCGTAGCATGGATTAATTAATGTTAATCAAGTTTTGGATCCATAAAAACAACAACAACCATCAACTATACCAACAACAACAGTCAAATTAAATGAGCCAAGTGGAATCGTATGGCACGAGACATTTGATAGAGAAAATACTCACATATAGATAACTTTTTATATAATTAGAGCTGATTAGCACTATAATTATGATATTTATAATTGGGTTCAACTTAGTTAGGAGTACATATTTAGCTTTATAACTATCGAATATACCAATCAATATCGTTATGGTCATATCTTACTATTTATATAGAGGAGTGTATATCTAAAATGTACACATTTGGATATTTATTTTCTTCTCTATTTTAACTTATCTAGTTTTTAGGAATAGTTTAATATTAATTACATGTAAAATCGTGGAATCTAAATTATTGTACTCTTATGACTGACTTGACTCTCTTTGTAATATGAATACCCGTCTTCCAAACTGGCAACGATAAATATATCTGTAAACATTTGTCGACCTCTGGGAACTCGTAGACTGTTAAAGCAAGATAGCCATTTTTTTTTTACCTACTCTGACAGTTAAAATTTGTTGCCTTTTTTCATAATAACTAAAACAAATTGATCTCATCATAATATTTATAATTATCATAAAAATGCATTAATTAAAAAACTTTTCAGACATGGTCATCGTATAAAAATATTTTTCAATAGTAATTTAATTTCAACAATCACAATAATTGTTGTCAGCCCCGGTTTTAGCATAGAAATTTCCATAAAATTCAACAGAAAATCCGGTTTTTTGTTTTAAAAAGGACGAAACCTGTACAAGAGTGCGATACTTTCAGACAGTCCTTAGACAGTCTGTATGCTTATATGTATAAGTGTATGTATGTGAGTGTGTGTTTTATGTAAATATGCCTACTTTACCTGTGCAGAGGCAGGTGTGTGTGAATTTGTCTCTGTATCTCTCGCTCCTCTGCTTTTGTCTTCTTTTTGAGAGTTTCTGTCATATCCTTTAAGCAACTGAAAACTTTCTGCGTAGCTGGCGCATTTTGCATTATCCACAAATCCATTTTCAGTTCCAGCTCCATTGCCAGTTTCAGTTCCAGTTCCACCCCGAAGCGCTTGTAATGAAGTCTAAAATTGCGAGTCATTTCGCAATGCTTTTTGCTAAATTAACACAACCGAGAACGCGAAAAACTATAAAACCCAACGCCAGGGTCCGGTCTAAATGTTCCTCTCCCCTTTCCCCCGCTCAGCTCTGCCGTCTGTCTTTCCATCTGTCTACCCTCGCAAGCGTCTCCGTTCGTTTAAATATTTATGAGCTACACGTGACGTCGACGGAGCCATGAAAACGACAACGCGCAACAACAACAGCAACAACAACAACTCGTAGCATGGCAACAACAAGCACCAAATGTCGCCTCAACAACTTGCTAACTTATGACACTGTTGTTATTGCTATTGTTGCTTTTAATTGCTTAAACCACACACATTAAAAATGAAATAAAAAGAAAGAAAACTAGCTAGAATACGGCTTAAGTTTAAAAGAGTGCGACTCTTGGAATCTCAAACAACCAGAGTTCCTTGCTTCCAATTTACACTTTCACTTCAGACTCGCTTTTCGTATTATAATATTACACACAAGTATTTTACTTTTTACCTAATTCGACAGTTTAATTCCTTAGTTTGCTGAGTATATCTGTAGAAATCTAAATTTAAATTCGCATTTAGTCACTTTGAATAACCCCAAATATGAGGTCAGCATTTCAATTTTGGAGTTATTTCGATTAAATAGAAATAGTATGGCAGATGGACAAAAAAATGTTTATTTAAATGTGACCTTAGTCAGTAATATTAAGATAGTCAGTAATATTAAGATAGTCAGTAATATTGACAAAGTGAAACCATTGCCATATTTTTTTAATTCTAAATATTTTATATTTTATTTCATTTGATCTTATTTCTTAATTACATCTTATACTTATTCAATTTTGAGGGAATATATTAAAATATTGTGAAGACTAAAAGCCCTTTCAGTTGTACAGATGTCAAAGTATATATCAATTGAGTGCTAAGTGTTTGAAGTTGTTTGGCAATTGTGTTGACCATATGCAGAACACTTTAAAATAAATGTCATGGTGTTTCGAGTAATCTATTTTGCGGATATTGTGTTGGATTTGCCACTTGTCAACTGGACGGTGAACCGTCTTCGCCAAGTTTAACCGACCCTCAACTGTGTGGACTCAGCAGAGCGCAAAGTTGTAAATGTGTTCGAAATGTTTGTTGCTTTGTTGCTGCAACTTCTTGGGCTTCTTCTGGTGCTGTTGCTGCTGCTGCCACCCAATGGTCGTACCCGTTACCATTTCTATAACCATGATGCGACCCGGGTAGGCACAGCTGCGCCGTTTAACGCATGTTGTACAACATTTTATTACGGCCAACCACTCGATGCAGTGTTTGTATCTACCCGAAAGGCGCGCACAAGCGGCCACAGATACAGATACAGATACATGCATACATACTACAGATACAGATACATACACTCGCACACACATGCCATACACCACTCTGACACTCACACAGGGGTGACTTTTCCCCGAAAAAATAAAGGGATAATAATAAGTAAATGCTCAAGCGTTTGTAAGGACTCAGTTAACTTTAATTAATTTTCTATTTCTGCACAGTAATGACACTGCATCGTTCCGTTTCGAACTGGCGTTATTTATAGATTCTTAGTTTCCCCCTCGACGGGATGAGGTCATCATCCGATTCGATTTCAGCTGCTTTATTGACAATTAGTAAACAGTTGAAAACAATACTAGCAGTCATCGAACTAGACCTGAAAATGCATTTCAAATCATTCTTAGCTTGTTCAACACTAATTTTTTGCATTTATCTACACTATGTTGGCTATTTTTTAATAATAATAATCTAATCAAGTCTTTATACATGCTCGTTGCATTTACTACACATATTTCAATATTAATCAATTTAACAATATTGTTTTTAGTGTACTTTTTAATTTTTTAGCTGTACAACACTAATATTTAATTTGAAATACACTTCTCAACACTATTTCTTAATACATTTCGTTTCTACTACTTAGATACATAAATTTTTGTAAAATATTACGACATTTTACAACACTAGACCAGACACAAGACGTTTCTGTTAATGAATTCACTTTATTTTCCATTAGAAACTTATCTGTTTGCTAAGAAAGAGGTTCTACTTTTCGATTGAACGAAACTGATCAGTTGCTGATCACGTAGAATGCGCAATGTTTCTAATCTCCTCACATTTTTCTCTGGGCTGATAACCCTGAACTCTGCCTAATGATATGTATTACGACTTAAATGCAAATAAGAAATTGTGTGCATTCAAATGATTTAATCACAACGAAGTTAATGCAGAAACTAATTACATTCGAATGATTTGACTATTTCAAAACAAAGTAGACAGTTGAGAATAACGAGTCATTAGTTAAGTGCAGTGGAAAGTGTAGCAACTCCAATTTGGGAAAACAAATTTAAATAAAATATAACTTTTTAATTTTAAAATAGATTTGTTGCTAATTTTATTTTAAATATTAAAAAACTTTTGGTCAATTGCTCTTAATGGATATTAAATGTGTATACGAAAACAAGTTACATCAATTAAAATCACACTTCAGATCTAAATGAAAGTTAGCTAATTAAAAATTAAAGCTGTAGCAAATATTTCAATTAAAACTTAATCCTTTTAATTTTAGTTCATAATAATCTTCTTATAAATCGCTTAGTGTATAGATAACAGCTAAAGGTTTGAATGAGTGAAACTTTTCTAACACAAACCTGTTCAACTCAAACTTCTCTATTTTCAACTCCTCTAACTCAAAGAAAATTAAGTGAAGATTTTTCTAAATAGTTTAAAGTTGGATAAAAATCATTTTAAGTGAAATTCTTTTTGTGGCAACTAGTAGAACGAGATAGTGAAGTTTGACTGTAATTGTTGTAGATATTGTAAACAATAAAGTAAGCAGGTACAAGCAATAAAGTAATGTGGGGATAAATCGCGTTGTTGCTGCTGCTGGGCGCCTGTGCGAAGAAGGGAGCACAGCAAACGGGAGAAGAAGACACTGAATGATGAAGAGAGGAACAAACACAACGACATCGACAATTACAATCACAACCACATGAACATCCACATCCACAACGACAGAGTCAGCGACTCTGAAATAAGTCCAAGTTGGCAAGTGGTCCAAGTGGTGGCCACTTTTGCCACTCTTTTGTCTACTTTTTGCGCTAGTTTCTTTATGTTCGTTGTTGTTGTTGCTTGAACCGGTTTTGCTGTTGTTGTTGCTGTTTCTTGTTTGCTGGCGAATTTTCCAGGCTGTGTGTATCTGCGCTGTGTTGTTGTGTTGTTTTGTATCCCGACTCTTGCCACTTGTGAGGCCGCTGCTGCGTTTGCTGTGCGCCGCATCGCTGGTGGCACGAAACAACAACAGTGGCGCCCTCTGCAATGTTGCAGCAGCACAAGAAGTTGTTGCACAAGCCACCAACAAGGCAAACAAAATGTTGCTGCTGCATGTTGCAGCTGTTTTCTGTCGCCGTTGTAGCTATAGCTGCCACATGTGAACGCGACACAACAACAGCAACAACAGTGGCAGCTTCAGACTGACATCTGTTTTGCAAGTTGTCGCTGCCGCCTCACTTTTATTGGATGAACCTGTTGTTGTTGTTGGTTGTGTTGCTGCTGCCTCTGGATGTTGCAGCTGGCCAACAGTTGGAGTCATCATGCCGCTGACAATTTGCATTTTGGATATACTTGTGGGGCTTTTCCTTTTGCGGTTTCTGATCGCCAGCTTCGTCGTGTGAACCAAATCAAAGCGCCGCTGTATGCGACTCTCAAGACAATGAAGAATCACATATGCGAAACCTGCGTTTCTAAAAATAGATTTCCCAATGTACTATATGAAATACAGGCATAATCTAAATGAGTTTCCTTGATCCATATGTTAATGATTTTTAAAAGTCTAGTTTTTTTTATATACCTGTATAAATTTCACAATAAATTATCATAGGCCAATTCAAAGCGGTTTATTAGTTCAAATAAAAAAGTCAATTCTTTGTGTAAAACTGAAACAATTTATAAGTGTACAATACGATTCGTATTTCTACAGCTATACCATTTTTTTTTTTTATATAATTAAGTGTTACCATTTTTTTTCGCTACTCATTATTTTTCGACATATTTTTTAATGCACTTATTTAGATTTTCTAAAAATACTTTTTAAATAATATTACTTACTCGTAGTTCACTTTTTCTGTATGTTTTTCTCATCCACTTTATCGTTTAAAAACAACAAGAAATCAACACTCGAGGCTTGTGAGTTTTCCATTTGCAAAGCTTTTATCCCAGAATCTTAAGAAGCCAATAACAGTCTTATACGCTTTGGGGAGCATTCAACTTATTCCATTGCCAAATTATCATATTCATGCTGATGCTATCCAACACTGAACGCTATATAGTTGACATTTTCACCTAATCGTTGGCTTTGTTCTTCTTCTTTCTTTTTTATAGCCAACACTGCCACACTTATGGCCATCCTACAGTCCAATTGGAACGGCAACAACTGCCCCTAGCTAACAATTTAATTGTGATTGCACAAAAACTGTGTTTGCTGATAAGAAGAAGCCAACACTTTGTGGAACCCCCCTCCTCAGTCCTCGCCCTGCAGCCCATACACTAACAAGGGGTAAGTTGCAGCACCATGCGGCATGTGGAATATGCTGCAAGACCAAGACTTAAATGAGCTCTGGAGAACGTTTTGCGAGGGTTGTTTCAATTATTTTGAATAGTTGTCGATATTAAATTGTTCATTTGAAATTTTAACTAAAAACAACTATTCATTTTTTATTTGAAACTGATCAGAATATCTTTTCTATTCAGTTATGTAAGTAATGTAGTAAATACCTTATCTCCGACAATTGCTTACCGTTTAGAGCAATCAAAAACGCCTTAGTTTCGAAGAAGATTCTATTTAAACTTATATATACAGACCTCGCAGGAGTACAGCAATAGCAACAGAGACAATTAAGCTAATTGCTGTGCTAGATAGCAGGAGAGGCTGCGGTGAGACGACTAACTACACCTTACTCAATCTCTCTTACTATCTCTCTTTCACACTCTGGCAATCAACCATCTCCCGATTCCACCTCCACCACACCGCGATGTCCACCACCCACCACCCATTGCAATCGCATGCCGTGAGGAGCTTTGCTCTCGAATGTACATAATTGTGTGACGCTCTCGCTCTCTGAGTCTCTTTACGCCTTTGGACATTGATGGTGTGTGTGTGTGTGTGAATTGTGTCTGATTGGTTGGGTCATTTCTTGTCAATGCGAACTGTATGAGCTGTGAGCTGCGAGTGCCTCGAACTAGCTCTAAAAGCGGATCTTTCTCGCAATTTGGATTAGGCGCACAGACGTTGTGCAGTGTCCATATTGTGGCAAGCTTTTCCAGGCATTTTCCACACTTTGGCGCACGCTTTTCCTGCACACTTTTGTTTTATTCCATTTGCTTGTTGCCTGTTATATTCCGATAAAATTGACTTTTTGTCGGTCGTCGTTGTCGTTCTCGTCGTACAAAAGTACCGTTGTCGTTGACGTTGCCTTTGCCGCATTGCCAACATCGTCGCGTCGCGTCGGCGGCACCATTTTGTTTGGCGTCGTTTTCTAATGGGCCAACAGCATTGCAGCACATGGATTTTGTTTGAATTTTCAGCTAGGAAAGCCAGCCAGAGCCCCACTCTCTCTCAATCTCTCAATACATACATGGAACCACAGATCCCAGGCCAATTGTTGGCGACTGAAAACGCGCGCGTTTTCCGCCATTACGCGACGCTGTTACCCCATTTGCATGTGCCACAAAACAATGCTAAATATGTTGATGTTGTACGTTCTCTAAAACAACGGGAATCGCAAGAAATGCTCAATGTAAAATAACGACTTGATGTTATTGTATAGTGGTCGGTTTAAGGTTACAATTTGACTTGAATTTGATTGAAGTATTTCTATAGCATAGTCAGACTTCCCTCAAATAAAATCCCAAGTAATTACATATCGCAATAATTGAAATATAAAATGCATATACATTTTTATTTGTTTCTTATAAAGATTTTTATTTAGTGTAACTGTAGATTGTCTTAATTAAAAAACATACAAATACAGTCGACTTCCCTTGCTCATATCAGCATTATCAAAAGATAAAGTTGGAATTATACAGAAGTTCTAGCTATGAAAGTTCGCCTGTAAATATTTAAGGATTCAGTTTACATATTTTATGAAAAATAACATTTCCTTGATTTTTTTTTGTATTACTTTTTCTATTATAGTTGTATTAGAAATATTGAGATTGAGCTATTTTAAACTATTTAGATGTGTGCATTTTTTATTTGTTCAAAACAATTACTTGTCTAAATGTAAATATTTTATGGCACATTTAAATCATTTTTCTTTTATTCCAAAGTATCTGTCGACTTTATTTTTGTTATGTTTGGTGAGGGTTTGACTGTAAATTGTAATTGAATTATTTATTATCTGTAATTCGTTTTGTACATAAATATACATATTTATGACTGTACGAGCACCTCTTCAAGGCGTTAAGAATAACGCTTACAACTACAACAAATGTGATTTGGCAACTGCTCTGTCGCTGCCTCTGCTTCTGCCTCTGCAAGGGCACAAAAACATTTCAGATTTGTATTACTGTTGGTCTTGTTGTTGCTGCTGCTCAAAGCATAAGGTAAAAACAAATGCAGACTGAGCGAAACATACACAGGCAATCAAACACAGACATACTCACACACACTCAAACGCTGCCGAGACAGGCAGACGAAGACAGGCAAACAACAACAACGAGCGAGCGCCACACTACTCTCAAACTGAAAAAAAAACACACGCATACACTAACATGCGCTGTATATGTCTTTCTCGTTCTGCAGAGAACGAAAATTAACCCCTACTATGAACGCTGGGCGCCTGTTCGTTTTTGCGATAGACGCGCGACGTAAGTCGCCGTCGTTTTGCCTTAAAAAGTCGTCGTCGCACAGTGGACAAAATGACTCTGGGCAAAGTAGCCCATTAAGATCAATAAATCAAAATTCTTTTGATATCGATGATTAAGCTGCTTCTCATAATCCGAAAGCTTCACATATTTATTATCTTTTGCGAAAAGAAAGCATATTTGATATGGATTTTATGCACAATTTTCAGAGATTTGCAGCATACTTTAATTTTGTCCACTGTGCATTGTCGTTGTCGTTGCTTGAACGCGTTTTTGTCGTCGCCGGCGATTTTCGATTTGCGCCGATTTTGCAATTTCTGTGCCGGCGGCGACTGTAACTTAACAGTGTTCGGCACAGTTAACAGAGCTCACTGCTGCTCTCCCACTGTCACAAAAACTCTCGACTCTCTGACATTGACTGCGAGAGCATCTCATACAGTTTGTTAGCTGTAATTAGGTAGATAAAGGTGGGGTTACGAACGGAGGAGTTTGGGACGTCATTGTATATTTATTGTTTCAGAGGGAGTCAATATAAAATAATATTTAATAACTTAAAAGACTTTGTAGCAGCAGTTAATATTTGTTTCATGTTTTTAATTAGAATTGATTAACTCTTTAATATTATTATTTTGAGATATTTTGTATCAGTGTTAAATTCTTTTGCTGAGAATCCTGAGTCGCAACCCTCTCTGCGCTCTTTCGCTCTCGCACACTCTCAGAGTGTTTTACTCTCTTTCTCTATCTCTCTCTCTCTCTCTCTCTCTCTCTCTCTCTCTCTCTCTCTCTCTCTCTCTCTCTCGGTGATTGTGAGACGTGACGACAAGACGTCTGTTGCTTGTTTGTTGTTATTTTATGTGTGTTCAACAAATAATTATGAGGAAAATGCCGCCAGCTGATGATGAAGATGTCATAATGATGATTACTATGTTAATCATAATGATGTTGTTGCGCCTTTTGTGTATGTGTTTCTATGTGTGGTTGAAGTCAATCTCGTCTTCATTTTGCGTTTTACAGTTACTGTAAAAATCTCCTTCTAAGTCAAATGTTACTGTCAGAATTTTAACTACACGAAATTGTATGACTGTTATCGATTTCTTGGAGTGTTTGTTGTTGTTACTCAAAGCGGCACCAGACCTCACAGTCAATATAATAATGTTAATTCCAGAACGAGATTTACTTAGCTGGATTTCAAAAAGTACTTTTGGGAAATTAATGCGAATCAAAGAACAAGGCAGTCTTGCTTTTTAATTAAAAGCTGAGCAGTTCATAAAATTCTTATCGGATAATTTGACGCTCTTGTTGCCCCCTTTGACGATTTATATTTAGACTTTAACATAGTATTTCGTATTAAGGTTCGGTTAACAGTCGCTGTGCAGCATTTGACGCGTCCCATGACGTCACAAAGTATGGACAATTACTTATAGACAATCGCCGTTGCCTAATGATGTTCAGATGTAAGTTAAGCAGTGCCTATCGCATTTGCCCGTTATCAGTCTGATAAATATCTACAGTCTGATGAACATTTACATACATTTATGCAATTATCTCAATGCGCTTTAAAAAAAAAACGCACCGCTTTGTTTCCTAATTAAAGGCGAACGCGTCTAAAACAACAAACAAATCGTTCGCCTTCAAAGTTTGACCTTTTTCATTGCTCTGCTCTCCCGCTCTTACAAACCCTAGGCACTCACTCACTCTCAGTCTACGCCTCTCTGCCTTGCCAACCTGTGGGTGGTGGTGAGAGCAGCAACGGGAGTAACAACAACAATGTCAAATGTAAACAATGCTCACACTCGCTCTCTCACCAAACACACACACACAAACGTTTATACGCACTCGCTGCTCGCTCGCTCGTTACGTTTTAGTTTGTATGTGCGCGACGCGCGCTCTCGCTCTCTCGTTCGTTGGCTGTATCTCGCTGTGGCCGCAACACTTGATGTTACCTAGTCGTGTGTACGAGTTTTGTCAGTCTGCGTCGGCTGCCTATTGCTACTGGGCGCCTGTTCAATTGTTCGGCCAAACCGCCGTTCGTTTGTATTGCGGAGTCGCGAGTCGTCGCTCGTTCGATCTCGAACGTTGTTGTCGTCGCGACTCGCGAGTAAATTGTAGTCGCCTCGCGTCGCATCGCTTCGTTTCCCCAGTTCCATTGCTGTTGCTGTGGCGGGCGGGCTTGCTGCAAACCAGTTTTGTTTACAGCTTAATTTGACGGGGCCCTGCCCCTAGCTTTATGCCCTGTCCCTGTCCCTGTCCCTATGCCTTGTTCTGCCCCAATGTGTGCTGTGTGTTCACGTGCCACATTAGGCATAAGTTGCAAAAGGTTTGCGACACACACACACATCCGCCTCTCACAACTCCAACATATTCGCCGTCGTCGTCGTCGCTCCATTCCCACATCGTGCGACCCAACAACGACTTGCTGGAGCTGCTCCACAGTCAGTCAGATTGTCAGTCATTCATTCATTCAGCAGACCGCGTGCAGGCCAGTTCAACGTTTGTCAATCTTTCAGTTACTTTACTTATTGTTATTATTGTTGTCGTTATAGCTCTTACTCAATTCGCGCGATACTCGCACGCGAAACGCCCGCGATTCGCTGGCGATTAATGCATTTCCTTTAATCAGTTGCTTTTGTTGTAATTGTCTTTGTGGTTGTTGTTGTTGTGCACAATTATTGTTGTCCGCTTTCTTGCCGTTTGTTCGCATTTCTTGTTTCAGATGCATTTTTATCAGTCTCTTCCCCGACTATAAATTATCTTCAAAGCTTTATGCTCTATTTTGCATTTTGTTTATAGCTTGTGGTTGTTGTGCCTGTGTGTGTGTGTGTGTGTGTGTGTGTGAGCTACTTGCAAGCACGTAGCACCTTTATTTTTAGTTTCTTTTCTGACTCATGTGGAAGTCCGTGTCTTATCAGCAATTCTGGCGACGAGGAAATCCATCAGATCCAAAATGAGAAAAGTTTAAGAAAAAAACCAAAGATTTGGGAAAAGTTTAACCACAAAAAAATGCTAAAATAAAGTTATTTTTATAACAGTAAAATAAAACTCAATTTTAATCTCTTTTATCTTAATCTAAGTTAGTAGTAGTAAAGTAGTAGTACTTCTATATCATAGTTTTTATATAATAGATAAAATTCTAAAATCGTAAGATCATCACATACATAGTTGCTTAATTCTCAGCGATGCGAATTAACTTTCATAATATGTGCTTATACAGGGTGATAGATTGTTCCGCAGTTCGGTTTATTGGGAAGTTGATGATATGTTATCAAGAAATTGATAAACAAAGCAAAAAATAATAACAGATTTTTGCACGTTTTAGTAATACAGTTCATATTGGATATAATCAACAATGATTTCCGTCATTTATTTGTAAATATTAATTGGATTTACCTAACAATTCAATCTTCATTTTAATTCATAATTTATATTGGTTTATCAAATTCATAAAATCAGTTTTAATTATATTTGTCTGTTATCCCTATTTGTTTTTTTATAATTCTCAATTTTAAATAAAATATATTATATAGTTTAATTTAGTTAATAAATTAAATTGGAATTTAAGTTTTAATTATTTAATAATTTTGTCTCTTTTCTCGTTTATAGGCACTCTTAAGCATGTCAGCTCAAGCGATCCATCGTTGCCTCATGCCTCACACCCCGCCACATAGAGCAACGTAGAGTTTCTTCTGTTTTGCATCTTATATACGAACTACTTCCAAACAGCAACATTATAATTAGGAATTTAAAAACACAAACAACTAACAGCTTGTGGCAAAAGGAAAAAGAAAAGAAAGAAAGAGAGCAACAAGTGTAATTGTAATTTAGAAATTGTACACTGAGCGAAACGCTGAGGAAACGTGTTTGTTGTCCGTTTGTCGTCTTGTTACTTCGTGATTTTTCGTCGCCTGTCAGCGTTCGCCGCAGACGGAGGACGAGAGCCGCGAAGCAACGAGAACCAGCCAAAGCCTCACCACGGACGCATTTATGGATGCGGGCGGCTTGCCAGTGTTCCAGAGCGCCAGCCAAGCAGCAGCAGCCGCCGTCGCCCAGCAACAGCAGCAACAACAGCAGCAACAGCAGCAACAACAGCAGCAGCAACAGCAACATCAACAATTGAATCTCCAATTGCATCAGCAGCATTTGCAACAGCAAAGTTTGGGTATACACTTGCAACAACAGCAGCAATTGCAACTGCAACAGCAACACAATGCACAGGCGCAACAGCAGCAGATGCAAGTGCAACAACAGCAGCAGCAGCGACAACAGCAACAGCAACAACAACAGCAGCAGCAGCAGCAACAACAACAGCAACACTCGCCCTACAATGCCAACCTGGCAGCAACAGGCGGAATTGTCGGCGGCCTTGTCGCTGGCGGCAACGGAGCTGGCGGCGTTGCGTCTGCAGGAAACAACATCAACAACGCTAACAACAACGGCAACAACAACAACAACAACAATAACAACGGCCACAACAACACGCCTGGCGATGCGACGATGCCAACGAAACGACAGCCAATTGTTGAACGCCTGCGACGACGCATGGACAACTATCGACGAAGACAAACGGACTGCGTGCCACGTTATGAGCAAACCTTCAGCACTGTCTGCGAGCATCAGAATCAGGAGACAACTGCTCTCCAAAAGCGTTTTCTTGAGAGCAAGAACAAGCGAGCGGCCAAAAAGACTGAAAAGAAACTGCCGGACACGCAACAACAAACACAGACACAGATGTTAGCCGGACAGCTGCAGAGCAGCGTGCATGTGGTAAGTACATTAACCCTTCCTAAAAAGTATATTTTTTTTGGTATTTTGATCCACTTTATTTCTTAAATATCTAAGCCAAAATGTAAAATTTTCGACTTTTAAGGCTACCAACTTTTAGTACACGATATTATACTTATACCTTGAACTATCATAGCTTTACTGCAAATATAGAAAATAAATCTTTGAAAATTTGATTTAGCAATCGTTAAATTCGTTTTTAACAGAATAAGTGCTGGGTCTATCAGATTAAACATTAACAAAATAAATGATATTTATATGATTATCTCTGGACTTACAACAAGCACAACTTTACTAACGCTCATTCGATTTCTATGAAGAATGTCTTATTTTTCATAAAATTAATCCAACTTTAACTTTGCATTTAAATTTGATGCTTCTGAAACAAACATTTTTTTTCAAAAAATTGTCGAATTTTAAATATTTACCCCTTTACATTTTTCGAAAATTTTCAAAAATGTTAAATCCTTAATCTATTATTTTAATCGACTTCTGGCGATAAAATTAGGGTAAAAAAGTACTTTTAAGCAAATTTCCAAATTTCCTCTCTTTTCAACAAAATTTTAGATTTACAAAAATGTTGCTTTAGGTCTAAATATATTTAATTAAGAGTGGATAACAGCGGATAGAAGGAATTTTGTTTATTACTATTAAAAGCTATTTCTATTATTACGGATAAAAAAGAATACTTTTTAAACAAAATATTTGAATTCTTATAGATTTCTGAGCTTCTATTGGAATGAAACTACAAGCAAAAGCTGTACTTATGTATTCGGATAAATCAGCATAGGATGATCTAATAAATCTCTGAAGCATATTTAAATCACACGGTTATGTGCAATTCCGGGTTCTTCTTTAGCCTTCAGTCGTTTGTCGCAACGTCAAATGCCTTGCACGTATGGACACATATGTATCTATGTATCTGTCAGATACACTAGCATCTCTCCCTGTCTTTCATGCAGTGTCTCGCTTGTTTTGTGTTATGTTTTGGGCGCAATATTAGAGCTGGTGCACGAAGCGAAGCCCGCGAGCACACAAACTGCACATAAGTATACACAAAATAATAATGAGGTCAGCACATTTTTTTTATTTATTTATTTATTTTGTTTTATTTTTTTTATTTTGAGTTTCAGTTCAGTTCAGTTTCACTCGCATTCGCATTCGTTGCTGCCAACTTGTAGCTACAAGATACAATTGGTTGTTGTTATTGTTGTTGGTGTTGTTGTTGCTTTATGTATTTCACTGTAGATACTTCGGACTGCGAACTGATTTGGCTTGTGTGCATTTTAAATACCTTGAAATTATTTTGTAAGCCAAAGATTTTTCTCGTCGAATACTTCAATAGCCCAGAGACTCTCATGTCGCTTGTTCCCTGACTTTGTCTTCTCTCCCACCCCCCAATGCATCTCATACTCCATCTCAGTTTCAGTTGGTTAGACTTGCATCATGGCAGACGACTGGCCATCGGGCCTAACTGACTGACTGACTGATGGAATAACTGACTGACTGACTGATTGCAACTCTAGTTTATATAATTGTTGGTTCTGCCATTCGACCGTTCGGTTATTCGTCATTCGGTTGTTGGGCTATTCGGGCTGTTGCAATTCTAGAGACCAACTCTCTCGACCCCGTGTAATTGCCACAAATTTACACAGTCAACTTCAACGTCATCGTTTCCATTGTCGTTTGCAATTACAAGACTTTGAAACTCTTGAGTTTCTATTTCTTCTATCAGCATCATCATTATACTCTTTCTTACGAAATGCTTAACGCATTGATGCAAGCGTTTCCGAACCCATTACTCTTAGATTTGTCTCAATATATAAACAAGTCTTTCGGAAATGGGGTAACAGTTTATTAAAGTAATGTAGATATTTAATAAGACAGGGTGTTAAATAAATAAATTTGTTTTAAATTCGTATTTTCGGCAAATATGTTAGAATTTTTTTTTTTTATATTTGTAGAATATTGGTTTTTTCTATCATTCATAAATATATACAGTATAAATTTATTTAACTGATTTCCCTATTTAATATTTATTTAACAAGAATTCATATTGAGTTGTTCTCCTCTTAATATAGTACAAAGGGTATTAACTTTTCCATAATCAAAACAAAAATTGCAGTACTTTCTTGTTTGTAAGCAAAACGTGAGGTATTCGCATTTCCAGCTGCCCAGTAGTCAATCTACGAGCTCAACTGAACAACGGATCTGAGCGGAACTGAGTTAAGTTGAGTTTCAGTTTGAATTCGAGTTCGACTTCGACTTGGAGCTTCTGGCTGCTCACTTTTTCCGCATCCGTTTGCAATGTCATTTGTGTCATGTGCGGCCGGTAATCATTCACTTTTATGTATATATATATATATATACATATATACATATATACATATATTCAGTCAGCCAGTTGTAGCTCCTCTCTTGCCCAGCCTCCCCTCGCTTCCCTCAACATTCCCAATGTCCCTTCTTTGTCATGCGCTTAAAGCGATTCAGTTTTTTGTTTAATTTTAATTGGCTTTAAAGGCTTTCGTTGTTATTTTTATATATTCTGCATTGTTTCTTGTTTGTGTTGCCTGTTCGCAATGCAAATTTTGTAGTTGAATCACTTTGAAAGAGCTTTTGCTTTTACAAATACTCTATAACAAATAAGCTTTATAATTAATCGCCTTGAATGGCTTCCAACTTATCGCTAAACCGCAAAATGAGTCTAATTATAAGTAGCATTAGAAATAAATCTGTCTAAATTGGTTTATTGGAAAATTATGCCTTTTGAGGTGCCATAAAAAAGAGTCGATTAATTCGGATTCTGAAATTAATGTATTTAATTTATTAACTACCTGAGTTTAACGGAATGTGCACTCCTTATTATTTAAGTATTAGCTTTTCAGAGTTATAGTTTTTTTCTTCACTTTTTAGAGTTTATTTGATATAAGAAACAGTTGACCGAAAAAAGTTTGGTTCTCTAACGATTGAAATATCTGTCAGTTATCACTTTAACATTTTCCAAAGCTCAAAGATTTCTCATTAAATGAATGAATCAATTCCAAAGTAATAACATCTTATTAATTTAGGATATTTTCGTATTTTTATTAACTTTTTGTTTTATTATTATTTTTTATAAATTTTTGTTTAATATTAATGTTTTTATGTAAAAAGTTTTAAAATTTTTTCTAGATTATTACCTTGGCTTATGAGAGGCTTTTTACCAATATTTGACCTCCTATTAGTTGCACTGCTTCTCTCTCAAATTTCACCCATCCCGGCTGCCCAGTTATTCACTCATCCGTTTCTCTCTCTCGGCTCTCGACAGGCAGCATTAAAAATGCGCAAATGAATTAATGACTGACTGTCCATCGACCGCGTCAGTGCTTCAGAGGGGGTCCCAAGCTAAACTCTCTAGGCTTTTCACTTTTCTTTTCTTTTTCTATTTGGAATTGGAAAACTTTTACTGCTGTTGTTGTTGTTGTTGTTGTTGTCGCCTCTGCTGCGGTTGGCAGTGAAAATCACTGCAAATTACGGCCAACAATTGGCGGCCAACATCGACGCAGCCGGTGCAACATGCAAAACAAGAAAGCAGCAACACAACAACAACAACAGCAGCAACAGCAATAATAACAACATCAACAACAAAAACTAAAACATATTGTTTATAATGCGTTTTTTATTTGGGAAAGTCGCGTGTTGCAATTTTTTTCTCTCTCTTTCTCTTTCTTTTTATTTCTATTTTTTTTGTTTTTTTTGTCGTTGTTATTTTTTTTATTGGTTTCGTCTTCGTTTTCATTGTTTGCATTTCGTTGCACTTATTGTTGTTGTTGTTGCCAATTTTCACTTCACGTGGTGGCATTTTCTGACAGACGTCAGTCAAGAAGTCAAAGCGTTCCTAAAAAAGCTTGCATGTTGCTACCTGCCCCCCTACAGACGGCACGCCTCTCCTCTGCCACAACTCGATTTACCCTTTTGCCAGCTATCCACCCCTCACCCCAACCCCTAAGCAAGCGAGTTGTCTGGCATTTTCTGTGCCGTTGTTTCAAGTGCAATTGCCTAGCAGTAGTTGGTGTTGTTGTTGATGTCGTCGTCTTGATTGACAAGTGACAACATATTATTGGCGTATCGTATCAAACTCAGCGGAGTTGTTATTGTCGAATTGTTTACCTATGCAACTTGAGGTGCTTTAGGTTTTAACGCTAAATATATATGTATAAGCAATATAATTGTGATTTTATCTTTGCCAAATGCTTCACGTTTACACTTGTTGTGAAATTCTGTTCGGATAAAATTGGATAACTCCGGATAACATCGGATAATGATAATGTGTGTCAATGACAACTTTGACTTTGTATAGACCACAGCTGGATACTTCGGATAAATTCTGATATCTGCCTATAAGATCGGATAACGCCGGATAATTTTACTTGAATTTATGTGTGACAATCGAGATTGATCCGGTAATAATAAATTCCAAACAATCTGGGATAATTGGTAATTAATGGGGATAAAGCTGGATAATAATAATTTACCATTGCATGCTCTAGCTTTGGTTTTAAAAAGGGTTTTATAATAAGTAGCTTTGGATAAAGCTAGATAATAAAATCGGATTATAACGGATAAGTCAGCTTTATAAGTTCTTAATTATGTACTGAATTACATTTAAATGAGCTTTCAAAAGTTGAGAGTTTTCTTGATTTGGTTTCAAATAGCTTCTTTATGGGTTGTTTGTCGTTGCTCACCTGATGGCAACCTCGCCGTGTCTTTGCAACGTGAGTGGGCGTGGCCAGGCTTTAAATAATTTACCTAACAATGTGCATAATTTATGTTTTTGCGTTATACAAATTTGTAGAATGCATCATTTATCTTCGAGCCGACATCGGCTCCAACTCTGACTACAGAGCTGACTGAAAACAGCCCCAACAAGTAAATGGCGCCCTCCACTTGAGCCGTCCGTTTCCCCCCTCATCCCACGCACCTTGCGAGCGCACCCCTTTGCGTGTTGTGTCTTTTCCTTGCTTCATTTTTCTTCTTTTTTTTGGGCAAATGAAGGCATAGAAATGGGAGCTGAGAAGAAGTTGAGTAGCTCTGACGTTGCTACTGCTGGAACTGGTACTGGAACTCCGACTGGTTGCTCAACAAAATCGATTCCCATTTCGAAGGCATTGCCGTTGCAAAGACCCCTCGAAAAATAAAACTGACACGGCAAAGCCAACGATTGCAGTTGTACATTTGTACGTAGTACTACATCCCTTTTAAGGACTCTTTTTAAAGTGGGTAGCGATATGAAATTTAAAAAATACAAAATTCTACATGTCTAAATAACAGTTATGGGAATAATCATACAATAATGCTACTAGTTTAGTGAAGTGAATTTTGTAAGCAATTAACAGTACTCGCATCGATCATAGATGTGTTGGCGGATTAAGTATTATAGTTTTTCCAATTTATATATAATTAATTTCATTAAATAATACGTTAGTATATCGATAGTTTCTTTAAGTATTCCAATGAACGATTTGATGGTACGCTTTTCCATATGTTTTTGTCAAGAATTAAAATGTTATTGAATTTTGAATTAAAATATTTTTGACTAACCAAAGAATTCGAGGGTACATCGCAATGCATTGATACTAATGTTTTCCAATGAAAATTTCCAAAGAAACTAGTCTTAACTCTGTCGACACATATCAAGGTTGTTTTGTATCTGATTACTGAATTGAATTTCTAATTAATATTCATTTAAATTTATTGTAACGCATTTTATATATTTCTTGGCTGTTTTATATCTTTGGAAAGTGTACTACTGTGCACAGTGGTATCAACTATGCAGCTTTTCACCTCGTGACCTCAGTTTGCTATGCATACCTCACGCTAGTAGATTGCACTCTCATTTGGTTCGTATAACACAAGCATACACACACACACACATACAAGATTCACATATGCACACACTGTCAGTGTGTGTGTGTGTGTGTGTATGTGTTTGGCGCACTTCAAAGGCTTTCATGCGTTAGTTGCTGTGGCCCGAAAGGGTGATGGCAAAAGACGAGATTTTTTAGGGTAGCAACTGAGCTAAGCTAAGCGGAGAAACGATGTGATGCGAAGAAGAGTCGAGTGTAGAAGAGGGTGGGGAAGAGGGGAGAACGTATGGAATAGGGGGCAGAAATTCATATTTGAAAATTTACATCTATTATTTATTGTGTTTGGTAAATTTCATTGCATATTAATAATGCAATTTAGTGTTGCACTTTGAGCTATGAAATTAAGGCGAGAGACTCAAAACAGAGCTTTTCACAGTTCCTCTGCTGTACGTAAAAAAGCTTTGTTTTAATTGACATCTAAAGCTCTTAGTTATACAATACCCTAAATCCGGTTACTTAGTAGTCTTTTTGCCAATTGTGTCTTGCACATTTTAATTGCTGCACGTTTGTTGCCAGGCCACAAAATAATAAACAAGACAAAGGCGTAACGGCAAAGTCACCAGCAGTAAATTAGGGGTAGGGGGTTGGGCTAGGTTTGTGCTTTTAAGCTCTTTCTCCCCTTTTTAAATATATGTATATGTACATACATATGTACCATATATACAATATATTTTAACCCTTAAATAATAATGCAGATTTTTCACTTTTATTTTATGCACGTTGTGTGAATTTATTGAAAATTGCATGGAAATCAAGTGAAGGGCTTACATACACATGCACACACATCCATACACATATACACACTATGGTTGTGTATGTGAAATGAATGAGGCTGCTTCTTTAGCTTCCGCTCTGCACCTGCCGCTCCCTGTCTTCTTTACATTCATCAAGCCGTCCTCACACACACACACACACACATGTACATAGCTAAAAGGAAGCTAACAGCAGGCAGCCTTTACCCCGCCCCTTCCCGTCCCTAAATACAGGAGAAACCCCTAACACACTACCCTTGCCTCGACTTATACTAAAATCGATAAACTCATTTTGAAGTTGCCTCTCGCTTTGCGTCTCTCTTTGTGTGTGTGTGTGTGTATGTGCTTGTGTATTGCCGTCCATGTGTCTGTATTTGTCTACTTACTTTTATTTTCTATGCGCCTATTTCACCCCCTCTCTATCCCTTGTTCCCTCTTCGCCTGCTGCAGGCGACCCACAAATCGCTTTAAAGCTCTTCTCATCTGAATTTGCGGCTGTTGCTTTAGCAGCTCAGCAATAAATTTGCCTTACGCTTAACATTTTAGCTAATTAATTTAATTAAATTTGTATGCTTCAAAGCAAGGGTCTGTCGTTTTTTTCTCTTTTTTTTTAATGTACGAAATGCTCAGTGTATATCTGACAATTAAAATTTGGGATTGTCACCTTTTTTTTTATTTTCTACAATAGAACCTGATGAATTTATCTAGATTAGACTCAACAATACTGTACTAAGCGCAACTAAAGTGAATAATGAAAAATGTAAATAATTAAATTGTTTAGCTTAACTGTTTATGCGGCAGAAAATTATATATATTTTGCTTTGAATTTCGGTAATGAAAACAAAAAGACTAAATTAGATTGGAAAAGGAATAAACCAGAAATATCAATCAAGAAAAGAATTGAATAAAATCACGTTATTTTTAATAAAATTATTATTGACTTCTTTATGTTTTTCAAAATTTTTATTAATATTATTTCCTTTGTACAAGGTTATATGTTTGTTTCCTCTTTACCTGACTCCTAGTATTTTTGATCCTGGTTTTCGCCTTTCTATTTTGTTATTCTTAACATCATTTCTTACAATTCTTTTTGCGAATCCTTAATTACAGTAGCTTTGTTTAATCACTTACTTTATGCTACGTCGTGTTCGATTTAAGTGCTATTTCCGACCATGTGGCAACGTCGTTGACCAAGCAAACCACAAGCTACCGCAATTTCTCAATCATAAATGCTGACAATGTTGTCACTAGACCTAGGACCACACCAGTCACATGCACATCCCGATCCGGATCTACATCCACCTGCAGCACAATCTAAACCTCAATGCTATCCTCAATTCAACTCAACTCAACTCCATCGACCACTTTTTGGTGTGGATTCGATTTGTCGGCTGTCGCTTTCCAACTTCACCCCCTGTATAATATACAGAAAGCGTATGCGGAGGTGGATGTTAACAACGGCGCCAGACGTCAGTTGCCATTGTGCGTCGGCATTTGCCATCTTCTTCCTCTCCTTCAACTGCCGCCTCTTGTCCCCCTCGATTCGTGCAGAATTCATCGCCCCTCTTGGTTCACGCAGTGCATTTTGTGCCGAGTTTCTTTAAATCTGCGAGTGTCGATTACTTGAAATGAGCTTTTGCCTGTTTAAGCGGGCATTATTTTGGGTGTAAAGTTCGGAAGGTTGCCTTTTTATGCAGTCATGTAAAATTAACACCAACCAGTTGCGAATAGCCCAATCCCAATGACAATTTTTGTTAATTTGTTCGCTAAAAGATCGAAAAATGTAAAAGAAAGGGTAACCACTCTTTATACAAAAATAAACAGATTAATTTTCGCGAAAGCAATTTCCATGTAATTTAACTCGATAACATTTTGACTATCGATAGATGTTTATTAAAAATCGATATATGAGCATCGTAGTTAATTTGCAGAATATAGGAATTAATTTAGGGGCCAAACGATGATCAGTGGATCCGTTTTGTCAAAGTTATGTTTGTATATTTAAGCTAACATCGCAATATGAAGCTTAATTTTTGTGAATCATAAATGACATATATATCTATTCAAATACTCTTTTGCCATATATAAGTGACATTTAAAATGCTTTCCTATTCTTTAATTTAATTTCTGATCAATTGTTAGCAAGTTGTCGTCTAGTTTATGTAGTCGCAGGGCATTTCAAGCAGCTGGCAACGCTTGATTGCTATCATAACATGGCATAACGGTAATGTTCAAGCAACATGTGACAACATCAACAACATAATAACCAAACGGCCGCCCTGAAGGCATCGTTTCAGCCTCTGTTGTCGCTGTTGTTGTACCTTCTGCTTTCCTCTGACTCCAATTCTCACTCCCACTGACCGCTGTGACAATAAAATTGTTGTTAGACGTTCTTCATTAGATTGGACGTTGTTGCTGCCAACTTTTGCTTCACCTGCAGTGAAATTAGCTTGTTTTCTGGACTGCCCGCTGTCTTATTTCAAACTGTGATGCGACATTTTGGATGACAGCGATTTGCATTTCAGCACGGAGAAAACTAGTGGGAAAGGCTACATTCGACTGAGCCCGACTGTCAGTGACCCTGCTCTTGTACTGTATTATACTTATATAGAAGTATATTACATACAAATAATAAATACGTAATTTACAATTTATCTGGTAATGAAACATTGGTTCTAAAACATTAAACAAATTTGAAAATATTGTATTTTTACTATGATTTTATTCTAAGCATGCCAAAATCATCAAACTATTTTTTCACTAGCTCAATGTTAATAGATTTCCATCCGCAAAATCTTGCCGAAAGTTAAAACCTAAATAAGGCTAATATACTTATGAATCCTTTCTACTTGTTAGGCACAGGGTCTTACAAGGGGTGTACTAGGGTAGCAGAAGGTGGATGGAATCTATGCTCGCTCTGGCCGTCGTCGCTTTGATGATTAAACGTCAACTGATTGTCATTAATGCGAGTCGAAGGCATTTCATCATTCAAAAATGGCTTATGCGGCGTATGCGCAATGCTCGATGCTCATATGTACATATGCATGCTGCTACCCTTTTAGCTGGTGATTAGCGTTGGCTTACTGGGAACAATGGGCACTGCTGACCACTTGCACAAAGGGGGTAACTTACGCAAGGGGTGGGAGGGGTCAATGGGTGGGGGGGGGTTGCTATCAGGGTTTTGTGGCGATTTTCATTTTCGTAGCGGCAGCAAAACATTTTTCATTACTTTACTGAAGCGGAAATGGCAAATTAACTGCACAAATACACGCATACATTGTAAGCACATGCACACATATAAATATATACATGTCACACACGTGTCAGTGTGTGTGTGTGTTTGATTGTATACTCATTTATTCATTACGATGCTGAGGCTCAACTCATTGCACCTCATTGACTCAGAGACACAAGTTGATTTGGGCTTTCGATTCGATTTTATTCGATTGCCTTTGCTGGATTCACTCATTCCGTATTCGGAAATAGTCATAAGATGACTAAATCTCTTATTTGTCATGACTTCTAATCAAATAACTTCTAGAAGTAGGTAATTAAGCAATATGTAAAGTGACCATTGAGGAATAAAATGTACTGTGTTTATTCCACAGGTTGCATATAAGAGTGTACAAAAATTAAACCTATTAAAAAACTATCAACTAAATTAAGTTTTAATTTAAATTTTACATTACATTTAAATATCATAATAAAATTCTTGTTTTCGATTTTTATCATAAAATTTAAAAATAAAAGTTATTTTTCAAGTTAAATGATAAATATGGAAAATAAATATTGAGTGCACATGGGAAAATATCAATTATACCAATAAAAGTTATTGTTATTAAAAAATAAAAGTTCCTATTATCTTTATTTTTTTAATAAGACTCTTGATTTAAAATAAAAAAATTGGTATTTCATTATTATTTAGATCATTTGTTAACCAGATATTTCATAGTTTTCTGATAAAAATCAGCAAATAATTTAATTTTTATTTGTTGATTTTTATTGTAAAAATTGTAATCGTTAGTGTCCGTGGTTTATTTTATTGTTTGTAAAACAGAAAAAACCTTGAATTCATGCTGCAATAATAATTCGTTAAGCAGGAAAATATATCCTGAAGTTATCGCGAATTTTCATTGACGTATTCATTTGTAATCTTTTGTTTTCTGTTCTTTGTCGTTGTTGTTGTTGTCTACGTTGAAATGTTATAAATAAACATTCGGTTTAAAACAAAGCAAATGTCAGAATGAGAAGAGGAAGAGACAGGAGGGAAGGGAAGAGCTGAGACAACGAACGACAGAAACTGGCGACGTCGTCATCAATGTCAACGATGACGAAACGTTTACGAATAAACAAATGTCACAGCAACAACAAATAGAAATGTTTAATGAATCGAGCTTGAAGCCAGACGATGGAAAGGTGTACGAAAGGGGAGAGGGGAGAAGAGGAGAGGTAATGGGACAAGCAGGCGGGACAGGCAGCTTCAACAATGAGCCCGTCCAATGATATGTAGAAAAATGTACGTCTGAGTGAACTTTTGTCGGCTGGACAAACAGACAGATAGACAGACGGACAGTCAAACGTATCAACAGACGCCGCCGACAACAACGTTGAAAAAAAGCAAAAATAAAAACGGAAGTTCAAAAGGTGACAACGACAACAACGATGATGGCGTTGTCTGCGGTGGGGGAAGACATACCAAAGGGTGGCAGGGAGATGAGAATGAGGGCAGAGTGAGGGCCTAACATAAAAGAGACAACTGACAACTGGGCAATTTTTGCAATGAACGGCGGCGAAATTCACTTTAAACAATTAAATTTATGAGATTGTTGTTAGTGTTCTTAATGCTGCTGAGTCGGCAGAGGAAACGAAAAAGAGCGAACTACAGATAGAGAAAGGGAGAGAGAGTGAAACAGAGCAAAAATTGCCTAGCAGTCCAGGAAGAAGAGAAGTCAAAGGTTAGAGCTAGGTCGCTGCTGAGGATGCGGACTCACGAGCTAAAACAATAAGGCTCATAAAAATGGGAAACACATACAAACACACATACCTATATATAACTCAATATGTACACACATATTCCCACATACATATGTATGTATCTATGTACATTGTGAGTGGCTATAAAATTTCTTTGGCTCGCATTTAAATCCGTAATTTCAATTCAACTTGTCGTGTTTACACACACAATGCATAATTTATAGAAATTTGTCTGCAAAACGCAACCCAGCGGAAGAGCGAAAGAGATGCCGACACAAGGAGTGAAAGAGAGAGAGAGGCAGAGAGGTGGAGAGTGAAGAAAGAGCAAGCTAGTTCTAGTGCATGTGGCATAGGCATGTGTGCGAGCGAGTTCGAATGCTTTAAGCGCATGTAATGTCAAGTATACGCCACGTGCTACACGCACAGTGGTACCAAATGCAGCTGATGCAAGTCGATTAACAGCGATTTAGAAAATTTTAGCCAGATATGTACATTTAACCCATATGGGAATGAATGTTAACTATTTTAAAATTAATAGCGATTCCATATTAAAAGCTTTTATAATATAATTATTAAATTTATTAAAACATGTTAATTATTTTGCGACTTAAAACGATTACATATCAGACACTATCGATAATTTATCAATTGTACGTTTTTTTTAATTTGTTTTAATTGTTAATTTACACTTTGTTTCTGTTTAGCATTTTTAACACGTTTCATTGCTGTTTTACCCACTGTATTTATAGGCAATGGCACGTGTATGTGTATGTGTGTGTTTGTGTTTTCCCTGCCCACAAGCCTAAGATTCGAACTGGCCCCCCTCGCGTGTCCTCCAGCAGTGCCGCATATGGCGAGCAACGTGCGCCCAGCAACATTTCCCCTGTCCTTCAAGTCAACTGACACCCTGTGTCTCATATGAACTACTCTGCCACACTGCCCCTACCCATTCTCCCTACCACCCTGTGTTGTTATCCACACTCGTTTACAACGGCTCGATTCGTGGGTCGACTGTCGGTTCTTCGGGCCTATCATTGAGTGTGTGTGTGCGTGTGATTATGTATAGGTATTTGTGTTAAACTCAACGAAGCTTAAAAGCTTTGTTTGCACCATGAACAACTCAATATTTGCGCTCATCAACTGATGAGTTTTGCCCACTGTGCACACTGTTCCAAGTTATACTTAATTATTGACTAATTAGCATTCGCCGAGCAATTAATTTGCATCTTTTAATTAAGCACACGCAATGCGAAAGAAAGAAAGATTTTCCAAATTCTTTTTATATATATGTTTTAATTCTTTATTCTTATATATTTTGACTGGTAGCTGTATTTCAAGCAGAGCGAAAGATATTGCTCATTTAGAGCGCGATGATATCAAAGATATTGTAGTTGTTGTTGTCGCTGTTGTTGCTGTGGCAACCAACAATCATAAATGCAGCGTTGCGCCCTCCAAGCAACAAAAAAGCAAAAGCAAAAAAAATTTAAATGAAAATGAAAAAAACTAGTAATAAAAGAGGGGAAAACGCTAGCCTGGCTATTGAGTGCATGCCCCACGAGCTGCCGCGCCCACTTTTCACGCACGCCTCTAACAGAGCACAGGAAAAATACGACAGCAGCCACATAATCCACTTTTGCGCCCCTCCAGCCTGCCTCCCCCCTGCCACCCCGTTTTATCCTCTCTCGCAGTTGCTTTTGTTGCTGCAAAAATATAAAAAATAATTGGAAGTCGCTTGCAACGTTGTCGTCGACGACGTTGACGTTTTGCTTGTTAGCTGCTGCACTCCTTCGGGTCCCCTCTTCACACCGCCCCCCCCCCCCCTCCCCCCTGTTGGCACCTACACCCCCTCGCTGCCTCCCCACTTTTCCCGCTGCGTCGCGTTGTGGTTCAAATCTTTGCTGCTTCTCCTGGCTTCTCTTTTGATTTGACTTTTGTTTGCTGATGATTAGGGCCAGCCAGCTAATGGGATGGGGGAGAGAGTATCAGAGGGGGGAGGGAGTGCCTTACCAGCTGAGTCGCCATCTGGGGCAGCCTCCACAGCGTGTGTGAGCCATTTGTTTTTTACAAATTTGGGCCGACTTTTCTTTTCTTTTCCCATTTTTCTTTTAATTTATTGTTGTTGGGCTTATTCGAAGATTTTTTAATTGATTTTTCCGTCGTGTGCTGTTGATTTGCATACAAGGTGATTTGACAAGACTTTTGCGAAAGAACAGCGAGAGAAAAAGAGAGGGAAATGTTGAGATCTTAGCTATTAACCCAGTTAAGAACTCAGGCGTGCTGCACTCATTGAAACTGGTTTTTAGAAATTTTCTTTTATTCGATTTAATTTATATTTTAATTACCATTGAAAATGTGTAGATTTCAAATAATTAACTAATTAATTTTTCATATTTATTATTAATGAATTTAAACCTTGGTAAAAAATTGAAAAGTGGATTTTAATTCCATTTTGTATTTTATATTTTTTTATATAATAAGAACAAACACTATCGATAGAAATGTTGTTTCCAAATCATATTTATATATATATAAATCAATATTTCACTCTTTTTATTATTCTATCTTTCACTATCTACTGTGAATTCCCTCTTAACATGCTTTGATTATCGTTATACTAAATTGCCACTAAATTAATAAGTTTCATTGAACTTTTGGCAGGCTTTTGATATTTTCCTTGAGCTGTTCTGTTGGTTGTCAGCACATTTTCACCCTCTACCCCCATCCCCATGTCATGACAGTGTTCCTGCTGTGCTATCAACTTGCCTCATCGGCACTCATCACCATCCACATAATCATAATCATAACTATTATTATTAACGACACAAACAGCCTATTTAGCGACAGGCAAAGTCACACTTTCAAGTCTTAAGCAACACTCTTAACTTGGCCTAACTCCAGCACCCCAACCACCCTTTGACGACGCCCATGCCAAAAACTTTAGCAAGCGATAAAAATTTGTCTACATTACCCAAAAAGCAAAAAAAAAAAATAAAAGTACAGTGAAACAACGAACAGCCGTCACAGGTTCTAGGGGCATATGCTATATCTACACGAATCCCTGCCACCCCTTCCCCCCCTATGCTACCACTCTGACATTCGATAGCAACCCCTAACTATCTTGTCTACTGATACGACAATCTTCCAAGTTTTCGAGGTAACGCTGTTTACTGTGTTTACTATTCGTGAAGCGTCTACTCCGACTCCGACTACAACTCTTTACACATAGAAAAAAAAAAAGTTTTAAATTCTTACATTTAACATGCATATTTCAAGTATGTATTCATAATATTATTATTAAAAAATGAGCACAAAGTGCGGATAAAATGACAACCATTCAGCATCCAAATAGTCAAAAAAGCCTTAAATATTTATACAGCACCGATAATCATAATATTGACGGAGAAGAAATTGAAAAATCGTACTCCCCGATTATCAAGTTTTTTTTTCTGTGTACAACTACAACTCTTGTGCCTCATCTACAAAACATGCCACATTACAAGCCCCCTTTCAAATGTCTGTGTGTGTGCAATTTGTGGCCTGGCTTAAAGCCCTGTGCCCTGTGATCTGCGCATGTCCTGCAATAAAAGCAGCAACGGCAAAGGCAACAGTCTCGTATCCCCTGTGACATTTGTCTTTGGGCCACTCAACTAACTTATTGAAAATGTTTAAAGTTTTTCAGCTCTGCCTCAGTTAATTGGCTGCACCCCCAAATGGGGTGGGGTTGGAGTGGGAAACTTGTATATTTCATGATTTCCACTTGACCCTAATAAGCTGGGATTTATGATAACGTTGTCACTGTTGCCACATCTTGTTTCCAATTCCGGGCGAGAGCTTTGGCTCCTCCATATTCTCATCTCAGCTGCTGCCTTTATCGAGTTAACTGATTTTTGCCATATAAACAAATAAAAGCACACACACAAAATAAATAAACAAATGGAGTTAAATTTAATTTCATTAAAAGACGACGACATCTAATTGAATATCGTACACGATGTCATCGTCAGTCGTTGTCGATGTTGTCGTCTTCGTTGTCATCGTCTTCGTCTTCTTATTCGTCGGAGCTATTAAATCCACTTGACAACACGCAACCAAGACAATTGCAGTTGCATGACGGCAAAATGAATTCGACTAGCGCATGCTCTATATTATTATCTAATCTAATTGGTTGATAGTTCTTTAACTTATACATATATTATCTTAAATATGGAAAAAAACTTTTTTTATCCTTGTAAATTCCTTACTTAGTAATTTATTGCTAATAAAAAGTTATTATTACGTAAGATTTAGAAATTTATAAAGATAAAGAAAACTCCTTACATATTTTAGACGGTATACAAATAAAATAACAAATTGTAATTAATTTTTTTCAATTCTAAATTACATTCTACAAATGACAAAAGATACTGCCAATATTGTTTAATAAAATTCATTTTTGTTATTTTTATTTTAATATCTCGCAGGGTATTAAAATAGTTGTGTTTTTCGCTATTCTTCCTAAGTCACACACTCTTTTTCGCTGCAGCTCTTCCTCTTCTTCGCTCGCTTCTTAAAGCGCTAGCATTGCATCAAAACAAAATTCAATTAAGTTGATTGCAAATCGTGTTGCCGATACTTATTAGAAAGAGCTTATAATAAGGGCTTTGGGCACTTTAAATGCATTTTGGCTGAGCCTTTGCTTAACTTATGATTATTTTATTAAATATATTTTCAAACTGTTGCATATCACGTATACGTAATATGAAAATTCTTAAAAGCAAACGCGAACAGTTTAAATGTGCTTAAAGCTTATTTTTTCTTGTATCATTTGCAGCCGCTTTTCAAAACTGTTCTTGCCTTGAGATACTTACGTACATCACGTATACGCAGTGTATGGCCAAAGGCTTAAAATAACTACAGTTGGTAGGCGGAAAAGTTGGCTGTAGTTCACTTTTATTCCAGTTGCCTATCTCTAATTTTGTTAACTATTAAACTATAAAAATATTTACCTTTAAATATTCTTTAACATGATTCCATCAATTATTTAAATAGTTTTTTCCTTAATTCAATTTTCATTTCACACATTTAAATGCGTTTACCGCTCACTTCGCTCTCCTGTCGTTATTGTCATCTATTGGCCGACTCTTGTTGCCAGGCTAATTGAATTTGTCAACACGTCGCTGTTGGCTATCACTTGCATTTTTATATTACATACACAAATTCCCATTTAAATATCATATATATTTTTTCTCTCTCTTGTAATTTTACTATTTTTCACACTGTCAAAGTCTATAATTTACATGCGTGCAGTAAATTGTACAATACAATACACATAAATAGGTCATAGAAATTTGTTTCCAATATGTTTTCTACTCTTTAGCTTCCTAATAAGGGCTAAAATCATGCTGGCACTAAGAAGCCCACTATTTGCCAGTTCTAGGAATTTTTTTTTAACACTACACATACTGAAAATGTTTGATAAATGAATGGCCTTAAATTTATCTAGTGTGTTTCCTATGCAGTTGCATAGCAGCGTATAAATTTCCATACATTTTCGTCTATTTTTTTGAATAGCTCGTTCGCCATTGTTGATGATTTATTTTTCCACTTACGTGTAAAATATAGTATTAATTAATTTTCAAAACAGATGCAACACTCGACATTTGACAACAACAACAACAGTTGCAACAGTCAGAGCAACAACAGTTGCAATTGCAGAGTTGTTTAAATATTAGTCAGCCGCACTACACTACGTATACGCAATTTTAAATTATTTGCTGATTTATGAAGAAGCCACTGCAGAATTGCAATACATTTTATTTATTCACCAATTAAAGTGCACTAAAAGTTAACCAAACTTGTCGGTTTCTTTTCATTCTCAATTATTTTGTATAATTTTCATAAGTTGGCTTTCTGCCAAACAAAGCAAACAATGATAAGTTTAGTATACTTTCAAAGAAGAGGGAAGACTCAACTGAGATGACGCCAAGCAAGCGTAATAGGCTAAAATATATCGCGTATTTAACATTGAGATAGTTTATGGAATCTACAGCTGTTTTACTCCCTGATATTTTAAATTTAATTTGAAATTTAAAATATGTGCGACGCTAGAGCTCTATGCCAATAGAATTATTTATTTAAATGATATATAATTAATTTTAATAATAATCTTCAATTGACATCTGTAAACAAACTTGTAACACTAATTAGTTTATAGTATCATTGTCTTAATTGCAATTAATTCTCAAGTTTAACAGGCATTTTAACTGACGCGCTGTTTATTAACAGCGGTGATTAACAGTGCTCTGTTAACAGTCGCCCCACACAACTTGTGTTGTATGTTTTGTCAATTTCTTTTGTTATGTTGCGACTGTTTGTCTATGTTTTCTTACTCTTATTCACCCTCATGTATAAGCTCATCTACTCTCCCGCTCTTATGTTCTCAGTGAATAATATAAAGCCGCTGTGTACATTTTAATGGCAAATCTGCTGCCATTTGCGGCACATTTCGCGTACAATTTTCATTTTTTGTTATGCCCACATATTTATTTTCATGGCTCGTTCGGCTATGGCCCTTCGACTGATGCCATGATTGGGGATGGAGTAGGGAAAGAGGATGGCGAGGGTGGGCTTGGGAGGCGCAGCATGACGAACGTCGTAAAGGGGGCGCACTTTACATTTGTTTTGTTTATTTTGGCGTGAGCGTTGCATGAAGAGCGACGGCAACTGCCGGCGACTGCTACTACTAGATGAGAGAGTAAAAAATGAGAGAGAGTGGGTATGCGTATGCTGTGTATGTGTGTGTGTGGGTGAGTAGTCGACGCTGTTGTTGTTGGCATGCCATTTCCCGTTATCAGTGGCAGACTTTCTGCCAACCTGCTGCCAGTTGCCGTCGCCTCGAAAGTCAGCGACGGCGCGTCGGTTCAACGGTGACGTCGACAGCGTCGCCACCGCCAACGGTCTCTCTCTCTGCTGACGTCGCATCGTGTGCGCCACGCCAGCTAATTTTGGATATCTAAGCGAGCAAAAATATTTTTAGCAACGTTGTGGCGTCGCGCACGGCAGCCACATGCAGATTTTTGCAATTGTTTGCCATATTTGGCCGCTGGCGTCAACGTTAACGTCGGTCCCGACGTCAGCGTTAGCGTCAACGTTAGCGTCGGTGTTGGCGCTGTTGTTGCTTAGTAATTATTATTGCTTTTGAGTTGCGTTTACGCTGCATTTGTTGTTAATCAGTATTCTGTCTCTTTCTATCTCATTACAGGTGAGTCTCATTTTAAGTGTCGCGAACGCTTAGTGTTAAGCTGAAAAGTACGTAAGTACCGTAAATATTAATGCGAGTGCCAATGTAAAATGGAAAGGGGAGTGGAAGTGAATAACGAAACAAATGTTAAGTAGATACTGATAGATCTGATATATGTGGGAGTAGATAGATTAGAAACTTTATTAAACTATCATTTTAAGTGTCTTATAAATTTCGAGAGAGGAATTTCAGTTTTTATTCGAATTATATGACTAGAAGAAACTCCCAGTACATAAGTACAACAGTTTATATAAACGGTTTTTATCGAATCATAATTATAATCAACGAAATGGCCTAAGAACTCGACTCGCATGTGGATTGCAATCGCCAAGATATCCACACATACAATAATAGATAAATATTGTGGAGAATTAAGTACCAGACGTTTGCCTTGAAAGGTTAAATATCAAGTTCTAGTCGGTCTTATCCTGGAACTTAATCAAATCATGAGCTGAGAGTGACATAAAATCAAATCGTAAACCTCAAACCTTAGCAAACAAAGCTTAACCAACATCGTGTGAGCGAGAGAAAGAGAGAGCGAGAGAGGGACACCAACACTGATTTAGAATTGTGTCATCGCGAAAACAAACAAAGTCAGTTTTCACTTGTCTGTGACGATATTAAAAGCCAAGCCAAAGCCAAGCAGAGACGAAGCGAGGCGAGCCGAGACTCGGCGAATTGAGACTAGCGACGTCGCCTTGGTCTCCACCCACTGCAGTAGCAGCAGCGCCTCAGCCAGCTGCTCTGCTAACTGCACTGTTGCAGCGACGACTGCATTGCGTTGCTTGTTTCTTCATTTTCTTTCTTTACACATTTTTTTTCCTATTGCATACACCGACACAAACACATTTGCATTTATAGTTCTGTTTTTGTTGTTCTTCTTCTTCGTTTTCATCATCATCATCGCCCAGATTTAAAGTGTTTACATATTGCGTTTGAATTATCGTTGAAAATTTTTCATTTGCTGGTTTTTTCCCTCTTTGAAATTAAATGTTGTTGTTGTTGCTGCTGCTGGCGTGGCCTCTTCATTTTTATATTTAAGCTAATTTTAGTATTTAGCTTTCCATTTGCATTTCAATTAGAAAATATATGTACGAAACATATGTATATTATACATACATAATAGATGTACAAATATCTGTAATACTTTGAACTGAAGACTGTACTTTTCATTTTGTTTGTTATTTGTGTATATGTGTGGCGCCATTTGAAATCTTTGTCGAAATTAAGTAGCAATTACATTATATACTTAAGTGTTAATTAACATACAAGTGTTTCTGTTAACTTTGGAGATCGAGCTACTGTTATTGACAGCTGCAAGACATGCACTGCACATTATGGGCTTAAGCTTAGCTTTGCCTAAGTTCTAATTCTCTCGCTCTTTTAGTACTTTACGCTCTCGCTGTTAAAAGCAACGACGCGTCGCGACGCTGACCTCGCTCTGTTCTCTCTGTTGCTGCTCAAGTCAAGTTTTATACGTCGCAATTGAAGCGCAGTTTGCTAAAGTTGCGTTGCTGCCCAGTAAGCAATAACAACAATAACAGTAAAATCCCTTGAAGCGTTGAGTTGTATTCAGCAATGTTTTTTCTGTGCGCTTCGGCTTGTTTGATTTGGCTTGCTCACCTTCGGCTCAACGAATAGCAACAACAGCGGCTCGTGCTGTTACATTTGAATGAGCACGTAGCTGCTGCTGCTGCTGTTGTCTCGACTGCGCTGCTTTGGCATAGCAGTTGGAGGTGGTGGGCAACAGTGTCGCTGACGCTAACGTTAACGCTTACGCTGTCGTTGTAGTCATTTATCACCGGCCTTTTTTTGTCCAGTCTCTCTGTCTCTGCTTCTAATGCTGCCTTAGTCTTGGTCGGCCGCGCTGCCTCCGCGCCGCGCGTCGCCCGCATTTGCCATAAATATCATATTAAATATTTGCCATAGAATCGTCGTCAGCAGCGACGCGACGTTTGCATTACCGCCAAATGTTGTCTGTTTATCTCGCTAGTTATTGTTTTGCAGCCGTACACACATACACACATAGGTGGTTGTCACGAGGAGGTGGGGTGGAAAAGGTGGAGGGGGAGAGAAAAGGTTGAGGGACATTTGGCAAGACGGTGGTTGCTAACTTTTGTGGCATTGTCAGTTGATTGGATTGCCATGAGATGAACTTGGCGGCATGTGTATGAGTGTTTGTGTGTGTGGCTTGTGATTTATGAGTCCCCAGTGCTGATATGGGATATAGGATATGGATATGGCAATAGTACAATGATACAATGTGATTAGCCAGGAGGGTGCTGCCAATACTCGTCGAAACGCTAAGCAAACCCAATCTACAAGTCATTTCCATCTTCCCACAATAAGAAATCACTTTCCCACGGACGTATAGAAAACTGTAGTCTTTTGGGGGTATATCAAGAAGTAGCAAGTGTTCTATAAAAAATGAGTTACTTTATTGAGGGGCTGAAATGACATATGTATGTATCTACAGATCATATTATATTTTTATTAATTTATTATAGACCGTCTAAGAGCAGTCGACAAATGAAATTAAATATTGCCAATTAAACTAGGAATATAAATTAATATAAACTTTAAGTCATGACTGAAAAGAAGAAACAGTTAATGACTTTTGTCAGACAATATCTTTATGTCTTTAAACATCAATTATAGTTTGTGTCCTTAGTTACTGTGTCTGTAATTCTTCAGTAACTAAATTTGTAATTTTTCAAAATATTTTATTTATTCCAAAAAGTTTCTAATTTAATGCAAATAATTGTGTAGAGTTCAGGGTATCCAATTGTCTCCACTTGTTTAATTTATTAAATGTACTTATATGCAGGTTAGCTGCTAGTCAAGTACTCCTTTTAACTTAAAATAATAAACTCGGAAGGCGTCGAATCTGGTCCAAAAATCTAGAAAATATTTCAGGAAAATCTGAAACAAATATTTATTTAAATTTTGTTCGCAATCTTTTGGTAAAATGCATAGATTCGATGATCAGATTTTCACCTGTGGCTTTGAGGTATTCGGTGAGGTGCAGGGCGTGAAGCTGCGTCGAGCGACCCGATCGCTGGCGCTGTCGAACGGTGTACGTGGCTGGGTGATGAACACGGATCGCGGCACTGTCCAGGGCGAACTGGAGGGTACTCTGCCAAAGGTCAATGAACTCAAGTTCTGGCTGCTCTGCTTTGGCAGCGAACGGGCCGTTATCGAGCGGGCCGAGTTTACGCCCACCAAGGAGATACCTGTGCATAATTTTGATGATTTCACCATACGCAAACAACCATATCAAATTGAAGATCACTAGAGAATTGAGGAAAGACAAAGAGGGAGAGAGACGTAGAAACCTTGTAATTGTTTTGGTGTTGACAAAATTGATTGATGACTGACTGATGTATTGGTAACGTTATGTTCTGTTTAGCTTAAAGACGAAATAAACTTGGTGCAGATCTTAACAAGGTTCCCAGCTTTAGGTTGAGGCATCATTTATAAACCTCAAGCTCGCTGCCAGCTACTAATTAAGCAAGCTACACACACACACACACACACACACACAAATACACACTCTGAATATCTATAGCCGGACAGAAAGACACTCAGACTCAGAGACAGACAGTCAGACAGACACCTGCAGCCTCTGGCTGGGCCGCATTTCCAGTTGAGCGACGCCGCCCCAAACTGGCAATGAGTTTATTTATTTATTTTTTCTACGATTTTTTTTTACCAGACTAGGCAACAACGAAGCAACAGCTAGAGAAACAAAGTCATAGAAATGGCAGCCATTGTTGTTGCCACTGCCGCCACACGTTGGCAAATTGTCATGAAAGAGTGGAGCATGGCATAGATATAACTCAAAGTTGCCACAGATGTAGTCAGATATTCGATAATTCGATATAAAATATATGCATCAAATAAATATTCCAGTGCGCTATTAAGCTTTACAGGGTCTCAGCTATTTTCTTATATATGTATGGTAAAATTCTATTTTGCAAAGGGTTTAATTCGTTTTTATTGAAATCTCAGCAAAATAAGCAAATGTGCAAATACAAATGCATATGATTTTAATTTATTGATTTCAATTTGAATTATTTTTCTTAATGTTATATAATTTCTTTTATATTTCTATATATACATACATGCATATTTCAAAATCATTGCATGAATTAAACATATTTTTGAATTTATCATATTTGAAAAATATGAGAATATAAAAATTCATATTTCGTACTTTTATACTAATTTTAAATATATAATAGTAAATTAATAAAATATATCTTAATAATATCATTAATTATTATTATATTATTGTTTTGCAAGGGTATCTGTGCTTCGCGTACTTGCAGTAGCTGCATATATTATTCGTTTCTCATGTTGTTGTTATTGTTTTTGAGTACTCAATGCCCTCCATGGGTCGCTAGCTACAACGCAACGCTGGCGTTGCCGCTGACGCCGAAGTCGACGCTGACGCCTGTGCACTGCGCATAATCACAACAAAATCAAATAAATGAGACGCCACTGACAAAACAGCAACAACAACAGAAGCAGCAGCAGCAGCGCGACAACAGTAACAGAAACAGTAACAGTATCGTAACAGAGCTCTGCAAAACAAAGCGTCGCTGCTTATTTGTGTTTCTGCGTGTATGCGATTCTGCGTTGTCGTCGGTGTGTGTGTGTTGGTAACTTCGTTGAATGCGTAACAGGCGCACAGAGACAATAGGCAATAACATAAAACATAAAGCAACAGCAGCAGCAACAACATTTTGCCATGTTGCAGTCGGAAACCTGCTGTTGTAGCTGTTGCTGTTTCTGCTGCTTATGTTGTTGCTGCGGTATTTTTATAGGTTAAACTGCAAAGTGTTGTGTGCGTTGAGGAGTATGACCAAAGGGGCGTGGGGTGTTGGGAGAGGGTGTAATGGTGGTGTGCTTTGGCTGCGGCTCTTACTAGTTTCAGCCGGCCGGTGTCGTTGCCACTTGACTATTAAGAGAGAGAAAGAGATAGAGAGAGATAGCTAAAAGAGAGAGATAGCAAAAATACAGAGCGTAACTTGAACACTTTACACTCAATGTAATGTCTCTGTCTAGCACTATCTCTCTCTCTTTTATCTCGTTCTCTTTCTGCCAGGCTTTTTGAGTGATTCCCGCCTTGGGCTGCTGTTAACGCCGCTTTAAAGGCGCCCGTAGCGTCAGTTGCCACTCAATGGCGACTCCGAGTAGTTGCTGCAGGGGATTTGCGTGGGGGAAAGAGGGAGGCGGGCTCAGAGTATTCAAGGAGCTGTGTGCCAGCTTTTTGACATTCCTTTGCGCATTCCGCGCGCGTTGCCAGCCACGCGTCGCTGTCGGCGTCGCTGCCTGTTCTCTCTCCCCGTTGCTTCCGGTGTCACTTCCTTATTTAGTTGTTTACATTGTTGTTGTTGTTGTGAGGGTTGTGAAATTTGAGTGTTAGCCGCCTTGGTGCCACCAAGACCAAGTTTTAACTCCACTCGAGAGTCCTTGTTACAGTTATACACGCAGAAGGGGGATGGGGTTCGAGTAGAGTAGAGGGAGAGGTGAAACATTTCAACTTAATTTAACAGTCATCAAATGGAATTCAATTTGCCTCAAAGGCGTGCAGAAATATAAGCAACAACAATAAGAACAGCAGCAATAAAATACATATATTTATACAAAACTTAACTCTAGCCACCACCCACCTACCCCCTTCCTCACCCTGATCATCTGCAAAGTATTGTCATTAGTCGCGTTATTATTGAGGCTATTATGTAGTAATCAAATTTATCGCACACTTTGCTACACACACATTTAAATATTGCGACCTGCCTGGCAACGAAGAAAACAAGTCGGAAAACTTTTATGACGCCAAAACAGAAACAACAACAATATCAACAAAATTATTACGATGCGAGAAGAAGAAAATGGAAATTGAAAATGAGTTGAGTGGCGGTCGCGACACACATACATACATATATAAATGCAAACACTTTGCACAAATATTTGTGTCATTAAACAAATGACAAACGAATTGGTTTGAACATGAAAGCTGAACAGCAGGCAGCGGGCAGCGACGTCAACGTCGACGTCGACGCTGACATGCAACAACGCGAGTTGGCAAAAAGCTAACAGAGACGAACACAACAACGACGACGACGCTTAACTGATAAGCCAAGCATTCTGCAGCGACGCGCTGTTAAGCTAACAGATATCTTAGCATAACTGAACATAACTTAACATAACAGACTGACAGCCACCCCCACAGTAACATACACACGCACTCACAAACACACATACGCGGGCACTTTACAGCGCTAAAAAATTCGCTTGGCTGCTTCTGCTGCTGCGGTCGCTGTCGCTGCCGCTGCTGCTGCAACAATGCAAACGCAAACTTTCTCGCTGCTAGCGTCGCTGTCGGCTTTAACTTGACTGTCCGCATTCGGTTCGTGCTGCTTCGCTGGCAGTGGCTCGTGCCAGTTATAATCCGACTGCCAAACGACTCACGACAGCAGCAGCCGCAGCAGCAGCTAAAAGCAACAGCAGCAAAAACAACATCAACAACTGACAGCAGCAAATCACAAGCCGAAAAGCAAAAGAAAAGTGACGTTCGTTGTGCGATTTGTTTTTGTTTCCTCAGTAATTAAAAAAATACAATAATTCGAAAAGCAACAAAATACAAGAATTTTCAGTGTAAACGTCTAAAAAATATTAACTCAGCAACAGCAACAGCAATAAAAGGCAAAATATTCAAAATATAAAATAAAGCAAATGAAATTAGTGCGAAATTCTCTAAATATTTACATATCTTTGGGTTTTAATTTATTTGCTTTCATTTTTTAAATTGTTACAGTGAATTTTATTAAAGAAAATCCAGTAATAGAAAAACTTAAATAAACTAACAAAAATTAATAAATTCAAATAATATGTAACTATATAGACATTTTAAAAGTTTTATTTGAAACATATTAAATGCTCAACAAAAAAAAAATATATAATAATTCATTAACTGTTAAATGCTGGACAACAAATAATTAAAATAAACTTTATTCCTATTATAACCTATTAAAAATAATATAGAAAAGTGCATTAAAATTCGTAAAAAAAATAGTTTTTTAATACATAATAAATAATATAAAACTAAAAATATAAATTATAATTTGATAAATGTTTAAAAAAACTCTATTACAATTCAATTGCAGCAGACAATTAAAGTTTTGATTTGTTTATTCTTGTTATAGTCACAAAATAATTCAGCATAAATTTATGCATAACATTCTTGTGAAAATGTTTGTTTATTTTTTGCTGTCTTTCCTTTGAGAAACTTTTGGGCCTCTTGACTTCTCTGTGAATGAGTATGTGTGTATGTGTTGAGTTTTGTCTGTTTATTTATTTGACATTTGTATTTCTTTTGAGAAATTATGCATAGCAAATGCAAATTTATTAGGTGCGCAGCTATTAGATATTATCCCCTTGGCCCTCTCTCTTCCTCTCTCTGTCATTGAGTTTTTCCAACGCGAACGAAATTAAAAAACATAAATCAAAGTATGCAAAATAAATCAACGAAAATTGTGCGGACAATCTAAGTTGCCTCTCTCTTTCTCTCCCATTCCATCCATTTCTCTCTCAAGAGGCGCTAATAAAAAGTAAAGTGCAAAAAAAGAAAATAAGATATAAATAAGCCAATTAATTTAGAGGCATGTTTGGAATTAATAAGGGAAACCGTTAACGGAAAACTCGATGAAAAATTTGAAATATTTCAATTCATCCGGGAATTATCGATTGTGAATAGGAAGACTAATAATCATATAATTTTTATATCTGTATGCATTAATATCAAAGAAAAGTTTGTGTATTTTTTTTTAAATTTTATTTGTGATCTTAAGTAGAAAATTCATTTATTCGTTGCTTTTTATCTTATTCTAACTTAATACTCACTGAATAAATTCACTAGAGAAACAAACAAATACACAAAATGTACATGCAACAACACACAACAACAACGGCAGCTATAAAAAAAAGCTGGCAACAAACTGGATGCAAATGGCCAGAAGAAAGAAAAGCCAAGTCAATGAGGCGACTGGGGAGTCTCTAGAAAATGCGGTCGCTGTTGATCATTTATATGCATTAGGCTCTTAATATTATTATTACAATTACTTATTATTATTATTATTTCTCTTTGTCTTATTGTTGTTGTTGTTGTAGTTACAGTTGAGATTTTGTTGAAATTAATTTTGCCATCATATTTTCTCATTATTTTTTCGCAAGCAGTTAAATGAGTTGAAAAATGATTTATAATTTTTTTTATACCCTGTACTACATGATAGACATAATAAGGATAGAACCAAAGAATGGAAAATAAATGGAATTCAATTTTTCTAATTGGCAGCATTATTTCCTAGATATTTTAAAAATTCACTCTAGTGATCCTCGGCGTTTTGATAAGTTTCAAAAATCTAGCATATCAATTTCATATTGTTAGGGTATTGCCTAGTCAAGAGCTTCTCATCTTATACAGATTTACACTTCTTGTTGTGGATTTTACATATTTTTTGTTTCTGTCCAAGCGCGAAATTTCTTATAATGTGCAAATAAATTAATAGTATGGAAAATGTAATGCGAGCATGCACAGAAGAGTGGGCGTGGTACAGCCCTCTTTTATCGGCTTTCCCCACCTGACTACAAATGCGACTGGTGTTTGGCGTTGGCCAGTCTAAAATATTACGCATACGTCGTGAGTTGCAGGTTAAAATTTGCAAAGAATTAGGTGGGGAAAGAAATAATAAATGGTCAAATAGGGCAGTTTTAAATGGATATATATTCGTAGTACCTCATGCCCTTATGGCTGACAATTTAATAGAACACTTACATTAATTGTAATAGAGGAAGAGACAGAGAGAGAGAGAGTAAAAGAGAAATTCCAGAAAGTTGCAATATTAATGAGGTAACATTTCTGCGATAAAGTAATGTTTTAAATTGCTGACGCCTAAAGTTTATATGAATATAAAAAATGGGTAAAAATGTGGTCCATATTAACTGAGTATAAAAAAAAGGTAGTGATTCTATATGCATACATTAAATATTAAGTAGACCTGTTGACAGCAAATATTAATTTTAAAAGCATAATTAATTGCATTTTTTATAATTAATATGAGAATTTGTTTTTCATATATTTTGTATAACTTATAAGAGAATTTTCCACTAAGTAAAATTCATTTTGCTTTAGTGTGTTATTTTCACTTGACATATTTCGAACTAATTTTTCGTTGTTTAATTTCCTCCTAATTCGCTATCGTCAGAATTAAAGATTGAGATTGATCAATCGCCGTTAGCTGAGCTGATAACACATTTTGGATTATAAGCCCGCTTATTAGCATGCTTCCCGCACTCGACACTTCATCGACCTCTCAACAAAACAACAAGAAGAACAACAACGCTCTTAACGCCTATCAACACCTTCAAACAGCTCAGAGCAAAACAACGTACTAAACACAACTCGACTCAACTCTCGACAACTCATCGCAAGCTCAATTCGCATTCACGAACACACACTTAAGTAGGGTGTTGTTTGTAGGTGATAAGGAAGAGTGAAAAGAGGGGAGGAGTGTGTTAGGGAATTCGTGAAGGCTTTCCACGAATTTTTCGACCACTTCCGTTGGCTGGTTGGGTGGGCAGTTTACTGGTTTTCATTACTCGCCACTCGTTGCTCGCTGCTAATTCGCATTAATCATACGCCGCGTTGTGCACAGCATTTATTTATTTTATTTTTGCAGCGCGCGCCGCATTGAAACATGAAAATGAAATTCAGACAAAGCAACAGCAAGAGCAACAATAACAACAGCAAAGCTTTTCACATTTTTATTTTTACACGCAAATTTACTGACTGTCGTCGGTGTCGTCGTCTTTGCTTCTTACTCATATCGCTGTCGCCGTTGACGTCGCTGTCAACGACGACGCCAACGTCGCGGCCAGCGTTGCTGTTGCTGTTGCTTATTTTAATGTGTCAAGGTTCGCGGCATCATATTTTGCGCTTTGTTTCAGTGCGCTTCAAGCGTACAAAATTATTTTAGCCGCCAACTGATAGGGAACCACAGACAGAGAGAGAGGGAGAGGCAGAAAGACAGGGAGAGGAAGTGGGGGAGGTGAAGAGCAACATATGAGCAACAACTCTCAATAATAACTCTCAGACACACATTTCTGACTTTCTTTTCGCCAAGTAATTAAAATACAGAAGTAATCGTTGTACAGTCAAACTTATTACATTATTACCTGAAATATCTCAACTATAATACTATGCAAATCAGTGAAAAGCTTCTCAGAAAATAAAAGAATAAGGAAAATGTAACCTATTACAATTTATTACTAGATACATGAAATACATCGTGTAAACTCATACTAATTAGCGTAGATTTCTGTAAGCTTGAGATAGATTTAATCTTTCCATAATTAAAAGTTGATCTTAACTTAAAAGTTGGACTTTAACTGAAGTTCTAAACTCAAGCTGAAAATAATGTTGAATTCTTGCTTAGTTATACGCAAGAAGACGATGTAAACGAAGACGAAGACGTATCGATAAATGTAAATTCAGAGCTGAGTTGTACAAGAAAAAGGGGCAAAAGTGAGGAGCGTAGACAACGTTCATAAGTCTGAATGTATATAGTACTTATTTATGTATATATGTATGTAGTTGTAGGTGAGTTGCAAAGTGTGTAAGAATACATAAAAGAGCTTCAAATGGTATAGAGAGAGTGAGAAAGAGAGGGGGATAGGCAATGAGCGAGCGAGTGAGCAAAACATTTTTATTACCGCAGCAGAGTCGTAAAAAACTAAATTACTTTTAAGTTTGTAAATTGTGCGAGTTGCTTTAACGCTCTAAACGGGCCTCAATATTCGACCCGAGTCTGCCAATGTGTGAGTGCTTGTGTGTGTGTGCAACATAAGTTTAATATTGTGGCAAGTTCCCCTCTCCTCCCCGCATATGTCTTGGTTACCACCTACAACGCAAGTTTTGCATTCTTTGTGTCACGTTTTCATCGAGAGAGTTGCCCACAGAGTTGTACAGATGAGAAAAGCTCTGCCAAAATGAGCAGAGGAGCTGCAGGAGGAAGTAGGAGAAAGGAAGGGGTATTTATGAAAGAAAAGCAAATTTATGAAACGGCATTTATTCATAATGAGTCGAGTGAATAAATGAATGGGAGAAAAGTGTTTGGCGCGTGTTTGTATCGGTTCACTCCGTTTTATGACAACGAACCGAGAGAAGATTTCGAGTTCCCAGCCAGAAGCAATTGGGTATATTGCATTGGGTGTGAGTGTATAAGTGTGTGAGTGTATGAATGTTTGAGTGTATGAGTGTCATAAAGTTATTAACTAGTGTTGCGAACGTTTGCATTAGGGAAAGTGCTTTCGAAGATGCAGAGAAAGAGAGAGAGAAAGAGGGACATAAACTTGATGTGAATCATTTTATTAGAAATATGAATATCGAAAAGGATGTACTGTATATGACATAGATAGATTTGATTGTTCAAGTTGTCTCTTTCAAGTTTAAATATGAACAGGATCTTTATATTTGTTAAAAAATCACATTCATTCGAGGTTATATTCGTATTTTTTCAATTGTTGTTAAATATACTTTCTATGGCTATTAATGGATTGAACGTGAAAAACTTTTGAATACGAATAGTATTCACAATCTTTATTTTCTAAGATATGTTTTTCAAAATTTATATTCATTTGAAAATCACTTGCAGTCGCACGCAAGATCGTTTTAATACTGTGAATAATGAGCAACTTAACTGTACTCAATTGAGTACTTAAGTTAGAAAAGGTGAATCCCCATTTTTGTCTCTACTCTCTCGCTCCCAGAGCTTATGCTTATATATGTGTGTGTGCATGCACATAGTCCCGTGTCAGTTTACTGTTCAATCCATTTCGCAACTCCCCATTACGTATTAAGTACATACTCATTTACACATCCATACAAGTATGATTGTACTCACATTCAGTTGCTCTTCTTCTGCTGCTTCAGTGCTGCCCTCAGTCAAGCCCGTATAAAAAAAAGACAACAACAATTACAGCAAGAGCAATAACAACAATTACAGTGACAGCAGTAAGAAAACACTCGCCCCTGCTGTCCATTCGCGTGGCGCACACCTCACGACCCCTAGGCTCCCTCTTCTGCTGCTGTTGCTTCTGCTGCGCCTATTCGCTGCTATTTTGTATACATTTTGCATTAATTAAAAACAAAACAAAAACAAAATAAATAAATAGCAAAAGCCGCGCGCGCGATGTGATCCGAAGCGAGCGAGTGAGCGAGCGACGAAGCGGCCAGAGACGAACGATGCGAGCCGAGCCGATCAGATCCGAGCCGAGCTGGGGCCATAGCAAGCAAATAAGACTGAAAAGCAAACACATTCTGATTTAAATGTGATTGTTTTTCTTTTGCATTTTGCTTTTCGTTTCGTTTCGTTTTCTTTTCTTGCCTTTTGTTTTGTTGTCGTCTTTTTTATTTTCTTGTTACACTTGCGTAAAAAAGCGCAGGCAACAAGCAGCACCAACAAAACAAAAGCAACATAGCGACGTCGCGTCGCAGTTTGCGTCGCAGTTGCCACCCGCTCTCTCCCACAATCTGACATTCTCATACTCACTCTCGGCGTTGGTCTCTCTCTCTGCGTTTCAGTTCAGTTCAGCTCTGTTTTGTTTTTGTATTCTGCCGCTGATTAGAAGTGTTTTTGAGTATTTTGTTGTGTCTTTGCACTTTGCATTTCTCTTTACTTTTGTCTTTTGTATGTTTTCAATAAATTTTATGCACGTCTTCTTTTTATTATTTGTCAACTCAGCGAATTTTACTTGTCTTTTGTTGCTATTCTTGTTGAACTTTTGTCAAGTGTTAATCGAATTGTAGCTTTTATTATGCAGCTACCAAATCAAATTGCAATCAAAAGAACTGAACAACATATACACAATAAAAAAAAAGAATATTCAGAGTGTACTCGAATAATACAAATTAAACAAATACAAAGAAAAAAAAAAGACTTAAAAAAATCAAATCAAATGAGCGCACGCAGCAAACGCAACAAAATGCAACACTGTCGACGCCTGGCAACACTGTCGACATTCTACAACACTGGACGACAACGCAACTATTATCAAGTCTAGGCCACTAAATCAAAACCTCAAGTGATAAAACTCTTTTAACAACTCGCATCAGTTTCAAGCATAGACTTCAATTTCCAAACACAAATCTGAAATCTATGTAAAACTCATCTCAACTCGATTCTTATCTCGTACTTGCTATAACTATCGTATAATACCTTGCCTAACCGAGAATAAGAATTAATAAAAGAAATATCTATGAATATTTGGGTAAGCTGTAACATAGATTTCAAGTTATAACTATTATTATACAATTAAATTTTACTTAAAAAGCTGTGCTAAATATATAGAAAAAAAAGTTTAGATGCTAAAAAATAAAAAAAAATTATTTGAACGAAATTACTTAAATTTAAATTAATTTAGAGGCCAATCTATAATCAGAACTTCATTCCTTTGGGAAATCTGTTCAGTTCAAAGCTTTGATAGTTTAGAATTGGTCCGATTATCGACCTACCCATTTAAAAGTTATTGCTCATTTTGGCGTGTTTTTTACAAAAAATTAAACGTCTCAAAATGAAGTTTAAATGTAAACTATTATAAAAAAAGTATTAAAAATTTTCAGATCTAGCTATAAATTAGCTAAAATGGCAGCACAGCTACTGACTGTACTTACGATTGTCAATCGATCATTAAAGATAAGCCAACAATACCTTTCTTAAATTTTGAATCCCATTTGAATTACTTCATTCATTTAATCAGCTCTTAATATTAATCTTTATCCATATTTCTTCTTCTTTTTATGCAATACAGCAACAAAAAATCCTAAAACGACCAGCGGAGGATGTTGACAATGGCGCCGAGAACTTTGAACCGCCGCATAAATTTCCCAATAACAACAATAATAATAATAGCAATAATAACCACAACAACAATAGCTCAAGTGGCGGCGTTGGCGGCGGCTCGGAGAATCTAACAAAATTCTCAGTTGAGATTGTACAACAATTGGAGTTTACGACATCGGCGGCCAATTCACAGCCGCAACAGATTAGCACCAATGTCACTGTGAAGGCGCTGACCAACACCTCCGTCAAGAGTGAACCGGGTGTGGGCGGCGGGGGAGGCGGTGGCGCCGATCAGCAGCAGCAGCATCAACAGCAACAACATCAGCAACATCAGCAGCAGCAGCACCAACAACATCAGCAACAACAACACCAGCAGCACCAACAACAACAACAGCAACACCAACAGCAGCAGCAACAGCACCAACAACAGCAACAACAAGGCGGCGGTCTGGGTGGCCTCGGCAATAATGGGCGTGGCGGCGGCGGTGTTCCTGGCGGTGGCGGTATGCCCACAGGACCCGTCGGCGGTGTCGGCATGGGACCCAACATGATGTCCGCTCAGCAAAAATCCGCTTTGAGCAATTTGGCCAATTTGGTGGAATGCAAACGGGAACCAGATCATGATTTCCCCGATTTGGGTTCGCTGGACAAGGATGGTGCGAATGGACAGTTTCCGGGCTTCCCGGATCTGTTGGGCGATGACAACTCGGAGAATAATGATACCTTCAAGGATCTCATCAACAATCTGCAGGACTTTAATCCCAGTTTCCTCGATGGCTTCGATGAGAAGCCGCTGCTGGACATTAAGACCGAAGATGGCATCAAAGTGGAGCCACCGAATGCCCAGGATCTGATCAATAGTCTCAATGTCAAGTCCGAGGGTGGTTTAGGCCATGGTTTTGGTGGTTTCGGTGTTGGCATGGGCCTAGATCCGCAGTCCATGAAAATGCGTCCAGGTGTCGGCTTTCAGAATGGACCCAATGGCAATGGCAGCGGGGCAGGTGCGGGCGGTGGCAACGGCAACGGCAACAATGGTGGTGCTGGTGGTGGCGGTGGTGGTGGACTCATGTCAGAGCATTCGCTGGCTGCCCAGACACTGAAGCAAATGGCCGAGCAGCATCAGCACAAGAGTGCCATGGGTAACATGGGCGGTTTTCCGCGTCCGCCGCACGGCATGCAGCAACAGCAGCAGCAACAGACGCCGCAGCAGCAACATGGCCAAATGATGGGCGGTCCGGGACAGGGACAGCAACAGGGACGCTACAATGACTATGGTGGTGGTTTTCCCAATGACTTTGGCATGGCATCCAATGCCGCACAACAACAACAGCAGCAGCAGCAGCAACAACAACAGCAGCAACACTTGCCACCGCAGTTCCATCAGAAGGGCCCTGGGGCTGGGGCAGGCATGAATGTGCAGCAAAACTTCTTGGATATCAAACAGGAGCTCTTTTATTCCTCACAAAACGATTTCGATCTCAAGCGTCTGCAGCAGCAGCAAGCAATGCAGCAGCAGCAACAACATCATGCACAACAGCAGCAGCAACAGCATCCCAATGCCCCCAAGATGGGCGTGCCCATGGGCGGGGCAGGTAACTTTGCCAAGCAGCAGCAGCAGCAACAGGTGCCGACGCAACAGCTGCAACAACAACAACAATACTCGCCATTCAGCAATCAAAACGCCAACGCCAACTTCCTCAATTGCCCGCCACGCGGCGTTCCCCAAGGCAACAACCAGGCGCAGGGCAACATGCCACAACAACAGCAACAACAACCGCAACAACAACAGCAACAACCGTCCCGTGGCCCCGGCGGTCCGCAAACTAATACAAATGCTGGGCCTGGCGGCAATGCAGCGAACCCAACACAGCAGCAGCAGCAGCAACAACAACAGCAGCAGCAGCAGCAACAACAACAACAACAACAGCAGGCAACAACAACAACACTGCAAATGAAACAAACGCAACAATTGCACATCAGTCAACAGGGCGGCGGTGCTCACGGCATTCAGGTGAGTTCAGTTAACACTCGACAATTGCTCAAAGCTTTACATGTTGCTGCTGCTGGCATAGGCCAGCACGCCAGCAACAGCATTAACTGTATGAAGTTAAAACGCCTCCCCTTTTTATAATGCTGCTTATCCGAAAATATAACGCTACTTAATACCATTGACACGTATGTAAATTTCCCATGCATATTTAAGTTATCAGTGTAACGAAGTCAACAGCTTTGACGAAAAATCCAATCCAAGCATTGCCAAGTAACAACAGCAGCAGCGACGCTGGCGTCGACTGCGCTGCTGGCGCTAAAAGTGTAAAGTTTCGACCATAAGCCAACATATTACATATAACCATCCACAATTGACATACAAAAGTCGCAACGAGCAGGAACAAAGTTTCAACATTTCGGGGGTTGTTCTCAATTGTAATAATACTCGTATGTAGAATTCACTCGCAAATTCACTCAAATCAGCTCATTTCTCTCTCACCTCTCTCTCTCTCTCTCTGACTTCCACTGCTCTCAATCTCTCTCATTTACCCCACTCGTTGGGTGTTTAACCCTCTTTAGCTTCATCCGACCAAGTTTATCTCTGTCCATTAATTTTACCACACATCTGTTCATAAAATTGTCAGTCGGCCTGGCGTTCGGCTCAGTTTGTTGCTCGTGCCTCGTCGGAAAACAGCAACAGCAGCAGCAGCGGCGGCAACGGCAACACAGACGTCGCCGGCCATGTGCGCCATTTTCATTACGTGCCGCACGACTCGCAAATGGACAAAAAAAATAGAATATGAAAATAATAAAATAAAAATGAATGATATATCTTTGGCACGCTGAAGACTTAATACCCTTAAACCCAATTTTCGAACGATCGTTCCTATAACAGCTAAATGATTCAGTAGTCGTATTTTAGCAAAATTTTGTTTAGAGAGTAATATATGAGACAACAGCAAGTATATTGTTACCTGTGAGTTTTGTTCATATATCTCAGGACACAATAAGATCATTCCTATGACAGTTATTCGATAGAGAGATATGAACCAAATTTATTCAGAATGAATAACACAACATCAAAAGCAAATTTTGTCAAATGGCTTGAACCAAAATATAAAAATATCATTTAGTTTCATTAGCATAATTTAAAACTTTGAATCTGACAATCATAGCTGCTATATCGAACTCAGCTTATCGTCTTAAACAAGTTATTCTTGAGGTCCCTTAAATGTGTTACAAATTTCGAGACAAAATTAAAATACCCTCTGAAAGGGTATGCAAAATAAATAGACTAAAATCATTAATACTTGTAGTTGTTGTTGCTCCATTTTGGCTAGCAATGAATTCGTTGCTTCTACCGTGCAAAAAAGATGATAAAGTACTTGGTCAGTTCGTCCTTTCGTTGACTTCTGGCAGGACCAACATGGGCGGGACACAGATTCTCATTTCCGTTTACAATTTGTCCCAAAGGCGACTCAAATCACAGTTAATCGCTTTGAATACCTTTACAGTATTCAAATGAATAAGATATGTATAAAAGCAAAAATTGATGAGATTTCTAGTAGCTTCTGACTTATTCAAGAGTATATCCATATATTCAATTTCAATTTCTATTGACAAAGTAGCTTAATTATTTATGGATGTTTATGGATGTATTCAGATATTCACTTAATTTGCAAATTTAATTGGCTTTTAGATTAGTATTCATGAATACACTCATGAATGTATTCACATATTCATTTCAAAATAAAATGTTGCTAAAAGGATTATAACTATATTTGATAAGTATTCACGAATGCAGTCATGAGTGTATTCATTAATTGATTTCATAAGTAAATTATGTTAATTAACAATCAATCCATTACATTCGATGAGAGTTAGAGTATTCTCTTACAATGCATATCAACTTTAATTGCTGATAATATTTAAGCTAATGTACATTAGTTATTAGGATACACTCATGAGTACACTTACTTATTCAAAGTGACTGTTGTGTTAATATAATTTCAAAGCAAATGAAGTTTTACATTGCCATATTCATATTCCCTATTCTCTTGCTGTCTTTTGGCAAACTGACAAATTCAATGCACTTTGGGGGGCGTCAATCAATCAAATCAACTTTATTTTCCTATATGTATGCTATGTACTAATATATTCATAATAGGATGTGAATATATAAAGCAACCACAACACATTGACAAATGTTATTCAAATTTCTTTATTCATATCTTAATGCATATTTCCTTCTTTTCTGCCAGCTTCTTTTGTCTGCACTTTTGCAAGACCTCATTTTGTCGGTACTTTTCTCTCGTTCTCCATCTATCTTTCTGTCTCGTTCTTCATCTTTTTCTCGAGGGTCTCATTACAAGTTGTGCAGGTTGGGAACGCGTAGTAGATGCTTTGACTGAACTGAAACTGCACTCTTCGCTCAAATGATATTCTTATATTCCAGTCGGAGCACATGCCCTACCTAACCCATATTCATTATCCGTTCCAAATTGTTTTCCTGTTATTTCATAGCAGAAGCAACAACAACAACGATGAGGACGAAGACGAGAACGACAACAACATTTCATTTACAAAATGAAAGTGCAAAACTTTTTAAGTTAAGTTTCATGTCGCTGAGTAGTTTTCATCAGAAAAGCACCCAAAAAACGAGAAGCGAACAGAATCCAACAACTCGTTGCTCTTGTTGTTGTTGTTGCTGTTGCTGCTGCTGCTTTTGGCTTTGCCTTTGCGAAAGGACACGGGTGAAATTTCCGTTTTGCGCTTTAGTTTGTCCACGGTCCGAGCCGAAGAGCACCGACCAAACTCAAGTTTTCCCATGAATTCCGTTCATGCATTACCAAGTGCCAGGGCCTCAACCTCAACACTCTTTATCCTTCTCTATCCCCAAATAGCATCGCCCAGCCACTGTGTGCATATATAGAAATAGTTGTAGAGTCCAAGTTCAGGCCGCAACGAGTAAAGTAGATTGGCAAAAACTTGTTGACGATTGAGATTGAAATTTGCTTTAGAGAGTTGCTGCCGTTTTTCGAACACCCCTTAAATTTTGCCACCCTGCGGACATTAGCGTCCAGTTTTTCAAGTTTTAACACGCACACACACCCCCTTCATGAAATTCTCTTGCTGCTGTTGTTGCTTTTCGAAAGTCTAATGCATTGACTTTTGAGCCAATCCCCAAAAGTGTTTAACTGGCGACTTCTTATCTTCTGGTCGAAGAAAAGTCTCAAGTCAACACGTATACACACTTTGGTATAACGATATATTTGCATAGGTCTCATTAAGATCCCAAACAAGAGCTTGGCCCATGGCAACCCCCCAAAAAAGGCAACAAAAACAAAAACAGGGTAGCATCCACAACACAAAATATTGTTTTATCAAAAGACTGGCAAGAGAAACACTGAGTGCAAGAAATGAACACACAGCGTGTTAAATGTAAAATGTACAGTAAATATTACAACAAAATTAAGAAAAAGAAGATGAAGAAGAGCTACAGCAAGTGCAGAAAAGAAGAAGATAGAAAAAACCACGCAAATGAAATGAAAATAAATCTCTTTGGTCAATATTTGCCTAACGAGCTTTTTAGACCATTTGCCCTCAACGAGACTAAGAAAGGGGTTCAGGCCAACTCTGTATCGTCATAATGGAGTCCAAAGAATTTTCAATTCATATGCAAAGAATTTGTAAATTTTTTATGATAGATAAATGCCTTTTAACATGATTAAAGCAGATAAAGCTTGGATGTATTTGCTCTAAAATGATAGAAGCAACAAAAATGAGTATTGCTTTGATTCGAATTACACATTTTAAAATTTATTAATATATACGCAGAAAATCAGAACAGATACTTAAAAAATACATATACAAAGAAATGAGAAAATACATGAAAAAAATTTAACAAGTGTGAAAAAACCTCGAACATACTTAATTTGTTTTGCGCCAGAATGTATGCTATAGGCTTTTTCGAGGAATTCACCGTAGCTGGAGCTCGAAATATATTTCTTTTGCCCTGTTATTTATCACTCGTTCAGAGAAAATTCCTCTTTTAATTCTATATAAATTGTACATATATGGCAAGGCAAAAATCATTTTTTCCATAGCATTGCAATCAGGGCTCTTTTAAATGCGGTTTTCACAGAAATCTTGCAAAAAAGCAATTAATATTCCGAATTCGGAAAAATCTGTATAGGAGGTTAAAAGAAACATCTTTTCTAGAAAACATTCTGCAGAATTCTGAAAAATAAACAATTCGCTCTTTGCCACGTTTCCAACGAAAACTAAAGTTGAAAAACTTTTAAATTAAATTTGAATGCTTGCAGTTTCTGTGTAAATTGCAGGTGTATATTACAAATACATATCATATAATATTATTATAAATTTGATAAATGAAAAATATTCAGCGAATATTACGGCATTACACTCAGTGCTCAAGAAACGACTTGCTTGCGCTGCTTTGGTGTCTCACTCTCTCAAACTCTCTATGTCCATAACACGACGCTAACGTTGGCAGCAACGTCGACGGCGACGGCGACGCCGACGTCAACGAAGCCACATGACAGCAGCAGCAGCAGCGTCAACGACATGGATGTTGGCGTCGTTGGGTCGTCGTGTAAAAGTTCAATGAATTCAGAATGTTCACATTTGCATGTCCTGCATTAACTCGTTAAAATGCCAGCAACAACAACGACAACAGCAACAACCAAAAGTATAACACCAACCACATTGCCAGCTATTGTAGTTGTTAACTGCCAAAGAATTTGTATAAAATAATACACGATTAAGTAGTATATCATATATATGTATATATATACAAATATCTGATACATGTATGGAGAATTTGAGCAACAAAACAACAACCTTAATGACAACAACAAGAACAAGAACAACAACTGCCGTTACAAAAAGAAACAACATCAAAATGCCAGAGCGCACAAAAGTATGCAACATAAATGTGCGAAACGTGAAAATGTGCGGAAATTATATATTTTCAAGGGTGCAGATTTGAGTAGCACCAGTTTTAAGGGGCACTTTTATTTTTTTTCTTGGGAGTTGGAGTATCAAACTTTTACGACTATGCCGACGCGCCAAGTTAATGAAGTTACACATGCAACCCGCATGAGATGAAGAACACCAAGAAGAAGACAAAGATGCGATGCCATTGAGAAAATAACACAAAATTGTGCAAATGGCCCATTGTAATGGCTCTCAGTGCTGTATCAGAGTATCAGAGGGCAATAAATAATTTATAACCATAACGTAACAGATCTAGAGCTTTCCCCCGCCTCTGTTATCCAAATGTAATGGCCAACTCAAGAGTTGAGTCGAAAAAAAAAAAACAAAACAAACAAACGACTCGAGTTGAGTTGAGTCGTGTTGCAAGCCGAGTTGAGATTCGTTTTCACTCGAATGCTCGGACTTGGAATGTGGTTGGAAGTGCGCCGGCGTCGAGGCAATAAAACGAAGTATAAGTGTAAAGAGTAGTACGACATTTAGATACCCTGCAAAAAGAAAGAAATAAGAATAATTTAAATTTAAATATTAAATTAAATTGAAAACATTTATTGATCTAATGAAATAGATTGCTTGATTGAATAGATATCCTGTATAAGGAAAAATATCCAATTCAAATTCAGAATACTTAGATATCCTGTTATCACAGTAATATGCTGTGAATTTTTAAAGAATTACACAAAAACATGTTTAGCTTTTAAAATGTTAACTGGTAATCTGTATACCCTTTTTAATGCCTAGCGATTGCTGGGTATTTCAATGCCTTGACTGTCTTTTGGGTGGCTTGCTGATTGGGCGGGCTGTCACTTGCTGCGGGGACAGTAGAAGGAAGGGAAAGAGAGCTTCACAGGAAAACATTCGAATTGTTTAACAAACTCGTGACATAATTCGTTTGTTATGTCGTTGAGTGTGCCACAGCTTTTCTTGCCCCCCACCTATCCCCTTTTACACACTCTGGCTGTCTGTCCAGTAAAGCGAATTGAGTTGAGGATTATTATAAAGTTATGCAAAAGTGTTTAGAGGATTCTACGTTGTGCTGCTGTTTCCGTTTTCCTTAGCTGTTTAGTTGCTTAGCTGATATTCTTTAGCAAATAATGGCGACAGGTTTAGCTTCGAATCGACGGTCTTTGTTTTGAGATTCAATTGCATTTAGGGGATTATCGAAAACTTTAGCAGTAATTTGTTGTTAGCGAAAATCACCTGAAATATTTACGATGGCGAAAACTTTAACAACAAATTACAAAGTACGAGCTTGAAATGAACAGGCAGCATTTGCCCAGAATGCTATAAAATCTATGCCAGGGTTGCCACATTGATGTTCCATTCATAATTCAAAGCCTGCCTCCTTTTGTTGTTGTTGTTCTCGTTATTGTTGTAGTGGCCCCAATTTAGGCACATCCTATCATACGCAGCCCCGCCATTTTGTTTTAGGCTGCCATTATACAACGCATTTGATGCTCTCAAAGGTCACATTATTTACCTTTTATATTCCCATTCGTTTGGTAACTGTAACACCACTGTAGTGGGAGGGGAAGGGGGTGGAGATGCTGTGGGAATTGAGTTTGATGATGGGTTTTTCTTCTTCTTTTTTTTGTTTTTTGGCGCATCACAATATTTGCTGAAATTGTTCGCGTGCGCTTTCTTTTTTGGCCTGCGTTTTGGCCTGCCAAGAAGTTTCGTAATATTTTCGTCAGTTTTGCAGCGTTTCAATCAATTTTAGCCAGGTGTTGCCACAGCGTTGATGCTGTTGAAAGTGATGCCAGAGGCGTGCTCAAAGGGATGAGTATGTATGTATATAGTGGGTGTTAAATAATTAAGTTATCCAGCAAGAGAGAGAGAGAGCAGGAGAATAAGAGAGCTAATTTTTATCCATATCTATGTATGTACATATATATCTTATCTATATCCAAATCTATCTATGATATATCAAAATTTAATCTTAAAATATTCCCACTTTTTTAAACGTTTTTGTTTCAGAAACTTAGTTAATTAGGCTGCATAACTTACAAGTATTAACCAATGCGACATGGTCGATATTCTTATTGATTTGATATTTTCGATATGATATTCAGTGTGGAATTGTTCTATCGCTGTAAATATCGATACTTTTCTCACTATACCTATCCATTTATCTATCTTATATTCACAAGATAACGAAATTGCAGCTTAATTTCAAACTCCTCACCAGCTATTTTCCAATTGGTTGGCTTCTACCTTGGGACTTCAGGCCAAAACACCTAGAACTGGACCCGAACATTGGCTACCTGTGTAATTCCCCTTAGCTTAGCTGGCAATTGCTTCTTTGAATGTATGTGTGTGTTTATATAGAAACTGTATGCTACATTTTTCGTTTACTTCATTCGCTGTGGCATAAAATTTAATATTTGCGCGTGAGCTTAACCCCAAGTTGGTCCTTACACGTCCCCTTTCTGCCACATTTATCTATCGCCTGGCTTCTCATTCTGTGATTATTATGCCATGTAATCTGCTTCATATAACAACGCAACGACGACGACGATGAACAACGTGAAGCGTGGCAAGTGGCAAGTACTTTTAATACTTTCACCTTCTCGAGGTGGCAGCCCCCAGGCCAAAGTCAAAGTCCTGGGGGCCTTTTGGGAATTATCCATACATATTCATCGCGTTTCCATCCCCCTCCCTTTGCACACATGCATGTATTCATGCATATACCCACTTTTATATAGATATCCATGTATAAATATTTCAGTTTTTAATCTATTTTAATGGATATTATTTGATATGAACGAAGAAAGTCTTGCTTAGGTTTTACATATTACTTTCTATAATTTCGGTTCGCCATTTGTTGCCTGCCATACTCTCACCCTCTCCGTCTCTCTCCCTTTCCATTTTATTCTTCTTCTCTTATCTCTGCACTTGAGCTAAGTTTAATTTTTCTAATCTGGCCATAGCCGAACCAACAGACAAATCGTCGCAACTCGTCGGACACTTTTCGGACGCAACAAAGTATGCAACACTTTTTGCTACGCGCATATCTTCGACTTCTTGTGGTTGTATCTGTATCTGTGAGTTTCTATATCTGTGTATGCGCTCTGCAAACAGCTCACGTCGCATATTTATAGGCTGCCAGGCATAAAAAGCGATTTCAGCTCGAGCTCGAGCCGTTTGCCAAAAGATTTACAAAATGTTTTGCCAGTTATCTCCAGAGTTTCATATGAGTGTGTGAATGTGTGTTGTTTATTTTATTATATACTCTATATGTAACCTAACGCTCAAATAAGCTTAATACAATAAATTTTACATCTTTTTGTAAGGATTATTTTAAAAATTAAGGATATTGCTTTACTTAATTCATAAATTAATTTCTCAATTAATTAGAACTAAACTTTATAGAGTTAAAATTAAAATGATTGTCATTCAATATTGTTTAGTAAATTTAATTCAATTCTCTGATAATAAAAAAAGGGTATCAGCTGTCAAAAGGGTATCATTTCGTCGACTACTCACATTTGCATAACACACATATTTTTTGTACTTGTCTCAAGTCACTTTGGCTTAACTTGCATCCGTTTTTTGCATTTGTTTAGGCCAGCTCAAAGTTTGTTATCACCGACTGCAGTTGAATATTCAAATTAGTTTTTATTTATTTTGGCCTAGACCAAAAGAGCAAAAGACTTTCAAATAGATACGAATATATACTGAGCTGAGGTACTATATCAAAAAGTGTTTGTACAATTTGTTTAAATTTCATGCCACTCCAGACAGAAATTCATATAATATGTGTAGGTGTACTTGAGCATGTGTTTGTGTGTGTATGAGTGTGTCTGTGTGTGAAACATGCAAATAATAAAAATCATTTTATTCTATGCAACTGTCAAAGGCAGACAAGCTCAACAAACGAACGGGTTGAGCGTTGGTCAAGTGCAAATTGTTACAAAGAGGCATAGAGATAAAGCGAGAGACAAAGATGTAGAGAAAGAGCGAAGTGTAGTTAAGGGTAACCAGCATTCTCATAGTATAAACAAACCAAACACCAAACAACATTTGAAATTCCATTAAAATGTGTTGCTGTTGTCACAGAATTTTACACTTACAAACAAGCAAACAAACAACCATGAGCAACAACAACAACAACAGCAAACACATGCAACATTAAAGAACAGTTTGAACGGCCATTTTGGGGGCACCGCATGTTGCGTATACGCAACGTTTGCCAGCCGTGTCAAAAGAGCAAAGCTCATTTCATTAACTGCTACCGCAGGACGCACAATCTGTTGCTGTATATTTGGCCATAAATATGTCTGACCTGCACCACCCACCCAATGTTCCCTTCTCCTCATCATCCTCATCCTCGTCCTCCTATTCCACTTAATTTTTCTCACACTACATTTACTTGACTCAACCTCCTTTGCAGCTCTAACGATACCTTGGGCCGCCCACTTGGCCCAGAACGTTTTGGCCCTAGTCACTTTATCAAATTAATTACTTTTTCAACAACAATTGGAAAGGCGGTGGGGTGCAGTGGGAGATGTGGTAAACTGTGTCCAACTGTGGCAAAGCCAAAAGTTGTATTTACTTACATTTGCCTTGTTTTATTGCCCTGATATTATAATCACGCACGCAACTTGATTCCGTCCAACGGGATTGTCCAAAAAAAGAGTTGCAATCTGAGGGCATCAACTCAAATTTCATATCTCAGAATTAGTTCAAAATCGGACTCGTATAAAATGAATAAATTATATAGCTGACTGCTTATTATTTCGATAATCTAGCAGAGCTAGTTTTAACTATTTTTTATTTTCGCTTTCTAAATGTGTAGTTTGAATAGTTTAGAAGCATTTAAATTTTACTTTGTAAACTCTCATTATCCATTATCCTGCTACATGCACTCATTCCAAAGACTCTTTACTTGGCCATAATTATTAATGACTAACACCAGAGTTGTGTACTTAAATAGAGTGTTTAAATGTTTCTCGTATATGTATCCTGCAAGGAGTTAAAGAATTGTTGGAGTCATGTGAAGTTGTGACGTCGTTAAGGAAAATAAAGTACAATTTAAAAATAGTTCAAGGAGTTAAGCTCTCAATAAACGAGGCGTCGACTGCAAAAATGTCACAAAAGAAAATCAATAATAACGAGACGAGAACTCATTTACTTGTAGAAGCTCTACACGCTTCAATTCATAGCCTCTTTGATCCCCCCTCCTGCTGCCCCCCTCATCACTTCTTCTGCATTTTCCCTTTTGTGTCGCGCTAATAATAAAGTAATTTAGACATATGGCAAAATATTCAAAAGAAAGTCATTCAATTTCAATTGCAATGAAATGGTTTAAATGTAAAATGGAAAATGTGAAACGGAAATTAGAAAACGGAAAACAAGGGCAGCTCTTAGAAAGATACTCTCGGCGCAAAAAAAGCCTCTCGCACATGTGACAAGGACAACGCCAAAGCCTGTAATTAAAAATATAGAAGGACATACGAAAAGCACAACAACATAAAGTAACACGCACACAAACACACACACCCTGAGCCCTTAATATAACCACAATAAACAGGCAACAGACAGAGGTAACCAAACTGTCCACCTGGCCAACATGGCGTATGTGTAATTTTATATTGTCAGTCGTCGTCGCACTTTTGATCTTTGCAAGAGGCAGCAACATTGCTTACAATAGACAAAACTGTGGCCCAGCCATTAAACTAGCTAACGAGATAGCCCTCAACAAGGCGGGGCAAGCATAAGAAGTGCAGAAGGGGCAAAAGGAAATGAAGGAGATAGTAGAATGGGGATAGGAGAACAGTTGCGTGTCTGGCGCTCGTCACTTCAAAGTCCTTGCGCAAAGTAATTGAAAATGTAAATGGTCGACACGAGTACGAGTAGAAAATGCTGTTAAATACCCTAACAAAGATGCGAGTACTTAAAAGAAAGGGTATCTGTGAGTCAGCAAAATATTTATTTATTTAACGCACTTTTAAGTTAAGTCAAAGTCTCAGCAGACAGTAAAACGTTTACGAAAGCAACGTATATATATGAATATACACCCTCAACTAAACTTCTAAGAGAATTGTAAGATAAGCAAAGAATGGTTTAAGTTGAAGTAGTTTTCGAATCTGATAAAAATCAAATCTAATAACAGGAACGATTTAGCTGCCAGGGAAACGTTAACGAATGCAACACAAAGAAGAATATAAAAAACTGCTGGTTCTAGTCTCTTTGGAGCGAATGATTTTTGAAGTGGTACAATTTTACGAGGTATCTCTATATACTCGTGTATATGAGAGAGTGCTGGCCAGTTTTGGGGTTTAACCTTCTTTTATTACTGGCCATGTTTTTGTTTAGCCGCCGCATTTGCGGCTTGCCAAATGTTTTGTTTGCTTTTATTATTATTAATTGCTTATTATTTTAATGCATCAGCGGCAGCAGCAAAAACAGCAACAACCCTTTGCCATTGTCAGCTGCTGATGTTGCTGCGGTTGGGCAAATAAATTAAGTAATTAACTTTAACGATTGCCGTTTGTTGGTTGTAATTTTTTTCGTTGCTGGATTTGCTGGTTAAATGGATTTTTATGCTTCTGCATTCGCTTTATTCCCGTTCGGTTTTTAGTATGCAGCTTAGGGGCGATGGACACGCCCCTTTCATTCTTTTACTCAATAGCCAAGTCATTTGCATTTAGTGCAAATCAATGGAATATTTTGAAAATTTGCAAACGAGAAACACACAGCAAAAGCCAAAGGCAAATTTCAATTCATTTGTTGACCAGTTGAATTTCTGATGAGTTTCAGTTGAGTGTGAAAATGCTAGAGAAGGGACTTTTCAGGTCGATATGCCACAAAGTGTGTGGAGGCAGGGGGTCACTAGGGGGGTAATGGTCAAAGAGGAGCAGGTGTCTCATTTGTGCAAATTTTGCAATAATTTTTGCTGTGTATCATTTGCCCAATTTGTGCGTTGTGTGTGTGTGTGAGTGTGCTTTGCGACTATTTGAGAAGAGTATGTAAATAACATTAATGAATGTTGAACTTTATAGCCGCGTCTAAATTGACGAAAACAGAAATGCAGCTACCGAAAAATGTTTCAAAATTCCTCATGCAAAATATACAACATTTGAATCTTTGAATCGATAGTAAAATTGTTCTTATTTAATAATCAAATGCTCATCATTAGCAAAATATCCATTTGTGAGTTCAATAAAAGGTGACGCAAAGATTATAAAATATAATGTTAATTTTCATAAAACTAATTTTGTTTAAATTTGAATTATTAAAATCTTTGATTAGACTAATACATGATGAGAAATAAAAGTGCAATCTTGAGAATTAAAAATATTCAAACATATTTAGAGATATTTTTGAATGACATTTACTTCTAGGCATTTACATTTGACGTAAAAATATCTTTTAGTTAGTTAGCTTAGGCATAACACTCAAAATCTAATTTCTTTCGCACCTTCCCAACTTCAACTTTTAATTTATCTGGCTTCCTTTTCTGCAATTGTTTACTTATACAAAAGTATAAAACATAACTGTACCTCAACATAGTTGCAATTCGAAATACGAGAACGTATAAAAGTCTTATATCACACTTAAAAGCAATTTTCTTCAAGTTCTTTTCACATTAGGATGCAACTTGCTGCAACTTGAGTGACAAATAGTTTGGGTATTTCGCTCGACTCTTTCCCTTCTCTCCTCTCTCTCTCTCTCTCTCTCTGGCCAAGAAAAAACTCTAGAATTGCAACGATTTCCATGCAGTTTACCACCCCCTCCGTCGCTTCCCCTCAGCCGCCCTCATCGGCTAGGCACTTGGCACGTACCGTTTGGCATTTTAATATCGCGAAGCTGTTTGTTGGCGAGCCAAAAACGCGCTGTGAGTCACAACGTAAGTCGCGCGCGTTTCTCTGGCGTTTTTCTCCGTAAATTGTATCTGGTAGATGTGCGCGCAGATGTTTTGTAGCCACTGCAACTACGAGTTCTAGACACACAAACACACACACACACACTCGCAATTCTGTGAGTCGCCAATGTAGAATTCTTCTCAATGCTATTTTGATTTTGAATTCGTCGCCATCGCGTCGTGTTTTCTTTTGTTTTGTGTTGTTGTTTTGCGATGTTGCTATGCAGCTGTTTTATCTATCAGATGCTTATGCTCTGACTCACAGACTCTACTCATTCTTCTGCTGCTGTTTGTCATTATCGTTATTGCGTTGCCGCCTTATCACAGCTGAGAGTCCGATAAGTGGCTCGTTATAAGCATGATTCTTTGGGAAGTGATCATATCCATAATAATTATGATGATGCCATAAACCAATTAGCCAAGGCCAATTGCTAAAATTGTTGTTGTCGATTCTCATTATCAGTTTGCAATCGATGCGAGAATTATTTTCAAAAAAAAACTGTTGAATTGATATTCTATCTCACGCAATAAATATAATGAGATTTCTTCAATTAATCTTAAATTGCTATAACCAATTATATTTAATTCTAGAATCATTAACATGATACAAGGAAACAAAGTAAGAAAAGTCAGCACGCTCTTGTCAATAGAGCACAACTAAAAGTTACGCTGTCTCTGGCACTTGGGATTCTACATTTTTAAATTTCATTTTGCTTATGTATAGAAAATATAAAACGTGGTCAACTTTTAAAATTATAAATAAATTAAAAAACACATTTTTAGAACTTTTTTCAAAGATATAAGATTTTTGCAAATTTAATAATCTTTAGCATATAATAAAACCATAAAACTATGTTCAAAATATGGCTTAGAAAAAAATTATGAATGCCTAAATTCTGAAAAATATCTTCATAAAAAAACAGTAAAGACGCAGATAAGTCGTGTCACATACATACTAATATCGAAAATAGATTATAATTGTCCCTATTCAATAGTGTAGTTTTAGTTTAGATTCTTCCGCGAGGGTTAGGAACTTCAATGCCCAACTGCGCGAGAGCTTGGGAGCTTTATGTAAAGCTTTTATTATGTAATCGAGAGCTTTTGGCAAAGTCATTTGCATCTTGTCCGTTACGCTATTGCCAAGCCCATTAACTTTGACAAGCGATCCATTAAAATGCATTCATAAATTGTGCAGGTGAATATTGCCTGTATGCGAGTGTGTGTGTGTGAGTGGTGTGTGTGAGTATGTGTATATGGGTGTGTGTGTGCAGTGCTTGGTATCATGTTCTCCAATGAGCAGGACCTTAAATTAAACCAACAAAGTTACAAATCGAATGCAGTGCATGGCCCACAAAGCGGCCCAAATGATTTAAGCGGACAATTCCCCAACCTCCCCCATCTACACAAACATACACACACACATACATACATTTATATATGTATATATATATATACACACTTATATATCGAGCTATACTCTGTGATGTAGTGCAGTTCATTTGGGGTCTACAGGCGGCAGAGTCGTTGCATGTTTTGTTGCTTTGTCTCGTTTACTCTTTGTGCCCGTTTCTGTGGCAATGTCGCATGGCTTCTACACTCTGCGGCCCTGCCCTTCCCTTCTCTTCCCTTTTTACCCCCGCTGCCCTTTCTACTGTTTGCATATGGCGCTCTCATTCCAATTTATGCCAAAATTTAATTTATAATTATTGCAAGTTTAATTTATGATCATTGACATGCTGCAACACAAACACACACACACATGGGGCTAAGAGTGGGCGGTTGGGCATGGTAACTGAGATTGGAACCTCTTTTGTGTCTATACTATGTGGCAACATTGGCAGCAAGGGTTTCTCCCTTTTTTGGCATTGTGTGCTTGCTGCAACTGTTTCAAAAGTTTCATCACATACACCAGCTCTCTCCCTATCTCTCTCATATGTGCTGCTGGTAATAGTTGCATCTCTCTCGTGTGCGTGTTGCACACATATTTACGTTTACCCTCGAGTCTGCAACTTGAATCCTTTGGGACACTTACCGCTCGTCGAAAGTTGCCTCATGTGCAACATGCAACAAAGCTAATGTTGTGTTGTTGTTGTTCTTGATGTCGAGCTGGTGAAAGTTGTAACTGCCCATGAGATTTTAAATGAGCTGCTGTTTAGCCTGGTTAACGGGTTAATCTCAATCCACTTTTAGATTGAAGAACAAAGCTCATTTGATTTAATCTGATCACACAATTTTATTATAGATTCCTTAAAGATTGGGTTTTATTTTCTTTTAAAAACAAATACAAATGTTTGTACATTTTTATTTTGTCAAAACAACTTCTTGTCAAACTGTATATTTTTAAGCTCGCACTTTAGCTTACTTTTGATTATACTTCACAATATTTATGATCTATTAAGCATCATAAATAACTTAGCATAAAATAATTTTCTTTTGATTCCTATCAAGTTCTTAACTTTCCCTTCCGCTGTTTCATCTTCGTCAATTAAAAATCAAATTCGCTTCGCTTTAACGCGCCGCCAAATGAGATTTCTTAATCCCTCCTCTCCCACTCTAAATCTCCATTTCCTGTCTTTTTCTCTCTATAGCTGCGTCTATCTCTTAGCTAGTCGCTGTCATAAATTCGTTAAATATCGCGGGAGAATATCGAGAACATTGAGAGAACGGAACAGAGCAGCTAGTTTATGTCACACAAATATCCAATGACAGTTCCCCCCAACTGTCTTGTTCTACCCAGGACGACACATTCTCTTGGCTTCATTTGGATTTTTTGGCTTCCATGCCAAAATAAAAAGAAAAAGGACAGACAGACATTTCGCGTTGCAGAGTGTTGCGTCCTTCCTTATAGGCGTGAGCTCGACAAGGGGAGGAGGCGGTATTTGGGCGGTGTGGGGCGTGTCCTTTTGCTAATTTCATTGAGTCTTCGTTGGGCCGCTGCCAAGTGCATTCGATGAGTCGGTGGCTGTTGCTCCAGTTGCTTTGTGGGCACTTTAAGTAACTTCAATTATCGTTCACTTCGCTCTCCTTCTTCCCTCTGCTTCCCTCTGCATAATGTAGTCTACTTTTTGGAGCCCATCGCTCATGTAGCAAAAGTATGTTGTTCACTTAAGTGAAATGCGATTGATCAAAAACTTTCTAATCAAACTTATAGTTTCTATGTCAATATAATAATAAGTTGCGAATTACAATAAGTTGTGAGAAATTTGTCGTTCACAATCACAGTAACTTTAATAAGTTAAATAAAATTCAATTCTGTTCCAGAATACTCAATCTCGAAATAATACATTCATAATTTATTTCAAGATTTAGGTTTTTTCAACTAATAAGTCTTTTTTAAATGTTACATTTTTTTAATTAAATTTTTATTTATTTATTTCTTAAATATTTCTATTACATTAATGTAAGTAAAGTAAAGAATTAGTATCTGATGTTACTTAACATGTATATTAACATTAACTCTGCTTTACATTAACATTGTAAATGTTAATCTCACATGTTTAACGGTAGTGATGGTCCCGCTGTTAACAGAAAATAAGTAACATTTACATTAACATTCATGCGCTTTTCATCTTTGTGTCTTAGTTTGTTGCTATTCTTTTCAATTATTTTAAGTGCCGGGCAACAAGTTTGCCTCATTTTGGTTTTTGTGTTGATTTTGTGGTACAGTTGTGTCCTCAGTTTTCCACTATGTTTGTCACGAGGGGGGCCAATAAGCAGAAGAAGAAGATGAAGAAGAAACAGCCCCCGAGGCTCAGTTGAAGTTTCATTTCTTTTTGTAGAACGAAGCTCCCCACTTTGTCCCTTCTCCTACCATCTGACCGAACACCCACACGCACTCACATGTCACACACACCAGCACACACACATACATTGTGGAATAGTCACATATATCATTGTCAAGTCTATATGCAAGGCGGCAGAATCCGCTGTCCTCCCCGTTCTTCAGAAGGGCAACCAGCATTCAACATGCCCTCTGTTCAAATATCATTCCCTTGACGGCAACAACGACGGCGACGGGATGCGGCAATCTTTTTGGCTTGTCAAATGCGCATTTCCTGCTTACGAGTCCTTGCTCTCTCACTCTATGTATGTGCATGTGTGTGTGTGTGTGTGTGTGCGGGTATGTGTATGTAAGTGTGTGGGCTGCCCGGTTTGTCTCCAGCGCAATCAATATGGCGACGCTGTTGGGGTAATAGCGAAGGATTTACGCGCACGGCTTACAGAGAAAGAGAGCAAGTCTCGTCCTGTTACCGCTTCCGCTCCCACTCCTGTTCCCGCTCCTGCTGCCTCTCCTGTTACTCTTCCAGTTACAGTTCCTGTCGTGGTTACAACGCCAATGCAAACGCCAAGTCGTCGCAGTTACCTTTAAACTTTTTTATTGATATTTTATGTATGTATTCGTTGCCCATTCGTTGGCATGGACAGGAAAGGGGAGAAAGCGGGGAGAGCTGGGATTTGGGCCTCTGACTGTTGGCTATGTTTGCCCTTTTATGAAAGCTGCTGTAATGATTTGTTTTATGAAGTCGTTCGTTGGTAATCTCCCTTCCTTTCTCCTCCCCTTATTCCTGCCTAAAGGTGCGCTCTCAATGTTTGCCCATTGACTTTGTTATAGAGTCCTTACAATGAGATTTCTACATCTTTTTAGCTGCATATCAAAGGAAATTTACTTCAAATGTGTTGCATCCACTTAATGAAGCGCCGTTTAAATCGATCTCTTTCACTCAGCAACAGTCGCTTTTCATGTCGACATTAGATATTAGATTATTCATGCTGTCAGCTCACATATACTACATTTTTCCACTTTCCTCTAAAGCAATCATTTTCATTTTCTTTGCTTTTCCTTGGGGAAGCACAACTGAATGAAAAATCCAGTTCAATTATTGTCTTGGTTTTCAAAAGCTTCTCTAAAGCTCGATTTGAAATCCACGGTTTTTAGCCGAGCTATTTTAAAATATTTTTTCTTAATTGCTTTTATTTTTTTTTTAATTTTTAAGTTTTTAAATTCACGAGAATAAGAATTCATAATTTTTTTAAGGGATCTACCTTTTTTGATTGTATTATTCTTTTTCTTCTACTTCAAAATTAAACTATAACAAAATAGAGTAAATGATTAAAGTAAAAAATAATTAAGTTAAAAAATAAAAATTTAATAGTATTATTCATTATCATTCATTATTATTATTTTAAACAGAGCTTCTCTGTTGCCCAAAAAGACGCATTTCGTTGCATCTCTGCATTGCATCCTTAATGGGTGTGTTTGGTTTCTTCATCAAAGCTTTGTCTTCTTACTTGGGGCAACTCTTTCGTTTTAGAGCTTGCAACATGCTAGACTAACCCTTTGCCCCATGTCTCCGATGCAGACGCATCTCTGCGTATCGCACAAATTGCAGGTTTTGCAACACAATGGAAGTTGCCACATCGACATACGTTTCACACCTCGACAGAATCATGCATATGATTTATGAAACGTTGTTTACAGTGGGCGGCGACAGTGGGCGTGGTCAGGTGGAGTCTGGGGGCAGCGATGTTTATGGTAGGTCAATGGCAGCACTTTGTGTCCGCGTTGGCACTAAACTTCAATTAGCTCAGGCGAGTCCATGACTTTTAATCAGTGTACTTTATGCCACACGCATACAACACATATGCATGTGTATGTGTGTGTGTATGCCGCAAAAACGCAATAAATTAAACCAACAAGCAATTACAACAACAACAGCGGCAACAAAAAAGAGGCCACAAAGTTGCTTAGTGCGCTTTTTGGGGCGCCACAACGCTTGGCGCTACAGCGACGCTGACGTCGTCGTCGACGTCGACGTTTTGACGCTGAAGTCGTGTCGCCAAGATTTATTGGCTTTGCCTATGCGTCGAGTTGAGTCTAGAGTCGACAATGACGCGGACATGGACGAGGACACTGTGGCTGTGGCAGACGAGGACGAGGATGAGGACACGGACACGGACACGGACTACAACAAGGTGCCTTCAGCCTTCAGGGGCAAACGATTTCCTTTACTTGCTGGTTTACACACCAACGAACACGGACATGGACATGGACATGGCATTGAAATGCAAACGAAGTGGCAACCACGCTCCCCTTCCCCTCCCCCATAACACTGTCTCTGCCCCTTGTGGCATGTGGACATTCATTACAGTAACAAATAAATTGCAAATATAAATATTAAGGGGGCAAAGATGAAGTTTTAGTGGCTGCCCGCTAAAGTCGACTATGAAAAAAGTGCCAAAAGATTTATGCCTCAATGTTGTGTTGCTCTCTCTCTTTCTTTCTCTTTCATCCTCTATTTCGCTCGCTCTCCTGCGCTGTGTGTCTTTAGCAGACATAAATGCGACACGGCTGCGGATGCGAATGCAGTTGCGGCGATAATAAGCTTCAAAACCAATGCCAGACGCCAAATGCCAACTTGATGTCTACCTAACACACACAGAAACACACCTACCCACACACACTTACACCCACACACACACCTCCTCCTGGTCGCTTCTTATGTCTGCTGCCGACAGTCGCATCGAGGCTGACAGCAAATAAGACAACTGTAAATGGAGTAGGTGGGCTGCCATATGCCAGAGAATCTGTCTCTCTTTCTCTCTCTCACTCTGTCTCTGTCCAGGAATTAGCCTGAAAATCTTTGACTTTGTGACAGTGACAACGACTGCGTGGCAGGAACGGGGGGAAGTGTGAAATCTGACGGCTTACTTGGCAATTAGATGAAGAGATAAAGAGACAAGTTGCAAGGTGTGAATATACTCAAATAAAGCCAAGGCAAAACTTTATAGTTTTGAAGAAAATTTAATAGTTTACTATTCTTTAATAAAGATCAAATGAAAATTATAGGAAAAATCGATAAGACAAACTGCGATATATGCTAAAAGAGATATTATTTATTTTAAAATTAGAAATTTAATTGGATTTAACAATTCAAATAAATGTAAAATGATTTAAAATTCCAAAATGATATGATCAAATATATTTATTTATTATATATTAAATATTTAACCAATCTTGATCCGATTAAAATGAGTATTCTATCGGTTAAACTATGAAAGTGGTGTTAGCGATTTTACAGTTAATTTCTTTCGTTTGACCGTAGTCAACTTATTCATATTTATTCATGAATCTTGAATTCGTTTCGAATTGTGCACCCACATGTCGCATACGTAATCTGTCAGTGACAGCGTCTTCAATTAAAACAAATGAAAGTGTTATTGAATTGCAATTGACCTTTCTCCCTCTCTCTCTTTTTTACAGGTGTCAGCTGGTCAGCATTTGCATCTCAGCAGTGACATGAAGAGCAACGTTTCCGTGGCCGCGCAACAGGGCGTCTTCTTCAGCCAACAGCAGGCGGCGCAGCAGCAGCAACAGCAGCAGCCCGGCGGCAATGGCGGTCCTAATCCGCAACAGCAACAGCAGCAACCGCACGGCGGCAACTCGTCGGCCAACGGCGGCAATGGAGGTGGACCAAATGCACCACAGCAGCAACAGCAACCAAATCAAAACATGAACAATTCAAATGGTAAGATATATTTATATATGTATATCAGGGTTGAAATCAACGAATATTTTAATTTTATTAAATCAAAATATCAACCTCTTTGAATACACTTACAAGATAAAGAATAATATCATAATGATCCTTTCAAAGTATTAGATTTATGTGCATTTTTATAAAATAAAAATCACATGTAATTACTATTTATGATATTATTAGTTTTTTATCATTGTTAATTATTATCATTGTTGAAAATTCTCAAACATCATCAAATAAGTAGTCATTACTATGTAATTTTTAATGAAAAATTACTCAAATTTAATCCTCAATGTAATTTCTTAAAAATCATTATATATATAAATATTATTATATAATTTTGAATATAATTAATTCATCATTACTAGCTATATTTACAATGATAACAATCCCTGACGATAGCTTATAAGATTTTAATATACTATTTATTTAATTAATGATTGTTGTTTTGCAGTACCCTCCGACGGCTTCTCGCTCTCGCAAAGCCAAAGCATGAACTTCACACAGCAGCAGCAGCAACAACAACAGGCCGCAGCGGCAGCAGCAGCGGCGGCAGCAGCACAACAGCAACAGGCAGCCGCTCAGCAGCAGCAGCAGCAGGTGCCGCCAAATATGCGTCAGCGTCAAACGCAAGCGCAGGCAGCGGCGGCAGCAGCGGCGGCGGCAGCAGCGCAGGCTCAGGCAGCGGCCAATGCAAATGGACCTGGTGGCAATGTGCCGTTGATGCAACAGCAACAACAGCCGCCAGGTGGCGTCTCTGTTGGCGCTGGCAACGCAGGCGTCGGCGTCGGCGTGCCGGGCAGCGCAGGTGGACCCAACAATGGTGCAATGAATCAGCTGGGCGGACCCATGGGCGGCATGCCGGGCATGCAGATGGGCGGCCCAGGTGGACCGATGAATCCCATGCAAATGAACCCCAATGCCGGCGCTCCCAATGCCCAGATGATGATGGGCGGCAATGGCGGACCGGTGCCGGCTGCCAATCAGGCCAAGTTCCTGCAACAGCAGCAAATGATGCGCGCCCAGGCCCTGCAACAGCAGCAGCAGCAGCAACAACAGCAGCAACAACAGCAGCAGCAACAACACATGTCTGGAGCGCGTCCTCCGCCACCAGAATACAACGCCACCAAGGCGCAACTGATGCAGGCACAGATGATGCAACAAACTGTCGGCGGCGGTGGTGTCGGTGGTGTCGGTAGTGTTGGCGGTGGTGTCGGCGGCGTTGGTCGCTTCCCCAACAGCGCTGCCCAGGCGGCGGCCATGCGACGCATGACTCAGCAACCGATTCCACCGTCCGGTCCAATGATGCGGCCCCAGCATGCGGCCATGTACATGCAACAACATGGCGGCGCTGGCGGTGGACCACGCGGTGGCATGGGTGGTGTACCTGGTGGCCCGTATGGTGGTGTTGGTGGTGGTGGTGTCGGTGTTGGTGTCGGTGTTGGTGTCGGTGTCGGTGTTGGCGGTGCAGGCGGACCAATGGGCGGTCCACAGCAGCAGCGGCCGCCCAATGTGCAGGTCACGCCCGACGGCATGCCCATGGGCTCGCAGCAGGAGTGGCGACATATGATGATGCAGCAGCAACAGCAAATGGCCTTTGGCGGACCAGGACCTGGAGCGCCCATGCGACAAGCACCCGGCGGTTTCAATGGAGGTAAGCGGATACTTTTTGGTCTATCATTGAGCGAAGAACTAATCAAAGACAAACAAAAACATTGTATCTTGTATTCTGAAAACGTTCAATGGTAGCACTTGTGATTTAACTCCCAAAAGATCATTGTACTAATTCTCCTATTTTACTTTTTCAGGTAACTTTATGCCCAATGGAGCGCCGAATGCGCCGGGCAATGGACCCAACGGGGGCGGTGGCATGATGAGTGGCCCGAATGGGCCGCAGATGCAACTGACGCCGGCGCAGATGCAGCAGCAGTTGATGCGACAACAACAGCAGCAGCAGCAGCAACAGCAACAACACATGGGACCCGGTGCTGGCAGCAATATGCAACAGATGCAACAGCTGTTGCAACAACAACAACAGGGAGCAGCTGGAGGTGGTGGCATGATGGCGACACAGATGCAAATGACCAGCATGCACATGACGCAGACGCAGCAGCAGCTGACGATGCAGCAGCAACAGTTTGTGCAGAGCACCAGCACAACGACAACACACCAGCAGCAACAGCAAATGCTGCAGATGAGCCAGAGTGGACCGGGTGGTGCCGGACCCAGCAACAATAATGGTGCACCACAGCCAGGTGGTGGTGGTGTTGGCGGTGTTGTTGGCAGCTCGGCGACAATTGCCAGTGCCAGTTCGATCAGCCAGACGATCAACTCGGTGGTGGCCAACTCGAATGATTTGTGTCTCGAATTCCTTGACAACCTGCCCGTTGATAGCAATTTCTCCACGCAGGATCTGATCAATTCGCTGGACAATGACAATTTCAATATCCAGGACATCTTGCAGTAAAATCACATCAGTTGAGATTCCGTTGAGATGGATATATGGATGCCAGTGCCAGTTGATCAGACATCACAACCACCACCACCCATCGCCACCACCAATTGTTGCCTGTTCGTTTTATATATTTTGTTGCCTGTTGTTGTTATTGCCTAAGTCCCTTACCTTACCTTAACCTTCCCTCCTTGCCCCCTCGTGTTTGTTAATTGTGTGAATTTATAAGCTAAGTTCGTTTCGATGTACTATAATTTCGGACTCCACTGTATTATTAGCCGCTAGAGCTGCCCGCCTCGATTGTGCGGGCAGAAACGGTCCAAGGTGGGCGGACGCTGGGCGTGGCAGGCGGCAGACATTCCATACTAGATATCTATATATGTGAAAATATGTATTTGTGTATGTATATGTATTTGTACATATACGCGTAAAAACAAAACAATTCAAACTAAGTGAGAAAACGTATTTGCAAGTACTTTAAAAATCAGCATCGGAAATTAACAACACACTCGCACACATACCACACACACACACAGTCACATACAGAGCTTAAGCACTTGTACTTAATTGCAATTGACCACGCCCAGCGCATAGTCCGCCCGCCCAACATTTCATTTTACTTAAGCAAAAAAGATAAATAAACGACAAAAATGAAAAGCAAGACGAAACAAAAAATGGAACCAACAACAAATTTTTTAACAAAATGCAAATAGCAAAAACAAAACACAAAATATAGTTGTACATTTTATATTGTATTTAATTTTATTTAATTTTTTATATAAATGAAAATGTAAAATGAAAAGAACACAAAAAAAGAGTAAAAAAAGAAAGAGAAACAGGCAGAAATGCAAGGAAAACTAAAAATGGAAAAAGCAAAAATATTGGTGATATTTTAATTGCTTAACTAACACATTTTCACACACATAGATACACACACAATCGCATATATAAATTTGAAAAAATTAAAAAACTTAACTAAAATTAAACTTAAAACAAAATATAACATACAAATTGCCGAATGTTGCATGAAATTGCAATATGTGAAATCAGAAAATCAGTTATTATTATTATTATTGTACATTATTTTTTTGTAACAATTAAGTTAAAATGGAATTTTTAAACGCGGAGCAACAATGCGATTAAAGCGCAAACAACAAAAACATATTTAACAAAAAATTTAAAATATATATACATATACATATATATAATTATATAAAATATTATAATTACACCACATACGCGTAGTTTTTGGTAGTGAAAAGCGTGCATTAAGCCCTAAACATTAGTAGTTTGTTAAATAAATTTATATATATATATATATATATACATACACAAACACCTACATATATATACGATTCAAATAGAATCGTTCAATTATAGTAAGAACAGCGCTAACAATTATTGAATTAGATTTAAGCAGAAAGCGAGAATGAGAAATTTAGCTAAATGCGTTTGGTCTTTGGTGTTACCAAGTGATGCCATGCCACGCCCACAGCAGCCCACAAAAAATTAATGATCCCAACAACAACAGCAGCAACATCAACAACAACAATAACGTTAAATACGCCGAGATTCCAGCTATGAAATTATTGTACGACATTTAATTAGCGCAATTCCATAAGTCCATAAGTAAATAGTTCAGTTCAGAGGCCATAGACATTTCGACAGCCACTTCCAGATACTAGAACAAATACACACTCACACACTCACACACACACACACACACAGCCAGTACATATTTAGCATATACAATAGAATATATTGATCAAACGATCGACAACTCATAGCACACAAAAACACTAAACACGCCTACAGAGAACGCGTAGCCCAAAGTATTTAAGCCGCAAAAACAAACAAAAGAAAACAAAATATAACAAACAACAAAACAAAAATGATATAATTAACTATTACAATTATACTAAATATAATAAAAATACGCGAATTGTAGTTTGTAATTAATGATACGAAACAAATTTGTTTATAAAAAACGCAAATTATATTTAGTATATATATATATATAAACATATATATATATATATATATACATTATTATTATTACTATATACATTATGGCATATTATTATTATATATATATATATATATTAACGAGAAGGCAAATTAGCAAGCTAATGGCAGTTACTTGGGTCTATATGCCCCAAGTGATGCAGCAGCTGCTGCAACCAGAGATACTTGCCACCAATCATCCAGGGCAAAGCAAACAGATGCAACTCGATATCAATTAAAAGCAAAAAGCTGCCAGCGGCAAAAAAACTTTAACAATTTACAAAAAAAAAACGACGAAAATAAACAAGCAAACAAAATAAAATACGAAGAGAAAAGCAAAGCAAATGAAAATTAAGTAATTGAAACTGATAATTTATTGATTTGATTTTTGATTGCATGTTAAAGGGCCAATTGCAGCTTCCCGTGTGTTAATTTATTTTAGCCAAATTGATTGGTGCATAAGTCTTAGGTTCGCCGTTATGTTGTCCTCCAGGATGTGCAACAAATTTGTGTGTCAGCATTCTCGAAATTGTACGAAATGTTGATCCAACAAAACAAAATAATTTGTAGATTTTGTTTCAAATATTAAAGAAACCAGACAAAAGAAAGCAACAAAATAAACATAGTAAAATATTACTTTTGTAAATAAATAAACAATATTTTTTATTATTCTCCGATGATTTACTATTAAAGGGAATGGGAATGTGGGAATATAAAATATGTAAAAATACATTGATAATAATATTAATAATAAATAAATTGACTTATTATTTTCTCCTTATTTTGTTCCACCGGAAATGATAAATTGATAACCAGTAAAAAGGACACGATGCATAACCGTCATTAACGGCGATCGTATTGTGAATCACAACCGGCGACTGTGCAGCTGTACAACATAAATCAATTGTTATTTCACTCTTTAATAACTAAATTAATAGGCTCTTTAATTAATACACGTTATAATGTATAACATTACATTACAATGTGTTGAACATTTTTCAAATATCAAAAGATAAGCATAGGCTAGGATTTTAAGAATAAAACATCACATTTTAAATTAAACCATTGAAAATGGTCAAAAGGGTATAATTGTAACAGGCAGAAGGAATCATCTCCTATAAAGTATATATATTCTTGATCAGTATCAACAGCCGAATCAATTGAGCCATGTCCTTCTGTCTGTCCGTCCGTCTATTTGACTCAAAGGATCTCGGAGACTATTAGAGCTAGAGATTTCAAACTTGGTATGTAAGTTGCTGGATACCGGGCGCAGAACAAGTTTGTTTTTAAATTTGGATCGGACCACTATATCATATAGCCATAGGAACGATCAGTCGAAAATCAAGTTTTTGTATGAAAAACACTTTTGTTGTTTGAGATATCTAAACCAAACTGGCAGAATATGCATTCGGGATGGTAACTGACAAAATTTGTTTTAAATCAGACAACTATATCATATTGTACCATAGAAACGATCGGTCGAAAATCAAGTTTTAGTAAGCAGTAAATACTATAAATAAGGGAACATTTTGCAGTTTTTAGCATAAATCTTAAAGAAACTAACCGAAATTTAGTGCAAAAGTACTTTTTTACACTAATTTTATTACCTGGAGTCGATTTAAAAAAAAATTTAAGATTTACAATTTTTGAAAATTTTCAAAAAATTTAAAGGGGTAACTATGTAAAATTTTCAAAAAAAATGAATTTTTAAAAATCATCCAATTTTGATGACAAATCAATATTTATATAATAAAATGGTCAAAAAAACATCCCTTTTGAAAATCGATCAAGATTTGACAATTCTATTCAAATTAAAAGAATACCATATAAATTCTGTAAATAAGGGAACATTTCGCAGTTTTTTCATAAATCTTAAAGAAACTAACCGAAATTTAGTGCAAAAGTACTTTTTTTTACAATAATTTTATCACCTGGAGTCGATTTCAGATGGCGATTTCATGACTAAATACAAGGCAAACTGAATCTACAGTCAGGTGTTAGAGCAAAGTGAAAATTTCATTCGAGAGACAGCACCTCATGGTCACACTCAATTTTTCACACAATTTTAATTTGGTGGCTTTCTGCTCATTTCTGTTTGCCTGGTATTTCAGAGGATATTTTGATTTTACTTGTGTCTTTCCTCTATGTACGCATGCATGGGTGTATGTATGTATTTATATATGTATGTATGTAAGTATGTATGTATGTAAGTATGTAAGTATGTATGTATGTATATATTTATGTATGTATCAGCTTGCTGGACCGAAAAGCCTGTAAAAATACCAGGCGAACAGAAATCAGAGTAAGTGAACATTTTATTTGAGTGACATTAAAATTGTTTGAGTGAAATCAGTTGAGCTCAGAAGCGCTGAGTATTTTTGCTTCTCTTTAAATTATCTTTAAATTTAAATATTTGCTAATAATTTAATTTTATTTCTGTTCGGGTGTTGTTTTAAAATTTTAAAAATACGTTCTTGTATTTAGAATGCTGAAGCGTGAACTTATCGACATTCAAGTATCCAGACTCCGGTCGGAATGTCAGTTGGGATGTTATATTTACTTAATTGGCTGTCCTCTTATCGTAAAAACATAAAATATAAATTATTTTCATTCATATTTATTAATTTCATATTACATAATTGCATATTTTATGACTTAAAATAAATATATTTATATATATATTCCATAATGTGTGGGTATTGTGGGTGTGAGTGTGTGCTTCAATTGTTTAACATTATTAATGTGTATAGTACGCGTATATATAATAATTATTCTCGCTCTCATTTCGCATGTACTCGATAAATGTATATAAATGTATGTTTGTTTAAATCTGTATTTGTATTGGTATTGGTATAGTTATATAGTTTTACATAGTTAGGACTTGGGTGAGCACTCGACGTGGATATCCCTCGCAGTTAATCTAAACTTGAAACAAGCGCAATCGCTAAAGTTATTTATGTGTTATGGAAGGGTACTCATATGTGTGTAATTGTAAGTTGAACTAAAAACAATTTACAAATAATTAGCAACTATTGCGATAACTAAATAGTGTGCTAAATCTAATTAGAAGCTAACTTTGCAAATCTATTTATGTAAATACATGTATATGTGTACGCGTATTTGTATACGTATGTGTAGGGCTATTTTTAATAACTTTTCAACACTTAGATGCTAATGCTAAGGTGCGGCCCGCCAATTCTAAATGATTTACATAAGTATTTCGATTATTATTATTTGCGACTCTTTTTAAACAATTGTAAATGCCATGCTTTCTCCTGTTTAGCTTTAGTTGAGTTATGAATCAATTCTATGATTAATTGCAATTTCTAGTGGTTGTTGATGCACTGTTGCATTGTGCTGCATGGTGCATGCAATAAAATCAGCCTTAGTTATAATAATTGTTACTCGTGAAATACGCGCTCCAAACATCATTTCCCCCTCTGTTTCTTTCTTATATAAGTCGGTTTTCCTATTGTAAAATTTGCGGCAAGTGAGTACAGATATATTTTTGTGAGAACCTCTTTTAATTGTTTTTCATATTGTTTTTGTTGTTGTAATTATTTAGCAAGTTAAAGTTTCTCTCTAAAAAACAATTATACAAAAAACAGTGTTAAAAGTAAAAATCTGTAAATTTTACTAGCAAAAACTTCACGACTTCAATTCGATCGATTTGAAAATTGCATTGTTAAATATTATGCTTAAAAATGCGATTAACTTGTTTAATTTTACTCGTAGTTAGAAGTAGTTTACTTGACTCGCCTGCAAATTCGACTAAATGCGCAAATATTGAAATCTTTTGTATTATTGTTATAGTTATTAATATTATAATTCTTTTGTTGACGTGCAACTTTCTTTTTATAAAACGTACACCAAATTTATGTTTAAATGGTGATTTTTAAATGTTTGCATGGGTTTTGTGCATTAGTATATATTATTATAATGAATGATTTATGGATGGATACTGAAGAAATGCACTAGCTTCCTCTTGCAACACTTTATACTTATAAATTATTAACTTTTCCATTTGTTTATTTGCAGAATTTGTTGTGAGAATAATAAAATTAGCATTACAAGTTTAATTGGAATTTCCAGTTGATTATTTTCACAACAAAAACGACACTTTTCACTTGTGCTGCTCGAAAACAAACTGAGCAAATTGAATTAAAATGGCTCAGTTTGCCTTCAATCAATTAATGACTATAACTATACAGATATAAGATATCTTATATTTTGCAATCATGTTTGGATTTGCAATATAAAATATTTCCTTCTTTTTTTTCAGCTGTCGTACATAAATTTATATCACACGCAATAAATACAGTAAAAACATAATAATAAGATTTTTTGTTGATTGAAATTAAAGAAAAATTAGAAATCGTGCAGTAATTATCTAATTAATATGCTGTAGCATTTCTCGCTTTACTTATTCCCCTTCCAACTTCCTCATCTTCGTACATTCTTTCTTACACATGCTTTGAACTTGAATTGATTAATATGAAAGATTTGTTTAATTTTTGTTTGTTTGTTACTAATATACATGCATCAATCGATTCGTTTTAGCAATTAACAATAATTCGAAATTAGAACATGTTGCTGGCAACATGTTGCCAATGGTGCGCATCGTGCGAGCGTGTGTGTGTGTGAATTTCGAGTGCAGCTATTCGTTGTGAATGGCAATGACTGGTTTGACGTAACACTAACTAACGTTTTAACGATTTGGCAAATGATTTTTTTTATCGATAGCTCGATTGCTGTTGCAGCTGTTACAGCAGCTGTTGCTGCTGCTGATTTAGTGCAGCCTATGATGATTAGCCTTGGGCATGGCGCCTACAATGCGCACACGTCCCAAGGTGCCGACTGCGCCAGCGCCAGCGCCACCAGACAGCCGCTGATGCTGCTGCTGTTGTTGCTGCTGTTGCTGCTGCTGTTGTTGCTGCAGCAATTGCAGTTGCTGCTGGTGACGCTGCTGCTGCTGCAGTAGCATATGCTGCTGTTGTTGTTGTTGTTGCTGCAACTGTTGTTGTTGTTGCTGCTGTTGTGGCGGCTGTGGATGATACTGCGGCGCATGCTTGGCATCATTGCAATCACAGAATTGCGGTGGCGGTGCCAACACAAGATTCTCGGTGCAGAGCTGCATGTTATTGTTGCCTGGCTGAGGCCCAGCAGCAGCAGCGACAGCAGCAGATGGCACTGCCACCAATTGGCCGCTGGGCAACATGCCCACAATATGCGTGGCCAACTGTTGCTGTTGCTGCGGGTGCTGTGGATGCTGTGGAAGCGGCTCGCCATCGCTGTCCGCCTCCAATGGCGGCGGCAGTTGCACCAGCGACACGGCCGAGGTGCGTGTTGCACCGCGTTGCATGGCAATTGCTGCCGCCTGCTTGCGCGTCAGCGAATTGTGTCGCTGAAAGGCCTTGGCGGGGGGCGAAGGGCTCAGTTCGCCGTCGTCCTCGAGATCGGAACGCTGTTCCATTTCCGATTCGTGACCCTTGTGCAACTGTTGCTGCTGTTGGGCCACCAAGGCGGCGGTGCTGGCGCCACCAGCGGCGGCTGCTTTGGCTTTTAAAATCTGCTGCAAGTGTTGCTGATGAGCCAGCTGCTGTTGTTGCTGCTGCAGTATTTGCTGCTGTGTGGCAATCAGTTTTATGTTGGGATTTGATTGTTGATGCATCTGCTGTTGCTGTTGCTGCTGCTGCTGCAGCTGTTGTTGTTGCAGCTGAAGCTGCTGCTGATGATGCACGTTGGGTATACGTCCTAGCACTTGTGGACTAAGCACTGGTTGATTTGACTTAATATTGCTTTGAGCAGCAGCAACTATTGCTGTTGTCGCTGGCAGCTTGTTGTTGGCAACTGTTGTTGCTGGCTTGCTGCTCAGCTGTTGCTGTTGCTGCTGTATAACAGGCACATGTTGCTGCTGCACCAATTGTTTGACAGTCAATGTTGTTGTGTTGTTGTTGTGATTGCTGCTGGCATTGTTGTTGAGATTGCCAGTTGCTTTTGTTGCTGCCTCGTATGCGGCTGCAGCATGTTGCACATTGCTATTCCCGCTGTGGTTGCTGCTGTTGTTGGCCTTTGTGTTGTTGCTGTTGTTGATTGCTGGCGGGCCAATGTTGATGGTCGTTTTTGACAATGGCTTTACTGGCGTATCGGGTATTGTCTTGGGCTCTTCAACAATTGTCACACTCGGCTTCTTTTTAATGGTGTCTGTGGGTTTTCCCACAGCAACAGTTGCTGCTAACAGCTCTTGATCGCTGCTAACACCCGAGCTGCTGTTATCGCATTCATCCTCGCCGTGTGCTACTTGTAACTGTTGTTGCTGAGATTTTTGCGGCTGTTGTTGCTGCTGCTCATCTTCCTTCTTTAGAAATCCATTGGGCGAGGACTTGGAGGTTTTGAGATTGCTGCGAATACGCTGAATTTCTTCCACCGACAACGAGTGGGAAATCGAGGCTCCTGATCCCGAACCGGAAGCGGAAGCAGTGCTGCTGCCACTAAAACAAATATACAGTTAGAAAATGATTGTGTGCTTGCCACTTCTGGCACTTACCTCGCCTGACTGTTGCCACTTGTCTCCGGCACATCGAAGAGCGCAATTTTCTCATTCAACTTTGTGTTGCGTGCCACAAGAATTGAGTTCTCATCCTCGCCATCCGACTCGCTGCAGCTGTAATCGGGCTCGGGTATTGGCGGGGCTGCTCCCGCACTGGCAACAGTTGCTGTTGCACTGCCATTGCCATTGACATTTGCTTGTGTTGCTGCTGCTGGCGGCGGTGGCGGAGCTGGTGGCGATTGTGTTGCTGCTGCAGTTGTTTCCTGTTGTGGTTGCTGCTGTTGTTGCTGCTGCTGTTGTTGCTGCTGCTGTTGTTGCTGCTGCTGTTGTTGTTGCTGCTGTTGCACCACCTGTGGTGCTGCATAGTGTGAGGCCAGCGTGTTGCCAGCGACTTGAGCACGCAGCTGGGTTGGAGCTGCATATTGACTGACATGTTGTTGCTGCTGCTGCTGCTGTAGCTGCAACTGTTGCTGTTGTTGCAACTGCTGCTGTTGCTGCTGCTGCTGCAACTGTTGCTGCTGCTGCTGCAACTGTTGCTGCTGCGGTGCGCTGTCCTGCTGTGGTTTCTCCTGTGCCTGCCGCAGCTTCCAGGCCATCACATTGCGCAGCTCCTGCGGCGAGGCATAGATCTTGGCATTGGCCGCCGGATTGAAGCTGCTCTGGACACCATCGATGGCCGCCGAGGTAACGGCGTCGTTCTCCGCGCGCTTCTTCAGCTTCTGCTGCAAGTTGATGGTGCTCTCGTACTCCGAGACGCTGCTGCGCGTCTCCACCTTGACCACCTGCCCGACTGGCGGCGGTGGTGGCGGATGATTGGGCGGTGGCAGCACTGCACCACCTTTGCCACTCTCCTTGTCAGTGGTGGCCGTGGCGTTGAGGCGCTGCAGCGAGGCATGCAACGTAGCCACGTCGTCCTGCGAGTGATGCCCCTTGCCCGCCGCCTGCCAGATGGACGACGCTGATCCGTGCAACTGCGGTCCGTGCAAATCCGGCGTGGAGTGGAAACGCTTCAGATCGCGCCCCGCACTGCCAATGGTTGCACCGCCAGCAACAGTGGGCGTGGCCACCGGCTTGCCTCGCAGAGTGCCACTTCCGTGCTTGCTGCGCGCCGTCTTCCGCTTCATCTCCGCCACGCTGCCGTAAACCAAGGGTCCGGTGCGCATGGGGGATCCGTTGGCGGCTGGCGGTGTGGCCGCACCACTGTCCGTGCCGGACTGGAACCGCGAGCTGGTCATCATGGTGGCATAGCGACTGGCGCTGGAGGCGCTGCCCTCCCCCTGCTGCCGCTGGAAGAGCTCCTCCAGCTCGGCGGCGGTGATGCGACTCGAGGTCGGACGCGCCTTGATGCTGGCGGTGCGCAGCTGCACCGGCGTGCCCGGATGTGTGGGCGTGGGCGTGGCAATGGACTCGACCGAATTGGACTTGGTGTGCGGCACCTCGTCCTGCTCCTTCTCGCCGCCGTTCTCGAGTCCGGCGACCATTGACTTGGCCCTGGCGCGGCCCACACTCAGCGTCGTCTTCGGGTCGCGTCGTGGTGGCATCGGTGCCATCCGCACACTGCCACCCGCACCGCCCGCCGCGTTGTGGCTGCTGTTGTGACTGCCCGGTCCCATGGACATTTTGCGCGGCAACGTGGCGCACTGCCGATGTGCACTTTGTGGCGTGCTCGGACCACTCGACAGATGCTGACTCCCAGCACGGGCGCCACTCGGCAGATACTGGGCGGTCGCCTGCATCTGCAGCGGAAACTGCGGCGACACGACGGTCATGTTGACCAGCGCGCCAGCCGAGCGGATCATCTCCACCACCTGCTCGTGGGAGGCGGCACTCACGTCCTCGCCGTTGATCGTCAGCAGAAAGTCGCCCGGACGCAGTCCGGCCATGTCGGCAACGCCGCCGGGATCCACGTCGTCCAGGTATTGCAGTGCCGGAAAGCGCTCCGACGGACGCAGCTGCATCAACTGGGAGCTGGCCTTGGCGCCGCGCAGAATGAAGCCGAATCCACGCTTGGCCCGATGCAGCACCACCGAGCGGGGCGCATTGTAGGCGCTGTTAAAAGGGCAGAGGGAAATTTTCAATTAACAGTCTAACGGTATATGAGAGTTGCTGTTATCGATATGCTGATATCGATATTATATGGTGAAATTTTTCTTTATCATTTGAATTAGTTGTATTTATGTACATCTATCAAAACCGTAGACAGTCTTTTTCTGACATTTGGAAAAATATTGTAAGTGAAAAATAAGTAAAGCTGCTTCGCGAATCAAGTTTAATTCAATTGTTAATTGGTTCTATCAAATTTCTTTAGTTGAAGTGGAAAAAATCTAGTTTTAATGAATTGTTAATTGGTTCTATTAAATTTCTTAAGTTGAAGTTAACAAAATAATTGAAAACATTCTGTGAGATTTTTAGCCGATGTCAATATCGATACTTTAATGCCGATCGATACTTATACTTAAATGGTGATGGAGTTACGGACTCACCTCTTCTTGACGCGAGGAGCTGTGGCGCTGCTGTACTGACCAATCGAGTTGCCAGCGATGCCATTTCCAAATCCTTTGCCATCCGACTGTTGTTGTTGCTGCTGCTGTTGCAGTTGTTGTTGCTGCTGGCAGGAGCCGTTGCTGGTCATGGAGAGCGAGGGAGAATGATGTGGCTGCTGGAGGAGCGTGCTGGAGCTGCCCGAGTGTCCGCCGAGACTGAGCTGGGGAGAGCCTTGGTAGGAGGATTGTTGCTGTGGCTGTTGTGCTGCCTGCTGTGGTGCCATTCCCGTGCTGGCGGTCATCACATTGGTGATGTGCTTCTGCCGCAGATTCACCTCCTGGACGCATTCGGCGGGAAAGAATCCCGACTGATTGGTCCCTCGGACGTAGCCCTCGAGGAGACCACAGTCGGTGCTGCCCACGACCTCAATGACATCGCCGGGCTGGAGGCGAATGTGGCCAGCCGTGTTGCCGGCATACGGCTCCATGCACACCACAGTGGTGCTGGGATGACCAATCGAGCAGGCAGCCGAGTCCGAGTTCGTGCCCACGCCCGAGGAGTCGCTAATGATATCGCTAGTGTCGCCCAACGATTTATCTGTACGGATTGCAGAGAAGCCAAACAAATTCGGTGTTATTAAATAGGTTTAGAATATCAAATTGTGGCCAGTCCTTGTCCAGGACAATAGCAACAACCACACTTTAGATGACAAGAGAGACAACATGCGAATGCTCTGTGTGGAAAAGTGAATCAAGAGCTAGACTAGGGGAAAAGGAAGGCAACATGTGTAAAGCATAAGACATCGAAGTGAAAGTCAAAGCGATTGGATGAATTTATGAGTATGTTTAAAATTTGAGTGTGTGCATGACTTGAGTATTCATGAATAACATAAAAATAAGCGTAGTTTTGAAATTGTGTAAGTTGTACAACTCTTTGAATCAGAAGAATTTAAGAATTCATAATTAAAGGGATAGTAAATTAGTATGACTTAAATTATTTAGTAGTGATTCCTTCCACTCAAGGGAAGTTCTAACTTATCTTTAAAATATTTAAAAGGTAAATTATTAAATATACATTTGATTCACTTTTCTGATAAATAATAAATTCCATGCACTTGAGTATAATTTAAAAAAAAAACAATCTAATTCCATAGTAAAACTAAGCTTAAAGTCATGCTTAATGGAGTTTATATTGAATTCAATACTTAACCTCTCGATGTGCTTAGATCTTAGAGTAAAAGTAGAAGTATGCAATAATGACAATATGAACAGAAATATGTTCTTTGGAAAATAAAAAATCCCTATACTAAACTGAATTAAATTGATTGAAATATTAAAAATGAATAGTTAAAATTAAGGAGTACATAAGTGAAATGAAATGAAATCAAAAGTAAGTAAATGCGATTACCTGTCACAATGCTGATATCATCCTCATGCGAACGATGTCCCGAGGAGCCTTCAGAGAGGCTCGAGCTGGCTGAGCTGTACGCGCCCAACATGTGCTCCGAGGGGCATGGCGAGGGCGGGCCGTGCAGCTGCAGCAGATGCGGCTGCTGGTGCTGGTGGTGCATGTGCTGGGCGTGCTGATGGTGGTGGGGCTGGTGCTGGTGGAGCGGCTGCAGTTGCTGCAACTGTTGGCGGGATAGTGTGCCCATCAAACTACCATTTCCAATTCCAAACCCATTCCCACCTGGACCTGCCATCTGGCACATCCCCTGCCCAGCACCTGCACCGCCAAGTCCACCGGCAGCCGCAGCCAGCAGCGCAGCCCCAGCGGCCCCATTGGCGCTCAGCCAGCCGATGCCCGAGCGACGCTTCGGATTGTAGCGCGGAGGTCCCCGGAAGGGTACTGTGGTGTGGAGTAAGGATAGTATTTCGTTTTACACTTGTAACTTTCTCTCTCTCTCTTTTTGTGTGTGTGTTTGTGTGTGTGATAGTGTATGTCGTTGTTGTTGTGGCTTTTGTCGTTCTGCAGTCTGAATTTATGTGTCGTTGGTAAAGGATAGGATGGGTAATGGCCATTACATATAGTTTATTTGTTGGTCATGATTATGGTTATGTATTTTTGTCACATTTGTATTGGAATCGACCGTCCATTTCCCTCTATTTCAAATTTATGTAAGCAAAGCTTTTCTAGAGATGAGCATATTTCGATAGTTATAGTTGCAAGCATCTTGATTTTTTAAGCCGTTAAAATAACAAAACAATCTTTCGTAGATTAGGATTCATTTCATAATGCGACTTTTTAGTCAAAGTCACAAATATTGGCATTATAAAATATAAAGCAGGTAATTTGTATTATTAATTTTTTCGAACCGAACCCTTTTTTAAGCCTGCTTACAACTGTTAACAGAAATGTCAGTAAAATTTAGCACACTGCTCATTTTCAGGCTCTAAGGAAAATTAAATTTAAATTTGGGGAATTAAATTAAAAGAAAATAGCACAAGTTTCTAGGACCTATTGTAATATATTTTTTGCTAGCTTGGCCATTTACCTATGGGAACTAACACTTGGAATTGGGACACCCAACGTTATGTGGCACACACATTTACTTACTGTACTTACTGCTCTTTGTGTATTTGGATGCCTTGATAGTAAACGAACGTAACAAAAAGCAAAATGGAGTAAAATAAGGACATTCTAGGAATGACCCAAAAAACAAGCTCGCTAAACGAATGAGAGACATTTTGGTTATATATGGTATATGAATATGAAAAATCGATAACGATAACGATAACGATAACATGTAACAAAACATTGAACAAGACAGCCAAGAGAAAGAGAGAATGAGATATGAAAGAACGAGCAATAATTGAAACAAGTTACAGTTACAAGAAAGTACTATTTATATATATATATATATGTATATATTATTATTAAAAGAGAGGTATGAATATAGAAAAATATCTGATTAAAACTTGACAAGCAAATGCAAAAATATGCAAGGCAAATATTTAAAAAATCTTGAACATATACAAATACATATATTGAAATTGGTAGATTATTTAATGGAGCCAGAGTCTTATGATGAAATGATTGGATGATATTTGTTTTATAGATGACAACGGTATTTAGTGTTTTTGAAACTAAATTGAATTTATAAGAAAATCGGAATCGGGTTGAGAGCATTAAGTAAATTAACTAGATACACATACTTATTGGGATTGAACTATCGTATGGATATATCTTTCGATCGAATAGAGGAAACTTTAGATAAAAGATAAACTCATACTTAAGGGAAAACCAAATTGTGACAAAAATATTAATTTTTGGATGAATGATCAGAGGGGTAAACGAGGTTCAGGGTTATCTGAGATATGAATATAAAGATCAATGTACGATGTGGTAATGTCAATGTCGAGTAAGAGTCGATTTCACTTTGGACCATTGTTATCAATAATCGATATCAATAATCCAAAAGTTGATTATGTTGTTTGTGAGAATGTCTGCGTGAATGACGTTTGAGTGATTGTAAGATGAGGCTCTGTTACACTCACCAATATCATCCGATTTGTAGTTCTCAATAATTTCGGCTAGTTCCAAATTGCCAGCGATGACAGCAACCTAAGGAATAGAATCACATTAATCCGAAATGTTACCAGAAGCACAAAACTACGTAATTATTGGATGGACTACAAGCAAAAAAAATATACTACTTGAAAAAAGTACCAGAAAAAGTACTACAAGTTAACTAAGATTACTAAATAGTTAAATATTGTATTATTTTAGTTTATAGAAAAAAGTGATCTAAAACTGTTTGTATTAATCGAACAGTTGTTTTTGTTTGGTTTTGTTTTAAATACCTGATAGGGAGTTTGGTTGGCAAAGTTCTGGGCACCGCGTTGTGCGCCGCGAAAGAGAAGCATTCTAGCACAAGCCTCTTGGTTGTTAACAGCGCAAACATGCAACGGGCTATTACCGGACGCATTGCGTCCATCCATGTCAGCACCGTAGAACAACAAGTGTTCCAAGTGCTGTACCAGGCCATGTCGACAGGCCTGATCACATACACACACAGGTTTTATAATAGTTAGGCAAGCGGTATTTAAGGTTAGACAGAGTCAATATAAATAAATAGAAAAAAAGAGAGAGCAAATTCAAATTAGCATAATTTTTTCAAATTTCAAAATAGAGACCCAACACCATTATTCCATTCAGTTTTCAAAGAAGTTTTTGGAGGTAAGGGTCACAGAAACCATATATTTAATACCGCCACCGGACTTTACCTGATGCACCTCGTTCCAGCCCTGGCTGTCCTGTATGCCCAATGTGGCATGATCGTGCAACAGACTCTCTGTGATCTTGGCCTCGCATTTGCGTGTTATCGATATATAAAGTGGCGTTATGCCACGCCCATCTCGATAATTGGGCGAGGCGCCCAGTTCAAGAAGAGTGCTAAAGTAAAAAAGAGAAAAGAGAGAAATTGGAATTAATTCGAATTAATGTATTAACTTTTATGAATCCTCTGCGCTGATTGCAACAAAGCTTGTCGAGTGTTCAACACAGAGTCTGCTCTTCCCATACTTAAAACTTAAACTAATATCTATTGATGTGATTGGTTTTATTCTGGGTTTTCTCCAATCCATGCAACAAATATATAATTAGTAAGCAAATAAATAACTTAATAAATAATTCAATAAATAATTACACTCACCTGACTGCTTCGAGGGAATCATGCTCGACGGCTCGATGGAGAGCCGTGGTTCCATCCTTGGTGCGGTAATCCAACAGAGCACCGCCATTGACCAGGGCAATGAGCAGCTTGTTGGGCTTCTTGGCCCCAGTGGCCACAGACAGCGGTGTCTCGCCACTCTCCGAGCAATGGAAATTGGGATCCAAGCCCTTGGCACACATTTTGGCAATCTTCTCCACGTGCCCGCCATTGATGCACTCGAGGAAGCGTCGCAAATTGGCCCGTGTATGCAACGCCTTCAACTGACGCTCGTCCAGAGTCAACATTTTATAAACACGTCTCTTGTACTTGAGCTGAAATGAAAGGGAACAAAAGTTAATCAAGCCACAAAATAAGGGAATACGAATGATTGAAACTGACCTCCAGGTAGCCAACGGGTCCGTTGAATGGATAGTCACCCAGGCGTCGCTCCTCGTCCAGAAATTTGCCCGCCTTGCCGTTTGAGGGGGGCGCAAAGAGGCCATAGTTGAAGCTCTCCTTTAGCTCCTGAAAGAGAAGAGGAAAGAAAGGTATAGAGTATGAGTTTAAGTCGGAATTCGTGTCTAACTGCGAATGTTCTCAGGTGTGCCATTCACGTGCTCAAGTTGTTCATTTTCACACGAACACACACATATACACTCATACACTGTCTCACAAAAGACTTCCTGCTTGCCTTGGGTGAATTCTTTTGGGCGGTGCTGCTGATGATGCGGGCGCCATTTTTCTTCACAATGCTTCCGCTAATGAGCGCGTGACTGCAGCGCCATCTAGCGTTCGGCATTGCATTCATAATTTACTGTTGCCTTTAAGTGGCAATTTCTTATTTTAATTATACAAAAATGCTCTCTGTTACTAACAAGCAGCAACTCAACGAACTTCCGTCAAGGGAAAGCCATCATCAAAGGGGAACTCTCTATCTTTCTCTCTCTCTGTGACTACCTCTCTCTCTTTAATGTTTCTAGATTTGCCGTCTCAAGAGAATAACTGGTGACATTGTCGCTGCATTAATTATGCAAAGTGCGCGCCACATGTGAAATCGACTTTGGGTTGAGCTTAGAATTTGGCAGTTATGTATGGGGTATGTTGTAAACCCCGCCCAATTTATACCCCTCGCTATGAGCCCTTATTAATGTCACAAATGTGGTCATTAAATTCAGTAACTACTTAGAAAAGAAGGCAACATGCATCTGTGAATATTAATATTCTTGAAAGTTGCAGCAACAACAAATTAAATATATTTATATCATAATGCTTAAATTGACAATAATCATGAGCTTCGCAGTTCAAACAGTAAACAATGCCTCGTTCGAGTGTTACAACAAAAGGTTAAAAATTATTATATTGTATTATTCTTATATAATTTCCTAAAATCTACAAATCTTTTCACCGAATAATTGTTGACATATTAAAATTAATTTTTCATAAGTTCTGGGTTTTACTTATTTGCTATTCTTTAACATTTGATTGCCTCATTTATTGATTACTAAGATCTTTTTCGAATTTTTTATATTATATTATACACTTATTTTAATTTTGAGCATTATTTTGCTTTACTAATTTCATATTTTATACAAATAATTACTATCATTTAGATTTACAGTTTCTCTGCTGATTGCTTTAGTTTCCTCTAATTTCCCTCAGTACACTACACAAATTCAGGCAATATATTAGACTAGCCTCACGTAACTCGACAGCTGTAAGAGGCATATCCGGTTTTGAACTTTTGTTATGTGGCTGCAAATCGCAGCTATGCAACCCTGCAACGGAATCCACCCTCAGCGCATAAATTACCATCATACACACACACATACAGCGACAAACTAGCACGCCCTCAGGAATACCGGGTGTTCCCCAACTCCCTTTGGGCCACTAGCAAAACACGTTAACTGCTATGCGCCAAATGGGTTTTATGGCGCCTTTACCCCCTCTTAGAATCAACTCGTCCTCCCGCGCCCTTCCCAGTGGCATGCACATGCAAATTGCAGACACGTCGCCGACCTGAAGACGCCCTCAACCCTCCTACCCCCCAGAAGTTGCCATCCCAGAAGTTGCCATCAGATTTGGATTATGAGTTTCGACTTTTCGATATGAGAAGGGAGCTGAAGGGATCAAGGTTTTAGTTTCAGATGCTTTTTGTGGGCGCCATACTTAAAGTGAAGTTGTTGGCGCAAATTGCAATTTTATGAGTTTTGATTTCGATTTTGGCAATCCAGGCAAATAAGTCCAAGAAACACATGTACTCATAAAAAATCAAAAAGGCCTGGTTCAGGGTTCTGGCCCTGGATTGGGCCCTGATTCGGTCTTTGGCCCCAGAGAGGCTGCAAAGTAATTTAGGATTTTCTGAAGCGGCTTTGAAACAGAATTTGCTCATTTTGTTGCGCTGTTGCAGGTCGTAAATTTGTTAACAACAGAGTCAGAGCAAAAGCAACAAGAACAACAACAACAGTCGAAAAATGGGGCAAATGTTCAAGCACTTTGCATTCGTATCGACGTATTTGGTTGTTAAGTGGATGCCCATAAAGCAATGCAAAATATCAACAACAAAAAGCAGAAAAAACAAATCAACTAAATAACAACAAATTGCAAGAAGCATGTAAATGAACTCAGCTAGGGGGGAGGAGAGAGAAAGAGGGAGGGATGGAAATTTCCTTTTAATGTTTTTCTCAAGAGCGCCAAGAGTAAATGTCAATGCGATGCGCACTTGCAGCAAATAAGCGACTTCCTGTTCCAATAAGAAAAGCAAACGCACAATAGCAATAGAAACAACAACAATAGCAATAGAAACAACAACAATAGCAACAACAGCAGCAGCAACCACAACAACTTAAAACATTCATTGATAAATTGTCAAACAGTAGTTGCTGCTCAGAGACTGTTGCAATTGTTTCGCCAGACAGACAGAGTCTGTCAGAGAGACAGACAAAAAGACAGACGGCGACGGTCAGCAGGTAAACATAAAGAGACACAGTGCCAGCTAAAAGTAAATAGCCAGCCAGCTAGCCAGTTGGCCAAGCCACTGGCAATTGGGTCGCTACAATTGGCGGCCATCTGTTGCAGTTGCAGTTGTTGTTGCTGTTGCAGTTGTTGCAGTTGCAGTTGCTCGTAATCTTATTCTATTGCAGCAATTAGAGTCGCTGTTGCATTTGCCGTCTCACACTGCACAACCTAGTCTGAGTCTTGTGGCAGCCTTTACATTTATGGTCTCATTAGCGTCAGCATTTTATTTTTGTTTTTTTTTTCTCAAACTTTTTTTTTTGGCATACAAAAGTTTAGCATTGCTTACAGTTTGACGGGAACTGCGAAAAATAATGTTGGCAACTTCAGTTGGTTTACGAGCATTTTATGGCCAACAAACTCCCACAACAGAAGGTATCAAATAACACGACACAGCCAAATGTCTTGACAAAGTCGACCAAATGATAAAAGCGGCAGAAAGGATGTCGTCGTACAGTGGGGCAAGAGTAAAAAAGCAGCAGTATAATTATCAAAAAATTTAGTTGCAAGAGGAATCGTTTTTTACAATGTTCTTAATATATTCTAATATTTAAACTCTCCACTACTTTTAATTTGTATAAAATAACTTTTAAATATAAAGTAAAATGTAAGATATATGTGAATACCTTTTAAAACTCTATGGTTATTTCATTTTAAGGATTCTAAACTCTCCTTCAACAGCATTATTTTGTGTACAAAACACAATTTCCGGTTTCAAAATTTTATCAGCGGCCTTTAAGAAGTGAAGTCAGTTGTGCAAATTTGTTTAGCAAATAGAACGCAATATTTTTAAAGCGTAAATAAATTAAAATAAATTAGTTAGTTTAACTAAACATCTGGTTTATGTTACGGAAGGTCAATTAAAGCTTGTCAAAGCAGAAAAAAAGTGCGAATAGAGAAAAGGTAAAAAAATCTTGAATATCTATAATGGATTGCAAAAAGATGAACGAACTTGACTTTTATCTAATTATATAGTAGACTCTTCACGCTGATTATCATAATTCTTTAAAGAAATGCCTTTTGACGGCCAACTGTCATTGCATTGTGGCAAATAAAAAAAAATGAGAAGAAGAAGGAAATAAAGAGGAGCCCAGGGCAAATTTAACGCTTCACTCTGCAACATTTTGTGTTGCGTCTCAAGTTGCAGCCCAGCTTCAACATCAATTTATGTAATCTGAACAATACACAGAACAGAGAACTGAGAATGGCGCACAGAGATCGCTGCGAGCTTGGGGCATGCCAGGCACATCATCTTATAAATTTTGCTTGTTGGCGAAGATGCCTGTGGTTAACCACAAAGCCATGACAGCGACAGAGACAGAACAAGAGACTGGGAAGGGGAAGGGGGCGCACTTTGAATTAGAGTAAGTTCTGTGGCAAACAATGCGCAGGCGCAGCCAAAGCTGAATCCAAAGAGACTCCACACTGAGCGAAAAAATCAAATATTTCGCTCTATTTTAAACTTGAATTCTCACTAAGATAAAAATTACTAAGGACAGTCTTATTTTAGCTTAAATATTTCAGTTCGAAAACGTAGAAGATTTAAGTACTTAAACCTAATCCAATATCATCAGCTTTCGTATTTGTCTCAAGTAAATCTTAAGTTTCACTTGAATCAAGATGCTTTGTTCTTACATAATTATTGGTTGTACTTTGTTAACAAATTTGTCAAGGATAGATTTTAGGAATCGCAAGTACTTAGCTAAGGTCATTCGAACATAATTTCAGTATGGCTTTTTTTCTCTGTGCACGAGTCTTCGCTTCGCCACCCCAGACTCCTGGCCAACTTCAACTTCACCTCCATCCTCTTACCTTCATGTTGCAGTTGTGTCTGTCAGGCCATGAAACTGGTTTCGGTTTCGGCGCTTTGAGAGTTTAATTGAGTTCTGTTCAGTTCTGTTCTCTTCTGTTTGCTTGGGCGCATTCTTGACCAGCATTTGGCAATTTTTGCGCCGTTGAACTTGGAAATTGGTGATGGTGACTGTGGATTGCATTGGGGGCGTGTGGGCGTGGTCAATTTACTCGGTTGACACTCGCAAGGGCCACAAGATTTTTATAGCATTTCGTTTTTTACATTTCATTTATTTTTTTTCTGATTTTTTTGTCATTTATTTCAGCGGGATTGCATTTTTTGGCCAGAAAACGATCTGGAACTGCAACTGTGAAACTGTGCAACATGAGAGCAACTTTTGCATCTTCTGGAGGTCAATGACGCGTCGTAGCCGGCAGGAGACAAGAGACGCCAAGCAGCCGCTTCAAAGTCAACGCCATCAGCCACACAGCACAACAAAGTACACACAACAAAAATAGCAACAATAAGAACTTAGGCAACAACTTTGGTAACACAGCTTTACAAGCAAAGCAAGGATGCAGCCCTGACTCTGTCGCTGTCCCTGGTTCGCTCCTTGTTGTCTAAGGGGCAGTGGCAAGTCTTAGGGTCTTGTCTCTCAATGTTTATCATAAAAAAAACTAGTTTCGTTGCATTTGCTTCTTGTTGTTGCACCTATTTTGTGCTCTTTGTAGCATGTTCCTTGTCATGCCACCTACAGCCCAGAGTGGATATTGTTGTTGTTGTTGGTGCTGCATCTTCTGATTGCCAGCGATGCGAAGAAAGTGTTGCAAGACGCTTTTGCCTAGTGAATCGGAGGCCGTTGTTGCAGAGGCGCTGACTAAACATTTATCAGAGACAAGTGCATTGAACTCCGCATTGCAACAGCTAGAAGCACACACACACACACACACACTCACACATGTATGTATATAGATCTTAACATATATGCAATTTATTTGCCCCCAGAGCTGTGGGCGTGCCCAGACGCCCATTCGCCATTCATATTTTTACACTCGACTGCATTCAGACAAAGTACAAAATCTACGAGGCCGCTGTGTTGTATCCTCGCCCATTCGCACTATTGCTGCCCCCACTCCCCATCCCTCGGGTGGGGCCAAAGGACATTGACAGCAGCCGTCGAAAGGTAAACTAAAAGTGCAGCAAGTTGTTGCACCAAAGGATGTGGACAACATGACACAAGCCACGAGCCACGAGCCACGATTGCAGGTGACAAGAGTTGGCAATAAAACGACGACGACAGAATGTCAGAATGTTACTGCAAATGGATGTCACAGAAAGAACGGAACACAACAGAGAAAGGTAGACAGCCTGCGAGTGTAAGAGAGAGAAAGGAAAAGAGCAGACTTGATTGGCAGACCTTTCAACGATTAGATGTGCTAAGGCCACAGCTTAACCAACTGATAAGACTTTAATCTCTGGTTTAACAACATTTGTTCAACACTGCAATACATACTCACTTACTAGTCATATAGGTACATATACTATACATACATATATCAGACAGTTGTTCTAAAGAAAGATAGAAAGAAACTTAAGTCCAACTATTTCAATATATATATATATCATATTTTCCATATCCGGAAACGAACTTGTAATTAGGCCATACACTTATTATTTATTTTAAAACATTTTTTAGTAGTTAAAAAATGAAATAAAATTGAAATTATCATTTAAATTAATATAAGTATATAACTGTTAACAAATATATAGATAAATTTAGTTTATTTATATAGTTTAAGTTAATTGCATTAAAATATAAACACTTTCTAGTTTCTCTTTTAGTTCCTACTAATTCTCTATCATTATATCTGTAAGTATGTATATATAATTCAACTTCATTCTAACAGGTTCGTTTTCAATTTCACATAGTCTATAAAGTCTGCCTTGAAAGGTTAAACTAATGCACAGGCCACCTAAAAAAACAAATGTCTGTCTGCTTTCTCACATAATTCAAACCAACAACAACAAAAATCAATATTTGCACAGACATAGAGGGAATGCCGCCACAACAACACCAACAACAACAACAACGCATAGAAACATAAACAAGCTAAAGCAGACATTAAAACAAAAATACAAACAAAACTCACACACATACACATACACATATATATAACGGTTATGATTGTTGACTGCGCCTTTCCCTTCACCTTCCCCCAACTGTGCCTCTACCTGACATAGGCTACAGAAATGGGAATAGGAACTGGAACTGGAACTGGAACCAGGAACGGGATGTGTGCGCCGGAAAGTACGTAACAAATTTGTGTAGGCCTGTCTAGGCATGCAACTACACAACAACAACGGCAACAACACCGAAAGCAACAACAACAGACGACAACAGACGACAAATTCTGCCCATTGGGCTACAACCAAGAGAGTTTGAATCTGACTCTGACTCCCGAGTCGCAGATACACAGAAAAAAAAACCCTTCGATTTTGAGATAGAATCAATCCGATGCGTTGCCAGACATACGGAAATCCTGGATTTTCTTAAGCCAAATACGAAATACTTAATTCAAGTAAGAAATTTTGATTCCTTCTTCGCAAATATTTTAATTGCAGGTATTTTTCAGTGAAATTAAATGTTTTGGGCCATTTTTAACATTTTTTTCCTGTGTAGGTTTATGGGGAGTGGCAAAAAGGATTTCATGTAGATTCCAAGATGTGCGTGGTTGTTGTTGATGTTGTTGCCGTGGGGTTAAAGTACCGTTGAAATGCTTTCAGCATTTTTCATATTCATAACAACATACTATTGCAAGGAGGAGAGGACAACTGCATTATAAGCAAACAAGCAGAAAATAAATAAAAAGGCGTAAAGACGTAAAACGTAGACAGACAGACAGAAGGCAAGAACAGTCTCAGGGGTGGCCAGAACTTAGGGGTTGGGGCTGGGAATTGGGGTGCAATGGCATGTGCCGAGTGGGGAACAAGGGAGGTCTGCAAATGGAAATACCTTTGGCTGTCGTCTCTCTGACCAGTGAAAGGCCATTTCCATTTGAGTTGACTTTTCTATGGCTCGTTTCTATGTCAAAGTCATTGGCCAATGGTCAATGTGGAACAATGAAACGACACACACGACGCAACAATACCAATACCAACAACAACAACAACACCAACAACGACAGCTTCAACAATGGCTCAAAGTCAAGGCACGCTCAGCGTGTTGACGCGTTTTCATTGAGTTCGAGCTCGAGTCTGGCTAATCGATTTGATGCCAAACGTGCGGCAACATTTCCAACCAGATCTGCCATCCAATCGTCGATCGGATCTGGCCATTTGGCTTTCTAACGTTCTTCTTGCCATTTACCATTTGCTATTTATGTCAGCCGTTGTGTTGGCCACTTCACTTCACTACAGCCATGTTGGGTGAGGCCAATCTGTTCCCCTCCACCCTGTGGTCAACACGATGATTTCTTGAGTAAACTTTTCCAATTCTCTGCCATGCACAAGTAAGCATTAGACATTAAATTAATTATGGGCAACCGTGAAAAGCCATTTGCCAAGTCCTAAGCCACACAACCCACCACCAACCCTGACTTAACGAACAACCCCTGGGCCTTAACTGTCAAGGCAGAAAATTAAACATTTCTCTCACTCCGTTATTTTTGTGAAATCTCTTAAGTTTCACACATTAAAAAATGCGCAAATAAATTGAATGAAAAACCTGTGGGAATGCGACTCAAGGAAATAAAGTTAAAGAATTTTGAGCTGAAGCTTCATATTTTTTTTAGATTGCATATAAACTTGAGAACTGTTTATAAAAGTAGCTGCTTTCTGAAGTAAATTTTGTAATACAACATTAAAATTGAAATTTTTTTATATTTCTTAAATTTTGAATATAATACAATATTGTATAGATATATCGCAGTAAATTATATATATATATGTAAATACTAACGATATTTTGAAAGGAATCTCTAATGATTTTTAGAATACTTCATTGAATTGAAATAATTAGTTAAGCTGTTGCTGTCACACAACTGAATTATACAATTTGATTCACTCAAAACTAGACAAATTCACTCAAAATAGAGATTCCTTATGATTAACTGAATCTAAAAACCGCATTCCCATTGACCCGCTTAACTTGCATTTGACCAATTCAAATCAAACACGCCGAGCTCACAAGCTTGTTAGCCATTAGCTGTAGCTGTGTTTCGCCTTGTGGTCAAAAGCTGATGCTGTCGTTGTTTTTGTTGCTTGCTCATCATGTTGATGTAGTGCAGGCAACTTAGAAACGGGCTGTAAGCAAACGAAACTTCCGTATGGTTGCACTTCAACACGTTGCAGGCACTGACCCAAATTGGCAACTCGCTGCGACTCATAAAAAACACCACAGGAAACTGTGCGATGACGATGTCCGGCAGCAATGAGATGAACCAGGTCAGGAAACTTGCAACAGGCAACTAGTAGCAGGCAATCGGACAACAAAAGTAACTGCGATTACATGTCACCAAGGCAGCAATTAAGTGCTTCAAATTGCCATCGATGACAAATCAAACCAAGATGCCTGTGGCCCTTAAGTCGCCTCCCATGGAGCTGGCGACCTCCCTTGAGGTGTCGAGTGGCAACGAGTTTCATTTGTGGCTCACACACTCACACATTTATGCACACACGCACTTACACTTACAAACTCGTCCATCAACTTGACCATCGACTGTCTGTCATCAGTCGCTTATTATGAAATTATAGACGACGTCGCAGTGCGCACAGTTATAAGAAAATGCAGTAAAAAATATTGCGTATACGTCGCGTGTGTCTCATTGCACGGCAATTACCAAAGTGCCGACGACTTGTTAAAATGCCTGCGGAATGGAAATGCAAGTCAATTCGCTTTTTTTTTCGTTTCGATTGTATTCGGAATTGTAAACAATGCGAACATATCGGGACAGCACTCAACAATTCTGCAATTGCAGGTGTGAAAATTGCAGGGCCAACACACACACACACCAACCAAAAATGCAATCAATATGGAAAAAATATTTTCAGCCCGAGTGAACACACACAGAGAGATACAAGATACATATGGAGCACATGATAAAAGCCAGCTGGTTTCAGTTCTTTTATACAGATTTTTATTTCTTTTGATTTTTGCAAAAAAAAATTGTAAAAAGCCACCTGAGAGCTAACGTGGCTTAAATGAGTTTTGCTGGCTGCCTATGCCAGCTGCCACTGTTTAGAGTTTAAGTCAAGTCTGTAAAAATAATGGAAGGCTTAAAGGGGTGGGGAAGGGGGAGTATGTCCCCATTCACGCAGTCGGGAGTCGCCTCAATTTGAATCTCAGCTCTCTCTCGCTCTCCCTCTCTATCTTTCTTAATATATTTGACAACTGAGAGAGATGGTTGAAAAAATGAAGTAGAAAAAAAAAGAAATGAAAATTCGCGTAGCGCAAATTTGTAGCACAAAAGTTAACGGTGAATGTAAAAAGGGTGGCCGCAAAAGGTAAAAGCAACTTTGGATTCGAAATTTATGCGCGCTCCACAGCAGCCTCAGCAGCTGCCATGCCAAAGTTTTTCTAGCTGTTCTTGATGTTGTTGTTAGCATTGTTGTTCTTGTTGTTGTTGTTGGTCAATGCAGTTAGAAAACTGACCGCAGCCATATTTGACAAGAGCAACGCCAACGGAACGTGCTCAACTCGCTAGGAATCAGCTCGTACGCCCCGTTGCCTTGTGGCCTTTTTTTGTTGTAGTTTTTGTTGTAGTTTTAGCTGTAGTTTTTGTTGTTGCTATTGCCTGGTTCCATAGCCAATCTCAATCCCGTTGTCGTTCCACTGCATCAGCATTAAATCAATCGCTAGCGAAGCGCATTTCCAAGAACTTTTGTGTGACCGTCAATTGATGGCACTCTAAACGGGAGTAGAAAATGGCAAATGGGCAAATTTGCGGTAACTCCGTTGCCCTCAAACTAAAAGTAGCGTAAAAAGGGAACAGGTAAATGGCGTTGCGACTACGCAAATATTCGCATAAATTCAATAAAAACTTTAACCAGGTGACAACATAAGCTTCATATATATGCAAAAAGAAAACAGAGAGAATTCAATAAGATAAAGCGGATTACTAAAAACCGAAGAAAAAGCGGAAATAGATTTTTAAGTTCTTTAACATTTTTTTATATTTTTATAAAACATATTCTTGAAATTAACAAATTGGAATTTTTTTAAAATACAAGGGAGATCCTTAACGATATTTATAATATTAAAATGCAGAATGCAGAATTAGGTGGCCAAACCATTATCGAAATGACATTCCGCTTAAAGATCTGTTCAGTTTAAGCAAAGTTATGAAAGTTTGAAGAGAGTTTGATCGAATTTATAATTTTTAATGCGACAGAAATTAAAAGAATCGGTATAAATAAGAAGCAAAGTTCAAATACTGAAAAGACTTAAGCTTTAGCTCACTTCCGAAGAAGAATTTCTTTTGTTATCGTGACTCTAGAAGAAATTGTAATTTGCGTCAGTGCTACTTCCAACACGCAGATACACACATGGGCAACTGTAAATTGGGAGTTTGGTAAGTGGAGTCAGCTATCAGCTATCAGCTGGCCATCGATGGGGCCCAGCTGGCTTTGGGGCCAGTCGTAAAGCTAAAGCGCACAACAAAGGCAGAAAAGCAAATACATGCGGCAAAAAAACAATAACAAGCATTGCAATTGCAATTGGCAGGCAATGCACGAAATATCACAGCTCGTAAATCGGCAGATCAGATCCCCAGAGTCAAACAACAAAAACAACACTCTAAACAACAACAACAAACACATCAACGATGGCAACACTTGCAAGCCGCCTTCGAGTGTCGAAAATGTCCTCGCTGGTCGATTTTGGGGCGTTGTGGGGCGTCGGCTGACGCGCGAATTATGCCACCAAGTGGCTTACAACAAGCGGCAAGCTCCAACAAATGAAATGAGCACCAAAAAATCTTTCGATTGTTTTTTCTCTTTTTTTTTTGGATTTTTTTCAGGCATTGCCAAATTGCTTGGCGCGCTTGAGATGCAATTGCAGCAGTCGCAATGTTGCACGTGTGCCTACTGCCTGCTGCCTGCCACACGAAACTGGTTTGTTTTTTTTTTGCGCTTTCGGCCTCTGCGCGCACTTTAATTTGCCAAATGGCAGCAGCGGCAAAGATAACTGAGGCCGACTCTTGGCAACGCAGATGGAGATACAAATGGAGACGGAGGTGGAGGTGGAGACCAACACTGTGCTGAAGGACATTCGGTGTCTGGGCAAATGAGCTAGAAAAATGGCGAAAATGCAGCCGCAGAAAAGTAATAAAACGCAGCAGTAACAACAACAAGAGACACTACCATAAAAAAGCCAGCAAAAATGCTTACACAAATTGTGGCCATACTTTGGCTGCCAAAGCGAAAAGGTAAGCAAAATGCAAAAGACACACACCAAAAAAAAGCGGAAAAGGAAAAAATTCTATTTACAGTAAGTCGAAGATGAGATACCCTAAGAGACGTAAAGAGAAAAAGAATCGGAGAAAGCGAGAAGCGAGTTGGTTATATCGAAGGTATTGCCAGATGGTTTTTCTGGTAATCCATAGTTTTAGATTGTCAATATGGTCAAGAAAACAAAATAATAATAATTATATAACATGTCAGAATATCTCTTTTTTGGCATTCCACGATGAAATGTGAAACCAGAAATTTACATATAATTTTCAAATCAGCTAAAAGCATTATTTTAGAATTAGATAATAAAAAACTAATTCATTATTTATTGTGGAAATGTGATATAAATATTGATTCAGACACATCAGACGTTACATATTTCATAAATAAACTGGAATACTTTTAGCTAGAGTATAAAAAGAGGCTAAAAAGAAAGGCAGCTTTGAAAATTGTAGCTAAGTAACTTTGGCTTGTTTAGCTGCCGGCTGAAAGTTGTTGTGGTTCTGTTCATTTTATTGTAGTTTTTGATGTTGTTGTTGTTGCTGTTCTTGCTGGATGCGCTTGTGCTAAAGTCAATTTTACAAGCAATGAACTAGAGAGATATCGCTGCAATTTCTACCTCTACCTCCTTCTACGGCTGTCTCTCTTCATCTGCTCCTACCTTCCGACCTGGCATCCATCGCCTAGAGGCCTCGCTGGCGTCAAAGTTTTCTACTAGGGCCTCCTGGCCCCGCCCACAAAATTGCTGGCATATTTGCAATGGTTATAGTAACAAGCAAAGACAGTGGAAGGGGAAGGGGATTTGGGTCCACAATATGCCCTCGATCGTCAACTGCATTTGGGACCTGCTTGGTGTCATTTGGCTGGCTTTGGCACAGCGCTAAAATAGCTCAAGTGGCAGTCAGAAAAGGAGGGACAGGGGCGGAGGAATCAAATTACAATCTCTCTGGAACATTGCGTGGGCATCGGAGGGGGTCTTTTTGGGCCACACCATCCAATCTCATGTATGCACCTAAACAGTTATGGGACTTTGCCGTCTCCTTCTCACTCATCCAGATTCTATGTCTGTCTTTTTGACAGTTCCCCATATGAGAGTTCTTCAAGTGTTTGGCTGGCCCACGCCTTTTAACAATTTCTGCACTGGACACGAGATACTACATATTCCTGAAATGTGCCATAAAACGGGGCACTCAGATCTGTATTTTGTGTGGGCTGAAGTGCAAAAAATTGAAAGTACTCATACTCGTAACTATGACGTTCATTGGATCACATTATGACTCTGATTTGACTTTGTACTCACTCAATTAAGAGAACATACTTGATTGCACTTAAGCTAGTTGCGACGTGTTCTTACCTGCAAGAAAAAAAAACAAAGAGTTTTGATATAGAATCATAAGTAAATTAGCACTTAAAGCTAAGAACTTAACAAATGTATTTGCGAGGTCACTTTATTTACCTATTTCCTTATATTTTTGGATATAATATTGATTAAAAACTTAGCTTTTGAGATCAATAGTATAAATTTACAATTTCTAAAATTGTCAAAAATAAATATTATTTTAGAAGCTTTATAAAATTGTATACCTCCTATGCCCACAGTAAAAACCCATCGTAAAATTGGTTTTAAATTTTTAAATTCCATCAGTCAGCAGTTTCAGAAAGTCTCTGGTAATGCTGGTTGGACTCATCTACACATTGATTATTACAATATCCGTTCAGAGTGAGAGAGACAGGGAGAAGAGAGGTCACAGCTCTGCTCGGGGTACGAAAAAGTCGCAGCGACATTCGTACTTATTTATATGCATACATATATATAAGTTTTAAAACAAATTGACGCAAACTAATGAAAATAATCCACAAAATACTTGCACACTCACACACAGATGGATGGTAACCGGAAATGCTTCATTGTTGTTTTTAGTTGCCCGCAAAGCGACAACAACAACAACAAGAACAAGAACATTTGTTTGTTTCTCTGACAACAACGTTGGCGTCGGAAATTGAAAAGCAACCCAAAACCAACATCAAATTTAAATGGGGAAAATGTGTGCAAAAAACGAAAAATTAAAAAAAAAATTCAAAAAAAGTGCCATTAAAAATTTAGTTGGAAGACAGCTCAAAGCAACAATAACAACAACAATAATAGCGACACACACACATATGTATATGTGTGTAATTGAACTTGTGATGCTCAATTTACGCCCGCAGATAAACACACATTCACACACAATTATACACACACTGAGTCCCACACTTGAGCGACTTTAGCGCGATTTAAAACGCTTGACAACAGTTTGACAGCCACTGGGCGAAGTTTGGCTTTGTTATTAAAGCCAAAATAATAGCAATTATTTTTCATTGTGCCAACTGTAAATGTATTGTCATTTCTCCACCTCTCTCTCGCTCTTCTCTCTTAGTTGCCAATTGCTTTAGCTTGTTTTTTCCGTTTTTTTTAGCTTTTGATACAGCAAATTACTTGGCTTTATGCAACTTTCATTGTAAAAAGCGTTGACAATTGTTGTTAAATGCCTCCCGTTCAGAGTCAAGGTCACTATGAAGGTCACGCTACCTTTACAGCTCTTGTAATGGAGCTCTTTAAAGATTTGCTTTTGTTATTAAGCCTTTCGAATTGATAAATAAGCATCAAATTTATATTGTATTATTCGATCAATTAACGGATCTAATCAATGTCTTGCTCTGTCTGCACTTTAAATTCCCTTAAATATATTATGAAATTAGCACCAGCGGTCTAAATATTTTATATACATGTCTGATGATCGTAAAGCCTTTTGATATTTACAATTCTGTCGCAAGATTATCACACAAGATCTTCTCGAATTTTTTAAAAACAACTAATTTTTATGCTGCGCTTCGCTTTAAATTTGTTTTACTATCTTTTTTTGTCATCTTCCCCGGGGCAAGTTATGAAATTGTTTTTATTTTGACATTTGAGTCCGATAAAGTGACAGGCATGGAGAAGTTTTGCATTTCGGTAAAACATTGTTGGAATATTACTTGCGGCGCGACGAGCTGTGATAAGAAAACAATGGAATTTATTAAAAACTGTCAAATGCAGCGAGTATATATTTGAAATATTGTAACTCAACAAAAACATAAGACAATTCTCAGTTAATGATACCCTACAAACAAATTTAGCTAAATTTATGAAATTTTGAAACTAAACGAGTAATAATAATTTTTCGAGGAACTTAACGAAGCTTCTTAAATACATATCATCTGTTAGTGTTTTAACTCATTGAAGATATTAAATTCGTTATATAAATAATTTGCTAATCTGTTGATTGTATTATAATATTTAAATAATCTACCAAATTGATACAGAAAAGCTTATTTAACGATCTGATCATAACTTATATATAAACTTTTAAGCAGAAGAGACTTTCATAATTCATATATCCTACAAGCTGCGATCACTTTAAAACTAATATGCATAATGCTTCACATTCACAGGGTACTGAAGCAACAGTACTTTGGTTACTCTGACAGTGAGAAGTGGACATGCCAGGCCAGTCCAGGCCACACCAGACCGGACCAGGCCAGGACCCAAAAACCAGGTCCAAACGCTCCATTTGTTAAGCCCCAAGTGCTAAAATCTTTTAGCATTTTAATTGAATTACAGGCAGGGGGTGCAGGGGCGTGACACATTCCGAGGAGCAAGAGTGAGAGAGAGTGAGAGACTGGGCTAGGGGAAGGAGGTAGGTATGTCCTGGTCGCATGTTGTGCCACGGCTGCCATAAATTTGTAACTGTTTGCTGTACTTGACACATTTCATAGTTGGAGTACGAGTCGAGTGCGAATGAACTGCAGTGCAGTACCCGCCTTATAGATATCGTGCCCGCCTCACACACTCACTCACACACACAAAGACAGAGAAATACATGAGAAACAGTTTGTAAAAATATTTGCGTAGGTGTTTTACTCAGTTCTTCGGTTGTTCAGTTGTCGTGAGGTTGAGAATTCATGTAAATTTAAATTAAACTTAAATTAACAACTAAAAAAACAAACACAAGTAATAAAGTTAAAAAAAAAAATTGTTTCAATTAGCCGATGCTGAAATACCCTCTCATTTAAGAATTCATAAGATTTCTTGTCTATATTAATGTATATTATACTATTACTTTAAGTATTGTAGATAAGCATTCACCAACCTTAAACCAAAAAGCCACCTGAATTGCATTGTTGTTGTAAGTGTATTGTGGTTGCAGTGTTGTTGTTGTAGTTTTTGGTGTTGTTGTCCCATTACGATTATTGATTGCGCGTCGCATTACGTTAGGTGAAAGTGCAAGCGCCCATTAAATGTCATTAAGTGTCGTTATAAGGCCAACCATAAAGTATCAATATCATTTATATATATATTGTACGTATTGATGTGGGACGATATGTGTGAGTGCGTTTGTTTGTAAAAATTGTTACGTAAAGTGCATTTGCCATTTGTGTAATTTTTCAATCAGATTTCATTTCATTATCCAGTGTTTTCATTCAGTGGCAAATGGCGGCCAAGGGTCATCGTCATTGCGTGTACGCCGCAAGTGTTGAGCAAATGAAAAATGTTGCAGCATTTCATCAACATAAGTTTGTTTGTTGTTGTTTTTGTTATTGTTTTTTTAATTTCGCATTAAATTGCGTTTGACACGCGGTGCGTTTTTAATTTATGCGTGCGAGGATTTTATTTTCAACGCCACAGGATGACAAAAGGATCCAGCAGAATGATGTTTTATTTATTTTTTGTTATGTCGTGTACATTTTTTGTATATAATTAAACGAAATGTGCCAAAAGCAGAAGCAGCGCAGCAGCAGAAGAACAACATTTGAAAGCAAAAAATGTTTAATTATTAATAATATAAAAAACAAAAAACGGAAAAGACGTCTTGTTTATGGCTGTTGTTGTTGTTGTGTTATTGTGATGTTGTGTTGTTGCTTTGTTGTTTTGTTGCTGTCATGCTGCAAATCAATGTATTTTCAGTATTGTGTACGAAACGTATGTGACATTTACATGTTTAGCATGGCAATAATAAAAGAAAAAAGACATCACGTATACGCAGTGTATGTCAATGCAAATATTGTTTGCGCTTTAAATACTTGTACAATATATTTTGCTGTTGCGGAGTTTTTATGACCTATGCAAATGATTCAATGAGGACTTGTAAAGGATAGAATATATTAAAATATACAAAACCAAAATAAATATAACAAAATGTAATACTTAAACGTTACGGATGCAAAACTTTAGATTTAAACTTTGATTCTCTACTACTGCTTTACCTTAAATATAATTAGTCAAGTAATTTATTCAACTAAATAAATAAAATGAAAAAAAATAAAAAACCAAGAACATTAATTTTATGGTAAATATTTTAGCTTTTTTTTGTCAAAAAAATATGTAGACTTTTTTTTATTAATATTATCTTGGTTATTATCAATACTTTTGCAGCTCTAGTTTTAATTTAACTCAAACAAATAAAATCATAATTTAACTTAATCCAAATAATCTTAAATAAATGACAACATTTATCACGTTTATTACAATGAAAACACATAATTATTGAGGCTTGATGGGACACACGACAACATGAGCATATATCAAAGGAATTTTTGTGTATAAGTAAAGATAGTAAAAAATCTGTTCTGTTTATAAATCAGTACCTATCTAATGGCAATCATAGACTATGTTTTTTAGCTGCTTCGAAATGAATACGAAAACAGAAACTATCAAGCCTCTATAAAACTTTACCACTTCATTTGCCTGACAAGTGCAATCCCAAATTCTCTTATCTTGCCGAAAAAAAAGCAAGGAAAAAAAGAAGAGGCAGACAAAAATGTAGTGGAGGAGGAGGAGGAAAGTAAAGGGGTACTACTCGTATCTAGTTCAGCACATTGAGTGTTATCAGTGCCATCTTTATTGTGCCAAGGGTTCCAATATAAGTGAATGCGCAATTGAATAGAAAAAGAGACGGAAGAACGAGAAAAAGCAGCAGCGACAAAGGGCGCTCCGAATCAGGCACGTCGCAGGACTCGAAATGCGGTTTGAATAATGTGTCCTTAGTGTGTGTGTGAGAGGAAAATAAGCTAAGGAAATGAGTGCAAAAAGGCGAGAAGACAACGGGGCTGGCAGCAGCTTGTGGCAAGTGCCAAGTTAAGTTGACATACAAATTAACGGTTCAATAGAGCTGCTATACATACACATACACACACACATATACTTATACATACACAGGGAACTGGGTCTCTGTGGCACTTGCCACATCTCTAGCTGGGGCCAGAAATGATGTCGTGCGTGCGCAAACTATGCAGTCTCATTAAATCTAACGAGCGTCTAGGGCTCGTCTTGTCTTAAGCTTCAGATTGCGATTGAGTTTGAGAAAGGGAAAGGAAGAGGGAAACTATGCAAAATGTCTACATTCTCGCAATTTCAACAATAGCAACTCAGAAGTTTTGTTTTGTTAAGGAATCGGATAAATCGTGGATACTTGTTAAGCTGTGGCATTAGACATGTAGTTTGATTTAATTACATGACTCTTTGGCCTGGCTTTCATCTTACGCATGGGGAAATAACCTTAACTAAGATCATTCCTTGGGTAGACCATTTTTTATGCCATAATAATAGTCTGGGCGAATTACAGTATACGATTTATGGCCAACTTAAAATGATAAACAATTAAATGAATTCAAGGGTAAGCATAAAATGTTGAGTTTCAACTGCTATTTGAGTCACTAGCGGACCATTCATGGCTAAAAAGCAGTCGCCATCCCTCTTTGTCTTCCTTCCGCTCTCTCTTTTACACTTTTTCCATCGATCTCAATTGGTCTTAAAAGCTTAGTTCACAATCGATTCAGCTCAGCACACGCTGCATTTCTCGAGGGGCAACTTTAAAGTAAGTGACAAAGATTTTTATACAGTCACTGAGCAGGTTACATTTCTTTTGTCATCAGGTGTGCAACGCCCACCGGAAGTAGATTACAACACAAAACAATGTAAACATTGTAAATGAGGGGACTATTGGTAATTCACAAGAATTGTGTTCTTTCTAGATTAGACATATTTGCATTATTTACAAAAGCTGAATCGTATTTGGTAATAAACCCCATTTAATATTAAATAATTGGATGAATAAAAGTATTAATCGTAGTAATAATGTTTACTTTCGAGTTTTTGCAGTTGTAGTAACAAAACTATTAGAAGTAGTAATAGTAGTAAAGAAGTACGAATCGAATAGCAGGTAAAGGTAGAAGTAGAGGAAGTAGATGGAGTTATATAAGTTGTAGAAAACGAGGGATTAACATTACTAGTTAAATTAAAATGTGTAGTAAATAGCTGAAATAATATAGCATTTTGAAATGGAATAAGTAATAAATAGTAGTAGTAAAGTATTGTCAGTTCGGCAATTGGCATTTGATTACTAATATACATTAGCGTACATGTTGATTATTGGCTGTACCTGATGGCAAATCGAAGTTCAGACCATAAACGATGACTGACATCGAAAAAAGCTGCGCATTACATGCAAAACAACTTAGAGAAACCGGTAAGCTCTACTCGTATGAATGTTGTGACCCGCCCACTTAAAAAGTTCAAATAAATAAAAAATAAACCCATTCAACGGCAGGTGAGATTAATTTGATTAGCAGGCGGAAGCCAGGCTAAGAGTTAAAAGCCAAGTAAAGAACCCAAGCGCATGGCCCACACGCATTCACTAACAACTGGAGCAGTGACAAAGCGACTAACTGACACGCTGATGGATTGACTGATGAATTGTTTGATTGATTGATTGATGGAACAAACTTTAATTGAAATTTACACAAGTCGAAGCAAGTATTTGCTTAGACAAGAATCAACTTAACTCGACTTAATAACAAAAAAGTCAGTGACAATGCAAAGATAGTCCAGATAATACGAGCTAAGATAGTCCAGATAGTTCCCGACCCGATCCATGTCGAGTGGCTGATAATAGTCGATGGGTGATTCCTTTTTTACCCCACTCCCTTTAAAATGTGAATTTAATGCACGCTCTGCTGATATTTGCCTTTGATTTGTGCTAATTTCGAAAATAGCCACAGTCTAAACAGAAGACGGCGGGAAAGAGCGAGATAAAGAAAGACAAAGAGAGAGAGAGAGAGACAGAGAAATTGATAGATAGAAAAAGAACTGGTGAGCTGCAAATATTTGTGCTGATGATTGTCCACTTCATAAATGAATGGTGTGTGCAAGGCGTGATGTACTTGTTTATGGTACTCTTAAGTGGTATATTTAACATGGTATATCGGCATAAATCGCCGATAAGATATGAGAGTAGCACAATGCTTTAGACCAGCTGTGTAGCGGCAAACGGCCAGATTAAGATCAGACACGTTTGAGTCACAGTCAATTGCGAAGAATTCGCCACGAAACTGTGACTAAACCAAACGAAGCATGTGAAATGAGTTGCACCTCGATTCGTGAGTTCTTACTGTCTAATTGAATATACACAGGGAAAAACAATCCACTCTAAAATTCAAGTTTAAAATTCTTGATTTAATAATGTTTTTCTAAATAATTTTTTCAGGATATTATTGTTATTATATTAACAATATGCGAATAAAATGATAGTCACTCAGCATTATTTATTTATTTAAAATCCAAAATTAAAAAATTACCGCGTCGGACTGATTTAATCCCAGAATCCCGGATTTTCTATTTGTATACTTGTATTCACACTGTGAAATAATTAGAACTTGACTCATAAACGTAAACTGGCTTTTTATAAGACTTAATTAAATATATTGTACATACACGTAGTATTTACAACCAATTTGATATGGAGAACTTCAAAAGGGTCTAAGTAAGACGCCGACTTGGGCCAGCAAGCACTCATATCTCAGTCACGAATAGCACTCACGACACTCACTCATTCACTCGCAGTTCTCATTTAACTGGACACCCACATAACCGTTATGCAAAAACCAGCATTTGGTTCCCAGCAAAACCAACACAACATTAAGTATACGTATAGCTGCTCATACACTTGACACAGACACCAAAAAAAGAAACCCCCCACCTCACACCACATATCGAGACAACTATGCAACGCCCGCTGGTCTGTTGTAATTGTTGCTGTCACTTGTTGTGTTGACCGAACCGAACCAAACCGAACCGTGCCATGCAATTAGCTGGAGGTCGTTTGTTAAGCTCACATTTTGGCACAGTGTGTGTGCCGAGAGGTCGTTGATATTGAAATTGGGTGTGGTCTCTGCCCCAAAAGACCAACTAAACTTTGACAATGTTTGGGCAACAAATTGTTTACCCAAATTCTTATTAAATTAGCCATTTCGTGGAAAACATTTATTACAAAGTAAGTGAGTAAGCCCTTTAGGGCCTCAAAAAACGAGTTTTCTGTTTTTCGATTATTTATTTACTTTTTTTTGGGATAGACTGTCATTCAATTGTCAATATCTTTTTGGCTTGATCGTCACGTTTTTGTGGCAAGGCGAATTGCACGACTTGCAACTTGGCATTTGCTGTAATGTCGAAAATTGGCTTTGCATTGAACTTCAAATTGAAATTGAACGCTTGCAACTTGTTTTCATTTCGACAAAAGGCGTGGCCGTTTGGGGCACGTGGCAGCTGCGGGCGCTGCATCAATCGTTATTCTTTTTTTTGTTGCCGAATGAAAGTTCAATAGTTAGTGTTTTTAAACCGGGACAGGAAAGAAAAGCCCTTTCAACCAAATTAATCGACTTTGCAACGCGGCTTTTGTCGGCAAATCGCAATATTTTTTATTGAAATTTAGTAGTGCAAACAATTCCTGGCAAAAATACTTGCATGCTATTTGAAATGAGGCATTTATATAAGAATTTAAGTTGAAATAATTGTATCATTCTGTTATCCAAGAAATAGGTAGAAAAAAGGGGATACTAAAAAAGATTACATAGGAATATCTTTATGCTAAGCAAATTGTTAACTCTTAATTATTTCTACTCAAGCAAACCAAGCTTTTATTTTCATAAAGATGTTATAAATTTGTTGTAGACCTTTTAATTTTATCAAATAGTACATAAAAGCGCTAATAATGTTAACCAGGTGTTGTTTCCTCTACAGTTTAAAGACGGGCTGTACTATTATTAGTATATCGAGTGCCGTGATCTATGGGTTTTCAGCTCTAATTATGACCCTCCTTCTGTGCAATCTATTACCAGGTGAGTTAACGCAGATTAATAATCAATTCAACTGAAGATCCTCAGCTTATGAACTCTTAATCACGCAGAGGCATTGCTGAATGAATATTTTACCAGTCAAGTGCAATTACGGATACTCATCGGATCAATGATATTGCTGCTCGGAGCTAGCTCATTAATTTATGGCACATATCAGGTAAGACAATATTTAAATATATGTAAATGATGGTAACGTCATAATACCCCTCAGGAGATTCCATTCTTTCGTAATCCCTTGGCTAGTTCTCGTTGGTATTCATATTCTGATTATGCTGCTCACATTCGTTCTAACAGTTTTTTATCAAGGCCCAGCATTCATAATTCTTGTTATGATTGCTTCCTTGGGTAAGTGATAAATACTTTAATGATCATTTTTATTGGTAGATAATTATCTTTTACTTTTTAGCTATTTACATCTACTCTTGGATAATTGCTTTGTCATTCCTGATCGATCTGCTTTACCATTGAAGTACCTCAGCAATAATCGATGATTATTTTTACTTTTACACTCCTACTAAGAAATCGCTGTCAAAATTTTAAGTAAACTTTTTGGAAATACACAATTATATTTGTTTATGTCGAGCTCTTGGTTTTGAAAACTGTATTATGATCTTTCGGCGTTGCTGCTTTTGTCTTCCACTGCGAAGAGCTTCCATGACCATCGGCACAATATTCATGAGCTTCTTCTTCATCGAAATGGCCATACATGGCCAGCAGTGTGTCTTTATATGTAAGTGACCAGATTACTTAGACTCACATAATACTCCTATATTCGATATTCCCCTATAGCTGCCAAGGGCAAAAGCTGGGATATTGTGCAGGCTATTATTCTATCATCAGGTATCATTGCATCAATACTACTCATCCATGGGTCTTATAAGGTCTGTTCAATACCTGACTATCCTACGTCTGATAATTAATTCTAATTGATTTATCCCAGGAAAATCGATGTCTTGTGTTAGTCTGGGTCATTATCTTTTTGATCATATTCATCTCGTATGTGATACTGATCGTAATCGATGTTTTATTTTACCAGACCCGTACAATAATCCTTGTCATTCAGGGTTGTATTCTAGGTGAGTATATAGATATCAATCTTAAAGTTGCCTTACTCTTGAACTATTTCCAGTAATTATGCTCTACTCATTGATGGTTGTACACTCTTATTACGACGTCCTTCGCGAAGCTTCTACCGATGCTGTACAAATATAATAAAAATCTTTGAAAGTTTAACCAATCAAAAGCTTTTTGACTGTTATTTTTCAATTTAATCGCTTTGAAGTTTTCCGGTCTAAGCAATCTAGTTCATATTTGTAGATAGTTATTTCAAAATATTCAGTTGTATATCAGATTTACTATATTTCTGACCAAAAAAGAAAAAATAGTTGTGCTTTCCAAACGTTTCGAGTTAACAGCAAAATTTTGATAAGTTTGGGAAGACCTTGGCGTTTCCGAACTCGGCAAGCTCTTTAATCTTAACTCAAGATGGCCTGTCGCTGCAAGTACTTTATAAAGCTCCTGAACAAGTGTTGTTTCTGTTTCTCTCTGCGCACTGGCACTTTACTGCTGGGGTGCATATTCCTGACATGGTTCGTATACCTGTGTTTAGGCAGTGCCTTTATGATGGAGTGCATCTTCCCCAATGAGTATCAACATGGGGTGACAGACGGTGCACCAGCTGCCCCAAAGACAACTATGGTCTTCTCCTTCTTCGGCATCATTGCGGCTGCAATGGTCTGCATTGGTGTTCATAATGTGAGTACCAGAATATATCTATATTTCACCCAACTAACAATCAATAACTCTTCTAATTAGAATAACGAGCTTTTGTTCGTACCATTTCTGGCTTTAACACCTTTCTATATTATTGTCCATGTAGTGGCAATGATATTGTACTCTTTCGTTTGGATTATAATCGTTCTATTTGTGATAACAATTGGTAAGTGATGCTGAAATCATTGCTAGATATTTAAAGACATTTTAACTTTTATAGTTGTGCTCATATATGCCTGGGTTGTGATCTTTTCCTATTTTACCGAACTGCGTTATGCCTACGAGGATGAACTACCCCAGCAAACATATATCTGAGAAGTACGTTAGAGTTTTGGCATTATTTTATTTGATCTCGTCTTTTGATGTAAATATAAATTGTGAATGTGAAACTCACGTATTCTTTACCAGATCTTGTCTACACAGTTTAGCAATGATGATAGAGCACAGTGATCGGTTGTGTCTAGAGATACACGATTTTCGGCTTGTAGTTTTTAGGGTCATGCACGATGCGTGACATGCAGGTTGCTCTATATACATGTACACGAGCATATCATTTACTCAAAATGGAGGGGGAAACTTTAGTTATGGCGTGGCATAAGAAAGTTAGTACTCACCTTTGGCAGAGAGGCGAGCACCTGCTGTTTGACATCCCAGACCAGACGCTCCGATGGGAACTGCAGACACTTGTAGACATTCAGCTCCGGCACATGGATACGCACCAGTAGCCAACCGTCCCGGGGCTCTGGCGGCGGCTCATCGTCAAACGCACCCGGCCCGGACGTGTTGTCCATATTGGCCGGGTTCTGTTTGACTTTGGGCGTGGGTGGGTGATACGTCGAAATTTTGGCGGCTTTTCTCGTAACAGTGTCACAACGACAAACAAATTATTTTGTCTAAATTAAGTTTAAGCCAAGTTCTACGAAATTGGCTTTTAAGCGAATCTTTCTCGTTCTCCTTCTTCTGTTTTCTCTTTATAAAGTTGCTTGTGGTACTTCGTTTGAATTGAATTAGAGTAACTTTTTTATGTCAATTTCGCATTTATTTTATTGAACTAGCGGTTGCCTTTGTCTTTGACATTTCTTTCAGTTCTTTTCCTTGAATGGGCAGCTCACCAAGTGGAATGTGCATCATGCTGTAATTACAAATTGTGCAAATTAATATTAGTGCTACAAATTAATAAAAGTTTAGAGCTGCAAAATTATGGATAATTTAAATAGTGTAGATCATCGAGTATCAAAATTATTTAACCATATGAAAATGAAAAAAGGACAAATACTAAATAAATAAATGAAAAACAAATTAGATTTTGAAAAAAAGAAAATATTTTTGTATGTTAATTGCATTCATGCTGATATCCACCAATCACTTTACCCGTCTGCTTTGTAATGCGTTTTCTCTGTCTCTCAATCTCGCTCTCTTTATCTCTCAGTCGGTGTACTTGACTTGCAACTTAAAACACGTTTCTTCAGCTCACAGTGGATATTTTTTTCAAATCAATTCGAACAAATTAATAACATTGTCAAACAAATTTTCTATCATTATTCTAAAAACATATTCTATATTTTAAAACTTCTTTTTAGACCCCGTACTTAAAAAAAGTACAGGGGTCTATTAACTTTGTCATAAAAAAAAATGTGCGTAACAGGAAGGAGGCGTGGCAGACCCCATAAAGTATATATATTCTTGATCAGCATCAACAGCCGAGTCGATATAGCCAAGTCCGCCTGTCCGTCTGTCTGTCTGTCCGTCTGTCCGTCCGTCTGTAAGAGCGCCTAGATCTCAGAGACTATAAGAGCTAGAGCCTTCAAACTTGGTATGTAGGTCCGTCTATATTGCAAGCAGATCAAGTTTGTTTTATATTTTGGCCACGCCCACTTTAACGCCCACAAATTAGAAATATCTTGTTTTAAACGACAATTTAAAGGATATCTCAACCAATCTAACAGAATATGCATAAAAGATAGTTCTATACATTCTGACCAGGTTTGGTTGAAATCGGTCCGCTATATCATACAGCTGCCATAGGAACAATCAGTCGAAAATCAAGCTTTAGTATGAAAACCTTTTTTGTTTATTGAGATATCACAACCAATTCAACAGAATATGCATCTGGAGTGTTTTTATACATTCCGACCAAGTTTGGGTGAAATCGGTCTTCTATATAATATAGCTGCCATAGGAACAATCAGTCGAAAATCAAGCTTTAATATGAAAACCTTTTTTGTTTATTGAGATATCTCAACCAATTCAACAGAATATGCATCTGGAGTGATTTTATACATTTCGACCAAGTTTGTTTGAAATCGGTCTTCTATATAATATAGCTGCCATAGGAACAATCAGTCGAAAATCAAGCTTTAGTATAAACATTTTTTTTATTTATTGAGATATATCAACCAATCTAACAGAATGTGCATCTAGAGTTATCTTATTCATTCTGACCGAGTTTGGTTGAAATCGGTTTACTATATCATATAGCTGCCATAGGAACAATCAGTCGAAAATCAAGCTTTAGTATAAACATTTTTTTTATTTATTGAGATATATCAACCAATCTAACAGAATGTGCATCTAGAGTTATCTTATTCATTCTGACCGAGTTTGGTTGAAATCGGTTTACTATATCATATAGCTGCCATAGGAACAATCAGTCGAAAATCAAGCTTTAGTATGAAAAACTTTTTTGTTTTATTTCGTTAAAATCGGTCTACTATATTATAAAGCTGCCATAGGAACAATTGGTCGAAAATGTATACTGAGTAGGCAAATTTTTGTTGTTTCTGGAGATACCACAATCAGACTAGCAGATTGGGAATTTTCTATTGTCTTATACCTCCTGATACAATGTTTTATATATGTTCAGATTTATATTATTTTCTTTTAATCAGGAGTTGCTTTTCCATAGTAAGTACGGGGTCTCCGACAGTCGAGTATGCTCGACTGTAGCACCGCCCACTAGTTTTAATTTAATTTAATTAGAAATAATACAGAAAAGCTGTATAAATACTACAGTGCTTATAATTAACTAATGATGAGGCTAAATCAAATTTGTAAAAGCTCTCAAAAGTTAAGAGAGAAGCTATCGATAAAAAAAAAATTGGCATTAACATAAAAAATTCAAAAGAAAATATACGAAAAGTACCACTGTCCAGTTTTGACTTGCAGTTAAAAACGCAATTTGTAAATTGGTCTACTTGATTAACCCCCTGCCCCTCAGTGATCACGCGCACGGCCTACGCAGCAAACCGCTTTGTACAAAGCAATCCGCTCCATCAGTCAGTCAGTCAGTCGGTCGATCGGGCACTGTCATTGTGTCAGTTGCACAGACACTTCCCCATAAATTGTCAAGGCGGGCAAAAAGTTGGCACATAAAAACATTCGTTGCTGTTGCCGCTGCTGATTACTCTCTGATATTGACATTTTATAGCCGGACCGGAGTCTGCAGTCTGCGGTCTCGGCAAGTTGCACGTTGCACGTCGCAATTGCAGTTGCAACTGCTGCAATTATACACAAATTAAATTCACACGCTAACCTCAAAAATGAATTAAAAAGAAAAAAACGAAACAAGTAAAAACAGGAGAATGTTTTTATGTCATCGTCAATTGCAATGTATGCCGAGTCCGAGTTGAAAGCTGCAAGGGAGAGGGGCAAGGGGAGGAGTTCAACTGTTGCATGGGGCCGACAAGTCTGCACTTTGTCGCGTTTTATTGCGGCCGTGTTGATTGTATTAACTAGTTAGTGTTTAGACGGGGGCGTTAGATTAGGCTCAATGTAGAGATACCAGTTGCGGGTGATAGAAATGTCAACATCTGGAACAACAAGTGATCGTTAAGCACATCAACAGAGTCGACAACTGTGTCAGGCAAGTGCTAAGACACTTGTCGAATGGGTCAATAAAGTTTGCACACTTTCAGCAAGATTAAACATCGATAAAAGAATGTGTGAAGGTAAGAGAATACATGTGTAATTTGCCGCTCTTTCTTAACTGAGTTTGAAACGTGTAAGATGAATTTTTAGAGAGAAAATTCGACATTGACAAGCTATTTTTAATTACTTACTAGCCTCCATCTCTATCAAGTATTATCGAACTGAATTTATAAATAATTATATATGCCTTACACACAATCTGAGTTATTTGTTATCTCGCTTGTAAATCATTTGGGTGCGCCAAAAATGTTTGCTTAAGATCTTTTTTGATATTGATAGAAAACACACAACATTTTTGGCCAATTACGGTCTACACATTTGTAACATATAAATAGTATTAAAAACTGTAATTTGTTTGAAACAATATCAATCAAATTTGTATAATACTCGTATCATATAAATGACCTATTAACTTTAGCTTTAGTTTCACACATGCTTAAAATTTCTTTTTTCGTAGTTCAGTGCCCCGAAAGACCCGTAAAAATGAAAACACAGTGATTGAAAAGATGTCACGGTCAAAAAACTGCGTACAATTTACCGAAATACATAAATTAAATAAATAAACTTCACTTCAACAAGTGGACGGAAGACTGAAAACAAAAGCCGTTCACCTTGGGCCACCTACCTAGCTGTCAATCAAAAAAACGACAACAACCAGTGAAAATTATCTAAAGACTTTTCAACGACATCGTCAGACCTTCGATGAAAACGTGGCCAAGGCATTGGCATTTGATATGGATAATGAGGAAAGAGAGAGAGAGTGGCAACCCAGTGATAAACTGATAAGAGCACGCATACAATTTGGTTTTAATCATTTTTAATTGAAAGCACTTGCCACATTATGCATACGCCGCGTGGTCATTCATTTTAATTTAAAAAATATCATGGTAGAATAAAATGATATGTTGGCTAATGCTTATCATATCTATGTCATTATCTCATTCATTGTGTGTTCAGGTGGAGCAACTTTATCAGGTGAAAGTGTAGAAGTCAACGGTAGCAATGCCAATGCCAAAAGCATTTCATTTTTAATTGAATTCCGCTCATCGAATCTTTCGGAAGATTTATCCGGCACAAAGTTGCCGCTGACATTTGCTGCGTTCTTTTCTTATGGCCAATCGAATTTAATTGGAAAAGTTGTTGGCTTTGGGCTAAGACGCAATTCTCTCCCCCGCAACTCCACACATACTTTGCCAATACTTTTAATGGCCATTTAAATTGCTGTGCGCCATATGCCGCCTAGATTAAAAAAAAGAATGAAAACAAAACAGCAACTCAATTATTACAATTATGCCAAAGCTGCAACAGCAACAACAAACGATTACAGCAATTTGCATGCGAACTAAGTCCGGTGATTTTTCACTTAAAACAAATAATTTTCTAAAATCCATTTTAACGCCTAAAGTGGAACGCCTCCCTCTGCGCATTTGATTGAAAAATTATGCTTGACCTTTGTTCTGACATGCGAAAGCAAATCAAAATTTATATGCATATGTACAATCATACCGCACCGACCACCCCAAACCCAAACCAAAACCGCCCCCTTGTCCATTCGCCCCCTTTTGAATTGTTTCGTTTGCACCAAATTCGACGCTCCAAACTTGACAGCTGTCAGTTGCGTGTGTTGTGCGGGCAAAGGTGTGCCACTGTATGTGTGTGTTAGTATGTGTGCTGTCAAAGCAACAATTTTGTCCGCCAGGTGGCGCAACATCAATTTCACTCCCTATGCTCATACGTCTGTCTTTTTTAGTCCATTTGACAGTTATTTGCTCTTCTCAGCTGACAACAAACATTCAATTAGAGAGGGGGGGATGGGGGGACAAAAGAGATGGCAGTATTTGGGCCATAAGCATAACCTTAAATGTCTTGCAAGATATTCTTTTGCCCCTGGCTTAACTCCCTATCAGCTTGTAAAAAACGCCAAAAATTTCAACACTTTCCTAAGCATGATGCACTCAAGTCTGATGCTGCTGCCAGTCTATCTGAATGTCTGTCTTAAGTTTTTGCTGGTTGCGAGTTTAGCTTAAGTATTTGTGACACATGGCGAATACGTGTTCTGACAGCCGTCGAAACGAAATTTGGAAAGTGTGCGATGATGAATATTACAAGGAACAGAAAAGTCTGCCGATGAGCCCTCCAATGCCCCATTAAACGAAGGCTGCAACTAAAGCAACACTAAGCTACAAAGTTAAAGCTTTAAATGTGCTGCATCGAATGGATTTTTGTTGAAATTAGTTCCCTCTCTCTTACTTGTACCCTGTGGGTATACTTTGTGACTGAGTGTGTGTGATTTGTTCAACTAAATGTCAGTCGCACTCATGAGTGTATTCATTCACAACCAGCAAATAGTCATGCTTGAATTTAAATTGCGTAGAGCTTTAAACTAAATTACTTTTGTCATTTTAATGACCATACTTAATCAGAGGCACTGTGATTTTCGTATGGGGTGCATCGGACTGAGAAAGACGGAAGATGAGAGGAAGTGGGAGAGCAACTACATTATTGTTAGATGTTGCAAATTATTTGCCTTGGCAACGCAGCAAGAAATTGGCAAACTGCAACAAGGTTAAATAACAGAAGGACACCCACCCACAGCTTAATAAATTCCAGCTATTTTTCTCTCTAGCCAAAGTACACTGGAACTAAAAACAATATACTCAAGACTAATTTCTCTACTCGTAGAGTATAGTCTAAAGATGAGAAAAACATCGGAGAATTTATAAATAAATCTTCCAAAGTAATTTTTCTTTATATCAATGGAAATCAATTTATATTGATTAAAAAGTATGTTTCTTTTTAAATATATCAAAAAGGTGCACTTCAATTGCAAAATCAACTAAGCATCGATACATTAAGCTTCGAAGATGATGTTTTCTAATTAAACTTGATTATAATATTTCGATGCATTTAGTCTCTTATTATTGATTATTAAATGTGATTTCAAATCCGATGTTCTGTTGGAAATTACATGACTACTCTGTTTACAATATTCAGGTTAACAATTTATTGGTAACATGCCCCACTGTGCAAGTCGTCTAACTTCTAGCTCCTTGGACGCAGTCTTGCGTGTACCGGAAACGGAAATGCGCACATAATTCCGTTAGAAAACATGGAACAGACCGCGGCCGATTCACAGTCCAGAGTTCCAGGCTCCTTGCAGTAGAATCCTTTGGACTTTATCCGTTGCCTGGCAACCAGAAGCGCGTTTTAATTAAATCACATTAAATGCAATTATGCCCAACGCCTTGCAACTGAACTCGAACGGGTACTCGAAACTTGTCGATGGGTGTTATGTAGTGGAGAAAGATAGAAAGGAGGAGGAGAAGACGAAGAGAGAAAGAGAAGATTTGTGTGCTGTAAACAACGCAGCAATGCTGCAAAACATGTCACTGAAGTAGTTTATGGCAATGTCAAAGTTTCTTGGCTAATTTACTTAACTATTTTTTTGTATTCGCGTTTTCTGTATTTGTATCGAAAAACAAAGGCAAAGGCAAAGAGGAAACAACAATATTCGTAACAACAACAGTAGCAGCAAAAGTATAAAGAAGAAGTCCGAAAACTTGTTTTCCAGTCACGTTCATTTTCAATCAAGTGGCATCATTATATGCCAAACAAACTGTATAGTATGGAGACTAATACAATAAGAAAATTAACTCTGACCCAAGCGGCCACACAGAGACAAGATACAACTACAAATATAGTTACAGATACTCGAGCTGCCCTTAACCCTTTTTTTTTGTGTCCGTCAACTGAGCTCCCTGGAGCTGTCACTCACTCACCATCATGATCATCATCATCATTGGTTCAGGTCTTTGTCTAGTTGAAAAGCTGGTTGAGATGTGTGAGGGATACCGAATAAACATGGCATTGAATAGAGATTCAGTTTGGGGCAGGAACCACAGCAAATTACGCTAAAAATCAGACTGATACTGAAAAAGCGCTACAACCACAAAAACCAACATCCTGTTCTAAAGAAACCAGGTAAATGCTGTAGAACAAAGGCAAAAAAAAAATAAATAAACAAGAGAACAAATAGTAGAAAGAACTTTTCGATAGCTCTGACAATTTGGCATTTATTTGATTGAAATTGTTTCGACTATTGTTTGGGATATCAGTTTGAGGCAGCTAAAGTTGCCCTACAACTCAATACTAGTAGTTTACTAACTAAGCAAACAAAAATCAATTGCAGCTGCAACTAAATAAAAAAGATATTTAATTTCACAATTCAAATTGATTTTATGGCTCACTCGAAAACTGAGTAAATGACGTTAACGATACTTAACAAATTTCCAACTAATTTCAGCAACCGAATTACGTCACTGAACACAAATCGAGGTATTAAGTCAGCGACAGATTCAGCGATATATATGTATGTCTGACTTGTTGTTGTTGCTTTGGTTGTTGCAATCAATGAAAATAAATTAAAACGCCGATTAAAAAAGAACAAAACTCTATGCAAATGCGATTCAACTGATTCGACCGGTTTGAATGCAGGCCAGGTATCAGACTCATATACACTCACATACACACACACACATCGCACACCAGGTAGCAAAAACCCAAAGCAGACAATCGTAAAAAACATACTTAACATTAAGAGAAATAAATAATAAATAAATCAAAAGCCATTTATAAAACTTATACAACTTACCCCTTGCCTTTAGGCCAGCTCCACGGCAGTGCTGCTCAAACTGTGCTGCACATCATCGAGTAGCTGCTAAAAGGGAGAATGGGAAAGAGACAGAGAGAAAAGGAAAGCATATGATAAAAACTCGAATTGACGCAGTTTCTTAATTTCTATTTAACGTGCAAATATTTTTCCTGCCAATTTTCCCTCGATAAACGTAATTTATGAAACCAACCAAAAAGAGCAACAACAACCACATTGGCAAACTCCAACTTCAAGAAGGCTAATTTCATATTTTGCGTCTGGTTGCCTCGAACTGGCTGCAGGGCCATCAATCATACGCCATGTGAGCATCAGACACAGCGGCAGCAGCAGCAGCAGCAAAAAGCAAACGACAAGCAAATCAATGGACATACTATATCTGAGTGTGCCACCTCTACCCCATCCTTCTCCCACCCCTTAAGCTCGTCCCCATTCGCAGCATAACATAACGCTGCGTAAAGCTGTGGGTGGTTACATACACACTACGTGCAACGTTCAGCGTGCAGCGTTCAACGCCCATAGCCATGGCAAAAAGAGTTGCATGCCAATTGGCAGCACAACAGCTAACAAATTTTCGCGCTACAATAATAACAATAACAACAATACGAAATGCCAGTACAAGTTTTTCGCTTGCGGGCAATTGGAATACTCTATTCAGTTGAGGGGTACGGAGCGAAGGATTCCGGGTATTTTGCATTTAGCGTACCATAAAAACAGTTCCAGAATGTAAACCTTAAATTTACTTTAGTAGAAATGTAATTGAATTCATAACTGCAGCAGCAATACATCGAGTTTTTGTTTGCCATTTTTTAAAAAGACTCAAGGAGAAGTATGAAAAATAGGAATGTAATTGCAGTTCAGAAATTAATCGAATTAAAGCATCGAGTTGTCAATTTTTGATGTCTTTTTACTTTTACTTTTTCTTTTTACTTTTTACTAAATGCTATATTGAAGATATAGATGTATCTATATATATTTATATGTTACAGCATCTTTAATTACAACTACAACTATAAAAGTCACTATCCCTACAGCCTAAAGTCTGAATCTTAAATTGTATCTACGGCTGAAATTACTTATGAATCTTTATACTTTATATATATTAAGTTTTATTCTATAAAATGGTATTTAAACAATAAAAATGATCGCTATAAAGTCAAGCTGTAATTTTTAATTAATTCTAAGCTACAATAATAGAAATAAATAATTAATCATATGAAAATATATAAGTTTAATTTATAACTTTAGAGTGTATATAATTCGTCTGGCATTGTTTGTTTTTTTTCTGATTTATAGACTTGTTGTCGTTGTCAATTTCTTGTAATCATTGTTGTTGCTATTGTTGTGTTTGACACCAAACAACTCTATATGAGACCTCGCTCAGTGCCATTTGAGATTCATTTTGGGGAGCTTTAAGCTTTGCGTGCTTTGCATTTTGCGCTAATCACTCAATTTCGGACTATAGACAGGAGGAGAGGGAGAGGAGCAGGGAGGGGTAGTGATTCGTGTGTTATGTAAATTGTCGTTGAATGTGGCATCTTGTGTTTTACAAGCCACAAATAAAAGCGTGTCTGCCACAAGTTGTGGTGCTTAGTTCGTTTAACAGCCAAACAGCAACTTGATCATAATTAACAGCAATTTCAGCTCTAACACATAACACACATCACACACACATATGTACGTAATTAAGCTGCAATGACTGCCAAAAACGGGTTAGCAAAAAGGCTCTAAACGTTTTTTTTTTTTTTGGTTACTTTGCCTTTAATGGCATCTTGACGCTGTCTCTTGGACATTTGGCCACTTTACTCTTGGCTCTCGCATTACGGCTAACCAAAAGTGGGCAACAAATGATTTTTAATAACTTTGACACTCATTAAACTCAAATTACATGCATTTGATTACGCAGTTTTGCATTTGGGCCTCAACTTAAGCCGCTTATGTTTCTTCATCAGCTTCTCTTTCCCACATAAGGCATCTGACAGTACGAATATGAGTATATGCTATATGGCATATGACCGAAACGGTAAAACCTCTCAGATCCTCTCACACATTATGGCCATTATAAATGAATTTTTAATGCAGCAACTTGTTGTTGACGCTGACCAAGATTTATGTTAGGTCTTAAGTCCCCTTTTGACTTCGCATTTAATGCGCTAAAGTCAAAGATTTTACTTTAAAAAAATTCTTCTTGGCTGAACAATGAGTTTTATTTCAAGTGAAAGGTCAAGCAATATAAATAAATTTTTATGAAATTTTATATCAATCAGAAGAACTTTTTAGATTTCAAAATAGTTTTTATATATCGTGATATATATATATATATATATAAATTAGTAAATAAGTACTCTGTACATTTCCATTCTACTATCTACACTTAAAAGAAAGCGCACTTCATATAATATAGGTCGTCGTATAAAAACCCCAACAAAAAATATAATAATTATAATACCCATAAATATGTTGCCAGTTGTTAAGAAACAGCTTTTTTCAGTATTCAACTTAAATCTATAGCATTCGATTTAAAATTGAAGTGTTTAAGCTTACACAGCTGCTAGGCGGAATGCAGCCTGTAAAAAGTCATTTAAATTGTATGTAAAAATAGCTTCACTATTTCCTTGACGTGTATAAAAGTGATAAAGATAATAAAACCCAATCAAATCATGTGCTTAATTAGTTTTTAATTGGTTCAAGTCTTCGGAGAACCACAATGTCTAGGCTCATTGAACTGTTTATATAAAAATTGAATCGTTTTTCGCACAAAAGGAAAAAAGGGAAAAAAAACAAGGGTATTAAAAAAACTCATTAAATCAACTCAAAGTTCTCACAAAAGGGGGAATCGCCGCGATTCTCACAAGTTGTCAGTAAGGGAGAGAGGGAAACTTTGGGGCGGGAATTAACAGATTAAGATGCAGTACGTCAAATTAATTACGCGTTTTATTGTTGTTGCCGCAGGCACATTAACTTTGACTTTAGCTTGGTCTTCAACTTTAACTTTTGCTTGGTCAAGAGGGCATTTAAAAGCATTCTACCTGACGACTGCCCCTTCACCTTCCCATGCCAGAGGGCGTGTCCCTGGCTCTTGTGTTTTGGTTTTTTGCCCACAACCCTGAACTTGACATTTATGAACTCTCCCGCGACGCAACGATGGAACTTGCCACTTGCCACTCACTACTTGCCTCACGCCAAGTGGCCTTTTCTTAGTTGCAGTTATCGCTCGTGTCGCGACCATGTGCTAAGTTCTTTTTAATTACCCTTTCTCTCTACCTCCCTCCCTCCTATCTTCCCATCAAGGTGTAAGAAACTGTGGGATACTCTCGCTCGTTTCTTGCAGTTTTGTAGTTTTTGTGATGTGTCGTAAAGTACTTTTTATGACCCATTGCGATTTGGAACGTGCCCGACACATGAAAATCCAAACTCGCTGTCCAACTGACCAGCTGCCCTCGCAGCGGCCACAGACAGTTCGGATTCACTAGGTGAGTGACTTAAGTCATGGCCAAAACGGTAGCTCACAGGCCAACATTTTGACAACTGAATTTTTCAAGAAATTGTTGTTTTGAAAAAAAAAGGTATAAAGCTTTTTAATTGCAAATGTTATTTAGGGATTTAAATTCCAAATTTTAGACAAAATAGTCTCTTATATATTGAAAAATTGTATTATTTTTTGCTTTAACTTTTTAAAGAATAAAATTAATTAAATAGAATTTTAGTTCTTCAATAAAGTTATAGTCAAGTTTTCACAAGCTGCACAGCTTCAGTCAGGCAATAAGAAGAGACTGGATGAGATCAGGGTCATAAAGTTGCATATGCCAATCTGTCAGTCAGTCATCAGAGTGACGAACGTTTATGATCGAGTGGAACTTCTAAATTATGACCCGACTGTACGAGTGTACGACAAAACTGTCAACTGCGATAATCATCGTAGTAGAGTTAAGAGAATTTTCCATTCCACGTAAATGGTAAATTGTTAATGGGAAATGGTAAAATTGTTAATGCAAAATGCTGACACAAAGAAGCAGCTGTAAAATTGATGGGACTGCCGCTTGGGGCCTGGCAAAGAACCGTTGGATGCAATGGACCAACGCAAACACTCGCATAAACCTGTCGTCAAGTCTGACGGAGCCCAGCAAATAGAATAGAATTGCATTGCAATGCAGAGATGCCCCGCGATGAAGAGATGAGATCCTCTGACGGCATAAATCTTGATATCGGAACATTATTAACGTCAATTAATTCTAACTGTTGGTATGCCACAAAAACCGCCCGCTGGGGTGGCCATTAAACAGTAGCCAAGACACTCCGCAGGGCGGGGCTAATCGCAGGGAGGCGACGAGCCAACAACAACAACGGCAACGAGCTGAGCATGGCAAACAGTTGCAACGGGAAGCGAGATTGAAGAAGAGCGCAGGCTGTGATAGATAACTCCTGAAAAGAGTCTCAAGAGTCACTCTTCAGATAGAGTTGGTAGCGTGAGTCACGAGAGTATAAATGTAAGATGAATATGACAGTAATCCAAATAAATAATTAAATACATATGTATGACACGGATAAAAATTAAAAAAAACTAGTAAACCTTGGAGATAATTTTGTTACTTATTTACATATATGCTAATGTTATTATTTAAAAATTTAAACTTGCTTACAAATTTAAAATAAGGTTTTACTATAAAAAATAATAAATAAAAATATTTTTAATATTAGTTATTATCTAATAAATGGGAGTTAGATTTAATTTTGTTATTAAAGTACAGAAAACTTTAATAAAAGTAAATGATCATTTTGTTTTAATTTTAAATAAAATCTCATTGCTATGTTAAAGTCTTTCTTATGGCCTTAATTCAATCTACATGTAAAATTGACATTGAATAATTAAAATAAATAGTAGAAATCTTGAATATTCTTCCATCCTAAGTAGGTTTTTATCGTCGTGAGTTTCTATCAAGCGTGTCACGCGCTCATCTCTATGTATCAACTGTAGCAATTGTTTCTGGTATTTTGTTGCTGTTGTTGTTGTCAACCTGTTTGCCATTCGCTTCCGCAGAAGGCAGAATGCAGGCACACCAAGTGCTTGTGTGTTTGTATCTTTAGCTGTATTAGTATTAGTATTGGTTTTAAGTACTCGCTAACAGTATTTGCATGACTGTCTGTGTAAATACTTGTATGTATTTGTGCCTCCACGTTGGCCCGCCTCACGATTCAAAAGCCGATTAATATCAGCCTCACGTGAGTGCACGCTTTGTTGTTCTTTCCCTTGTTGCAGTTGCTGTTGTTGTTGTTTATGTTGGCTTCTTCTTCTTCTTTTTTGCTTTTCGTTTTTACAGTTGACTCTCTGCCTTGGAAAATTGTTTTGAACTTGAAAATTTCCCACGTGACAGCGACTGTCGCTTCCCTCATGCTTCTCTCTCTTTTCTCTTCCATCATCATTCTTTACTCTTCATGTTTTTTATGCCACATGTGCGCCTTTTGTTTTGTTAGCTGCAACACCCACTGCCACAACATGCTACCACTATTACACCTCTGGCCCTTCTCTTCTCTGCTCATCCAACTGTCTGCGCTTTGCATATCATCGTCAACGTGTCGCCCCCACTAACGGTTTGCCTCTTTATAGCTGATGTTGCAGTTGTTGTGCTGTTGTTGTTTTTGGACTTTTACATCTTTGGGGATTCATATTTGAACAACGTTTTTGCGGCAAGTGTCGACTGCTGTGGTATTGGGAACAATTTAATTGTATGAATTTCGTGTGCAATATTATTCAGTGTCCATCGATTGCTGTGGTCTTTTTTTTTGCCGAATTGTAATTGTCAATCGAATATCGTGAGCAATTTTTAAAAGATTTTTATTGGAATTGTGGGAATACTGCAGTTTGAATACTTTAGCCATAAAGAGCACGTTTAAGCACAGTTTCATATTGAACAGTAAATTTCCATGCTAAATTTTTCTTTTTATTAAATTTATGTTAATGTAATTACTTCAAGCAATTGGGTTTTGCGATAGATAGTAGATAGATAGATAATAGATCTGTTACACTTTTCCCATTGCTAGTTAAACATAATTCAAAAGAGAGCTATTGGCTGACTTTCGCAATAATTTTCTAATTAAATTTCTGCTCGTTTGCATTGAAATGCCATTTACAAGATACGAGTACAAGACATTTCTCATTTCATTTTGCCACCTGCAGAACTTTCGCCCACACTTTAATGGCATTTCCGCTCACAAAGTCACTTGGCCACTTGATAACTTGGCCTGGCCATATTTTTGCTAAATTAAAAACTTGAGTGGGCCACCCACAGCCTGCTTTAAATACCAGCAAATGAATTGACTCGGCCCATAAATAATAAATTTGCGAGAGCAGCCAGCAAGCAGCTTCGACAAACTTCATTGCAAGTTCTTATGAGTTTCTAGTGCCTGGCATACAATTAAAACGAGGCACTTTAAAATAACTTGAGCCCGGGCATCCCGAAACTACTCCCAAGAGATAGCTGCAGCTACCTTTCTCTCTTTCACTCTCTGCCTGTCTCTGTCCCTCACTCTCTCCTTTATACATTTTTGAACAATCTCTAACCCAAATACAGTTTGCTAGCTCATATTTACAGTTTGCTCGCAACTAACAAAGACACAGCATACACACAGGAGCTGTATCTTCTCCTTCTTGGCTCTTGGCTCCTGGTTACTGGTTACTGGCTACCGGCGAGTATAAGCCTTTAAATGCTCTAAAAACGTTTGCAGCATTTAGGCCAGACAATCAGTCAGCTAACTGTAACTGTACCTAGCATTTCTGTATCTGCTGCGTCATTCTTGGCACCTGCTCGTATATCAACTGATTGAAAACTGTTGTAGGAGTGGCAAGACACCGACCGGGAGGTGAGTTGCATCTGGAGGCGGACGTTGTTGCAACTTATGCCTGCATTCCACAACGCTAATTACATAAAACTTTACTTCGGAAATAGCGCAGTTGCAAAATGCCCTACGGCTAAAACTCAAAGAAGAGTCTACATTTCTACAGTTGCAAAACTATCTGTAACAATAATTTAGAAAGTTTACCAAACATCTGCTGGAGTTTATCGATAATACTGTTAAGCAAAAGTGTTTATCTGTTTTACATTTTAATTTAATAAAATAATTAAGTTGACTCTTACTGGTAAGGTCTATGTTTGGAACTAATGTGTTTAAAATTGATTATATATATTTGAAATACTAACAGATATCGAAAACATAATCGCTGATTATGTGGTGAAAGGTAAACGATACCCTTTTATGCAAATCAGTCTACTTCTTGATAACTTTTTGTTTAATGAACCTACTATGTCCATTTAAATATCGTCCTTCTACTCGATAGCTTTAAAAGTAACTCAAAAATCTATTTTCACTACTTTGAAAATGCAATCGGTATCAGGTATTTTTTTAGTTTGTTGAAATTTGCCTGCTGAGTGCAACAGTCGAAATCAGATGATTAGAATGACCTGCTGAATGCCCCCAACTGAATTAACAACTGATTTAACAATACTTTATTCGAATTCCAACACAAATTCATTAGATTCTTGATTGATTAATGATTGAAAATACACAATTCATTTTCTGTTACAAATTTCAGCTTTCTCTGTCTCTGCAGGGTATCTCATTATCAAGCATTCTCAACTGTAACACTCTCGAATTGTTGTTGTTCTCTGCAACTGTAGCGCCAGTCACTTGTTCGTCTCGTCTGTTTGCTTCCAACACGCATTCATTACATGCCACTGTTGTTGTTGTTGCTGTTGCTGTTATTACTATTGTTGTTGCTCTTCTTGTTCTATTTTGTATCTGGCCACTTGTATCTTGTAGTTATCTGCAATTGTAGCGGCTTCTCCTCCGCTTTCACACACATGTGCTTCATGGCCAATTGTCTGCATCAGCATCAGCAACAGCAGCAGCAGCAGTTTCTTTCTTCTGTATATATTTCTGTCTGTCTTCTATCATCTTCTGTCTTTGTCTTCTCCGACTTTGTCTCTGTCTTTGGCTGCCATGTGAAACTCAGTCATTAATTTGGACGCTATTTTACTGTGTGGCATGCAAAACACGCTTGCATATTTTTCTTGTCTTCTTCTCTACTTCTCATATTTTGCATGCTCTACTCAGTTCTCAGTGCTCACTTCTCACTTGTCAGTTCTCAGTTCTTGGCTCTGATTTTCCAGCATTTCCTTTTGTTTTGCACAATTATGCATTATCTTTAGCGTCGCGTCTTTAGCTGTCGCGCTTGAAGCTTTGTATTTAATTACTGTGCACATTTCTCAAATTTCACTCACTGCCTTCGACCCGTTTGTCATCTTCATGCTCAGGTGTCGTTGCAGTTGCTGTTGCTCTTGCTGTTGCAAGTGGCAGGCACACATTATCATTATCATCGACATCGGCAGTGGCATCGTGCAGAGCAGCAAACATTATGCTCATTATACATTTCACTTTGAATGATGCTTCTCTTCTCCACCTTCTAGCATATACTCCCCCTTTTCTCTCTCTCTCTCAGCTTTTAGCCTGGGAAAGTTCTTCAGCTGACATCATTTTGGCATTTTTATGGCAAAACATTTTCACAGCAATTTGGTTGGAAAACGGAACGAAGGGAGTAAGCCTTTGATCTTTCCTATAACATTTTATACAACAAATTTATTCAACATTTTAAAATAAACTCCTTTTGGTTAAAGCTTATTTAAAGCAACCATAAATTCTTCTTTTTTTTGAGTATTTAGCACTCACGACATGGCAATTGCTATCATTGCAGTCTACAAGGATTGGATGACACTTTTTCTTCTTGGGATCGCAGCTCGCTGATAAATTGCTCCGGGCAAAGATCGGGCCAATTACGAGCCTGAAAAGTTGCGGTTGAAACAGTTTTTCCACTTTTAATTATGCGCAACTTGAGCAACTGAATCTAGTTGATGCAGCTGGTGCAAGTTGCAAGTTGCAACTCTCTGCTGGTGGCAATGTCCATGTCAAGACAAAGACAACGTTGAGTTGCAGGTGCAACAACAGCAACAGCAGCAACAACATTGCGGTAAAATGCAATAAAGATGCAGACTCTAAAAGGGGCATGCAAAATGGCTTGGCAAGTTGCATTTTGTGTGTGTGCCTTAATTAATTTTGATTGCAGCAAAACTTGAGCGGAAATGTTCATCACACGCCGCTCAGCAAAAAGGCCAAGATGAAACAGCTGAATTAGAAGCAGCAGTAGAAGAAGACGAAGACGAAGCAATAGAAGCTGGTTAGAAGACGAAGCTGAGATTTGTAACTGCTTTCTGCAGTTCGAGTTGCTAATTAATTGAATTAAATGAAAGGCCGCCACAGCGCCGAGTGGGCAAATCATCAGGTGCACTCTGCCATTAGAGGCTATTTGAATGCCCCCCTCCCACTCCCTCCTATCACTCTGTCTACCCTTCTTTCCTGCTCCATCTCTTTCATGCTCTCTCCATTTCACATGCAAATCAGCCAGTTCAAATCGAGAATCGCTGCCCTGTTGCAATTTGGTCTAATGGCAACAAATCACATGGGGCAAACAGTTTGCTTCATAAGAAGAAGATGATGATAAAGATTGGAGTTCCCCCCAATCATAATAGAATTATTAACTTGTAAATTGTGTAAATATTATGTATATTCCGACGATGCTGAAACTGTGCAAGCAAAGTGGAATCACGATTTAAACAACATTCGATTCGCATTATAAGTATTACATTTAGTAGTTATGACAAGGCTCGAACCAGCTTTAACCCTCAGTTTATTTATGGCCATAAGCCGCAATTGGAATGCCGACAGCTGCCTCAAAAGCTTTGCCTTTGCCCCAACCCCCTCCCGCGCGGAACAATGACAATGCCTCAGGCTGACAACATTGATGGCAACGCGTTGCACGACGGCGTCTTTGGCTACGCATAATTCATATTTGGCTAGCCAAATAATGCAGTGCACAGTGCAACGAATTGACTAAATAACCATTCAATTTAAATTTTGAAAAAGATTCTGGATACTTTTATATTTTTAAATGCCTGTATTCAAATAAATACTATCCATATTTTGAAATTCAAGTTTTTTTGAATTTTTCAGTTAATATTTATTTCAAAAATACTACTGATATTTTTTAGTAGTAAGTTCACTTTTTATTGTTTTCGGTTCGGGCTCGTGAAGTAAATAATTTAAAAAGTTCGGTTTATGACACCAGTTTGTAGCCTTCTCTAAAACCTTGTTTAATTTTTCTCCTCTTTATAAACACAATATTTTATCTTAATTTTACATTACTAGTTCCACTGTGCGTTTTCAGCTAATGCAGCACTAATGGTTCTCCCTCTTGGACAGTCTCTATATCAAAGTATAAAATGATTGTTAGTCCAACACCTTCTCCTCCCTTGTACTACTCCTTCACTATCACTCTAGTTGGAGGCGCTGTTCGTGCCGAGCTTTTCAAAAATGGGCGCTCATTTATTTACGTATTATTTAACCATTTGGAGGAGCTGATGAAGTCCCCTCGTGTCCCCTTTAGCTCACAATCTCCAGTGCTTGGGTTTAGTTTATAATTTAATTAGCTTTGTCGTCGCAGCTTTATCGCACAAATCCAGCTCGTTAATTAAAGCTAGAGCCGAAGTGCCCCGACTCCTGATGGCAACATTTACGTAACGATAGGCTCAGGATAGTCGAAGAGTGATAGAGAGAGAGAGACAGAGAGAAATACTAGATGAGTTCAAAGTGAATTGAATGGCAGGTGGGTCACTGTGCACTGTGGGGTTAATTGTCTGTCGTTTGCCAGTCACGAACTGAATTCGGACAATCGATTTGAATTCGAATGACTCAAAAGAGTGAAAGAACGAGATGGGTAGACAGAGAGAGGGAGAGAGATAGGAAGACGCTCCCAGAGCCTTTCTAACAGGAAATCCGTTGCGCTGTCAGCGGTGGCTACAATTTATTTGGGGTCAACTCTGAATGACCCACTAATTTATATGAATAGATTTCACAGCAACAATTTCGCACCTATGTCAAGACTCAAGATGAGTCGTCAAATATTTATGCAAATAATTAAAATTCAACAACGAGGGAGATAGAAAGAATTTGAGGGGGAGCGAGAGAAACGCTTAATAAACAGCAACCCAAATAAAATAAAAGCTGCAAATGAATTCGAGACGAACGTGGTCGTGATTTCAATAAACAACAAACAACAAAAGCGGCCACTAGACAACACAGCACAACACAACACAGCACAACACACAAGAGATAAAAGCCACCCGATGACCTTGTCAAATTAGTGCCAAAAATGCCAAAATAGCGTGTTGAAAATACGCGACAAAAAACTTATAAGTCACATCGCGTTGAAGATGATATTTCGCATTCATAAATCAGCATATTAAAAAGATTTTTATAAAAACGATCGTTTAATAAATGTGAAATGCATAAAAAGTAGTCCAAAGTGTGGATGAAATACTGACATAAGCGAAATTCAACTCACATTTCAACGTGACAAACGACAAAAGGTTGGGTAACTTTTTAAACAGACAATGCAAGTTTGTGTTGATTCGCAACTGGCAGTTAAAAAATTAAAATATAACTTAAATTAAATCAAAATAGTATTAAATAATTAAACTGTGTTCTAAATTGTTTGATAATTCAGCAGCATTTATATATAAGAACATACTAAAATTGTTACAAGATAGTAGTCTTGAATTTATGACTTGACACTGACAATTTAAAAAATTCCATTTTGATCACATTGTGATAAAATTAGAAATAAAATACTTTAATAAATCTTTGTATGTATATTTTTAAGTGACTTTTCCCATTAAAAGAGATAAATGGACAGACAGATAGACTGATAGGCGAACGAATAAAATTTGGTTTATTAATACATTCATTTTCTTTACCAATAAATTATGTTTAAATTATTAATTGGCTTTTTTGCTCATATTAAAAGCCTCCTTCATTAATGTTGCCATTTCAATATTTATAGGGACCGCAACTCGCAACAATTGATGTAACACCTCACAATGTGTTTCATAAATCAATTGGCCGGACTCATCAATATGCTAGAATGCCAAAGGGTCGCCTGCTGTTAAAGAGTTAAAGAGTTTCCCCCCAAAAGTTTACCCCACCTTTAGCTAATTGACAGCACTTAGCTTCAACTGAGAGGGCACATGCCAAACGAGTTCATTTTGGTCACTTTAAGAATCCATTAGAGGCCCGTCCGACACTCTGGGAGGCAGCCAAGCGTAAACTGTACAAAATTTCCCATTGTACGGCTTGTGCTCCTCATTCCCAAAAGACAAACAAAGCAAAATGCTAATTTTGGGCATACACACAAGTCAATGGATAGAGTTGGCTGAAGAACCTTCAGTTTTCACTGTAATGTTTGCCTGTCAACTTAGCGCCTATAGCTAGAAATCTCAGATGATACATCTGCAACTGAAACACGTGTGACCTGAAGTGACCTGTTCGAAAGGAACATAATTAAATTATTGTGATGGTATATCTAGAGCAATGAGACGTCATTTTTGATTAACATGGCTATTAACTAGTCCAGTAGATAATTGCTGGCATTAGGCCGCCTTTTGTAGTGAAAGTTACCAAATTGCGTTTATCGCCTAAGCTAATCAAGCTAATAACCTATGTTCTCCCTACACACATTTTTAACTCTATATAACATAATGAAAAGTCAGTATTGTTGCATGTCTAAGCCATATTAGGAACAGGAAATGTATTTGGTAAGAAAGTGTCGGAACAACGGCAGAAATATTGACATTAACCACGATGAGACTCGAGAGTCGGATGATTAGTTCTAAGCCAGTTCAAAAGGTCATTAACTCGAGCCCAAATTGTCTATAGTGCATTCTATAGAGACATTAACAAAGTGGCCCATCATAAAGTGCGGTATCATATTTCAACCAACAAAAGCCTCACACAAATATTAACTGTCCGTCCGTCTCTGCGGCAATTTCGACAAACAAAAGCTTTGCCTTTTGTTTGATTTTTATTTTCGTATTTTTATTTACCATTTGGCAAATTCTTTTAACGCATTGTGCGCATTTTAATAAATGAGCCTTATTTATTTTACCCAAATTCTCGGTGTAGAAGCGCAATTATGTTGTCGTTTTTTGTTCAAATTTTCATGAAATTCGTTGGAATATTCTATTTTAATTACCTGAAAGAGACAGAAAATATGGCAATTAGTATTTATTACAAGTTACAAGTAAGAGTATAATATTGCAATGTAAATTGATATACTATTATAAACAACTATTTTGCGTTCTTAAATCATATGAAATCATTATATCATATGCTTCTTATTAATTATTACATTAACATTTTTAATATATACATACTACACATACAATGCTAAATTTAGAAAATGCAACGCAAAGTTGATTGTAAAAACGCTTTAAGTGAATACAAAGTTATCGATAACTGTTTGCTTTGCTAAAGAAAAGAAATGATGCGTAAATGCGAAATGGACTCAACATTTGAACGCAACCATCTCTGACCCGCAACCTGAGCCTCTTCAGTGCTTTCGAGCCTGGCCCATTCCATTGGACATCTGGAAATTGCCACCGCGTCACGTACAGCTCAGAGCAAAACAGCGTCATCGCGACAGCGACCAGAGGAGCTAGGAGTCACAGCCACTCGCCAAATCCTCAGCAGCCCAGCCCATAGCCCTCTTTGCACTCCAAACTGCCTTCTGCCTCCTACCCCCTCTTAGTACAATTCTAGGCGGCATCAGACACCCACAATTGCAGACTGGTTTCAGTGCAGGGTCGACTGTTTACATACAAAGACAGGCGCTATGCATTCGCACTCACATTCACATGCCGCTTGCGTTCATGTTGCATGCCCCATGCTCCTCTTAGTACACGGCTTTTGTCGCTTTTTTCTGCTGTTTGGATTGTTGGCTTGGCTTGGCTTCTTTCTCTCTCTCCCCCCCTTTCGCTCCCGCTTTAGCACTCTTTCTCTTTCGGCTGGGCATGTTAATGACCCTTGCCGCCTAGAGATTTGTATTTAAATAAGTATATATGTATATGAATACATCTGTATGTATTCGTTGCATTGCTGGCTCTACAGTGCCTTCCAAACTGTGCCCCTTGCTGGTTATGTTACTGCAGAAGAACGCCTCGTTGGCTGCCGCTTCGCGTCGCTTTCAATTTAGGCGTCTGCGCATAAAATTGCATCGTTTGCCGTCGTAGTATCCACATCACACACAACAACAGCAACAACACAAACAACAACAGCGTTGTACACCCCTTTTTATTTCTCTTTGCTAATTTATATAAATAATTTTTAGTCTACACTGCATCGCATCTTTGATGTTCGTGTGAAACTGCATTCAGAGTAGTCCCCCTTTCTCTTTGCCATCCTGCCCCTGAACAACCTACGGTTCTGACCACCTTTAGAACTTGACACAGCCAAATGACAAGCGGCCAGTGGGTCGAGCTGAAGCTTGTTGGCCAACAAATAATATTCGAATCACACGTCTTTCAAGTGGCTTGCAACGATTTCATAACTCAAACTTCGACTTCGACAACAGCAACAACAACAACATCCACAACATTTGCAATTGTTAGACTTCATGTCGACACTTCAGACTTTGGGCCACAACAGCATCCGTTGAGTTATGGAGTTGTGGTACAATTCGCTTGTTAGTCCCTGGATTCGGGGCCTACTCTGCTCTGGTCGGGTTTGCTCGGATCTGGGCTTGATGTGGGCGTCTCACTGCATGCCCAGAGCCTCAACCGCATCCAAAGTGAGTTGTAAATGAGCCCACACATGGCTAAACTTGAGTTGAGTTGAGTTGAGTTGAGCGAGTTTCGTCGCTTTTTTTTCTTCTTTATTTGTGCATTTATTTGTTCGTTGTGCGCATTGCTCAACCAGATCCCAGATACGTGTACATAGATACAGATTGAGATCCAGATGCACAGTTTTCAGAGTCAGACGTCACGCAGATTTCAGCAACAACACGTACTTATCCCGCAGGCGAAACATTTTCAACATGCGACCGGCGTCTTAATTGGAAACTGTATTTGCCTCTGACAATTATTAAGGTGATATACATATTTATATATGTTTGTATATGTATGTATAAACATACATATATGTGTGAGTCTGTTCAATTTGCTGATTGTCGATTGCAGCTTGTCGTTCACTGATTGCTCGTTGTGTTCGCTGACTGACACAAACAACACTTGAGCTTTCACACCGACACGAATCACACACCCACATGCAGTCAAAGTGTTCATAAGGGCAGAAATGCTCACTAATACCAGTGCATCTTTTATAATTTTAATTATTTTATTTTATTTATATTTGTTAATATTAATATTTAAATTTAATTTAGTTTTTTATCTTTATATGCCACTAAAAGAAAAGCTTTCACATATACACATCCACACAGAGCACCTTTCACAGTTCATCTTTAGGGCCATTCATGGGATGCAAAGCTCACCAATACACAGACAGATAGAGTGAGGGAGACGGAGCTCACATTTTAAATAATAAAAGTAAAGTATTTAGTGCATTCCAGTTATTTCTCACACACACCAACAGAAGAAGGTTAAAGGCCTTTCCCATTTCACGCATTTTAAAGAACGGGTCCAGTCGTTTAAGCCAGTCATATAATTATTTTTTTCGTTAACTCTTTTTTGAGTTTTCCTGCTTCTTTGCTGTGCCACATTCATCATTGGTTGCATTTTACTCAAATGTTTTAAGGCCTTCACTGGAGGCAGCTTTTCAAACATACATAAATGTGTAACTTTTTTGCGCCCAACTTTCAAGCTGTGTGCAACATTTTTGTGGGCTGTCAATTTTAATTAATGCAAATTGAATTGCACACACACATACATTTGGGCCTGCAACACGCATCGTTGTAAATTTGCCTTATCGACATAATTATGCAACTTCGACAATTGAATGAAGTCGCCCGTCTGTTCAGATAAATGTTAGTTAGTTTTAGTTCAATTTCCGTAATTGCACAATGATTATGCACATCAGCACTTTTGATGCAGTTGCTGCATTGTAATTAATTTAAAATTTATATAACTTAATCAAATCCTTTAGAGACTGCCAATTAAATTTAGTTATGTAGAAAATGCGATTAGAGTGCAAATTCCAAAGTGTTGCAATTGCATAAGTCCCAATATAATACTCCATCCCCCTCTCTAATAAATGGAGGGGAAATGAGCAACTAATTTCCAGACAAATATCAAGAAACAACAACAATAAGACAGAAAAAAAACTTGAAAGCCTCCGTTTCGGGTGTCTCAGGGCCGCCAATCAACGATCCATTTGTTGTAGGGGTGACTCGAACGAAAAATAAAGAGAAGAAAAACAAGACAGCTTGAACATAAATATCTAAAATGAATTTCAATACAGGCTGAAATGTAAATGCTGAACCATCAAAGCTTAAGATACGCCACAAGCTGAGCCAAAGAAAGAAACGAAATAAAAATAAAAACGAAACAGATTGTGAGATGAACAATACTTGAATACAACAAAATGAAATGAAAACGAAAACGAAAAAATGTCTCTTTATAAACAAATTCGTATGCAAAAGCAGGAAAAACTTGGAAAGCACCCGAAATATGCGCAACATGCAAAAGCCACAACAAAAGAAATAAACGAACAAGAAAATGCGGCAGGTGAGCTGAGAAACCCGTCAAGAAGCTGAGCCAGCGAAGTGGCCAAGTCGATGGATGCAGTGTTGACTCTTCGAATCAATAAAATATAGATAAAACGAACGAAAAAGAAAAAAGGCATAATAAATCATAAAAAATTACTTAAATCACGCGCCGCGTGAGAAATGGATTCGGAATTTTAAAGAGTGTGTGAAATGAAAGTAAACTAAACGATCAAACAGCAATCACTGAATAAAGTTAGAACAGCCTCAAAAAACATTAAGTAGAATAAGAAAACAAAGAGCAAAACGCAATTATGGTAACGAGCCAGTGAATACTCAAATAAGAGAAGGGATTGTACTTGTGAGTTGTGAGAGGCACTCACATGAGAGCAGGTATTTCTGCCTCTTACCTGGATGAGTTCTCAGAAAAACAATAAGCGAAGGGAATGAGGAAAGTATTGGCATGTTTGATAAAATAAAATGAGATGGATGATACCAGCAAGATAATATATTTAAATTGGAGATTCAGAAAAATTGATAAATTAGACAAGATGGAGCTTAGGGAAATTAAATATACTTCTATACCAAAGACGAGCTTCTTTTCCTGTCACAACAAATTAAATAATAATAAGTAGCTTCTTTAATAAAATTTAAATTAATTTTTAAAGATATAATTAAATCAATTTGTGAACATTTTTATAATATTAAACTCCTATTCATTTTACAATTGGCAATAATTGGGAGACAGATTGATAACGGCAAAGGTTGTTTAATAAAAATTATACTGCAGTGTTGCGACAATCAGTCGACCTTTTTGGGGTTCGTTCAACTCATGAGGCAGACAAATTGAATTTGGTTGCAGACAGATGTCTGTGCACCAATTGGAACATTTACCGCACATTACGCACACACACAATCATAGTGCACACACAGAATTGGGAGAAAGAATAAGGTGTTGTCGTTAAAAACGCTGTGCTAACGGTATTCGAACATGTAACCGAGGCGCTAAGCGTCAAACGGTTTTATAATGACTGCAAGAACACATTACGCACGTTACGTGAAATGATGAAGCAGTCAAAATTGATTTCTTTGGCCAAGAACGTTGGCCCAAACGGCGACTGTTCGACCGACACTCCAAATTGTGCCCCACACAAGATTCGTGCCAAAAAAAAAAACAAAAACCAAATAACAACGAGGAAAACCGGTTACCGACCTTTAGGAAAGTTGTTTTTTGTTGAGTTAAAGCCCAACTGCCGAGCTTGTTTCATCTTACGACTTTTACGCGTTAATTGTTTTGATTAAAGTTTCGTGGCGATCGCAATTTGAGCATTGAACTTGTTTTCGAATAAATAGGTAACTCAACAGCCTCATGACATGAAGCTGCTTGATACGACACTAATACTCAGTGTTGCACTGGGAGTCAACGAATCTTTTATGTCATCAATCAAATGTCGAGTCATTTGTCAATCATGCGTAGGAAAAATCAAAACAAAAATTATTAAATAAGTATTTATTGAACGTTAATTGTCGACAATAATATTATTGTGATTTGGCAACAACAATAATAATGTGCCGTTAAAGGGGAATGCACAAAAATGGAAGTACGAACATTTGTGCAACGCCTACGAGAGAGCTACCAAAAAATCAATAAATGGCCATGTGTCACTTATGGCCAAAATCAGAGATGGAAGTTTTCTGCACATGAAATGCTCCTATCACAGTAAAACCTTACCAAAATAAACACGAAATAGCTAGAAATAATATTTATCTAAGAATTGCGAAAACAAAATAATAAAAAATCATGGCTATGTATAAAGTTAAGCTAATTTTAAAACAAGAACTTAATTAAAATAAAATAAAAAAAATATTGTGGAGATTTTTAGTATTAAATTGAATTGATATAAAACAGGCTTAAAGAGAAGTTCTTTACAAAGAAATTTTACTGTAAACAGTAGTTGGCACAATCCATTTATTTACTTACCAACTGGTTTCTATGTTATCGTGTTTCATTTCAACTGAAATACAATTCACAGCTCTCTGCAATGTTTATGTACTTAGTGCTTACGTTTCAATTTCAGTGGAAAACTTTTGTCGACAATTCATCGACTGCAACTGGGAAATTTAAAGCCGAGTTTTGTGGCTTTTTAGGAAAAATAATAAGAATTTAACTTAGGAATATTACATTTATAAAGCATGTCGATTTTATTTCATTCAAAATGGCAGCCATTTTTAATATTTTACACACACAAACAAACAATTGCCTATGCCACACTCAAAACGAAGATAATGAATGTACTCATATTAGGAATACACAAATTCATCATACGTGCGAGGGCAGCTTCAGAAATGCTCGTGCATTGAATGATTTACAATTCATTAAGTGTGAATTTATTCAAATTATTACAATATCAGAAATAATAATAAATATGTTATTATTAAAACAATAAAAATTTATTGCCGCAAATGAATTTGAATTTAAAATAGAAGCGAACAAAATAAACATGTAAAGAATTAACAGATAAGAAACAGAAGAAAAATCTCCATTAAAGTAAATGGTAAGATTCAATTTCTGTCTCAGAGAAATGTGTTTACAGGGTATTGCCAGTATATGTAAGATGAATTTGCTGTTTCTTGTTGAACAGCCCTTTTTATCTATTCATACCCAAGCACAGGTACCTTTCATTATATACCACACCGCTTAAGCAAATATTTGAGGCCTTTTCAACAAAGACGACAATGATGATGATGATGACGATGATAATAACGACGCCATCGTCGACAACATAACTGGGATTCACTGTTCATTCATTTGCGCTTTTGTTTGATGATTTTGACGCACTTGTTGTGTTGTTGTTCTTGGTAAGAACAAAACCAGACATTTAATACAGATATACAAATGTATGTACCTATGGTACATACTCACGTTTATGTGAGAACGGACATAAATATGATTCTTCTCTGGAATTTTACAAAAGTTGTGAACTTCATTTTATTAATGTAATAGAAAAGTTTTATTATTGAATAGATTGTGCACAAGTTAATATTTAGATTTAACAGATATATATTTAGATAGATCTAAGCAACCGGATACATTTGATATTCAGCTGCTCCTTCGGCCATGCTAACGTAATCAAATCACATGATGAAAGCCAACGGCCTAAACAACAACAACCAATCTTGTTATGTAGTTACCAGCCCCAAGAAAAATGCCAAACACACACAATGATGTGCGCGTAAATGGTCATATGTATCTGTAAATGTATCTCTCCCTATTTGTATCTGTATCTGTATGCGCGCGTGCATCTGTGTCTTAATGTGTATGTATGTTGGCCTGTGCCAGGGCCTCTAAGCAGCCATCGGCGTGATTTGCATTTTAATGTGAGTGTGAGTATGAGTATGAGTGCGAGAGTGTTTACAAATATGCCCCGGAGGTTCTTTGGCCATGCCTCTGGGAAGTTGCCAAGAAAGAGACAGAAAGAACCAACAACTTACATATATGAAATTTATTACAAATGTTCGAGGTCTAACCACAACCAAAACAATTGTTAACAGTCCTCATCTTGTGGTTTTCATAATTTGCCACAAAGAAAAAACCCAGCTCCCAAACTCGAGCGTCAAATCCAAATACAACTATGATCTCGCTGGAGAAAATGTTAAATGAGCTGCAAAATAATTGCCAGGCCAAAAGCACAGACTCGTTTACAGTTTGACAGTCATTGAGAGGGGGGTTTGTCCCCCAGAATAAAAAACATTAAAGCATTGAGCCCGACACAACTCTCGACTTCCCCTCCTCCCACTGTCACCCCGGGTTGCCTTCATTATGTTTATTATTATCATGCAGCTGCGAATTACGCAATTTGTTGTTTAATTTTGTGAAAATATTTGTGCTGCTACTTTTGCTTGCGGCTTAGAAGTTGCCTTTTAATTAAAATCCTGGCAATGCCCTTGCCCCCTTCCTTTCTCCCCTTCTGTTTCAAGCCCCCTCATTAGTTGGCTGCCGCACTGATTGATTACAGTTAGTTACCTAACTGTTGCTTAACGGCCAGTTTGCTGTTTGCATTTTATAACTGAGTAACGCCTCGACTTTTTGCGGCATGCCACGCCCTTTTGGGCCCCCAGAACTCAGTCCGTTAATATTCTATTAATATTTTTTCTATACACTTTTTTGTTGTATTTTTCCATTGGCGCTAAACGGGTTTTTCATTTTGTTTATTATTTTTAGCCCACGGTCTGTCCTCCTCTTCAATCTTCAGTCTTCTTCTCGCTGATGTAGCTTGGCATCTCATCGAATGCGGAAGCTCCCTAGCACTTATTAAATTTCATTCTAGCCTGTTTTTCTTTCAATTCTTCGTATCTACCTTTCCTTTTGCTTTGCCTGCTTTGGCCTATTATCTTAGCATCTATCACTCTCTCACAATGCTCGATTGTTACATTGATTGATTGATTGTCGTTCATTCAGTTTGTCGCAAAAGCAGCGCGGAAATGAGTTTAAGCCTTTGCCTCTTCAATGATGTTTGCTTCTGTTCTGTACGATTCTCCGCATCAAGTGAGATTCTTACACTAAACTACTAGTAATTTAGACCAAACGATTGATATTGTTTTGTATTTAAAATATCTCTTATAATAAAATTAAATATACATCAGAACACTATTTTTTAAATTTTAACATTATTCTCAAAGTTTTTAAAACAGAGCTTACAATCGTTTCCTAATTTATATAAATTAAATAGGATTATTAAATATTATTGGGTTGAGTTATATTGATAAAAACATAAAATGCTTGACAGTGCTTTTTTCTTGTGTTGGACAGTGATATTTATTATTATTTTTTATCTTACTCGCTTGCCTGATCGCTCGCTGTGCCAATTTTTTTGACAAATGTCGCGCTTACAAAATATTTAAACCCATTTTTTAGTAGCTCCCTGAACGGCATTTGTTGTCGCGTGTTCCATCCAATATTAATAATGATTTCCAAGTCGCCATTTATTTTGATATATTTTTTTCTAGGTCAAATATTTTTTGCTGGCGTCATTAGTTTTAACTGAGCTTTTTAATCCATACTTTGATCCATCAAATTTCGCATAAAATTAAATGAAATCAAAATATGAGTTAAGTGTGTGTGTGACGCAAGCGTCTTTCACATTGTACCCCATAAATATTTGTAGTGCTATCGATGTCCAAATACCCTGCACTCACAACCTGACATAGACATCTATCAATATAACAACCTTTCAATAGCGGACCACACCCTTTTCAAATACGAGTTGAAACACAAATTCCAATGCATCGCGCGCGCTTCGCTTTCATTTTGGCCATTGATTTTATTTTCCATTTCATTTCATTTACTTTTATTTTATTTTATTTCTTCTTTTGCCTCTTCTTTTGGCCTGAGTTTTTATTTTTCTAGTTTGGTTTTTGGCATTTAATTTTCATTCAGTGTCATTCGACTGTCTTATTTTGTTTGTGGTGGCGGTGGCACTTTCTAAACAAAATTGAAAGCATTGCCGGGAAATTCATCAGCAAGTTTTATATAATTTATTAGGTTTTTATTTTCATAAACTTTTCTTTGCCGAGATTTCCGAGTTTTTTCTGCGCTTTGCTTGATTCATTAACATTTTGTTTTGTTTAGTTTTTGCGTTTTGCGCATTTCTTGCCATTTTTCTTTGCTTTCTTTTGGCCATGATTCAAGACCACTCGACGCTCTTCACAGCCAAACAATTAGCGTAATTTAGTTGCACTTAAGTAACGGAAATAAAAATATAAGTTTTTTTCCAGTTTTTTGTTACGTTTTGTCAAGAGTTTCATTAGTACAAGGGAGAAAAATTATTATAAATGTTGTTTGTGTTTCTTTTTTCCTGACGTTGGTTTTGGATTAGTTTTCAGCGCAACTCTGACTAATTTTACTGACAAATAATAATTTAATGAATTGGCTTAAATTGTTATTGTTTTTGTTAATATATTTCTTTAATTAGTTTTATTATTTGACTTATATTCTATGCTGGCTAAAAGCAAAATATAATTGAATATCGAACAATAAAGTTCGTTCAGCTCAAGTTGATTTTAAGCCGTCACATAAGCATATTGGCCAACAACTTGGTAAACTTTCTTCGCATTGATTAAAGTTGTTGCCACTTCCGATATCAACGCATTGCGTGCTTCAGATGCTTCCTCTTTTCCATCCTGCGAAGGGCAAACTTTATTTAACCGACTCTCCCTATTTCCCACTTTCTTCCCTGTTGCCACTTGCCACTTGCCAGTTCCTACATTACTTTGGCCAAATGGCGTGACGGGCTCCATTAGGATTCCAACTTTCGAGTCATGCAAATGAAAATGCTGATTTGACGGCATTGACGCACATTTCACCTTTCTTTTAATGAGCTTCATAAACTTTAATATTTCATGTACTTTGAGTCTTTGTTATTGTTTTTGTACTTGGCCAACAAAAATAACACTAATAACATTTGATTTGCTTATAATTATGTTGGCAACTCGCTTTTTGGCAGTTGAATGAATTCGCACTTCAATTATGTAGCGAGCTTTTTTATCCTGGGGGCGTGAGAGCGCATCCTTTTATACGAATTCCAGGAAAACACCAGAGAAAAGGTTGCCCCACTTTGTGGTGCCTGCAACATGGGCTACATTGAACAGAAACAAGCAAGAGATTGAGAGACTTGGAAGACTTAAAAATACCCTGCCTACAATTTATATACCTTAACCCTTATATTTTCTGTTCATTTATTTTGGGAATTCCTAGATCAGATAAAATTTGAGTGTAAATGCTTTATAATTTTCATCATATTCACTGAATATCAAATATTAAAATAAAATAGAAAGAATTGATTTTACTTCTTGAAGTAATCAATTTTAGTTAAGTACTTAAAACTATGTATAGTAAAATTTATCAAACTTTAAGGGATGCTCAATTTAAAAATCGAATATATAATTTAGAAAACATATAAGACCAAGTCAGAAAAATTAAATAAAATGTATGTTTCAGATACATGTTTTTTCGAGTAAATGCTCATTTTTACTTTGAATTCAGAGAATTTAAATGGGTAAATATACCTTTTTACCATCAATTCAATTTGTACAGAGAGTATAAATACGTTAAAATATGTATAAAGCAACAGAAACAATGTATGCATGAGCAATTTTCATACCAAAACAAGCTGATAAACGAAACAGAAACTTGCACATGAGAAACGTCGATTGTGGGGGAAGCATCCGCAGAGTCGTGCCACAACTCTCCACAATTCTCGAAGGGAAGCGCGTGCAATTGAGAGCAATATCAGCCAGAAGCAATCATAATACTATATAGTATTATAATGCAGCAAAGTGTAATGCAAAAATAAAGCGCAAGTGCGATAAAGAATTCCTTCAATGAGGCAACTTATCGGAAGCTACTGAATCACCATACCCCTCTCTCTTTTTATTTTTTTTATATTTTCTATACCAAATAAAAGACTGTAAGAAACGGAGAAAAATGTGTCATACGAGATTTATAAAGCGAAAAAAATAAATAAATAGATAAAAATACAATACAGGCGGCATGTGGATAAAGGCAACCTTAATTACAGTTCCAATTTTATGGTTGTTATTATTATAGCTGTATCTTTTATTGACATAACCGAAAGATAGCTTAAAGCCAGCTGAGAATACTTGAGTACTCAATTTAAATCCTAAGAACAGCTACAAATATTATTATGGATTTGGGTTCGATACGCCCGTCGAAGGTTATCCTCAACTTGTGTGTGTATGTCTACAACAACTATCAGCCGTAGTAATATTTTGCCTCATTCATAATGCAAAAGCTCATTGTGCTCTCATTTACTCGTATAGTTAAAACGTAACCACACCCCCACACTCACACATTACGCCCACATTGCACATTTGCGTTTTGAGGACCTATGTACAATATCATTTATCCTTGTGCCAGATTGATTTTTATATGCGAAAGAATTGTATTAAAGAGGTATATTTCTCTTGTAGTCAGCACGTTTTTATATATATTAGAACTCAGCTTAAACTGTCTCAAATTTATTTATTGACCAAAGATCATTATATTATTTGGAAAATAAAACTAAGAAATAGATCGTTCATTTTGATTTATTATTATATTATTATCGAATGATTGAAACTAACATTTTTTTAAATATAATAAAACTAATTTATGTCATTAAATGTATATCTAAATCTACTTAAGAGCTGAAATACGGGTACTTTATAGTCAGGTAAAGCTTCAATTCTCTGTGATTTTAAATGTTGTAATTGTTGTTGATGTTTTTGTTGTTGCACATTGTGGTCGTTGTCATTTTTCACATGCTCTTCTTATTGATTTTTCTTTTTGCGTCGGCAATGCGAACAATAAGGGAAAAAAAAAGGAAGCAAAAGGAAAACCAAAACAAAAGAAAATGTTTTTTAATTGCATTATGCAGCTCAGAGAAAATCACATACATTTCCCTACAAAACCAGCTGATGATTGAGCGAAGGGGGAGAGGGCAGAGTTAATTTCATTTGCTGCGCCGGACAGGATATAAGTGGGCAGCGGCCGGAAGGTCGGGTGAGAACAGAGGGGAGTGGGGTTGGGGTAATGGAAGAGCATTTAAGAGCGGTAGGGTGGAGAGACTTTTGCGGTTCTAGGGCTTGGCAATGTGCTGCGCTTAATAAATAGTTCGAACTTTGCTCTTCACTGATTTTTACTGAGAGAGTAAGGAACCTGATGGCTTTTGCACATTTCCGATTGTATTGTTTAAAGAGCGGGTGTGTGTGAAATTAGTTCAAGGATTTCCCAACTTTTAAGGATAATAATTTAATTAGTTTTTAGGGCCAACAACAAAAGGGCCAACAACAAAAGCGAAAAGCCAAAATGAATTCTTAACTAAAGCCTCGACTTTATAAAGATGATGAAATTGCTTCGATCTGCTGTCTTTTTGGTCCATTTTCCCAGTACCAGCTTCAGAATTCACATAGCTATTTTTCTCGTTTCTTTGGACATTCATTTCATTTGCCCCTTTTGAATCGGGTGCTTCATAAATCAGCTCATCTTTTGCATTGGCATCATTAATTTGGTGCGCTTAAAGGCTTTCAATGATAGTAGGACAAGGTGGTTACCCCACAACCACATCACACGCACCACAAAATAAATCGCATAGACAACCGCACACGTGGCTTGCTGCCCGTGGGTTGCGTTATCAGCAGTTATCAGTGCAGCAGTCCGAGACTATTAACAAATCGAGGGCCAATAAACTAAATGCCTGACAGTTCAATTAACTTCTTGAAGACATTGCAAATTAATGGGCTAACAAAGAAGGAATGCAAAACTACTTAAAGGACTTTCAAGAAGGAACGTCAATAAAAATGCTAAAAATGCTAACCATTTGCTCATTAAATGCACATCAGGACTCGTGTTAATGATAAGGCATCAGCCGACTGGCAGCTCCCAAAAGACTCTGGCCCGGGTCGGAAAATACAGCCAGGGACAGACACAGAGATACGGACACGGCCACAGCTGTTGGCTGAAAGTCAAGCGAAAATTTGGCACACACAAAAAAATAATGCGTAAAATGGATGGTGGAAAAGCATCTCTTTCTCTTTCACTTTCTCTCTCTCTCTGCCTCGTGCAGACATCTTAACTGCCTGTGAATTATGTCTCAGCCTCGGCCTGGGCCCGGTTTCTAGTTCTGGGAGTGTGCGTTGAGCTACAAAGATACGGATACATATCTTGAGAGAGGCGCCGTATGTCAAATCATCTGTTTTAAATCGATTTTTCTTTTTGTGTTGTTGTTGTTTTGCTAAGTTTACTCTGTGTGTGTGTGTGCATGTGTGTTTATGCGATATGACAGTTTTTCTTCTTTATTATTATTATTTCTTGGCTTTTTTTTTGGCGAAAAGCAAAACTTTTGTTCGCATGATGAATGCAAGTTGCTTGAGAAGTTCCCTAGAAAAGCTCAAGTATGATTAGCCCGAAAGGCATTAAAGAGAGCAGTGGGAAAAAGAGCAGCCAAGTAAAAAGAAAAGCGCTTAGCAGAAAAGAAAAACCCCCACAACTTCAGCATAATTAGCTTCAATGAGTTGTGCAAAAAGGATACCGACTTAAGAAAAGCTAAGGGAACAAAACTTAAAAAAACGAAAATAATAAATAAAACAAAATGTGAAATATAAATCCCAAGAGCAATAAAATCAAGTGACTAGCAGCTTCAGATATTATTTCTTTTAACCAACAACTTGGAAGTATTTCAAGAAAGCTTGAAAAAATTTAAAAGGGATTTAGTCAAGAAGTAAAGCAAGCTACAAACAAATTTCTCTAAGCGAAATTGTGTAGTAAACTTTATACTTTTTGTGGTAGAATAACCAGAATCAATGAATGGAATGAATTTTTTCAACATATTGTTTTTTTATAATTAATATAATATAATATTCCTTCAACGTGTGTCATTACGAGTTAAGACTGTATTTTAATAACTAGTTACAGAAATTCGAGCAATTCCATTCGCTGATCTCGTCGTCTAATTTAATTCACCCCAAAAAAAGCAACGCCGAAAATTGGTTTAAATTTGTAAAGCTTTCAGCAACGCAGCAAAAAAAAAACATATCGAAAAGTTAAAAAAATAAAAACACTGACCACTAAACCACCTAAACAAACTGTGCCCAAATCTCAAATCTCGCGGTCTCAGTCGCAGTCGCTGCCGCCTACGGCCGACAATTTTTGATCATTAAATAAATCAAAATTTTGCTGTTTCTCTGAGTGACCATAAAAGTCAATTTTTTCTGTTGTTAAGTTGCTATTTTTTTTTTTATTTGAATTTTGGTGTCTGCAATTGAGTTGATAAATTTATGCTAATTTGGTGAAATGCTCATAATGATTGTTCGGATTTATCAACTTGTGGCCCAAAAAACACGCCAATAATTTAAAAAATAAGAATATAAATAATTTGTTGAATGATTTAATTTAAAAATTATTATTTTAGCGTGCGCATATACATTAAAGTGCCACTGTATACAGACTAGTTTAACTGGCATTGGTTATAATCTGATCTCTGTTCTTTGTTTTGTATAATCTGGTCACACTGGGCGACTGTACGTGAGACCAGCCCAAAAATGAGATGAAAATTCCTAACCGAAACTTCGACGAGCGTTACGTGTGTTCATGTTTGTATTTAACTCTATTTAACAACAATAGTTAATGCCTATCTGATAACTACTACGAGTTGGCATGCCAAAAATTATTTAACTTTTTTGGAAGTCGTAGCTAAGCAAGCGAAACAATAAAACAACAGCTAACCACCAAACTCAGTTTATAATTAAGTTCAAGAACTGCATTTAGGCAATTTCGTAAAGTTTTAATGTGTGCGCTATCAAGAATTTAACTGCAATTAAAAAAAGCTAAAGTTCGCGTTTCTATTGGCGTATCTTCTTTTTATGCTGGCGCCGTAAAAGTACAAGCGAAGGTCAATAGAAGTGCAATAAAAACAAAGAGTAGTATTTAGTAATCGTAGGTGCGATAGCGCTAAGAATAAACGTGGTTGGCCAATTCTCGTAATGAATGAGTGTGCAACAATCAGTGAATAACTATTACGTGTATTTCATAGATAATAAATTAAGAATTGGCCATGCACAAGGAATTTGATTGATATTTATGGATATAATTAATAAACAGTGGGTCTCAGGTTATTTGAGCATCTATACTGACATATTAAAAATTTTAAATAAACATTTTATTATATAGGAAATGAGAAATAAAGAAAATCTAAGCGCATATTTGGTAAATAATTTTTAAACTTAAACAAAATATTTCCATTTCTCTTCTTAATCTTTTTAACTTAACTGTAGCCGAAATTAATGTATGAATATGGTCACCCACAAAACTGGATACTGACCTTTTGTTTAGTTGTTGTTTTTGCAGCTTTTGTGGGGCGGCAATTTGTTTACTTTTTGTATTTTGTTGTTGCTGTTGTTACTATTATTGTTGTTATCGGCAGTCGGTAGATTTTTCGTTAAGTTTTCGTTCTCGTTCTCGCCTGGGTGGGTTAGTATTTGTGTTCCGAAAAGGACGAAGCTGCGTAGTATTCTTTCTCGCTCTCTTAGAATTCTTGTTCGCTCCCAGGCTCGGTCGCTCTCTTTTGTTTGGCCCGCGCACGCTCAGCAAATTGATTTTCACTTTTGGTGAAGACTGTCAAAAAAAAGACGATAAACGCACACACTCACAACGCAGGAATTTTCACTTGTGCCACTTTTTTTTTGCTTGTTTTGTTTTGTTGGTTTGTTTTTCTTGTTGTTGTTATTGTAATTCGAAGTTGGTCTGCTGTTGTTGCTTTAGCTGCTGCAAGGGGAACAGGTTTGCGCTTTGGCTATACGAATTCTTCACTTGGGCCCAAAAACAAATCACAAACGACCGGCAGTGGCAACAACAAATACTGCTATCAACTGCCTTTTCCTGCTGCCTTTTCTTTTGGGCAGAGGAGAGATGCTGCCGGACCACAAGACTCTCTCGCACACAGTCACAAAGCGGACACACACGCACACGAACACAGAGAGCAACAAAAATTCTTTCGCTGCCTTTGCCTTCCTTTGCTTTGGCTTTGGCTTTGGCTTTGCTTTTGGTTTGTTGTAGCTGTTGTTGTTGTTACTGCTGCAGAGGCGAACCGGTTTTTGTTTTTGCACTTCACTTTGTATTTGTTAGCTTTGGCTGCTGCTGCAGCACTTGACAACAATCAGAAATTGATAATTTTGCAGCAAAACCAATTGAAATATTATAGAATTTAATACGCGCTTTAGTTGCACTCGGCGCTTTCGGCATGCGTATGCACCGTTATTCCGTTTTACATTTACTGCCCGCTTGCACTCCCACACACTCAAAGCACTACTTTGCTATTGCCGTTTCACTCGCACTCGATTTGGCCGCTAACATAGTGCAACGCGCTGACACCAACCGTTCCAAGTCGAAGTCAAATTCAGACTAATAGCAGCTCTTATATCGCGGACCCATCGCCTCAATGTTATACTCAAAATGGCATCAATTAACATTAGCAGTGTCAGTGTTAAACTCTTATACGCGTATTCAGGTTTGCACAGTTAAAGAGAATTTAACAGGTAGAGAGTAATTGTAATGTTAATCTCTTATTACTCACCTGTCGTTTTATTTGACTGGAAAAATGTTATCATTAAATATATAATAAAACACCACTTTTTTAACATTTGATTGATCTCTTTAAAGACAAGGAATTATGAAAAATTCTTTTGAATTATATTGAAATCTCATTAAATTAATTTTTTTTATTTACAATAACATGTTAGTTTTGAAGGCCTATTTTTTTAAATGTCAAATAATTAAATATTCATATTATAATATAAAACTTAATTTAGAAAATATACATAAACATTTTTTGAACATTAAAGTAAAGAAGACTAGTAAAATACTTTATAATCGAATTAACATAAAACATTTCCAATTCCATAAAGTTCTTCATCGTTAACATTATCAAATATTTTAAAGGCCACTTAAATTAACATTATACGAACTAAAGCTTAAATTATAAGTGGGTTTAAATTTACGCGATTGTAGTGCTACAAATATTCACATTGCTAATTTGAATAATTGGTTTAAAAAGATATTAAACTTTTCTCAACTTCACTTTTCTTGCTGGAAAATGCCCGATTCTCTGTATGAGAGTCTCCACAGTGTCTGCTGATTAATTCCGTGATCTTTTTAATGATCTTACAGAATTCCGGCCCTGTCCTCACAAATTGCCAATTTCTCAGAATCTTGACATGATCCCCGTCCACCTCCGCAGCATTGCTTATTGATTTCCCCGCGTCCTGACTAGTTACATCTGCACAAATAACGGTAGCCGCTGTTGATTAATGCTCCAAGTTTCAGACTCCAATATTACGGCCTACAAATACGATAACACTTTCAATTTATTCAATTAGTATGAGGTGTGATCATTACCTGTAAATATCCTTATCCCTGCTAGAGGGACACAACTAGTTTCTTTGTCAGTGTATGTTAAAGCTCCTCGGCTGCTGCCTCTTCTGCCGGCAGCATCGCGACGGGAAGCAGTTCGACGGGAATCAATCGGAAGGCTTCCCCCTCCAGTGTAACATTGCAGTACACCTCTCCCGGCAGCTGTTCCGACTGCGCACTCTGTGGCGTTACCATTTGCAGCACTGTCACGGGTCCCTCGATAAAGTCTTCTGGTTTCGACTCCGTCAGTTCCTCCGTCTCCTCCTTCCGCTCCAAGTCCTCATAGGCAAGACCAGTGAGATCGTAGGCCGATATATCCTCCGTCGGGTGCTTGTTTCCCATGTGACGCTTCAAATGCGCTCGAGTGGCGGCCGCATACGCGCAGCATGGACACGGAAAACGCTTGGAGCGCCAATGTTCTTTGTTGTGCGTCTTTGCGTGCCGATCCAGATTATAGAGACGCTTGGTCGTATACAAGCATTTTGGCACAGTGCAACGAAATATCACTGAATACTTCCGTTTGTCCATTTTTCTTTAATTTGTTTAAAATGTTCTTCATCTGTTCTTTATCTAAAATATTAATTCGTGGTCGCTCACAAAAAATATATTGAGGTGCCCACACACGACAAGCATGTTTGATGAGCATGCTCGGCTCGTTTAAATTTTAAACGTGTGTAGGCTAGTTGGCTCTTTGACGCTCGCCGTCTGTGAGCAACAGTAAACTGAAGCATGCCGAGCATGTCCATCGAACATGCCTATCGTGTGCCTTCAAACAAAATGAGCAGATTGTTCGTTTTCGTTCAATCTGAACAAAAAAGTTTGTGCTGTCGGCACTCTAGTTTGAAAACAAACCATAGGTGGCGTCTTCAGTTAGCAGAATAAGACATCTGTGGTTTAACTTCTCTTCGATGTTATGTGTGTGCTATTTTAGTCTCTCTTAAGCTCTTTTCTGTTACAGCTTTGCCCGCGACGCTTATGTTAAACAGCCTGTTTCTTGACCGTTAAATTCGAAAGCACGCAATGTAAATTAAAAATATTTTCCAGAAAATCTAAATTTTATAAAATGTACCAGTTTCGGTACAATTGTACCAAAAGTAAAAACGTACCTTTTAAGACATTTACAATTTGCAGACTACAAGCCGAATCTCTTATATCCTGTTATAAATAACATACACTAATAAAATTTGGTCAAAAATAACTCAGCATCAAGAGAGAAATGCTTTGCTCTCTTTGTCCACTGAGAGGACGAAAAACGCTCTAAATTAACAGCTTGTGAACTGAATCGGTAAATAAATGTTAAAACCGTTGGAGCCGCGCTTTTGTTGTTGGAGAGTTTGTCATTTGAGTAAAAAACGTTAAACGTGACCGCCCTTCATCCCCTCTCTTTTGTAGACACTTTGGCTGACAAGTTCTTGGTCATTTGGGAACACTTTGACTTTACCTTAAAGGTTTTTCCTCTCGCAGCTGTTGATATTGCAGTTGTGTTTTTCCTGCTACGTTGGCGTTTCACGAGTTCGGCGGGAGTGGTGGGGGACGCTTTAGCGCGGGTGTCTTGGATTGCCTTTTATTGTTGGGGCGACAAGCCATTGAATACATTTGTTGCCGTCCATTTGCCACATTGTTGCAACTATGAGGCTTTCAATGCCGTTGATGTTGTTGTTGTTGCTGCTGCTGCTCAGCGATTTCTTGAGGCGCTTCAATGGTCCCTTTTATTGCGGTTATTGTGACCTGATAACTGAAAAAATAACATTGGAATTCTGTTTCTTTGTCATTTGCGAGATTTGAGATTTTACTCTTAAGTTTAAATATATTTACTTAATTAAGTTATAAGTAAATAAAAAAGTTTCTGACGAAACATTGACAAAAAAGTATTAAAAAATAAATTATGAAACTTAAAATTAGTTTCTCAGATCAAAATTTGGAATGTGTATTTTCAAAAAATAGTTGCTCGTTAGTTTGTTTTTCACTAAAAAATCATAAAATTTAAAATAAAAATTAAAAATCTCAAACATGCAAATATCGAAGGTTTTTAGCCTTGATTAGAACCAGTAAATAATAAATTATTTGAATTTTTCCCTTGAAAGCATTCAAAGTTTTTTTCTAGTTTGCTCAAATCTTTATTGATGTTTATGTAAATCGTTTTTATTTTTTGGTTTGGCAGGAAATGAAATTTTGCAGTCAATAAACGTGAGCCACAGGATGAACCAAAAGGTCAACTCAAAACGGGGCGAGCTGGACACGAAGCTAGTTTCTAACCTGGCCATCGAAATATTCAACGTGGCATGCAATGTATTTCATTAGTCAGCCAGTTCCCCTCTCCCTCTCTCCCCTTCGCTCCACTCTATGCTGCAATTTTGCACACACGAATTTACTACGCAAAAGCTTTCAAATTTCACGCCCTATTAGATCATATGGCTTGGTGGAAAGTCGAATTCAAATTCGGCCATCCTCCACATCCCTCTCTTCTCCCACACACACACAGGCCATTGGCCATGCAATTATCAGTGGCAGCGGCAGCGGCAGCGGCAGCAGCTGATTAAATGCCAAACGCATCGCATTGTGAGTACATCCAGATGCAGTTCCAATTGCACTTCCACTTCCAATTCAATTCATCAGCTTTTGATTAGCTTGCAAAATCGTTTCAAACACATTGCAGTAAAGGAAGCGCTTAGCTCATTTCCGTTTCCTGTTGGCCAAAATGTTGCTAACAAATGCAATTTTATTATGTGAATTTCAATTTCTAACTTCTAATACACAAAAGTTTCGTTTTGCCGAGTGAAGGACAAAGTTCCAAAGCACGATTTGGAGCTTGTATTCGAAACTGATCTTGGGAGAAGTTTTAAATATCAAATTGTTGTATAACAAAGTTGACTTTTTTAACCATTACCAAATCAAGATGTTCTGGGCAACCAATGAGAAAAAAGACTTTCAAAAGTTCTTTTTTATCCTAATTTTAACACCAGAAGTTAATTAAAACAATAAATTTTAATTTAAAATTTTTTTAAAATTTTCAAAAAATGTAAAGGGGTAACTATGTAAGAATCGACAAAAGTTCGGAAAAAAAAAATGTCTCAAGAGCATAATATTTAAATGCAAAGTTAAAGGAGGATTAATATTATGAAAAAAGACATTCCTGCTGGAAATCGGTTGAGTTTAAAGTATAAAAAGAGTCTACATTACTCATACATATACATATATATATAAATGATATCATATATCATTTATTCTGTTAATTTGTAATCCCACTGTGGTAGACCCAGCACTTATTCTATTATAAAAGAATTCAACGATTGTTAAATCAACTTTTCAAGTATTTAATCAAGTGTTAAATCAACTTATCAAGTATTTACTTTCCATAGCAGACATTCCTGCTGAAAACACATTTCCACGGTAGACTTTTTTTAAAATATAATTTTGAAATCTAGCATTTGTTAAGCTTTTTTCCAAATGTGAACTTGCTTTTTTTAATCATTATTCGAGATTGTCACAACTTAAATAAAGCAATTCAAAGTATAAGTTAAATAAAATATTTATCGAGTAAATAATCTCACCTCTAAAAAAATGTTTAAAAAAAAGCTAGACTTAACAATTTTCTTCTTTAAATAGGGAATTCTGCAATTATTTTGTAAATTGAATGTTGCTTCCAAATCTGGAAACTCGTAACCGCAACAACTTTGCACATACTCTGATTAGAAACTTGGTTAAAGAATGAACAAAAATGATTGTGGTCGGGTCAAAAGATGCCGACAACGCATGTTATCATGTTGTGCAAGAAGCGATTGTTGTTGTTGTTGTTGTTGGTAATCTGGTTGTTAAACAAGCAACAGCAAAATCCAGCTAAGAAGCAGCCGCATCAAGGCTTCAACTGATGAGATGAACCAGCTTGAAGAAATGGAAAGGGAAGCAAGCAAATGAGGAAGGGAAGAAAGAGAAGAAGCTGAGAGTTGCGTTTCGTTTTTCACAGAAGACGCGTCTTTGGAAAGCTTGAAAATAGCAGAACACAGCAGAGTGAGAGAGATACACTAGACATATTCCCGAGACGAATGTTGTTTATATTTGTTTTTGTTGTTAGTTTGTTGTTTCAGTAACTATTGTAATTTTTGTTGTTGCCGCATCTGTTGGGGCAGCCTATCTTCTGTATGAAATCAGCCACGTGAGGCAAGCATCGCACTGTGGAACGTGAATTTAATCTATTAATATTTTCAACTGAGTATTTGATTATATGTTTTTAAACTATTCGTCATTAATAAATTGTGTCAAACAAATAAAACAAATTCAAAACATTAATTTTAATTTAATCTATGGCATTTGTTGGTGATTGTTTGGTTTGGCCCACGGTGCAACGTTGTTTAGACAAAATTATCATGAGACAACAGGAAGAATCACACTGTGGACATCACATTCAATTATGTAACATAATTGGGCAAAAATATATTGCTATGTATCATTAAATTTTTAATTCAAATTATAGTATTTTCTCTTGTGACATTTGTGCTTTTCGGAAAATTTTTATTTTTATTTTTAATTTTTTCTCTTGCTTTTTCTACACAAAATTTTAAAATGTTATAATTTAAAATAATTAGTGGCTTGATTTAAAATTTTTTCTATTGTAATTATAGTGCTTTAGTCCACTGTGCGACTTCATTTGGACAAAATTTTGATGCGCCAGCAACGACAACAACAACAACAATAACTAAATGCAACTGACAATGTTTTGTTGTTGCTGGTCCGATGCTTATCCGAGCATGTAAACAGCCTCTTAACGGGTTGCAGTTGCAGTTAACAATGTACTCCACCTCGCACCCCCGTCCCGCTTTCCCCTTCCCCATCCCGCATCTTCTATTCCTACAACGCACATGATGACCCCACAATGCAATCTGTGTGTGTGTGCACAGTTTTGCAGCCACTGTTGAACTCATTATGCGATTTATGGACTAGCAGCTGCAGCCTCTCTGTGCCTGTGTCTCTGCCACGCCCCCTCTCACTCTTTCTCGCTCTCCCTCTCTATCTTTCGCGTCACACCGTAGCTTTCATAATGTCTAACCAGATACATAGAGTACAGAAGTAGCAGACGAACATACAATAAATAACAATCAGGTAGCTGCCAGTGGGTGTAATGTTGTTTAAGAAACGTGAAGAGTGGGAAAGGGGAGCGGGGATAGGGGAGAGGGGGTGCCACAAAAGGCGCAGCTGCGGGCAGTCAAAATCGAGACAGCAAGTGGCGATGGAGGCCACCCGCGTAAGCAACGAAACAACAACATGAGGAAATATCTTTGCCAAAGTTTACGATGTGTCTGAGACTCAGACTGGATTGGGATTGGGTCTGACTGGGATTGGGATTGGGACTGACCACAGTTTTGCAGTCATATGTTGAGAACAATAGGAATAAAATGTATTTAAAAAAAATTATTAAAATTTTCAACTTTTGGTTTATATTATTAATAATGAAAAATTAAACATTTATAAATTTATGTAGAAACTACTTCAGAGTATTACGATATAAATTAATTTAAACGGATACAGACAAATTTATATTTAATCAAAAATTGTAAAAACCAATCAAATAAATTATAACATACAAGATAAGTTATAGTCTATTGCTTTTATATATAGACAATAATAAGAAAGATAAAAAGCGAGGAAAGATTGATAAGTCAAAGAGCTTTTGACTTTTTTTTTGGAAACAGGCGTTTTATATTTCATCGAATTCTCATTTTTATATACCTTCTAAATAAAAGGTTTTTTTAAGAAGTTTCTTTCAGAGGTGTCCTCTTCATTCGACCCAAATGTTTTGCCGCCCAGCCTTCTTTATAGGTGCATCTTTTATATTCATTCTCGTAAAATGTTGCAAGAAGTGCAGTGAAAGTCGATGCAGTCACTGTGTTTCGGAGCTGATGCCCGTCAAACTGTAGCACATCCAACACGCCTCACTAACCTCGTGATTTACTATGTTAAAGACCTGAACTCGAGACGGGCCAGACAAACCGGCTGCCACAGCCGGCAAAACGCCAATGAGTGACTGGCCAGCAGGACGGGGGGGAGGCGGCAAGTGGGGTGTGGCATGCGTTTTAGCATAATGAAAATGTTTGGCAGCAATAGCGTAGACAGCAAAAAACAACAACAACAAATTTGCATGAAATTTACATTTTTGTTGCAGTTGCAAGAAAGTGAAAATTGCATAAATAACCCAAGTTGCAGTAGCACAAACAATAACAACAACAATAACAACAACAAAGTATTGAAGCAGGTCAGCGCTAAATGAGCGAAAGTGAATCAATGCAATGAGAGAGGGAAAGAGCATCGAGAAATCTAAACAGGAAATGCCTGCGAAAGATTTAGCGATTGGCAATGCTTGTCGAACTGTGATGCATGACAAACGACCTAAGACAAACCAAGAAATGATAAAACTCGAAAGTACAGTGTTAACTCAAATTTGGTTGCTAAATTAATTTTTTTTTATTAACGTATTTAAAAATGTAAATAAGTTCATTGAAATAAAGGAGTAAAATAACTATAATACATCAATTGTTTTATCAAAATCTATTAAATTTCAGTCTAATTAAAATATTTTATCTATCAAGCAATAAATTAAATTTTGTAACATGAATTTAAAGCATTTATATTTGTACTAAATTTATTAATGTTTTTCCCAACAGTATTGACATATTTTTTTTACATAAAGCTTGTTCATAGGCTCAGTGCTACTTAAACTGTAATTATGCAAAATACTAGGTAACCAACTAAGGAATTAGGCAATAAATTTATGTAAAATCCAAACTTGAAGCTGTAAACTGTCACGTCGTCAGCAGAAATACTTGTGGCAACAACAAGCACATGGTGTGGCAACATCAACGAACCTGCCCCATCTGAAGAAGATAACCATAAGGAAGGCAGCGGGTTTGGGCACTTTACACGAATTACACTCGACCCGAGCACATTGTAATTCATATTATTCTGTCGCAGGGAAGGCAAGGCGGGGGGTGGGGACGGCAGAATCTGCCAGCATGTTCCATTTCAAATCCTTGGGGATATTGTCAGTGTTGCTTGAGCTATGAGTTGATTTTTATTTTTAGCACATGGCGGTTCTTGCCTCAAGGTTGTTGCCTAGTCGGGGAAAAGTGGAAGAGGGCGGAGGTAGAGGCGGCAAGTCTTGTCCTTTCTTGTCTCTGGCGGCTTTTGCGTTTAAGCTGAATGCATCTCAAACTTTGGTCCAACTGTGTCCCCAAACGGCTGCAAAGGGGAAAAAGGCCGCTCATTACATTATTTAGAATTGGGCGCTTGTCGCGCCCTTTATAATTATATAATATTTACGGTATTTCAGCCAGTTCACTTGACCATGTCCAGAACTCATCACAGCATAGTGATCCATGTGTTAATTTGAGCTTGCATTAATTTATAAATGTTCAGAATTTTATCTTAATTAATTTCTTATCAACTAATTTGCACGGAGAAATGTACTTATAATTTAACATTTTTAAATTTATTATAATTTTATTTTTTTCCTGCTAGTTAATTTAGATATTAAAGTGTGAGTAAACCCTATTTTGAATAGGAATTTGACATAGCGATAATAAATTTATATTGAACATATAATGGGGTCTCGTAAAACCTACAAATATCTTTCAGTTAGTTATTTGAAATTAGTCTCACAGATATAAAAGTTAACGAATATCAACATTATTTAGAAATTAAGAATTTTAATTATTCCGAGCTAAGTTGACCAAAAAGACCACTGTGCAATGCAAGAGATTTGGCTTTAGTTTCACAGGATACTCAGTGCCTAGACGAGTCATCATGTAATATATCAGGACTGTTTGGCTAACTTCTCTGACAGCTGCATTATTTTTAAAATATATGGATATGCACATTTACCTGGCACATCTTTTGGTTATTTAGCACTTTGCGTTGTTGCTGCAAACTTCAGAAATGTTCCACTACGTCACATCACATGAAATATGAAAATATCAAACGCCGTCGGCGATAGAAACACCACGTGATTGCGAGGTAGTGGCCAATTCCCAATGCAAAATGTTTAAGATGAATCCTGCCCGATAATCCTGTGCACAAACACCAATAAAGCGCGACTTTTGAATGGTAAGTACTTGGAAAATTAAGGACGAGCAGGAAGAGTAGAAAGCAAGAGGGAAAGTCATTTGATTTTGCATAGTTGCAAGTGTCAGTTGCTGACAGACCCCAAAGGGAATCGCTGATAGTTTGTTTTACAAATGTGGCAAATAACCAGACTCATCCCCATTTTCATCTCCATTGCCATTCCCATCCCTCATCCTTCTTCCCTATCTATGTCCTGCAGCGCAGCTTAATAACATGCAAATGATGTGAAAATGCATAGAAAAACGAGGGAAACCCAAATGCCACTTACATTTCCCACACAAACGTTGCAATTTCGCGCACTCTCTGCCTCTCCTTCTCCCCTTCTCCACCCCCCACACTCCATGCTTAACCTATCTATCTAGATATATATATGTATATGTTTGTATCTATGTTCTGCTTTCTATGCATTTCAGTGTATGTGTGTGCGACACTCTCAATATTTTTCAAATGCAAATAGCAGACAGCATTCTCAGTCGGTCGACCATTTGATTATGCAGCATTGATTGAGTATTTGCCGGATGCTGCAGTGGTCGCAAAAGGGGGCGTGGCAGATGAAACTGTAGTGATTTGGGGGATCCACTGGGAGTCTGGGATGACTTATCAGCAATTCACTTTCGTAAGCCGGCAAGTGCTTTTATTGGAAACAGAAATTAAGGCTCTAATTTTAAAGATTTTACAATTTAATATAAATAATTGATTGAGAAGATGCGCAATCAGTCTATTAATAAATAACTATCTATTTAATTTTTCTGTCAGAAATAAATTAAGGCTCTAATTGAAAAGAGTCTCAGTGATGACAATAACTTATGGTATAAACCATAGTTAGCAATGACTCTGATTGACAAATTGACAATCGATCTATTAATATATTATCTGTCTGTCTGATAAACATTACTATATAAGCATATTCAGCTTTGATCTTTCTAAGTACGTTCCTTTTTGACAAATACCTAAATCATTTGTCTGTCTGCAAAAATGTTTGAAAAGTGCAACGAAATTATGTTGAAAATGAATTCGAAAATTGCGAACATGTCGAAGTCGAACTCAAAATCAAAGTTGAAGTTGGGGCAAGTTGGTAGCCAAGCCAGTGTGGCAGCAACTGGGCCAACAGCAGGCAACAAATTGGCGCAAATTAAACGCCACAAACCGCAGGTGGTCAAACCCAAAAAAATAAAATAAAGTTTGTGAAAACATTTTTAAATCAAACGCATATCGCGTTTTGCTTTTGCTTAATATCTTTAAGGCCTGGGAATTAGCTCGACACAGACGAAAAATTGCGTAAGCCAAGTTTTATGTTTAGGCTTTAAATGCTTAAATTTAAGGCCAACAGATTTAAAACTTTTGTTCTAAATTCCGGTTAGAAATCCTTAGCTTATCATTTATTTATTTCACTTTTATCACATTGATTTTTTATACTTTAATCCTTGTTTTGTCAGCCTCTTTAGGCCACTCGCTCTTCACACTTTCAACTTGGCCGCGTTACTAAATTCAGTCCTCAGAATGTCTGATGACCAAAGTCAAATTATAATAAATAATAAAAACGACGCCAACGTCAAACTGCACGACAATAACTCCACATTGTGGGTACTGTACACAAATGTAATTAAATATATATCTCATACTTGCATACATAATAATGCACACACACTCACACACACACACATACATCTACTTATGCATTTATGAAGAAGAAGATGTACGTTTTTTTTCGACTTCAGCCTTAAGTTTTCAGACTTCTCCTTACAATTTTGCTGATTCGCACAAAAATTTGAACAGCCAAGTGACCAACAAGAACCACAACAACAACATGGGCATTAGCTATGGCTGTTGTAGTTGCACTTGTTGTTGTGTTCTTTAATGCACTTGAATGAAATTGTAGCCTCGCCGCATGCAACAGACAAAACCAAAAGATCAACTTTTTAATGATTGGCAGACAATTACCCTTCGAATACCCCCCGATTTTTAAAAAACTCTTGTTCTTATTAATTTAAAATCTAAAACTTTAACATTTTTAAATAATTGTTTCAAACTCAAAACCATATTCATTAAATAAATACAAATTTTTTAATTATTTTTTGCCCGACTGCCATGTACTTCATTAATATTCATTTGTTATACTTCTGTTTTGAAACCAGCAAGTACATATTATATTACATAATACATACTTTAATTAAACATAACATCAAGATTAAATTTTATAGACACACCAAATAAATGAAGTTGTTTGTACAGAGCAATATACCCAATTCGAGTGCAGTGAAAACTGCAACACTCAGCGAAAAATAGAAAATGCTCCTAGCCTGTCTACAGTTTTGCATGCACTGACCCAGTGCAGCGTGTGAAACTGGGCTTACGTAACGCGAAGGCGCTTAACCAACATACATGTTGTTCTTGTCAATTAAGTTGAATTCCGATTTCGATTCACGCATTAAATTTGCCATTTACAAGACAATTGATGGGCCTTTGCTGTTAGCTGGAATTTTGTGCCATTGTGTAAGTTTTGCATGCGGTGCTCAATTCTCACGCCACAGTCGCCAAGTTGCTTCCTGTGCTGCCGACAGTGCAGCCAAGCAAAAAGTAATCCAAAACTTTTTAAACAGCTCAGGAATTTGGTCAAATTGTTAGACTTAAATATATACATATACACACATTATAACAATAAGTGCAACGAAAACCGTTCTCCATTTATACTTTGAATTAAAATTCGGGCAATGTTTCGTTCGAAACTCAACTCCAAATGATTACACAGATTTTTGTTATTTATATATATATATATTAATGAATCAACATGTTTTATTTACACAACTGAAATAATATTACTTATGGCATAGTTGAGGATTTTAGAGTCCAAGTACATTCTAATGTATAGCTCACTTAATGATACTTAATAACAATGTGATTAGGTTAATCCTACTCCACGCTCTTGCCCTGCGTTGGCGTTCCAATAGTGCCACCTGTTGCCGTCGTCGTCGTTGTTGCCTTGATGATTTTATGGTCTTTGATGGGCTGAGCGGAGACGGTCACAGTGGTTGGCTTGGAGACAGCACCAATGTTAAGCACGCGACGCACAGCAGCTCCTCCAGGAGCTATGGCTGGTATGGCTGGCGATCGATTAGTTAGCATTTGGACGGGCTTAAGCCCCGTGGCGGATTTTAAGTATATGTTGCGTATGGGCTGTTTACCGTCGCCACCGGCAATTGTTGTGGCTGCCACAGGACTGTTGATCACCTGAAACTGCGAAAAGGTTTTGTTTCCCAGGCTAACTACGCCGCCAGCATGACGCAGTGCTGCGCCTGATGCAGAGCTTATCACTGGCGTGCCCGAAGACGTTTTAATTGCTTGCAGATTGAGCGTCTTGACATTGGCCGCGTCCAGCAGCACTTGGCTGCTTGTTGTGGGCGTTCCAGCCGCCGTCACAGCCGCCTTGGGACTGCTCACAATGCGTATGGGCAGCGCTGTGGCTCCACTTGGCAGTCGTGATGCAGTTGTCGCTGTTGTTGTGGTTGCCATTGGTTTCATGGTGCTCCGATTCAAATAGACAAGCTTATTGGTGCCACCAACGGTGCCACTTTGTGTTGTAAAGAGTTGTTGAATACCTTTGTTGATCACAATATTGCTGCCCTTGTTGCTGGTGATAATTCCTGTAGGTTTAACTGGATTCGATGCCTCCTTGATGATCTTATGACTAAGAATCAATTGGTTTGCTGAAGAAGATGCTGCTAGATAAATAAAAAATATATTAATTTTGTGAATCATACAGAACATATTGTCAATCCTTACTGCTTAATTGCTGCTCAGGTTGTTGTTGCTTCTGCTGCTGATCGGCAATGTTGCCCTCGTTGTCCGCAAACACAATTGGCATATCAATGATATTCGAGAGATCCACATTGCCGGATATCGCTGGCGGCGCAGGCACATTCTTTGTCAGCTGCAACATTGTCATTCCATTGGCATTCTTAATCACAGTATACTTTTGCTGCGCAGCCGCTGAAGATGATGAGGCAGCGGTTACAAATTGTGTCGTTTGTCCCGTGGGCGTCTTAAGTGTAAAGATTTGCTGGCCACTGGAGGTGGGTAACGTTTTCACAATGCTGCCAATGCTAGCGGTGGTGCCAGCTACTGTGGGGCTGTTGTTGCTCTTGCTTATGGTATAGTTAATCACCTTACTCTGCGTGGGTAGCGTTTTTAGCTGCACAAATTGACTCGAGGGAATCATCTTAATCTTGGTGCCGGACGATAACGACACCGTAGTCGGCGGCGCTTTGACAACACTCGGTGTAACCTTTGTGACAGTTGCAGCAACTGCTTGCTGGCCCTCATCGTAGTCAAGGGTTTCCTCCAGCATCGATTCAATTGATAGATTCATCTCATCATTGCTAAGTGACTGTTTATCTGTAATGCTTCCCTTCATGCCCGCGGGAACAACGCTGGGCAACGGACGCGTCCGAGGGCGTCCAACTGTGGATAGGCAAACTGTTAGTCGATGAAACGGGGGATGATCAGCATTTATAGACAGGGATCGTAAATAAGTAAAATGATTAAGAATAATTAACCATTAAATATATATAAAGCAACATGCGAATTAATTTGTTATAAATAAAATCTATGGACACTTCCACGAAAAGCTCAACTAATACCAAAAACTTAAAATTATTAATGTACAAATATAAAGAAAAAACGACAGCTAGATTTTCGCGAAGCGATTTTCATAAAATAACGACAACTTAATTAAATTGGTTCATTGTAGTTCAATTACAGAATTAGGTTCAGTTAATTATGACAGGAGTTGATTAAATGCTAAAACTTGAAAAACATAAGGATCCCCTTTGAAAATCTATATCTTGAGGCTATATCTTTATTAGCGAAAATTTTAAAATTCGAATGCAGAATAGAGACCAAACATAATCAAAATGTCATTCCGCTTGAAAATCTGTTTAGTTTTGGCAAAGTATTATATATACATATATTTAATTCTTTATCCTGACTGACTCCCTGACTGTTTATTTTGTATAAATCTATATAATTATTTAAATTTGTATTATAATTGTAGACTTTCATGCCTTACGAATGCGGCGAACGCGATCCTGGAAATGCCCATATTCAAGAAAAGTATTATTCTTACGATCCCTGATGTCAAAGTTGTATTTTTCATATTTTGTGCAGTAGATTTACCCTTTCGCTTTACCGCAAATGGATCAATTAGGCGCGGTGGCTTTGGTTTGGGAAATTTTGGCACACGTGTTTCTTTTTAGATTTGATTAGTGGAGTTAGTGGATTGGTGCAAATGGATTAAGGACAACGTGCGGCAACATGCAATGGAGAACATGCGGATTGGCGAGGCATGATTATGGTATTAGTGAATTAATGATGTTTAATAGCGTAATGATACCGTGATAATTTATGTAGTTACTCACTGTGAGGCACAAATTTGGTCTTGACTGTCTGCCCACTGCTCTCCTCCTGGCCATCTTGAGCTTTACGTTTGCGTGCCTGTGTCACCTGCGCCTTATTGATATTGCCATCGACGAGGACATGTTGTTGCTGTTTAGCTGTGCGCTGATATGAACTACTGCCAAGCAGTGAGGTGGGCATCCGTGGACCGGGAGGATTGCTCAAGGTTTTGTTGACAAAATCGTAGACCTCGTCCTATGTATGGTTAAATAAAATAATGTGGAATTCAAGTTACAAATTAATATGTAAACAATAAAGACATACCACCACCATGGAGTCCACCATGGTCTGTGTGACTCCTTCGATGCGTCGCTTGCTTTTGGGCACACGTAATGCATCATCGGCACTGCCTACGACGACCAGAGAGGATTCGGATTGCATTCGCTCTCGTAGACCTTCCATTTCCTCCTGGCTGCTTCGGGCTGAATTCTGCCCGATGACAAACAAAATTGGCGCCTTAATATCAAGCAGGCGATCGTCAGGAGCTCCACGTGGACCCCGCAACGTATTGTATGCAAATCCCATGCAAATAACACACGCAACGCTCTCCGACATGGCCACCTGCAATGCAAGCGCGGAGCCGGCATTGAAGCCAATCAGAATAATGCCACGGTTGGGATTCTCAGTGCGCAACTCGTGGATGCGTACACGGGTCAAGGAGACAATTGTTTCGGCCACCTGGTCTAGATTTTGTCGTCCAACGCGATCATCTATTATAAATACAGAGAATTCAAATCAATTCATACATAATTCAAATCAATATGTGTACTCACTTGAATTGGGCAGTGTTATTTGTACAATTTGAGTAATGCTAGCCAAGGCCTGATACCAATTCTGCATACGTTCCGGTACTGGGCCGGTGGTGGGCATTGTTGGCACTGCCACCATAATTGCATTGTGCGTGAGTTGTCGCGACTTCGCAAGAATTTCCGGTTGCCATCGCTTCTTCATAACAGGAGCGAGCAATTCTTGGCTGTTGTTGAGCGGACGACTAAAAAGCATTTTGTCCGTTAGAGTGGGCAGCTTACTCTTAAGTGTTTGCATAATGTCCAGATAGGAAGCCATGTAGGAGGGCGGTAGGTGTTCCATCAGCAAGGCATGTAGCCACTGTGTGGTCCGTGGCTCCCAAGCCACGCTAGCCAAAGCGCGACGCATTCGAGAGCTAGACTTGTCGACAGCCACACGACGATGCACTGCCTCGTGCTGGCGCTTATCGTTGGCAAGACGCGCCAATTGATCCTGGTCAAGTATAGTGGCAACCTTATCAAACAATACGTCTTGCATGTATGTCCAGCCAATGCTAAGGATTTAAACAACAGAAGATTTGTCAAAGTGAATCAATAGAGATTTAAATATGTGACTTACCGATTAATGCGAGTCTGCCAATCTTGCTCGTCTGAATTATTGTTTCTCACGTATTTGGCGATGCGTGCGCACTCGTTCATTAGTTCCTTAGCCGCAATTTCATCATACGGCGGAACATGTGCCACTTGCTGCGAGTCTCCAGATTCCTCGTGCGTTGGATACGTGTGGCATGTTGGACACTGCGGAGCATGACGCACGAGGATTGTACGTGCCGGGGCCAATCCATTGTTTATGGAAGTGTCCGTTCGAGGTGTATCGCGCATATAAGTATGCTCCATGGATGATTCACTGGGTACTGAGATTGTGCTCGACTGCAATAGCAATTAAATAAAAGAGTTTAAATAGTGTTTCATTTTTAAAACAAATTTCAAACGGATGTGGGTGCTTGTTAGACGGTGAGAAACTCATGCAACATGGATTAGTGGGCGTGAGTTTGAGAAATATTGGCTATGACTTAATTATTACACTCTCTGTTGAAATCGGTGTAGTCACAGTTGTCGACGCTGCTTTTGGCGGCGAACTCAATATGGAGGCGGCGCTGCCTATCTGTCCGGCTTTAACCACATAGTAGGAAGAGTTAGCATTTGATGCTCCTGCTATTTTGGAAGTTGCCGTTGTTATTGTTGTTGTTGGAGCTGCGGCTCTAGTTATGTTTGTGTTTGTTTTCGTGTGTGTGTGTGCTTGTAATTTTGTGTATGTTGTGCCAGCCCTGGCAATAAATTTGCTCGGGCTATATGTAATAATCGAAGAGCTTGTCGTGGGCGACTGCATCTTTGGTTTCTTCTCCACCACAACAATTTCGTTTTTGCTGTTTTTGGTTGGTTTTATTTGCAGCATTTTGCATGTAGGTGTAATTATTTTTGATTATGTTTGTGGAATATTTGGTTTACTCGCTGACTGCTGTGTTTCTTCTTCTTTAGATAGCGATATAGCGCACTTAGCGGCGTTTGTTAAGGTCCACAAATCACTAGCACTTGTTTATTTAAAAGTAACTTAAGAACGACAACGCATAATTGGAAATTTTTAACAAAATTTATATATTTCTTATTAGTTTATGTTTTTCTTTAGAAATCACTGCCTGCGTTTTCGCAATTAAAACATGGCGTGTGCTTGTCAGTGTTGCCATACCGCCCAACAGAGTATGTAATTGTGCATATATCTGGCAACTCTAAATGTGCCAGTGACTATCAAAATAAGCAATTTCCCACCAAAAATTAAATATGCACAAACCGCACTGCATGTTGAATGCTTAGTAAACTATATTTTAAAGCTTTACTTACCGACTCGCTAGGCGTAGGTGTTGCAGGCAGCATACTACAGGTAATTGGATGATGCTGTTCACCGTCTTCACGCGCAACATTTTGAGCAATGTTACCACCGTTTTGCACGAAGTTGTTAAAACACTCGAAGAACGAAGACATTTCCAAAACGCCCAAATCGGATTTTTTCACTTAAACTTAATCGCACGTTTTACAACGTATAAACAAAAGGCAAAACATTAAAAAGCGAGCGTAGCTTGCTCAAAATATGTCAAGATTGTGAAAGTGTTGCCACTCTATGCACAAACATCCTTTTACAGCACTACTAGTAAACAGCTGTTTGGCTTGCATTAGAGATGAGAACGCATGAAAAGGTTGAGTAAATAAGCAAATCATGTTACACGTTCATTTTGTTATTAATCTTCATATATACTTTCATCAGTGTTGATGAAATGTAAAGAGAATAAGTTATAAATATGAATACTTGAGAAATTTCGGAATTTGAATTGATTTATTTTCATTATTTTTTAAAGATATCGGTGCTCAGCCTAAAAATATTGCAAGTTAATACTCGATAGAATCGATAGAGCAACGATGCTTCTGCAGCAATTGGTGTTATGTACCCACCCCTAGATTTGTTTGTTTTTTAAACGTTTTGTTACGATTTCAGAAGGTTTGTGTAATGGCCGAGATGGAGCAATTGGAGTACCTGTCGTTGGTATCAAGAGTTTGCACTGAGCTCAATAATCACCTGGGTATCAATGACAAGGATCTGGCCGAGTTCATAATCGATTTGGAGCACAAGCATCGAAGCTATGAATCTTTTCGAAAAGCAATTCTGGAAAATGGTGCCGATTTTCCCGATTCTCTGGTCCAAAAGTTACAGCGCATTATCAATTTAATGCGCTCCACACGACCCAATGTGGATGCTAGGTCAACAATGTATGAAAACAGTAATAACAAAAATGATAAGAAATCACATCTAATGAAAATGTTTCCTGGTTTAGCGTTGCCCAATGAAAAATACATCAGCAAGAAGGATGAGTTCGGGGAAAAGGGTAAGAGTAAGCTGAATATCAAAAGAAGTGAAAGGAGCGACGTAAATGCGGCCATAATGGAATTGGAAGCTCTGGAAAGCAAGAGGCGTAATCGTTCGCGTAAAGTGCGCGATCACAGTCGAGATCAAGAGGAGAGGGAGTGTCGCCGCCGTCGCAGTAGATCTCCTAAGGAGCGTCAACGGAGAAAGGACGATCGCAGCATCCGTCATAATGAACAAAAACTGGAAAAGATGCCTTCGAAACCAGCTGTGTTGTGTGATAAACCTGAAGCGGGCAAAATCTATTCCGGCAAAGTGGCCAACATAGTGCCGTTTGGTTGCTTTGTGCAACTGTTTGGGCTGCGCAAGCGTTGCGAGGGATTAGTCCACATCTCACAACTACGCGCCGAGGGACGTGTAACCGACGTGACCGAAGTAGTCGCCCGCAACCAGACTGTCAAAGTGAAGGTAATGTCGCTGACGAGCCAAAAGGTGTCGCTGTCTATGAAGGAGGTGGATCAGGATAGCGGGCGCGATCTTAATCCGCTGTCGCATTCACCCGAGAAGGATGAGATGTCATTAAGTGATTGCAATCCCGATGGACCCTACGCAAGCACCTCTTCAATACTCAAATTGCAGGGCAACAGCGTTGCCGTTGACGGCGATGAACAAGAATCCCGTAAGCGTGTGACGCGCGTCTCCAGTCCAGAGCGATGGGAGATCAAGCAAATGATTAGTTCCGGTGTACTAGATCGCAGTGAGATGCCCGATTTTGATGAGGAGACGGGATTGCTGCCCAAAGATGAGGACGATGAATCTGATATTGAAATAGAAATTGTTAAGGAGGATACACCATTCCTTTCGGGTCATGGACGTTCCCTCCACGATTTATCGCCTGTTCGCATCGTTAAGAATCCGGATGGATCCCTAGCCCAGGCTGCCATGATGCAATCCGCATTGTCCAAAGAGCGTCGCGAACAGAAAATACTACAACGTGAACAGGAAATAGAGGCAGTGCCCAGTAATCTTAATAAGAACTGGATTAATCCATTGCCAGATGATGATGCGTCTCCCCATCTGGCAGCCAATATGCGTGGCATGGGTGCGGCACCACAAGAGGTGCCTGAGTGGAAGAAGCACGTGATTGGCGGCAAGAAATCCTCGTTTGGCAAGAAAACGGATTTAACGTTGGTGGAACAGAGACAATCGTTGCCCATTTACAAGCTGAGAGACGATCTCATCAAGGCTGTCACGGATAACCAGATTCTGATTGTAATTGGAGAAACAGGCTCTGGAAAGACTACGCAGATCACCCAGTATCTGGATGAATGCGGGTTCGCGGCCAGAGGCAAGATTGGATGCACACAGCCACGTCGTGTGGCCACCATGTCAGTGGCAAAACGAGTAGCTGAGGAGTACGGCTGCCGCTTGGGGCAGGAAGTGGGCTATTCAGTACGTTTTGAGGATTGCACCAGTTCCGAGACGATTATTAAGTACATGACGGAAGGTATGCTGTTCCATGAGTATCTGAAGGATTTGGAACTGAAGTCCTACTCAGTCATTATGTTAGATGAAGCACATGAACGTACTGTTAACACTGATGTGCTATTCGGTCTACTGAAGACTGCGGCTCAGAAGCGTCCGGAACTAAAGCTGATTGTTACCTCGGCAACGCTGGATGCGGTTAAGTTCTCTCAGTACTTCTTTGAGGCGCCTATATTCACGATACCCGGACGCACATTTCCTGTGGAGGTGTTGTACACCAAGGAGCCAGAAACGGACTACTTGGATGCCTCGCTGATCACCGTCATGCAAATCCATCTGCGTGAACCGCCTGGCGACATTCTGCTCTTCTTGACAGGTCAGGAGGAGATTGACACCGCCTGCGAGATATTATATGAGCGAATGAAGAGTCTCGGGCCAGATGTGCCGGAGCTGATCATATTGCCTGTGTATTCCGCTCTGCCCTCGGAGATGCAGACACGCATTTTTGATCCAGCTCCTGCTGGCAGTCGCAAGGTGGTCATAGCCACGAATATAGCGGAAACCTCGCTCACCATCGATGGCATATTTTATGTGGTCGATCCCGGTTTTGTCAAGCAGAAAGTTTACAATTCCAAGACGGGCATGGACTCCCTGGTGGTCACACCCATTTCCCAGGCAGCAGCTAAACAGCGAGCAGGTCGAGCTGGTCGCACGGGACCAGGGAAAACCTATCGCCTCTACACGGAACGTGCTTATCGGGATGAGATGCTGCCAACGCCAGTGCCGGAGATACAGCGAACCAATTTGGCCACCACAGTGCTAAAGTTGAAGACGATGGGAATCAATGACCTGCTGCATTTTGGCTTCATGGATCCCCCACCAGTCGAATCGCTTGTTATGGCCCTGGAGCAGCTTCACTCTCTCTCCGCTCTCGATGACGAGGGTCTCTTAACGCGACTGGGACGACGCATGGCAGAGTTTCCACTTGAACCGAATCTATCAAAAATGCTCATCATGTCCGTGGCGTTACAATGCTCTGATGAGATTCTAACAATTGTATCCATGCTCAGCGTGCAGAATGTTTTCTACAGGCCCAAGGATAAGCAGGCATTGGCCGACCAAAAGAAGGCCAAGTTCAACCAAGTCGAAGGTGACCATCTGACTCTGCTGGCCGTTTACAACAGCTGGAAGAACAACAAATTTTCCAATGCCTGGTGCTATGAAAACTTTGTGCTAATTCGCGCATTGAAGCGTTCGCAAGATGTGCGAAAGCAGCTCCTGGGAATCATGGATCGAAACAAGCTGGATGTGGTCTCGGCGGGCAATAACTTTATGAGTATACAGATGGCTATCTGTTCGGGCTTCTTTCGTAATGTGGTCAAGAAGGATCCACAAGAGGGATATCGCACCGTTGTCGACTCACAAGTGGTATACATTCATCCATCGAGCGCACTGTTCAATCGACAACCCGAATGGGTTATATACCATGAACTGGTGCAGACAACCAAGGAGTACATGCGTGAGGTGACTACAATTGATCCCAAATGGTTGGTGGAATTCGCTCCCTCATTCTTTCGCTTCTCGGATCCCATCAGGCTCAGCAAATTCAAGAAAAATCAACGACTGGAGCCCCTCTACAAAAAATACGAGGAGCCAAATGCTTGGCGGATATCACGTGTTCGTCGACGTCGCAATTAAGTGTCTAATGGACACTGTCCATGGAATTTTTTTTTTTATATTATTGTTCAGCTAAAATAATAGCGATATACATATATGGGTAAATGCTTCAAAATAAAACACTTATTTACACACCAGGAGACATTTTCATTCGTAAAAGGTGCTCAAGAGCACCTCACTCTGGACACTGTTATTTAGTGACCACAGTTCTGCCCGAACGCCATTACAAGCAGTTTAATTAAATAGGGCTCCAACCCAAACAAATTAGTTTCAAAACCGGCAAAATCAGCTGCTCATTAATTGTAAGTGATGTATAAATTATGGCATCTTAAAGGCGTTGCCAGACCGGTGAACAGAGTATACAGTGTTGACGCAGCCATGCTTCTATCATTTAATATATTTGTACAAATATAGTACATTCTTTATTCGTTGGTACATTGGATCAGTTGTATTCAAAATGATCAAATATTTTAGGCTTAGACAAATTTTAAATATTTTTATTTTATTTAACTTTCGTTTTCACAAATTTAATATAAATATACTATATTGAAAAAAGTTTTCCTAACATTTGGTACAAAATATTTTCATACTGTAGCAACCATGGCTGCGTTTTTTCGCACTGCATATAACCAGCTGATTGGCTTATGTTAGAGATGAGACCGTGACGGGCCTTGCGTTATAAAATGATGTAGCATTGTGTTATGTGCTCATCTTTAGTTAGCGTGCCAGTTTTGTTTCATTTTCCACTAATTTTGTGTAGCTTTCAATATATTTGTTGATTTATTATTAAATACTGCTGTCATTGTATTACCTTTGCATGATGGAAGAGCTGCAGCAATTGGAGTACCTATCGCTGGTATCAAAAATCTGCACAGAGCTCGACAATCACTTGGGTATCAATGACAAGGATCTGGCCGAGTTCATAATCGATTTGGAGCACAAGCATCAAAGCTATGAATCTTTTAGAAAAGCACTGCTGGAAAATGGTGCCGAATTTCCCGATTCTCTAGTCCAAAACTTACAGCGCATAATCAATTTAATGCGCCCCACACGTGGTGGCGGCGATACAAAAAAAGATCTGAATGAAAGCAAAAATGACAAAAAATCTCAGCTAATGAAAATGTTTCCTGGTTTAGCGTTGCCCAATGACAAGTACAGTAGCAAGAAGGATGAGTTCGAAGAAAAGAGTGAAGACACCAAGAGTAAGCTGAATGTTAAGAAAAGTGAAATGAGCGACGTGGATGCGGCCATGATGGAATTGGAAGCACTGGCGCCTGGCGATAATCATACGGAGCATAAGGAAGTTAAGGAGAGCAAGCGGCGACATCGATCCAGCTCAAGAGAGCGGCACAAGCAAACAAAACGTGAGCGCAGCCGAAGTCGTGAGAAGGAGCGTGAGAGAGAGAGAGATAGGGATCGTGACAGAGAGCGGAATCGAGATAGAGAGCAGAATCGAGATAGAGAGCGGGATCGAGATAAGGATCATCGTCGGCGCCGCAGTAGATCGCGAGAAGATCGCGATCATCGTAGACGTCGCTCAAGCTCCCGCGATCGTCAGCGAAGAAGACGCTCCCGTGACAGATCGCGCTCTCGATCCCGCGATCGCAGCAGCCGTCATCAACACCAGAAAGAGGAAAAGATGCCTCCGCCTGCCGCTGTGTTATCCGATGATCCCGAGGCGGGCAAAATCTACTCCGGCAAGGTGGCCAACATAGTGCCATTTGGTTGTTTTGTGCAACTGTTTGGTCTGCGCAAGCGATGGGAGGGATTAGTCCACATCTCACAACTACGCGCCGAGGGACGTGTAACCGACGTGACCGAAGTCGTCGCCCGCAATCAGACTGTCAAAGTGAAGGTAATGTCGCTGACGGGCCAAAAGGTGTCGCTGTCTATGAAGGAGGTGGATCAGGATAGCGGGCGCGATCTTAATCCGCTGTCGCATTCACCCGAGGAGGATGAGATGTCTTTAAGGGATTGCAATCCCGATGGACCCTACGCAAGCACCTCTTCAATACTCAAATTGCAGGGCAACAGCGTTGACGGCGATGAACATGAATCCCGTAAGCGTGTGACGCGCATCTCCAGTCCAGAGCGATGGGAGATCAAGCAAATGATTAGTTCCGGTGTACTAGATCGCAGTGAGATGCCCGATTTTGATGAGGAGACGGGATTGCTGCCCAAAGATGAGGACGATGAGGCGGATATTGAAATAGAAATAGTTGAAGAGGAACCACCATTCCTTTCCGGTCATGGACGCGCTCTCCACGATTTATCGCCAGTGCGCATAGTTAAGAATCCGGATGGATCCCTAGCCCAGGCTGCGATGATGCAATCCGCATTGTCCAAAGAGCGCCGCGAACAGAAAATGCTACAACGTGAACAGGAAATGGAAGCAGTGCCCAGTAATCTTAATAAAAACTGGATTGATCCATTGCCAGAGGATGATACGTCTCGCCATTTGGCAGCCAATATGCGTGGCATGGGTGCGGCACCACAAGAGGTGCCTGAGTGGAAGAAGCACGTGATTGGCGGCAAGAAATCCTCGTTTGGCAAGAAAACGGATTTAACGTTGGTGGAACAGAGACAATCGTTGCCCATTTACAAGCTGAGAGACGATCTCATCAAGGCTGTCACGGATAACCAGATTCTGATTGTAATTGGAGAAACAGGCTCTGGAAAGACTACGCAGATCACCCAGTATCTGGGTGAATGCGGGTTCACGGCCAGGGGCAAGATTGGATGCACACAGCCACGTCGTGTGGCCGCCATGTCAGTGGCAAAACGAGTAGCTGAGGAGTACGGTTGTCGTCTGGGTCAGGAAGTGGGCTACACAATACGTTTTGAAGATTGCACCAGTCCGGAGACGGTCATCAAGTATATGACAGACGGAATGTTACTGCGCGAGTGCCTCATGGAGGCGGAACTGAAGACCTATTCTGTCATTATGTTGGACGAAGCCCATGAACGCACTATACACACGGATGTTCTCTTTGGTCTACTGAAGACTGCAGTTCAGAAACGTCCAGAACTAAAGCTGATTGTTACCTCGGCAACGCTGGATGCGGTTAAGTTCTCTCAGTACTTCTTTGAGGCGCCTATATTCACGATACCCGGACGCACATTTCCTGTGGAGGTGTTGTACACCAAGGAGCCAGAAACGGACTACTTGGATGCCTCGCTGATCACCGTCATGCAAATCCATCTGCGTGAACCGCCTGGCGACATTCTGCTCTTCTTGACAGGTCAGGAGGAGATTGACACCGCCTGCGAGATATTATATGAGCGAATGAAGAGTCTCGGGCCAGATGTGCCGGAGCTGATCATATTGCCTGTGTATTCCGCTCTGCCCTCGGAGATGCAGACACGCATTTTTGATCCAGCTCCTGCTGGCAGTCGCAAGGTGGTCATAGCCACGAATATAGCGGAAACCTCGCTCACCATCGATGGCATATTTTATGTGGTCGATCCCGGTTTTGTCAAGCAGAAAGTTTACAATTCCAAGACGGGCATGGACTCCCTGGTGGTCACACCCATTTCCCAGGCAGCAGCTAAACAGCGAGCAGGTCGTGCTGGACGCACGGGACCAGGGAAAACCTATCGCCTCTACACGGAACGTGCTTATCGGGATGAGATGCTGCCAACGCCAGTGCCGGAGATACAGCGAACCAATTTGGCCACCACAGTGCTGCAGTTGAAGACAATGGGTATCAATGACCTGCTGCATTTTGACTTCATGGATGCCCCGCCAGTCGAATCCCTTGTCATGGCCCTGGAGCAGCTTCACTCTCTCTCCGCTCTCGATGACGAGGGTCTCTTAACGCGACTGGGACGACGAATGGCAGAGTTTCCACTTGAACCGAATCTATCAAAAATGCTCATCATGTCCGTGGCGTTACAATGCTCGGATGAGATTCTAACAATTGTATCCATGCTCAGCGTGCAGAATGTTTTCTACAGGCCCAAGGATAAGCAAGCACTGGCCGATCAAAAGAAGGCCAAGTTCAACCAAGCAGAAGGTAAGCCTGAAATAATTATATTTCTAACTAAATAGGACTAAATCAACCGTTTTATTCCTGCAGGTGACCACCTCACGTTACTGGCTGTTTACAACAGCTGGAAGAACAATAAGTTCTCCAATGCCTGGTGCTATGAGAACTTTGTGCAAATCCGGACTTTGAAGCGATCACAGGATGTGCGTAAGCAACTCCTAGGTATCATGGATCGACACAAGCTGGATGTGGTCTCGGCGGGCAAGAATTCAGTGCGTATACAGAAGGCTATCTGTTCGGGCTTCTTTCGTAATGCTGCCAAGAAGGATCCTCAAGAGGGATATCGCACCCTTGTCGACTCACAAGTGGTCTACATTCATCCATCGAGCGCACTGTTCAATCGGCAGCCGGAATGGGTTATCTATCACGAACTGGTGCAAACAACCAAGGAGTACATGCGCGAGGTGACTACAATTGATCCCAAATGGTTGGTGGAATTTGCTCCGTCATTCTTTCGCTTCTCGGATCCCACCAAGCTCAGCAAATTCAAGAAAAATCAACGACTGGAGCCTCTCTACAACAAATACGAGGAGCCAAATGCTTGGCGGATATCACGCGTTCGTCGAAGACGCAATTAAGTTCCACATTCGCTTCTATTTCGTTTTGTATTCAATAAACTCTTAAGTAAAAATTAATAATTAAGTTTATATTTCCATGAGTATGTTTTGTCTAATAGCCTTTATGTCCACGGAAACGTTGTCGATTATCCAGCTAAAATAATTATCATTACTATTATTTTCACTTTTACTACTATCCATCGCACTTGTCTACTTACCAAGGAACGTTTGCACTCGTAAAAGGTATTTCGGAGCACCTGACACTCTGGCGGCACACTGTTATCTTGCAGACACTGGCGCGGCGTCTTCTTGTCTAAGCGGCAGCACTCGCTCTCCAAAAGGCACATTTTCAGATCCGCCCGCACGCCGGCACAAGATGTTTCATCGGCCAGCTTCTCGTTTCCCTCGTATCGCATCATTTTGATTACAGGCGTTTTCTTGTTATCCAAAACAAAATTTGTTACAAAATCAGCCAAATCAGCTGTTAATCTTAAGTGCTGCAAAACGTGTGTTATCATATATCGATTGTAAATTTGATTTCGATATTATTGTATTGCAAACCAGTGCTGCACAAACAGCATCTTTTGAACTAAATCTAGCCTTTGTATGTTACATTATTGGGGAAATACTGATAACAGTGGGTAGCGAGAATATTTGTTTTATTCTTTTTTCCTTCAGTGTTTTGTTTTAGCTTTGCTTTTTTACTTTAAGAAACACAGATGTTTTCAAGCTTGAGGTAGAACGTAAATTTGCTCACTTTTTTGCAGATATTTTAAATAGACATAATTTAGCTTTTTTTAACAGCTTTTTAAGCCTTTCAAAACTTGACAGCACTATTGCATACTCATTCACAATTTGTTTTGCCGCATCGAAGTAGAATCCTCGAAAACGCAACTTTATTATGGTTTAAATGTGGTTCTAATTTTACTTACAATGGGCTATGATGAACGCAGCGATGGCAGCAGCTCTAGCGATGCACAGGACAGCTTTCAGCGCAACATGTCCACAAAAATGGGATCTCAGCAGGTCACAATGCCGAAGCATATTCCCTTTCCGGAGCACGCAACAACATCGGAATGGCTGAGCGAGCTGATAATGTGCGCCTTTACCATGGGCGCTGCCATTGTACAATTTATAAATATTTACCGCACGAACTGGTGGCTACCACAGTTCCAGACACGACACATGGTGGTAAGGAATACTTTCAATGTAATATTGCAATCCTAGAACACAAATTAATATTTCATTATTTACAGAACATTGAGCTAATTGATCCGTACTTGAGGTACCTCATCCTTATACTAAATACACGCCGCTTCCTGTACTGCATGCTGTTGGCTAAGTGGAAGAGCAGTGAGCGGCGCCTGGTGCGAATGGGCATCAAGTATGGATTCGGTGGAATTGTGCAGGTTGCACTCTGTTTCTGTGCCCTGAAGCTGTACCAACAACACACGTACATGCTGCTATTCTATCTGAGCTATCCGTAAGGAGCACTTGTCTGCGCTGAAAGCATCTTTTAATTACCTAACACTTTTACTTTAGTGTTGTAGTTTACTTCATCATTTTTGGCTTTCAATTGGAGCCGTTTCTGCGCACCAGATTTGAGTTACCCGGCGTCTATATCAATGACATGCCCGTGCACAGCTGTACGAATAGTGCAACCCAAATTCGCGACGAGATTGAGACACTGAGGCACGACTTCAACAAACGCTTTAAGCAGTTGATATTTACGTGTATGCTAAATGCATATTTGGTTCTAATTCCTTGTCTCCTGGCGCTGAGCGTTCAGTACAATGTGATGCGTGCGGCGCAACATTGCATTATCGTGTGTTTGGGTGCTTTTAGTTTGTCAGCAGTGTTTCTGTATCCGGCCAAATATAGCGACACGCTTCATCGAGCCACTTTGCATTTGGGCAGCTGGCAACGCATGGACCGAGATCCTCAGGCGGCGCCTTCACAACTGATTGTGGCAGCCAATGCACAGACCTGGTCCAAGTATACTGTCTACGGGCATGCGATAGTGGTTAAACATAATGGAGCCCTCTATCGCAGTCATGGTTTGGTCACTGTCGCCATACCGGGCAACGCCAGTCATGTGCGTTTTTATGTAAGTAATGCGGTTTCCAATCACTTCTTTCAGTTGCTGACATCTCTGTACTATTCACAGAAGCTGTTCCACAATCCTACTGTCATCTATTCAACGTTGGCCACCCTACAGGCCGCAGTGCTTCTGGTGGAGATTGCTTCGCTGAGCGCCGCCAGCATTGAATGGCATTTTGTGCTGTCCATTAGCTTTGTGGCTTTTACTAGCATGGTCGCATTCTTCAAGCTGGTGAGAGATTATTTAATCACCAAACACCTCTACAAAGCAGAGTGCGCTTCAATTTATAATTAATTAAAAAATATATAACTAGAATGACTTTCATGCCAAAAAGCTTTGTATCATTTCAAAAACAAATACAATTTATTCATAACAAACTTTTAAATTTAATTCTGAGCAGCACTCAGCAGGCTAAATAAAATGTACAATAATTTGACATAAATAGTTAACGAATGCTAGCCGCTGGTCGATATGCTTTTGCTCTTGTCACGGTAGACCCAGGAGCTGCCCTGTTTATGATCACGAACCTCAATGCCATGCCGATCTAACATATCCCTCAGCTGATCAGACACGCGAAGCAGTTCGAGATTTTTGCGTTCTCCTATAACGGCTTCTTTGCGTAGATTTCCGCGTATCTGAAGAATTTCGGCGACCAGTGCATCAACGACCATGCCAGTTGGTGCGCTTACCGGTTGTTCCTGCTCCTGGGTAGCTGTGACACCGATATGTCTGATGCCAAAGTTATACATGGATGAACTAATAAAATTGCCAGCCGCGAGCAATAGATGAAGACAGTAGGCTGGGTCCTGCTCTGCATCTGCTTGCTGGTCGTTAATGCAGCGACTAATGCTGCTCATTTGGTCCTGCAATACGGCAATTGCTCGTGCCGTATCAAAGTCATCGCGTAGGCTACAATCAAACTCCGTTATCATGTGTTTTAGCTGAGCCTGCAGAGCGCCCTCATCCAGAAACTTAAGTGGCTTTTGGAACTGCATGTAAGCATTGAGATCGGCATGAAAATTAATAAACTTGCGTAAAGTTTGTCGAGCTGTCTGCATCAGCTGATCACTATAATGCATTGGATTGCGATAATTAGACAGTAGACAGGCCATCCGAAACTCATCGGCGCTGTAATGTTTCAGGAACTCCGACAAGGTTATGGTATTCCCCAGAGATTTGGACATTTTCTCCTTTTCGCCGGCTACATATAGTTGACCCATGTGCATCCAGTAGTTGACCCATTGGTCGGTTTTGTAGTGTGCACAGCATTGTGCTTCCTCATTTTCATGATGGGGAAAACGCAAGTCTAGGCCACCCGCATGGAAATCCAATTTATTACCAAAGAACATGCCCGCTATGGCGCTACATTCAATATGCCATCCTGGTCGTCCATCGCCGCCCCAGGACGATCGCCAGCTGGGTTCGTTGGCTTCCTTTTTAGCTTTCCAGAGCGCAAAGTCGGCCGCATTCCGTTTATGCTGATGCTGTTGCTTCTGCTCCTCTATGCTAATCTTCTGCAGCTTGCCATAGTTGGCACATGAAGAGACGTCAAAATACACGGATTTGTCCTCGGTCACATAGGCTTTCTGGTCAACTAACAGTTTCTCAATAAAACGCTGGATAGATGGAATGTTGGAAGACACATGAGCACGCAAGTTAGGAGGCTTTACATTTAACAGTTGCATGTCCTGTTTAAACTCTTCGTCAAAGTCACGCGTCATTTCCAGCCAGTTGCGACCAGATTCGCGACTGCGCTTTATGATCTTGTCATCCACATCTGTGATATTCATGGCCGTAACCAAATTAAGCTTAAAGTAATCCCGCAATATACGCTGTATGATGTCCACCTTGACGTACGTGCTGGCGTGTCCTAAATGCGTCGAGTCGTAAACTGTCGGGCCGCATGTGTACCAGGTGACCATGTGAGGATTGGTTAACATCAACGGCACTTTGCCACGCATGCTATGATTGTAGACGTTTATATCTGTGTGTTGGCCACAGGGCCTTTGCCAACTATAACTGCCGCTGCCGGCATCCTGAACTTGATCGGTATTTGTTGCACTTAGCTTTCGGCGACATAATCGCAAACTTCGCATATACACATGTATGGATTCGTCTAGGCGGCAACTAATAACAGAATAACAGGGAATCGACTTTCAGCAATTCGCAAAATCTTCAATCCATTGAAAACTACTCACATTTTTAACATAATTTTCTGTAAAACTCGACAATTTTTAATTTAAAAGTCGCCTTCAGTATTTGAATTGTTTCTCTTAAATTTGGCAACAGCTGACTGTCGATACTCGATAAATGCACACGGATAGTATCGATATGAACTTTCCGCTTATCGAAATTATTTTAAAAGCCGGTGGTTGATTTACTGCAGCCCTCAGGATTCAAAAGTTTAAAAGTATTAATAAAATGTATTATATGAAACTTATGAATTTGAAAACATATTGAAAGGTGAGTCTGTAGTTTGTGTTTGTAGAATTATAAGTATTATTATTGTCAACAATTTATTTAGGTATGTACATGGACACAATGCACATGGAGACGAACCACTGGTAAAGCTGTAACAGCTATTTAGAAGCCTTAAGCTTTTGAGCTCACAGCCATTACTTTAAAACAGCAAAGGCCTGTGTGTCCAAAATAATAATATATACTTTAAACAAAATATATGATAAGAATTAATTGAAATTGTTGAAAGAAAACAAAATGAATTATGTAGTTTAACTTGTCTTGAATATACTAAATATTAAATCAAATGTGACTTTAGTGGTACAATTCCATAAGCTAAATCAATACAGCTAACCACTCTTTAAATAGCCAAAATCATACTTACCACGTGCTTGGTCCACAGTTTGCCAAACACACGATGCGTAAGCAAAAAGAACTAGCATTGGGGTCAAGGATATTGGGAACAATGCTGGTGGGAAAATCAAGAAAGAGAGAGAGAGAGGGAAAAAAGCAGAAAAATAGCAAAGTATTTTGGTAACTAAATTAAATGTGAGTTAGCCATTTGCTGTGTGACCGGCTATGAAAAAGAGGTTAAGTTAAATAGCAAACAAATTAAAAGAGAGTTATAAGGCGACACATTTTCCTCAATTCATTTCAACCTGGAATTTCCATTGTGCAATCATTCTTTAAACGGTAATTACAATTTCACACACATTTTCCACATGGGCTTGGCCATTTCTTTTCTTTGTGCACTTTATGAGCAATTGATATTAATTTACTGCCTTATTGCTTACGAGTAAGTCGGTCAATCCGGTCAACCCCATGAGCACATCGCGTGAAAATATTTGTTCGCCGAAAAATTAGAAATTAGCATGAACAGCTATCAGCTTGTTGCTACGTGTAGCATGCCCCACCTTGTGGCAAGGTGCAGTTTAAAATAATAGAAATTAGATTGAAAGCTTGGCCAAGCCAAAATTGGCTATGGGCTGGTTACCATTGATTAAGGTCAGCACAACGATTACCATTGTACATGTGTGAGTAATAGCCCAGCCCAAAGAAAAGTCATCAGCTATTGTGCAAGTAAAAGATTTTCATATTACAAAAAAAAATAATTATTCGTATTCAATTGTTGCAATGGCGACTTATTATTGATAAGCGTCCATCTTCGGCAAAAAAAATGAGAGAAACGCAACGACAATTGAATTAAATACCCCAAAACAAAACAAAAAACAAATTCAAATCTACGACCATAGAATGTCAGTCTAACCGAAAGTAACAACAACAACAACAATAGCCCAGTGGCAAGTTTTCATGTCCAAGGCGTATTTATGTCAACCGGAAGTAGGTTTACTGACCCACGTATACGTTTCAGCGGCGGACTATCCGACTTACCCGACAAAGCACTCGACTCCGAGTTGACTCCGTCTCCGACTCCGACTTCGACTCCTTTGGCTACTTCGGGCTGCCTAATAACGTTGCCAGCGACCGACCGACTGGACACCAAAAAACCGCTACCTTAGCTGCCCTTAGCCAGGACGTCGCGACGTCCAATGTATAAGAAGGCATTTTCTTTTAGCGGTTTAGTTTTCCTACGAACGGCGAGTGCATCGGATCGATGCAAAAAGCGCGTTGTGCTGCCTCTAAATTCGATTTAAATAGAAGCTCTATGTATGTACAATTGTACATACATACATACATATGTACTGTACATACAAAAATGGCAATTTTTGAAATGAACATTCCAAATCCAAGTGTAAATTAAGGTGCAAGATTAAGGAAACATATAATTAAAACAAATGTGTTATGCATGTACAGTATGTCAAGTAACTGTTTTGACGATTAATAAAATAAACGTATGTGTTTTTTATTTTTTTAAATATGAATAAATATGATATATTTTAAATATTCTAACTAATTTTGTTTATATTTTTTATTAAAGTGCTTTAAAATAAAATTGTTGAATGTCAAACCAGTTACTTAAATAACTGTATGTGTTAACTTGAGATTAAATTGCCAATATATTCGGGAATACAATTTGAATATATAAATTATACATATGTAATAATTAAAATATTTAAAAGTTTAAAATTTAAACGTAATCGATGCTAAAGAAAAAAGCGTATAGTGAAAGCGTTAAATTGAATTTTCCAAAGTGAATCGCAAAGTTTTCAACCTGACTGGAAATTTGCTATCACGACACTAGCCAAGGATTTTCCCAGTGGTTTGCGAAAAAGCGTTGTATGACTGTGTGTTGCACATTAATAGACGTTCTTGTTGTTGTTGTTGGGTCTAGCATTTGGTGCTGGTGTTTTCATGTTGCAACAGTGCGCTGTAGCATGGCAAGTCGTTGGTCATTCAAGTGCTGGTTGTTGACTTGTCGGCTCCGCACAAGGCAACCTGCAAAATTGTTGCTATATTTGACCCCCTATTCCAAAGCCAAGGAGAAAAGCTAGTCCACTGTGTTTAGTGCGCGTGAGTGTAAAGTCCTCAGCCTAACCACACACACTCGCAGGCACCACATGCATTTCCACATACCATGTTTTAGGATATATACAAAGATTTTACATAATTTTAAAGCCTCAAGTCGATTACTTTTAAAGTTTCCTTCTACATAGATAAAGCATGCACTCATATCTCTGCCAAGTTGGCCTACATATAAACACTCATACGTACATCTGTATATACTTACAAACATATTTGTATGTAAGTATATATGCACAATTAACTGCAAATCGCGTGCCATAGTCAGACCAACAGGTGCCACGCGGCATGCCATGAAAACAAGTGGACAAACCGCACGCTATTCAAGCGAAACTTGCAGGCGGCTCTTTGCGGCGAAATCAAACGATGAATTCGCGGCGAATTCGAAGCTTGTTATGATGACTTTATCGAAGCATACTAACGAGCATTTTCAGAAGCCGTTGACATCCTCGACTTGAGGTTTGAGCAACTAAACATTTTATTTGAATGGCTTTTAATTGAATGATTTTTAATGTAAAAAAAAATAAATTAATTAATATTTTTTTAATTATACCTGTAGATTTGTGAATTAAGTGTTTTGAAAGTTAATTTCCTAAAATTTAGAAATTCCAAAAAGAAAACAACAATATTTTGGGGATTTTGATGTGAAAATAATAATCATGTGGTCAACAGCGCATGGTTAAAAAAAATAGTAATGAGAACTCGAGCCAACTGAACATAATTAGAAACAACTATAAAGTTTGTCATAAGCCACATATTTTATTGAGTTATTACTTTTTGAAACGATTTTTATGCCACAATATACCAGATTTAGCTTAAATTTAGCTTAAATTGTGACAAGGTATCTGAGTTGCAAGTTTTTTAATTTAAATTTATCATTAATTTAACTGTGTCAAAAAATATTTAAAATGCATTTCAAGCTTTAAGTTCATCATAAAAAAATGTGTACACTGCGTACATTATTAAAAATTTAAATACTTTCGTTTCGCAATATGAAAGCGTCTTCACCAATTAATAAGATATGAAATGTGATTTACAATTGTTGATACAGTTCAATGTTGTGCAAAGCATTTAAATGGAAATATTCAGTGGAACATTAAGTGCAACCGAATGCAGCAATTTGCCACATGCAACTCAAATCATACTCATAATCTTGACACGCACAAGTTATGCTCTCGTTGGCGAACAACATCATGGAAATATGATAAAGTTGTAACCTCAACTTGGAAATACCCTGTTGAGAGGCAATGCCTTTTATTTATTTATCAATTATACCACGACACTCGTCGAAAATTATATAGAGTATTTAACACTTAACTAAAACTGAATTTATAAAATAAGAATCAAATAATTATAAATTTTAAATTTAATTCTGAAAAGAAAGAAAACTTTAAGTTTAAGAAATCGATATAAATATTTGAAAAGGCAAACACGCTGAAACTTTGATACCCTGTGTTGCTGCGGTACAGGGTATAAACACTGTTAACTGCGGCTTCGACTTACATTGAGCTGTCTGGTGCTTTATCAGCTCAACACTTGCCGCTGCCAGCGAAATACACTATTTTATACTATGTATTAGAAAATACAATAGAAATAATAGTAAATAATAATTACTATTTTTTTGCTGTATTTGTTGTTGTTGTTGTTCTTTCGCAACTTTTGGCTTCGTACTCGTACTCATCGTATTCGAACATTGGCAATGAAAATAGCTCTTGTTTTCCGTTGCACTTGCCCCGGGTCTGGGTCTGGGTTTGGTTTGGATTGGATTGGAATTGGGACTGTCTTCAGTCTTCAGTCGGTCCGTGAAGCTTCGCGTGTTTGGTGCACTGACATTGCATTGGCCAGAAGGTCTATCTGACAGTCTATGGCTCTAAAATTGGATATGTACGAGAAAGTGTAGTAAATATTTGTATTTGTTTGTTTCGCACAAAGCGTATTTCACGTCCTTTCACACTTACTAACTTTACCATTTTGCCAGCCGAAGGACTCAATTTTACTAAGCTTAAATAAAGTATTTATTTAAATATATAAATATGCATATATAGTATAATGTCTTGGCTTGCATTTTGCAGATATAAATAAAACACGATGGCAAACTTTCGAAGCTCACAGTGAAACCACAACGAACAAGTGCTTCCCTTTCCAGCGGTTCTCAGTGAGATTTGTTGCCTCAGGAGGAGAGAGAAGAGGCCAAATGAAAAATAAAAATCATGCAGCAGACTTTGTCATATTCATCATCGCCGTCACCAACGCTCATATCGACGATAGCCCATCCAATAAGGTCGCCCAGTCGACCACGTTCGACGGACACCGCCACATCAAAGCCAGCCATAATATCGGTCGACTACAGCTACGATCCCAATAGCATTATGTCCCCATCGGCCCACAGCAATGACAATTACAATCGCAGTTCCGAGGGGATTCCCTCCGAGGTGCTGTATTTGGAGAAGACGAGCACAGGTAATCAACCGTATTGCAGTCTATTTGGTGATCCCGTTCCCCCACCGCAGCCAGAGGATTATTTTGGCACGGCAGCCTTTGAGACGTTGCGCGCTGGATCTGTGGACATGCCCAGTTCGGAGGAGGATACTCTTATCGCTGCAGTTGCTCTCAATACGCTAATGGGCAATGATAATCGACGCAGGCTCTTCTCCAATGTACCCTACACCAACATCAGCAGCTGCAGAGCTCAGATTCAGACTCAGGCTCAGCCTCAGACTCCAACTTCGGCATCGACTCTACCGCCCAGACCGCGACTGCAGCCGCCCGATATACAAATCCTGCCCAATTCAAGCGGAGGCTCAAGCACCGAGCAGTTGGACTCGCCCAATTTCATGCTGCTGACACCCCAGGACATAGTCAATAAGCCCGATGTCTATGAACTGGAGTATGAGCAGTCGGAACCAGCGTTGGGCGCCACATGTGCATCCAGCACGAGCGAGCAGGAAGCCCAAAGTCGACTTAGGTGAGTGACTGTGACTGCATCTGAATTGAAAGTGATAATTGACTACTCCCGATTTCAGGCCAATCTCTGGTTCGTATACAAGCACTGGCTTGGATTGGTATCGACCCGCAAGTCAGCACTTTGCCGAATTTAGTCGCATTCCCAAGCTGCGGCCAAGCTCCAAAATGGTCATGTCCATGAAGCATGATGAGATGCCACTTTCACCGCTTGCCACCATGTTGCACGACTCGAATGGCTCGAGTAGCGGAGGCGAGGAACAATTGCCCAGTGTCGAGCAACTGCAAATCCCCATGAGATCACCGGTGCCAAACAGAAACGACATGATTCCGACTCCAACCATGGACATGGATATCATACTCTCGCCAAAGCAATATCTGCAGCAACACAAAAGAGAGATAATGCGACGGGAGAGTTATAATACATCTTATGGCCCAGATACACCTAGAACACCGAGTGTCAGTCACAGTCAAGTCCCTGAATCCGGCAATGAAACGATGACAATGACGCCACCAGAGGAAGCAGCTCGATTACAGGCCATGGGAGGGGAAATGTCACCGGTTGTCATCAAGGATTCGGTCTCCACGGGCGGTGACTATCGGTGAGACTATAGACCATAATATTGCCAGTGGAATCTAATGCCTCTCCCTTTTCCTTTTCAAAACAGCGTCGGAGAGACTCGTCTGCATAAGAAGTCATCCTTTACCATACTGTCCGTGCGATCTCCAAAGTCATCGCTTACCCACAGTCCCGTCGCAACTCCCACGGCTCAGAGACGTTCTCGAGCTGCCGCCGCTCGCGCTTCCATACAGTCAACAACTACCTCGTCTAACGCCGTCCCGCCCCCGGTTAGGACGCGTCGCAAGTCAATGACTGGATCACGACTGCCGCAACTGCCCCAGGTGCCAGCAACAGCCCCGCATCCCAGTCATTTGGGTACCGATGACTCGCCACGCCCCTCCGTCCAGTTCAACATGAGTGGACGCTATAGTCCCAGCAAGTTGGCCAAGCCAACGAAGGGCATACTCCAGCAGAGGGATTCGCTGACCTCCTCGGTGGATACGTACACGCCGCGGGTGCAGCGACGTGGATCCATCAACATGACTGCAGCTCGTGGACTGCCAGAGCCCTTCGGTCACAGGATTAGGAGTATGGAAACGTTGCCGCTAATAACGGATCCCTATCGCAGTGCCATACCGCGATTCCATCGATCCGACATGGAGTTAGATAGGGAAAGTGTAATTATACCACCGGGCTCATTGCCGCGTCCTTTGAAGCCAAACCCGAATCCAACGCGTAAACAACGTGGACTACTTAAAGTAGTCAACAGGCAAGAGGACTTTCCCCGTCACCCCGTACCACAATCGAATTGGCTAAGCCTGGACGATTTGGTGCTGGGAACGCGTCTGACGAAATCCAGCCTGGAGCCAATGCGTATTCAGGCCCGTCGACGCTCAAGCTCCACGTCTCCAGAGCGTCGGAGTTCCACGCAAACAGCTTCGGATAGGCGCAGTTCCAATCTGAGCAGCATAACCACCTCCGATTTCAGTTTCCGCCGACCTTCACTCTCAACACTGCCATCGATCCCACAACGTCGTAAATCGATTTATCTTCCGGGTGTAAGGACGTCCACTACGCCCAGACGCCAGCCTCTTTCTAGCAAAGATCTCAAGCAGCATAACAAGCGTGCGAAGATTGCCAAACCAAGTACTTTATCTCCAATTATTGGCACTCCGAACAAGGATACACCGCAGAGTCCTTTGCATGGTGCCGCCTACGAAGCCGCCCACAGAGACACTCCATCCGAACTCTCTGTTCGACGAGATTCCATATCCCGCATACCAGTGCGCAGTCGCCAAGGCTCCCAGCCCAGCTCTCGTTCCAATTCGCCACATAAGGACTTCAACAGCTTATCCCTTTTATCAGGACGAAATTCGCGGGCGAGCAACAGTCGCTCTCCGTCGCAGGCCACGATTCGCAGTAGCTTCGATGCCCCAGGCATTGGGACTATGGACTTCAGATTGACGCCTACTCGATTCAATGCTAGCCGTCCAGCTTCCAGAGGTCCTCCCTCTCGACCAAACTCGCGCATGGCGCAGTCGAGTGATTTGGCGGTCAGCTCTCGAGGAAATTCGCGAGCAAATTCCCGTGCTAACTCCCAGGCGAATTCGCGAGCAAACTCCCGACTGAGCGTGCGTTCCTCCCTGCGATCGACAAGCATTTCACCAGCCACCATGTCCCGCAATAGTCGCCGAGCTGATACCACGCCCAACCGTAGAAAATCCATTTCAACAAGTCCTAAAGGGCAAACCCGTAGAGGAATGCTTGGACGTAAGATGTCATTGAGTCCTGTAGCCAGGAAGGGAAAGCAATCACCGAAACATGATTACAAAGACGCGACATTAAGTAGTCAACGTCGCAATTCCCGCTCCCGTATACCAACCAGTATCCGGACCAAATCCAGTTCTCCGTCCAAGAAAGCAGATAGCCGGAAAGTGTCTGACAAGTCAAGATCGCCGCAACCCTCAAAAGGCAAAAGTCCGGCAACAGTTACGGCCAAGTCAAACACAAGGGAAAAGTCAAATAAAGCGGAAAGTGCCAAAAAGAAGAGCTCGTTAGTAAGCAAACCAGATACGGGTTCGAAAAGATCAGGGACTAAAGCGTCGTCAACAGTGACGGCGAAAAAACAGGCAGCAGCCCAACCTAAAACTCCTCAACTTCAGAAACAGAAACAGGAAAAGAAACCCGGACAAAACACTGGCAAGCCAGACAAACCCGTAACCAAAACTAATGGAGCGAATGGATCCAGTGGACTACCGAAGCCTCTGACTCGCGTGGGATCGCAGCAGAATGCAAAGAAGAAAAATACGGAAAGCACAGAAACTAAAGCAAAGCAGAAGGTATCTCCGGAAAAGGTTGTGGATGCCAAGGCTACCAAGGATGCCAAAGACGCCTTGGCCGACAGTACGAAGCCCCTTGCTGTGCATGTTGGCAACGCGGTGTTGCAAGCGGCAGAGGCACTGCCCGCCGTCCGCAGCGAGGTCAACGCATCTGCAACAGGCAGCATAAAGCGACAGGGCTCCAATATGTCCAACTTGGTGCGAATGAGCTCCCGCCTCAGTCTGATAAGCAACAAGAAACGCGTGGACTCTGCACAGGCTCGCAAGGTGGCATCCGTTCCTGAAGTGACCAACGAATCTGAGGGTGGGTTCCATTGCAGGTTTTCTATTGTACCCTTGCCGAGGGTTATAGATAAGTCGATATGTCTGTCCGTCCTCTATCCGTCAGTTTTCTAAATTTCAAAGCAATCTTAATGAAACTTTCTACAGGTCCTTATTTTCTGCTCTCTGGTGAGAGTCTCATATACTTTACTTTGTTATTTCTTGTGGTCTTAAACCTCACCTATATCCTTATAGCTGTCATAGGAACGATCAGTCGAGAATTGAATACAGAATGATTGTAAGGGTATTAAATCTTCCACATGCCCAAGATAACCTTCCCCTCTTTATTATAATTTCTACCTGCAGTGCCAAAAGGTCAAGCTGCGCAACTTGGCACAACTGGGCAGCAATTGACCTCCAGTGAGGGTGCAACAAGTTCGGGAAATTCACAGAAGGTCTTGGAGAGCGAAACACACAAAACGATTAACGAAAACTTAACCGACCTCAAAACCCATGACAACGAAACGGGATTCGCCACAGAAGGTGGCAATTCGTCCACCGCCAGCAGCATGACAACGGTGGGAAAGCCACACGACTCCACATCCCGTCTCGGCACAGCGGATGGCGGCAATGCCCAACGCAACTCTGCGGAGATGCACAAATCCCCCTTGCCACCAACACAACCCATCGAGGCATCGATATCCGTGTTGAATGCAATCGACACGGACACGGCAGGTGCTCAGCTCAGTGGACATGCTTTGTCGGTTGAGCCAGAGATTGACAATGAGCGAGCCAATGCCAAAGATGATCACGCAGCCGACTTTGAGCAAGCAACGCCCACACCCGGCAGTCGAGATGATTTCCAAGTGGATGACAAACGACTCTCGCCCGATGGTCAAGGTGGTTCCGCTGCGGGAAGTGGCGGCATTGCAAAGTAAGTCGATTCAAGTGAAATGAAGATATATTGCTGATACTTTGATGACATTATTAGTATATGATGATTTACTATAAAATTAATTTATATTTTCATTAAGTAGTCAACATGACCTTATTGAGTCTTGTAGGCAAAAAGTTCACAAGTTGTTTAAGAGTTGAAGGTCTATTTCATCCCACTTTTTTTGTTACATTTTTATACCAATTAAAAATGCGCAGACAAGGGTATATTGGTTTTGTGAAATGTAAGTAACAAGCTGGGATATATATTCTTGATCAGTGTCAACAGTGCAGTCAGCTTAGCCATGTCCGCTGTCCGTCTTTGTGAATACGTCGATCTCAGATACTAAAAGAGCTAGAGACTTTAATATTGGTATGTAGGTTGCTGGATACTAGGCCTATTAGGGTATCTAACTAGGTATCCTAGTAAGTCAAGTGCGCTAGACTGTAGCCTTTTCCGCTTGTTTTCACTTGATTTATGGTATCAAACTGCATACCACTCTTGTAAGCTTTTATTTGGAAAGTATGCCTTAGGTATTTTATTTCATTAATAAAATAAAAAATAAAAATTCACTTAACCTTATTTTCTTAAGGTATAAGGACACCTTGAAGTAACTACGTTGCTTTGTATCTACTAATCCATCAATCTGCGAAATCTTTATACAATAAAACTTTGCTTTCGTGTAACTTACTCTATTCGTGGCAAATTTGGAATTCCCACTAATCACCTGTCCTCTCTAAGGCTTTTCTTTAAGAAAAACTTTGAAGGATTTGTTCTAAGACTAGTCGAAACAATTTAATCTGATATTTGCAACAATTTTGAATGTCTACTAACTTTTTGCCCAGTCCGTATAGTCTCCAAATAAAAACAATTGCCAAAGGCATACACGTACACCCCTTGGCCAGTAAATTTACATACCCGGAAAGGCCCCAAGAAGAGAAACAACCGCACCAACTTGATACGTACAACTTTCGACCGACACACACATAAAAGTACATACTATATACAAAATTGTATAAAGTTGTATATATAAATGTATATAAATTTGTATATGTGCTGCCTTGTGGGCCGCCAAGCCACTCATAAATGCGTCAATAAATTTACGAACCACCTGGTGGTGGGATGTGGTTGGGAGTCATGAAACGCCTTTAAGGATATCCGCTCGCTGGCTTGTCGTCCTCAGCGCTGTCGTGAGTGTAAGCCCGGCGTCCTTCAATGGAAGCACATACCAATACATATGCATATACGTGCTGAAGAAAATGGGTGACCGACCAACCAACTTAGTCGAGGTGTGCACACACACACACACACACACAGAAACCCTACTACCATTTTTGTGGCATGTCCAAAGTTTCATGCCGCAATAACAAATCAGTTTCAGTTTCTGCCGGACAATCGCGCAAAGCGCAGCACAACAAAAATCACTCTCAAAACCAAAAAAGATTTAAGAAAATCACAATAACTATAATACTAGATAAATCGCACGATTCTACAGATTTGACTATAACTTAGAAAAAAAAGTGTTGATTATGTTGACGAAAAAGAAAAAAAACTCGGTCATCTTTAACATTGATCTACCGCAAAATTCACTGATTGATGCGGACAAATATCTATTTAGGTAATCAGAGTAAACTTGCGAGTAATTAAGGTGTAATCAAGATTTTCACTGCTGTTTATGGATTGAAATTAAGTCGCATTTCAGAGTCAGTTTCAATAAGTAGTTAGTCGACAGTTAAAGTGAGTTTGGTCGTTGGCTCGTGCGGTGCTTGAGCAGAAACCAAAAAATCAAACCACATTTATTAGCGTGTTGAGTTTTACTTTTGGCACGTGGTCGAGTGGAGGATTGTGTAAGTGAGGGAAAGCGAAAGGAGGAATTCTGTGTGTGTACGTTTAATCAACATACTTAGGTATGAAGTTAGCCAGTTAGCCGACCTTGAACTTAAAGTGGGATTAATAAACCCTTAAAAATGCGTTACATCAAATATCGGAGCCAACTCTGACCTATAGCCATGGATATATGTGATGGATATGTGTGTGTGCTCTCGTGCACTTCATCTTTATCGTATCGAATGCAAAAGTCATTAAATATGCTAATAGTTATAATAGCAAATGCACCGTAGCAGAACACGAAATCGATTTGCATAATAAACGTCGTCGTCGGAGTCGTAGTCGCCGTTGCAGGACACCCAACCCAACATTCTTAAATGTCCTATGCAAATGTTATCCATGAAATCGCAAGGTCTATGGTTATTACCAACTGTGTAATTGTTCTTGAATGAAATATTGTTTGCATATTATGCTCGTTAGCAGTGTCTAATAGATTATTGCAAACACATAATAATATTAAGTATTTTAAAGATTGAAGTTACTATACTTTAAGATCTCAATCTTATATCTTAAGTAGAAAATTTTCAAATTTTTGTATTTTAAAACTTAGTAAAATTTCCAAACGTACTTAATTCAATTAAAATATGTCATTTTCCCATTGGTCATCAAACGGATTCTAGTAGCAAGAAGACCAAGTATCTTTACATTTATCAATTTTCGCGAGCATTTTGAATTTCCAACATCTAACAACATTTTCTTTCATATCTTTGATTTTTGGAAAACTGAGTTTTGTTAATATTTGATTGTAATATTTGGACAACAACTCGATTATAGTAAATCCAGATTTATTACTTGCAATATTTTATACGCATTTTCCGTAATTCTTTCTTATATTAAGTAAGGATTTTAAGAATCACAAATACTTTTTCTTTTAAGTATTCACCTTACTTAATCCATTTCAATTGTCTAGCAGGAGCAGCAGCCAGGAGTTCCTCAAGGATGATGTGGGCAAAGGTGGCCTCTGCCGCTGTTGCTCCACTCTGTGCATGCGCTTCCGTCGCTCCAACTGCATGCGTTGTTGCTGTGGCCGACGACAGGATCGTCTACATGGCTCCGTTGAGGAGCAGCCAGTTCTAGCGAGCGCCAGAAGCAGCGCCACGAGCACAGCACAAATGGAGGTAGTGGATGAGACCAAGGCCAAGACCAAGAAGAAGTCTCGCTGTTGGCCAATGTCGAATTGCTGCAAGAGCTGTCGGAAAAAACCCGTAACTGAAGAATCAAAAGATAAAGAGACCAAAGTTGAGGCAATGCATCAATCCATGTCAATGCAACGGCCAAAGCAGCAAAGCAAATGCGGTTTGTGCCTCAGAAAGATTTTTTGCTGCCGTTCCGTGAATAAAGTCGATCCCATAACTGGCGATGAAACAGAGCTCAGCAAATGTTGCTTCTGTATACCCTGTAGACGCAAACGAGCCGCTGTAGCCAGCACTGAACCGAAAGTAGCATGGCGGGATCGGGACCCAGAACTGGGTATCGATGCATCAGATGCGGCTATCCTGGAGGGATCATCAGTAGCACCGTCCACAGTGGCACCCACAGAAGACAGGTCCAAAATGTAAGTGATAAGAAAAGTGAAAGTATTGATTTTGATTTAAAATCTAATTTTTAGGAGCTGCTGTCGACGATTCTGGCTCATGTTCCTCTGTTGTCGCAAGAAACCACGTCGTGGCTCCGATGCACGGCGACAAAGTATTAAAGCACCACCAACCAGCGAGGTGAGGCAACTGTGAAGGCATCAGATCAGTTGACATTCGTATATATTCTCTTTTAGGACACACGTCGCAAGTTGCATGTTGATCTTGTGGAATACACTTCGAAAATGAAGGGGGCCATTCCTGTGCTACCGTTATACTTGGCATGGTTTTGCGCCTTTTGCAATGTCATCTTTCCAGGCTTAGGTGGGTTTCTATATTTTCTGCTTAATATATTAATTTTTAAATTATACCCGGTACTCGTAACTATGGTATTTGTGATCTGCAACCCCTTAATTCATTTAAAATCTAGGGGTACAATTAAAATATTTCGTGTTGCTCAACTCATTACCGAAAATAATTCAAATATTTCTTTCTGTCTTATTTTTAAAAAATAAGATATTTAAATTTCAAAAGTAACTAAATTGAATTAGAGTGCTGGGTATCTATCGGACCGGAACTTGACTTACTTCTTAACTCATCAATTTTTTAGGCACTCTACTGTCTGGACTATTCTGCTTGTGTGTTGGCATTCCGCGATTCTCGCAATACGACAGCGCACCTGCTCGGATTGGATCTTTCATCATAAATATTATTGTAGCTGTGGCCCAATTCTTCTGTGTGCTCTTCTGCTTTGTGGGTTGGGGTTGGTCAATCTGGTGGGGGACCATTATGCTAAGATGTGCAAGTAAGTTTAATTTGATACTTTTGTTGAATGACCGCTTGGGTAACATATGAATTCCTTTGTTTTTCAGAGAAACTAAGTAAAATCAAAAAGGTGGAACGTCTGGAATTAGAAGAAGAACAGCGTCAAGCTGAATTGGCGGCTGCTGCAGGGGCGCATCGTGGTGAGCCTGAGACGGCCAAAACTTAATGGCAGCAATATATCTATATTGGTGCAAAACAAATTAGCTTCCAATTAAATATATACACTTCCAAATTTACTTACTTGGCAATGCAAGATGGAACACAATAATCTAATTGAATAACTAAAATCGTCAAACTTCCAACTTCCTAAAAAATGACGTAATGCAAGGAGATTCCAAAGACAAAATTCACTTCCACGTGTATATACATATCAGTATAAGTATTTATATAAACTTTTGCGAATAAGTGACCTTAACCGTAGTCCTTTAAAAGTCAAACTGGAAACTTAATAGTATAATAAATAATTTTATTTACTAATAAATAGATATATCGAAAACTGCACTCTCATGATCGTTTATTTATTTAAAGCTGCGATTTTATTAGTTTAAATTGAGAAAAATGGCGCGCCATGTGAAAAATACCAGATTCAATATACCACACGTTTACATGGGAATACTTTTAAGACATTCACAGTAAACTAGCACACGCTGACATGATATTTTTTATTATCGATTTCAACTATCGATTTTTTCCAGTTCGATTGGAGATACTTGCAACGCCACGCGAATAATATTTCGTTTATTTTTTACGCATATATAAATTAGAAATTGTGACGCCCCGATTGAAAAGTGTAAGCATGGCGCATTTAGTGAAAATGGAAAACGGCCAGAGCCAAACCATACAGGAAATGTTGGGCTGCATCGAGCGGTAAGTTACACTCATGATTTGGTCATTAATCAGCAACAAATACTCACAAAAACATAACCTCGATTCCCTGCGCAGCTACAATCCGGATCATTTGAAAATCCTGGAATCGTACGTGCAGGACCAGGCCAAGAACAATTCATACGATCTGGAGGCCAATTTGGCCGTACTCAAGCTGTATCAGTTCAATCCGCACATGCTTAACTTTGACATCACGTACACGATTTTGTTAAAATGCCTTACGAACTTGCCGCACACAGATTTTGTTATGGCCAAGTGCTTGTTGCTACCTCAGCAGATGAAGGATGAGAATATACAGACCATCATCGATTTGGCTGATATATTGGAGCGTGCTGATTTCACTTTGTTCTGGCAGCGCGCCGAGGTAAATCGCACCATGTTCCGCCATATAACTGGATTCCATGATTCGATACGCAAATTTGTATCGCATGTTGTGGGCACCACTTTCCAGACGATCAAGAGGGATTTGCTGAAGGAGCTATTGGGCGGCATTGAGGACTCGACACTTGAGAATTGGATTAAGCGTAATGGATGGAAGCATCAGGGCAATGATTTGGTCGTTGTCGCATCACAGGATGATAAAATTAAGACCAAAAACATTACGGAAAAGATTGAGTTCGACAATGTTGGTGCACTTATGGCCCAATGTATCTAAGCTAAATAAGGTATAAATTTCTTACGAATAAGTGATGTCCAATGCAAATGGAAATGCCAATAAAATCGAGGCACACATTAAATATATGTACAACTAAATTCACTTTTATTTCACGGAACCAGTTTGAGATGTTCCTGGCTAAACACGCACATCTTAATACGATTTACAATTAGTCAACTTTAGGAGTTAATAAACTACAAACTTATGCTTCTATTACTAGACTACACTCGGTTAAAGGCATTTATGACTGCTTCTTAAACTTTTTCAATATGGGAAATATTTTGTCGAAAGCATCGTAGATTTCCTGTCGGACCTTGGCACCCGTTAGCACCACTTTGCCTGACACGAAGATGAGCAGCACAATACGTGGTCGCACCATACGATAGATAAGACCGGGAAATAACTCCGGCTCGTAACTGCTGAAATTGCAATGCGTAAGTACCAGGCCTTCTAGTCGTATGGGAAACTTAACATCGCAAGATCCAACCATATTTTGGATCTTAAAATCCAGAAACTTTGCCTGCAATTGAAGAAGTAAAGTTATCAGGAATTCCCATTAAAACACAAATATTCACATTACTTACCGGGAATCCTAGCTTCTGTATGATACGTGCGTATTTTCGAGCAGCCAACCTCGAATCATCCTCACTTTTGGCTCCAGTACAGACCATTTTGCCAGAACTGAATATTAATGCGGTTGTGCGTGGTTCACGAATACGCATAATCACAGCCGCAAAACGTTTTGGATTATACTCAGCATTGCGGGCATGTAACGCAATCTTTTTTAAATCCAGTTTACAGCATAAATTCACAGTGGACACAATGTTTTGTAGTTGCGGCACAATTCCTGGATCCGCTGAGCCAGGCGTTGCAGGCGTCATGGGTGTCGATGGACCCATTGTCTGGTGTATGTTGCTAAGAGACGAATCGGCGCCACTACCCAAGCCCACGGCATTTCGTTCTGTCATTGGCATCATGTGCGACATCATGCTTTGCGGTGTTTGTGGCTGCATTAGAGATTGAGGAGTGTTGCCTCCGGCATTGCTACTCTGATTCTGTTGTTGGTATGACGATGAGGGCTGGTAGCTTTGCATATGTTTGTGCGCCAAAGGCAATGACGGCTCATGGCCAAACAAGCCACTACCTCCGCTTCCATCGGGGCCGCTCGTTACATTGTTGGGATCAGACTGTTGCGCTCCTGAGGTTACTGCGGTTGGTGGTTCTGGTGCTGCTGGGTGGTAAACTTGATGTGGTAATGCTTCTATTTGTTGATCGGCGTCAAGGCTGTGATGAATCGGCGTTGGTGCTAGTCCAATGCTGGGTATGGAGTAGTTTGGGCTTAGCATATCATCCATTGCACCTCTGTTTTGTTTTCTTTTACGCAGAAAATTTGTATTTACGCTAAACTTGCAGTGAAAATATAAGTTGGGTGAGCGAACGTAAATGGAAAGCCGCGTCGTTCCTCAGGGTTGCATTAAAACTAAAATTGTCTGTGTGTGTGCATGTTAGAGTTGCATCAAGTCAATCGGATATCGATGTTTGGTTCTGAAAAAGTTCAAATGAACGATTGAACTTGTTCAGCATTCACCGTTTATAAAATTGTATTTAATTTTTTTTAAATTTAAATAATTAATTAAATAAAATCAATCAAATTCAAAGTTTTCTAAAGTTTATTTTAAAATTCATTTGGTGCACCTCACCTTCGCGTGGCGAAATTAAGTAAGAAATTCCAAAAAAAAATATTGAAAAATCGATAAAAATTTAACAAAAATTAAGGTAAAATTTTAAAAATTCTAGCTTTCAAATTAAAAAAAAACAACCACTTAACTGCTTTTAGAAAAGCAATTGAATGGGTTTGTTTCGCAGGGCTGCCACCTTGTTTTTTTTATTTGGCAACCGTTGCTAGGGTTGCCCCCTTGTTTTTCGTGGATGGCAGCCTTGTTATTTTTACCGTTGGAAAAAGGACGGCGCAACAAATTGTTGGAACTGTGTTTTGGGGACCGAGGCTGCCAGATGCTCAAAGAAGCAGGGCATTGCCATCTTGTATTTGTGCGCGCGAATATTATTATTTAAAAATCTTCATTGAATATTAACTACTTTTAGGCTAATAAGCCAGTAGCATCTGCTTGTGCACTGGACGTGGGCTGATGACCCGGTCGTATGCTAAAGCCAAACTCTTCAGCAAGTTATTAGCAGCAGCTGGCACAGCAGCGGACGCTTGTTCGGGGTATGGAATATATTGTGAGCTTCCGAGGTCGCATGTTTTCCTGCCGGACAAACAGGATTGAGATTGTATTAAACTGGAGCTGCTGGAGAAGTGTCCACTGCTTTTGGATAAAGACTAGGGAGGGGTGATTTGACAGGCCAAATTCAGTTGCCACTGTTATTTAACACTAATACTGCAATGCTTAAATTTTATTTCCTTTAATCTATTGCTAAAAATATTTTATTAAAATGAAACTCGAGATATACATATATGTAATATAATAAATTTTAGATATGAATAATGAAACTGCATCTAACCTCTTTATTCAAGTGATTTTGACTTATAAAATAATTAACAGTTACGATAGAAATAGATATTTAAGTTATTTTCATATATGCAGCATTTATAAAAAGAATAGTTATGTAAGACACATTTAGAATATCTTGATGCAGTAATTTCAGAAAAAGAGTGTTTCACAAAAAATGTCAGTTTATATTAACATTGGTTTTAGTATGTTTTAAAATATGTGTGCTTAAATGATTTATATTCTTTGGCCCTTTTACACATACACACAAAAAGCAGTCCTAGAGTTCAGGTGTTACTTTAACAAATAATGCCATAAATAAAATTGTTGCTTAGTTTTTTCCGGGATGGTTCTTAGTTACCCTCTGGTTTGGGCAAATTTGTATCATAGGCTCGAATAACTATAGATTGCGGAACAGCACCGCCTTCCTCTTGAGAAAATGCATAGCCATCTGTGAATTAAAATATTTAATATCAGTTTAAAATATCTTTAAAGTTTTAGATTTTTATGTGTGAAAATATGTTGGTGAAGTGTAGCGTCTGATGAAAACTTTGTTTACTCGAATTCGAGTAGTTTTATCTTTGAAATAAAGTCAGAACCCAACCATTGAAAATGTCAATTACTAAATGGCATTTGCCAGCTGTAAAAATGGCAAATCATCAATTACCCGGATCTCTAACATTGATAAGCGTGGCTATACTCTAGTATATGTATTTATAATTAGCCCATTAAAAAAAATATATATATGAAGTACCAACACCAGATGGTCAGCTAATGTCCTTGGTCGCACATTGTCGTATTGCAATCTGATTTGGAAAATTGATAGTACTCACGCGATAATTCTAGTTCCGTTTCAACTCTTGTATTGGCACGACGGGTGAAAACATTTCGTAGCAACCTCGCGGTTTCAGTAAATCTGTAGAATTAATTTTTGTTTTGTTTTGGAGGGTCTTAGGACTTTTAGAAAAGGGTAATGTACATTTTAAGGGTTTTAATGCAGATTTCTTAATTTGGTTTCTACGAACTATTTTCATTTTGAATTGTTAGCATTCTGCCATTTGAAATTATAAGTGTGAAGGTCAACAGCAGTTATATATTTCTTGCGCTACAAAAGGTGACAAAGGATTACAGGCGTACTAAATTTATAGAGCATGCAAATTTCCCAATGTATTAATCAATTATTATTAAACAAAATGAGTTTTATATCACATACGACAACTTAAAAGTAATGGCGAAAACTTGAATATATAACATGCATTATCGATAATCAGTATATTGAGACCTTGCGGTGTTTCTATAAGTAAGTGTATTCGGGTTTATTCCTTTTTATGCTGTGCTGTTTGCCTTCCCCTAATTAATATTTTATGTGTAATTCCTATGACAATTTGAGATTCCTTCAATTGGACAATTACTCGTACCGTACTGGTAATAATCTAATAAAGTGGAAGTGGTGTATTTGTGTGACTGTATGACTATGAATTGGATCCTATGTGATATTATATATGTACGTATAGATTAAATTTCACAATTTATCTATGAATTACTTACACCGAAGAATTGATCCCAAGGCATACATAGTTCTGCGCACACACACATAAATAAGAGTAACGCAAAGAAAATAGTATTCATGAAAATTTAAATACATATTGAATAGAATTGTAGTGTATTGTACTTAATGGTATTAGATAGTCAATAAGAGAGATTTTGTTCAATTTATTGCGTGTTAGAAGAAAAATGGAAAATAAGAAAATTATTATTTAAGTGCAAAACATTCAGCATGACAAATGTGTGCCGAAATTTCAATTATTCTTGTGTATTTCAGGGAAGATCAATTGCATGCGTGATGTGGAAAACGTTAATATTAAGGAACAATATAACACCTATCAGTCACTCAATCATAGGTTTGGCATATGGTTTTTAGTTTCTTTATTCATATGTCTTTATTATAAACTGATCTTCATAACTGCAAATTCGTTTTGTGAGACATTCTCTAAATTTATTAAGCACACTCAGTTATTATTATTGATTAGTTTTACAAATTGCTTACAAAATAAAGGAACTCTTTATTCAGACCTGTTCCGACAATCACTTCCTTATAGAATAGTATACATGACATACCTATTGTATTATTCCTAAATAAAAGTGTAACAATCTTAAGATTATTCATTTTATTCAGCTCCAAAAAGTGCGCTATACTTGCAATAAGTGGAAATCATTCGAAAGTGGAAGACGGAACATGACTCACATTCCTTTTCAAACATTATTCATTTGAATTCAATATATTTAGAATGGTTGTGGTTAAGGAATGTAGGACGGTTTAAGGGATAGACATAAACGCAATCTTAGTTTAAAATATAACAATAAATAAATGCAAATAACACGTAAATATATTAATTAATATTCTGCATTGCTTCTGCTTAAATGATAATACTTGTTAACTGGATTTCACAATATGTACAAATTTATGTTTTTGTACATTTACATATATTTATAGACGTTGGTATGCTTTATCACACATATAACCATGTTTGTTTTTATGAAAAAATAAGCATGAGATTAAATCGATTCTCTTGCGAAAACCCCTTTCAAAACAATTTCAACAATTGTATAACATACTTTTTGGATTGTTAAAAAATTTAAATAAAACTAGGCTTACAAATCTATCCTGCTCAAGTTTGTATGCTTTAATATTTAGAAGCATATGAAATTGATTCGAAAGGGAAATGCAAAAGTCTTTTAGACTTTGCTTTTTTTTATTTTATTTTTTTTTAGCATTCAGCTTAGATTACCAATTAATTGCATAGAGTAGATACATAAAATATGACAAATTTAACACTTTAAAAAGTTGCTAATTGCACGCAGTTCATATGCTACAGTACTCAATATCACAGTTTCTATAATTTATTTATTTCCTAGGCAAATACTTTGACTTTTGGGTGAATAATTACTGATTATATGGATATGGCTATGGCTTAGCACGGCCCTGAGCACATAAATTATTGTGTATGGTAAATAATTGAATTATTTGTATAATTCACTTAATCACTTAGTATATTTATTTAAGATATTTTGCATGTACTTAGAAACAAAACAACATAATGTGTACATGGCTTTTTATACACTTAGAAGATATAGATAAAAACATCTTTTATTGTTAAAACTTTAAAAACAATTGAAATTGACTATCTACATGTGCAGGACTTCGCTACCAACGCTGTCAAGTCTGTCAACCTGGGAGCCACCTCGCCATCGATGTCTCTGTCGGTATTGTTGCTGATCTCGGATATCCTCGACGAAATCCAAGTTCTCGATGCGTAATTGACGGTGTGGACCTTCTGCATCCTTTAATGGAGATCTTCTCTTGAAGCCTCCATTCTCTTTTCTCTCGATTAGCTCGTGATTGGACGTCGATTTCAGTCCAAAACCCGGTTCCATACTGATAACATTTGGATTTGGACAATACGTAGTTTTGACATTTTCGGTGGATACGGCATGGAAGGGGGGAGTTGGGATTGATTACATTGGTTATGCTTACTTATATTTTGGTCGAACATAGTTAAAAGTTATGTGATTGATATTATGTAATTTATGTTGTTAATAAAGGATAGAAGAGGAGATAGAAAATTTGCATCGTTTCGTATTTATGTTTCGAATGATTGTTGCTAATTAATGTTTAATTTCGCCATCTATTTTAACATATTTATATAATAATTGTGTTTGTTTCTTTCAATGCATTTTAATAAAGAAATCACATACAAAACTGCTAAACAACTCAATGCTTTCAAAATAAAATTATTTAAATATACTTTAACCTAAAGAAAATATACTTTTACGAGTGTTGAATGCATGTTCTACCCAAGCTGTTCCGAGTTCCAAAATCGCTTTATTTTCACAAAAATGTCAAAAAAGGAAATGATCTATAGTGGAATTCAGAACAGGTTTGTATGCGATATTAATCAGTTAAATATTAATTTTATATTTTGTATGTTTATTCAATGCTTAACAATAAACTCTGCTTATAAATACTTTCTAAAGGGTGTATGTTATTATACTCAGACAACTGGGTGTTTTCATTTTGCTAAATCGATGTGACAAGGTTCTAGAAAATATTGTATTTTTACTAGATAACTTTCTGTTGAGGAAATATTGTATTCTTACTAGGTAGCATTCAGTCAGGATTGTGCTCAACAGTTTGTAATAAATACTATAACCTAAATACTTGTCTTTATGTGAGGTCGATACATCTTCACAATAAAAAGCTCATTCTTAAATACAGACTGAATGATAAATGTAAATATAGATAGGCATATAGAATCAACTTTAAGATAAGACAAACCTATTTGTTTTTGATTAGGTATAATGCAGTTTAATGGTGTTGTATCTATAAGTATTATCAGTTGACTCAGTTTATTTGCCAAGTGTTAAATATTAGTTTCGCATTTTGTACAGAGTATGAGCACAGGTATTTTTCCAGCTTGATTTTATTTGTAATTTTTGTTTAAATAATGCCACTACTTGCAACTACATGTCTAGGGGGAATTACTTACTAATAAGTAGAAAGGCGACTTAAGAAAAACAAACAATTACATACATTCGAGTAAAACAAACACAATTTCAACAGTTACACAGTTATTCAGGTGGGTCTTGTGTGGGTCTATTGTTTATTAAGTGATTAAAGAGGATGCAGAATGATCTATTAGCACTACAATTAAAGATGTTACAGAGTTGTGCAAACAAAGGTTACAAATTAATAGCTGCAATCGCAAAGAGTGAACAAAAAATGAAAGCTCTTAGTTCTAAGAAAGAAAGAAAAAAAATGCGCAACAATTCAAATTGAAAATGTAGCATATTTTGTTGTTGTTTGTTTGCTTGCTGTTTTTGTTGTTGCTGGTTTTGCACAGTAAACAAAATGCCAATAGTTAACCAATTCAAAGGAAACCCAGAAATAATGCATAAATATTAAATGTTTCATCTAAGTTGAGTACTTACGAAGAACGCGATTCTTCCATCACTTGTGAGGGATCATGACTCTGAATTTCCGATTCTCGTACAGCATCGGTGAGTGTTTTGAAAACGGTATTATGTATCCTACAAGCAATTGAGAAATCTTAAAACACTGAGAAATAGTTAGGGTAATTCACACGTACAGTTTACAAATCACATCGATGAGCAAACTAGCGATGGGTACGAGGAATAGGCCAAGCCAAAAGACGGGCGTTGACAACAGTTGAATGTCCATGCCAACGAAATTGCTGGCAAACTTGAGTGTTGGCCAAAAGTGGCTGTAGATGAGAACGAAGACAAACCAAAGCACAATCGAGCCCCAAATAGCAGCATGTGTTAACCAGGTCCAGGAACTGGTAATGAGCCCGGCTTTCAAACAGACAGTCACAATCACATACTGAAAAAGTGAAAAATAAATTAAAAATAGTCCTAATTATTATAATTAATAACTGCAACTTACTGTATAGACCATGTTGCCCAGGAGCAGGTAATCGCTCGTTTTGCCATCCTGCCAAATGGTCTCACTCATGAATGCGGCCATTGGCAACCAGAAGAGAAATACCGAGTGCAGCAATGCATTAAAAATCCATATCCAGAATACCTTGACATTAAAGAGCTTCGCATTCTGCGATGGCTTATACAAGAGCGGATATTTCAGCATCGTTTCGGCCGTGCAGAATTTCTCAAAGAGTCCAATCGCAAACGGAGGCATCGCCGTGAACAAAACATTGTAGAGACCGATTGTCCAGCGCTCGAACAGAATCTGTCCCGACCAGCCCGAGTAGACGGCAAACCAGAGTTCGATGACATATAAGCAGACGTTCTTATAAAAGCTGTAGAGGATCAGCTTGCTAATCCGTGCATAATTCCAGGCGCCATGGACGAGCAGCAGGCGACGCAGAAAACGAAACTGGGCAATTGAATAGTCCGAGGCACAGGCAGCCTGAAGTCCCTCCTGGCCCGAAATGCCAATGCCAACGCTGGCCTTTTGTATCATGGCCACATCGTTGGCACCATCGCCAATGGCCAGCGTCACGGCCTTCGTGCTCTGCGTCACCATCTCAACCACCTCGGCCTTTTGCATCGGCGAAACGCGACAGCAGATGACCACGCGACAGATGAGACACAGGTCCTGGAAATCACCGCGCAGGTCACAGCTCAGTGCGTACTTCAGTGTCTTGCCATCGATGACGAGCGCCACATTCGCATCCTTGGCTGTTGAGCTCTTGAACTCGCCGGAATGTCGAAGGATGACGTCGCGGGTTGCCTGAAAAACATGTCAAGTATTAAATAATTTAATTATTATTGACAGAGAAATTTAAATAAAATTTATATAAATAAAAAAAACATATTAAAATTAAATTTCAAAAAAAATATATATAATATGTATAATTAAAATTGAAAATTCCGACAGCAAAAAAGAAAACCCTAACAAAAATTAATTAGTTTGACCGGATGCGTTAACATGTAGAAAGTAATATCCTAAATTATTATTATCAACAATGAATATAAAAAAATTCTATTAAAAAAACAACAAACTATTAATAGTCAAATATTAAAAGATATATATGTATATGGAGATTGAAAGATTGAAAAGAATACAATCAGAATAAAAAATCAAAATTAAAAAAAATATATTAAAAATATACAAATAAAAGTTTAAAATTTAAATATAATCCAATTAGAATACAAATAAATAGTTATAAATAACGAGTAGTTTGCTTAAATGTGTTAGCATAAAGATGTGAAAAATGTTGACATAAATTATCCTTCAACTTACATCTAGGCTCTCCTCGTTGAGTATGATGATATCCATGGAGTGGGTAATAAGCCGACAGGAGTAGCCAATGTTGATGGCCGTCTCCTGCTTGTCCCCAGTCAGTACCCAGATATAAATGCCAGCCTCGAGCAACGCTTGAATTGTCTCCGGGACGCCATCCTGCAAACGATCCTCGATTGCCGTCGCACCCAGCAGACGTAGATTAATCTCAATGAGATTGGCCGCATCATCGAGCTTCCTCTCGCGTTGCTGCAGCGACGTCGCTGCCTTGTGGTATGTCTGATTCCATTCCTCGTACACAATTGGATCAATGTCGGCCACAGCCAGGCACAGAGTACGTAATCCCTCCGATGCGAACTCCTCTAAATGCTGCAGTGTCATGTCCCGATAGGATTGATTCCGTGTCGAGAGACGTTCGTAGATCACCGAATCGGCGCCCTTCATAAACAGCTTGATGTCGCCCTCGGGTGTTCGGACAATAACCGACATCCTCTTGCGGGTCGACGTAAATTCGAGTACATTTAAGATTTGGAAGCGCCTGCGCTCCCCCAATGCATTGATCTCCACATAATCTGGAGTGCGTGTATCAAAGATGTATCCAAATTGTCTGGCTCCGTCGACCAAAGCCCGCTCATCCGGACTGGCCGCATGATAAATAATGCTGCCATCCTCTTTCTTCTCGGGTATCACTGTATGGCACACGGACAGCAGCACAAGGAACTCTTCAATGTCACTGGATGTTTCATGTCGTCGTAGTATATTCTGGACCAGCTCCGATTCCTCCGGCGTACGTTCCGGTTTGTAGACGTGACTGGCAATCGAACACTTTTTGAATATCATAACATTCCGTGTTAGAGTGCCAGTTTTATCCGAGAAGATGTACTTGATCAGGCCGAGTTCCTCGTTGAGATTGGAAGTCCGAGCACTGGCCGGCATATTCGACTCCTCGTGATACATCTCAATGTCATAGTTGATGAAAATCGCCTGTAGAAATCGCACCAGCTCCAATGTGACTTGCAGGGATATTGGTATCAGATTGTTGTACAGAATGAAGAACGTCAGCAGATTGTAGCCGAGATTGGTGCTCTGGAAATCACCGATTCCCAAATACCAGTCCTTCTTGGAATGATCCTTTGTCCATAACAAATTGCACAGACCGCTTGTTATGCAGAGAGAGATCAGTATCATGAACAGCATCAGAATCTGAGTGTTGGTCAGCTTATCGACTGTCGATCGCTTCAACGGAGCTGACGTTGAGTTCTTCATCAGCTTCGTCTCATGTCCCGTGTAAACGACGACTCCGAAGATCCACGAGGTGTTCCGTAACATTGCACCACGCTGCAGTACCTGATCATTGCCCAGAGCAACTGCACTGCAATTCGAAAATCATTTGATAAGATCTCGGATAATTCAAAAAATAATCATAGTTAAAAAACTTACGGCTTGCCAAATTCTTTAAGGACGCCGTTAAACTCGTACAACTGCCGATTTGGCAGTTCACACTCTATCCGTCCCTGTAATTGCGTCAAGTCTTTGGTTTCCAGTAACTTGGCTGTAGCTGAAACACCTTGTCGAATCTTCAGGTTCGTCTCCCCATCCAAATTCGCCGTTTCTATGAAACACATGGCCTGCGGCTCACTGAAATCAAATAATATTATTATGAATTTGAGTGCAAGATTCAATGCCATTTTCACTCACCTGGAGGATAACAGTACTAAGTCTGCGGGAAAAAATGTATCGTTAGCCACTTTGATGATGTTGCCAACTGACAGGACGGACCAACGCACAGTGGTCCACGTGCCATTTTCTAGCCTCTCGATCATCCGATGATTTATCTCATTGTCGGCGCGGTGACGTTTCTGATAAAATTAAAGAAATTACTTGAAAAACTGATTTTGAAAATATGGACAATCTCAATATAGATTTTTTTTAAAAATATTCTTGGTTTGAGAAAAGTGTTAATTTTATTCTTGAAATATGTCGAAACATGTTGATTGTAATGCTGTGTTTTTTAAGTTCAATAAAGAATATAAACTGATCTCTTCTTGAACATAAGAAACTATTGTATAATTTTTTCTTTTACCAATTCATTACTTTTTATACTTCTTGCACTTACAATATCCTCAATGATCTCCTTAATAGCGCTAACGGAGAGTATAAATATAAGTGGCACCAGTGTTGTGTAACGACCCGTTGGAGATACATCCGGAATTTGTTGTAATAATGCAATAAGTAAGAAAAAACAATTGGAATATCGTCTGAATTGCTCAAAGAGGAACGACGGTAAAAAGCTGGCAACACTACAAATAGAGAAGAATAGAAAAATGAATCAATTGGTGATTAATTACAAATGTAATATCTTATCTCACTTTTGAACAGATCAAACAAAAGATAAGAAACACCCAACCACACGCACATCTATTCAAAGCGTTAAATGAATGGGTACTCACTTATATTTAGCCGTTGATATTCGATTATTACAATAATTGACCGGCTGTGGCGAGTTCAAAGCGATGATTCGTTTATCCCCCTCTTCTGATTCGAAGCCGAACGGTGCGGGTTCATCATCATCTGAAAATAATAAATAGTTTTAATATGAAAAATCTTATTCACCGAATATAAAAAAAATATATCATCGACAATTAAGTATTCCAAGTAATTCTTAAGTATTTATTCAATTACTCATTATAATTCATCGCTTTGCCAAGACGAAAAGAAAAAGTTCAGAGCTACAGGATTTCCCAGAGCGTATTTCTGTGCAAATCGCTTGATACTGAAACCTCGACGCTCTTCAAACTTATCATTGGCTATATGAGTCTCATCAAAGTCCAATCGACAGATCTGCTTGAAGACAATGAATATATAGCGATGTCTACCCGTGCCCGCAGGTGGACGACTCCCAATGTAGGCAGCAATTGGCTCGCCATGAATGACATCAGAGCCAGGAATATTGCCCACCAGCCAGTGAACCCATTCCCGATACAATGGAGTAGCACGACTTGGCGCATCCGGATCAATCATGGCCAGAGTATAAAACTTATTCGGCTCTGCCATCCATCGAACGACGGGCTCGTGACGCACCTTCAGAGGCGTGAAATGAAAGCCCGGCCTGACCTTGGTCTCGCAGGGATACCAGACATTGACGACCAGGGATGGCAGACAGGCGACAACATCTGGAATTATTTGATGCTGTTTCATCAATTGGCCCAGCTCCTTGACCTCATCAGGCCTGATGCAATTTACGAGCATATTGATGAACAGAAATTTTGATTTATCTTAATTGAATACAGGTTTTCAAAGCATACTTTCTTCTAATCAACGCAGAGCCAAAACGGTAAGAGCTAGAAGGCTACAATTTTCACATAATGTTGGAAAATACGCAATTTATAACTTACGACTCCAGCGTAAACGTAGCGCCTTGTAGACATTGCGAAAGCTCATTCTGCTCCAACGGTGACACTGCCCCCTTGAGAATCTTCTACGTCTCTGTGAGCGAGTTCGACGCTGCGGGGCGTTTAGACTTGTATTTGAGTCTCGAATGTCGCCAATTAATTCCGTAGCAGCCGTCTCAATTGATTCCTGATCTAACTCGTCCTCGCAATCCTCAATTCCAGAACCGTACTCGCCGACGGTCTGAAAAGCTATGCTCTCCCTAGCAATACTTGGCTTGATTACCCCCTCCAGATTTGTGGGATTTTTGTGCTTGTTGCAGCTGTCTTACGACTGGAACCAGCCAAGGGAACAAGCCACAAGTGGGCGTGGCAATGGGCGTACAAGGAGTTTCAGTGGGCAAGCGCTTGCGCTCTTAAACGTTGTTTTATCCACAACATTTTGCAAAATTTTCTTTGAATTGTTGTTCAACTTTGACATTTTGCACAATAGTTACGAGTATACACATATATGGATATATCTTAACACTTAACGCACACGAAGGGAACTTTAGATGAGTACACTAATATAGAGGTACACTTGGAACTATTTGTAAATATGGGTAGAGTCACTTTCTTAGGTGCATGGAAAATACGCAGTATCGATTTGTCACACATTCAACGACTGACACGTGATGCATTCGAATTTCGAACTATATTTAGCATTAGCACTTAAATCCGAATATAGAATAAAAACACGATTACCATCAAATGGCAAATGGAAAATAAATGTAATTAATTGTCCCACAGTTATCGGATATTAGAGAAGCCACAACAAAACACACAGCACTTTTTCCTGACGTTGCCCCCCGTTGAATATTTACTGACTGCCGCGTGCCGCGTGCCCCGTGGTGTGTTCTCTTGCAGCTTGGCGTTGCGACTGAAAATCGAGAATACTCGTAATGAGAATCGAGCAAAGGTGGAAATTGTCTATGCAATTCAGGGTCGACCGATTTGTTACCCCTTTTGGGGTGCGTTCAACGAATTCGTTGAAACGAATTGTCTGTATCTCTCTCTGTCATCTGCTTGGCCCAATGTTAAGCTACTCTTTCCCCAAAGAGCGTTTATTACACTGAGTGCTTATCCATTGGGACCAATTACAAAACTGAAAACTAACATAGATTCTAACATTGAAGTTAGCTTCAGTGTGCAGAAGTTGAAATACCCTAGAAAATTTAATCAATTGTGTCAAGGTTCATTTAAGCCGAGACCCTAAAAGTAAGTTTATTGTTTAAAGTCGCGTTTATTGAAACGTTTAAAACACTTTTTTTTATTTAAATGGAAGATCAAACGCGTGTGTTTAATTGGCAGAAAAATACTTTAAATGGATGTTAAATAAATAATGAATAAATTCCAGTTGCGGAACACGGGAAAAAAAATGCAAAACTACTAAATAGAATTTTGACGTACAAGGTATAGAAATTAATGTCGAATTTGACAATTTATCTAAGACTTAAATTGATATGTAGATTGAAAAAGAGGCCCTAAGAATATCATAATCTTATTCGCCAAAAGGTATTCCTTGCTCCGACTATTATAATGAATAAATACTCGTGTTATTAGTCTTAAATATTGGACCTCACTGCAGTATTTTAAAACAGACCTTTTAAATTTTATACATCACTGTTTCGGCTCTCATTTTGAATTGTTTAAATAAAAAGTATTCAATGATCTAAGTGCAACTATTATACTATTATAGAATAGATTTATCAAGAAAGAAGAATGAAATGTATAGACACCTTTACAGTCGGGCTTTTTAAGACCCGTTTTTTCCAGTAATTTTCGCCTGGAAGCTGAAATCCAGCTCTCTCGCTTCGGAGGATACCTCGTCTCTTCTGTCAGACGCCGTGGCCGAATTTGTCCATCGACTTCAGTTGTCTCAACACTGTTCAGATCATCGTCCGTGGAGGAAGGCGCCTCCCCAGCCGGTCCAGTGTTGGTGCCCACGTCGGGGGCAAACTGTTGGGTGGGTCCTGTGGTGGCCGTGTGCCGCAGTGCCTCACCCCTCACCCTCCGCAGGCATTGCTGGCACCAGATCTGCACCTGTTGCGAGATGTTCGACAGGGAATTCGGTGCTTGGAATGCGGTTGACGTTGCAGGGACGCCCACTTGTTGATTGTTGCTCCCGTTGGTGTTGCTTGAGTTGTTGTGACCATTATATTTATTGGGATCTGCCATGTTGACATGATTCTTCTTTATGTTGTACTATCTTTTTGGTTCACTTCGACTGACTGAGTTTCGCGTTATTTCACTGTACTTTCGATTTAGCTCTTGGTTTTCATTGTGATGGCCCTTTCGGGACCAAGTAGTAGTTCTTTTTGATAGTTTATCTATTTGATTAACGATGTGATGTGAAATGATTACTACGATTCGTTCCACATTCGTTGTCAAATTATTCACACATTTCAGTTGAGAGAGAAGAGTATTGATTTTCATTAAACGACAGCCAAAAGAAAGTTCATCACAGATAGTAGAAAACTTTAACCAGACGAAAAAGTCAACAAGTCAACGACCTCGCCCATTATAAAAAGCGGAAGTTAACAGAACGACATTGTCAAGTTGTCTACAGAAATCATAAGCAAACACTTTCATTTGCGTGTTACCAAAACCAAAACCAAAGCCGAGAACCAAAAACCAGATAGTTAGTATGGTAATGCTCGTGTTAGCGTGTTTGCGATGGCCACAGTAAACAAGAGTAAACACCTAAATATAATTAGGCCCTTGGAAAACCACAGAGTAGTTATAGAACACCGTACTCTTATTATTATTATTATTCCATTCTTAAAATGAGGCAATAGCACTTTCGATAAACAAAAGCTTAAATGGCTTAACTAAATGAAATTAAAGTTCAAGTTTAAGAAACCCGATTATAGATAGAGAAGTTGAACTGCACATTAATATGTAGTTAATAAAAAAAGAACAATCAATTTTAAAAACGAAAATGATTTTCTTTTCAAGTTTCTACCTTGCTAACTAAGTTAGTTAAGGCTTTAAGTGGGTGTAGTAAATTACAGAGAATATATCAATAATATAATAGCCAGTAATGGAAGGGACACAAGCGCTATATCCGCCTCACAATAACGTATGAAGTCTCCACAGTCTACATCGAAATTGACCATAAATATTAATAAAGGCCCAACGTCAGTCGGCGCTTTGTGAACTCAAGTAATTACAGATGACATTAGCAGACCAACATTAAAAATAAAGAGGCTCCTACATACATATATAGATCAAATACAATTTGATGGATTTGAACAAAAACAAAGCAAAATAGATTTAATTCATTGAGAACCCGAAATACCCAAGTTTTCTCTGTAGGTATTCAAAATAATCTATGGAGTCTGGCAAATAAGCAGGCCAAGTGTATAAAATAAGCAAATAAATTGCTGTTTTGTTTTCATTTTGTTGTTGCATCTATAAATATCTAAAAATATATATTATTGGGCAAGTCTATATGAAAATGTTTTGGACTGTTTCCAAACAGCTTTACTTTCACATTTGTGAATTCTATTTAAAATAAAAAAAAAACAAATATGCAAAATTGAAATTACTGAATGCAAGTGTTTGCTTAATAAGGCAAAACCATATAATACAATTATTTTATAACCTGCCTTAAGATGCTATCAAGATAAACTTACTCACAGCTGTATATGAGAATACCCTCTAATTATAACTATATACCCCACATCACCTTATATATAAGCTGAACAGTCATCAAACACTCAAAACAAATAAAAAAGCACCGGGTATCCGGTGCATATCGACTGGAAAGCAATATATTTTTACTTATGTTCTCTGTTATATGAAAACCCTAATCTAGCTGTGTAAATATAGCCCGTAGAATATTTTAAAGTTTTCCAAATACGGGTGGTAAAAGCAAGTCGACAGCTGAGAATGCTAGAATATGACATACCCTGTTTGCAATCACTCACTGAACAATCTTTTCTAACATTTGTTTTTCATTCACATTCAACTTCTTTTGGAACAAAGTTTTCCAATATTTTAAGTAAACTTGAACCAGCGATACTTTGTCATCATATTGACCACATGCATATATTTATAATACCCTTTTTCGCTATGCGTATAGGGTATGTAAAAAAGCAAATACAGTTGGTGCTTTATTTGTCATCAACCTGTATTATTTGCAAGCACACATGCATACACATTTTACCCATATGGATACAGAATGAGTAGGAGTATGTATTAGTCAGTTATAGCAGTGTTAAGTAAACCCATTTGTATGTATTACATAGTATATAGTCGCAAGGCCCATGAATGTAGCACAGTAATGACAACCGACCGACAGCTCATTGTGAAAACCGAATCAATACAAAACAAAAATGATTGTCAATCGAACAATAATTGGATATTGCTTGGCTACTTTATCAATGCGAACGACAAGTAGCATGAACTAAACAACAATCTAATGATCAAATATGAATACAAGTGCAACAAATTAAAAACTTTGATAATTTCAACCAATTTCTTATGCATCTCCCTTCAACTTTCTTTGAATCATTGAGTATAAACTTATAAGTGCATAAGAACTTTTGATTCCTCAATTATTCGTTTACCTTGGCAGGTGTGTTTACTATGCATAGGGAAGCAAATAGTCGAACACGTAAAGTAATGACGTCTCGAACAAAGCATATTTGAACAACTATAAATATTTTGAGAGGTGCGAGTATTTATGAACAAACGCACGTTGAAAGCAAAAGTGAAAATAATTAAAATAAATAAGAGGATATTCGAAAGGTCAAATTGGCATCTGATCTGACTAATATTATCTATTATCTTATCTGCCAATTATATACTCATATTTACATATGTATATACGTTTTGCAGTTGACAATGAAATCGCTTTGTTTTTAGAAGCTAAGCGCAATTCTCAAAAGATACTAATTATTGAAGGTATTCAATTGAAACGAAACAAATTAACTAACTGAATATACATATATTATTTTCTCGAAAACTCGTTTTTTATTCCTTATTTAATATTTGAAGCACTAATTTAACTTAATCTGGCTAAGACCTTTTCTTGAATCTGGCTGTAGAATTACTTCAATTTCTTTAGGCATTAAATATATTTTAAATGTCATCATTTTAGAATATTTGAAGAATTTGTAGAGATCTTTCACAGCGCATTTGAACGATGACGTTATTGTTTTTATTTATTTATAAATAACAACATACACTCAGTTTACATATATGTACATGGTACATATTTCGAAATTTGGACGTAACCGATGAAAAAATATTGTACAAATGAATAAATAAATTTAAGCACACAATATGACATTTACTAAATCATTAATTTAACATGCAACATTGCATGTTTGTAGATTTTTGAAGATTATGTATTTTAGTAATTACTTGCACATTTATTCAACAATAAATTAATTAAAAATTTAACGATATAAGTTACTATCTGGATAATATACCTTCGACACTTAATTTTCGTTTATTTTCGAAACAATACATTCTCAACATGTTATTATCGAATTACTAAGAATACTTGGAATCTGGTTGTAATGTGGAGGGAAAATATTTAATTAACCAAAGTTTACAAATTGTTTACAATCAATTGCAATCACAAATTCAACTGAAAGGTGCAACGGCAAATTTGCGAAAAACAACGAAATATATCAAGCAATAGAACGAAAGAAAATTCGTGATAAAGAAGCGGGCAGTGATATTATTTAAAACAGAGACCGCAAAGCAAAACATGAAGAAACTAGTTTGAACAACATTTGTGTACATATACTACATAAATGTATATCTGTGTTTGTACATGAGAGAAACCGCAATTACAATAATAATGCAACAATGGCAATGAAATAAACAGCGAGAAATGCTAACACAATAAAAGAAGGGAGACAGTCATTGTTGTTGGATCTCAATCTGTTGACAACTGAGAGAAGAGAAGAGCTAAGCATACATAGAAGAGACTAGCCGATTGGAGAGAGAGTTTTATTGAGAAGGCGCTAATCCACCGCTAGAGCAACACAATCAGATTTGCACACACCTCGATACACATACAGACATATGTATTAACATTAGACTGGTCATGGTTTTTATCGTACGTGCCACATGTGTACTGTACAACGTGGCGTATGTGGAACGAACGTAAAAGTGCAACTTGTTTAGCAAGTACACATCCATAATCACACAAATAAACATGTACAAGTTAACTTTGGCCTTATAATGTCCTTTAAATTACAGATGTTCTTCTGTGTCGAACTTTCACACTTATTTCGGATAAATCAAAACATATGATGCGGAAACACTAAAAGTCATTGTTCCGATAAAGTATTAAACGCTTTTCCAAATAATTCAGCTAATTTATATTTATACATATGTATGTATTATTCCGAACCAATTTAACGCAAAAAATTTGTTAAGCGACCGAAATGCGGTTTGTCGACTGTGCGCGCGCGTGTTTGACGAGCAACTGAGCAGTTGCCGCATTGATTCACCTGTATGTGCGTGTAAGTCAGAGAGAGCGAGAACTAAACAAACACTCACACACACACATACGCATTTGGAGAGCGATGGCAGGGAAATTTCGCCAAATGAGAGAGATTTCACCACCCACAGTACGAGTACTGGAGAAAAAACAATAATAAATTGAAAGTTATAAAACTCACCATTGCTAGACTCGAATATGAAATAAATATTTTATTTGGAAACACTTTTTTATATCATTTCATACATTTTGCCATCGTTATGTTTATATTTATGTTTGCTCTGTAAGTTAAAAGCTTTTTATATCAGCTAATGTCTACCCAACAGTAGACATTTATTTAGTCTTCGTTTAGTAGCGAGACCTAAAAAATGTAATTACATTTTTAAAATGTAGCTTTCAGCAAGGAAAAATTAATAAAAATAAAAAAGATATCCGCCCCCGGGTGGACTCGAACCACCAACCTTTCGGTTAACAGCCGAACGCGCTAACCAATTGCGCCACGGAGGCACTTGTTGAGCTGGCAAGCTTAACACCATTTAGTATTGTGTCTGAAAAACAATAGCATTAAATTTAAACCCAATGCTAACTATATTCATGTAATAAAATACACTAATACGATTTCATAGATATAGAATTGGTATTTATATTTTAAAATAAATTATATTCATAGGTTTTAGCTTTATGAAATAAAAAAATTATTGTCAGAAGTGGGATTCGAACCCACGCCCTCAGAGAGGACCAGAACGCTCATACAAACCCCTGTTAAAGAGGCAAGATTTATCATCTTGAGTCTGGCGCCTTAGACCGCTCGGCCATCCTGACACATGGAAGTTGCTCGCCGAATATACATGTTATGTTAAAGTTAGTTAACGAAGTGTAAAATAACTAATGAGTAAACAGAATATTTTGTCTCTTAATAGTCAAATGAGAACATAATTAATCGAACAGTTGAAAAATAAATAAAATGTATTCAGTAAAATATTATTTTGTTCTTTGTCAAGTAATGACTAAACCAAATATTTTGTATCTTATTATAATGTACATAATAATATTTGAATAGTTTAATTAGAAATGAATAAATTTAGTTCAGTCACAAAAATATTATTCTGTTCATTTGTCAAAAGAATTCTGATTGCTGAAAAAGTCTTATGCCGCTTTTGTCAGCGTCGAACCACAGGCCCATTAGCTCAGCTGGTTAGAGCGTCGTGCTAATAACGCGAAGGTCGCGGGTTCGATCCCCTCATGGGCCATGAAAAACTTTTTTGATTTACTTTTTTTTTTTATTTAATCAATTTGCAGTACATTAAATACTTATTAGGACATTTGGAAAGTGTCTTTTAACTAACACCTAAGTAGCAAATTAAATTTTCATTGATTTTTGAGCGGCAAAATAACTGACAACGGCCCAAGCACGCTAGAATACGAAGTCGTTAATTAACTTTTAGCACTTTCAGCAAGGATGTAAGACGGACACGGAACATTTAGCCTAAAAAGCTTTTTGCAATGAGTGAAAAATGTCAACGTGTCCAGGCCCAATCACAACATGTATTATTCTTTCATGCCGAGCACATTAGGATATCAGGTCTCTGTCCCGCTCCCAACCCTTGTGATGATGTCATGAGAAAGAAGTAAAAGAAATCCAAGTTAGTACGTTTATGTTGAGACATTGATGATCTCAGTGGTGAACACTTTATTGCGACCCAGTTGAGCACAATTGGCATTTAATTCTTTATCTTGGAGATTGAATTGCCTGAAGTTAAAAGCTTTTGTCTAATGTCTTTGCCATTTAAGTGTTATCAAAGGGGCTACCTAATGCGCTAGATAAAATCAGATGTTAGCTTGCAATAATATTAAATCAATGGAAAACTTAGTTGCATAACAGGTAATTTTAAACATAGCTTACAGTGAGTTTAGTGTCTTTCAAAAACATTTAGTATACCATAGCAATCAATTTCTACAACTTATGTAAATATTTTATATATTAAAATAAAAGTGCAACTATATTTTTTAAAATGAATTCAATCAAAACCCATCATCTAAAACCCATTCTAATCCGTAAGGATAATGGTGATGATAAGAGCAACAGAAATCAGCCGAAAAAGCGAGTGACTTTCAAACAGTGCGTGGAGTATCTACCGGATTGTCCGGATATTGAAATGGATGAAATGTATTTGGTAACCATTTTGCACTATATTCTTATTATCTATTGAATTCCTAATTCAATTATTTGCCATTTCAGCGGCTGGGTGGGGCAGGTGAACCAACATCCCAAGGAAAATAAAAGGATATTAAATATGCAGGACGGAAAAGATGTTGAGTTCTCAAGTTTATTTTATTTTACGATTATGTTAAAAGATGAATGTGTTAGTTGATGGCGTAATCCACAAGTCAGCAAGCTATTTGCCATTTGCCCGTTTTACCATTTCAGCCCAAAAGCAAACAGTTAACAACACAGTTTGCCGGAAGCTGAAAATGTCCTTATTTAAGTGACGATGACATTTGACAACCTTCTCTACCAACAAGTTTTGCAAGTTCCTGTTACCTTTCAGAAGACAACGGATACAGAAAGAAAAGCAATAAATATGGAAAAGGTGTGGATCGGTTGGACTTACATAATATAGAAAATACTAGCTGTTGTTTATATATAACTGTATTCAAGTTTTATATATTTCCAATTTTAAATTAAATAATAGATCCACGCGCTTTACTGATATGCATTGAAACGATTGTTCTTTATACTTTGTACCTGCAAGGGAATTATAGCTTTATAATAAATATATATATTCTTGATAAGAAATATAAATAGACCATAATTCAGTTTATCCATGCGACTCTTTGTCTTGACTTGTTATGGCAAAAGGTAACATCAAAATATTTGATAAAAAGAGATCAAGCAATATGATATTTTAAAAGTGCACATATATTTTTTCTTGCTATTTATCTAGCATAAAAATTTCATAAGAGTCGAAGAATCAACATAGGTACAAGTTATTTCCCAAACAGTTTTCCATAATACGCAGAACACCAAGTTTACCGCATATTTAAGTACATCTCCCAGTCCAAAAAATCTGGACTTTAACGTTCCGACGCTTTTGTAATATTTACAATAGGCAAAACCCAAACAATGGATTAAGTATGGTCATTAAATCAAAAGATAGTGAAATTATCTGACAAACAATGATTGCGGTCATTCAAATAGAATAACTAACAAACGTCAGTACGTCTGCGATTAAAGACATCCTGAAATAAATTTAAAAAAAAATCCTATAGATATTTAAATGGACATAAGAGACATGTGCAGCCTGTGTGATTTATGAGCGATTATCACTTTAGTTTCAAGTGGAAGACTTAATCAGCTACCACTTTATAAATTTACAATGGATCATGTGTATAGAAAGAAATTTTCACCTGTTCTACCAGCTGCACTTCTCTATATAAGGCGAATCCCTAGTTTATTCTGTTATAGCACTCCCAAGTGTCGCAGCGAAATAATAAAAAATGTTCGGAACGACTATTATAATAATCTTGGGTCTCATGGCAACTGCCAACTGTGCTGTGATACCCAATGGACTAATTGCGCAGCGGAATGTGGATAAGGATTTGGACCTGAATCTGGATGGTCGCATTGTGGGTGGATCGCCAACAACGATCAGTTCGTATCCCTGGCAAGTGTCGCTGCAACGCTCTGGAGTCCATTTCTGTGGAGGAAGCGTCATCAGTTCAACCATGGTGGTGACTGCTGCCCATTGTTTGCTCAAGGTGACGGTATCAACGCTGAGAATTCGCGCTGGATCCACGTATCGATCACTTGGTGGAGTTATCAGCAATGCAGCATCATTCACGACACACGAAGGATACAGCACCAGCACCAAGATCAACGACATTGGCGTGGTGCGGCTAAGGACCAAGCTGACTCTGGGCACCAACATCAAAGCCATCCAATTGGCAACAGTCACACCACAACATGGATCGTCTGCCAGCTGCTCTGGATGGGGTACCAAATCATACAATGCCAACTCTTTCTCGGCCCAACTCTTGTACATCGACACTCGCATTGTGGGACGCACGGAGTGTGGCAGTTCCAGTTATAGTTACGGCTCTAAAATCCGGGAGACCATGATCTGTGCGGCGGCCAGCAATAAGGATGCGTGTCAAGGGGACTCGGGTGGACCGCTTGTGTCAGGCGGCAAACTTGTCGGAATCGTTTCCTGGGGCACAAATTGCGCATTAGCCAAATATCCAGGCGTCTATGCAAATGTGGCTGATCTCCGGGATTGGGTATTGAATCAAATGTAATTTTATAGAGTCAAGATCAACCTTGATGTGGAATTTACCTTGACTGCCTGTTGTAAGGCGGGATCATGGAAACCCGGAGAGCTGTAGCTTTGACTCTTATCAAAAGCCACGCCCTTAACTAAGTTAATATTAGCATAGCAAAAGTGTAAAACTCATTACTTTTTGATTCATCTCCTATGGAAATACTCATATTACTCATGGAAATACCCAAATGGCACTTTGAGTAATGTGAAAATAAATATAAAAAATAAACATATTAAACACATGAACATTTCACTCACTTTTACAGCAGTAATATTCAGTTTCTTAATTAAAGAAATTTAGTAATAGAAAGATTTCCAAAACATATTCATCCATTGTGTTACAATGTTATATTTATGTGTATTTCTAAAGATTATTTTAAGCCATACAGAAGAAAACTACAACCTTCTCTACAGCAGCTAATATCAGTATCTGAGCTGAGGAATTTTCCTAATTGAACACCTACCAAAGTTTTCAAAAAATCTTTTCTTCCATTGTGTGACTTTAACTCTAAGCCATACAGATGAAAACTTCACTCTCTTTTACATCAGCAAATTCCCCATGTTAATTTCAGCATCTAAGCTGAGGAATTTTATTAATAGAAATGAATCTGACACTTGAACCTAACTCACCTTCATATTCCTTGCGTTTACGGCGTAGAAATGAGGTTGTCATGCGAATGCCGCGTGCTGCATTGGATAATATGGAACCTTTGGAGTCCTTGCGATTACGTGACTTTTGCCTGGAGCTATTGTCAGCACCAATCGGTTGACAGGAGGAGAGTGTGCCGGCCACCGAATCGGATTGCGGTGTTACGGGCGTATTCGGTGTATCGGAATCGATGAATCCGAGATTACTATTGGCACTGTTCAGGTGTATGCTCGTATGACTGAGGACAGGCAGCTTGCCACTTAAGGACGCCGCCAGCTGCTCATCCAGGCCATTGCTAGAATCATGTGTGAGATGCTCCAAGGACTCAAAGTCTCGATTCACAGCCGGTGGCATCGAGTGTCGGAACCAGGACTCCTGACGATGCTGAGCAGCCCGTTGCTGTCGCCGTCGCTGGCTGGCGATGCTGGGATTGCAGCTAGAGGTCGTATTGGTTCTGTTGAGTTCGATCGAGATCGTATTGCTCTGCCGGCTGGGATCTGGACTGGACATGTTGTGTAGTGTTTGTGGAGATAGTTAAGGCACTTGATCAAATTCACTTTGGTGTTTTACTATTTTACTTTTTTTTGCTTATCAAGCATTCGTTTTAGGTAAACATTATAAATACAATGATTTTGCAAGGCACCTTTTTATATTTATTTATTTATTTGTTGTTATATAATATCAGTTATGTAAGGTCTTTAACCTCTGTGGGTGTGTGGGGCATCTCATTTTTAGAAATATTCATTTAAAACGACTTGAAAATAACCTTGAACATATTGTCTGACAGGTGATGAGAACTAAACCAACTGACAGCCCAATGGCGCCCCCTTAAACGCCGTCCATGACTAATATTTTGAATAAGAGCAATGTCTACTTTCAACAACTTGCACAAAACATCAAAAATTCATTATCCACATAGTAGTTGTTCCCGTCACGCACATGCATTTTAAAAATACTATGTATGAATGCAGTATCTGTTTTTGGGAAACGAAATAGACTATTATTTGGTAATCCACTTTTTAGACAGCTAACTCGGTGGATATGTAGGTAATTCCCCTCCTGATGTGTTCCCACAATCCAATCGAATTTATAGTTTTAGGTAAATTCACAAATTTAAAGTCTGAAAGCCTTCAAATTATCGAACTGATTGTAGTTAGCGGGTTCGCAGAAGGTTGTTCACACACCCAACTTCATTGCCAAGTTGGCTCCGTAGTGTCTAAAGATACAGATACACAGATACACAGATATTTCAATACAACTTTTGTTGACACACACTACAAAAACAATGGGACAAGTTGTAACTTTACGGGATTCATAACTAATAAATTGGGATGCGTCGGGATTATCGCGTTTCATTTGGTGGCACAACTTGTATATTCGATAATAACCACGCGCAAAACGGTTGAAAATGCGTCCGCAACGTGTAAAAGCCAAAAGCCAACTGTGGACAGTCCACACGAAAGGACATCGGCAAAGCACTGCTAGTCAATATTTCGTCCTTCGGACCATTTACGAAGCTCACAACTGAAAGTTGTCATCTGCGACGAGCTGGAGCGAAGTTGAGCTACGATTAAATGAAATACACGCGACGCACACAGATGGTCTTGTTGAGAAGATACTCGTACAATACAATCATCTTATTCCATGAAAAGCAAACATAAACAAATTGATTCATTGTTTCCATTCAATGTTAAGTCGATATGCAGCTGGTAACAACAACAAAATATATATTTAACAACATTAATTTCTCTCATACATTAATATCTTGTATCTCTTTAAATACAATTTCCTCCCCCAATTGAATTCAGCTTTTCACTTTTCCCTTCGAAATATGTTCGAGTTTAAGCAAGCCACATCCACCGAGGCCCATTAGCTCAGCTGGTTAGAGCGTCGTGCTAATAACGCGAAGGTCGCGGGTTCGATCCCCCCATGGGCCAGAAGTAACTTTTTTTTTATAAATTTTACACTTTGCCAATTTATTTATTTTATCTAGAAAAATTACACGGTATGAATATTAAATAAACAAAGAGCCCATTATATAGCAGTGAAGACATTAAAGTGAATGTCTCTGATTGTACACATTAAGCATACCTACACACACACGTATGTGTTCAACTCTTGCTCATTTTATTTGCCGCTAAACAATCTTATCACAAAATGTACTAAGTAATACTACACAGTTGTATTATTAAGACATTTTTAAAATGACACACCATCTATTTCAACAATTTTTTAACAAAAATGTCAATAGTGTGTCGATTTCCATTCAAATGATTCTATGAATCACATAAACAAAATTATACCGCTCTCACACATTGATCCACCATAGAAATTATTTAAATATTTACTCACGAGTGTGCAAAAGAGCGGAAAATTCATTACGGGAACGGCGTTGTTGGTCTTGTGAAGTTGTGGAATTCACATCCTCCTCTTGTAGTTGATAACGAGACACCATGTGTATATCGTTTTTTTGTTCAAATTTCGGTAAAGGATTCGCGCAACTGGTGAGCACAAAAACACTAACAAACAGAATCACGCTCAGTGTTGGCGAAGTTTGAAACTAATATCATTATTGTACAAGCTCTATGTAAAGCCCTTTAAGCAGTTACTATCTCACAAATCATATACATTTGTGTATAGTTAGTTATAGCTGCAAAATTGTAAAATTGATAAGCGAAAACAAAAGCGAAACAAACGCACACGTTCATGTATGTAAACAGACACACACTCACACACACAAACACATTCAACCGTAAGAAGCAGAAGCCTTTTTAACATTTCGGCAAACTGTTATTAACAGCGGGTCAAAACCAATTCTATAATAGCAAACTAAGAGAAATTTAATATAAAATATGATACAAAATGGTATAAATATTTAAATGGTATTTTATTATTTTTTTTATCTCATAGTTACAATAAAAACAGCGATTTAAGTTAAATTTGAATTTAACAGTTGATTATTGGCTCCAATCCAGGGCTTCCAAAATTTATTTAACACGGCCGTAACAGACACAGCTGCTCTTAGCATAGTAGTTTATAAATTTATGTATTTTTGTAATCATCATAAAATTTGGTCTGAGTCAATTGTGGTCAAGTAAATCAATCAAAAATATACTGTGCTGAATAAAAAAATATCTAACAGTTACAAGAAACCTTACAAGTGGCATATTAGGAGGGCTGCGCATACATCTATCTGGCAACGCCAAAAAATGCGAAGAATGCGCCATATTTAAATGTGTGCGCTGAATAAGTATTATATTATATTTTTTCTTTACAACTTTATAACATCTGACCCAACTTTCAAACTGATCATGGTTTTGTCTTCAAAATCAACCCAATTAATATTGTAAATAAAATTTACAGTTGGATTCCTATCCAAAAAATTCAAATCAACAGAAACGCATTATTTAAAACAAACTATAAATGTAATTTTTATTTATATCTTATTCATTGTACAAAACTTAAGACTAAGGATCTTTTTGAAAGCATGTTTTTGGAGGTTTTACATTCATAATTGTACAGCGAAAACATATTTGAGGTCGAGTATATTATAAAATTATTTCAATGTCCGTTCCGATTGTCAACTGAAAGCGGTAATTCATGACGAATTCGGGAAATAAATAAAGAGTATTAAGAAAATTGTTTCAAGCAAAATAAGTAGTAGGTTAATCTCATATTATTGTTAACTTGATATGGCAAGATGGCACTCAGTTTTAGTTTTTAAAAGAGTTATTACTAAGGAGCAAATGTGTACATGCATAGATACATAGTTATTTATACTGTTCAGTAATGTTAGTAATATGCTTACTACTATGTATTTTTAAGTCATTCAATATGAACGAAGGTTTCTGGTTAAAATATTACCAGTTAGGTAGTAGATGTCATTACATTAGGAGGGTGTAGATAAACTTGCATTTATTATACATATTTGATTTAATTTTATACAGTCTTTAGAAAATGCAAGTAGTAATTTGTAGTTAAAACAGGTTAAGTGCCTTTTATATTAGGTGATTTACAAAGAACATTAAGGGAAACAATAATTAGAAAATATAAGTAAAAAGTAAAATTGTGACATATTAACAAAATGGTTGCCAATTTGTGGACCCATTTCATAATGATGATGATGATGAAGATGACGAGATGTTGTAATCAAACCAATTGTTATAATACATTCTCCATATTAGATCGAACATTTCGCAGTACAGTGTGGGTTTTAAGTATTTGATTCTTGATGTCTTTTTCAACTTGTGCTTTAGCTTTGTTAACATCACGCAACTTTTCATAGGTGTCTTCAAAGGCTCGTTTGGTGCGTATTAATTTTCGCCGCAATTCGGCCATTTCTTGCTCTACCTTTTCACAGTCGTGTATTTTAGTTTGTCCAGTAGATGATGATGCACCAGCCTCTGTGTTTGGAGAAGTATCTGATAGAAGAGAAATACATACATATATCAAATATCAATTCGTTTTAGGAATGTATAAATTATTCAAATTGACAACTTGACTCAACAAATAAATCAATTAAATTGAGCGCATTCAAACTCGATATATCGTTATTAATTGGAGTTATATCGAGAACTCGATTCATTTTTTATTTCGATTTGTTTTACTGCTTGAACATACTTCACTAGTATAAATAGCTTACCGTCTTTTGTGCCCACATTATCTGAATTTTGACCGGTAAGCTCCACAGTCTTAAGTAAGGTACGCTGGGCATTTGAAAGCTCTACGCTCATGACTCGGCCCACATCACTCTCAATGCCCAAGTCCGGTGAGGGATTGTTGATCCTTCCACCAGCTGTTGAGCTAGATGGTGCATTGGCTCTTTTGTTGGCCATCTTCAGTGGAACCTCTTCGGACGTGTAGCCGGACTGTGAGACATCGCTGCTGTTAATACGACTAGGTTGTGGATATTGGTGCTGCTGCAGCTGCATCTGTCTTTGCTCGTCCTGCAGTTGTGCCAGCTGCACCTTCATTTCCTCCAACCGTTTCTCCACCTGCAATTTATCATTATACGCTTTGGTGCGCTCCATGATCGCTTTGGAAGCCTGCAAAGTGCTTTCGTCCACTTCCTTTTTGAGGGAACGCGCAGCCAGTTCATTTTCTACAAGCGTCTGTTTAAGTTCCTTTTCGCTTTCTTGGTAGAATTCCAATGAACGTTGCAATTCCAGAAGCTGTGCCTTGACCTCCTCGTGCTTGGTCAGTGCAACCCAGTCACGAGCCAACGCTTCTTGTTGCTGACGAGCCTGCTCCTCCAAACGCTGCGATGCCTCTAGTTTAATTTGCATTAATTCGGCGTGCGCCTCATCAAGATTTGCTGTATACTGTTCTTCCATTTCCTCAATTTTCTTCTGCGCTTCCTTTAGTTCAATTTCAGTTATTTGTGCATCGGCGAGCAGAGAATTGTGTGCCAATTGCTGCTGCTCAATCTGTTGGGTTTTCAATTCAATAAGACGCTGCAGCTCGGCCATTTCGTTATCATCCTGTGTGCCAATCGCTTGCAGATCAGCAACTAATGCCTCGTTTTGGGTTCGGAGTTGTTCCAGCTGTTGAGACAGCTCAATTACTTGCAATTGTTCCTGCTTCAAACGATTGTCGGCATCAACCAATTGACATTGCACATGCAATATGCGTTCATCTCTCTGAGCTATCAAGGACTCCAGTTGAGAAATACGTTCGCTGTTGCGACCTCGCTCCTGCTTTAGAGAATTGGTTGAACACCCGTGTCCTTCACTGTCCGATTCGCTGTGACGTTGTTCACCGCATACAAAGCTGCTGGACGTATCCTCCAGACCAATGCGTGCCAAGGAAACCTTACGGTCTGGCTCTGACCACGCCTCTGACTCGCTCTGATTGTCCAGCTGGGGTTGTTGTGGCAATGGCAGCGAGCGTCGCTCCTTGCGCAGCTGTCCATCTGATTTGAGAGCCTTGTTCTCCATCTTAATTGAAGTTCCAGCAGCAGCAGCAGCTGCGTTGGCCGCCGCATGTATCTCCTCGTGTGAATTGTACGTATTGTTGCATTCTGCATCTTGCTCGGTGTACAAAATCTCCGAGAGTTTGCTCAGCTGTGCCAGACTTTGGTCGGCCAGTGAAACGCCTGTTACGGACAGAGTCATATTAAGGCTCTTGGACAAGTCCAAGCTACGGTCGATAGCACGACGCATCGCGTGTCGTCGATCGGCAGCCAAAACGCCCAGCACATCCTTGTGCTTCAGCAGCGAGTTAAGGAATCCAGCCAGCTCTTCCAATCGATTCGTTAGAACGCCGCAGACATCGGCGCATTCGAGACGCCACTTGTTGGCGCTTTCCACATCACATTGCATGGCGTGGAGATCGTGGCGCAGTTGTGTAACTAATGCACCATTTTGTTGCACCTCATTTAGGCGATGCAGCAGAACGTCGACCTTTCGCTGCAACAATTTGTTGCGCTTCACAGCTTTCACGTAATCAGCCTCCGTAAAGGATTGCTGCAAGTCAGCCCCTGTGGCCGAATCATCGCCAGAATGCTCCACTGAATTCTGATTGCTAACAAGTTTGGTCAGACGCTCCACTTCGCGATTCTTCTCCCACAGCTCTCTGTTAACGAGATTCTGCAAATTGGCGGTCTTCTTCTTAACCTCCGCCTTTAGCTTCTCAATGAGCTCGTCCTGTTCGGCAATCTGCTGTTCATAGCGTTGCTTCATGCTGGGCGAAATGTCCTTTGCCTCAGTATCGCTCAGCGAATGACGCGGAGTGGCTGGAGAAGTCGTCGCCTTGGCCTCGTCATTCTAGAATATAAATAAATACAATCTAAATAAGGATTTCCATTTGGTATGGGGAATATACTCATTTACCGACTGCGTCTGTTTGATACGCTTGATTTCCTTTTCCTGGCTGTTGACCTTTTGCATCAGCTTCTGAATCGTGCGACAAGCTTTCTCATGAACTCGCTCGCGCTCAGCCAATTTCTCCTGGGCATCCTGCAGCTCGCAGATTTGATCGGCCAATTGTGTGCGCAGCTGAGGTTGAGTCTAAAATAATATAAAAAAAGACCAATGGGTCAGCTATAAAGAATACTTTATTTGCGTTAATAAAAACAACAAATCTGTTCTGTCGAAATGCGTCCACTATTTTTTTCATTTATTTCCATTTACATTAATAACGATTAATTTTTGCGCATGAACTACCAAAAAAAAAAAAAGAATTTCTTACGACCCTCGATGCTAATGATATTTAACCAAACTGCAAAACGAAGAAAGGTATATACATATATAAAGATATATATATATATATTTATGCCATCATCTGGTAAGGAATAGAGCAATGTCGCACACCTGCGCCACGCTGCATTTCGGAGTGCATCTGTTCAGACACGGAGGCGCATTGATGCGCCTCTGTCTGGAAACACAGGATGGCGCATCGATGAGACAGTGTCTGCTATTTGATTGTGATTGTGATTCTGATTGATTGGACATCAGTTGGTATGCGGCGAGTACCAGCGGCATAGCAATTGACGCAGTCCAGTGAATGGCGGAAGGGAATGATTGTGAAAAGCCGTGCTTGGCGCAGCCACGGACAACGGCACTGTCGGCGCCTTGCAATGCTGTGGATAAGTTAACAGAAAATTTGTTTAATTGTTGTTCCATTTACAAGAGATTATCGACATCACCTCCGGCAGGGAAAACTTAAATTTCTTGTCCGGTGTGAGCAGTGGAAAACCTCGGGAATCAAAGAATATGCTGCTCGCTGAAAATATGGAGCGTGGCGTAAACTGAAAATCACGAATCGTATCAAAACGTATGGGATGAACCACGGCAATCCGATCCAAACACTGCAGATTATCGTTATGCTGCAATTGCTTGCTCAGATCCTGAAAGAATTGCTTCTCTCGTCGCACTAAATTAACTTCGCAACATTGCTTGTTAATAACACTTTCATATTCAATCATACGAAAGAAGAGGCGTCTATGAGCGCGATCCTTTTCACAGTTCAAGTCCTTTTTTGAACGACAATATATATATAGAGAGGCTCGGTCTCTATCTACATGTTTGCATTACAAAATACTCACTTCAATATGTTTTATGGTCATTTTTTGTACATCCAATATATTAACAGCCTCGCCTATCCATTTATTCTGACGCTGCACCTCGTGCTCGGCGGCACTCAGATTACTAAGTAAACGGCGATTCTCGGTTAAAGTGGCACTTAATTCCATCTTTTGACGATTTATCGTTTGCTAAAGGTTTCAGTTCAAACTACGTATCAGTCTTAACAGTCCCCGAGTTCAATTCGACTCGACAAATAATTGATGAAATGCAAATATGGAAATGAAACTTACACTTGCTACGGCATCAGCTTCTGCTTCCCTTTCAAGCTGCTCCACCAGTTCGGCATTTTTAATAGCAAGCTCCTCAATCTTCGCCTCACACGCGACCAGGGTCTCCTGTCGATCGGCTAGAGTGTTTTCCATTATCTCCAGTTGTCTATCCGACTCTCTCTGCCTCAAATCGGCCTCCCGCAGGTCATTCTCCAATTTAAGCACCTAGACAAAAGTTGTCACCATATGTAATGTGAAAGTAGAGATTATATTTGTTTTTTGTTGAGCAAACCTCAGCTTCCAGGCCTTTTAATTTCTCGCCGGCTAGGGCATCCAAGGATCTTCTAGTTGCTCTCTGCTTTGCGTTTGACTATAAGAAGTGAATCGTTAAGAGATACAACAAGTGATTAAGTGTATTAATAATTATGCGCTTACCTCTAACTGATGTATATATTGTTGCATTTGTTCAATCATTGTTTGACTTTCGATGTCTGATTTCTTTTGCACTTCCTCGTGCTGTGTAATAGCGCGGGCCGCATCCTTCAATAGTTCCGTCTTCTCATCGACCCTCTTTCGCAGAATTTCGATCTCGATTTTAGAATCGATCAATTGTTTGGACAACGACTCGTCCGCATTTTTGCCGCGTGCGCCTTGCTGACTCTCCTCCATGAAGTAAATGCGCAGCTTCAAATTGAAGTTCTCTTTGCGAAGCGTTGACATCTGCTCTTCCAGATCCCGCATGGAGCGTCCCTGCATCGGCGAATGTATACCTCCCGGCACACGTCCAGCATCGAAACTGGTATCTGTTTGAAGAAAAATAAAGATAATCCATTAGATGGATTAGTTAAATTTGCAAGAATCTAATGCTCAAACCTGTGAGACCTGCGGACGTCCGCGGTGACATTGTTGACCGTAAGCCATTTTTGCCCATGTTGGCAATTAGTAAAAAATATAAAAAAGTAAACTGAGTGATTGATTGGCATATAATTACTAGTGACGAGTGTGTTGCCAAACTAAACTTTATCCAAACATATCTGAATGTGACACAACAGTCACAGATAAACTGATCGGACAAATCTAAGCTATCTGAAAACTAACTCAAATTGAAATTTATCAGGTTGCATGTTTTACAAGAATCTATAACGTATTGTAATTAAATTAGATTGGTCAAAAATTCAGTTTTCATTTAATTATTTAATTTTGAATATTTACTTTGATTTTGCCGACTGTTCTTAGTCGTCTTATAATAAATTCATAGAATCTACTCGAAAACCTATTAATCTATTTATCACATTATTTAATAAATCGTTCTTATTTTACTTACATGAATTTTCCATGGTAACATCTTGAAGACCACCGGGACTTGTGCTGCAAAGAAAGCGATAAAAATAAATTTAGCGATAGAAATTAACGGATTTGAAGTTCACAGTATGAAATTAAAAATGAATAACCTTTTTTCAAGCTAAGTTTAATTTTATATTTTTTAAATGAGTATTGACATCATTAAATAGACATTAAACATTACGCAGACTAATATAAAAATTATGCGTAGCCGATAATCGGAAACCAAAATGAGAATTTAACCGAAACCGCAACTCAAATCGATATTAGTTTCGGGTTACTACTCTGAATAACACACACATTACTCGTTTTAAATTCTCTATTTATACTTTAATCCGGTACAATTATGCATAATAAAATTACAATTGGCAGTGATATCATAGTAATAACAATTATAATTATAATCTCAATCCATTTCCTTGTCGATAGTCGTAGTCTCGAGGCTTATATCAGTGACTGATTCCGTTGTCATCTCCGGAAATTCAGACTCCGTTGACATCTCCGGGAGCTCAAAAGAGTTTGTTGTGCTGTTTTGTTGTTGAAAGCACTCGTCGGGGTCCGTTAGTGTGCCGTTGCAGAACTCCGGGTAGACAGACCAAGCCGTCCAGCCCTGCTGCTTTCTGATAAGTCGGGCACATCGAACTGCCGGAGTGATATCGTCGCTCAGCAGCTCTGTGCAGTTGATGTTACACCCGTTGAAGGCGTAGAAAGGCGTTTCTGTGGGCGGGGCACACCAGAATCGATCGCTGATCTGAAAGAGGCCATAGTCCTTGGAGCCATCCGTGTTGGCCTGGCCGACAACATGAGTGTTGAAGCGACTCTCAAATTTGGCTATACAAAGCCATTTGGATAGTTCCGCTTTCGGCACGTCCAATATATAAAGTTGGCCAGCCAATTCACAGGGACTTAAACGTATGCCCAATAACGGCGATAACACTGACAGGCCCAAGCATATTCCCAAAGCGATATTGTACATCGTACTAATTTACAATATGAGCGGCAGTGAAGCAGCTTGCTTTAACCACGATTCAAATGAGAAGCCATCGATTCAGCTGTGAGCTAACGCAGCTCCAGTCGCATAGCTCAACTACACGCCACGGAGTAGAGATGGGCACAATCAACGGAATCAGCACAAAACACGCAAATTATGATAGACACGAAACATATATAGTTTGTCAAGTAATTGTATTTGCTGATTAATCGATGAAAATTTTAATATAATATTTATTGTTTGCTTTTTTACGATCATCGTGATCATTAGACGCTCCTCTCTAGTCCGGAGGTCAATTTAAACAGGTTTGAATTGTTTAATATGTTGTTTCTAACACCTATAATTAACTAGTAGTTTATCCACATGGTTTATCGTGATGCCTTCAACTGTTGAACTGTTCAATGACAGAATTGAACTTATTCAACAATATTTATCAAAGTTAATCGGAAATCTTGTAGAAAGGGCCCTTTATCTTTATCTAAGAATTAAAGTTATGAATAAATTTTCCTAACTAAATAAATAGTTACCATAGTTTATATGTTTAATCTCTGCTTTTATTCATCTTTTTTTCCTTTTCCCATATCCACATAATTTAAGAACTTACGTTTTTTTAATGGATTTCAACTAGTTTGACTAACATTTTTCTATTCCAAAAATTCAATTCTAAATCATGCCTTAAAAAAATTCGACGTTTTTTACAGTCAATTGTAATTATAAATGTTTATAGCGCACACACACATACACTCACATAGTAACAAAAATTTAAAATTCGGTTTTTGATTTAGTGAAGCGTAAAAACGATTGAACAAAACCGTAGATATAGACACACCTAGATTCCCCCAATTAAATGGAACTTTAATGCCATTCCAAGTAACCAGAGTTTAAACATGTATGGATATGGTTCTATTTGAACCACATAGAAAATGGACCACATAATAAAAGTTGTATACTATGTATATAATTCGAAAATACATCTTGAAACTTATAAAAAAGAAACTTACCATAATGTGGAGCCAGCTCCACTGCAAATTGAATATCGTTTGTACGGCGTCCGAGGGGAGTCATTTGAGTTGTTCAAAGATGTCGAACGAAATATGCCCGCCATTATATATTTATTTTTTAGATAATTAGTTTATTATGACATTAACACAGCTTCACCTTTTTTTAGGTATTGTTCACTCCAGTACATTTATTATACTGACGACGATATAAATACAAATTGTTTAATTAAATTGATCGCATGCGTCACGTCTTTTGTTGTTTGTTGCTGTTGTTGTTGTTGTTGAGCTTATCCTAAATAACTTGCGGCACAGCAGTCTAAGTATAAATGCAACTTCATTGCAGGTATAAGTACATGTACTTTAAGGTTACATACATAAATACATCCACAAACGTATGTACGTCCGATACTTCGCGTCGTCTGACTCATGACTCATTGTTGGTGGGGAAATGTCCCCAAAATAATTGCACATCAGCGCCCAAGGAGCAAAGCACTCTTCACTCTATGTACATATGTACGAGATATGTTTAGATGCTGTTTTTGAGGGCATCTCTGTGCTGAATCTGAGATGCGTTTTGCTGTCGGCTAAACAACCCGGCACCGCTCCTGTCCCCCGGCCGACAGACGACGACGACGTCGACACATGTGGGCCATGCATTTTGGCGCTCTTCACGTGAGGCTGCTTTATTACACCGCACGTCGAAATTATTTTGGGAAATGAGCAAAAACACAATTACAAAAATATAATCATATGCAACTGTCTCACGTCTAACAACTTTGGCCATTTCTGTCTGCCTGCCTGGGCAACAATTGTTAATGCTTTGTTATTGCACAGCAATTTGTTTTGACTCAATTCCTTCCCTCCCATAGCTATGGTTACTACGCGACACCTAAAAATCAATGGGTATACATAGAAAAGGACTCAACTCGCCTTTCAGGTACAACAGGTGTCGTCTGATGAACCACAGAAGATTGAAATATCTTGAAGTGTCCCCTAGAAATTGAATACCTTGAAATTATATTTTGAATTATTCTAGTTTTTATAAAGATTAGAAAAGTTTCAGTGGAATTCCACTAAGGACAAAAAGATCATTCTAAATATTAAAATAGCTTTTTTATGGAATTTCCCAAAATTGGAATAGGATTCGAATAGTATACAATATTGTAAAACAATCTATATTATTATTATTAATTTGCAGATATTACATCTGTATTTTTCCATTGTTTCCCGTAGAAACCCGTTAATTACCTGTAGGTGCAAGAGCATTCATGCACAGGTAATTCACACTACCTGAGATACCTGCACACAGTAGCTCTCAGCTGATTTGATCCACTACTCTTAAGCCTTACAAATTATAAATTCATTTAATCTTTAATCATAAATATAGAATTTAAACGCAGTTTTGTTAGTTAAAGTTTAAGCTGAAGCACCATATTTGTATTTAGTTTGTGTATGTCTAGGATTTTTCAATTTCAACGCCTGAACTACAACATTTTAAGGCCATGAAACTGATTAATTAACAGCAATCTAGTATAGGCGCCAAATACGCTGGGAATGTTGTTGTCTGTCATTAGTGAAAACACAGCCCCAATTGATTGAGGAAAAACAAAAATGTAAACAAGATACTTGCTCAATACGTTTGCCCATAAATGAAGGCATCTTTTGAAAACTAAACTGAATGCATTTGAAATGAGCGTTGAGTGCACTGAAAGAAAACGGATGTTAATTGCAACGATAAAAGGGGCAGAGTGAAAGAAAAAATAAAAATGCAACAAAAACAACTGTACTACAAGCAACGTAATGCGGTGGTGCTTTAACGATCCATTATAACAACAATCTAGGGGTAACTGCCTAACAAAGGAAAACATCCTAATGTACAAATACATATGTACGTATACATATACATGTACATGTATCTGTTTGTATGTACGTTCTTATCGCTTGAAATTAATCTCTTTCAATGCAATACGCACTCATAAATAGTATTTTATCCAACAAATACATATATTTTCCACTACGTACTATATTTAGACACAGCATCAACAACAACAAAGAGAATCAACAACAGAATGAGGCGCGTAACCGTACACACATACACTTACACTCAAACATTTATATAAGAATATTGTTTCTTTTACACCGTTTGTGTCCTAATCAAGAACATTCATCGAGTTCATTCGATGAAACTCACAAGTTTGCAGTTATAATTCTCACTATTGTCGTAGATGTGTACGTGCACATTGATTTATATATACATATGTCTGTGTGCGTATTTATTTACTTTTGCACGGCCCGCAACGTTATTTAAATATTATGTTGTATGTATATGAATATGTATTGTTTAAATAAATACAAAAAAAAACTGATAGTCATGAGGCGAATCACAATCACAACAAACGAAGCAAAATACGAGTATTCAAAATATTGCTCTTCATTTAATGTCTAATTAAACCGAAAGTCAGAATAGAACTGAAAATGCGCATCAAGATAACGAGAGAAAAACCCAACAGCGTCAACGGCAGCATCATCCAACCATTCATCCGTACGCTCCCGCAAGGAAAACGCGCTCACCACGGCACAAACACTCACACAAATGTGCGACAGATGTGCTTCTCATGTTTTCCGGAGAGTTCAACTCTCTCACCCACCATATGGCTCGTGCTTGTTTCTCTCGCGTTAAATGGGGTGGGTTTATATACTTACGTACATATGTGTGGCTGTATTGCCTCACTAGAGGTGGGGGAGTCAACCCAAGCAAATTGAACCTGCGAGCGAGCTGAGAGAATTTGCCCTGCTAATTGATTGCGATCTTTTGATGTTAAGTCATTTATGCACTTTTCGCTCCGCTTCGAATGGATGAGTATCAGCATAAGTTCTTATCGCTATGTGTGTGTTTTTGAAAGCATAAAAACGAGCTAACGATTCAGTGTTTTTTATAAATTTAGATTTTTGGATGACAGCCAAAGTACGCGATGCACTTGCGAAAGTGCATTACCAAGCAAACTTCAAAGACGCTGCCGTAGTGCACACATAATATGTACATATGTACATACATACATACATTGAATTGCAAAAGGTACAATAAGAAAGATCTTTTACAGTACTCACTCATCTGTATCTATGCGTTTGGACAGCGCCTCAGCTAAAGTTTTCAAGATCCTTGGATCGACTTCAGCAGCTCCGTTTTCGGCCAGAAAACTAGTCATAGTTTCAATCAGAGTAATTTCCTTTATGGACGAGGTGCACATGCCATCACTGTCATGAAAGTCCCGAGGCGTTTGCTTCGACTGATCCTGATCCATTTTCTTATCCTTTACAATATATTAATACTTGAAAACTAGAAGGGAACAGACATGTGTACAATTTAAAGATTCTGCAATTAAGCTACTAATTAAACAATTATACAATTTTAGCGCGCTCTCTCCAGATGTTTTTGGCGTCTATATTAGATATTATCGATAGACTTATCGGCTTACGCCACATTGCTTGCAAATATTCAGTGTGTTGCCAGATATCAAAAGTGGACAAGGTGGCAAGCCCTACATTTACGGAGTGTCCCAAAGAAGAAAACTTGGACCGCGCGGGCAGACTCATCGGTCTATCCCTGGTCTGCAGTCCAAGGAATCGATATCGACATCGATATACAAACACAACTTTTGCAATACGAAAAGTAAATGCAACAGTAAACAAAATAAACAACAAAGCCTGTGACTGACAACAAATCGGAGAGCAAACTTAGAGAAACAAAACTAAACAAAGACGAAAAATGTATATATGTATGTATACATACAGTTGCGCTCATAAAAATAGTAGTACAACACTTCACAACATTAAATATGTTTCGGAATGTCAAATCTTGCAATTTGAACACGTTTTTGCATTTTTCTAAGAATATCATAAAAAGAAAGAAGAGCGGAAAGGTCCCCGTTTGTTTTGCTGTTTGGGTATTGACTGTTCAATAAAATAGTACTGATTGGCGTGAGAGGTTAAAAAACCATTTTAATAATTGATTGGTACAACCAAAAACGACAATAGTAAGTGTAATTTAGTGATGAATACTTTGGTGATTGATGTTCATTGGCTTTCTAACAATTTTTTTATTCTAGTGGGAAGAGGAAAGCATTGCACGGCCGAGAAAAGAGAATTAATAATTAGCCTTAGAGCAAAAGGCAAAACGTACAAAGATATTGAGGATATTGTTGGCTGCACATCTACAATGATACGTAACGCAATTAATTATAAAATAAAGCCAGAAAATCGTGGTGGAATACGTAAAACAAGCGCTGTCGATGATAGACGTATTGTGACTTATAGAGAGATTCAGCCGTCAGCATCATCAAAAGATATCAAAAATAAATTAAAGCTATCGGTCAGTGACGTTACAGTCCGTCGTCGTCTAATTGAGCATAATTTAAACGTCAAATGTCCTATAGAGGGACCCCTTTTAACTCAGGAGCAAGTGGAAGGACGACTAAAATTTGCAAATGCTCATTTGACCTGGCCCGCCGAAAAGTGGCGCAACATATTGTGGACAGGCGCTTGGGAGTATGTACGAAGTCCATCAAAGAAGACAGTTGAACACGATGGCCTTAGTATAATTATATGGGCTTGCTTTTCTTACTATGGAGTTGGTCCTATTCATTTGATAAATGGTACTATGGACAAACATGCTTATGTTGGCATATTAAATAACACAATGCTACCATATGCCAGTTGGGAAATGCCTCTAAAATGGACATTTCAAGAGGAAAACGATCCAAAGCATACGTGCAAGCTCGCCAAAGATTGGTTTGCATCCAAGAAGATCGATGTGATGCAATGGCCATCTCAGTCCCCAGATCTTAATCCGATCGAAAACTTATGGGGAGATGTAAAACGGGTTGTGGCAACTGCAAATCCTTCAAACAATGCAGAGCTTTGGCAAGTGGTTCAGGAAGCATGGTCTCAAATACCATTGAAGCGTTGCCAGGTCCTTATCGATTTCATGTCCCGCCGGTGCGAAGCCGTTTTTAAAAATAATGGATATACATATTCATGTACGTATACAATTCTGTTTATTAAGATGATCTATTTTCTATTGTATTATGTATATTTTTCTTATAGATTCAACAGGCAGTTAACACTTGTTAGACCCACTTCCGTATGTAACTGAATAATGAATATTCGCGCAGTGAACCTTACATGTTTGGGGCTGCCACCCTCCAAAATTTCAACCGTTTGGCAAGCTATATAAATCTGTAACATAATTACATAAATAATAAATATATAGACCATGCCGATAATAATATTATACAAGAACATCGTGCTGACACAAACAGTAAAAAAATTGTATAACAAATAATTGAAATAATTTGGGAAAAATAGCACTGTTATTGGTTATCGATATTTAAAAGTAAAATTCTCATATCGATCAATTTGAAGAACATGTATTTTGAATTCGACTTATTTTTCTTTTAGACTTTAGCTCAATTAGCTATGTATTTCTGAATTAGTCATCTACTTGCACTGCTGACATTAATTATGGAGATTTTTAATAAATTTGAGATAACATAATATTTTAATGTCAACAGTAACATGAAATGTGGCTTACTGTTAACAACAGATGGACAAATGTTAAGTTATTGCCTCTGTTATGTTAAATAACAGTTTTATTTGGAATTTCATTCTTTTTTTCGCCAAGAAGAAGAAAAAAGCGTAAAACCTGCACAAGAATAATATGAAAAAATGAATATAATTGTAAATTAAATTATACATTAAGTGAAAAATCGAAATAGCTACAAATAAAAAGTTTAACTGTCTAGAAATCAAAACGCAAGTCAAAAATCTTCCAGTCAAAGACCAATTCCCATTTGAGATCAGAGTTGCTAATGTCTTCAAAGAGACAAGTTGTAAAAAGTGCAAGCAATTAAAATAATTGCCATAAATAACTAGAATAATGTGTGTGCTACTGAAGAAACGTGCTAAACGGCATAAAATGCGAAAAGCTGTTATCCAATAGAGAAAAATTCCGATACACCACGTCTCCCTCTCTCTGTTCAGCAAGCACCCGCCCGCACCTGACACCTCCTTTACGGTCGTCTGCGCCAAGTCAAATATCCAACATATACAGAACCCTAATTCATAGTGCAAAAAAATGAAACATAAAGCCAACGCACATGCTGCTGTAAACAATTAACGAAGGCGCAGATAACAACAATTAAAATATGTAGCTAATGCAAATATATGTGTATGTACAATATGTAAAAAGAAGCAAATCAAAATCTTATATATACATATATGTATGTATATATTAATATATATATGTAAGAGTATATATATGCGTATACGTGGAGAAATCGCCCAAAAATCGTTCTACCTCACTTTCTGTGCATAAGTGTGTGCGTGTGTGTGTATATATATATGCGCAAGCGAAGTGCGTTGGTTGCTCTCTCGACACGCTCTCGCAACGCGCAAATGAGTGCCAAACAGAACAAGTGCTCCATAAAAGCGGAGAGAGAGATTATAGCGCATGTAGCCTTGATGGAATGTATGAATGAAATTTTGTTCATAGTGCAAAGTGGTTTTTGCAAATTTCATGTCTCAATTCACAACAAAATACAAATAGTTTAATGAAACTTGTGCATCTTCCAGTTGATTATTAAATGCAAAGTGACTGTTGTTTTTAATCTAAAGTAATACGAGTTTCTATATAACTGTATTGTTGTTGTTTTTACAGGGACTGAGACACGCTCTCAGTTTTCAATACAGGCTCAGGCCTTGCGCGCGCTCTCTCTTTTTTGAGATGCCTGTTACATCTTTGTTGCTTGGAAAAATTCGGACATATATTTGCTCCATGAAGTTTTTCCACAGTGTTTGTCTACACGCCCACATAGTGTGTGCAAGTGAATATGTGTGTGTATTGAAAAAGTAAAAGTCGCCCTTTTCGTCGCAGTCTGCTAGTTTATTGCTGTTATAAAACTTGAATATAACATAAATTTATAGCCTAATTATTAATATACATAATATACATATTATAACGGTTTTGCTCTATACTCGCAGTTTAAAGTGTGTGCAGCACTGAACGTGTTTCGCAAACAGTAACAAAATCAAATCCTGGCGTCGTTTTTCAAATTGTGCCAAAAGAAAGAAAAACGGAAGAAAATAAAAACAACAAAGCTACAAAACGCACCACCATCAACACCACCAACACCTTCAACAACAACAATAACTTAGCTGAAACGGACAACAAAAAAAAACAAAACTAGTACTCCAAAAATCTACAGGCATCATCATCTTTATCTTCATCTTGAAGCCATCGTTACAGTTACAGCTACTGTTCTACATTCTGTTGTTGTTGTTGTTGTCATTCGTTTTCGAAAGTTTGTGCAGCAGCAGGCTCTGAATGTCTTTATGCTTTAATCATGGTGTATTTTGCCACCATCAAGAACAACACCGACACTATACGTTGCTATATTAGAATCTTTCTGATTACAAATCATGACAGAAGGACATGAAAGGTAAGTGATAATTATCAATGTAAATAATCTAGATTTGCACCAAAACAACATCAAAGAGCTTTAAGTCCAGCTTCCAGGGTTGCCAGATCCATTGAGTCGCTCTGTTTTTTTGAGTTTGTCTTAATTGCTCTTGCACTCAGTTTAATTTATACAATTATTGCCAATTTAGCTAGCGAATTTATATTGAGCTAAACTACTAACAAATATTTACTGAATGGAAGGAAGACTGCATTAATCGAGAAAGAGAAGCAAGTTGAGCATGAATGAAATGTGAGTCATTTGTCTGGTCAATCAAAGGTATATATGTATGTACAGACATATGTATTTATGTACGAATGTACATATCGGCAGCGTCGCGTCGTCTCCACATAGACTGTCTGTCGCCACTTTTAATGAATGAAATGGAATGCCAGCAACTAGCTTGTTTGCCTAATTGTTTTTCTTGCTGTTTAAAGCGTAGCGCCCCTTTGAAAATGATGTCACTCGGCCTGCTCGTTTGCCGCACATTGAAGCATTTACAACAATCAAACTCACAGTCCAAAGCCAGTGGCTAAAGCTATATGTAGATAAAGTAGCTATAGCTATAACACTTTAGCAATGCCATTTGCGATTCGTCTGCGCAAAGCTAACAACAACAAAAGAAACATACACTCCCACATACGCACACAATAACGCATCCAAGGTTCTTTTAGTTTCATTCATGTCTTTCTCTTGCTTTCATTGCAGTGTTGCCACAATCTTGATAGTTAAAATAAGCTAGATTTGAAAAACATTTAAAAATAAAGAACAAAAGTAGTAGTGGTTTTCTTTACATAAATAATCTCTTTAACCTGTGTTTGGTTGACAATATTCATCTCAGGTGCATACATAGTTTTCAATTTAGCCTTTGCATACTCTCATAGATAAATGCTCACACTCGTTTGTGGCCCTTTTCATTCATATTTTCTGATTGTCCTTTCTATAGTCAAACATTGAATGTGAACCTTATATATATGTATGTATATGTATGTAAGTACATGTGCTTGTGTGGGTGTTAAACATACAGTCTGGCAACACTCTCTTATATCCCGAAACACCAATTGCTGCCAAATAAACTTAAATGCAATTGTCGCGAATAATACAGTATACATACATGTATGCATTTATGTGTGTTTGTATGTATGTATTCCTTGCAGATCATGGGCAAATGCTTTGATTTGACACTTTACAGCAGCAACCAGCAGCTCCCTAACGTTTCTTTGTGCTAGCACACATACACAAACAATAACTGGAGCCCGACTCTCTCTCACAGTCCTTGCCTCCTTCCCCTCCATCGCTAACTTTCCCTTTCCCACGCATGCGCTCTGTTGAGAGTTTGCCAATTTAGGGCTTTGTTTCTGATTTGGGACTTTTAATTTTTGCTTGAGGCAGGCTCTGGAGTATGTGTGTGTCTTTGGCGGAGTTGTTGCTGTCTGACAACACCTGTAGTTTTGTGTATTGGGCATATGGGCATGTGTCTAGCGGAGTGGCAACTCCAATAATGTTACCACTTGGTTTAGCGCCCTTTCAAAAGCTCTTTTTGTTTGTTCTTTTTTCTTCTTCACAACTTGAAAGGCACCTAGGCTGCCATGGTGGCAACTGTAAGTAGAACTAAATTCATTCATGGCATAGCGGCCGCATAGTTATCCTTGACCAGACATGCTGACGTGTGCGCTTTACCTTGAGTATGAACTATCATAAACATATACATACATTCATGTATATGAATGCGCCTTGTCGCAGTGCAACATGCTGCCTCTGCTTCTGCCGCTGCCGCTGCGCTGTCGCAGTCCTTGACACAACTATGACGTCGTTGGCGTCTACTTTGGGAGACGCTTGTGCATGTTCATTCTGTAATAATTTCTAAATCTAGGACAAATGTATGTATACAGTATATGAGGCATACCCCCATACCCATACCATACGCAAAGTTAGAGTCCAAACTCCGTAAAAGCTTTTTTCATTGAGTAACTTCACGCTTAAAACTCCAATTCAAACTTCTGCGCAGGTCGTGACTTGCTTTGTTCGGTTCTGTATTATTTGCCTGGTCTTGTTTTAAGGCCCTGAATAGCAAGGACTACGTATTTCTCCCTTTCATTCTGTCCTAACTCGATTTTTCAAGAATGAAATCCAAAAATGGAAGGGCTCACAGATTCTTAACTCGAATATTTTTGCTACCCTTAATATTCACACACACACACAAACACATACACAATACATCAATGAGAAACACTTGAGTGTGAGTGTAAATATTTTTAAACCAAAGGACGTGTAGTTATTTTTAGTATATGTTGGCGTTGTCATCAGGAACAAGTGCGACAGGTGCTGCATATGGAGTCGATGAGTCCACTTTCTGGTATATGGCTTCGTTGACCAAAAATTGAATTAGCCAAATTAGGGACACTTTTAAGTTATCTTGCCAGGGATATAGACAACAGCTAATGGCAAAGTCGGCCACAGTTACTTGGCAGCAGCAATGGCCTCCGTTTCTTACCATAAATTAAGCCTAAAACGCAAATTTAGCAGGTGACTTGAAATCACTTGATTTTGGCAAAGTTCAATTGATTAAGCACTTACTAAACTCGATATTTTGATGTGTGTTCTTCATTGCAGCGACTTCTTAGTTACAGTACGCGCACAGGTAATGACCAGAGACGAAAGCACCGAGGGCTGGCTACCGCTGGCCGGGGGTGGTCTGGCAAATGTTTCCATACGGAAACGTGCTAGACTATCCCCATTGGCATCGGGTCATGACTACATCATCTATGGGCAGAGAATCTCTGATCAAAGTGTAAGTGGCAATCTAGGAATGAGTCAAGTAATTGTTTTGATCAAATAAAATTTTAAAAAAAATATACATCTACGGAAATGTTTTGTTCTTGATTGCTAAATTAAATATTTCAATAACTTTTTATTTTTATCGAAACAATTACTTGACAATGAATTACTGCTCGACGAGAATGCATATACTAAAGCTCTTTTCAAAATTACAGGTCATCTTAAGCTGTATCATCAATCGTGATCTTAAGTATTACAAAGTAATGCCAACATTTCATCATTGGCGTGCCGGAAAACAACGCAATGGTCTAACATTTCAAACAGCAGCCGATGCACGCGCCTTTGATAAGGGCGTGTTGCGTGCCTATAATGAACTAATTGATGGTATGCAGACAGTCCATAGTTCTATGGCTCCGGCCTTCCTCATTCCATTTACTTAGATGCATGCCGCTTTAAACATTACCACACCTGATCTGTCTACAATCCTTGCTTTGTACCTCTACATATTTTTTGCAACGTAGTTTAAAAGTCCTTTTCACACCTGGTTTTCCAATCACTTCTCCTTTAGATTTTGCATTTAGCATTTTTGTCCTTCATTAACTAATGAAAAACTAATGTTTTATGCTCTACTTTTTTTTGCTACAAAACGAAATTAACAACTCATTAAACATTTTATTGGAATTGTGAAATTTGTTTCAAAATTTAAAAAAAAAAAAATCTACAAAATATAATATTCAAATCATATAATTTCTAACAAAATTGGTAAGTGTTTTTATGAGGTTTCTTTTTACTTAGTTTATTTTGTTTATTGCGATGTGTGTGCTGATTTCAACAATTTAAATCAATTAATCGAGATTGTGAAAAACATAGTTAAAAAAAATATACTGAGATATTTTAAATGTTTATTCAGCACACACAACTTATATAGAACTATAGTACACTTTTTCACTTAGATCGATGAAGAATAAGATATGAAAAATCTTTAGAGAAAATTGCTTAAATACACACTTTCAACGCTGTTCGTTTCAAACTGAATTTCAATGCTCTTTATTAAGCTTTATAGTTAATTTGCCGTGTGCCTTGTTATCGACTAATTGTTAAATAAATCAGTGAAAGCATACAATTAAAACAAATTTCTATTTTATTGAACAGGACTGGCCAAATCAAATCCCACTATAATATGCCCACCATTGACCAAATATGATTCGGTTGGTGAAGATGATGTATTCATGGTAAGTTGATTGACTGGCCTTAAGAGTGAAACAATTGCTAATTGAACACTTGAATGAATACCTATATAGACCCTGGACTTACCTGTGGAAAGCGAAAGTTTACAAAAGATACATTCTAGCCCCGAAGGCAGCGAAAAAAGTCACAGTAAATTATAAACAATATTCTATCTATTTTGTATTTAAAATTAACAAGAAATTTTCTTATAGAAAGCGTTAGCGATCGCCACAAGGATAGCTACAGCAACAATTCCGATTCGGAGAAACTACCAGCGGCGACCATACACTACATATCGACGGACAAAACATCAACGGCACCGGGCAGCGTCGGCAACAACGCTGGCGCCTCAACGGACATTCCGCCGCCGCCTGCAGGCCAAATAGCACCTAGCGAGAACTATTCATACGTAACGCTGACCGCTGTGCATCATGACTATAACTATCCGGTGGTCGATCAGCCAGTAGGTGCACAGGTGCTGAATGCGCGCCGGGAGTCCATCACAGCTCTGAAGAAACGTAATGCCCTGGAGGCGGCACAAGCGATGGCTGCCGCACAGACGTCGGCGGCAACTGCAGCTAGCAAACCGTTGCACAAGCCAAATGTATCGGATATACTCAAGAAGGAGACTCGCTTGCGTTGCCGCTATTGTCATGAGTTGTACAGTGAGGATTTCAATAGACGCGGCGCTTGCGAATATGCTCCGGATCCGGTTCGCAGCGGTTACGAGTGTATTTCGGGCATGGGATGTGCACGCTGTATGATTTATCATTGCATGCGCGATGCGGAAGGTGAAACGGCACAGCATCCGTGCGATTGTAGCATTAGCGAGGCGGGCTGCACAAAGCGCTGGTTGGGCCTGGCGCTGCTGTCACTGTTCGTGCCCTGCCTGTGGTGCTATCCGCCGCTGCGTGCATGCCATTGGATGGGCATACATTGCGGCATTTGCGGTGGCCGCCATAAACCGCATGTCTGACATTTGGAGGCTCGATTGCAAGGACAGTACGATGACGACCCCAGCACCAGGCCCAGAAACGAGCACAACCCGCAACCCGATGAGCAAAACTACAAACGTCAGCTGCTGCGACTTAAACAGCGACAGTCGCCGTCACAACCGCCACCGCAGAGGCATTTCTACAACTGGGAACTGTCGCACAGCCTCGGCGCCCCCCAACAACAGCCGCCGCAGCCGCTGTACCTAATGCAGCCGCGCAGCAGCAAGGCAGCCCAAAACGACTATGGACGGCTGATGTTCTAAATGCGAACCACGTCAACCACAACGACAAAATGTTGATGTTGCCGTAACTGTTGGCCCCTGTTGTCTTCAGTTTTAGTTGCCAGTTTTTGCCTGTGTTTCCATTGTTTTGTAACTCCATTTGATTTGCCATAATTTATTGTATATACATCAGTAGAGCAGATAACGCACTTCCAAGTACATAAATACATACAAGCATAAATACTATATGTATATCATTTATAATTGTCATTTAATTTTAGATATGTCACTTAGTTATAATTTTGTAAAAACCGGGCTATTTGTTTATTTCTTTTTTTATATAGATATATTAAAAATACTTTTGTATATGTATATGCTTAATGAAGATATTCTTTTTTAGTTTATTAAGTTTTTGCTACTTACATTTTGTTTACAATTTGAAATTGGAGAACAGTATTAAAGCCAAGGCAAGGCACGAAAATTATACTACTTACTTATATGCAAATATTTCTATATTTCTGTGCTTAATTCCAATTCGTTTTAATTTTGAACAGAGCAGAGCGATAACGCTCTCTGAGAAAGCAGCGCGCGCAAATTTTGCACAAAACTTACAAAGACAACTCAAAGCGCAAATGCAACAAGAATATTGTTGATGAAATACAATAAAAGCAAAAAAACAAACAAAATAAATCCCAAATAGAATTACAAATTGTTTTCGAATATATATGCTATATATATATAAATATATTAAGCGAGCAACGTCAATTTGCACCAAATGCGTTTCCAATTGCTAACAAATATTCATTTTTCATCGAGAATTGTTTTCAAAAATTAGTATATTTATTTCTATTAAAAAAGAATGTTTTTGACTCTTCTTAGGGCTCATGAAGATTCAAAATATTTCTTTTGCCAATGATAAGCAATCTTTGCGTTTCAAATGTTTGTTTAAACAATAAATAATACCAATACAAAAAAAAAAGATAAAAAAACGTTGCATTGAAAAACCAAACCGTTGAAATTGCGCGCTTGCGTCGCTTAAAAACCGAAAAATATTAAAATAAAAGTTTAAAACATAATGGAAAACAATTTGTAATTTGTAAAAAATAAAAATGAGTAATTTTGATGGAAAATGTAAAAATCAAATTGCAAATTTGCTCATTTTATAAATTTGGGATTTAATAAAATACTTAAGTGTTTTGAAAAACAACAAACTCATATATGCAGCTATATATATAGATATATATGTATGTGTATAAAACGTATTAAAGAATGCAAAACAAAATAATATACTTATGTGCAAAAAACCTAAGTAATATTTGTGTATTCAAAATGAAATTAATAATAATAATAATAATAAAAAAGCATTAATTTATTTCTTACTATAAATGCATATTTATTCAAAAATAAGCAAAGGTTGTGCAAAAAACACATTAAAAAAAGCAACAAAAAATTATATTAAAAAAGAAACCTTTAAGAATGCGGGCAATTGTTTGTAAAAATGCGAATGCAGTTTCTAAAAATAATTGAACGAGAGTTGTTTAGATCAAGAAACCTATCACAAAAAAAAAAAAACAAAGAAAGAAAACAAAACTAACAAAAAAACAACTTTGAAAAAAGAACAAACACTCAACAAAAAGTACAAAATGTTAAATATACATACATATATAATTTAAAATTACTTTTTATTGTTTAGTTAAAGCTACAATAATTTTAACATATAAAACGATCCACAAGCATGCCAACATACATACAAACAACAAAACATACAAAAATATAGAATATATTAATTGTATGTATTTCAAATTTTAACTGTGCATACACAAACAAACAAAAAATTACACATTCAAGAAAGGAAAAGTTATAAAGAAATCCAACTAGGAATCAATAACAATAGTAAATATTATTCGATTCATTATTTATAAACAAAATTATAGAGATTAATAGCTAATGACAGCAATTTGTTGAACACTTATAACAAAAAAAAGAAAGAAAAACTACATTTTGAATCAACTTTTTGTTAAACACATAATACATAAACTGAAATTCCCATAAATATGTGCATAAGTAGCCGCATATAAAAGATGGCATTAAAAAGTAAATAAAAAAAATGATATATTTATTCATATAAATGTATTTGAAAATGTGAACAAGAGAAATACAAAGAAATAAAACACAATTTAATAAACAATAATAAACCGTTGCAATTCAATTTGTCTCAAGTCTGGCAGCACTATTACTAAAGTGTATATACCTTTGCAAACTGGAGACAAAGCTTTGAACTACATAATGCGTGATGCTCAGCAAGCTCAGCACAAGCATCGGTGGTTCAGTGGTAGAATGCTCGCCTGCCACGCGGGCGGCCCGGGTTCGATTCCCGGCCGATGCAAATTAGCTTTTTTAATTTTCAGTTGATTTTTATTTCTTTTGTTTTTGATAACAGCTTGATTAATATTTTAAAATTGGAGAGTTTTCCTATGGGGAAACTTTAAAAGTTTACATTATTGTATCACAGCTTTCTTACTCAACCAAAGGGAACCTTTTTATTTTACAATTTGCAGTCGATTTTTATTTCTTTTGTTTTTGTTAACAGCTTGATTAATACTTTAAAATTTTCCTATAGGGAAACTTTAAAAGTTTACATTATTGTATCACAGCTTTCTTACTCAACCAAAGGGAACCTTTTTATTTTACAATTTGCAGTCGATTTTTATTTCTTTTGTTTTTGTTAACAGCTTGATTAATACTTTAAAATTTTCCTATAGGGAAACTTTAAAAGTTTACATTATTGTATCACAGCTTTCTTACTCAACCAAAGGGAACCTTTTTATTTTACAATTTGCAGTCGATTTTTATTTCTTTTGTTTTTGTTAACAGCTTGATTAATACTTTAAAATTTTCCTATAGGGAAACTTTAAAAGTTTACATTATTGTATCACAGCTTTCTTACTCAACCAAAGGGTGTTAAATCATATATTTATGTATATTTTAAATAGGAACTTGAATAAAAATTGATAAAAACACACGGCAGTATGGATGAGGTGATGAGGAAAAATGCGACCTTGGGTCAGAAGGACTACGAACCTGTTAAACGTGATCTCACCTGCAGCGTTCACTTTGTCAAGTGTGTAAAAAGGAAAACTTGAGTTTCAACATTTAAATAATATCGTTACAGTCCTGGTATTTCATCGGAAGATGAAGTGGCATCGGTGACACGACTAGTTTCGAAAGCGGAGGATTTGGAACTGGATCGTGTTTTTAAGCGTGAATCGACGGACTTGGCCAAAAATCGCTCGTTATTTGAGTTTGGACATAATTTCGAAGAGGTTCGAGATTGGCTTAATATTGAGCAACCATCCAAGGCTCCCTTGAGATCCATCTTACGTTACATGCTGGAAAACCATTTGAAGACAACCGTACAGATCGAAATCAATAAAATGTACTTCAACTGTCATGTGATTGTGCTGCAGTCGTATTCGAAATTCTTTATGGACCTCGAAGAGATTCCGCTCGTGGTGACACTGCCCGAGGATAAAGTATCGCAAAAGGCTTTCATGCTCATCTACAAATGGATGCTCAGCGATGATCCGAACCTGGAGCGAAAGAATATTATTGCTATATTCATAGCTGCCACATATTTGAGAATTGAAGCATTATTGTCACACTGCTGGAAATATTTTGAAGATATCAATTGTTTCAATGAGGTGACCGCCTGTATAATGTATATTGAGGCAAAAAGTCATCCAGCATTAGATATTGTACGGAATTTGATGCTGACGCGTATACAAAAGTTTCTTCTTACATTTGTGGCAACTCGAGATTTTCTTGATGTGCCGCTGAAGCATCTTGTCTATCTTCTCAGTTCTGATGACATTTGTGTGAACACGGAAGTTGAGGTCTGAGAGATGAAAATTTAATTTAAGTTCATAAATATTTAAATGCAATTCCCATACAGATACTCTTTATAATTGTGCGTTGGCTGGGACACGATTGGAAAGCTCGAAAGTCAAATGTGGCCAACTTAATTGGTTGCATTCGTTTTAATTTAATGCCATTGTGGTATTTGCTTTGTGTGCGACGCCTGGAAGCTCACAAGTTGATTAAAGAACTTGTTAGCCTGCCCAAAGTAGATGATATATTCAACGAGGCGATTGCACAGATCACTTCCAGCATTTACGAAGAGAAAGTTGGTGGAAATAGCATGGATCATGCATATATCACAAGGAATGCACAACAGCGTCGATGGATACGGGATGAGGCATGTCCTTATTTTCATCTCATTGGTTGCCCATACACGCGTAATATAAATTACAGTCAATTCGAGGCGTATTTAACAATCTTGCAGCAGCAACCGCTTGATAGCTGGGCTAAAGTTCAGTTACTCGATTTAAAAAATCCAAAAAAATGTTGCATGATGCTGCATAATAATGAGAGTTGATTAAATCGACTGCTGTTTAAATATCCGTTACGAAATATTATTCTGCCATTCGCATTGTTGCGCTTTAGCTTTTAAACGTCTGGCATCCCTTACCACAGCTGTTTTGGGTGGCAATTTGTTGTTGACGTTCTCATCAGTTTGTTGTGAAAATAAAATGGAAAAACTTGAAGCACTTAAAATTTCATCAATGCGTCCGCGCAGCAATATTCTTGATCGTCCGCTGTCTAAGGGCAAATCCGAGGTGTCCCAGAGCATTGTGGCCCTGCTCTTCAGCGAGATTGTGCAATACTCGCAAAGTCGCGTTTTCACAGTGCCAGAATTACAAACAAGGTAATGTGTGTTGGGACCTGAGGTTGACGAATCAAAATAACTTGGCTACTTTAGGTTACACGACTTGGGCCAGGATGTGGGAACGCGTATTATTGATTTGTACTTTGTACGCGAGCGCAGTTCCAAGCGAGAGACAAAACTGACGCAAATGTTGCTGTTCGTGAAAACAACTGTGTGGAAGAATCTATTCGGCAAGGAGGCGGAGAAACTGGAGCATGCCAACGATGATGAGCGAACGTACTACATTATTGAAAAGGAGCCACTGGTCAACACTTTTATAAGCGTACCCAAGGACAAGAGCTCCTTGAATTGTGCCAACTTCACGGCCGGAATTGTTGAGGCGGTGCTAACCCATTGTGGATTTCCATGCAAGGTAACTGCACACTGGCACAAAGGCACCACCTACATGGTAAAGTTTGAGGACTTTGTCATCGCACGCGACAAGCAAATGGAGGAGAAGTAGAAAATAGATATAACCAAAATACATATACATATATAAAATTTACGTTAACATTTTTGCGTTTAATTTCACTATGCAACATATTGCGAAAGAATGATTTAAATGAACTTGAACTGGCGATCCTTGTAGGCAACCTGACCTGTGCGGTATTTCTCCTCTCGGCCATCGCGTTCGCTCTTTAGCGCCCAGGCATAAGCAGCAATGGGCAGCACGACGGCAAAGAGACCCATGCGAAAGGAGTGTCCCGTTGGTCGGAAATGTTGGTAGTTGGACACACGCATGGACTGGAAGCGCGCTAGGCCGGCATCGAACTGGACAAAACAATACACAAATTAATAAATAAATGGATAGTGATGACATAACCAGCAATTGTACATACCACAGTGCCGCCTTCGCCGGTGGCATGGCGAAAGGGATTCGAGCTCTGTTTCAGATATTCGTTGCGCAGCTTAAGTGTCAGCTCATGCTTGCGGTTAATTAATGCCTCCTCTTCCTTGGTTAAAACCATTTTATTTTGTTGCGAAAATTACTTTACGTGCGAGCAACAAAAGCAAACGCAAACAGCTGACGGCAAGCAGCGTGAAGTAGGGCTGCAAAAGCACCGAAGTATCGATTGTTTTTAAATGTGATATAAATCGACGTTTTTAACAATGAATAAATCAGTAAGTAATTATTAAAAAAAAATGTTTTTCACTATTTTGAATAAGTAACTTTTATTGTTTTTAATATAACATTACTTTCTATGTTCTTTTATTTTTCTGTTGATTCGCCTATTGCTTGTCATTAAAATATCGATAGCATAAACAATCGATGTTTTTGCAGCCCAAGCAAACAGTTTGAAGCAGAGTAATTTGATAGTCACAACGAGAACGTATGCAACAGTCAGTCCAATGGCAACTCTAGCCAAAAGCGCTTCATGAAATTGCAACTGGCAATGCTCTTCATTCGGCATTCAAATTTCAAGCTGTCCGTCAGCACTCAGCATGCAACAAAGCTAAAAGTTATCGGTTAAATTAAGGATAATATATTGCAATTGTGGTGAGTAAAATATGAAAAATTGAGTGCAAGGCAGGTCACAGTTAACTTAAGTAATTTTTGAATACACACAGTATAGCACTGTTACTCAAATTTACTGTAAAGTCTGCTGCTTCGTTTGCTCCACCCAGACAACACCGTTATACGCACGCTCAGAACCCGCGACTCTCGCACATGGTTCCTCTCTCGCACTCACTCTCATTCCCCCGGGGATTTACAGCGCTCACTGCGCATGTCCTGCAAAGCGTTATGCGCAGATCTCAATGTCAATGTCCTGTCTCCAAACTGTTTTCCTTCAACCAACTTAGTGCTTCAGCTTTTTAGTTGTAAAAAAAAAATATTTATAAAGTTTATCATAAGAGCTTGTACTTAAAACAGTATAAAGGAGTAAAAGCTCTGGAGACTATAAGCGCTAGAGACACCAAATTTGGTATGTACATTTGTAGGTTTTTCTATACCCTAAGCAGATCAAGTTGGATTTAGAATTTCGTCGAGCCTCCGCAAATTAAAAAAAAAAAAGATTAGCAAGAGTATTTTTAAATAAAGTTTGGCATACATTATACTAGATACCCTTTTTACATTTTCAGTTAACTCCTATTTCCTTAATATCATATTAAGTAATTTCTTGTAACTAATCAATGGTATAAAGTCATTTACTGCGCAAGACAAACTTCGCCCTCGTTGTCTCGCACTTGTAACTGCGTGGGAGCGAGTGAGACAGAGTTAGCGGCAGAGAACGAACTAGAGCTCAAAAGAGAGCAAGGAAATAAGCGAGCGCGCATGTTCTGCGTAGTTGGGCGGTTTTCCAGTTGATTTTCTCGTTTTGTTGTTTTGTTGTGCACTTGGCTTAGCTGTGTTCGTTTTGGGGTTGGGTGCTTGTTGTTGGTGGGTTGCTCTGGGTTGCTTTGCTGTCACCGCGGCACGCTTACCTTCTTTAAGGGTTGTTGTTGCCGCGGAGTTGCGCGTTGCTTTTGTTTCGTTTGGTTTCATTTCATTTCACACTTGCCGACTGTCAGACGTAGCGTAAAGTTCTCAATTGTTGTTATTGTTGTCACACAGGATTGTGCCACAAATGGTTTAATTGCAAACGCAACGTGCTCGTTTATTGATTTTTGACTCGACGTTGCATTCAACATTTGATTTTTGGTGAGCAACTTTTTAATACTTTGTCACAAGCACAACTAGCATTTATTTTAGCCAGGGATGAGAACTTAAATTCGACAAGTGAGCTCTACAAAAACAACTACAACATCAGCAATTTTTGTTTTTTTGCGAGGTGCATAAGTTATTTGTGTTCAGCGCCTCGACTCGAAGCACTGAGTTTGCTGTGCTGTTGCTCTTTAGTTTAATGGAGTCTTGAATTATTTGCCAAGACGCTGTTATTGCTGTTTTTAACCCATCGACGTTGAAGAAGGCGACATTGTGACGCCAATTTGATAAGCAAATTATTTCAACCAGGGAATAAATCCGTAGCCGAAATCGTAACGGTTAACCGATTGATATTGGTAACCGCAGTTAAACCCTTAACCAAAACACACCTTTTTTATTATACCTAAACAGATAAACCGAAATAACCGTTCAGTAGCCGGTTAATGCATAACGGTTAGTTTCGGTTCAATTAATTATTAATTTAAATTTTGTTGGTAAGGGAAACCAAAATTCGGCATTAACCGAAACCGTAACTGATACCGATATTTGTTTCAGTTTGATATCCTGATTAAAACTGATTTATTTTTCTAGTCTGCAGGATGAGCGTAAAGTCAAGTGCAAGAATTAAGAAACGACGCTCGGCGGAGGCAGCCGCCGCAACAGCAACATCATCATCATCATCCGGTTGCTTTGCCGCCGTCAGCAATCAGCGCCTCGGGCTGCCGGGCAACAGCAGCAGCAGCAGCCACAACAGCAATACCAGTGGTGTTGGCAACAGCAGCAGTAATCCCAATTCCAATCCCAATGGCAATCAGAGCCTAAGCAAAAAGCACAATTTTGTGGGTCGCAATCCCAACTTTGATACGGATGAGACGAAGTTGCTCATTCAGCTTTGGGGTGATCCGAAGCTGCAGCGCACTCTGATAACGACACACAAGAAGCATGCGGTCATTTGTCAGCTGGCGGCCAAGATGCAGGAGTATGGCTACCATCGGTCGCCAGAGGAGATCACGACACGCATTAAGAACCTTAAGTGCTTCTACAATCGCCTCAAGAAGGACAAGGAGTGCGGATTGGCGGGCGAAACGGAGCCCAGCTGGAAGCATTTCGCTGAAATGGATGCCATCATGACGCGTCCCATATTCAGTGTGCGTCCCAATGAGGTGCCGGCTCCGTCGCTTAAGTATCAACTGGAGCAGGCACTGGAGGAGCATGCGGAGCGTCGTAAGCGACGTCAGGAGAACGGCGAAGAGATGTCCGACAGCGACAACGAGGAGGATGACATGCTGCTCTCTTCGCTGGTACCAAATGGCAAATCCAAACCGGATGCGAACGCTGATGACGCTCATGTGGATGTGGATGCTGGCGAGGAGCAATTGGGAGATAAAAGTGCAGCGGCCAAGCGACGCAAGCTGTCCTCCGAGCCGGAACTGGATGTGGAGGAGGCATTAGCTGCCACATCGCCACTCATCAAGACTGAGCCAGCCAGCAACCAACGGGAACAGGAGTCAGTCAATCAGTCAGAGACAACCTCAATTTCAATCCCAATCCCAATCCCTACAGCAACAACATCTACAGCTACAGCAGCAACTGTTGCTGATCTTGAGGAGGACGATGACTGCATGCTGTTGCCACCACCCAAAGAAGAGCCCATCGATGTGGATGCCGTTGATGAGGTGGACAACAGTGCCAGCAATGGCAATGGAACTGCTCCTCCGGCCGTGCGCTCTGTGATGCCCACATTGGCGGACATGTTGCAGCTGCCAAAGGCGACAAATCTATTGCCGTACAGTGGGGCCAATGTCATTATACCCGCGAATAGCATCAGCACCAGCATCGCCCAGGTCACTAGCACCGTGTCAACGAGCAGCACAGCGGGCAATAAGCTAACGCCAGGCAAGATCTCCTTGGTGCCCACAAATTTCCTCATGCAACCGACGAAGCAGTCAACAGTCAGCAATGCAACAGCCGGCAAGGGAGTTGCCGTGGGCACTGCAGCGGGAACACAGCTGCAGCTGCTCCAAAGCGCCATCAATCAGGGAGCACGCTTGATGATCAGCGGCGCTGCTCCAACGCCGGTGCAGGCGGCAGCCAACTCCGGGCTGGTCACTGGACCAGGTGGAGTCAAGTTTGTGCTCGTCAATGCCGAACAGGCAGCAGCAGCCAAAGCAGCAGCAGCTGTTGGTAAAGCAAATGTTAATGCGGTGGTCAATGCAACGCTACCACAACAGCAGCAACAACAGCAGCAACAACAACAGAAGCTGCTGCAGCAGCCGGAATTTAATCAACAACAACAGCAGCTACAACTGCAGCAGCAACAGCAGCAATTGCAGCAACAACAGCAGTCACAACAACAGCAACAACAGCAGCAGCAGCAACATCAACAGCTGGAGAAAAAGGAGGAGAAGCGCCGGGCACAGGAAAAGGCGCGGGAGGAGCAACTGTCCAAGCGCCACATGACAAGTGAGTCCAATAGATATCAAAGTTGAGTCAAATATCCATCTAATAATTCCATTTCCACTTCCTAGCAATGCGTATTCTGTTGCGACAACTGCTCAATGCCCACAACGAAGCCAATGAGATTCAACACAATCGTCTGTCGCTGGAACGTGAACGTCTCGATTGGGAAAAGTCAATGGGCGATCGTTTGCTAACACTGTTGCCCACATTGCTGCAGCCAATGTCAGCGGCAACAGCAACTGCTGGTGGCGTCCAGTCGACAGCAACACATCAGTCGCCGCAGTTTATAGTGTCGGGCACGGCGGCCGGATCGACGGCCCAGCGCTTGCAGCCGCCCAAGCTGCTGTTCACCACAGCTCTGCCCATGACAAATGGCACGGTGTCCATGCCACATATACTCACACCCAGCAGTGCAATGTCAACTTCGTTGCCCAAGGTCATTGCGGCACCCGCATCCTCGTCGTCGTCATCGGCCAATGCCAGCGGGACTGGAGGCGGCGTGTCAACGAAGCCAATAGAGATTTGTAACCAAAACAGTGATGTTCAGCTTGTCACGCCCAAGTTGGAGAAGGAGGGCTAAGAGTGTTACACTTTAGGCTTAAAATTTAGTATTTTTCAGTGATCTCTTCAACAGATAATACTCGAATAAACAAAACTACTCATTCAACTGTTTATTCCTAACGAATTGTCGGTTTATTCTATTTATTAGTAAGCTACAGGCATTTTAGATTGGTACTTAGGTTTTCTAATCAATACGTTGGATGCCTCGAGTAATCTCAGTGGATATTGAGACGTTCCATATCTCGTATTTCCATTATATCAGTTTTCAGCCGTTGCTTGACAATCTCCCGCCAAATGGCCTCGCGATCCCGATTGTCCGTCACGCCCATTCGCTGGAGTGATGAGTCTGTGATGCGTAGCAGGGCTCGACCCGTTATGTCGTGCTGGAAAATAGTAAAAGTAAAATTAATACAAACGTTATTTGTAGAAAAATCATCTATCAATGATCAGTAGGCCAAGTGCTTAAAGGCTTTATCAAATTAGTAAAAAAGTTCATTTGTTAAATTCTAGTTGTTCTTTGTCGGACTAGAAGCTCAGAGAGAACAACAGGGAAAGGATAAGCCAAACATGCTACAGGATTATAGCGACGATGAAGAGCCCCAATGGTGAGTATCGGCCGGTGTAAATCGTGCCTTACCTTGGCAAAGAGATGCTCATATTTGGTGTACTCGCCGCAATGACGACGGTACCACTTCTGCACATCGTTCACTGTCCATTGGTAGACTGCCTTAGGTCGCGTTGTTTTAGCTCGCGCCTTGTTCTGCGTCGAATTGTTTGTTTCTTCACCCATAATCAATATTGTTGTGAGAATTATGCACCAATCCAATTCTTAGGTTTATTATTCTTCAATCTCTCTGGCACATATCGATTTCTTTGCAGTTAGCTCGCTTATGTACTGGAGCTGAGTTTGAATCTTTTTAATAATAATCTTATGTCTATTTATTTGCAAGTGCTGGCCAACACAAGTGTTTGTTTGTTTGTTTTGAAAAAAAGTAAACTAAAAGAAATTGTTGCACATATAGTGCGATAGTCTGAATATATCGAGTACAATACGTTTCGTTGCATTGACTGACATTCGATAGGCATCGCCACATGAATATATATCGGCTGGAAATCATCAGTAATCGTTACTAGAGCTGCGACTTTTTTAGTTTAATTTGCTGAATAAGTTCAATCGAATGACCCGAACTTTTTGTAACGACTGGCCATATTTTAATTTTTAAAATTTAAATAATTAATAAAGAACAAATCACTAAGCCAATGAAATTCAAAATTTTCTATAATTCTAAAGTCAATTTTAAAATTCATTTGGTGCACCTCACCCTTCGCGTGGCGAAGTTGGGTAAGAAATTCTAAAAAAAATCTAGAAAAATTAAGGTAGAATTTAAAAAATGCTAGCTTCCAAATTAAAAAAACCACCACTTAACTGCTTTTCTAAAAGCAGTTGGTGTTTTTTTTCAGGGCTGCCATCTAGTTTTTTTTTTATTTGGCAACCGTTGCCAGGTATTTTACAATTAATCCCGCATTTGCCAATTGCAACCCGCTAGATCTAGCGGGGAAATAGCTAAATTGACAACTCTAATCGTGACTGGCGCTTTAATAACAACGACGACTGAAATCTTCATAATATAAAATTGAGAAAAACACGCAAATACGCAATACACACTTTGTAGCGGAATTGCAAACTCACAAGTCAACTTGAATCTGAATAGTGCACTAGTTAATACATATTTATATAGACGATTTGTTAGTTTGTTACCAATTTTCAATTTTCAACCAACGCCGCAGCAGTAGCAAAATGGCCGGAGCTACACTCTTTGAACGTGCCCAGGCACTGTCCAGTGTGAATCGCGAAGAGGGCATTTCCCTGCTAAACAAAATAGTACGCGAACAGGAGGTGGCTGAAAACGATGAGGAGTTGATTCGCATCAAAGAGCAGGGCATTATGCAGCTGGGGGAGCTCTACAAACAGGAGGGCAAGGCCAAAGAATTGGCTGACTTGATCAAGGTGACGCGACCGTTTTTGAGCTTGATCAGCAAGGCAAAGGCCGCAAAACTTGTGCGCTCGCTGGTCGATATGTTCCTCGACATGGATGCTGGCACGGGCATTGAAGTAAGTAATGAAATGTTAGTTATTGTCCATACTTTAATCTGCTTGCTTATACCAGGTGCAACTTTGCAAAGACTGTATTGAGTGGGCCAAGCAGGAGAAACGTACATTTTTACGTCAATCGCTGGAGGCTCGTCTGATTGCGCTCTACTTTGACACGGCACTTTATACGGAGGCGCTTGCACTGGGCTCGCAACTGCTGCGCGAGCTCAAGAAGCTAGATGATAAAAATCTGCTTGTGGAGGTGCAGCTGCTGGAGAGTAAAACATACCATGCACTTAGCAATTTGCCCAAGGCTCGCGCTGCTTTGACCTCGGCCCGCACTACGGCAAATGCCATATACTGTCCCCCCAAAGTGCAGGGTGCCCTCGATCTGCAATCCGGCATTCTGCATGCAGCCGATGAACGTGATTTTAAAACAGCCTTTTCATATTTCTATGAGGCATTTGAAGGCTTCGATAGTGTTGACAGTGTCAAGGCGCTCACCGCTCTTAAATACATGTTGCTGTGCAAGATTATGCTCGGTCAGTCGGACGATGTCAATCAAATCGTTAGTGGCAAGCTGGTAAGCAAGGATAATACAATACAATTTGTGGATTGATTTATAGATTTCAACATTTTTCTTGCTCAGGCCATAACTTACTCCGGCCGAGATGTTGACGCCATGAAGGCAGTTGCAGAGGCTTCACACAAACGTTCGCTTGCCGATTTTCAGCAGGCGTTAAAGGATTACAAAAAGGAGCTCGCCGAGGATGTTATTGTGCAGGCACATCTGGGAACACTCTACGACACTATGCTGGAGCAGAATCTATGCCGTATTATTGAGCCATATTCTCGTGTGCAGGTTGGTATCTTATTCACTTAAGCCTTGAATCTTTCACAACATATTTGCGTTGCAGGTTTCACATGTGGCGGAGAGTATTCATCTGCCCATGCCCCAGGTTGAGAAGAAGCTATCACAAATGATTTTGGATAAGAAGTTTAGCGGCATTTTGGATCAGGGCGAAGGTGTGCTTATTGTTTTTGAGGAGACGCCCGTGGACAAGACCTATGAGCGTGTGCTGGAAACCATTCAGAGCATGGGCAAGGTGGTGGATACGCTGTATCAGAAGGCCAAGAAGCTATCATAAGTCCAGAGTTCGAATACCCTCTTACTCCCACACAAGTACACACCAACGCCACTAATTCAATGAATATCTGTGTAATTAGAAGACAATTATTCATTTTGGTTTTCCTTCTGTATCTAGAAATATTCTCACATCAAACAACAGAAATCATATACTTGGTTATAACTACTTAATTGTATGTTTCTGCAAAAGAAGAAATAGGCCGTATAATTAACAGCAGCAAAAATAAATATAAAAAAACAAAACAATTATTGATGGTAATGGCAACTACAATAATGTGTTAACCAATAAAATATTTCTAAGCATAACTATTCAAAAGTAACTGCGAGCGCGATATGATAAACAAAATTATTCAATTAAATAATAAAAGTAACAAAAAACGGAAAACTGCAAGTCATAAGTGTAATGCGTCACACGGGATACTCGTAAAAGTCTAGAAAAAACCGAGTTGAAATTGCATCAATGGAATTCCCTGCTCGCTTCTCTTCCTTCCCCATATAAATTGATTTTTAATTTTTTTTTTGTCAAATTTTATTCAGTAATAATAATAAATAATTATAAGATTCGTAATTAGTTGTCAAATTTTAGCTGACATATTTAACCGAAGTAGTGCGTCAATCCCAGTCCACCGCCAAAGTTTGACTGGCCATTGAGTGGACCGCTTGTCCACTTGGATGCGTTGCCGGTCAAATCGAGGCGAGTGTTGCGATCCTGGGATGACCACAGATTGGCGCGAGCATCCAGACCCAATTGCTTGCCAATGCCGGGAATGTTGGTGTGCGTCAGACCGGCACCGTGACCATTGATGTGCGAGTATTCCAGCCCAGCACCGTTGCGCTGGAACTCGAAGCCATTGGCCAGTTTGTTCTGCGAGGCAAAGACCTTGGCGTCCACGTTGTGTACGCCGTTGTTGAAGAGATTGGCATGGGCCGACTGCTGGAAGGAGTCCTGCACGCCGGGTGTGTGCGTCTTGGTCAGATCGAATCCATGTCCATGACTAGGTAGTGTAATAAGTTAGCTTATCTTTTGGCTATGCTTGTGTTCGATTCACTTACTTGTTGTAGGCCACGGAGCCGCCAGTGGTAACTGGACCCTTCTGTGTGTTGCCCGCGGCGAAGACTTGTCCAATGACATTGTGATCCGGAGTACCAATTCCCTTGCTGAGGGCCAATTTAGCGTCTGCGCCACCTGCAGGATTCGATGCCACAGATCCGCCCAACACCTGACGCCTTACACGAAAGGGACGAGGATGAGGCTGTGTTGGTTGTGGATAATAAGGTAATGTCTGGAAGCGCTGTGGCATCGCCTCCACACAGGCACTGATGGCAACAATGGCCACGATGAGGATGCTGCTGCTCTGCATATTTGCTGATGTTGTCTGGAAGACTGTTTGCTCTTAACTGATGATTGATTGTTGTCAGAGCTGCGGCTTATATACACCAAGAACACCAAAAGCTCAGGGGAAGCACCTGGCACCGAAGGCGATGATGGGTTTCGGAGGTGATTGTGAATCACCTTAGCTGACATTCTGTTTGTTGTCTGTCTTATCAGTAGCTTCAAAGGGGATTTTCGTCTCGGTTCTCGCTGCGAGTATTATTTGCAGATCTGTATAATTTATTCTTTAAGCGCAGAGCTATGCCAATAAGTAAGAATACTAAATGCACTTGCTGTGCTAAGAACATAGAAGACATATTTTTTGGGTTATATTTTATTACTCAAATAGTGGGCAAGTTAACGTAATTAATTGGTAATTAATTATAAAAAAAAAAATTAATGTATAGACACGTTAATAAATAATTACTGTATTTAAACTAAAATGTCAGTATAAGTTGGTTTAATCATTAAATTAAAATACAATAAAAAGAAGAAAATAAATAAATTCAAAAAATTACAAGGAGTTAAATAGTTTCTCTAACGAAAATTAAGAAATTATATGCCATTTAAGAAATTGATTTTGTTTTCAAACCATTGTTTTATATTTTATATATATTCTGAATTTATCAGCACAAAGATTTCTACTTCTAAAATAAATGTGCTCTAAAAGGCTAAGGCTATTGTTACAGTTACTCAAAATGTGAGTTACACCGAGTGGAAAGCTCAATCTGAACGGAAGAGAGCACAAGGGAAGTACCGTTACAACGTTCGCTCAATTTGAGTCGCTCTTTTGTGGAAATTTAATTGAATTTCATGCGCAGGAGCAGTCAAAGGAAAAAGGAAGAGGCAGAAATAGAGAGAGAAAGAGAGAGAGGCTGCAACTCGCAACTTAAAGCTCATACAGAGCTTATTCGCCATGCATACAGAGTTAGACCTATGCTAATTTTTATGACACAACTGATAACCGCTAAGTTTTTTTTTGTTTTCAGTTCAGACTAATTAATAATAATATATTTAATATTACCAAGTACTTTTGTACTACTCGTATTTGTTTTAAGTTTCGGCAACACTCCATAAACATGTTGTACAGGAATCTATGTATGTGATGTCATCAGATTAGCAGGGGAATTTCAGGTTTTTCAAGATTACAAAGAACATAAAACAAAACGATTGATGTATTGTTACTTAATATATTTAAGCGCTTATCAACTGTTGCGCTATCTCTCTCTCTCTCACGCGCGTACAGCATCCAGGTTTAAATTACATTTGAGATAAGTTCTGTGATTCACAAGTGATTTTTTTTGTGGGCAAACAATTTTCTAAGAATTTATAAAATTCACTTTCTGTAAAGAACCAGTTGATGGTCGCTTATGGACTTAAATGATGCTAGCTAACTTTGGAACAAATGATTTCTTTTTGATCTATGATCTATTAGTTTCCGCAGCAATTTAAAGGTAGGTCATGATGATTCTACTGGTCCTTTCCGTAGAAATTATGTAAGCTTGGTCTTAATTTATTATTAATTCTTATTTTAAAGTATTTTTATAAATAATATTTTTTAAGTCTACACTGTTTGATAGGCAAAGAACCCTTAAGTATTTAATTTGCATCAAAATATTAGAAGAGCCCCAACTTTTAAAAAAACCTCTTAGAGCAAAGTGAAAACCAGTACTAGAATTTAGAATCCTGTACTTAAAGATTTGCATAGATATTTTGAGGCCTAAGTTATGTTTGATTTTGTTTGTAAGGTATTAGTTGATGGTTCAAAAATTAAAGTCGATGCAACAGATTTTGGGCGCTTAGCCTGCCAGTTTTCAAATTTGTCAATTACCATCTCATTCACTCTATATCTTACTCTCTCTTTCCCTTTCTGCCCTGTCTCTCTTTTGATAACTAAACCTCTCTTAGCCGGCGCTGTTTTCGTACCGTTTGTCAGCGGCGGCGTCAAATCTCATTAAGTTTAAAATACGAAACGCGCTTGAGCGAGCTTTTCCGCTTTCCTTCGCTTTTCCTCGTACTTGAGCAATTTTCTTCTTTTTTTTTTGCTGTTGGCTCTTTGAGAACTGTGTGTGAAATGCGCGTATAGAGGCAAGACGCGAGTTGTCCGTAGAAAAACTTTGCTTATCGATTACGCACGTAACACATTCTGTGAGCTTCTCCTACTACGAATACCGTGAAAATTTCCCAATAAATGTGCTAACAATATTTTGGTGTGTAAAACGTGAATATAATTCTAAAATAATCTATAAAATAATGAAAATACAAGATGAAAATTGAAAATTTTTCTGTTACCAAATATTGTCATTTTGTGTGTGTGTGTGTGTGTGTTGTTGTTGGCCTTCAAAGTTTGCACAAGTTTTCCATATCCGTATATATAGACATAGAAGTGCTCTGCCAACTGGGTTATCTATAATACCTAAAATGTTTTTTTATTTGTGACTCTTTGGTGTTGTATAATTATGGGATGCAAGAAATTTGCTTACATGTTGCATACATTTTTCTAGGCCTTGTTTTTTAGTTAGAAATTTTCATTTTTTTTATAAACATATATATATTTTCTTAAATTTTACATTTATTTTCTACTTGTCATATGCAACAAAGTTTTGCAGAGTTTTTCATTGTTACAAGAACAACAACAAGTTCATGTATGTATACACACATACATACATGTACCTATATACAGTTATAGACAAACCCACTTACCTACATTTAGAATGTGCCAACAGTGCGTATGTGTGATAAAAAAAGCTAAACGAAAGCCACTCACACGCTCGCAAGCTCAAAGCTAATGCAATTCTCACTCAAGCCAATGCTCACCCCTCAACCCCTCCTTTATCACCTCCTTTTCGAGCACTTTTCGATTGTGTCATTTGTTGTGACGCTTATTATGAAATGCGACAGACAAAGAAAATTATCAAATGATAGTCTGGAAAAAGTTTTATTAAAGTAGCTCTGTTTTAAATTTTAACTGATTCCTTACATGAGATTCACAGTTGAGCAGTTTTTTAGCGAACCAATTGGTAAGACCAATGAGCTTACTCAAGAGAACAATTGTTGAGCATATTCATGTGAGTTGCACACATAAAATAATAGAAAGATAAAGATAGAAGTATAGCAGATTTATAGATATATTCAACAGGTTTTTTTTTATATAATAGTTAGTTCAGTAAATGTTTTAACAAAGTAAAAATAGCACATATGTTCTTTGTATTTTATTTTTTCTTTCCTTATTATAGTTGGGCCTTTGGAACCATTTAATTATTTTAGAAACTTGGCTCTAAAAACAATATAATAAATAATTATTAAATTAAATAAATTCAAAGTAATAAAAATAAAACCAATTTTAAGTTAAATATTAAATAAATAAATATTTAAAAAAACTTATATTTGAAAGTGTTGATTAGATTTGTAGAACTTGCTTAATTCATTGGCCAATTGAAGGTACTTTTTATGCTCCCATAGTCAAGTATTTAATTACTTTTGACGGACACGACAAAAGATTTTGATAATTGCAGACAATTGGGTGCTGTCCGTATTTTATTAGGTCGTTTGCTTTAAATGTTGTTTGAAAGGGGAAAAATTACATACAACCCCTACACCCCTTCCCTTCACCCACCACCCACACACACACACACACACACACTCTTACACAGTCAGTGAGCACACACAAAAAGCTAAGGACTAATTGGGCTATTGTCTACCTAAACAGCTGCTAAAGGATAATAAGAAGCACGATGCTGATGCTCTAGACAGCCCCGAGAGAAAGCGAGAAGGAGGAGCACAGGATAAAAGCAGAGCTAAAACAAAAGAGTCGGAGGAAGAGGAATCGGAAGTGAAAGTGTCGCTTATAATTGAGACAACGAGACAGACAAAGGACAGTTAGATGAATCCCTATAATACTGCAACTGGTGGTGGGGGAGCGGCCAATCCCTTTGGAGCACCTGCGTCGAATATTGGCTATGGACAGCAGCCCCAGCAGCCGAGCATGGGCTATGGCTATGAGGAGCAGCCGACGGCTGGCTATGACCAGGGCGGAGGAGCAGGCTTCGGCCAGCAACAGGCACCTGGCTACGGACCAGCTGGTGTCCGACCACGCGTCGATGTGGAGGCCACTGGCGAAGTGGATCCCAATTTGTAAGTACACCGCTTGCAGTTTAGTTGATACAATGGTATTGAAACAAGCAATTCATAGATATCCTGAGGCCAAGGATTCAACGCACAAAGTACGCGGCCACTCGGAGATCTTGCAAATGTTCTTTGGCGCCACAGAGCAGGAGTTAATCCCGGTGAAGAGCTTCTATTTCTTCTTCTATGCCGCCTTCGGCTCGCTGTTCCCACTGATGGGTGTCTACTTCAAGCAGATGGGCATGAATCCGGGCCAGTGCGGCATTCTCGTCGGGATGCGTCCCTTTGTCGAGTTCCTGTCGGCACCGTTCTGGGGCTCCTATGCGGATCGCTTCCGTCAGGGCAAGAAACTCCTGTTGGCCTCGCTCGCCTGCTGGGTGCTCTTCACCATCCCGCTGAGCTTCATCCGGCCGGAGGCCATCAATTGCATTGAGCGGCGCAATGAGACCGAATTCGTGCTGACCTACACACGCACCAAGCGAGACACCTCTGCCATGTACCAGGATCTGGATCAGAATCAGAACCAGGAGCAGTTATATGATGATCTCAGTGATGACATGCTCGCCGACGAGCCTGTCGAGGAATTCCAGTCCGGCGGGGAGCACATTAGACGCAAGAGGTCGCTGCTCCTGCCGCGCATCGATGCTGGAATTTCCCCGGTTCACATCAACTTTGTGAGCAACTACGATGAGAAGCACAACAAGGATTATGTGACGCCCATTTTCAGCTCGATGGTCTATCGCACACCAGTAAGTGATTCATTTCTATTTGTGATATAAATCCTAATTTTGAATCGAGTTTTACATGTATCGAAATTTTAAAATCGTTTAACCAAAATCGAATTGTCGATATATCGTCAAAAAAAAATTATCGAGTCCAAAAAATTATCAAAATCAAATTAATAATAATAACATACTTTTAAATCGAAATGCTATAATCATGAAGTAAAAAATCAAGTGGTCTATAAATCGCAAAAAAATATATCGAGTTAAAGTATTTGAGAATCGTTTTCGCGATATGGAGCAATCGAATTTTTAATGATTTTTACATCTCTATAATAAATTTCAAAACAAATCCAAATTTTGAAATCGAAATGTTATAATCATAAAAAGAAAAATCGAGTTGTCTATAAATCGCAAAAAAAATGTATCGAGTTAAAGTATTTGAAAATCGATTTTACGAAATTTGAGTTGTAGATTCTTCGATGTATTTTTACATCACTAATATCCATGTCTTGATCTTAATTTTGACCTTTGCAGGACATTCAGAAGGCCTTCTTTCTGCTGCTCCTGGTCATCTTGATTGGCGAGTTCTTTAGTGCTCCGGCCATAACATTGGCGGACTCGGCGGTGATCACGCTGCTCGGCGAGGATGCGGATAAGTATGGACATCAGCGTATGTTTGGCTCACTTGGCTGGGGCATCTCCATGTTCCTGGTGGGCATTGCTCTGGATCATTCCACGTCGTTCTCGAATCATCCGTGCGGAGCGGGCAACAAGGAGAAGAACTACAACATTTGCTTCTCCATCTTCTCGGTGCTGATGACCTGCGCCATCATCTCCGCCGCGAAGATCACCTTCAAATACGATCCCATCGATGAGAGCCAACAGCAGGCGGCGGCGCAGTTTGTCGATCCCAACAAGAAGGCCGAGGATGAGTCGATGAACCAATTGGCCGCCCAGCTCAACTTACCATCACTGGCAGTGGGTAGTGGCAGTGCTGGTACGGGTGCCGGCGCTGGAGGCGCTAGTAGCTACATAGCTACTGGCCATCCGTCGCAGTCACAGCCACATATTGGCGCCGAGTCCAAGGTGTTTGCCCAGACGGCCAAGGAGTTGCCCGAGTGGATGACGGTGTTGACGCATTTCAAGGATCTGAAGACGGCATCGTTTCTGTTTGTCGCCTGGTTCATGGGCTTCGGCATTGGCCTGATCTTTACTTTTCTGTTCTGGCATTTGCAAGACTATGGCGGCACTCCAACATTGTTTGGTGTCGCGTCCGTGATCAATCATGTGTCCGAAATCTTTGCCTATTTCTTTAGCTTTCGTTTGATCACCCAGATCGGACATGTGAAGGTGCTCTGTTTGGGATTAATTGGCAATGTTCTACGGTTTCTGTACATCTCGTATCTGACCAATCCGTGGATGGTATTACCCTTCGAGCTGATGCAGGGCATCACACACGCCGCCGTCTGGGCCGCCTCGTGCTCCTACATTGCTCACAATACCCCAAAGCATTTGCGCTCCTCGGGCCAGGGTGTCCTCCAGGGCATCCATCATGGTTTGGGTCGCGGTTGCGGCGCCATCATTGGTGGCATGTTTGTCACCTACTATGGTACTACTGCTACCTTCCGTTGGTATGGTATCGCCTGTCTCTTCGTGCTCGGCCTCTTCATCTTCATCAACTTTTATCGCAAGGAACAGGGCTTCATCTCCGACATTCCGGTCACCGAAGATCCCCATCAGGTGAGTTAAGGTGCTCCGAGAGTAGCTTGAAACTGATTATGGCTAGACAGAGCTCGACAATGCACAGGTAGATACTAAATATGCACTTCCCTTTGATCCCTAAATCTTATTTTGAATACCCTCTTTTTTTACCTGAATTGTTTGCTAATACAATTATTTCTGCTTTTCAAAGGTGGCCGAGGAAACTTCGCATTTGGCTCCCCATGGTGTGCCCAGCAATCCGATACCACGTGCACTGTCCAACTCGCGATTGAATGAGATGAATCCCAATGGGGGACCCTATGGCACCTATCAGACAACCGGTGGCAATCTGGATATTCCCGGCGGTGCTCCACATAATCCGTTTGCCCAGTAAATCGATGGCTTCCCAGAGATTGAAAAAAAAGAAAGAGTCCTCGCATACAATACAGATACAAGATACATAGATGCATTACATAGTTACTTTGTCATGGACAGCAGCAGAGATTGAACAATATTAAGAGTACTCGTAATATATTACCGAAAACATATCTTGGACATTGGCCTGCAATATTAATTGCCAAATACATTGCTTTATTATTATTATGGTTTTTTGGTGCTTATACACACATAGATACATAGATACATAAATACTCATAATCACGTACCTACTCACCTGAATATATTTTATAGTAGCGGCTCATATACATACATAGATAAAGCAATACTTTTGCTATCATAGCGTTTACAGAATTACAATATAAAAGTGAAATGCAGTAACATATTTAGCAAATTTTATTTTATTTGATTGAAAGCAATCAATTCAAACGAATTTTCACATAGTTGCTTCGCATAAATGCCATGCCAAGGGCCGATCTGATGATATTTACAAGCATTTTTTATATTATTTGCTTCGCAATCATATCATCTGAGAGACGATCTTTTGAAAGCACACACCATAGACCTAGAGGAACCAACAACAAGCACACACAAGACACAACTACAAAACAAGATACACATAAAGTACCTATAAATATAATATTTATAATAAAGGAAAATGAGCGTAGGAAGTTAAATAAAAGAAAAGAAATATCATCTTCTAAGATAACATCATTAAATATTATTAATTTCATTTTAAGAATTTAGAGAAGGACAGTTTAAATTAAATTATGCTTTCTTTAAAAAGATAGAGATATATTTAAATTTGATATTAATTTCTAAACAATTTACATCCAAAAATCTTTCAGTTATTTAACTGAACAAAGTTGCATTAAGTATTTATTCTTTTAAATTTATTTAATTTAAAAAGAAAATACATATAAAAAATATAAATATATATGAAAGTAGATGCATCAAATTCAAATCGATGATCAGAGATATTTCACAAAAATCTAAAGAGGAAACAAATGCCGTAACGAATGATATTATGAAAATCCGCCTCATTGCAATCAACTGTTGAATATATTACTTTTTAAAATATACTCGTACATAATATACGTGGATAAAAAATGATAGCGTACTATACAGATTTATATGTATTCTATTATAAATGGCTATTTTGAAATACTTGTCGAATGAAATTCAAGTGAATTTGACGCACCAAAAATATGAAATAAAAGAAAACGGAACAAGAAATTTGAAATAATTAAATTCAAATGGTGTCTAGTTAAATATGCAGCAGTGTACCTAAGAGATACTTGTACTTTGGTTCGTTCAACTTAATATTATTATGTAAACTATTCTAGCAAAACTCTAACTCTATACATACGTATACATATACTTATATACAAAGAAACATAACAAATTGAAATATGTAATATTGTTAATGAAAAAAAAAACCGTATTAGGTATTGTTGATAATATTCTATGGGTATGTTTCAAGATTTTTCGGATTAATATTATTATAATTATGATATACATATACTGTTTATATTGTTCTTATGTACAGCACTTTATGAATCTATGGGTAATTTAAAAGTGAGCATAATTAGCAATAATTATGTTAGTACAAGGCACTAAAGTTATGTTAAAGGGGCTACGATCTAACCAATGGCTCTATATATCTATACATACCTATACATAAATGTACAAGTATTATACACAAAGCACATACCATCTCAACAAATAAAACCCATAACTAAACCACAAACTCAACCAATCAATTCAAAATGTCATGTAATATGTATGTTTAATAAAGTTCAAACCAAGTGAAGTTAAGGAAAACTACTCAAAATTGTTCCAAGTTAAAGATCAAATATATCATTGAAGTCTAGCTGAGATTTCTCGACTGCGAGCTACCCTGTCAAGTTGATCGGATTTGACTTAAATTAGACCTTTCTATATAATGAAAGATGGGGAGATAGAACTTTTTTTTAAATTTTATTTCAACAATCATAATCGTTAGCATTTCTGGTATATAATAGCATATGCCCATTAAAACATCAGTTAATTATAAATATCTTATTTAATTAAATATGCTTTACTTACTCTTTTACATTATTTTCCATTTAAAGCAACTTATAAAATCCGTGTCTTTAATTTTACAGGGTATTATGTTAAATATAATTGATAACTAAGAAAAGAAAAAGAGCTTCAAGAATCAGGAAAAAATTCAAAATAGCATGGAAATCGTATTCATTTGTAAGCCATATAAATTCCATCAATTAGGATTAATCGTAAGCTATGTGGTGTCCGAATCTGTTTTGGGCTTTTTGGCTGAGGACGCCGCTTCATCGGAGGGCAGCTTCTCGGAGAATATGGCCTCGGGCTGAGTTTTTTTGTAGGCGGGTGCAATCCAATACGGATTCTCGGCAGCGTCCTTGGCGTACTTCAGAATTGCCTCGCGCGGATCTTGATCGTCATCGACGCGCTTGCTCAGACCCAGATTGCGTATGACATAGGAGGATAGAGTGCCGCCAGAGCTAGCCACACGTCCGCCCTGGCCGCTGGTAATAGGCAAATCCGGTCTCTTGGATTTGACCGGATCCATGCGTGCTTTTTCCATCTTTTTGCGGGAGGAGCGTGTCTTCTCCTGGCGGAAAAGTGGCAGGGCATGGGGCGTTATGATCTGTGACACGCCCACCATTTCCATTTGCTGTCGCTTTCTATGGATCTTGACCACGCACAGCTTGGCGCCTCGAATGCTGCGGTGTTCATCGTAGTAGCACTTAATGATGCCATTGCCACTGCTGACAAAGAGCTGATTCAGTTTCGGATGCCACAGCGTTTTAATCACATGCGAATTGGCCACGGGAATTCGCTGCACCTGCTCGAAGGTTTTCGTGCTGTAGAAATACAGATGCGCCTCAGTCTGATCCTTGGGCAGCGACTCGCCGGTTACCAGCATTCGATCGTCGGGACTGAAGCAGCAATCGGTGGTGTCGTAGCGGGAGTAAAGATTCGACCACGTGTGCATCGGCTGCTTGAAGTTGCGCAGATCCCACAGCTTCATGGTCTCGTCATTGCTACGTGTGGCCAGCTGCTGTCCCATGTACGAGAACACAATTGAGGTAATCTCGGAACCCTTCTGATGCGCTGCCCGCACACAATGCGTCGTATTTACGAACATCTTGCGGGTATCCCAAGTCTGAATGGAACCGTCCACACAGCCGGCAGCTATCAACGTCGCATCCCGATTATAATTGCAAGCAGATGCACTGGTCCTCAGTCCGCCTTGGGCTCGTGTTTTGATCACCTGGAGCTGTTCTTTAGCTCGCAGTCCTTGCCATAGTCGGAGAGTGCCATCGAGAGCGGCAGTCAGGAATTGTTCCCTGTTGAACGGATGCCAGCAGCCGGAGGTGAGCTGTGCCACATGCCCCTTGGTGCGCGTCATGTCGCTTATATACTGATCTCCCTTGCAACACTCTAGTTTCTCGAAGCCATCACGATCGAGAACTTTGGCCTGCGCATTGCCCGAAATAACCAGGATCATGTCACCAGTGACAGAGTACTGAAGAGATCGAATCGGATGATTTTCACACGGTTGTAGCTGGCGAAAGCTGCGCATTGATGAGTCCATGCCGGCAAAGTCCCAAAAGCACATGTCGTAATCTATGGAGCCGGACACAATTCGGGCGCCAGATGGATCTCCAGCCAGGGCCAACACGGCACGTGATCCGTGCTGCATTTGCACCTCATGTGTGTAGGGAATGCGGCGCGGCAAACTCTCCTCATCATCCGAATCGGCATCACTGTCGTCCTCATTGTCCTCTTCACCATCTTGAGAACTCTGAGTTTTCGCTTGCTTTTCAGTTTTTGCCAGGCTGTCGGGCGGTATCTTATCCTCTGAGGCCATTGTTGGCGGTAATGGTCCAATTACATCTTCATCATCATCTTCTGGCTGTTGCTTCTGTACAGGAGGCGCCACTGTGCGTGCCTTAGCAATCTGCTCATTGATGTCAAACACTTTGGCTGCCTTGCGACCAAAGCCACTTATACCCATTACTTTCTTGAGATGTTGACTTTCCAGATCTTCGGCTACATCTTCAATTTGCCGTATCATTTGCTGCTTGTCCATTTTCTTAAAACCGCTGGCATCTTGGTCGGCATTATTAGTTTCAGCTGGCGTTTTACTTACGTTCAGCTGGATTTTGCCAAATGAAATTTTGCCGCGCTGCATTGCACGGTTTCTTTTAATCTCTTGCGGCTTTAAATACAAACTCGATTTTATCTGTTTACGTTTGTTTTTCTAGCCAGAGGTGCGCGTTTTATAGCTGCTTTTTATTATTTATTTATGTTCAGCGATTTATAATATTTTGTTTGTTAAAATTACAAGGCTGCCACAGGTTAAAAAAAACAAGGTGGCAGCCCTGGTAACGGTTGCCACAGTGAAAAAATACAACCATGTTCACTTAATGTATGCCTTACAGCTGTTATCGGAAACTTATTTACTCAGCTGTGAGACGGTACTATAAAATACTCGTCTCAAGCAAGACGTACATAAATTGCTCTCATCTCTAGCGTCTAACCTAAAATTGAGCGCGCAGTGTTGGGCTGTCGGCATTTTTCTCGTGCGAAAAATATTGCAAATGTTATAGAATTGCACATATTGGTGTAATTATAAGCTGAATTAATAAGTATAATTGGTGCTGTGCACATTAAACATGGTTGATGCTTTGGAGTACAATGACATAAACGCCGAGGTTCGCGGTGTTTTGGTGAGTCTCAAAGTCGAAATTTGCAATTCTGCCAGCTGCTTTTGTCTGACATCAATTTCTCTCTTTCTCTGCTCCTCGTCTACTTCACATGTGAACTATGTAATAATGTAGTCATCAGGACGTCTAAAGCTGACCGAGCAGAACATCATTTTCAAGAATACCAAGACGGGCAAGGTGGAACAGATTGCCGCTGATGATATTGATCTGATAAATGCTCAAAAGTTTGTAGGAACTTGGGGACTGCGAATCTTCACGAAAAGCGGGGCGCTTCATCGGTTCAGTGGTTTTCGCGACAGCGAACATGAGAAGCTGGGCAAGTACATCAAGGATGCGTACTCGCAGGATATGGTGGAGAAGGAGATGTGTGTGAAGGGTTGGAATTGGGGTACTGCACGCTTCATGGGATCTGTGCTGAGTTTCGACAAGGATACAAAGACCATCTTTGAGGTGCCCTTGTCGCATGTATCCCAGTGCGTAACTGGAAAGAACGAAGTTACCCTGGAGTTCCATCAGAACGATGATGCACCTGTCGGTTTGTTGGAGATGCGCTTTCATATACCTGCCGTGGAGTCGGCTGAAGAGGATCCAGTGGACAAGTTCCATCAGAATGTCATGAACAAAGCATCGGTCATTTCAGCTTCTGGCGAGTCTATCGCAATATTCCGCGAGATTCACATACTGACGCCACGCGGTCGCTATGACATCAAAATCTTCTCGACCTTCTTCCAGTTACACGGCAAAACTTTTGACTACAAGATTCCCATGGACTCGGTGCTGCGACTGTTTATGTTGCCTCATAAGGACAGCCGGCAAATGTTCTTTGTTCTCTCGCTTGATCCACCCATTAAGCAGGGCCAGACGCGTTATCATTACCTTGTGCTGTTATTTGCTCCCGATGAGGAGACTACCATTGAGCTGCCATTCAGCGAGGCGGAGCTGCGCGACAAATACGAAGGCAAGCTGGAGAAGGAGTTGTCTGGGCCTGTGTACGAGGTAATGGGCAAAGTAATGAAAGTGCTTATTGGACGCAAGATAACTGGGCCGGGCAATTTCATTGGACATTCTGGTACAGCTGCCGTTGGCTGCTCGTTCAAAGCTGCCGCAGGTTATCTGTATCCACTGGAGCGTGGTTTTATCTACATTCACAAGCCGCCGCTACATATACGTTTTGAGGAGATTAGTTCGGTTAATTTTGCTCGCAGTGGCGGCTCAACGCGTTCCTTTGACTTTGAGGTGACTCTCAAAAATGGCACCGTACACATATTCTCCTCCATAGAAAAGGAAGAGTACTCCAAGTTGTTTGACTTCATCACACAGAAGAAGCTCCATGTTAGCAATATGGGCAAGGACAAGAGCGGCTACAAGGATGTCGATTTTGGCGACTCTGACAATGAGAACGAGCCTGATGCTTATCTGGCACGACTTAAGGCTGAGGCACGCGAAAAGGAGGAGGAGGAGGATGATGGCGATGACTCAGATGAGGAGTCGACCGATGAGGACTTTAAGCCCAACGAGAACGAATCGGATGTGGCCGAGGAGTATGACAGTAATGTGCAGAGCGACTCTGATGATGACAGCGATGCTAGTGGTGGTGGCGGTGGCGGCGGAGGTGACGATTCTGGTTCAAAATCAAAGCACAAGGAGAAAAAGCGTGAAAAGAAGGAGAAAAAGGAAAAGAAGCACAGGGATAAAGAGCGAACGGTAAGTAAACTATAATATTCATTTAGAATTTTTAACTAATCGCTGTATTTGTCCATTAGAAAAAGACAACTAAGAAGAAAGACTCCAACAAGCCGAAACGTGCTACTACAGCTTTTATGTTATGGCTCAATGATACGCGGGAGCAGATCAAGCGCGATAATCCAGGCATAAAGGTCACCGAAATAGCCAAGAAGGGAGGCGAGATGTGGCGAGAGCTGAAGGACAAATCAAAATGGGAAGAAGCAGCTGCCAAGGATAAGCAACGTTATCACGATGAGATGCGTAACTATAAACCAGGCGCCGACGCTGGCGACGGCAGCGACGATGAGCAGAGTCACAATAACAAATCAGTCAAGAAACGCAAACCGGAACCATCACCTACGAAAAAGGCAAATACATCAGGCGGTAGTTTCAAGAGCAAGGAATACATATCCGAAGACGATTCCACCAGCTCTGATGAAGACAAAAAGTCCTCAAGTGAGCCAGCCAAGAAGAAAAGCAAATCAGATGAAGGGTCTGCCAAAAAGAAGGACAAGGAAAGTGAAAGCGAGGCTGAAGCTGAAGCCACCGATGAGGAGACAAACGAAAGTAATGAGGATGATGATGATGAGGCCAGCGATTAGATATCAACATTTCCATAGACACAAGCACACCAACTCACACCTATACATATACACACATGCAACTAGTTCTAAGATTAAGTGTTACAAAGAGGCCAATTAAAAAGATCGCTTGGTCTACAATTTGTGTTTTCATTAAACCCCAGCGCCGATTTAATTTTTTTTTTCAAATTTCAATATAATTGCTGAGTTATTATGATAATTTACAAAATTGCTGTTTGATTTATTGTGTGTCTGTTAAAGTATTTCCAAAGTCAAATAATTGCCCAAAATCAGTTGGCAGACTGATCGCGTTTCGATTTGTACTCTGCACGCACGAAAAACTTTCGCGACGGGAATCTATTTAAATTTATAAAAGTTTGATGGCTTTGGTCTGGTTCATAGTGCAATTGGTCATGCTTGGAGAAATTGTGCAGGCAAGTGTCGTGTATATCTCCGTTTTGCTATGGGTTCATTAAAAAGGCATTCTCTTTAGATCAGCGGATTGGCCAAGTTTACCAATATCCAGTGTGTTAGCCAAGACACTAACTTTACCACTTTTACCGCCTGTCGTCTGAAAGCGGTTAAACGCGATGTCGCTGAAATGAGTTTACGGATAAGGATCTTACAGATCCTCAAGAAGCCAATTTCGGTGAGTTCTCAGCTAAAAGTCACTTTAAAAATATATAAATGTTTAATATTTATACTTTTATTTAAATGAATTGGTATATAATAATATTCTATACACACCTGTTCCGCACTTTGATTTCGTTCGAAATCCACATCGATTTCAAGCAGCAAAGCGTTAACGATTATCGCAAACTAATTTAGCTTATTGCCGGTCTATACTATATATAACAATTATAAATATAAGCCCTACATAAGCTCTTTCTACTTTATTAGTTTTAGAGCAATATTCATGATTCAGACAGAGAAAAGAAGATTTTTTTGTTTTGTACCTATTTATCTTCTTCGGTCCTATTTAGGAATATATTCAATGTTTAAAATTTAGAAATGAAGCATTTATTTCATTGCGAAATCATTTCATTTTCTCTTCTGCTCAGAAGAGTGAAGTAACGCATTACAGTGAATTTATTGATGTTCAGGTCGAGTGAGGAGCCTATTGATAACGTTCCCTTCGAGAAGAGAATGGACGATGCGAGCGCTCGACGGAAATTTGCTGGGTCAGCAGCGATTCCTCGAGATCCAACATTGGATCAGTTTTGAGAGTTGCATCATCGAACTGCGAGTCGTATGCGTATTGTTTCCTTTTGGGTCGAGTGGCTGTCGGTGGAGAAAGCTGAGTCGCTATCTTCTTGGCCAGCTCTGGCAGCGATTGCTTCGCGAGATTCTTTTTTCGCTGCGACACTTGAGTTTGAGATTGCGACTGAGAATTGGAGGGTGGGAAAGTCACTTCATAGTATTCTTCTTCGGCATTAGTATCGTAGTAATGACCAGAATACGAACTGGGCAAGGCTTCAACAACAGGTTGCACCTCATTGTTAGGGATAGGATTTGATTCCTCATTTATTTGCCTTCGGGTGCTTAGCTCGGCATTGGAATTTTCGGTATACAAGCGTGAAGACTTCTTCCAAATCTGCGACACCAAGGGCAGCACAGCGTTCAGACTTTGTTTGCAGAACTCGGATGTGAATCGCAGGGCATCCCCCAGCAAATGACGTTTGCCGTGCATCAGAAAGTTATCGACTTTCGGCATGTGCTGATTCAGCAGCGGATTGAGAATCGTATCAAAGATCCAGACGCTGGCCTGGGGCGCTGATACAATCAGCCACAGCACAATCAGTAGCTTGGTCTCAGCGTACAGCGGCATCCAGGCGAAGAATGTATCCCCCACTAGTTCTAGGCACACCAGCGATGCATAGACAATCCAGTATTTGCCCCAGGAGGTCAGCTCCATGTCGTCCAGGGCCCTGTGCGTGCATCGGGCTGGCCGCAATATCCCAAAGATGATGATCAAAAATCGTGTAACGATGCTAAAGAAACACATGCTCAACAATTTCAATCTTAATTTTCGAGTTTCGTATTCGATTATAAATTTGTATATAAATTGCAAATTGGGAGATAAGTTCTATATTTGAAAACTACAAATAGTAATATGTAAAGAGTTCGGGCCTACTACTTTAGATTTGTTTATTTAACGTCAACTAAATAAAGTTAAATAGAGTATTTGGAAAATTATAATAATAGTTTGGAAATATTAGCTAGTTGATTGCAAGTTAAGTCTTGAGATTCTTAATTTGTTCAAGATAATCAATGTTTCTTTTCAGATGCGAATACAGCTGCTGAAACGTGCCAGTGGTTATAAACCCTTCCTTTATGACGTCAGGCATTCCGATCTGTGTGAATATCTCGATAGACGGAATCATCCATTTGTCAATATCATATTCAACAGTTTCGCCAATCACACCAATGTTAACAAATGTCCCTTGCCGGTAAGTTATTCCATTGAAAAACTAATAAGACATTCAATCAATCACACAATCAATCAGCTATTCAATCCATCAAACATATTAAATTATTACATAATCAAGTAATAATTAGCCCGATCAATCCATCTATATAACCAACAATCGATCAATCAGTCAATCATAAAGTCATCAAAGTCAATCATAAAGTCATCAAAGTCGATAGCTCAGTCAATGAGTCAATTAATTAATTGCATAGTAATTATATTAAGCTACTTAATCAATCAATATTAATAAATCAATGTATCTATCATCTAATACATTTCTTTAACAATAGCTACATAAACACACAATCAATCAATAATTCAATCAATCATTCAATCAGCCAATCAATCCCTAATAACACTTATCATTCAATCAATCACTCAATACTACTCAATCAAATACTGCTCAATCGATTACATAGTTTATCAATCAATCAGACTGTTTATCAATTAATTAATCTAGGACTCATTTATTCAACCAATCCATTCATCCATTCAGCAAACTATGAATCTATCAGTCAGTCAATCAATAATTTCTGCTTAAATTCATAAATTCCCAGTCGGAGTTGTGCGTGGAGCACTTTCAATTTCCCGTGAAGGCGCTGGATATGCTGCCTCTGCCTACTGGGGAATATGCGATATATGCCACATTCAGCTACGATCGCCTGGAACAAGTCCTGCTAAAGGTATACTTCATGATCACGGAGTTCCGCTAGGTATCCAGCAAATAATATTAAGAATAAATCATTACTTATGTGTCTGTATGTAGAAATGCGTAAATGCATTTCAATTAATCGAATACCTGTAATTGGACCAACGGCGGTGCAATAAACTTATTTACAAACATGACTCACAATTTGTTGTTGCCTTAAAAGCTTTCCAATTATGGGTCACCGAATCATGTCTTTGTATTTTTTAAAGAGAACGTTTGTAAATTTAATGAATTAATTACTTTATATAAATATTCATATCTGTTTCAGATTAAAATATATTTTTCTGAGTAAGCTATTAAGGTTATATAATTGTCAGTCTAATCTTTCACATGGTCTGGCCCATAAACTGATAGCGACCCTGCAAATGTTCGCTCATGACATTTGCGTAGGCATTAAAAACCCATCAACTCCAAGACCCACTCGCACAATATCCCATTGAAATCGAAGACCTTTCAACATTATCCATTTGCTGGGCCAATCGCGGCGCTTAGCTATTGAAATTGAAACGAAAATTAATTGTAATTGTATCTAATAACTGAAATGTTGACGGAAATAAAAAGTCAGCAGTCAGACTGTCGGACTGTCGGACAGTTAGGGAGTCAGACAATACAAAATTACGTATACGTCAAATGTAAAAGGCGATATATAAATTCAATTACCAACTTTGCATGCATAATGAATTTGTGGGTCAATTGCAAAAACTTGAACTCCAAAACGAGTGGATGTCGATTTGCGCGGGATCCCACAAAATGTTGTGTTATTTTATGTTATTGAGATGGGTACGACGACGACTGACAGGCGATGTGTTTCATACCTTGTCAAAACCAATTGCCTAGGAAGTAATAATTTAAATAAAAAATTAACAACAACAACAACAGCGACAAATAATGCCATTAACAATGCATAAACGTTAACAATTAATTTCACATGCAAATTAATGAGTTGCAATTAGCAGCTAAAGACAAAAAGCCCATTTATAATAAGTTTGTTTTGCCTTTTCACTCATTTAACCCGCACGACAAAAAAATAAAACATATTTAAAAATATTTATTGTTAATAAGTAATTTTCGCACAATGTTTTTAAAGGCGTCGATGAGCGCTTTATCGCTGATTAACCCAAATTGAAAGGAACCAGAACAAAACGTCAAAACATTCTGAGAAACATACAAAAACTCAATCAAAGGCTAAGGAACTGCCATGTCAAGTTATTGACTTCATTCAGGGATTTTAAGAATCTTCAATTCATAATCTAAATATACTAATGGTATTGATTTAAATTGGTACATACATTTTAGATTTCTATTAGAAAGCTAGTCTAAAATATTAAATTTATACAATAAAAGTCACCGATGGTCGTCAATTTCTGATAATTATTTTTAAATTCTTTTTAGATATTTCGCATGATATTTTGATCAAGAGTAATTGTGTGCTAATTGTATTAAAACATATTTTACTTTCCGTCGTTAATTTTGGACAGCATTCTGTTGAGCTTATTCATTTAAATTGCAATCGCAGCTTGCGCTTGTTGCAAGTTCGTTGCTTCAGTCATTTGTTTCCTTCAAACAATTAATCAGCCTTTCAGCATGACAAATAATTTGCGTAGTTTAACTCGCACTTTGTGTTCTGTTTTCATAAACAAATTGGTTTTTGTCCAATTGACAGTGACGCCAAACGTCTAAGTGATTAACACTTAGTAATTGAATGTTTAATTAATTTATAGGCCATTGGCAGCAACGGAATTCGGTTTTGTCGAACTGCAGGAAGTTGCTACTGTATATCAGCGCCAATTGATATAATCATATTGTTTTATTGTCGGTTCATCAGTTAAATTATCTGACACTGAATGGCAACGAACCTTAGGGCTTCAAACAAATTGCAATGTGTGAAACTTAATTACAAACTGAACAGGTGACAATTGCCAGGATAACATTGTTATAAATAATGTGTTATAAATATAATATTATTTCTGAAAAAACTGTTAGGCTTGAATAGAAGATTCAACTAGAGTGTATGAAGTAGAATAATTTTAATTTTTCTTTATATTAATAAATAAATATTTTTAGCTGACTCGATACCTATTTATATTGATTTTGAATGGCAATTATTTTTGTAATTCTCATCTATTTTTATTTATGTTTTCAAATTGTTGATCGAATTCGGAAGCAAAGTGTGGGTGTCACTTCTACCAATCAATGTGCATTTTTTAGATTTTTGTTAATAACTGTTCCATCGTGGCTTTTTGTCGGTTAATGGGCCAGACCTACTAAGCAACTACTAGATTGAGTCTGTTTTCCTTGCGCAAGCCAGGAGCCAGTCCAAGCGTCATGTGTGATAACTTATGAATATTTATAGATTTTTTTGTTTGCATGAAACGTAAAAACAACAAAGACAAAAGCACAAAGTCAATAAGCCACAATAACAGTAATAGCCGAGAAGCAAAGCCGCCAAAAGAGAGAGAGAGAGAGAGATAGAGACCCAGTTATGGGTCAGCTTCAGTGTTGTTGTTGTTGTTGGCGGTGTTGCTGGTGGTGCTTTGCAGTAACCACAATGGTTTCTGCGGTATCTGTGGGTCTTGGACCATTGGGAATTTGGAACTGGTAGCCAGTTGGTCTGACATAATAATGGCAATAATGCTTATAATATAATCGATTTTGCTCCAATATTTTTTAAAGTGCTGCAATTTTCAACTTGTTACCGTTTATTTTTTTTTTAATTTGAATTTAAATTTGGTTTCGGGCCTGTGGATATGAGCGTGAATTTTAATTTATGGACATTTCTTCAGTTTGACTCCAATTTTCGGTTTATTTAAAATTCATATTTACATACGTGTATTTATGTTACAATTTCGCTTAAAGTTTAAAACCTGATAAGTCGCTGTTTATATTTATTACATCATTTGAAATGACCCAAGATTGCGCCCGTTGACAGTTTCGTAAAATTCGTTGGCGGTTTTATGTTTGTTTCTTTCTTTTTTCTTTGATAGTTTCCAATACGAATTCCCATTCCCAGTTCCATTTGAAATCGAATCAGGCAGCGTAAAATGTTGAAAATTATGCAAATCTTTATTGATTTTCTTTGTATTTTTTCTTTATTGCATATATAGAAATATGAAATAGCCATAAATTTGGAATATGCATATTTATACTTATATCTGTCTGCCTGAACTTTTACATTGCCTTTTTATGTTTAACTGCATTTTGACGCCTCGTAAAACGACAACTTACCACTAACGACTTGGTACTTATGAGTTCGTGGATGAAATATGTATGTTCAATAGGTCCTCTACTGATCTCTGTTGTTGAGCAATTGCCAATGCGGGCCACTGACATTGACCTTTGCAACGACATGGATTAATGGAGCCAGAAGACTCATCGAAGAAGCTCACTTGATCATAATAACCTGACGTCGCATCCATAGCAAGTGGAATGCTCATCGAATGTGTCACTTGTCAAATTGTGTCACTAAACTGGTTAAAGGTTCAATAATTTCCGCTGAAATCGCAGACAGTTGACACAATGCGGACCAAATGAAATTCAATGAAAAACAAAAACAAAAACCAATAACTTAGTGTAAGGCGAATGCGCTGACATTTCGCCTTAGAAGACAGTGAGACTGTGAGAAAGCAACCGAAAAAGTGCCAATACTCGTAAAGACAACAAATTTAAGACAATGTAAACAAATGCAAGGCAATTAGCACGAAATTCACATAAAAGTAATGAGTTCAATTGAGATTCCGACTTGGAGCGGCTGCTCCATAGTATCCGCCGGCCCATGAAATGAAACCAGTTGCTGCAGCTGGAGGGGATTCAAAAGAAAATATCACAGCTCATTAATAGATTCCAATCGCAGCTGGGGCTAAATGTCGCTTGAAACGCTGAGCCAGCGAAGCAACACGTGTAATGACACCGATCCGATGAAGATTTCAATCTACGAACTCAAATCTTTGCTTATATAAGTCCGAAAATGGGAATTGAGGTTAACTGACAATATTCAACTGATAATGTTTCGACAAGATACGAGATTCGACGATCCTTCAGTTGTTTGGTTCATTGCCATTTCACCCAGTCGAGCACACGACCAGTTGACCAGTTGACCAGGCTGCTGGTCTTACGTTGTGGGGTTCACTGTACTCAACCGCCTCCACCTTCTAAGGCTCCGACTCCATTTCAGATTCAGATTCAATGTGTGACAATTACCTTTTAATTGGAATGCTTCGATTGTTCACATAAATTTATGAGCACATTATTGAGATGGGGGAGTTGAAATGAAAATTATTATGGACCGAAATCACCTAAATTCACGAAATTTACAATACGGTTCAAAGGCTGCCAATGAACTTGAACTGCACTTTTGTCAGTTGATTTTTTGTTTGGTATTGTAATCCATTCGATTTGTTTTTGTTGTTGTCAAATTTTAAATGATTCTGAGATAAGTTAAGCGTTGTGTCCAATCTGAAAAGAATGAGAGGAAGGGAGGGAGAGGTAGAGAACAAGCATGTTGATAATCTAACAGCTTCCTGTAAAGCATGTGCACTGCTGTCAATGCCTTTAATGACACATTCTTAATTCATTTTATTTTTCATAAGCTCAACAATTAAAAACAAAGTCTGTTTTGTTGCTGAAAATTAGCATTTGGTGAGTGAGTAATGCATTTGAAGATTGCTAACCGAAGATTAATTAAAACAAATCTTTACAACATTAATCAAATGCTTTCCAGCAACAAAAATGCACTCGAAAAGTCATTCAACGTGGAGCGTAACAATAAGAGAGCGGCTGAGAGAGCGAAAACAAAGAGAGCGAGTTTAAGAGAGACTCACTCAAAGTTTCACTCAAAAAGTTCCAACTATGAAAAATGCAAGTGTTTTCGCTTTTGTTGTTGTTGTCGGTTTCGTTTTCGCTTTCATTGGAAGCTTTCAAGGCAACTTTTAAGCATTGGCTTTGGCTTTAAGTTGTCGACTAGCTTTTGGCCTAAGCAACAACAACCACAACAACAACGGTTTGGGCCAAAGCTCGTCTGTGGCTTTGATTGTTGATTGTCTGTCTCGCTTGCACCGCCAGCTTTGGTCGCCGTTGTTGTTGTTGTTGCTGCCTCGATCATTGTGCGCTATATTTTTTGGACTGCGCAGCGCTGCCCAAGCGAACGTTAACTTTAGTGTGCGCCGACCAGTTTCCGCAGACGGCCACAAAAACGGCACGCAGACGCGAACTACCAACAATTAAAATACAAGAAAATAATCTAAAGCTAAACAAATTTAAATCAAAAGTAAGCAAAAAAAAAACAGAGGGTGTTCCCAATGAGCTGCTGCTTATGTAAGGCTGCCTTTAAGTTCTATCCAGTGCAGTGGCAAAGCGACGTCTAAACGACGCTCAAAAAAGTGCAACCACAACAACAACAACCCCAATCATACGAAAAATGAGGCAGCAGCTTCAGCTCGATTGAATTAAGCTCAATTCGCAATCTCTCAACTCTCCGTTTTCGTAATCGTGTTGGGCATAACAAAAGCAAAAGCAAGAGCAAGAGCAAAAAAAATAAAAAGTAAAAAGTGAATCTGCCTTTCAGTAATCTCCATTTTAACTCCCATCTCGCTCGCACCCAACAGTCTGACAGTCTGCCATTTTTTCCGTTGCTTCTGCTGCTGTTGCTGCTGCTGCGTCGCCGCGCTTTTTTATTGTTTATGTTTTTTCGTGTTCTGAGCCCACAGAAGGTTAAGAAATAATAAAAGCAATACAATTACAATCACAATGAAATGGAATGAGTGAAATATAAATTTCGTTAACAACAACCACAACAAAGTCGTCAGTTAAGCAAATTTCACGCCGTATTTAATCTTAGCTGACTGCCCGCCTGCAGTTTAATCGCTGTTCGTCTTTCTTTCCGTTCGTGTTGTGGGTTCTGTGTTCTGTGTTCTGTGTTTCTGTTCTGCTTGCTCACGGCTCTTTACTGTTCAACAGTTATCAGTAATCGCCGCGCGGTTGCCTATCGTTTGGCTATTGTATTATCGTTATCGGTATTGCTTTCGTCGCATTAATTGATCAGAGGCAGAACGTAGCCAGAAGAAAAAAAGCACAGGCCGCAGGCGCGTTCTTAATTCCTTAAAAACCATTAAATGTCGGAGGTGTTCCATGAAAGATACTAGCGAGATTTACAAATAAAAAATTACATAGAGAATTATAAATATAGATACGCAAGCAATTGAGTGTGCCTGTACTTACACATCTTCGTATGGAAGTGCTGTAATAATTCGAGCAATTCCAAAAAGGATATTCGCCTTAAGTTTGTCGCCCTCTTTGGGGCCGCATAAAAGTTAGAAATATTTCGGACTTAGGTAAGTGAAAAAGATGTGTTTTCATTTTAATTTTAAATACTATACATAAGATATTCAATGTCTATAGAGAATATAGAATAGAATATCATTTATTTGGCCGCCCTTTAATTTAAATATCACATGTTCAAGGGTTTTACTGTGATTTTGTGCTTCTTCACTGGTGTCTGGCGGTTCTTTAGACAGTTTGTTTGACTGTTGGCCACAGATATTATTCAATAATCGATAGATGATGGCTAATGAATAAATTTCGTTGCCTTTTACTAATTTGCAGACACGTTTGTTAAATTAAAACCTTCACATATTTTAAATAAAATTCGTTTAATTATTACCTAAAGTTGCTAAGTGAAAAAATACCAAATCGGACTAGAAATTCGTATAGCTTTACGAGATTTTTCAGGGCTATTCAAAAAGTGGGCTTGTTTCTTAATTTCGTGAGCTGTTTTTTCTTATATGTATGAACTTATTTCATTTTATTTAATTTGTTGTTTTAAATATATGAGTACTTAGTAATAAATGCATTTAAAACGTTTTGTTGTTGCTATTGTTTTTGCTGGAGTTTTTGGCTCAGCACGTTATTATCTCATTGTTGTTGTTGTTTTTCGTTGGTCTCTTGGGCCGCTTTCAGGCTTCGATCGTAGCGATTTTGTAATATTGCTACAGTTATTATTGCCCGATACGCTTTACTCTGCTCTCCTCGCTTTTATTGTTGCAATTATTGCAGCTTGTATTGCAACAAAGCCCAGTGAAAGACAGACAAAGACAGACAGAGATAAACAGAGAGAGAGAGAGAGCGGGCGAGAAGCTTTCAGCTGCACATTGAGCTAGCTTTTAACTTGTATGCATAATGATCTGAGCTCCAATCAGACTGTAACAGTAGATTTGCAACTTTCTATGCCTTCGAATTCTATGAACACGCCGCCTCAGACAATGTTTGTTTATAAGGCAAATGATCTCTGGCTTTGCTTTGTACTCGAATTCGTATTTATCGTAGGTTTCCAATACAAAACCTTGTCAGCTGTGCTCGATAAATTCCCTGCGATCGGCATCGTTCATCAGCTCGACGACAGTGTCCACTTTTTTTAATTCATCTTTTATTTTGTTATTTATTTTATTTTAGTGTATTTTTTATTTTTTTGTTATTCGCTCTGCCTTTTCATTGACACCGAAGAAGAAACTCGAGTAACCTGTTTGTTTGTCTCTCTGTCTCGCTGTCTGTGCCTGTTCAACTCTTTTTGTGTGTGCGACTGTGTGTGTGTCTTTTTTTATATTTAATTGCATTTTTTCCAACATTTAATAAATAGTTTTTCAGTTTTTGTTGTTGCTGTTGATAATGTGCGTATCAATTTTAGTTTAATAGCTTATAAGCAAACGTTTACAAAATATTTTTTTCACAATACTTCATGCAAATTTTAATTTAAATCGCACAATCGCTTTTTTAGGCATGTAACATAATTGTTTAAAATACAAGTAATTTTTAATAGTTTATAACTTTCGGCTCTTCGGTGTTCCATGTCATACTAAAATTAACTCTTCTTACTTCCTGTTGGGCGTCATAAATATGCAATATTTAAATAAAACAATATTATTTAGTTGAACAAAAAGTGCAATGCCAGAATAATAACAATTAACAAATGGAAATTGGAAATGTCATAAATGTAATAGCTTTGGCCATTACGAAAATCATAAACAAATACTGCATAATAGTTAAACACGTTATTGTTGCTAAGCTATTCGCAGTGCGCTTTTGACGTCTTCTTCAATTTCAATTTCAATTTCACTTTCATTTTGCGGTCTACAGTTTTTCCGACAGGCAACGGCGACGGCGACGGCGACCGCAATGCTGCACGCAATCTACAAGTAATGTAGTTGTTGTTGTTGTTGCTGCTGTTGTATTGCCTGTTGCATGTTGTAACAACAGCTGGAAAATTATAACAAGAGCAACAACAATTGCAGCTGCAACGAATAATTTTAATTCCGAAATTATTTTGAAGTATTTGCAGTTTTTTTTTGCTGCTTTTATTTTGGCTTGTTGCTGCTGATTATTCTATGGCCAAATAAATAAATAAATAAATAAATTATGTGTGTATATTTGGCGATAGTCATTAGACGGCGTCTCGGCATTTCTTTTTTGCTTGAGTTTAATTATCCGCGGCGTCTGCTTTGTTGCGCTTCTTTTATTTAATTAACTGAGCACATTACGTATACGCAATATTGTTTATTTGTTTCTTGTTATTATCTGCTATTATTTCTAAAATCTTTCTTTGGTTTTTTGCATATTTGCGTGTATTTGTTCAATATTTGCTTATTTTAATGGCAGTTCCGAAACGTGTCTGTTTAACAAACAAATATTTATTTAATTTAAGCATTTTTGCTGCCTGCGAATTACGTATACGCACCATGTCGCCGGCGTTACTCACTCAACCTGTATGAATTTAAATGTTTTATTATTGATAGTTCTCTAGCATGTATAATTTTTAGAAGATGGCTTCAAAAATTCAAAATTTTCCATACATTTTCATTCGGATGTGCAGAGAACTGGTTTCGAACCAAAATACTGAAATTATTCTGTGCTTGACACATTCAACATTTCAATAAGAAACATCAATTTCGTATTTAAGTGGGTTTTTGGTTGTCTCTCAATTGAAAAACATTTGCACAGCTGTTTTCAGCCACGCTAACTGTCGGCAGGTCTTCAACACACATTCAAGGTGCAAGTTCCCAATGATCCATTGTTTCGCCATGAAAACAATGGAAAATGTTTGCTCGCCCTTACACACTCACACACAGACAGTCACACACAATTGCAGCTGATTTGAAATGTTAAGCAAATGCAAAGAGTTCAGGTCACAGACACTTTACGTAATCCTTTCCGTCATCATTGTCGCTGTCGACCTGCAACCTGCAACTTGTTAACTGAGGAATCAAATTTATTATCTTTTGTTGGCTTCGTTTGTCTGGCTTGGCAAAGCGTTCGCTGTTGAACTCTGTTATGTCAGTTTGTTATGTTCCAAACTAGATAATGTTGTGATTTGTGTGGGAGTTGCCGAATTTATTTCAAGATAAGCTCAGAGAAGCCTCACTTACATGTCTTCAGCTGGATAAGGATGTGAAAAAACGTTGAAAGAAGCTGCTGAAGGTCTTCTGTTTACTATTTATGGATTTAAATGTTTCTTGCAAAATAAGGATGGGAAATACGTTTGATATTTGTATGGAAAGTGTGGAGACTACTGAATGCCTTCTTTTGAATACTTGTAGTTCCAGATTTTAATGTTGTCAGCGAAATTAAAGTTTGATAAGTTAAATATCAGAATCGGTTGAGCCTAAAGATTGTATCGAAAGTAGCTGCTGATATTTATAGAGATTAGTTTGTAAAATAAGGATGAGAAAATCGTTTGAAAATGAAATTAAATCAAACTGTTGAAGGTCGGCTTTACTTTTACTTTTAATTTAAAATATTTTATACATTTCCTATTTATATTTGCCTGCTTCGCTTAATTTTATAAAGGCTGTAATTACATTATTCAATTATCTTAGCCATTATATAACTTTCTATACAAGTTAACGCCACAAATGATGTGTTAAACTAAAAACTTCAGTCGTAATCATTACTTAACTGATCACAGCTGCAGAAAAGTCCATTACTCATGCGCCCTGTTTGACGGCTGAGGCAAATGCCCAAAAGCATTTCGCACAGCTCAGCAGTTATCAAAAAAAATAAAATAAGTTCATTATCAAGCTATGTGCACAAATGGACAACTAAGTAGCCAAGAGTGCACAGGTGTGGACAAAACCGGCGATGATATCAGCACAATGCCGACGACAGCTGACAGAGAGGCAACAGCAGCGGATGGCCAAGAGAGGGAAAACGGCAGACAGTGGCTATGGTTAAAGCTATGGCTTTGGTTATGGCACTGGTCAACTGTCAATGTCAATTCAAGCAAAACGCTGACGCCCCCAGTTTAAGACGCGATGGCCCGCTGCTCGTTGTTGTGTCAGCGAATTGGTGAAGAAAGCCAAATGAAAGAGACAATGACCAAAGACAGCTACACGAGCACAGAGCCAAGAGCTAAAAGCAAAAAGCCATCAAAAATTCCCATAAGCAGACAATAAACAAAATGCAACAGAAACAGATACAGATACAGAAACAGACAGGCGAAAAACAGACGCACACACTGTTAAATATATGGCAAGTGTGTCTGTGTCGCCATAATTATGCGGAAGCTGACAATGCAACTTGCTTTTTTCGGCTGCCTACCTTTCTTCAGCCTACCTACCTACCTCCCTCCCTGACTCCCCCCCTCCCTCCGTCCATCTCCTGTTGCGTGTCGGCTGTGTTGAATATTTCTTTCAATGCTTTTTGGCATAATTCCACACTTTTAGCGCGCCACAATGCTCGAAATGTGGCCAAAAACGATTTAACTGTTGGCTTTCTTAGCGCTTCTGTTTGGTGACGGCTTTTAAATTGGGGGCCCCTCAAAGCTTAATTGCTCCAACAAACACGGCAAACATTGCAAACTGCGCTGAGAAAGCCGTTGCCATTTGATGTCTATTACATAATTGTACAGCTGGTCGTGCACGCGATGTCGCAGCTAAAATAAAAATACAAGATATATAGTATATAGTATATGTATAAATAAATAAAGATTCGTATATGGTCTTATTGTGAGTTGGGCAAGTTCAGAAAGCTCTGATTTACTGCAACTGTCAGGCACTGTTATAACCATAACCTTGAGCTCAAGATTCATTTGATCATCAACATCATCATGATCATCATATAAGAAATAACCCTAATCGACCTTAATTATGCATACATCAAATTGACAAAATGGCCAACACACACTAGCTCAAACAGCAACAAGTTTCTTTTGGTTTAACAATTTGAATTTTAGATTTCTGTTTCGTTTGCCGCATAACTGTATTTACTAAATATTTATGTAAAATACGTGTTTAACAACAAACAAAATGAACGCGTCACGTTTACGAGTATTAAATAAACATTTCGATTTGGCTTATGACCTATAATCGAGTGAAATAATAGAGTATGCTAAAGGTACAAGTTGGCAAGAGGAACACACAACATTTAGAATGACTTTACCAATAGTTATGAGCAGGGTATTTAATAGTCTATCAATCTGATTTTCCAAAATATTTTCTCAGTTGATTTCTTCGTTTTTTTTCGGTAGCATCTCGATTTCCTTATCTTTTCGGCTTCTCGTTGACATTCGGTTTGCTGTTGCTTCAAATCAAAATTCGTCATAATTTGACACCTTGATGAATTAATTCCGTTTTGATGATGTGTTTTATTTTGTGGTCTTCTATTGTTTTGGCTTCGTTCAGGTGAAAGTCTTGCCCAAGGTTATCCACAATATTTATGCGAGTGTTGTTGCCTATTTAGCTGACTTGCTGGCTTTGAACTTACATTTGTTTGAGGGCCAATTAAAGCCGAGTAAGCCATTTGCCCTTAGGGCGAAGCTTAGTGAACTTGATGGAGTCTTGACTTAGACGACTTTGCAGTGCTGACAAAGTAAAACATTCAACAAATATGCAAAGTTCGTGGAAAAATTCTTAATTAAAAGAAAAAAATGTATGTAAACTCTACACATTTAATATGCTACTCTTTCTGAGAATTACCTTGATTGTATTTCATTTTAATTATTATTATTTTGTTGTTATTACTTTCTAGTATGAAGAATATTCTTTAGAACCGTTGAATTATTGATATTTTAGCGATGGCTAACTAGCTCTACTTATCAAGTAATTTTCAAATATAAATTAATAGCTTAATACACCAAGTTCGTTGCCTAAGTCTTTTGTTTAGATTCCTTTTACGTTTTGAATTTATTGGTTCGTGCCGAATTCTCAACTAGCCAAGTTGATTAATTACATCTGCACGGTTGCTATTAACCCTAAAGTGACCCACTAATGTCTTCATCTTTAACTGGGCATTGCCTATGGGTTGGTCTAAAAAAAAGACCCCACCTAAACGTTCGTTGTCGAGTGAAAACTCATTCAATCTCAGCACATTTGACGCCAAATGCACGCCTCCAAAACCGAACGTGTCTCGCTTCTATGTTTTGCTTTTCTCTTCGTATAAGGCAAAATCGTAGCAAGACTGCCAATAATTTCCAATAAAATGTTTTGGGAAATTTCACTTTCTGGGCTTGCGGGATTTGCAACGTTGAGGCGTTTAGCCCGGAGATGTTTGTCACAGAGAAACTGATAATCCTGGCCTGGTTTTACAGGGCACAGCTGCAGTTGTCGTCACGCCCACATAGACAAATTATAGTTTTCAATAATTTGGATTGATTACAATTTAAATAATTGCGAACATTTTCTAAGCTATACAAATATAAAAATGGTATAATAATTTGTTTTTATTAATATATAATCTAAAGAAGTAAACAGTTAATCTTGTCTTAATGTTATGTCAAAAAAAGGTTAGGTTTTATATTTAATATTCTCGTATATTATTTTACTTGATTATAGTTCTTGTAGGAAGCTAATAAAAAGAAATAGTTAAATTCGTTAAGCTCAAAGGTTTTTAAAAATTAAAAGTGCATATTTTATAGCACAAGTATTGCTATACTAAGTAAATGTATATAGAAAATTCAATCTTTTTCAGGAAATATTTCATAATATAAATAGCTTTATTATTGTTGTGTATCATTCAAAACTGACTCTTGGTATATATGTCGATGTTTCAATGTAGTAGATTGTCCTCTTAATTGCATTATCTTATTCTCAGCTGTCATTGCGATATCCAAAGAAAAACATCAACAACAGCAACATAGAAAGTTGCAGCAAGATTTGCCTGCCAATTGCCCTAAAAATTGATATGCCAAAAAATGCCACTGCATGTTGCATGTCATCCCCACCCTCGTCTGTCCCATTCTCCGTCAGCTGCAGCAATCAGAAAGACAAATGTCATGCAATTTGTTGTAAGAGTCGATGTTGCAAAATGCAACAGCAGCTGTCGTTGTCGTTGTTGTTGCTGTTGCTGCTGCTGCTGCTGCTGTTGTTGTTGCTGCTGTTGTTATTGTTGGTTTTGTTGCTGGGCAGTTTTGTTTGTTTTCAGTTGGTTTGTCAAAGGTCTGGCCATGTCGATGTGGATGCTGCCGCCTCTTGCCACGCATCGCTGCATCATTATTGACAATTAGCCGCATTCGATGGCATTTACGCCCGGACGGATGTACAGCAACAGCAACAACTGCTCTTTACTGTTGTTGTTGTTGTGGCAACTGCCTGTAACTTCTTGGCCTTACGCAACAATTAATTACAGCCAGCGGGCCAGAAAAGTAGGTTTTGTACAATAAATACTAATTATTAATTGTACATACAAGCAACAACAGCAACAGCTTTAAAGTTGCAACAGTTTCAGACTAGCCAGAGGATGCCACTACAAAGTTGGCTTACAGACATAAAGACTATTTGAGCGTGACCAAAGGGAGAAGAGTGGAAATGGCCAAAAGGCATATGGCATTAAGCAGGGTGCGTTCTTTGCATTTTGTATAAGATTTGCAATCAAATTTGATAGTAAAATTTGAAATTAAAAAGTAGGTTATTAATATCTTACTTATTTAATTCATTATTTTTATTAATTTAAATTATTATTTTTATTATTATAATTAATATTATTATTATTTTTTAAAATTATTACTATCATTAAAAATATTTTCTTTCTTATTTTTTTATATTAATTTTGTTAATTTTCTTTAATTTCTTTGCAGTTTAAGTTTGTTAAGCCACATACTCATAGACAACAAACAATGTTCTCATTACTGGGCCCAATCACAACGCTCCTATTGGCCAGTACAATATGCCAGGCACTGCCAGATGTAAGTACTCGTAATGTTAGCCACGTCTGTTAATCACGTTTTTTTTTCGGTTAAAGCCGAATAACTCATCAATCAATTCAATGCAATGAAACCTTTATTTTTGGGGGGCAAAACTCGCATAAGACAATAGCAGTTAACGGTTATATTTGACACTTGAATGAACAAATGACCGCCAAGAAGTCAATTTCATTGTCATTTGCATTGTGCGTAATTGGCATTTAAATACATTTTTTGTATATTAATTAAATTACAAAACTATTTTAAGCGAGCAACAACAGCGATGAAATCTATGACTTCAGCTCACTCCCTCTCGCTCACACTCTCTCTATCTCTATCTCCATCTCTCTCACCCACACTTGCAAGGTACAAATGGCATTGTTAATAACAAAACAAGTACTCATAAATACAGTTGAGTGTAGTCGTATGTATTCAACACTCATTGAAAACCAAACGCACGCTCAGCTTTTGTCTCAAAGAAAAAGCTTCGCCAACGAATTATGGCCAAGGTCGAACGTAAAAAGTTCTTGTAATTATTTCAACATTTGCCTTTTGATTGCTTTTCTTATATTCCCCCCTTCCATCTTCTCTTCTTTTCTTTGGTTTGCTGACTGCATTTGTTTATTGTTTTTATTTTGCTTTAGTTCTATAGTTTTCCAAAGAGATTTGTGATTTATTGCTCGTCAAACTGAAATGCTGGGCATGGCAGTTTTTACTATTTAATATTCATAACTGAACTGAACAATCAAGAAATTCCGGTGTCAAAAATACAGTAACATCAGCTTTACTTGAAACAAGTTTGAGAAATACCTGAATCAAGTTAATTTTGCGATGCTTTCGAATCAAATAAAACATGTTCTAAGAATAGAACAGTGCCAATCAAGTGTCTTAAGAAAGAGACTACAATTTATTACTTAAACCTTATTCTCAAAGCGAAGAATCTGACTTTAAAAAATAAATGTCTTATTTTGTGTAAAAGCAAAACATGCTACTGATCAAATAATTATGAGTAAATGTGAAAAACAAAATCTTCAAAAGTCAAACCTTACTTTAAAGTGTTTTTTGGACAAACACAAACATTCGTTTGAACTTTGGGTCTGCTTTAAAGCACATCTCAGTTTGCTTCCTTGAGACGTCCATATTAGACCAAAACGGTTTCAGTCTCCTTCGTTTTTGGCTATTACCAGAGATACTGCCTCTTGCAACACATCAGCTCTAACTGAGACTTAGTATCCGATTGCGACTTTAACTGCAATTAAAGTTGACTTTTGTTGCTGTTTTTTTTTTGCTGCGTGGAGCGAACTACAAAATGGCAAAAACAAACTATGACGAGGCCCTTCAAATTGCAGCCAAGCATAAAAATTATGGTAACCAGCAAGGCAAAGCTAAGACAACAACAACAACAACAACAAGAACAACAGCAACATCAGCAGCACTAAACTGGTAGTAACAAAATTCAAGAATCGATTCGTTATAACTGCATGAGTCAGCCGATTGCAGCTTGTTGTTGTTGTTGTTGGTCTAGTTATATTTTATGTGCTGTCAAACAAACAAAAACTCAAAAAAATTTCAATTTGTCTTCGTCTTGCTCAGATTCTTCCTCTTCCTATGCCAATTCCTTAGATCTTGGCCGGGAATATCAGCTGCTGTTGTTGGCCAAGCGAATTAAGCCTTTTAATTGTGAAATCAAGAACTTTTGGCGTTTGAAATTTGTGTGGCACGATTCGTTGTGCTTGTTGTTGTTGTTGTTGCTACAGTAGTTACCAATGCTTGTCGTTGTTGTTGCTGCTGTGTCTGTCTGTCACGCTTGGCTTTTATCTTTGGGTTTCACTCTGTCTTGGGTCACGTTCCCGTCCGTGTTGTATATGTGTGTATGGGTGTGTGTGTGTGTGAGGGTGGGTGAGTAAGAGCCCAAAGATAACTATTACAAAACAGTAATTGCAATGGCTAATAACATCTAGAATTAAAGATTATAAAAATTCCACAGATTCAGGTGTGTTTCGCGAATCTCTATATATATTAATGAGACTTGGACTTGGGTTTGTTCCCTTTCCCTTTTAAAAATTATAAAGAACTTTATGATACTCGTAATAAAAGTGATTACAGAGTTCCTGATCGGAAGGTGTTTCGCGGAAAAGCTAAAAGCCAAACGAAAATGGGCTGCAATTAAACAGAGCTCAAGTCATAGGTAATTCGTCGTACCTGAGAGTATTTCGAACTGAACTTTTCACACTTTGTTAATTTTGTGCACAAGCAAAAAAAAATAAGAAAAAAATAACAACGACAACAATAAGTACACATTTTTGGCGCCAGCAGAAGCATTTGCTAATTTCCGGCGCTTGTCAGGTGCGGCAAGGTCAACACACCCAACGAAAAGCTCCCAAAAAGCAAACAACAACAACAACAACGAAAAGACGTAAGGAGTAGTTTTATTATTAACATTAGTTTGTTTCTCTGTTACTTCGTCTGTCTGTCTGTCTGTCGGTCTGTCCATAGTTGAAGTGAATATAATTTCTTTGTATGGTTGGTAAGCAAAAGGTCGAGTGACACTCTTCCGAGCGTTCGTATTGAGAAGCGTTGATTTTGATGTTGACTTTGACCGGGCTAGAAAATTGCACAACGCACACGACACACAACAACGCACAGTGAGCGAGATAAGTGTGTGTATGCCATAAACAGAGTATTGGCCTCCCCGCAGCCAATTTGAAGCACACTTTTTGCGCTAATATGGCGGCTACACCTTTTACTTTGACTTGCTAGCTGCCACAAAGTTGTTGGTAGTTGTTGCTTGTTATTGTTTTTGTTTGTGTTGTTGCTGCACTTAAGTAGTCGCAGTCAGAGTCGCAGACGTACTCACCATGCCGGTTATATCGGGCGTATGAGTAATCACACAATTTCAGTAATTGCGCGCACAAAACAGCAGCAGCAACAACCGGACAACCAGCAGCGGACAAGAAACAACAACAACAACAACAGACTTAGCTTTAGCTAGCCATACAAATTACAAACACAAATTTCACAATATCCGTCATTGCACCCCGTCGAAAATTAAAGCGCGCGCCGCTTGGACAAATCGCAGTCAACGTCGAGTCGCAAGTTGATGTGAGCCATCGATGAATGATTAACTGGGATTCAGTTCACTGGTTCATGCATTTTTTTAAGCTGTGACATTCGTCTGCCAAGTGTACCTAGTTCTTCGGAATGAACTCTCCTAGAGCTCCTCAATTTGACTGACAGAAAACTCAGCTATAAATGTCAGTTAACGCCGAAGAAAAATAGACAGAATATTCTTTAGTGAATATATCTTTAATTATTTTTTTATGACTCTTATTTATTAGTTTAAAAAAAATATTAGACACTTTATATTAATTAAATTAAAATTTTGAGAACATTCGTTAGTGTGGAAATCTTAAGTTGGTTTTTTTTGAGCCTCTCATTAATTGATTTTTGAATGAATTTAAAATAAAATAATATTTAATATATATTGTTTAGTGTGAAAATCTTTTACAATAATATTGCACACTTCAAGTTAATAAAATAGACTTTAATGTGAAAATCATATGTTAATATTTCAAGACTTTTATTTTTAATTTAGAAAACATTCTTTAGTATAGAAATCTTGAATTAAATAAATATGACATTATTCTCTGTGTACGAACTAATCCACACCAACTGGTTCACTTGAACTTAATTTATCCAACGAAGTTTGCTTTCCATCCCTATTAAAATACTTAGTTTAATCGCTGCCGCTGATCTTGTTCATCAAATGGCGACGGTTTTGCATAATTTGCTGTTCATTCCCATTAATTGCAATTAATTGGCAGCAAGGGCTGTTCCCCTCTACCCTATTCTGCTTCCCTCTTTATAATCTTGATCTACATCTATCAATGTATGGCCAACAGACCCCAAGTGTTGATTGGTGTTTGGTGTTTGGGTGTGGCCTCATTCGAGATTTGCATATTGCAAATTGCTGCAGGTGCATTCAGCTTTCCAAATGTTCGACTGCAGCCAGGAAGCCCTAAGCAGCAACACACTCTTATAACGAGTACTCACAGCACTCATTTTACACTGAGACTGACTCAAAGTGGAGAGGAAACTTTGGCGCGTCATCAGTTTATCAGTTTCACTTTCAATGGACAAAAGTTGCTCAATCTGCAGTCGGCAGAGACCAGAGACCAGAGTCGACCCCGAAGAGATGTTGCTGTTGCTGTTGTTGCTGCTCCTCGAGTGCGGTTCCATGGTTTGTGGTCAAAACACGTTTCAAATGAAAGTAAAAACTCTTTGGCATTGTCTGCATTTGCTTCTGCGTCTGCTTTTCTTCTGCTCTTTGCGCGTTTGTTCACCTGTCGCATTCGACTCATTTAGCTCATTCGAGCCACTCATTTCGCCGGCCGTTGCTTGCATTTCAATTAAAACAGAATTATCACGCTAACTATTATACAATACACACAAAAATAAGCAACAACAAAAGCAACAACAACGACAACAATTTCATCCATGCTCTGGCAGACCTCATGTTGTTTACCTTGTCATCTTCTGACTTTCGGTTGTTGCTTTGCTGTTGTTGTGTTGTTGTTACTTTGGCTCTTGTTGTCGTCATTTGCTGTACAATTTTGACTCATTTCGATGCGGCGAGCCATTTATGGTGCTTCAAAATTCAAGAAATTTGCCTAAATTGCCAGCCAGACTTTTTTTTCATTGTGGCTCGCATGGTACTTTAAGCAAGTTCGTTGTCTAAGTCTTTTGTATTTACCCGCCGGCTTGTGGCCTGTGTTTGTTAAAGGAAATTCTAGTTTGCTTTGACCCTGTAACAAATTTTTGTTGAATTGTCGATTTGTTGCCGTTGTTGTTTGGAATGCATGCGATAAATATCGTTGGCAACGATATTCCGAATAGACGGAAATGCGGTTTTAGATAAAAATCAAGTTAATGATGGAAATCGAATCACGGACAAAAAATAAAATTATATGAATTATTTTACCTGACTAAGCGAAATTAGCTAAACAGCTCTTAAAACATGCCATGTGATTGATTAATTATGGAAAAATGTATGAGGAAAAGAGGAAAGATCGTTGTAGAAGAAAAGAGACGAGACAAGAAACTTCTGAAAGGAAGTTGTACAAAGTAGAAGGACAAACAAATAGTTTTCAATTAAGAATTTTATGTGTTATGAAGCTAATATCTTTAAATTACAAAAATATATTTTGTGGCTATATATATTTTGTGGTAAAAGTAATGAATATAAATATAATCCAACTCAAAAAGAAAATTTATTTTTTTAAACTTTAACCTCTGGTAAGTGGTTTAAAAATTCGATAAATAGTAATAAAACAGATCATTAATAAAAAAGTAGTTGCAACTAAAAATAAAGGCTCCAATTGACAAATGATTTCTTTTTGGAAGAAACTTCAAATTATTGTTTCCAATGAAAACCAAAGTATATTTTTTAAAAACGACTTAGTTCATTATAGTTTAAATATTGTACATCGTTAATGTTTAATGCTTTAAAGTTCATCGCTAAAATCAATATAAATCAATATTAATAAACAATACATTGTCAATAAATTAATTAAGAGTTAAGCAACGACAATAGCGTGAAAATTATATTCGCATTACCAAATAAATAAAATATTAATTAAAATACTATTGTATGGGGACTCTCAATACAAGTTATTGTGCGAGTAAACACGCATTGCCGATAAGAGTGTTTTCCAATTTAAGATACACGCAAACAATTTAAACCGTATTAGTTTGGGTTTCTTCAGGCCTCATAGAAACCCAAGCAGCATGCGATGCTCTGACCCTGACCCACTTGCTGAAGATACTCGCGAGCTGCGACCGACAAACCTCGGCTCAGTTCAGCTCAGCTCAGCTGAGTCGTTAATCTCTAGACCTCTTGAGTTTGCCCGTGCAAACAAAACAACCGTATAAAAGTACGAGTGTAACCGTATAAACACTTGTGTTCATAGCGTGCCTTTACTCGTATTGCATTGAATCATTGATAATTTTTCAATTAATTGTTAAACAATTGCTACAATTTGTTATTGCCAGAGGCGATCTCTATTTATTAACACACATGCTTACGTCTCTCTCTTTTCTTTCTTTCTCGCTCCGTTAGCTGCACAAACAAATGTCGCCAGAGCAACTGCATTCAGTTTTCCATGTGGACACACACGACGCAGTGCCCGACTATGAGCTCGTCCAGCTGCTGCATCATACGCCCCAGGCTGGTCTCCAGCGCAAGCGTCGCAGCATCGGTGAATCCCTGGGGACAACTCCCCTGCCGCCCCATCATGTGAAAAAGGATCTAAGCAAAAATGCCTACTACAGTGAGCTCAAGCAGCAGGCAACCGCGTCGGGAGCAGCCGGAGGCGGCAATCATTTATTTGGCTCCGACGTGAGCGCCATCAAATCTCACAACGTCTCCTTCAGCGCCTTCGGACGCCACATGAATCTCACGCTGCGCGCCACGCAGGGTCTGTTCAAGGGAGCGCCGCATGAGCTGCGCATGTGGTCAGTGGGCAGTGAGCCAAATGCAACACACGGCCTGGACATGCAGGAGATACTCAACGAGGAGGTAAGTGTGAGGGGAATTAATTACGATATGAGGAATACCCCAATCAACAATGATCAGTCCAATCTTAGCCAAGTCTTTCCAAATTAAATGTAGGGGTTATAATCAGGTTCAATCTTAAAATACATCTAATGAAATGTGACAATGATCTCAAATATACTTTATTATGTTATAAAGACTATCTTAGGGATATTGCATCATGACTTAACCATCTGAAGTGCTCCCCAAGTATTAAAGTACGATCTTAAGGATATCCTATCCAAATTAATTTTGACGGAAATGATCAGATTCGATTTCAGATATATTAATTAAAACATTTAAGAAGTGTAAAAACAAAAGATCATTTCCGATCCTAGACGTATTATATCGAAATCAAATGTGGGGGGAATAATCTGATCCGATCTCGGGCGTATTCTATTGAAATAAAATTTAAGGACCTTGATCACACTTTATCAGAGACATAGCCTACCTAAATCAGACATAGCCCATTAATTTGAAATGTGAGAAGAACGATCAGAAGGACACATTATCCTTATTAAATGGGAGGACAATGATCAGATTCAATCTTTAGCGTATCCTATTCCAATCAGATGTAAAGACAATCAGACGTATCTCATCTAAATGAAATGTGAGCGTAACCATCAGATTCGATCTTTTGAAAACTCAAAGGTGAAGCTCCAAAACAATTGTTATTTGTATTGGGCCCATTGAACACGTTTCTGTGTCGACCATTTGATTGGTTTCTTCAACGTTTGCTGCACTTTCATTGTTACATCATAATTTGTAAAGTTTTTTTGTTTTGCTTTTTGATTTTCTATTCGATTTGTTTATATGTACTTATGTAGCGATTCGTCTTCCGCTTACTCGCATTTTGTTTCTTATCAACGTTCGCTTTAGTTGCGCTTCGTTTGCCACTCTCTTGTTGCTATTTGCTTTAATGTTTGCTTTTGTTGTACACATTTTGTTCGAGTTTTCTATGCATTGCCTGTATCTAATCAAAGTTAATTGGCCGTGTGATAAAGAGATTAGACTCTGACTCGAACTCTGTCTCAGTCTCAGTCTCTGAGGCGGCAACTTCTGTAGAGCTCGTGTTTAATTCCGTTGCTTGTTATGTAATTAGCAGCCAAAAAATGTGAATAAAATCAAATTTTAAAGTCAAGGACGTGCGGAAATCGGCTTATATAATACAAGCAGGTCAGATAAGTTGATGACAGACAGTTGGTGACATTAAATTGACAAGTGATTGTCTCTAATAGCAAATGACACTCATGCACTCAATGATATGTAAATTAATATTAATTCACAAATTCGAAACTTCATAAATAAGCATATAAGCAATTGCATCTTCTTCGACTAATCAAATCTCTTGATATTCCAGAAGTAGCACTTATTGCTTACAGTTATAATGAATATCTCGCAGTCTTTCACTCCTTACTAAAGTGTTCTTTCTTGAAATTTACTTGAATTCATCTTTCGTGATTTTAAATGGGTAAACAGCAATTAAATTTCACATGAAACCCACACAGAAAGCACTTTACATGTCTGTGACTTTGCCATGAACATGAACGTGACTTATATCCATTATAAGTGTTCACTTTCTTTTAGCTCGCTACTGTATATATATTTATATATATTTAAATTCATTTGGCAAACTGGGCGGGAACTCGCCGTAAGTGCAGGTGAATTTTATAGTTATTATTATTGAATTCTCTCTCTTTGCCTTGCGATATGATTCCAGCAGTTGGGCAATGGATCGATCGCATTTTGACTGTTCACGTTGGACTTTACAGTAGGAGTCAATTATGCACTTAGTAGTGTACAGAAAAAAAATGATTTGAATGCAAGACAGACACAAACTTCGGAAATGAAAGTGAAATGTCATGTCAGGCGACTGGCAAAGAGTGTCTCAGTGTCTCTTTCTCTCTCTCTTTCTCTCTTTCTCTCTCGGACGCTCTTGGTCAGCGGCTCCGTGATTTATGTGTGATAATTCAGCTTAAAAGCCACTGCGAAATGCGGAAAGATTTATGTGTGTATACTTTTATTGGGAGATTTTGGCTTAATTTTAATTAAAATGAAATGCGCTGTGGTTTATTGCAACATCACCGCAAAACCCACACACACACACACTCAAAAGACATTTTCCGAGTGTGTCTGCGATTTGGCAATTATTTTTCGCCCGCAAGAAAAACTTTGACTCATGCCACAAAACGGCAACAACAACAACAGCAATAACAATAACATCAACAAATGGCCGCTGGCTGTAGAGCATAACATCAGCAACAACAATTGAATTATTTTGTATTTGTTGTTTGCGATTTTCGTTTACTAATGGCGGCACTTTGCCAGAGAGACCTTCCATCAAGCAAACATTTATTCTAATTTGTGGCATGAATGGGTTAATTTTTGTTTCTGTTTCATTTTTTTGGCAACTTTTGTGGCTTGTTTGGAATTAACTTGAATGCTAGAAATCAACCGCACGCGGGAAATATGCTGTATTCTCATTGACCTCGTTTTTTTCCGCCAAGTGCTTAGCCAAAACAAAAGACTTAAACCACAAACTTGGCCAGGGAAATGAATCAGATTTCGGTTTTAACGTGTCAAAAGTTAACTTTCAAATTTAGTTTCCAGCCAAATATGAAAATTAATTGCACTCTCCTCTCTTACTTTTGACTATTTTCAACCGATGAAAATTGGATTCGTGCAGTGAAATTTTTGTTCAATATCTGAGCAAACAATGAAGGCGGCGCAATATCGCTGGCAACGCCCTAAAATATTCCTCGTAATTTTTATTTTTTTTCTCCTGCTGCTGCCTCGAAAATAAAGGCAAACACAAGGCGTCGCACGGCACTCCCACCTCCACATTGAATCAATAGGCTCCACACAAAGGTCAGGCGCGCAAAAAAGTACAAAAAAATACTACAACAAATTCAAATGCAAGTATATCCCATAATACAAAAATAAAGGTGCAGGTATCCTCGGTCTGCCACTATGGAAGCCGTCTAAATGGGCATAGCAAATTTTTCGCAAACAGGAAAAATATTTACGATTGAAAAAGCCGTTGCAAATTGGAAGGCATTGCTCTCAAGGAGTTGAAAAAAACGAATTTCACACTCAACTACATTGCAAATCATTTCCGATTTGCCAAGCATTGCAAGGGATAAGAACTTAGCCTTGGCAACTTACGGAACCCATTTGCTTTAGTTGTTTGTATGTAAATAAGTCCAAAGCTATTTGCCGTCGATTGGCAATAGCCTTTTAAGCGGCAGCAATACTCGGAGCAGAACAATCCCCAGTTCCCTGGGCTTGGCAACCTGCGGCCAATGCAACATTACCATAATAAAAACAAAGTAAAAACAAAAAACTGGGGCAATGAATGTGCATTATTCGTATGCTCTCGATGAAGAGCTTTGGCCAAATAGCAAGTTGATTAAGTTTTCACAATTTGAACAAAATGAATGCATTTTTAATGCCGAGTGCATAATTAAAATGCGGTTAAAGCAATTGTGCCACAAGTACACAACGCAAAATTAATAGAAATAGTAGTCAAAATGTAATAAGTAATAGTAGTAGATTTATGTTAGAAAGAGTATTCAAAATAAAATAGTTGATAGTTGTAGATTTATGAATACCTAACTGGAGCACATTATTTTTGCAAAACGATTTTAATGATAGTAGTAGAAATAGTAGTAGTAATAAGAGTAGATCAATCTAAATAGTCGTAGGAATTGTGATAGTAATAAAAGTAGATAATTAAGTAATAGAATTGTCATTCAAATAGAGTAGTAGAAAAAGTAGTAGCATTAGTAGTAGTTATTGGTACTCTTTTAACCATTGCAAAACGACTTCGACTTGCTGCCCATTTGGCGAGTTGCGTTGCAAGTAAACCGTTGCACCGAGGCGCCGAAAGGCTGCTTGATTAATGAGCTGGCGATTATGGCCAACGTTTGGCAGCTGAATGAATTCGAAATTAGCTCACTGTCTCACTGTCTCTCCCACTCGGCCAAGTCAGCCTCGCATACTCGTAGAAAGCAGCTCAAGTTGAGGCTTTAGCTGTTGTTGTTGTAGTTGTAGTTGTTGTTGTTCAAGTTGCTGTCCTCATCGTTAGTTGCATTTCGCTAGCTTTTTTCTCCGATCCCAGACGCTGCAATCGGTTGCATAATGCTCCCGAGTCGTTGCCTGACAGCCTGTGTTATTGTACTTGTAGTTGTTGTTATTGTTATTGTTGTTGTTGTTGTTGTAGCCATGCTCATGTTGCAGTTATTGTTAACGCTGTGCGGCTTGTTGCTTTGTAGCTAAGCGCAACAATAACAATAACAACAACAACAACAACAACAGCAATCGGCAAACCAACAAAGTCAATCTCAGGTTGTTCATTCCCTTTTTTGCCGCTGCCTAAACTAAAGTACGAGTACAACATTGAGTACCCGTAACGAGAGTGGTCAGCCACTTTGACATGCACTCATATACTAGTATAAATATACATTTTTGTGAGATTTTTGCCTTGGGAAATTTGCTTATCTGGCGGCCACAAGAGAAATATTTTAATGAAAGTAAGCACGGAAGTTGTTTTTGAGAAATCATCAGGCAGAAACCTTTTATTCAATGGCAAAAGTAGCAAAAATTCAATAATTATTCATTCGTTACACTGATAAGAGACAAACTACAATTAATCATATAGTTTCTTATAATGAATCCTTATTGGCTTATTGTTTAAGTTAAGTTTAAGTTCGATGATTTAACAGTTTGAGCAAGATTTTTGTTCAGCTCACGAATTGGTTTCAAGAGAGGTTTTGGTTCAAAACTTGTACCAATTAAAATAAAAAATAAATTAAAATAGATCACAATATATTTCAAATATTTTTTACTTCAATTATATAAATATATTCAATATATTTATATATACGAACTTCAGCCCACGTTCCTCTCAGCTCATATCCGACATTTTATGCTAATCCGTTGAGCCCGAGCAAACAATTGAACTAATCTGACATAATCATAACATTGATCATCGCTGGCCAAACTGAAATGTGTAATTAGCCAAATAATGGGATAACAATGAGTCTCTTTTTGGGGCCACAAACGATATCAAAAGCCTTGGCATTGTGACGGCCAGAAGAGCGTGGCCAAAACAAACAAAACTAACTGACTGAGCATTGAAATCAACAGTCAACTGTCTGCGAGTATTGTGACTGGGAACACTGTGCCTGGCATTGTGTACACTGTGGCCTGAGAGTGCATAATGGTGCGTAATAAACGCGCACGGCAAATCAAGTTCGATAAATGGAAATCATTATGCGGCGGCCAACGCGTCGTATGCGTAACCAGCGAAGAAACAAAGTAACGCCCACACGATGTGGATGTCGATGTCGCCTGCTAATGCGTTAATTGTCAGTTAGCGTGGTTAAACGGTGTTTGGATTTATGTACACAAATGTGCGTAATGCTTTTGGGTTTGGTTTATTGCACTGTGGGCGTCACACACATGGAACGACTACGCTTTCATTTCCAGCAAAGGTAAATGAAATAGTTCACAAGCTTAAGCTTTGGGCTACGCACGATAATAAGCTCTGATAAATTGAGGCGAAACTCTCAAGTTCGCACAAGAGTTCAAAGGCTAATTTTCACTTCGTCAAGTTCGTTGCCTAAGTCATTTGTTACGGCCATGGTCTCTTTCTCTTTTGCTCTAATTTGCATAACGAAATGCGCTGTCAGGAAGTTGTTAACTTCGAATGCGGCTTTTACTTAACCGCTGGGCAACACATTTTTTTTTGGAGGTAAAGATGTTGGAGTTATCCCAAACAGTTACCAGGCAATTAGATCGGTAAGAGAGAGATCACTTTCTCGTTAAAACAATTCTGCATTGTGCCACCCACACACACACACAGACACATATACAGCTAGAAAGCTGCTCTTTAGATGAGTGTCCATTTTCTTGATAACTCGACAATCTTTCATCTAATTGCTGAGAGCGTATTTCTCTCGCTGCTCCAAAAATAAAATTCGTTAATGAGCCGCAATTTATTAAAATAATATGCGAAAAACGGATAATTGTAGAAAGGCAACAAACCGTGGCCCTTGGGCCCAAAACTGTCAGTAAACTGAAGTGAGAAGTGGCCCCATTGATATTGCAAAACGATTTCAAATCATTGACAGAGATCAAAATCAAATCTGCATAATGCCTTGTCTTGTTGCCATTTGTAATTAAAAATTTACGACATCGTTAATAAAAAAATTGACGCCAATCGCGAGACGGCAACCGCACTTGACAATTCTACAATTCTAAAGTGCCACAATTCTGCAATTCTACAAGTCGGCTAATTAAAATTGCATTTGCAGCAGAACAGAAAATCAGCCAAATCGGGCACAATTGTCAACCAGTTAACAAAGGAAATTGGTCAAGCAGCATGCAAAGTCAATTCAAGAGCACTCAAAAAACACACAAGAAAAATTGTAAAAAGGAATAATAAAAGCAACAAAAAATAAAAATAAAATAAAAACTAGTCTTTTGGTACGTTAAGTGGTCACCGGCAACGAACAGTTCAGAAATATGGCCAAACACTTGGCCAATGCATTGGACAACAAGTGCCTTGATTCTTGTTGCCAGTTGCCAGTTGGCAGCTGAATTAAGTAGAAATACAAATATAAATATATACAAAAATTTAGAAAAAAATACGTGAGACATTTGTTGTGGGGGTCGCTCTTGTTGCTTTGAACTTATTTCCACAAGGTCGTTAGCCAAGACATGTCAGCCAGCCCGTTAAAGACAACAACAGCAACAACAAATTAAGTTATAAATGCTTGTTGCACATGAAAATTACTATTTATTGGCCGGTGCGTTTGCGTGTCAACACGTTTCGCGGTCAACAGCTAAGTCACCCCCCAAACAACCACGCCCCAAACTGACATGCAAGAGGCGACAATTCACTGATTTGATTAATTGATTATTGAGCAAAGGAGTTTGCTCATCTGCCAAGTGGTACTCTCTTACAGATATGTTTAAGTAATTTTGTCAATACAAATATGTCCAAATATGGTTGGCTCAAGTAATAAAAAAGTTTGTGTGTCGCAATGTGTCAATTATTGTAAATAATCTACAGATGAGAAATTTTGACCCTTTGGATTTTCAACAAGCACAACTTTATTTAAGCTCATCCGATTTCCATGAGGAATGTCTTATTTTTCATAATATTAACTTAACTTTAACTCTGCATTTAAATTTTATGTTTCTGAGACTAACAATTTTTTCCAAAATTTCTCGATTTTTGCATAGGTACCCCTTTACATTTTTCCAAAATTTTCCAAAATTTTTAAATTAAAATTTATTCTTTTAATTGACTTTAGGTGATTAAGTAAGGCTAAAAAAGTACTTTTGAACTTATTTCTAAATTTTTTCTTTAAAATCTTGAAGGTTATTTCGTTTGGAATAATTTCTGTTTTTGTTTTGTTTGGTTACGATTTCAGTTACGGTTACCAATTTCAATTGGTTAATACCGGTTAACAGTTACGGTTTTAATCCCTGCTTTTTATATATTTACATTCTTGCAGGTTAGTCAATTTACATTCCCTATGTCTGTATCTTTTCTTAATATTGACATATCCTTTTAAGTTGTTCTTCTTTATAACCTTAACCGATGTATTTGTCAAAATTACTCTCTGGCTTCAACTCCCTTTACTTTTTGACATCCCAACTGAATACAAATGTTGTATTCAATTATGAATTTGGACTTGTTAAAGATTCAATTTAAAAACTACATCTTCAACAGCTTGTCCATTGTTTGACTAACCCGTGTTTGATTTATGGCTTATGGCTTATGCGGTTTCTCAGGCTGCTTTCATCGCATGCACGCAGGCAGACAGGCTCGTTATTGGCCAGTGGCCATTTGGCCACTTTGCACTGACTTTGATTTTGGCACTTGGCTCAGTTTTTTTTTTGTTTTTATTAAAGATCTGTTTTGCTTTGGCCAGTTATGAAAATGATTTATGCTTGTAATTTGATAGAGCGCCGCGGACAAGTTTTGTGGCTCAGACTTGGATTTGGCTGGCAGTCAATGCCAAATGCCTGATGTCAAGTGTCAGATTACATTTATTTTGATATTTATTACAGAATTAATGGGCAGGCGCAGCGGCAATTAATTTAATTAGTTGCACAATTTGATTTTCGTATGTCCAGCGAAATAAATCTCTATCGAGCACTATGCTAATCCATATTTCCCCTGGGCCATAAGCTCAAATTTGGCAAAAAAACCAACTGACAATCCAAGTTGCCTTGAAATCAAACATTTGCAGTGTGAAAAGCATGAAAAACATACGAATGTCGATGTCAAAGGATTGCAAGAATAACATTAGCTTTAGCTTTGGCCAAAAACCAGATCAACATTCGATGCCAAGCAGCTGTTGGCCAAATGTCAAATGCTTAAGCTTTAGTTTAAGACTTTGTATTTTCATGGTCAGGCTCAGGCTCAGGCAACAGCATGGCATATGGCACACACGGCGTATGAGTGACGTGCATGCTGAGGCGTCACATTTGCTGACCAAGTGCATAAATCAAAGCTCCGCTGCCGCTTAACCCACGCAGCCAGCGACTTCTGCGCTCTCCGCTCCCCACTCTCCGCACTCTTTGCTCTCTGCTTTTCGTACTCTGGCTTCATCCCAGATCAAGAGTAGCTCTTAATCTTGTACGTGTCTGTCTCCTACTCATGCCAGTGGCGTTGTTTAATTAATATGCAGCTGCCTTTTGTCTTGGCCAACATACAGAATTACAGACCAGCATTTTTTGTTGTCTTGGGTTTTTATTGAAAAATTGCCTTACATTTAGTTTGACCAGCTTTGACTTGGTCTACCCTTGGAATGCTTGGAATGCGACCACAACAATTGAAAGCGGACTTAACATGGCCTATAGCCTGAACTAACCAATCGTTATCTTCTCTTTCCTTTGCAGCATCACAAACATGAGATTGGTGAAGTGTTTCAGGATGAGCAAAATATGGCTGCAATTCTGATGCGTCGTCACATGGAGACGGGAGACTTGGTAATGGTAAGTAATCGATTCTATTTAACTTTTTCTCTTTTTTTTGGTTTTTTTTTTGACAAGGTCAGCATAATCAATAAGAGTACAGCAAGAATTTCAATTAGCACGCCCCCAGAGTTCTCTTAACAATGATCTCTATTGATTCTATTGGCCTGGCCTGTTGTGACTGTCAGCTATTGTTATGGCCAAAGTTGGACACTTGACCAGGCTGACCATTTGGCTCCGCTGTGGCAGCCACAAAATGTGGCCGACACTTGCTGTGGGCTGCACTTGGGGCAGTTACAATTAAACGCCTGCCACTTGCGGATAATTTGCGGATTTAGACAATTTCTGCTGATTAAGCATTAATTTATATCGCAATATCGCGGCAAAACGGCAGCCGTAATGTGAATTGCATGTCGATGGACATTCGACATTGTCAAATGACCAGCTGCACAAAGACAACGGCAACGACAACCACAACAACAAAAGACACTCACGAGTTGTCGTCACAACCTAATCGAGCACCTTGACCAATTTGTTAGAGTGAAAACTCCGATATGCCAAGAAACAAGTATGGATTATTATAGCCCACGACAAGCATAAGCATTTATAAATCATATGTAATTAAGCTACGCAGTATCAGGTAGCTAACAATTATAAAAACATACTTGTTTAATACCAATTAAAAGGCAGAACATTTATTGTAATATTTATTAGATTTTCCCAGGCATGTAACCTACTAATAAGCCGAGTCATAAATTTGTATAAGAAATGCGAGGATTTCCTTAAATGAAGTTCTTATAATATAATAAATTTAAATTGAAATCAATCTCTCCAAAGCAAGTAATATAACTACATAAATATGCTCATTAATATTCTCAAAGAAATATTTAATACCGTTCAATTTAACGGCTACATAAATAAAATTTAAAACAATTATGTAATAAGCCGCAAATGTTTTATGCATTTCCTCAAATCAACTTCTTTTGCTAAAGGTCGAAGTTGCTGTCAAGTTGTTTAGCTAAAAAGTAATTTTAGTGCTTTGCTGAGTACATTAACTGCAAGTTATTGATAGATTGCCATGGCTTTTAATTATTAAACAATTGGCAATTAACATTTGACCTGTGGCGGAAATAGAACCCAAAATACATGCTCGTAATATCGCTAAGTCCAAATGTTTGTTTTTTATGTTATGTTGCGAAGGAAGTCGTTCCATAATTGGCCTGGGAAATTTTTATAAATTCAATGATCACTCAAATGACAAGCTGAGCTTAAAATTTTCGACTGTTAATATGAAGTTCAAAGCAAATGTCACAATGCCAAAAAATAATAATTAATAAACGAAAAGAGACCCGGCAAATATGCATATTAATGGGGTCAATCAATAACAAACGAGCTTCAACCATCAGTTTCAATATGGCCAATAAACAAGGTTTACTTCGGCCGGCTGCTTCTTTAAACTTATTTCTATTATATTAATTTTTTTTCCTAAATGTTTTTTTTTTGCCAATTAACTGACGTTTGCTCATTTTTAATTTGTTAGACAAAAATCGAAAGAGTAAAAATGTATTTTTGATAGTAATTACACAGACAAGTTGGCCAAGCAGTCGGTCAATAAAAGGTCAAACAGCAATGTCTGGCCCGGCATTGCCGACGACTCGGCCGTCTTGACCGACTTGTTATGGCCAAGTGCGCCAAGCTGCATGGAAAAGTCGAAAAAAATTGTAAAATTGAAAAATTGAACAATTCATAAATAATATGTAGAAAATGTTTGCTCGCTGACATTTTGAAGTGCAATGCGGCGAAAATTTCGCAAGTCCGACGCAGCTGCTTGGCCAGTTTCTTGGCTGGTTGGCTGGTTGGCCGATTGGCCGGTTGCCCGATCGCCCGGTTGGCCGTCTTCCGGCTTAGCTTTGACCTTAAACAGCATAAAAATATCAAGATGCCGACTTGTAATTAAAAAAAAATCGACAGAAGATGTCTAAGACAGCGACAATTGCGCCATCTTGCGATTGGCCAAATGAACTGACTGCCTGCATTGTGATGACTCTCAGTTCATTTATGGCCACTTAATTAGGCCCACCGCATAGTTGGTGCCATAAAATGAGTGTCTCAATTGAGTCACATAGTATATAAATGTATAATATAACTGTTAAGTTGGCCAATACCCGCATTCTAGGCACAGTGGTTTCGCTCTTAGCCAAAAGAGACACTTTAGCATAGTTGAAATATCACTCATGATCAAAAGTTATTCTCAATATTGTTTAATTGGCCGTATTTCTCTAAAATCTGAAATTTGTTACCACATTGCAAACAAAAGACTTAAGACACAAACTTGCTGACAGTATAGTTGCCCAAGTTTGCAACACAATTTGTACACTCACTGTGTCAGTTATTGTTGCTGTTGTTGTGCTGCGAGCTTATTTAATTATGGCTTTGACTGAAGCACGCACTATTTGTTGTTGTTGTTGTGGCACGATTACATAAAAAGTAACACAATTTCGGCCGTGCCCCAAGCCGCTGGCAGTTCATGCTGTGGGCAGCAACTTTGGACCATTAATTTTCGAACACTCTTAGAGAAAGGCTGTTGAAAGGGAGCGGGAAAGGGAGAAATATAAGCTGGAAGAAAACGATTGAATCCGAATTTCAATTAGATCAATTCGAAGGAAACAAATTTGACATTGAATTAGTATTTATATATTCGATAATAATCGCTCGCCTGCCCTAATAATAATGAGCACAATAATCCGTAATTTCGTGGTACTTTTTCATGGCTAATTAAAGCCAGAGTCTTGTCCAACGTTCGTTTTTTTTTGGGCGTGTGTTTGCGGCAATTATGCAAATTGATGACAATAATTATTTCGGAGTTTGGCGCTGGCTAATTGTTTAATATAATTACAAAGTGCATTGCACTGCCGCAAAGTGCGTTGAAATTTATCAATGAAGAAACGAGCTCAAGGGGAACCCGCACAACAAGCCGTCAATCATCCATCCATCCGTCCATCCATCCATCAAGCAAAAGCGTAATCATAATTTTTCTGCTCGCCAGACATAAAATACTTACTGCCCAAGAGCAACCAAATGGCCTGTGCCATTTGCTGATACGAATAAATAAAGCATTTTGGGCCAAAACCAACTATAGCCGAGCTTGATTAATGCTAATTACGCCAAATGTCAGACTAACACACCGTCTGTCTGCCACTTTTTGTTTAAACAAATTAACCGAAAGGTCGAACGGCAGATGCAACCAGATCTGTAGACCAACTTGGCTTTGATCTTAAATTACGTATCAGACAGAATGTTTAGATAATAAACTTTAAGTACCTGCAACTGAAATACTAAGGCATTAAAATGAATTTTCGTCTGATCTGAGCAAACACAACACTTGCTACAAAATACCCCCCATTTTTCCCACTAATGGAATGAGTTTACCAAAAACAAAAAATAATACATTATTTATTTGACCTTTCATTCGATCGCATGAAAATTAAAATTTCATAGACACAAACCCGATTTAGAAGTATTTCTCAATTCCTTAGCATTGACTTTTAATATATTTAATATTTTAACTAACAAATCAAAGTTCGAGAGGAAGAAAATAAAATATGCTTTTCTATTTATCCGCTTTTTCTTTTTATTTTAAATGTTTAGTTGAATTTTACACTTGATCGTTCAGTATATTAGTCTTTGACTTTTTAGCCACATTAGGGTCTTCCTTTTAAGCCAACAAATGATGGCCCCGCCTTCGCCTTAAGATCAACTTTATTGCTTGCCCTTTGCATTCACTTTGACATTTGCGCGAGCAACGTTAAAGATCAAAATCTGTACATTTGAGCATTTATGCCATTTGATCAACTGTAAATACTAACAACAGTAAATACTTCCAAGTGAATCCACGGGCAGCACAATTATTAGGTAGCTCAAGCGACAGCACGTTGCCATTTTGGACACGGCTTTCGGCGTTTTAGGCAACTCTATTAGAAACGCGTACAACAGCATCATTGTAAGGCAGAAGACTTTTGGCAGAAAACTAGTTATTTTTCTATTTCTGTTGACTGGCCAAGTGAGCTTCTTCATCGTCACCTTACTAACAAATTGTTTACTTGTTGCCTGCCGTTTCAGCCTTGATATTTACACAGAGTTGAACTAGTGTTGTCTGTGATTTTTGTTGTTGTTGTCTCACAATTTCTAAGTAGTATATTTAAGTATCGCATGTGCTTATGGTATAGACAGACTGACTGGCCACTGCTTTGATTTGCATCGGCAATGCCATCGGACGGTGTTAAAATCAGTTAAATTTATGTTATTTGCTCTTTTTGGCCGGAATGTCATCGACTCAGGCGCGTTCGTTGCCTAAGTCTTTTGATTTGACATTAAAATGCATCGCATTTCAACCGACGAAGACATTTATAACTTATTTGATTTTATACTCGTAGCTTCAACTTTATATAGATTTAAAATTTATTATCAATGGCTTAATTGCATTTAATCGATTTGAGCCCATATTAACACAAAAAGTTCATCGCAAATTGTAAAAGTGGCTAAAGCGTTTCCATAACTTAAAGGTTTATGATTATTAGTTTTTCCATTAAGCTTGTAAAACATTTTCGTCTAATGAGTTAAGTAATTCGAACCAGACGTCACATTTCCTACATCGAGCCATTAATTTTTTTGCTGAAATCTATACAAAACTTTGCAAATTTCACCACATAACGAATCATACTTGTATACGAATATATGTTTGTGCATATATTTATAGATGTATATAGATTTGGCCAATGCAAATTTAGTTGCTCAAGTTTTATGGTTTCGAGTTTGGTCAGTTGCCAGCAGTTGTTGTAACAAAACTGAAACAAAATTGATTCGACATGGCGACAAGCGCATTGCTCGACAACAACAACAACAACAACTTGCAGATCGCTTGCAGTCACAAAGTGTTTAGCACGCGCTATAGAAAATCACACCCAGGCAACCAGAGCAACTTGTTGTTGGTGGCAAGATCAGCTGCTGGCGATCTTTACGCATGCACAAAGGATTAGCCGCCGTTCGTTCCACAGACTTTTTCAATTATGGCCCACATATGCGATACTCACACACACACACACACACACACACTGTATCTGTGAATATTATTTAATCAATTTGGGGCAATGTGGTGCAGCAATTTCCTCATGAAAAATGATTTTTAATTGCCTCGAATTGAAAATGCAGCAATTTGATAACAACGCTCACCCGCTGCAAGTGCTCAGCATATTGCATTTTAATAACTCGGCATCGGTTACGTGAATATCCCCATTGATCGCTTAAGGCGATTAACAGCAGCCAGCAATTGTATGCATTTTTCAAATTTTCAAATTTCACACTCGCCATGAGGAAAGTCACTTGGAGCTTAACTGAATTAAAGCTGCAGCTAATATCAATTAAGCAACTATTAATGAACTTATGACGACTCTCGTTAGCGGCAATCGCCTAAAAATGTAATTAAAGCTGAAAAATTATAGATCAATTTGACATAATAAGAATCCAAGTAAATATAGAAAATAGTGATTGCTAGAATCCGCCCAAAAGTCTACAACAAGCAGCAACAACAACCTTGAGGGACCTTCACTTGAGCTGTGGGTAAGTGCAAGGATAACTGCAGCCAGTTGAGTTGACTTGATTGTAACTTTAGCTGACATTGACATGCAACTTCATTAAGAGTCTGTCTGGGCCACCAACTGCCCCCTCCTGTTGCCGTTGCTGTTTGTCATGCGAAGTTATTGGAGCGGCAACTTTAAAGCGCACTTTGACTTGCCCCGTTCGCATTGAACTTGTTGCCACAGCGGCAGCAATAGCAGCAGTTGTCGGCCAACGCACAAGACCACAAACATTGTCATAAATATATGTACATGTGTGTATAACAAATTATGCCAAAAAGTGCGGCAAGTGCGTTAAGCATCTAGCAGATACATTTTGCCAAAACAAGCGAATGAGCAAATTAATTTTGATTGCTTTTGATTGCATTTTGACTTTGGCTTAGAACGTCAACCGTGTGGTGTGGGCCATGTTCTTGTTCTTAAGCTGACCATGGGCGGTGCCTGTTGCCGTTGGTTATAAATATTCATTGATCGCATACATACAGATACTTGTAGCTGCAATTGCAGATACAGATACAAATACTCTATCGCTGCCTGAAGGTGGGTTCAGCTTATACTTTTTGTTCTCTTTTTTTTCTTTTTTTGTTAACGAGCTGCACTATGTAAACAAACTGTTAACACTGTTGGGGCTGTGCCTAGTTGTTGTTGTTGTTCTTCTTATTATTGTTGTTGTGGCTGCTGAAGTTGGCTTAGTTTATGACTACATGCAGTTGAATTGAACAGCAGCGATCTTAAGCGCCGATTAGATTTAACCTTGACCAAGATGATAACAACAACAAAAAAACCAAATAACTACACAGGCGACACACACACACACACACACATGCACCTCACGAGTTGACTGTATAGACCTTAAACAATATATTGAACAACTAGTATAAACGCTCTAATTAAAAGTGCTCGACTGGCAGATAACCTGTACTCACCTACATATGTAGAGTATTTTCATATCTATCAATGTATCTGTTTTCATGGATTCCATATAAATACTGCTCTCTGATCTTCTTAATAACATTTGTAACTAATATGAGATCGTTGATTGTAAAAATCAACATAAAAACAAGATTGAGATACCCTCTCGAAGTATTCTAAAAGACATTCAAATCTACTTATCTTTGCACACTATGGAAAACAGATTTTCCTTTAAAACATATGTGTTTATTAAATAATTTTATTTGTATTGGCTATTTTATTATAGTTGGTTATAGTTCTTAGAATTATTTAAAAATTGAAATAAAAAAAAATAAATAAATATATGCGAATTTTGTATGTTGTCAAAGCAAATACTTGACACATAGTTAATGTAATTTACTAAATATTAGGTATTCATATTTAAATAATTAATTTATTTAATAACTTCAAATGCCATTCAAATAAATAAAACTCAGCATTAATTCGCTGAAATTGCCATTCATTTACTTTGAGCAACGATTTGTGAATATTCATGCTGCAATACAGTTCTTTGTGACGTCATCTTCATTGAGACAGTAGCAATTGTTGCTAACGCCAGCAACAACGAGAATGACAGCAGCAATGCTCAACGCTTTAATGACAATCATTGATTCTCCTTCATCTTCATCCCCTCGAGCCTTTATCGATGTGTTCGTGTCATGAATTTGCACAAATTATGCTAATTTCCTAAATTACAAACCACAAAATGATTTTTTTTCCTTTGGTTTTGGTTTTAGTTTCTGTTGTTGTGGTTGTTGTTGTTGCTGTGAGGTGTCTGCCAATTTTCGATATTTGCACAGTGGACGTTGATGCTTTTGGGCTTTTGTCAGCCAAGTAGAGAAAAAAAACTGCTTAAAACAAACATCAGGAGGTGTTAATTTTGATTGTAAGTTAATTTTGATGGTCTTGCTTTTAGAGTGTGTGTGTGTTTCAGTTCAGTGAACTTTGTGGCGGGGGCAGATTGTGTTAAATTATGCAATGCAGCGACGTTAGCTGAGCAAACAATGCTCCTAAAATAACTGGAAAAGATTGAAAATATCTCGAAAATGTTGATGATGTGCGCTTTAATTTGTGCGAAATGAAAAAGCAATTAAAGTGGATTAATAAGCGAGCAGTAGACAAAGCCAAAAATAATTATCATCGCATCACAAATCCATCAAAGCATTGACAATTGATTTTTATCAGCAGGGCGTGGCTCGGATCGGTTTTGGCCACAATGCAAAGACGTTAGCGGCAAGTTGGGGCGTTGTATGTGCAGGTGCCACTTTGGTGGCTTGTCTAACTGAAAGACAGACCGACAGACAATTCCACCGAGTGGCTGTGTGTGAAAGGCTGAGTGCGGTCTGTCTGGCATGATCTGGGATTGCGTTTTGAACTGAAACCATGTAATAAATAACGGCGCCTGTCTACCCAAAGTCGCAACACAGCCGCCAACAAGCAACAGCCAACAACACAGGCAACTAGGCAACTGGGCAACAAGATATAACAATCATGTTGTGGGTGATTACATAAACTAGACAAGTAGACAACTTCATTTCAAGTGTCCGAAAAAAGCCGCAAATGCTGCGTGATTTGAAAGCAATTTGCTGTTTTCCTTGTTGCAAGATCCCCACATAATTGGCACGTGCAAATGCATGTATTCAATTCAATTATTTAACAAAGAAGTGCCCATTAATTTAACACATATATTTTAAGACTTTACATAAATCTTTTTGGTAATTTATTAATTGCAATTTAACGTCGCGAGACAATTTTCAAATTACAACTTGTTGCGTTTTACAAAGTTGCATAAGAGTTGTCAGGCCGGGCAAAGAACTCGGCTCAGCCGTCTAAAATAAATAAATAAGAGCTAAATAAATTAAGAAAAACAAAAAACAAGCAAAAGAAATAAATAAATACATAAAAAATTGCCACGGCACACGCCCAAAATGTTTTGGCTGGTTTTCTAGCTAAGAAAAAAATAAAAAGGAAAAAAAAACAAATGTTGTTGCAATGCCAGACAGTTGTTGCATGTTGTTGTGGCTTAAAAGGCGGAACACACTTGCATATGTTCACGTATGTCAATAAGAAAAACATCAAAATTAAATTTGACAAAGATAAGAGAAATCGCTGCGACCATTTGGCGTCTGTTGCTTGGCTTAAACTGATGCCAATAAAGTGTTAAATACGCATATTAGAGAGAAATCAGTGAATGAAAAAGCCCTTTCATAACTGTATGTGCATTCAGCTGTGCGATCGTGAAACAAGCTTTCAAGTTGAATGCCAATTGCAACGAGCTTATCTGACACATTAATCATACGCACCGTGCGCCGTTATCTTCACATACACACACTCGTATGCATTTAAATGTCGCAAGCGTAAAACGCAAACACTTGTTCATAATTCAAATACCCATCGCCATAGGCAACGGCAGCTCTCTGCAGCTGGATTGCATTCAATTGGCGAAACGCACTTTGCAATTTTCAATAGACGGCATTGAAGTTGGCTTCAACTTGTTGCCAAAGTCGCAGTCACAATTGCAGTCGCAGTCGATGTTGCCTGGCATGTCATCAATGGCAATTTGTTGCGGCTTTTGCTGGCAATTTGTTTATGGCCTAAAATTATTTTTTGGCTTGGCATTTTCCAAGCGGACATTGAACTGTTGAGGTTTTATATCTACCTTTATTTTGATTGGCATTTGACTGAAGAATGCTCACTCAAGTGCCAAGTTCTAAACACGCTAAGCAATTGGCATCCATCAATAAAAATAAACTGCGTCATCTAACAAAACTTTGAAACAAATCATTATAAATCAAATATAATTATTGCCACTGAGTCAGATTTCCTTTCGTGTTTCGGGCACATTAATAAAAATATACTTCAAACTATCTGTTGTAATTTATATTTAATATTATAATTATAGCATAGAATCGCAACTCTCGAGCGTGGCCAACATTTAATTAGCCCAACTCGCCTCAGGGGGCCGTTCTCGAGTGGGTGCTCGATTCACTTGGTCCACAGTCAATCCCGAACATTTAGTTTGATGAATTGAAATCGAAAACTTCAATTGGCAGTATTTAAACACTTGTTAAATGATTTGCTTTCAATTAGCTAACCTTTCTCAAGGTCTTTTCTTCATTATTTCTTTTTTTGTTGTGTAGCTAATTATTGCAATTACAGAGGCGATAAAAACAGTATAACAACAATATTGACTATATGGTAACAAAATCGAACGCCCAAGAAACATTTTTATCTAGATCAAGAGATTTGCATAAATTGTACAGCTATGCAAATTGCAGCTAATTTTTATGACTGCTGCGCCAGGTTGCCCAGCTCATTCATTCGACTCGAAGATATATTACAAATGCGTTTAATAAACAAATGTATTAAATTATTAACAAGCCTGCATTACCACTTGTGAGAGCTAGTATTAAACAAATATTAAATTTGCGTAGGCATTTGTATGTTAAACAGTGTCAGTTAACAGTAATAGCTCATAACAGTCTTGTGCAATGTTAAGTTAACAGTAATTGATCGCACATGTGTGAACGAAGAAATTCAAAAGAATATTCACTAAAATAAAAAGGTGACTTATAGATTTTTGAACTTAAAGTTTATTTGGTCGAATAATGTCGAAATTGAAAATCAATTGATTTGAAATGAATGAGATTGCTTTGATTCTTTTTAATTTAATTTAAAAATAAATTTTTTTTTATTTTAGTTCTATTAATATTTTACATTAGAAACCATCATACTTCGTTTGCTTTTGGGTTGTTAAATACTTGTGGAACTGGCCTTATTGTTAGCACTTAAAAGTTCGATAGAAGCGTGGAAATAACATTATGGTCAAGAAATAAATAATTTTCACACAGTGAAAACCAGTTAAGGAAAGATGCTCAACCTCAATAGTACTTAGCTCATAAATTATTAGTTGCCATATATTATGACTTAACTTTCCTCATTAACTAACAACGATTTTCCCATTCAAACTGTTTTACAGGAGGGCAGCATTGGTCACGATCTGGTCATTAAACCGTTGCCACACGAGTTGAGTAACAACAAGGAACAGGCCCAACACGTAATCTACAAACGCGAAGCATCTGCCACCGATGACCAACTGAGTGATTTCGGTAAGTTGTTAAATAAATCTTAAGAAATGACCCGAAAGACATGAGAGTTCCATTGGTTCTGCTGAAGTTGATAAGCTGATGCCATCTATTATTCTATCCGAGCATAATTCTATCTTTGGCCTGTCTGACATTGATCCCCATTCCATTGTTCATTTGCCTCGACACTAATCTTCAGATGCATCTACAGCATGTGTCCATCCTAAGTAATGGGAACATTGAACTAGAAACCACCTCTCTAAGTCTTCTAGCATAAATCTGCCTGTCTCCGGGCCATTCAGTCAAAGAGAGATCGACGTGCATATGATTAGCATTTCCTGTTTGTTGGATTTTGCGGCTCTTGCCAAGAGTTCAATGTGAGGCTTGAACTTTCGATGTCGTCGCAATCGACTCTGTCCTTCGATGGATGCGTTTACCTTTGTGGTGGCGCCAAAATTCCAACCCGTTAAATTTTAGTTGCACTATAAAAACGGTTATTTTATGGATGGTATTTCGGCATTTCTGATGCATAAAAACAATTTCGCAACAGCTTTTTGGGGGCTGCCATTTAATGAGCGAAAAATTATATTAAATACAGTTAAACGAGCAGCTACCTGACTTGCTTGACCATAATAAAGAGATTGCATTTTATTTTCGTGTGATTCATTTCGGCTTCATCCTCTGCTCCTCTGTCTCTTTCAGCCTTTATGGAGCCCGATGATCTGCTGGCTAGTGAGAAACTTGAACGCCTGCAGCGCCGCCAGCGTCGACGTCGGCGAAGCAGCGGCAACAGCCCGGACTTTGAAGATCTCAACGACGAGGACGAAGGTGCCCTAGACACTGCAGCGGACGCAGCCGAACCCCAAACCTCCGAGTCGCGTGTGCGTCCCAGACGCCAGGCTCCATATGTCATCTACCCTGAGGTCTTGGTGATAGTCGACTACGATGGCTATCGTCTTCATGGCGGCGACAATCTACAGGTGCGTGCAAGCGAAGTTGCCAAAAGTTTGCGATTGTCAGTTGGTGATTGTCAAAAAGTCTGTATAGGGTACACTCCCAGATCCCGTCTGGAGATTTGTAAAAGTTGTTTTGGTGATTTTAAAGCTTGATAGAAGGGAACGTGTGTTCATACTTTAAAGTCACGGTTCACATATTAATTGGCCAAATTGACTGAAAGAACGTCAGCTGAATCTACGCGTAGACAGTCAGATAAACCCACGAAGAATACAAGAAATGAGCTGGGACAATCAAAATGGATTTAGTTTCCAATCTGTCCGTATTAGTTGATTCTTGTCTAAGTTTATTACACTGAAAAAAAACGTTGTCTAACATCAAGAATATTCGACTGAAATCTTTTATCTAAAATTAGTTTTTTAATTAAGTTTTATAATTTTAGACCGATTTTTTATCATGGTACCTAAAGTCATGCGCATTCGTCTTAAATATTTTATTTTTAAAATAAGACAACTTTAAGAGAAATATATTACAAAAAATATTTAATAATATTTGGTTCTCGACGAAAATTCTTAGCTTAAGAGGCAAAAATTGTAATTTTCGACCTTTTTTATCAGTGTATGTGTACCTATGTTTTTGTTCTAAGCCTGATCATAGCACACCTTCTTATTATGCACATCACTCACTGAAGATTTATTGTGTTGCCTGAGCTGGGTGCGATCGGCTTAGATGAAAGTCTGTTAGCGCTACACCAGCAGTTGATTCTGACAAATGTGACTACAAACACGTTAAGAATTCTATCTTCTGCTCTTCTTCTTCTACACAGGTTAAACGGTATTTCATCTCATTCTGGAACGGTGTGGATCTGCGCTATCGTCTGCTGAAGGGACCCAGAATTCGCATCAGCATAGCTGGCATTATAATCTCACGGGTAAGTACGACTACTTAGCAATCCTAGCTTCAATTCAGTTTGCGCTTGACTAGCTCTCACTAATTGAGTAATCCATTTGTTGGCTCAACTTTGACCCACCGCCAAAGGGGACAATTGCAAATTGGAGCAGCTGCCGGCCGCGAGCAAGCCAAAAAGTCTAATATCACGATTTAGTAGGCAACTCAAACAGAAAAAGAAACTGTAGGTTAGAGCAGGAGAGGCAGACACTCAGACATGCAACAACGCATGCGCTTCGAATTCGATTCGTTAGAAAAAATGTGAACAATCAATTTGGCTATTTGCCTGGGCCATAAACAAAGCTCAGCTACAAATTTTAACATGTTTTTTGTTTTGTTAGAAACGAAATGCTCGTGCCTGCAAAAAGCATAAAACAAAAACAAACACAAAAAACATTGCTAAATGCTTAAGGAATTAGCAAATCTTGAAGCACGCAAACAAAAGACTTAGGCAACGAACTTGGCGTTGTATTAGACCTCAAATCGAAATAGAAATATATCGATTTGCTTGAAGTAATCAGGCAATCTTTGATGATTTGTGCTTGAGCATTATCGATCCTTTGGCTGTCACGTCAGTCACAACCCCCTCCCCTACCTTCTTCTTACCCCTTTCAAATGATGCGTTGCATAACGTGACCATAAAACACTTTGACAACATTATTACACATTGCCCGCTAGACTTTCTCACACAAGTCAAACGGCGGTCGCTCAGTTCAGGAAGCCATTTGTCGTTGCCACAAGAAGGAGTGAAAGAGATAGTGTGATAAAGAGAGAGAGAGAGAGGCAGGCAGAGAGAAGCGTCTGTCTGGCGTCAACTGGCGACCCATTGGTACATTGGTGCCTGGAAAGTAGTAAATTGGCGCAGATTTTTTTCCAGACTGTCTTTTTTTGTGGCTGGCACCTGTTGGTGGCAATACCGCCAAACGGCTGCACTCCACAAGTTGCATGAAGCGGCAGCCCACACGACGGCGCCGCGACGTCGACGGCTTACCCTAAGTACGTCAATTGGTTTTCGCTGATGCCAAGCACACACACACGTAAACACACACATGTGAACAAAAAAAATTGTTTTAGACAGCATAAATAATGCAGCAGCAGTTGCAGCTAAATGTCGTTGTTGTTGTTGCTGTTGCTGTTTTTGTTTTTGTTGTTGTGGCTGCGTTGGCTGCTGTTATATAATTTAATGGGCTGCCGAAGCTGAGCTCGACTGAGACTCAGATTTTTGCCCAATTTCACACAGCAGCGACTTCCTCTTCTATGCCCACATGCATAAGATACATTGATGTATCTGTGTAAGTGACATATACAGATACAGATACAACGGCTGCATCCGTCGCTAAACGTTTGCCAGCTACAGATACTCACCTATACCGTACTAATTAATGTTGAAATATATTTCGCTGGCCATAAACTACAAATCCGAATGCGAATTTATGACACACTCACACACACACAGAAATGTTAACATGCTCGACTTGGCCAAGTAATTACTCAGAATTTGCAAAAGGGGCTACAAATTATACGATATTGCATATCCGATAAGCCGATGAAGTCTGTTTGCAAATATGCAATCGCTTAATGGAACTGAAAACAAAGTCACGCATTGCCTAACGCGAAAGAGGGAAGTACGAGGGAGGGGATCTATTAATAATAATAAATATTATGTTTGACAATTTAAGTGTCTTGTGAGATTGCGATAAGATTTGGCATTCATTTCAAGGTGGCATTTTGTTGACCGACATAATCGTAATAGGAACAAGAAGTAATTCATTTTTCTATTTCACTTCGAAGAATCATTTTAATTTATATTTTTGATATGACCTTAATTTGATACTAGTTTTCATATTAAATACAAAGTGCAATCGCTTTTCACATTATGATTCTATATTTTTTATATTAAACTACTTCTCGTATTTTAGATAATTTTTGATGAAAGGAACAGACATATTGGCAAAAGTATTGAAGCTTTTAGGTATTAGAATTGACTTTGGAATATGTTAGTTTAAATAGGTAGTGCAATCAATCAATTGGCTTAAATCACTCAGCTTGGTTCTAATTGTCAGCCCTGTTGACTCCTTGTAATGTCTCGCTGAACAACTTGTAACTGGAGTTCAACTCGCAGTGCTGAAACAGCGTCGTCAATCATTATCTTGATTCAATTTCTTTGTGCTATCATCCGTGGGCAATCATAATGATTATAAAGCCAACACTGTCTGAAAACAGAACACTACAGAGTGAAATAAATAAAATGAATTCGCGTGGGCAGTTGATGTGGTTCTGGGCTACCGTTGAGCACACCGACACACCGAATGAACTTTTATCTGTGACATTTAATTAACATTTTAATTAATTGCGGGCAACTTTCCGTTAGACTTGAGTTACACCTGCTGAGCTCCCCTCCTCTCTGACTACCTTGCCCTCCCTCCCCCCTTCCTCGTGTCACATGGAAACAAGCTGCAAGCGTCAGACAGTTGTACAACGTGTCGAACGTTGCGCTTGCGCCACAAGCATTTTTCAATACGGCGCAACGTTGCGTATACGCAATTTATTATGTGCGTGTCGCAAAAAACATGTATGTGCCTCTGTGGGTATGAGAGTGTGTGTGCGTTAAAATATATGTGCATTTAATATGCCAGCAAATTGTAATTTGAGAGCTGCGTACTAACTGGGCTCACAGTCGATTAGAATTTCAGTTTAGCCATAAATTGAAGTTTGATGCATTATTAAGCGTATTGGTAACTCGAAACTAGGTTGACTTATTGTTGTACACCACCAGAATGGGAGATGGGTGGGGGGAGGGGGTGGTGTGGCTGTGCAGCCTTGCTACAATTTAGAGTTACGCATTTTAGTAGCTACTTTGCGAGTGTTTTGTTAAAACAAGAATCGATTAATTGCGCCAATTGAAAACACTGAAAACTCTAAACACAAATGCCGAGTGAGTTGCAGTTAAGTAATTCTGTTGGTTATTTGTCAGTGCCTGATTAATTTATGTGAGCAATAATAAATCGAACGAAATGTCCTTGGGCGACCGAACTGAGACAATCATGCGATTGTATTTCGATGGCCAAAAGAAAGTGTTGCAATCATTATTTAAGAATTTATTTTGAGCTAACTTCATGAGTTGGTTATATCGAGCACATTTGAGGCTGCCAATCAACAATCTCCACTCAGGTCTTATCTGTTTGGGTTTATCAATTGCCACGGAAATGCCAAGTAATGCAAATTGCCACACCCAGACCAGATCCAGACCCCAAAAAAACAACACACACGAGACACATGCCAAAGAATTACTTTTGGCTCTTTCATATTTGCAAATGTCATAACGAATTCCTGGGCTAACGAAGCTTGGAATTCAGGTAGCTGCCAGGCGTAGGCCAGCTGTTGGCCCCAGGCCAAATTGTATATATTAATGTATACACACAGTTACTCAAGTAATTGTTTTAACGTAATAAAAAAATTCACATATTTTTTAAAACAGTTTAACCCAATTAAACTAATTATTTATTTTTTAAAAGTTGTTTTAACCATTAACACCTATCATAAAATAATTAAAAACCAAGAAAACGTATTTATATTTTATCATACAAATAAATAGACTTACAGTATATGGTTTATATAGTGGAGTAAATATGTCACGATAACGGATAACTGCATAGACAGTAGCTGGAAATGCAAGTGCCAGAAATAATCGTACATAAATTACACGGCAAAAAGGAAAAGCATATGGCCCAAAGACATGACCCAAAGGCAACAGGCAGCAAACAACAAAAAGCCAAAAACCGACAGCACCGTGGGTGGTGGCCGAAAGTGGCCACCGCCTGTCGCCCAATTCCAATTCCATTCCCAAAACCCAAACCCAAACCCAATTCCAAAAGCTGTGTGGGCGCAGCTCGGCACAATGCAAAAGTCAAATCGTATGTCATTGCAGTGGAAGTTGGAGCTGGAGTTGGACTTGCAGTTGGTTGGGTGGGTGGATTCGGTTTCGTTTGCTAAACTGCAGCCAGTCGCATATTTTAGTGCGCATTTCGAAATGATAGAAATTTAAGCAACTGAGACTGCAACGACTGCGGCCGGTTTGACAGTTTGCCAAGATTTATGCGCCCTGTAAATTAAATTAAATTATTAAGTCCAAAAAGCCAAAAACGCAAGAGTGTGCATTTAATTACGCACAAAAGCCACATTGCAAAATTGAGCCAACTTAAATAAAAGTAAACACAAATGAAACAAAACCAAGCAACACTCAGACTACATAGACTATTTTATTTATTTATTTTTTATATTTTGGGAAAGGCAAACCGGTCTCCCAGTTGCCAGCCTGGTTACATTTTAGGTACTCAGACTCTCGTACTCTCGTAATCGCTCATGGCTAGGCGCCCAGAGCTCGCAACGGGTCGTATGTGTAATATTTCTAATGGCCGACGCCGCACAAATTAGATTACTTGACAAATTACTTGTGTTTAAACTGGCTCAAAAAAAAAGCCAGACTCGTGCAAAAGATACTCAAGTATCTTGCAGATGCAAAAGCCGTCAATTGTGTAACTGGCAGGTCAAGTCCTGCCTGATCCTTTGAGCGCACTTCGCACACTCACTCACTCTCTTTCGGACTCGACTCTGTGGTGGGTCTGGTTGGGTCTGGGAATTTATTCGAAATTATATAACAACTTTAACTCGAGTCAAGTCAAAAATTGTAGAAGGCCTTCAGCGTCTTTAGACTGCACTATTAATTCACAATTAATGCGATCTTAAGATCTTTTTATAAGCATAATTCGGTAATTCCCAACCGCAATTTGTGCTTTGCCTTTCTCAAAGCTGTGCGCCAAGGTCGCCGTCGGAACATTTAAAATTCTTTATAGTTTTTTTTTCCTATCAAATATTTTCGAGTTCGAGTTCGAGTTTGAGTTGGAGACGTGCCCGCACTCACAATTGATCAATGTGTCAAATTGTCAATTAATTTAGTGTGTGCCACAGATTCGACAAAATCAAACGAAGATGAAGTCAATGTAGAACCAACTATTTAAAGTGCCCCTTGGCGGCATTTAAATTGAAAATGTGTTTCTTGTGTGATTGAAACTCAACCAGTCAAGAATATTTGTACAGTGGAGCAATAACTGAATATTTCTACTTAAATACCCATTGTTACTAGCATCTGATAATATTTAGATTTATTTTGACTGCAGTTCATAAATGTCGCATTATAAAGTCGATCGACAACCAAGCGCAGTCAGAATGCTGGCAATGTACAAGTATCTCAGAGATACATTTGTAACTACCCATACAATTGGCAAATCAAAGTAGCAGCGGAAAGCTTAAAATGCTTAGTATCTCTGGTTAGAGTGACACCTCTAGTGGCTTTTATCACCTGCACTTTGGGTCGACTGTCGAACGGGTTCTAAATATTTATATGCGAGTGCGAATGTGAGATATTAACATATTGATTAGCCTAGGGCCTGACATGATTGACAATTGTGTTATAATAATTTATGTAGCTGTCACGTCAAACACACGCAGAGAGTGAGAAAGAGACGGGGTAAAAGGGGGAGGGAAAACCGCCCCTAAGTCACGATAACTGTGGCATGAAAGTTGCCTTGGGATGCAACAGCGGCAATTACAATTATGCAACGCACAAGATACGCCACACGACTTTGACTTTGCAGCGTCGAGTCGAGCACTTGCCCCACCGGCGACATCATTTCCATTTCCATTTGGCAGTTGCAGTTGCAGTTGCAACCACAGTGGCGTCGCATCGCATCGCTCCACTTCGCCTCGTTGCTCTTTTATCGGATCAGAGTCACAGCACGTTTTTCACGTTCACTTGTTTCCGTTTGGATCACAGATTCCGCCATACTCCATTTACTTGAAATGCCCCCCTCTTTTTCATATATGCCCCTCTTTCTGCTTCTCTGCTGGTGCAACTGCAACTCCAACTCCAACTCTGTTGCTGCCTACGCCAAAAGTGTTGGACATTTTCAGCCGCTGAGTGGGCCATAAATTTTGTGATTTTCCATTTGTTTTGTTGTCTTTTTGTTTATTTGCTGTTTGCTGTTTGTTATTTGCTGTTTGCTGTTTTGTTGTCTGTTGTCAAAAGTTAAGACGATTGCATAATAATTTCAATGCATACGTCTGCTTAATGGGCGATAGTTTTCATTAAAGGTTAGAGACCTCCAACAACTATCCAACATCAGTTGACCTATTGAACTCGTAACATTATTAGCTAAAGGTTAAGGCGAGGCGTGAAGATATGTGAACCAATCCTACATATGCAACTACACAGAAAAAATATTCGCTGAACTCAAATATAAGAATTTGGTAATTGAATCTAATATTTAAGGTTTTTTTTGCCTATTATAATACTGAGTTACCTATCATTTTAATTATAAATAAAATTATATGAAACATCCTTGAACAGAAAATTATTTTGTTTTATGATTCATATAACATTCACCTTTTCACCTTTTTTTCCCGAGTAAATTTCAAACAACTTGACTTTTATTAATTCTAAGCTTCGTCATTTGTGTTTCAGGGTCGCGATGCCACGCCCTATTTGGAACGCAATCGTGTGGGCCGAGATGCCATTGACTCTGCCGCCGCCCTCACCGACATGGGCAAGTATCTGTTCCGGGAACGTCGCCTGCCGGTCTATGACATCGCCGTGGCCATCACCAAGTGAGTAGTTCCTCCGGATGACACCCTGTTATGGTGTATTTCTTGTGTTCTTGCAGATTCAGCAGCAGCAATGATTTTTAAGCAGCCCCTCCTCGCCCCAATCTCAAACTCTTTCTCTCCCTTCTATAACCTTCTCTATACTATATTTCCCAACTGAAATTGATATCTAAATAAAATGTCTACTTATGCGCAGGTATGATATGTGTCGCAGGCGTAAAGGCGGCCGTTGCACCAAAGGCACAGCGGGTAAAAGCAAATACAAACCAAACAAATTTAATAAATAGAATCATTAATAATAATAAAAAAAAAGTTAAGGCAAAGACCACACACACACACAAACACAATACACACACACAAGCGAACAAATGTCATTTGGCTAGTTGCAATAGTTTCTCGTAATTTGCATTAGAAACATTTAACAAATTTTGCCTAAAACTGCGTGTGGGTCTAATAAAAAAAAAACACATTTACATACACAACACATACAAACAAACTTTAGTTAAATTCGAGACGTTATTTTCATCTAATGTTATGAGCTGGTCGGGTTGATCATAAACCATAAACCGGTTGAGTAATTTATACTTTAGTTAGTTAGTAATTATGCCTATTGGTTGCTGATATAATGCCTAAGTTAATTCTTTTACTTAATCATTAATGTTGTGACAATGCTACTTAAACATGGTATATTTGTTATAGCTAAGAAATTTATCTGATTTAGTTATATTTATTTTGATTTTGCTCAAATTTGTAGTCTTTTTTCTAGTTTTCTAATTATATATTAAGAGTGATTTTTAGTTGATATAGTTTGCTGCTCTTCTTGTTTTTCAATTCTATACTCTTTATTTCATTTTGGACTATTTTTAAAATTGATTTTATAAATGTTTTCCGTCCCAAACTGTCTGCTGTGCTGCTCCAACTACAAATCTTCTTGTCGATCACAAAATGAAAAGAAAGAAAAAGTCAACAAGTCGATAATCAATTTAATTTAATGTACATACATGCTTGTCTACATATGTATACATACATACATACATGTGTGCGATATCGAACCCAAACTCAATTCTACGCATTTTTGAACCATTTTCGCCCGCAGACTTGATATGTGCCGTCGCACCTCCGCATATGGTGAATGTAATCGCGGTACCGCAGGTAAAATCACAACAACAACCACAATAACAGCAACAACAATTTGTTCGCTGACAATGTACAAATAAATGCGAAAAAAAACATAACATTAAAGGCGGCAACCGCCAATACCAAAACAAAAACCAAACCGTACCAAACCGAACTGAACCGAACCCAAAGCGTCGCTCTATCATCTAAAAAAATAAATAAATTCAAGCCAATTTAATTGAATTTCATGCACGTCTCTGTTGGTCTCCTGTTTGTGTATTTTTTTCTTTCTATGTTTATATTCTCTACTGTACTCACTTCTTCAAGTGAACTTCTTAATTTATGTGTTTTCTGTCGCACGCGTTTTGTACAGCAAAAAAAGGAATCTGTGCGCATGCGTCTCTTGACTTTAAATAAGAAAAGCAAAAATAAAGAAAAATAATGGCAGGTGCAGAAGACTGCAATGCTGCTCCAACTGTAAAATTCTCCGTCTCTCTCTCTCTCTCTCTCTTTTCTGTTTTCTGCTCTTACCTTGTATGATATGTGTTCTCTTTTCCTCTATTTGTGCGTGTTTCACGCTCAACTTTTGTGTGATACAATTTCAAGTGTTGCTCTACTTTTTTAACCACTGTGCATGTCTATAGTGCCTGACACGCATCTTTTGTGACATATATTTTATTTGATTTGCTTTAATTTACAGGAATAGCAATCGAATGAATTTTTGTGTGAGAATTGAATAGGAAAATACTGAAAGCGCTTTTTGTATATTCGCTGCATATTGAAATATTTTGAGATATGTATTAAGAATAATAAATTTATTTAAAAAGATTAAGCATTTAATTATAATATCATTATGCTTGAGGAAATTATGGTACATTGAAATCTTTTGAGATATTAAGGGTCATAAATTGATTTTAAAAGATTTAACATTAGCTTAGTATAAAGAAATGATGTTAGTTTTTCTTCAATAATTTGGTGTTGGATTGTAACTAAATTTCATCTGTATTAAACTTAACCCTGCCACAGCTCGTGGCTTAACTCTTGACACATCATGAGCTCTCATGGGAAATTGCCGCTTGTCACATCATGCACACAACTCAACTCAACTCAACTCAAGTAACGACACATGCCGTATCTCAAAGATACATTACAAAGACAGTTATTATATAAAAGATAAACGGCGTTTAGGCCATATCTAAAATTTGAAAGTAAAGACAAATTGCAAAAGCCGCGACTTTTATTTTTCATTTAATAACTGCGACAACAAGTAGCGACAACTACTATTAGTAGTACTACAACAACAACAACAACAGCTAGTATATATACTAGCTGTCGTCTAGTTGAAATTGTCAACTTCCTGTTGGCTGACCAAACTAATTGCCTAATTTTGTGTTTTCGCCATATTCGAATGTGGCCCACAGGCTTTGCCTACGTTGGCGGCGCCTGCGTGGTTAACAAGCGACTGGAGAAGGTGAACAGCGTGGCCATCATCGAAGACACCGGCGGCTTCAGCGGCATCATTGTGGCCGCCCACGAAGTGGGACATTTGTAAGTACCTGGGATAGGTTTATTCCATTGATCGTAAGCGGAACTTGGCTTGCATACTAGTATATACCCTTGCAGAGAGTATTATTATCTAGTCACGAAGTGTGCAACGCATTTAAGAGAATGTGGCAGACTCAATAGAATATAAATATTATTGATCAGGACGACTATCTGAGTTGAGCGCAGTCTCTCAGCTTTAAAGTTATATTGAAGAAACTTGGTAGAATTGAAGTACTCTTTTATATAGCTGTAATAGGAATATTTTGATAAGTTTTGATGATATAAACAATCTTTAAGATTATGCCATTCAATTCGAAATTAATTTAACTAAAATTGGAACAGAACCATTTTCCTAATTTTTGAATTAGTATGGAATTAAACACCATGAATAAATTTGGATAAACTCTAACTACTATATCATATAACTGTCAGAGGACCAATCTGTCGAAAACTGAATACAGGGCTCTGCAAGAGTATTAAATCTGCGGCGTGCCGCAGAACAACTATTTATACAGTTTTTTGCCACTTCCACTCCATTTATTTGAGCCAAATGCATTCATGTACTTACAAAAGTAAAAAAAATAAATAAATAAAAACGTTATTAATTTCCGGCGCACGAGTGCAAAACTGGAGTTGGAAACTCGTTTGCATTTCCGTTTGGCATCATTCGGCGTGCAATTAATCAATTAACATTTTGCTGATACTATTTCTCGCAACTCAATCAAGACTCACTCCCCTCTTCCCGTCTCCCCTTTCGCCCCGTCTCTGTCTCTGTCTCTGCTTACAGATTGGGAGCCGTGCACGATGGCTCTCCGCCGCCCAGCTACCTTGGCGGTCCAGGCGCTCAGCGCTGTCGCTGGGAGGACGGCTACATCATGTCCGATTTGCGTCACACGGAACGCGGCTTCCGCTGGTCCGCCTGCACGGTGCAGAGCTTCCACCACTTCCTCAAGTGAGTCCACTGCGACATTGGATCACATCGTGAATTTTATCTATATCTAAATGCATTCCCAGCGGAGACACCGCCACCTGCCTGCACAATGCACCGCATGAGGACAGCGCCTTGGGCAGATCCCTGCCGGGAACATTGCTCTCGCTGGACGCCCAGTGTCGACGGGATCGTGGCACCTATGCCTGCTTCAAGGATGAGCGTGTCTGTGCCCAGCTCTTCTGCTTCGATGCCCAGACGGGCTACTGTGTCGCCTACAGGCCGGCAGCCGAGGGATCTGCCTGTGGTAATGGTTATGTAAGTATTTATTTATTAATTACTAATTAATTGTTAATGAATTCATTTATTTATTTATTTTCTTATTTATTTATTTATTTTATTATAAATAAATCCTCAGCACTGCTTGGACGGACGTTGCACCCCGCTGCCCTCGAATGTCATACCAGACTATGGAAACAATTACCGCTTAGTATACAAGTAAGTACGATTCGCATCTAGAGACTGTAACTTGTAGTTGGTTGAGTAAGTTAAGCGTAATTCCAAGTAACTTGAGTACAAACAACACACAGAAATCATATTTTAATATGCAAAAACCTCTTACACCTTTACAAAAATCAACAACAACAACAACAACCACAAAACACCAAAAATATATATATATATAATAAATATAAACACAAACAACAACACAACAATTGAATTACACAGTAAAATCAGCCAGAAAAATGATGCAAACTCTGAAGACGCAGACGTTGAAAATAGCAGTGAGGAGATTGAATCCCAAGAAGACAACGACAACGATGATAATGATGAGCAGGAGGATGACCAATCCGATGGCATCAATAGTAGTGAGGAGCAGCAGGATAATAACATACAGCAAAGCTCAGCTGCTGCGGCTGCTGCAGCTGCTGTCGTTGACGCCACAACAACGACAACGACAACAACAACTGACAGAGCCAAAACCTTTGAATATTTGCGCCGACTTTACAACACTGACAACAATAATAATTTGGCAAAACACAACACTGTTGAACAGTGGCCAACAAATGGCCAAGTTGTGGTCAAAACGCACACCAGCAGCAGTGTCAGCAGCAGCAGCAGCATTAGCAGCAACAGCGACTCACACTACACAACAACAACAACAACACCAAAAATCACAACAACAACACAAACACCGAATCTATTTCAATTTTACACACATGAATTACGCAAACAACTTGAATACTATTTTCACTTGCTACAACAACCACAAGAACAAGCGACACATAAACAACAACAACTATTACAACAACAACAACTACATCAACCACAACAGTCCCAAGTAGCGTCCAATGAACATTTTTCAATACCCTTGGTACAAAAGCAAATTACAAATTATAGTGCCACCACCAACAGCAACAACAGCGGCAACAGCAACAGCAACAACAATGGCGCAAAAGAACACAACAACAATAACAGCGAGGAAGCGAACAACAAGCGACAACAGCAACAGCAACAACAACAACAAGTTGATGAAGAAAACGAGGCCAATGCCGGCATTGAGATCAATGAAGCAATTGAGCGGCAAAAACGTAAGTTTCTCATACAACAACAGCAACAACAACCAAGACACTTGACAACACTGCAACAACAACAACAACAATTGGCAACACCAACAACAAGCACAGCAACAGCTACAGCAACAACAACAGCAGCCAAAGTAACGCCAATGCCAACAACAACAACAAGCACATCCAAATCGAAAACATCATCAATATTCGATGTATATTTTAAAAAATTACAAGCATTGCATTTACCAACATTGGATGGTGCTGTAACAGCCACCACAACATCGGTGTCCACCTCCGTGAGCTCATCAGCAACAAAAAAAGCGGGCAGCACACAGCTACAGCAACAACAACAACAGCCACAACAACATCATCATCAAAAACAAGAGCATCAACAACAACAACAAAATTTTGATGGCAGTCCATTTTTAAAACGTACGCTAAATCGCAGTAGTATTATAGCATACAAAAAAAATAGTAATAAAATTAGTAGCAATAGTCATAACTATAGTCAACAACAACAACAGCAACAGCAGCAACAACAAGCGTTGCGACAACAACAACAACAACATCAACTGACATCGCCTTCATATGTGACAAATTACATTGGCGATAATACCAACAATTTGCCAGCGGTGTTGGACAATGAATCAAGCACAACAACAACAATAACAACAGCTATACAACAGCTACAACAACAACAGTCAACAAATGGCACTGCGACGCCCAAAAAACCCAAAATTAAAACACAAAAACTGATACGCCGTACACGAGTCATGTAAATTAGCAACAACAACAACATCAAGAAAAGCAAACAGGCGGAAGAAGCAAACATTAAAACTATTACAACTCATACTTGAAAACACACACAAAAAGACACACTGGACAACAACAGCTCCAACAAAAATTTGCCAACACTGCCAACGAACCTGTCAACACACCCGCACACACACACACACACACACAAATATATACACAGACACCGACACACGTATAACTGTACCAACCCCCGATCCTCAACCGATCTGATTCGATTTCGATTTCGATTCGTTTGTTTTGCTCCTTCGTGCGGTAAGAACAAACAACAACCAACAGTTTTTTAAAATAGTAGTAGTTCTAAAGCTTCGCCTTAAAAGTACTAGTGAATCAAAAGGTAGCTTGTCGTATAATAAATTTAGTGGTATTTATTGCCTGCTATACTATACAATATACAATATGCAATATACATAAATACATATAATCGGTAATTGAGGAATTGAGGTATTAATTAGACTTACCAATTCGCATTCGTAATTGGCCATTTAGTTGTAATATTGAACTTACTTTAAGCATCTTGGCGCATGACTGCATACTCCACCTGAGCATCTTCACATTTTAACTATAAAAATATTGAAAAAAAATATATATATGTAGTATAAATCGTATTGTAGCGATTCTAAAGTAGTGCTTGAAACGTAGTTCTTAGCATGAATGATTACAGTATGATCTTCTATATACTATATAGTACATAGAAATTTATTATAACTTTATAAATTTTTTCAAAAAATGCATTATTTATTTAGAAGAAAAAGTCAAAGTATTAAATTAGATATATTTCATTTTCAAATATTGAATCAATTCAAGGAACCAATTTAAATATTCATGCAACATGGTCTCTCATAAAAGTGCTATCAACTCGAAATTCCCATTGCTGATCAAAATAAAATAATACATTATATCGTTTCGTTTTTCAACTGCAACTTTCTAACGCTCTCTTCGTGACTCTCTCGATATTGCATTATACTCATAATGAAACCAATGAAGAAACAAATTGGCATTGAAACTGCACACATGCATACAACATTAAATACATGCGTATACATTTTGTCATACACACACACACACACCCACGCAAACAAACACATACATACATATATAGAAATGTAGACATTATGGTACATCTTTGATCGAAAGCCTTTTTAAATAAGATTGAAAACGGCATGGCGTAATATCAACTAAACAATAAATAGAACGCATATTATTTGCATACTAAACTCAACTATAGCAACAATACTATCAACAAAACTACTGGTATAGAAACGCAGCCAAACAATTTATGCTATTGGAAACGCATGGAATGTGGAACACAAATTAGCGAATTAATTGAGAATGGCACACACTCGTACACACTCAAGGGCGTTTGGCGCCATCTGCAAAATTTGCAATACCATAAAACTAAAAATCAAAACAAAACAAGCAAACATTTCTCATCTTTGCACGCCTAACATTTTTATTTCACAATTTCCTTTTTCACATATTTAATTAATATGTCTATTGTTTTGTTCTTGTTTCTTGCATCCTCTTAGTGGTTAACTGGAAGCTGTTTCCATTCTAGTGGAGTGCATCCCGCAGGAACGTTTGGAATTGGCACACGTCGGTTTGGTTATTGCCATTGAAATTTGAACAAATTCATATTTGCAGTTAAACAAATTGTGTTTTTAGATAGAATTTTTATTTTTATTAATATTATAAATATTATTGATTTGTTTTTAGTTTTAGACACAACTAATTTAAATTACTTTTGTTAAAAAAAAAAAACAAAAAGCACCCAAGAAAGTGAAAAACATTTGAATAAATACCGACTTTTTGTGTACGGTTAATTACATTCATACATACATATACATATATTATGTAGCGTATAGTTTAATGAGAAAATTAATTAATATTTTGTATATATAATATCTGTTTCTGTAAAAAGTTCATACACATTCATTTCGGCATTAAATCGAACACAGTTTTTATAAATTATTCCTAACGATTTCCAATTTTCCATTGTGATAAAAGATAATTTGTATACTTAACTAAAAATATTTATCTTTTTTAGAAAATTGCTTGAAAAGGTGTAAAAATTCAATATCTTTTTACCTAGCCGCACTTTGCCTACTAGAAAAACTCACAACTCCATAAATTGTTGTATTAAAATGTAAAAAAGTTGTGCATTGTTAATGCGAACGAAAATTTTAAAAAATGCATTACCTTATATTTATTAGCATTAATTAGTTTAATAATATTATCTAAGTTTTAGATATAGACAACTGGAAATCAAATAAAGTGTATCTGTACATTTATCACACACACATACAACAAAAAATAATTTAAGAATATGCATAAAATAAATACATACATATAATATAAACAAAATGCTTCGGACTTTTTATTTAAGAAATTTTTGTTATTGAATTTTATTTGTGATGTAAATATGGATCGAATAAAGAGTTAACACTGGAATTTCACTAAGCAAGTACTTTAACCCGATCATTTTTTGACTAGTTAATTAAATCAATGTTTTTAATAATTTAACGAAGGAAACAGGAGAGATAAAATGATTTGTTTGTTATCTTTTTCGAGTACAAATTACTCATTTTATTTTTAATATAAAAAGACCATACACCATTCAAATAACTTGTCCACCCTCAGAAAATGACAAAAGATATATTCAAAACTTAAATTAAGGTATATGCCGGCAAGTTTAATAATAGCAACCAAGACTTTCTCATTAGGAGTATTTCCATTTCTATGCGCCCTTTGTAGGCACTGGCAAGTAGCGATTATATTGCACCAAGTTCTTGACTAGAGCAGCCACAGAAAGCATGCAGACAACTCCAGCTGGCATAATTTTTCCTGATCGATTCCAGCGTGCTCCCATCATTCCAGCCAATAATAATGACGTGCCCAACTGAAGCAGAGGGCGCGGCGGATCCTGGGAGTTCATGTGGGCACCATATCCCAGCAATGCTCCGAAGGCTAAACCGGCGCCAAGTGATGGTATTGAACCTAATTACAACAAAAAAGAGTGTTTGCTCAGATTATACAATCAGAAGTGCAGGTTGGCATGATTAGCATTCAATTAACAATATTTTACCAGCCTTCGCGTAGCCCATTATTCCACCAGCGGCAACTGTGGCAGCGTATGCATAACCAAACCAGTCAATAGCCATATTACTGCTGTTTTTATTCCACGCTTAATCTGAAAAGGATAAGTAAACCATCTTAACTTGCTATTTTCGCGATCTTTTTTATTTTTATTGCTTACGTTTTGGTAGAATGCGAAGTAATTTCTCAGCTGTTTGTTTTGTACTGAAGAAAAACAGTTATACACGAGTCTGTATAACGACTCTGTTATAAAAAAACGATGTGGCAGCCTTGGTTCATAGAAAATGAGTAGCCGATAGTTTTATTTGCTACGTCGATAAATAATCATATCGAGTACAGCCACATGCCAAACAGTGCTGAAAAATATTTAAACTAGTGTTGGAAACGAAGCATCCCTGCGTACGCATTTTGGGGCGCATAATTTTCACCGAAAAAAAACTTTAGAAAACTGGAGTAAATACCATTTATTGGCGTGTAAAATATTTGCAATAGCTTTGCCCAAGTTTTATACAATATAAATTCAACGTGCAACTATTTTGAAAAGAAATATACAGAAAGACGCGCCTCTTTCGGCGTACAGTGAATTTGGTTATTGAATTTTCCAGTTGCACGTCGCCAATTTGCTTCGGCGTTTTTTTTGCAAAAAGTGCGGGGCGTCGGCTCTTAGCTTCGAATAAAAAGAAATAGCATAACTATCTAAAAAAAAACACTTGAATTAATAACATTTGCAAGCATGAGTGACTTTCAAACGCAGCAAGCGAGCTTAAGTCAATCGCAGGCGTTGGCAGCTGCCATACAGCGTGCCAAGCAGGTAAGAAGAAGCACATAGTATAGACCCGGAGCTGTCTAAAACAGCCTAACCGGAAAAAGGCGCAATTATTGACAAAAAGTCACTTTTGTTATGCTTGTGCAGATTGCCGCAAAAATTCAACCAAATCCGCAGCAACAGTCACAAGGGGGAGGAGGAGGTGGAGCCGATAGTAGTGGTCCTTCTGGAGCAGGAGGAGGCGGAGGCAGCAACAACTTTAAGCGTCACAACGACGACGGCGACAGTGGGCCAGATTGCAAACGATCCTTTGGCAGTCCAGACTTCGGGCAAAACAACTCGAACATGAGCAGCGGCAGTGGCGGTGGGGGCGGCGGTGCAAATATGACTCAAGCGATTGCACAAGCAGCTGCGGTTGCAGCCCGTTTGGCCGCCTGGCCGGCGTCCACCTGTGAGGAGCAGGTGCGGATACCCGAGAGCATTGTCAATGCATTTGTGGGACGCAGCGGCAGCGACACGCTTAGCCATCTGGAAGCCGAGTCCGGTGCTAAACTCGAACTGATGCAAAACCAGGAGCGAGTCATAACGTTGCGAGGATCACGCGAGAATTGCACCAAGGGACGCGAAATGCTGCAGCAGATGGTCAATCGCAACGGGGGCGGTAGTGACAATTGTGAGGTGCTGCTAACCATTAATATGCCGCCACCGGGTCCTGGTGGTTATCCGCCGTACCAAGAGATCATGATTCCAGGCGAAAAGGTGGGCCTGGTCATTGGCAAGGGTGGTGATACCATCAAGCAGTTGCAGGAAAAGACGGGAGCTCGCATGATCATTATACAGGATGGTCCCAATCAAGAGCTTATCAAGCCACTGCGAATTTCCGGTGTTCCCCCCAAGGTTGAGCATGCCAAGCAAATGGTCTTGGATCTCATTGCTCAAAAGGATGCACAGGCCCAGCAGCAGCAGCAGGGTGGTGGTCGCAGTGGTGGCGGAAATGGTGGTGGCGGCGGCTCAGATCAAGGCTTTAATAACTTTAACAATGGCAATGGCGGCGAAAGCGTTGAGGTGTTTGTGCCCAAAATCGCCGTGGGAGTAGTCATCGGCAAGGGTGGCGATATGATACGAAAAATTCAAACTGAATGCGGCTGTAAACTGCAGTTCATCCAGGGCAAAAACGATGAGATGGGCGATCGCCGCTGTGTCATCCAAGGGACGCGCCAACAAGTGGAGGATGCAAAACGCACAATTGATGGACTAATTGAAAATGTGATGGTAAGAACCAGCTTGTCGCTGCGAGAACCTTACAAGATTTACATAGATCAACAATAAGATTTAACTAACACCAAAAATGCAATTTACAGCAACGCAACGGGATGAATCGCAATGGAAATAATGGCGGAGGAGGTGGTGGAAGTCAGGGCGGTGGTGATTCTAACAACTCCAACTATGGCTATGGCTATGGAGTCAATCATGCTCAGGGAGGTCGCGAAGAGATCACGTTCCTGGTGCCCGCCTCCAAATGCGGTGTAAGTGTACCTTTATTTCCATATGTCTACATTTATATCACCTGAATATTTGATAGATTGTTATTGGACGTGGTGGTGAGACCATCAAGCTCATCAATCAGCAGTCTGGAGCACACACAGAAATGGATCGCAATGCCAGCAATCCGCCCAACGAGAAACTCTTCAAGTCCAAGGGCACCACTGATCAGGTGGAAGCTGCGCGCCAAATGATATCCGAAAAGATCAACATGGAACTGACGGTCATCTCCCGAAAGCCGATTAGTGGAGGTGGAGGTGGTGGTGGCGGTGGATCCAATAATTCCCATCACAATCAGCAACAGGGCGGCTATGGTGGCAACCAAATGCAGGGCGGGGATCCCAATGCAGCTGCTGCAGCGGCCGCATATCAACAACAGCAGCAGCAACAACCCTGGGGCGCCTATGGTCAGCAAGGCGGCTGGGATCCAGCTGCCGCCCAGCAGCAGCAACAAATGGCAATGGCGGGTCAGGGTCAAGCAAGTGCAGCAGCTGGCGCCGGTGGCCAGGATTACTCAGCACAGTGGATCGAGTATTACAAGTAGGTTAAAATACAACGAACGAAGATCCCCCGCTAATCTCTTTTCGTAACCTTTCGTACAGACAAATTGGGTGTCATCGTGAAGCTGATATGATTGAGCAGCAGATGAAGGCCAAGCTGGCAACCAATGCTTCGGGTCCAAGCCAACAGGCACCACAGCAGCCTCAACAGCAGCAACAAAGCGGTGCCAATAGTGCCGACTATAGCGCACAATGGGCGGAGTACTATCGCAGTGTGGGCAAAATCGAGGAGGCAGAAGCCATTGAAAAGACGCTCAAGACTAAGGTAAAGTTTTGAGAAAATTCTTTTTGATAATTTTTTGGCACTGAAATTGTTTCCTTTATTTTTTAATATTGTTCATTTAAGATATTAAAAATTAAAAAAAATAAATAAAAATGTCTGTTCATTTTCATTGAAGTTCTTTGAACTTTCATAACTTTGTCGAAACTTAAAAGATTTCCAAGTCGAATGTCATTTTGATCATTGCTTTGCGTTCAAATTAATACTGCATTTAAATTTTTTTCATTTGATAAATTTATACTACCCCTAAAAATATTTTTGAATATTTTGAACTGCAATGATTCTCTAAATTGAATCGAATAGCATGTAAACCATTTAATCTTAAAATTTGCAGCAAAATGGAGCCGGCGCTGGTGGAAGCAACAATGCGGCCAACCCGAGCCAGGGCGGACCTAATCCGAGCCAGCCCAATGCAGCAGCTGCGGCAGCTGCAGCAGCCGCTGCTGCAGCGGCCGGTGGCTATGCCCAAGGTATGACTCCTAGCCAATATGCACAATATTCACAGTATTATGCTGCAGCGGCTGCTGCGGGTCATCCGCCAGGAGCGCCTCAACCTCAAGGTGGCGGTGCTGTCGGCGGTGGTGGCGGCCAGGCTGGTGGCCCACCAGCTGGATATCCAGGGGGCTATCCAGGCGGAGGCTATGGCGGCTATCCCAGTGGGCCAGGCGGCGGACCGGGTCAACAGCAGCAGCAGAAATCACACAAGAATGATAAGCATTAAGGTGACTGGATGTGATGTTGGTGCCTTTGCCATGGTGAGTAGACGTTAATCAATCATATTGAGAAACTATCAATCAATTGATCAATCAATATGCAGATATATTGTCAATGGCGATTGCTGCATTCAATTTCCTTGAGTACTTGTAATTTTTGGTTTTTGCTTTGCTTTACTTGCCTGTTTATTTAGTGAACTTACGAATTTTGACATTATGTATTATTCTTAATGATATATGTATATAATCAGCTGCAATTGTATGTATGAAATCCTAACGATATCTTGTTTACCATGCGTAAAACTCTTTGCAGTGAATCATTTGAATTGTTCTACTATCCCATGTCTTTTATCCCCCTCCCAATAAACTAGCAAAAATAATTCAATCGCATAAAGATGGGCAAGAAGAAGAATAGCAACGAGCGCCAGCGGTCAACACAACCATCAATCAATCAATGAAAGAAACATTCAAACAAACACACAGTCAATCAATCAATCAATTTGCACACTTGCAGCTTGAAGCGTCGCGCTTTTTTGCATTATTGTAAATTTATTATATATATATCTATATATATTAATTATATATGCCAATTATATTGGTATTCTCTACTTATAATTTTCTGTAGCTTTTAAGTGACTTTGCCTGAAAATATTAATTCTAATACTTAATAACAAAACAAACAAAATCAAAGCAAAAAGAAATAATGTTGCTGTCCAGGTTCAGACACACAACTTCTGGGACAATACACAAATAATTTATATATTTACATATATTATATATCATACATACATATATATATCCATACGATTTCTTTCGTCGTCAATTTAGGCATCTTGAGAGCAAGTTCCGATAGCTGCCAACTAGAAAAATAGAAGAAAATTATTCACACACTCAAACACACATTACCTTATGTCCACGTTGGAAGTGTGTTTATTGAAAGACAACAACAAATATTCAAAATATAAATATGCATATATATTTATGTACTTATAATGTTTTTCACGCAGTAACCTTTTGATACCGCAACACGTTATTCTCATACGTTTTAACCAACTTAGCTTAGTTTTAATACGCCCCAAAATAAATACATTATAACAATGTGTTTATATATATATATACCTACATAAAAATAACAATAGAAATACTACGATCAACGTTGCAACTGATCTGGTAAGATTTTCACAACCTGTAAAATTACCAACTATATTCTGTATAACTTGAACATTGAACAAAACATAAATAGGATAATATGATTTTTTTTTTTACTTTCCTCTTGGATGATGAAACTGGTTTGTTGATCTGATTATAATATGGTCATAATATTGATTGAGATTGAAACTTTAAGATCATTACAATATGTTTAACTCGTTTTGTTTTCATATTTCAGTTAAGGACACACCTGAATGGTTCATAATTAGCTATAAGACATCATTTTGATTTCAGTTCGATTGGTTAACTGCTTAGGATTGAGCCATGTCACAGAACTACAAAGGTCTCCCAAACTTAGATTGCATGCTCTCTATCCATTGCTTGTCCGGTCTGAAAACATGGCAATCCGTTGGCGAATTTTTTTTCTTCCTTTTTTTAATTGTTTTATTCTTTTTATTTTGCTCACAAACTTGTACCTATAATTTTGGTAAGATCTTAAATGATAAGTTGTGGTATATGAAGATATATGTGTATGAAATAGTTTAATTAAACATCAATATATGTATGTATATAATACACATTCAACCTCTATCTATATATATGTATGTACTTTCAGAGGCCGTTCAGTAAATCCAGACATCTTCAAACCAGTTCATAACAGTAACAGAAAACTGAAAATGAAATCGAAACCCTTATGAAAACAAATAAGAAAAAAATAATGAAAATATATAATAATGATGATTATAACAAATTTTGATAGAATATTAAGAGTGTGTGAACCTTGGTAAGATCTTTTGTTGTTTTGTGTATGTCTTACAAATCTTACAATGAAAACCATAAACATTTTAATGCGTAAACCATATAAATACATATATATTTAACCATAGGTCTGCTATTATGGAAAAAAATTATAAATCAATATATTTATATTTACATTTATATGCAATAAATAGACTAAGTTTTATGTCTCTTAACGAAAAATATTAATGTTGCAACAGCTGAAAATGATATGCACCCTCTCTCTAATGAATACTTGTGTAAGAAAGTGGGTCCGCCGCAAGATTTACTAATCTCTTTCGCAGCAGCCTACGACGATATACTACATTGAATAAACACACATATAATATAACTATATAATTATATATATAAAATCCATTACTACAATGCGTACGATTCGTATGCGACTTATGCGTTTCTATTTATTATATTTTATTATTTCAAAACTTATTTGCCATATATGAAAATCGTTTTTAAGCGTATTTTCAGAGGCGCTGAGTTGGATGGGATCGGGATCGGTATCTAGGGATGGGCTTTTGCTTTTGTTCAGTAAGACTGTCGTTAACTGTTGGGTACGTAGCAGGTCTATCAATATTCTTATGCCTTGATACAATTTGAATATCTATCTACTTGTACTATCTGTCTATACAATATCCATATAATTGCCATATCATACATATATTTATGTACTCGTAATATTGCTGATGTATTTTTGCATATATATATTCTATAATTGTATTTGTATATGTACATACCGACATATGTGACATCTATATTTCTCTATATATTCCAATAGCCAACCTCAACGCATTTCCACGCTGTACTGCTCCAATGTAGCCTCACGTTTCAACCTCCAAACCAATTGAAATCTCACCAATCTTAATTATCTCTCTACTCTTACGATATATATTTAATATAAAACTCGAATCTCCACGATTAATAATTATACTATATCTGATTATTCGTGAAATACTATGCTGTTTCAAGGTATCATTTGTTTGCGATCTTTGCGGTTTATATTACCTTTAAAACTATGAGAATTATATATATATATATATTATAATACTATACAAATGCTGTGATACTCCATAAGAAACGGTACAGCTGGCTAAAAGGCAACATTTTAATTAAATTCTGGGACAAATGACAGTTACCACTCAGTTTTTAACCTCAAATTCCTTTGAGGTAGATCGCCTTGAGTTTGGATAAGTTCAGCTATGTTTTGTTGGATCGGGAAGTCGTTTATTTCTTTCAATTACAGCAGGTGACGTCTCAAAGAGGACGGATCTGTAGCCCTCCATTAATGGTAAGTATATTCTATACTAGAATAAATATATTCACGCATTTTATATGTATGTGATTTTTTGTAGAACCCATTGAATTCTATTTGCGTCAAATTTTGGGTCAATATCAAGCCGTTTATTTCGCAATCAAATGATATTTTTGAAATTGATATATATTTCTTTATATTTGATTTAAATTATGTGCTTTGATCTATTTCCAGGGCCAATTGAGTAAAAAATAAAAACAATCCTTTAATATTCCATTCAATGCATTTAAATCGTAGCATATCATTTATCACAAATTTTGAAAAGAAAATTGTGTTTAATTTAACTTCATAATATTTACCTTACATTTTAACATGTTTTGTCCATCAAATTTGCAAATTGATCTTTTTAATATCTGTTTGTTACAGCCTTATCTACGTGATCCATCCACTTGCCAGTGATAACTCACAGATTTAGTTGTAATCCTTCATATTCGCTTAGACAACATAAGTATATTAATATTATTTTTAATTATTGCCCAATATTGAAATTTTAGATTTCTCAATAAAGTTTTATCTAAAAAGAAAATGAACAGACAAGGCTGTTTTTTTTTTGAAGGATCTGAAAAATAATATTAAAAAAAAAATATATATATAGGCAATCCTGGTAATAAACCCATTAAAAACCACGCAGTAAGAATTTTATTTTGTCGCGATATATTATTGATATACATACATCATCCGTCTTTATTTCCTTAGTGAAACATTTAAAGATAAAACAAAATATCGCTTTACATCTAGGCATCCAATTGGGACGCACGCGGTTTACGGTTAAGTTAAGTTTTGTTCTATAAAGAGAGCGCTCAATAAATTCTATTTGACTTTGTTCTTGTACGATTCTTACCAACTTTTATTTCATCGATACATATATATGTATATATACCAACACGAAATAAAAGTTCATATTGAGTTTAATCAATTGATACATATTTCCATTTGGTTTTGTATATTTCTTCTTACTACAAGAAAACGTACATTGAGATGCTTGTATTAATGTGTGTGTGTGTTCAAAACATTTATTTGAATCTGGTATTGTATTTTAGTTCAATATATTGTTTATTTAAAATTTACATACATCTAGTTTCGTGTGAATATCCAAACGATATATTCCTTGCACTGTTGATTTTATTATTTTATAATTCAATATGTGTATTTAATTGTAGGTCTATATATGAGTGTCCTAATTGTGTAAATTGCCGCTCTACAAGAGAAACCTGCTATAAGTAGTTTTGTCTTCAATTGTTACCAAGGCCAAGCATTTGAGATAAACTAAAAAGGGACTATTACCGATTAAGGAAATGGAACGTGAGACGAAAGTAAATATCATAACTCTATCTTGACGCTGTAAACTGGCCAATCAATCGATTCTTCGACGCATCCCGCTTATTGAAAAAAAATTGCAAAAACAAATCATAACTTGTAAATATTTTACAATAATTTTGAATTTTGTGTCAAGAATTCTTAATTTAAAAAATGTCATTTCGAAATAATACGTTTCATAAAATATTATTCCTAATGCTTTCACTTGATTTCTCTTTCTCTCGTCCAAAGTCCGTCCGTTAAATAGCTTACAAAGTTTTTACATTTGCCGAAAACGCATGCAATATCATTATGTATCTTCAACTTTGGATTTTGTTCTGTTAATGTTTCCATGCTTCGTTTTTTGTACTGCTGCCAGTGTGTGAATTTTAATTAATTTTTTATTTATCCTCTTTACTTAATTTAAAAATACATAATTTTGAACGTCAAATCAATCAGCACTACATTATAATGTATAAATTGTGTGTGTTTTGCTTTAGTTTTTACGTTATTCGTTCTTTTTTTTACAATGTTCTTTATCCGTTTGTGTTCCGGTATCCAATTCGGTTTGCTTATCTTTACACACTTTTTGTAGAGCCGTTTGAGAGCGCAGGCATTCATAAAGAAAATGAATATAAGTGTTTAAAAATTACGTTTACATATATACATATTCACATGCATATATGGATAATCGTCTCTTAGTACACAATAGAAAAGGGACATGATCCGTTTAAGGTAAAGTTTAGTTAGTTTTAAAGAGTACAAATTATACGCTTATAGGAAAACTAGAGGTGTTTCTTTGTTTGTTGTTGTCGCAGCAGCTCTCAAAAAAGTGGCAAAATTAGTTTGCTTGTTGTTTTTGCTTTTTATCGTTTTTAGTGTTTGGTACAAGTTCTGCATGCTGCTCCTGCTGGCCCATCCCCAGGCTCGAATGCCTCCCTTTTTGTGTATTTTATGTGGCAATTAACTGGAATAGAAAACAGAAATACGTAATTTTTTAAACTGTATTAAGATATTCATATCTTGCACCTACCGCTTTAACTGTGGCCTTAATGAAATCCTTCTTGTCTGTTAAATCGAAATCTGGGTATTTAGCATAAACTTGTTTGCACACTGTTTTCATTGTTATCTCTTCGAGATTGGCCTTATCCAAAATTTCTTTGACATAACCGCGGATTTGTTCGTCCTGCAGTGCAAATAATAATGCGATTAATAAGCTTATTATATGATACCCAAGTTTATTATCTCACCGTTGGGAATGCCGCTTTGCCTTTTTTGGTTAATGGCTCATCTTCATCGGACTCATCCTTGTCATCAGCATCTTCCTCGTCGGACGTTTCCTTCTTTGATTTTTTGGGTCGACCAGCGGCTGTAATACTCAATGAAAATAATGTCGAATTTTTGGAGAAACATGTTGTGAGACTTACCCTTTCCAGCTGGTTTAGACTTGTTATTAGCTTTGCTATTTTTCGCAGGCGTTGTGGGCTTCGCACTCTTTTTGGGACGTTCCTCCTGTAAAATGCAAGTGAAATTAAAGTTTGTTTCCTATGGATTATTTGCTAGAGCCACTTACCTCACTTGGCTCGCTACCAAATTCAGACAATTCTTCCTCCTCTTCGTCTTCAGATACTTCTTCCTCTTCGCTCTCTGAATCCTTACGCTTTCGCGCAGAGGACGCCCGACCACGTCCTCGTCTGCCAGCTGGAGCACTCGCAGCAGATCTGCCACGCTTTCCTGGAGCACCTCGCTTGCGCTTCGGCACCTATTGAACATAAAGAAGTCTCTTAAGAAATCTACCGAGAGTGAAGTGTATCAAGCTTACATCGCTTTCTGCATCTGATATCTCTGATTCTTCTTCGTCCTCAGAATCCGAGTTTCTTCGACGACTCTTGCGCGCCGGTCTTCCGCGATTGCCACGTGCTGCCAGCTTGCGTCCTGCTCCGCCAGCACCGCCGCCGCCACCACCGCGTCCGGCATCAGAGTCCGAGTTGGCTGATGGATTGTACTGCGGGTAAAGAGTAATAATTAGTCGTGTGTGTGGAACTGTACCTTCGGGAAGACTTACATCTGAGCCGGATTCAGAATCATCATTCCGTCTTCGCTTGGCCACTGTCACTTTCTGTTCGCTCTCCTCGGAGCTTGATAAGTCCACATATGCGGACATTTCTAAAAGCAAAGTGAAGAATGAGAATCTACTTAAAAGCCAGGATTTCCCAGGAGCTGCTTACTCTTGCCTGCCGTAGCACGTTTGGGACGTCCGCTCGAATTGCGGGCCGATCCTCTGCCTGTTGGTGCGCTTGACTTGCTACTCTTACGTTTCTTATCGTCTTCGCTGACGGCCTCCTCATCTTCGTCCAAATCCTCATCATCGACCTCCTCTTCTTCCTCATCGCCCTGTTCAATGCAGAGCGATTCATCCGGCTCCATGAGAAATTTAAGCACACGTGACGTAATCTCATCCTTGCTGCCCTTGCGATCCAGCGTGAGAATCTCACAGATGCTGCGCAGCTCTTTGTTGTCCACTTTCTTAATGGACTCATATTTCTTTTTGTATTCCGACGAATCCTTGGCAAACTCAAAGCCAGCAAAGGAGCGCAGATTCTTTTTCACCACATTGTTTTTGCCCTGGGCACCAAAACAAAGCTGCATTCGGAAACAACAATAATAATTTTAAAATCCATCTTTTGAAAATTGTTTAGATATCGTGTCTTACCGCATGAAGCGTCTGAAGTCCATCTACACGTGTCTTGTTGATATTCTCGTTAATGCGATCAATCTCGGCCAGAGCTACCACATTCTCGTCATCCTCGGCGACCTCGTTGTTCTCATCGAGGCCATCGTCTTCGTCAGCATCGTCGTCATCTTTCTCATTATCGTCCGAGTTCTCCACCTTGCCGTTCTTGGCCTTTGATGAGTTCTTGGCGGCTGCTGATTTGTCCGCACCTGAATTTCCTGACTTGGACTTGGCACCATCTGTAGATTCATTTTTCTTCTTATCTGTCGTCTCTTTTTTATTTGATTTCTTATCATCATCACTAGCTGAATCTTTTCCATCGTCCGCCTGATCCTCCTCGTCTTCTTCCTCCAGATCATCTGCATCGTCTGCATCATCTTCCTCAGACTTGGCTGCTTTCTTGGCGCTATTATTGTTCACTTTCTTTGCTGATGGCGGCGCTGGTGATCCAGCCTTTGTATCTGCATCCTTTTCATCTAAGTGTAAAATATTTAATTGATTTATTTTAATCGATATCAACAAAGCAGCTCCAATTCATGAATCTAATTGGATAATAACTGATTGGAAACTGTTAGTTTTTAATTTTCTAAAATTTAAAAAATTATTTATATAAAAATGTCTTCATGCTTGGGAAGTCCAATGCTACTTTGGTTTGGGAGCGCAAGGAACTATGAAAATTGAAGTTTTAATTTACCTCGGCTTTTACTACACAAAACCATATTGTTCAGGGTTCAGTATGAACAATAGCCAAGGGTATTTTTTTTATAATAGGCACAGAAAGAAAGTTAGAAAAAATCCTAACCCAACATTTTTCAAAGAATCAAACGACTACGGGGGAATTCGAACCGCGACCTTATGTACACGCACAGCAAACGAAATTTTGTGCGCCGCGTTTTAGTTAGCTGCGCCAACGCCAGCTCAGCAACAACAACCACAAATGACGCAAATGAATTGAGGGCAACTTAAATTCGCCGCATTTTGTGAAACGCGCGCAAAATTCATTTCATGATTTTTGTTTTTCTCGCTCTTTCTTCACACAAGCACAGAGAATATATATGGTTGTGTGTGTATGAGTAGTTGTGTTGCTTTTATTTACCTGCATCCGATGTTGGCGCGGTCGCAGCCGATGCGTCTCCAACAGCCTTTTTATCAGCGACGTCATCAGTCGCGGGTGGCGATGCTGCTTCACCCTCCTTTTCAGCAGTTTTCGATACCTCACCATCGGGTGCACTTGATTCCGTTGCATTTTCTAGCGCCTTCGACTCGCTTACCTTATCGGCGGCATTGTCTTTGGTCGCCGTCTCCGCCTCAGGCGATGTGTTGGCATCCTACCGAATATCAAAACAAAAGCAAAAAACAATTTTATTACACTTGCAAATTTTTTGGCGGCGTTTACACTTATGCACTACAAGTACCATCAAACTTTGTGCGTTTCACGACCGATGGTTTTATGCGTTTCGGCTATTTTTTCGTATGTTTTAGCACACACAAGTTTTCTTTTGGGCTTTGCGTTTGTGTATGCGTGTCTATGGGGGCATTGGGCATGCACACGTTGTCTCACTCGCACCCATCAAAAACTAGACACAGCCAACATACAAACGCAACGACGCCATGTTTATACACATAAACGAATGGTCGCAGGGGAGATGAAGACCGATTTGTCGAGAGCAATATTTGTTGCGCTCAATTTGCACATGATACACATTTTAAGTCCAGGGTTTTTCTATGCGCGTTTATGACACACACTTTATACTTTGATTTAAAACAATTTTTAGTAAATTACGTACCATATTTTCAATGGTTTTATCTTTTTTTTCGTCAGCCGACATGCTGCTTTTGCTTATGTGTGTGGCGTTAGGGATGAGTACTTACACCGATAACAATGCGCCAACAAAACCGATAAATGGCGGTGAAATATTTAAAAGTTTATTCATACTAGCAAAAGTAGCTAATGGCTTTTAATTGCTTTGACTGGCTTATAATAATCCAAATAATCCAAGCTTTTTAAATTTTTTGCTTAGCATTGCCATTAAATAATTTGATTTTCAAACGTACGATATGTAATCGGGAAAATATTGGACAAATGCGCTTTTTGACATTCGGAACGAAACGCGTGCACAACATTTGCTGCAAAAAAACGCGCGCACTCTGCGTTCGCCAAACGAAATCATTTTAATTAAGAATTAAGAAAGAGAAATTAACAAGCAAGCAAACATTGATAACTTATCATGGGAATTTTAGGACTTTCAAAACTTATTGCTGACCTGGCGCCACTGGCCATTCGGGAGAGTGAGATTAAAAACTTTTTCGGTATGTCAATCGGTCTCTCTGTCGAAGTAATTACAACTTAAAATAATTGAATAACATTGCAGGTCGTAAGGTTGCCATTGATGCCAGCATGTGTCTTTATCAGTTCCTCATTGCGGTGCGTTCAGAGGGAGCCCAACTGGCGACCGTCAACGGCGATCCCACCTCGCATTTAATGGGCATGTTTTATCGCACCATTCGCCTACTTGACAATGGAATCAAGCCGGTCTATGTGTTTGACGGTGCTCCTCCGGACATGAAGTCCGGCGAGCTGGCGAAGCGAGCCGAGCGGCGGGAGGAAGCTGAAAAGGCACTGAAAGCGGCCACCGAAGCGGGCGATGAAGCGGAGATCGACAAATTTAATCGACGCCTTGTTCGCGTAACGAAAGAGCATTCGCGGGAGGCCAAGGAACTGCTAAAATTGATGGGAGTCCCATATGTGGATGCCCCTTGCGAGGCTGAGGCTCAATGCGCAGCGCTTGTCAAGGCGGGCAAGGTGTATGCCACAGCCACAGAGGATATGGATGCGTTAACCTTTGGATCATGCAAGCTGCTGCGATATCTGACATACAGCGAGGCGCGCAAAATGCCGGTCAAGGAGTTCTCCTACGACAAAGTATTGCAAGGACTAGAACTAACCAGCAGGGAGTTCATTGATCTTTGCATCCTGATGGGCTGCGATTACTGCGAGAGCATCAAAGGCGTGGGACCCAAGCGAGCCATTGAGCTAATCAAAAGCTATCGAGATATTGAAACAATTTTGGAAAACATCGACACTAGCAAGTACTCCGTGCCGGAGAATTGGAATTACAAGCGTGCCCGCGAATTATTTGTTGAGCCGGACGTAACCGATGCCAGCACCATCGATCTCAAGTGGACAGAGCCCGACGAGGATGGCCTGGTGCAGTTCCTCTGCGGCGATCGACAGTTTAACGAGGAGCGCGTAAGAAATGGCGCCAAGAAGCTGCTGAAGTCCAAGCAGGCACAGACGCAGGTACGTCTCGACAGCTTCTTCAAGACTCTGCCCAGCACGCCAAATGCCAATCTGGCTGCCAAGCGCAAGGCCGAGGAGGCCAAAAAGAGTGCCAACAATAAGAAGGCTAAAACAAGTGGTGGCGGTGCCCGTGGCAGGAGGCCCAAGTAAATTGTAAGTGGTTCTTTACAAAAATTACAGTTTCTTTTAATTTAACCACCTCAAACTTAATGCTACTCTTGAATATTACAAGCTAATTTCCATATAGTTATAAAAACATAATGAGCTTAAATCTAATTGGTCATCTTTGTGGGCATGGGCGTGGCTTTAGTTGTGGGCGAGGTTGGGGATGCCCCCGCCACGGACTACAGCAAATACTGCTTGGCCAGGGCGCGGATGAAGCGTGACTTTCGAACCATGGCGCTCTCTCGTTTGATCTCTTCATTGTTGTTGGCATTTAACTCCAAGGTGCCCATCATTGAGATCTGAAAGATATTGAGCAGGGAGTTTAATTTGTGCTGTGGTTTTGACATAATTAAAGGAAACGATTAAGGTTTCTTCTTAAAGATGCTTAACTACTGCCCATTCATCCGTTCAATTCTTGCAAGTAAGCTGTCATTTTGTTGGGTAATTCTTGATTATTTAAAGATCACATACCGCCTCCAATTTGCGACTATGCTCGCCTCGCTTCAGATGTAGATTGACGATGAATTCTAAAAGCGTTGTGTCCCATATGCATGTGTAGTAGGCATCCATGGCATCCGTAGATGACTTCTCGCTGAGATTCTTAAAGACAATGCCATAGTCGATCTCCTCAAGAAACTGGCAAAGCACAGTGGCCTGCGTGTGGCAGCCCAGATTGGCGGCGCATCGAATCATCTTTCTGATCATATAATCATCTGCCACGTTTCGCTGCAACGGCATGGTGCAGTAGTCGGTGCCAGTGACCAGGGCATTGACATAGCATCGCATGGCGGATTCATTGTTGCCGATAGCCAACTCCAGGTCGCCCTTCATCTTCAGCCAGGAGATGGTCTGCGGATAGTGGCTGAGTGCTTCCGAGAGGAGCCACTGCAAAGTCTCGCTCACACTGCGTAAGCTGTAGCTATTTGGGCTGGTCAAGATTAAGAGGCGATAAATAATTATTCAGTCAGAGAATGTCGATATGTTCCTACTTGGTAATGCTGGTGGGCCAGAGCTGCATGTACTCGCAGCTCAGATCGTGATTGGGATCATCTTTCAGTATGTTGTGCATCTTTCCCAGCATGGAAATCGCTAGTCCAAAGACACTCTGGTGTCGCATCCGTTGCAGAAACGTTTGAAGGGAGCTGCTGGCGCCGCTGCCGGCTCCTGTGGATGTCACTCGCTTGGGCACATTGAGGAACATGCTCAGCATCAGCTCCCAGGCGTCGCGACATGCCTTCTTGGGCCCCTTCATCTTCTCCATTTCCGTAAATGTGGCGGCAAAGGCCAACGGCAACTCCATCAGCTGCGATCGCTTGTCCAGGTAGAGAAGTGGCGGAAAGTCCGTCAGATTGAGCAGCATGATGGCGCAGTTCTCCAGGATGTCCATTCGGGGAATCATCGAATCACCTGCTTGCAGAGCACCCAAGCATTGTTTACATCGACCGCCGAGTGCCGGCAGATCCAGCGGCTTCTGATGCCATTCCTCGAGACATTGCGTGATTTGGATGTGAAGAATTTCCCATGTTATCAGCTTGCACATGATCTGTGCACTGCCCCCCAGTTCCTGGCGTTGCGTCTCCGACTTGAGTACACTCAGCATAGATACGGCATCGATGTAGTTGCCACGGGTCGCCAGCTCCCTTGCCTTTCCCAATAATACGTAGCTAAAGTCCTGCAGAAAGCTAACGGGCATTGCCATAATTAAAGTCTTTAGAGGCTGAGGAACATCCCAGCTGGAATTGATTGCCCACAGAGGTTTGCCTGGCGCTGTGCCACACAGTTTGACCAGCAGTATCCGGACACTATTGGCATTGGTGCAGGTTATCAACTGTCGCTCCAAGGCGGCAACATCCACACGAGTCACTGCAACATTGAAAATTGTAGTAAAATTCATTTGAATGATTGAATCTATTAATTTAACTTACGCTTTGAGTGGCATATCCAGTCGCTAAGCGTGGCCAGGGAGTTGCTGAGCACAGGCAGTGACGCTTGCACGAGCTGCTCGTCCAAATCTGCCAGTTCTTCATCGCTGAAGATGCCCATCTCTTTCGCAGTGAGCAGCAACTGTCGACTTTGCTCCGGTTGCTGCTGCTGCTGCTGATACAGAACACAATCAATAATAAAGTGCTTTAGTGCTGCCTGCTCCCGCTGGGTGCAGTGCGTCACGACGTCCTGCATGGCCTCCACAATAGGCGGCATATAGTCCAGGTCGCGATACTTCTCAAAGTACTCCACGCTGCCAAATATGTTGCCCCATTCGAAGACAGTGCGCACCACATTGAGAGCGGCCACTTGGAGCAGCAACTGGCGGGTCTCCTTGAGCAATCCCGTGGAGATGGCGGCCTCAATGTCCAGCTCCAAGTTACGCCGACTCACCAGTGGAATCTCGCGTGCATGATTGTCCAGGCGCAGTATACAAACAATGTCCTCGTAGTTGTCGAGCAGGGATTGATGGAAGCGCTCCAACAGCGTTTTCTGCTGGGCACTAATTCCACAAGCCTGCAAGAGTCCCTCCAGCTCCGTGGACCGAATGTGGCAGAAGTATAGAGTGGCGCCCGGGGGCAGCGATTGAAGATTGCTGTTGCAGGCGGCGGCTGATTCGCGCGCCAGCAGATACTGCTTGGTGTGGAGGTAGTAATGGGCCAGCTCGAACTGCAGCTGGGCGCGGAGTTCATGGGGCGTGATCAGGTGCATCATGTCGTAGTTCTGGGCGGTGCTCAAGTTGTCACATTGCAACGTCACAAAGCTGTCGTAGTGAAACACATGGAAGGGCTTGCTCCCAGCAAATAAGCACAATTGCTCCAGATATTCAATGGATGGCTGCGTTGGCGTCTCCAGGAACTGCTGCAGCTGATCCACCGTTTGAAACCTGGAAATGCGAAGGCGAATGATGAGCATAGTACATATTTATATATGGTCGTAGTCTTACATGAGCGGACGCACCGCCTTCAAGGCGCTGTCCTTGATCAGCTGCAGTCGGAGCAGCGTGCGATGATAGATGGTGAGGGCAAAGCGTGCCGCACGCTCGTTACCAGTGGGTGCTGAAATAGACACACTTGATCTTCTAGAGATTACCGACTTTACAAGTACAAGTGGTTAACTTACAAATGCGGAAATCAAAGTCACTGGCGAATGGAATGGAGATGGCACGTCCATAGCTGATGGTGCACAGATCCCGCAACAGTCCCAGTTGCATCACCACTGGCAGACTCTTCTCCAGCACGTCCAGGTCCCATCTCAGCCAAGTGGCCACTTTCAGCTCCAGAATTTTCAGCGCCAGTTGCTTACGCGTCAACTGCAGGCCGATCTCCGCCTGCCGTGCCATGGGCGGGACATTTAAAGCTGCCGAAGCTGCGGGCGTCGTTGCATTGGCGCCCACGCTGGCACCTGCTATATTCTGCAGATCGCTGCCGGGGGTCACCACAGTGGATACTATAGCGGTGTCCGGCGTCATGCTGATGAACTGCATGATGAGTTCCACGGCGCTTGGCTCTGCAATTAATTTGATTTGTGAATATTGTTAGCGAATGCAACAATTGGTGAGGTGGAGTTTGGAGGGGGTGGCGTCATTTCTCACGTACCGGGATTTTTGCTTAGCAAGTGCTGTGTTATTTTGTGCGGATCAAGCAGAAACTCAAACCACAATACTGTTTCTGCCGCCAGTGGTACTGGCTTTGGTTTTAAAGGATCTTCCATTCTGTATTTTTAAAAAAATTACGGCCCAAATATTTTGATATTGTACGTTTAATGCCTTGATTTGGCGAGTTGCTCTGATCTCTAAGGAGGCAATACGTTCGCCTTGCTTTTAGTTTGTTATATTTCTGAAGACGTTTTACTTAAGGTATAATGAAATACCCGCTTCGTCATTTTATATTATCAAATAAATGTTTTAATGATATTATTTGGCAAAAACAGCAGTGTGTGGCCGGATAAGCTTTAATTTGATATTTTTTGGCCCATCTTTGGCTAAACAAGGTGGCAGCCTTGGCTTATTTATCGATACTGACCGGTATAGCACGCAACAGCTGATGGCTAGAGAGCCAAAAGCTGCCTGGTATAGTACGCAATACGTTAATTAAAATATTAATCGTATTCCTGAAACAGATTTTGTTTTGGCGCGGAATTCAAATTTAATTTTTACAATTGATATAAATAATTAGATGATAATTTATAACACAAATTGAAATATAAACTAGATTAAAAAAGGTGATTTTAATTAGAAAAAAATTAATGAAAATAATAGATTCTTATTATTTACTAAAACAAGCAACAAATTTGAAAACAATTACAAGTTGTGACTGTTTCTGAAAATCATTGTCGGTAAATGGTTCAGTACTAGGCTGACAGTATTTCCGTTTTATATAGATATATAAAAATAACTCTTCTCGTCGTAAATACTTATTTGTATATATTTATATGTTACAAATTTGTTTTAAGATAGGTCAGAGTCTACAAATGAATCTATGTATGTTTTAATGGCAATGTTGTCGGCATCATTTTTATTTTCACGTTATAAAATTCTTATTTATGTCGCCTTTTACGCATAAACCAATAAAATCAGAGGCAATAAACGAGGAGTACATGATCTTTCTTTTTTTGTTTTCGTTTCTTTTCGGTTCATTAAAAATGTAAAATAGTTTGAATTATATTTGGCTGATTTATGCAAATATGTTTGTTGAATTTTATTGGAGGCGCCCATAAGTCAGACTCATAGTTTTCCGTTTTTTTATGGTATCTACACTGAGAGAATTCAGTGCTGTTCATTTAGATATCTAGACTTCTGTCTTATGTGGGGCAAACAATTGTTAATCTTTGATATTTGGTGAGTGATAACCAATTTCGGACAGTGTACCAACCATTCCATTCGCCTCACCAATCTTGGTCTTGTTTTACATAAAACTCCGTCTGTGTCGCCGCTTTATCTTGAACTTTACGATCATTTCATGGCATAAGCTGGAAATATTTAACGTTATACAGGTGATTTTATGCAAATTATGTATTTGGTTACCGTCATCTTCAGCTGATGTTGTTGTCGTTTATGACATTTTTCATACGCTTATGATGATCGTGATTGGGGGATCTCTCTCGGCAACGAGTGACCAGCAAACCCATCGTGATTTTATGCAATTTTTAGAAATCAACCGTCGTCTTGACTTGACATAATGTACATTTAAGATTTATTTTTATTAATTAACTCGGGTCGAAAACGATGCTAATCCGCTGGCTCAATGTTTCGAAAATCTTAAGTTTGTTTATAATTATGCAATAAATTTAAAAGCACGCTACAGAACAAAAGTTATTTATATTTACAAAATAAGTTATTTTAAATTTAAGTTGTGTCTTTCTGTTCCTAATAAAAATTGGTGCAAATCTCTTAGTTGTTGAAATTTTAGAATTCATGTGCGTTTTTTGGGGCCAATAAAAATGTCAAATGTGTTTAAAATGCCTAAATTTATTCCTCTTAATAAAACATTTATAGTATTGCTTTGTTGAAATCTCTTAATACCACTTTTAAAACATGGCAATTCATTCATGATTTCCCTTATGTTGTTAATTTCCCAACGTTATTTTCCACTCGGTTTTACAAAGTTGTACTTGAGAATAATCAGTGTTAATATTTGAATTCCATAGATTGAATGGGATCAAAGTTTACTGCAAAGAATGTGCACACGCAGCAGATTTGATTAGATTTTTGGTTTATTTTTCTCTCGCTTATTGATGTGTGTTTAATAATAACGAAATCTCATCTAAAAAGCATTAATTAAGCGCCTGCGCTTGTCTCGAAAACGTAATCCCGGGTTCAGGTTATAAGTTATCAGGCAACACTTGTCGAATTGTTCCGATTAGCGCAAATCGTTTAAGCGCAGTTTCGACTTTCCGACTTCTAGGCAAAATATATTATATGAATAATTTGTTGCCAGGGGAAGTGTCAGAGTCGAGACAAACAAATATTTGCATAATATGGTACATTTTGTTCTCAAATTAATGTAAATTTCTGGCTCGACTGAAACCCAAGCGGTAAAAACCAAAAAGCATAAAAGAAAACAAATGAAGCTCAAAAGACGCTCTAAAATTTTATGGTATTTTGGATGTTAGACAAAACCCTGAAAGAATCTATTGATTGAATCGTAAATTTGTTGGCTGTTTCTTTGGAGGTTTTCGCTTGAAGTTTTCGATTTCTTTGTTTGGAAATTTGCATATTGTGCAGGTTGATCAGCTCGTGCCATTCACAAGTGTTTAACTAGTATTCTGCATACTCATTAACTAGTTTCGACTAGGTATTCAGAGTGTTAACTGACTGACCCAGTGAATTGGCTTTTGTTAGAAAAAAACGACACAATCTTATATCGCTCGAAATCAAAGTTTTTGAAACACGGCGCTCACATGACTTTAAAATGGAAACTGCGCAAGTGAAAATGGTTTTTATTTTTATATTTATTGCAGAAGAGAATGAAGAAAAGGAAAATAAATAAAATGAATGAAAAAAAAAAACAAATAGAAAATGTCCCCGGTTATGCTGTCAGTTTAAACAGCTCCATGTTTTTTCCCATTTTTTATTTTCTGTTAATATTTCAAAATGTCATTAATAATGCCATAAATTAACTAAATTCATTGCTATTGCTAAATCTTTTTACGTGCGAAGGCAACCAAGAACCAAGAACAATTTCTTTCGTTCCATCTTTAATTTTCTTTTTTGTTCGTCTTTTCATTTCAAAAAAGTTTTCAAAATGTTTTTCAAGAATTTCGTGTCTGTCGCCCGATGGCAGGCGGCATGGAAACAGCGACATGAAAATCTTTCAACAGCAGTTGACAGCGCCACACACACACACACACACACGCACACACACCTACGCACACACACCTACGCACACCTACACAGATAGAAAAAGATAGAATAGAAGAACAATCCGCAGATCCCCAGCTACTCCGCCCGGGGAGGCATGAAAATGTACAACATCTCTTAATTTCTGACTTAAATGAAAATTGTGCCGAGGTTTTCTGCCGCCGTGTCGCCGTTGATGGGTTCTGAAATGATGCGCGTTCTTTCGCTGAGCGAGTGCTGAAATATTTCCCCACTTTCTTCTCAAATTTAAACGACAACTGAAAGCTGAAGCTGCAGCTTTTCCAAATACCGCACCACAAATGCCCTTTCAATGGTATAATCGATTTGATACGCTGGAGTTTGGAAAACCGAAGAGTAGTATTGAAAAGATTCAAATAATATTCCATTGCTAACAAGCTGCTTGTACTAGCCAGCATACCCTACTGCTCAAGGGTACAGAAGTAATGAAAATGTCTTTGTCGCCGCCATGGTCTGTGGCCGTGTGAGTTTTGGAAAAAATTGTTTCAAAATGTTGTCGGCCTTTTTTTTTTAGAATTTCCTAGCTGTCGCCACACTGAGAGTTGTTAAACATCAGATCATAAGATATATATGCATATATATATACCTATACTTAGTATACTTGTATATATATACTATAATACGAAGACGTCGCATTTCGTTCTAATTTCGCCTCCAAAAACGTTCTGTTTATTGGTATCATTTTCAACGTAATACTTGCAATTAAGCGTTTCTATTTTGGATAGCTCGACAATCTGTCGGGCTGTTTGTCAAAAAGTTAGCCGGAATTCGGAATTCGGAATTTGGAGCATTCGGAGCTGGAGCAGCTGCCAAGTGATCCTCCATCAGAATGGGATAATGTAAATGTCTCTAAATGAATCTTGCTGGCGGATTATATGTAGTATACTCTAGGGAAGTCTTGTCATTTAGCTTTATTTCTTCTTTGGCTTGATCATCATTTTGACTGTTTTGTAGGCGTAATCAGCGCCCAGCCACGGCACCCAGCAGTTGCCGCGACCCTCAAGTTCGGGACCGTATTCACCTCCCAGATACTCGCCATTCAAGTTACTGCAATTGAAATGGATTAGATATTTATAGTCAGAGAGAAATGAATTCCCCGCTTACCTGAACATGCAGCTGTTGTACCACCAGGCACCTGAGAACTGTGCAGCGCAGTTGTTGATGCTGTTATCATGATCCCGATCGAAGGTGCTGAACTTCATGTACTGTTGGTATCTGAGTCCATCTCCCGCGTTGCCCGAGTAGTTGCCCAGTGTATTTAGGCCATACAGATTGGACTCGTTGCCAATGGCAAAGTTGTCGTATTTGGCAAAGCGAGACTGGCCCGTAAAGTCCTCCAGATAGATGTACAATTCGTGGGGCTGAGAGGTGGTCAGATTATGCAGGGCATTCAGGCCAATGAAGTAGCCGCCTTCGAGATCGCCAAAGCCCTTCTGATAGCCCGACCAATTGCGGAAGAAGTTGATGTTGGCGTCGACGCGACGCTGGATCACCAACCATCCGACTCCGGCCGTGCTGACATCGCAGTAGACATTGAACGGCTCTCCCCCATTCAGCTGGATCTTCACGATGCTGTTCTTCTTGGGCTTCGCCTCCTGGCAGGAGGCAGGATACTTCTTGAAGGGCACTACGTCCTCGAACGCCTGGCAGGTGGCCACAGTCAAGCACAAGGCTGTCAGGATTAGGTGCAGAGCTCTCATTTCGGCCAAACTTGTTTGATATGAGTCCCCAACTAAATGAGTTCTTATAGAACCTGTCCCTTTTAATAAAGAGTCTCTATACTGGGTGAGTCATTTCTCAAAACAAATGATTAGATTGCACTACAGTTCTTTGAAAATTAATTTGCCACTTGAGATAATACCACGATTCCTGATCTAAATATCGTCGGTGTCAATTATTGATCGCCGATGCGAAAAACGAGCCGTCACTGGATTTCAGATTAGATAAAAGTGAACCAAAGAAGAGGAAAACTACAACTATATATTAACATGGTGTATACTTTTGGGTGTATCTATATTGTTTCCTTAACAGCAACTTTTAATCGTCAAATAAATTAATTAAAATGTCCCTTTTGCATTTAAAATATATATTTATATATAGTAACTTTGTATAACATTAAATTGCCAAATTTAAGAAATCTAATTTAAAATTAAATTGGCAAAGATTCAATAAATTTATTAAAACTTAATATTAGAAATTTTAAACAAATGTAAATGAGCAATTAAAAAAAACTTTAAATAAATTGAATTAAAAACTGAAAGTACTAAAAAACTGGTGGGGGTGTTCACAGAAAATAAGTATTTGTAATAGAAGTAGAAGAAGGGATACTTCATCTCAAGCAGATGAGTATCGATTTGGAATCAGGTATTGTGAGTACTGTGAGTACTTGTTCGTGCATCTCATCTCATCTGATCTCATCTGATCGTATTCCACATGCCACATTCACTTACATTTAACCACGTTTTACCGTTTGTGTCGCCCATCAATAGCTGTATTTATAGCTTCAGCTTGCCAAACAACACAAATCAAGCGATCGGGTCTTTGATGGCCCCAGCAATGACACACATTTGTCAAAACGAGCTCACTTCAAAAGGCCGACAGACAAAGAGACGCAGAGAGAGACAGAGACGGAGACAATGTGGCCAAGTGCAGAGGAAAAAGCAGAAACAAAATCAAATGCAAAAGCAAAAGCACTGACAAATACTTGGAAAAGAAACGGGAAGTTGGCCATAGAGAGAAGTTGGCTCACAAAAAAGCGCAGCAAGTGAAAGACAAATGTGCGGGCCATCAATTGTCAAAGTTAAACGCCAACGAGGCTGACGGATTTCCACTCATAGTGTGAAATTATTTCACAGATGTTTTCTTTTTTAGTTTCTTCTACATACCTGTACCAACATCGTGTGATGGGTATACTTGTATATAAATATATTTATTTATATAATATAATGCCTTAAATCGTACAGAGTCTTTATCTGCGTAAATTTATTTTTAGATTTAATTATGACAACTATTTTGTTTATAACTGTAGTTAAAAAGAAATAACAAAGCTTTCCCAAATTTTATATTATGGTTTTATATATAAATTTTAATTAAACTGACCAACCATATCAAACCAAATCAATGCTCAGAATTATTTAATTATTAAATAGTAGATAGTTACTTAGTTGATAGTGTAATTTATAGCTAACCAGTTTAGTCAATTTGTAACTTTTATAATTATTTGAACAGGTCTAATTGTTTAACTTTTAATATGTTTTACGGCTGTCAGTCGCACAAACATTGGAATTTTCGAAAATTAAAAGTTGTAAAGGAAACTTGTTTATAGCAACAAGTTGCCTCTTGTGTCAATACTAGATACCACTTCTCCTTCCCCTCTATCTCCTCTCGCTTACGTTCTATAACTTATGGTGCCCCGAGTTGGACTGACTTGAAGCCAGGTCCAGAAAACAGCTGAACATTTAGTGCCGCGGGCATAAAAAGACAAAAAAAAACCTGCCATTTGTTTTGTTTATTGAAACAGTTGGCGTTGTTGTTATTGGCTGGTATTGTTCCAATGCCAATGTCTTTTAACGACTAGTTGCCCTGCAGACAGATCTACATTGCTTATCCTTCAACTTGGCAGAGAACGGGAGTTTTTCTTCGGTTCAGTTAAACATCTGAAAACTGATCAAAACTCAGTCAATTCATATTCAATAATATTCATAGAGTATGTGATGTTCGGTGTAGTCTCTATAAGTTTAATGCTGACTTTATTCAGGTTGAACAGCTGTTTTGAAGTGAATATGTTTGTACTTAGCTTAGTGGAAAACCTTTCAATGAACTCGCACTCGGAAACTATAAATGTCTCAGGGTTTTCCGTATTTAGCGAGCTAATGAACCCTACAGGTAGCAACAGGTAGCACCAAAAAGAAAGACGGTAAAAAACAAAGAACACTCAGGGTCTACTTAGTCTCAAGAGATATTCTTATTGTACCTACTCTTATGTACATATGTTTGTATGTATCTGGCACTTTGGGTTTTGTGTATATGCCTAGCCGGACTTATTAGTCTGTTAGTCTGTCCTTCCGTCCGTCGCTCCGCCTGTCTGCACTTTAAATAAATCCTTCAGCAGGCTCGTCACCAACTGCTTACCATGAAGAGCGTAAGTGGATTTGACAACTGTCAACTGTTTGCTGTCGACGCTGATGTTGCTTCTTGCATGCTAATCACGTGTCGACGATCAGCGAGATCATTGGGATCGGGATCGGGATGGGGATGGAGATGGAAGGAAATATCCAGGCAACACACTCCTTGCCACTTGACGGCGGTACTAACTTATGTATAAGTGCATGTGATGGATGTGTGGGTTGGCCCTCATTAAAACCCAATACAAATTTAATTTCATTGTTGTTGCTATGCTGTTTCAAGGGTCTCATATGACTGAACAGGATATCCACTTGATTTATAGCCATATGCTTATTCTTCAGATACTCGTACAGCCGAGCTTAACCATCAATAAACAATCAGATTTACTTTGATTTTGCATATACATGAAACAACTAAAAACTAAGTCGACAAAACCGCCTTCTTGAGGCATTTTATGGGATTTCATAAATATATCTTATAGATAGTTAGGGCAGAACAACAGGTGAATGCGAGATACGATGGTTGGAAATTTATGAAACTTTTTAATTAAGCCGCGCGACTAGAAGGCGGCTAATGAATTGAGTTAAAGCGCATTGGCCATAAATTTTAATTATGCCCAGCGAGCGATCAAAAGAACTCGATTGCCCCTCGGAGGGATCCGTCTCTGACTCCGAGTTGCTAACTGTGTCACACACACATACACACACACATGCATACACAGTGAGGGGCCAAATTAAATATTCGAAAAATTAAGCGAAACATAACGCGCTGGCATTTTTATTATTATTATTTTGTTTCTTTGTATTTTTGTTGTGTTAAACTGCGATTAGAGTAGAAACAAAGAAAATGCACAAAAACATAAATTAAATAACCCAAGAAACCCAACTCAGGCGATGGCATCGATAATGTCTCGTCGTTGCGTTCGATCGTTGCCAGGACATGCCAATGACCTCACTCCTCTCTATCGCTGTCTCTTTCCCACTCCCACTCCTAGACGAAACAACCACCAACAACACAGAGTATAAGCTGTGTGTGTGTGTGTGTGTGTGTGTGTTTCTACTTATGCTTTATGCTCTTTTCTGAACTTACCCAAACAGCAACGCTTCATTGGTCAGGCCGCGATTTGAATAGCTTGGAATGGGATATGGATAGCACTAGGGATGGGATGGGATGGGGATAAGGATGGGGATGGGAATGGTTAGCACAAGTGAGTTTGTATGAATGGCCTGTGTGCACAAACTCCTAAGTAGAAGGTGTCAAATAACAAGCTAAGTCCATGACGCTTCACATATTTACAAATCAACACTGAACAAAATTAAAGTCCATTTCATTTATTTATTTAATATGTAAATATATTGTTGTAATTAGAATATCATTGGTAAGTGTCAGATTAAAATATAATTTTTATAAATTGTTTGTTTTTTGTCTATCAATATATTGTTTTTAATTTCATTGTCATGAAAGGTATAACTAATAACTGGGAACTCGTTTCATAGATAAAGGCTTTTAATTTTAATATTTATTATTCATATTTTTGCCCCAACAATTCGTTTTTTTTACCATTTTAATTATTAATTTTTTAATTATTATTCAGTCATCTTCTTTTACCTTTTTACAGAAAGAACTATTAAGAACTAACCTTGGACATATGTATGTTGTAATTGGCTAGTTTTGAATTAATGTTTAAGTGTTTGTCGTTTTCTTTCAGTGTATTCATAGGTCTGCAAGACGACTGCACTTATGCATATTCAGTAAAAATCCCTCACTGTTATCTCAGCTATGAGAACTATATAAGTGTAAAATTTAATGTCTGGCTTTAATGGTCCCTTAAGTCCTTCACAGTTGACGACAAACTGAAGAAAACTCGAATATTTCAACTACTCGATATATTTATCTGAAAATATATGTACATTTAATAGTGGATACAACGATTCTTGAACAAGAGTATTATCACTTTTATTATAGAACGTAAATCAAACAATTTGTCCTGAATAAGTCACGCCTGCATATTTGAGTTGAGCTTCAAGTTTACACTGAGATTCAGTCTGGACTTTGCTTTTTCCTTTGCCTTTGGTTTCGGTTTCGGTTTCTGTTTATGTTTCTGTAGAGGCGGCAGTCCATTGTTTTGCCTTTTTGGTTCTCGGTTTGTCATTTGCCATCTTTTATTTATGAACTTGAACCGAGCCTGCATGCATCCTTTTTTGGTCATGTGGTGCGTTCTTCTCTCATTTATCTTTTTATTTTATTTTTTTGCTCTCCTGCTCGAGCTTTGTTGTTGCTGTTGTTTTTGTTGTTGTTGCTGGTTCTTTGTCGCCCCGTTATCGGGCGTGTTGTATCTGGCTTGGCGTGTAGCTTTTAACCAATTGCCCGGCACTTTGCGGCCTGACTTTTTAACAGGCCATAAATCTGGTCTGGACCAAGCGCCTAGCCATGTGCCCAATTTCTGGCTTGATTTAGTAGCCTCTCCGAGTTGCAACTGCCAAAACTGACAGCCAGAGCACTTAAACACTTTTGATGTCTTAAACAGAGAGAAACAAACAAATCTAAAAAAACAACTACAACTTGTTGCCATTTATTTTTGAAGTTTACTTCCGGATCCGAATCGGAATACTAAGGTGAAGAAGTTTTAGATCAACTGCGAATCTTTATATCTACATATTACTTCTGTAACATTTTGATTTGATTTTGATCGTAGCTTTAGTTAAAATTAGATATGTTTACTGAAAATACTTACGGGAAAAAAGAAGAGAAATGCTTCCGATATTTGCTTAATCTTGAAAAAAATTAAATATTTGAAGACATATACAATTATCAATACAAATATACTGAAATTACAAACCAAAAGTTCTTACGACTGCTGCTTGAATGTTGCAGGCAACGTTCACATACATTTTTCACACCTTATGATTATCGTGTGCACTTAAGACGGAAGGGGGCAACTTTGGGGTGGGGGAAGAGTACTTGCAACATTGTAGGAATTGCATCCCGCGAAGCATTGACCATTTAATAAATACTTAATTTTTATCACGCTCAATACTCATATGTACGAGTACTCATACTCATACTCGTACTCATACTCGTACTCATACTCATACTTATACTCACACCCGTTCCTGTATTATTGTGGCTTGAGTCTCTGCCACTTGAACCTGTTTTAACGTCCGACTGCGTGCTGCGGAAAGCATTTCATGAATAAAATTCCTGGCTCATTCGTCGCGTATTTTGATAAGCCCTCAGCTGCGAGGTCCGTTCCTAAGACCACATACAGTCGAGTCTTCAGTTCCAAGTCGGTCCAAGTCTTGATGACGATGGCTCATTGCAGCGCCGGCTTTATCGACGTTGCGCTTGGAGGCTTTTGGGCATTTATCACCAGCACTTTACCCCTTACTTAACCCATTCCCAATTTTAATTTCAATTCCAATTCCAATTTCAGCCCAAGCCAAAGCTCCAGAGTGTTGTGCGTGTTTTTTATATGGTGTTCTGCCTAATGTCTGGACGCTGTTGTGGGTCCCAAAGGGCTTCAATTGATTTTGAATTATGTGGCCACACTTGGCTGCCCATTCAGACTCTGACTGAATTTTGACTGAAAAGCTATCATGAAACAGCATCTGCACTCGATAGGGAATATATAATAGTTTTCAGCATTTTATGCATTCAAAAATTGGTCAGTTCGTAACACATGTATTATATTAAACGAGAAAACATTCGCCAAAAAAATAAGTGCAATTTCAAATGGAACCACAATTTGATAAGACCAACCCATAAAAATACTTAGGTTCGATCAAATATACGGGTGAAACTCGATTCCGATAAGTTGGACCTATGCGCGAAAGTAATTTATGGATATTTATAAGAAACACGAGTCATACAAATTCTCCTTAAAAATGAACGCACTTTATTTAGTTTAAGATAATTTTTATTTGCAGTATAATGCTCGAAAGTAATTTATGCATATTTATAAGGAAACACAAGTCATACAAATTCTCCTTAAAAATGAACGCACTTTATTTAGTTTAAGATAATTTTTATTTGCAGTATAATGTGTTTAACTTGGCAACGTACATATGTTGGATCAATTATAATTTTATTTTTACCCCAGACTTGAGCTTGTTTTCTAGTCTATAAAGTAAAGTTTATCAAAATTCAAATATTTATTTATAATTTTAGTTAAAGTTTAACTGTCAATGTTTGTACTATTAAATATTATAAATTATCTATGTATATGAGAAATGTTGACTCTTTGGACTTTCAACCAGCACAACTTTATTAAAGCTCATCCGATTTCCATGAGGAATGTCTTATATTTTATAACATTAATCCTACTTTAACTCTGCATTTAAATTTTTTGAATCCGAGACACACATTTTTTTTCTCGAAAATTTGTCGATTTTTACATATTAACCCCTTTACATTTTTCGAAAATTTTCAAAAATTTTAAAACTTAAATTTATTCTTTAAATCGACTCCAGTTGATAAAATTAGGGTAAAAAAGACCTTTTGAACTTATTTACACTTATTTCTTTAAAATCTTAACGGTTATTTCGGTTGGAATAATTTCGGTTTTTGGGTTTCGGTATAATAAAAAAGTTTGGTTTAGGTTACGATTTCAGTTACGGTTACCAATTTCAATCGGTTAATAAAGGTTAACGGACGGTTATGGTTACGGTTTTAATCCCTGGTGTCAACAATATTTCTTACATTTGAAAGTATTGGTTGCTTGGTTTCGAGAACACCATCAATTGATTCTGAGTGGCTTTTGCGCTTTAAAAGATTCGTCGAATACACCTGGATAATGCTTATGAATCATTGCTAACACGTTTTAAATATTTTGTAGATCAGTGTACTTTGCCGAACAGGATTAATGGTCACTTTATCGAAAGCCGAGAACGTCGCGTTGCATCAAGGTAAGTGCCTGAGAGAGCTACAAGTACTTAATTAAAAGCTATGACCAGGATGCGAATGTCACATTCAAAACCGAATACATAAGAAATATGAATAGGTATGTGTGCGTGTGTGTGTGTATATATGTGCTTGAGGATGAAGATGAGTCTGCAGTCCAAGTCAAAAATGCGGCAGCTGTCGGCATGGAACATGCACTTGTCACTGATCTCCACTGTTGCAGCGGCTGCGACTGCGGCTGTTGCATGCCACAGATCGAGAGCAGAGTTTCAATTTCAGTTCCAGTTTCATTCCCAATTCAAGTCGAAGCCCTCATTCTCGATTCATTATCTGCGCCTCTGTCTGCTCGTCTGTCCGTTGTCCGGCCGTCTGTTGGCCATGGAAACCCTTTATTTGTTCGCTGCTTTTAAGCAAATTGCAGCTTTGGCCGTTGATGTCGAGCTGGTTAATTTGGCCCAACTCAGTTGGCATTACTATTGCCCGGCTCGGGCTACCTGCAACTTTGAGGCGGTCCTCATCGTTGCTGTGGCATGCAACAACTTTCGCAAAAGCCGACGGCGTTGCGAATGTGAAACCAGAAATTTCAAACGAACCCGAAACACAAACAGAGTCGAATTAATATTAGTATTTTTATTATATTTTATATAAAGTTTTTTTAATAAATATTGTGGCATAATTTATAGTGCATTAACTAATAATCGAATAACTTAAAAGTCAAACTTTGGAAATTGAAAATCAATCGCCTAACTCTTTTAATTAAACACTCGTTTTAAATAAATATAAGCTGTATGTGTTTATAGTCGTTAGTTGAATGGCACTGCAACAACAGCACCAACGCGACAAAGTCCAACAGGTTGGCCAGGCCCCAAGTCAATTGGCCTGGCCAAGCCGGCCTCGCCGTTAGCCCCCCTCCCCACTGATCGCTCGCTTGCCTCTGACTCCGCCGACGTACAGTTAAACGCTTCACCTGTTCGCGCAAGGCGTGTGCTTGTCTTGCCATAACTCTACCACTGCCAGTCCAGTCATGGAGCTCACCTGCCCCGTCCCCTCCTCAGACTTGGCCTGGTCGAGCCGAGCCGGGCTGAGTCTTGGCTTGGTTTGCTTAACGCAGCTTGCCAACTTGACTTTTGCCAGCGAGAGGCGTTAGTTATTAAAGCAACAACAACAACAACGAGAACAACAAACACGGAGACTCGAGGTCTCAAGTCTGGGACTTGTGACTGCGACTGGAACTGCGCGTGCTTCCTTGCCTGGCTGACTAGCTGACTAGCTGGCTGCCGGTTGAAAACTCGTTTCGATTATGAAAATTCCAAGCATTAATAACTCTGTTGCTCCATTGCGCTGCTCAGGAGCGGCAGAGACGCCGGCAGAGGCAGCGGCAGCGTCAGAGTCGGGCGGCAAACTTGCTACAACATTTTGTGCTATAAATAAAACAACAACGAAAATAACAAAAATACAAGAAATTCAAAAATCGTATCTCTCAAGAGCCAAATGCATAAAATGGCCAACAGTAGCAGCCAACTTGGCTAAAATAAAACTTAATCTTTACTCTTTTATTTCTCTCCAACTTTTTCTTCTTCTTACGTATGTGTGTGTGTGTGTGTTTGTGTGTAGATTTTACTGCATTTGCACTTGCGAGCACTTTATGTCGTTTGTCAGCTGCGGGTTACAAAAACTTGCTAATAATTGCAACAACTACAGCAAGTTTTCATGCAACATGCAAACACTCTGCAACATGAGAGAGGAACGCTGAAATACCATAAATCAGTTTGATTTACTTACAGGATAACAATTTGGGATAGCAACTGACATCTTTTAATTACTAAATTTAATTAACTTTGATTTCTTTGTATTTGATTTATTTACTTTGTTACTTTGTCCCTTAATAATGCATTTATTTTTATTTAATTACAAGTCGATTTATTCCTTTATGTCATTAATCAATAATACATTAGCTTTTCTTAATTAATAATTTATTTAAACTGATTAATTTATAATTCAATTGCCAGCATGTGTTGAGACTTAATTATTTGTTGTACAGTGTTGACACTAACCTGTTGCTACCTGCTGCCTGTCGTTGTACTTGTTGTTGTAGTTATTCGACTTCATCTGCTTCTTCCACGAATAAGCTAAGGCTCATTGCAATTTCTATGCAAATTTATCTAATTTTTTACGTGTTAAATTTAAATATACATATACTACATTTAACTATATTCTATAGTAGCAGAGCAATGAGTAGTTCTTTTTATCTTCATACATATGCATTAGGTGTGTGTGTGTTGTTGTTGTTCTCTGTTATATTCATATATATATTCATGAATATTCATAATGCTAGTGAGTCGATATTCTACTCCCTCTTGTTCTTCTTATTCTTCATACTTCGCTAATTGTTCACTGAACTTATCGATTAATTACACAGGTGACTGCCATATTCGTAGCAAACAGCTTTTGTCAGCTGCTCAAGGTGTTCGGTGCGTGTTCTACATTCGTTAAGCATCATTTACGCTAGTTAGTTGATTAGTTTTACTTAACGAAAGTCGAGACTGAACCAGCAAAATAGGCATATGTAAACTAACACGTTAAGTTTTCTATTACGAGCATGGCCCTGCTTATTAGCCACACACTCGTGGCCCAGACAGGTGCTTATGGCCAGCTGCCATCGTAGCCCCAATCCAGAAGTGTATGAATTCATAGGTAGTATGTACATATATTTAGTAGGAGCATGTATGCTTATAATACATTTAACGTATTTTACATCAGGCTTAGTCTGATGATATTTCTGTTCTTATAGATAAAATAGACAATATCTTTCCCCCCGCCGTTTTCCAGATTCGAGGGCGACATTTTCATAATGTCTGTTATGTACTATTGACATAAATTCCGAAAAAAATAAGTTGTAAGCTAATTAGAATCGTTGGCTACAGCTGTTTTGCAACTAAATATTTCTATATACTAAGATTTACTTGTATGAACAAATCCCACTAATAGTTGTAATTAGTTTGAAAGTAAAACCAGGGAAAATAAGTTAATTGAGTACATCTGGAAGTCATTTAAAAAAAAAACAATACAAGACCCGTAATTAAACATCTTTTAGAAAAAACTGAACAATGACTTTGTAATCTTAATACGAGTATATTGCGCTTAAATATTTTTCAACATTTTTAGAATACTGAAATATTTAGAATTAATCTTTTTAACCTATATTAAATAATAATAAATAAAATGAAATGACACATAGGATTTATTTGATTGAACTATATTAAAATTTAAAATCTCAATTAAAATTTATTCAAATTAATTAATCTACAAAAATTTGTTTTTCATTTCAAACGTAGGTTGAAAGATTAAGAGATAATGTGCAATTTGATAGAACCTTGTGGCATATATCGTCTGATTGATTGCAGATAATAACTTAGTTGTCCAGTACAGTTAACTCAAAGGTAAACAAATTAAAATGCGTGCATTCCATACTTTTTAGCTACAGTGGCTCCGTAACGATGCTAATTTGGTGTACCGCCATGGTCAACGAGGCGCTGCAATGCCAAGTGGCCCCGCTAAAGAGCAGGCGTGCCCAAGAGGAAGAAGAGCTGATAGAAGACGGAATGGGCCCAGTTACAACACAGTAGCAGACAAATAAAGAGGAGGGAATGGGAATGGGAATGTAAATGAAAAATGAGAAGAAGGAGAAGGAGAAGGGGGACATGAGAATGCCTGCCTTCAAATTGGACGTTCAATTATCTGTGGCTAAGAGGAGAGTTAGTTGCGCTAGGCTTCCTCTTCGTCTTCTTGCTCTTCTTCACAGCCGAGCCAATTGTCTGCCATGGCGCAGCAGTTTCGAGCATTTGTTGTTGCTCCTCCTGCTGCTGCCACAATCTGGTGGCAAGGTGGCACGAGTCATGGGGCTCCATCCGCTTTGCCACGCTGATAAATGGACGCTAATATGCAGGCTCTTTGACCCATTTCGCCAAGCCATTGAGCCAAGTCCCAAAAGCAGGAAGCAGCTTCATTGGCTCTGATTATGAGCCGTGATCTTGCAGCTTTACATAACATAAGTACATATGCATAGATACATATGGGTATGCATGTGTTTCACACCTGCGATCATCTTGTCAGGGTGTTTGTGTGCGTTAATTTGTTGATCAATTAAGATAAGACCCTCTTTTGGAGATTATCTGACATTTAACTATTTCAAGTTCTGCACTTAATTAACATTCCCGTCTACAGATGCAATCGATTCGAATGTTATTCGTTTAATCTTCGATTGCATCTCAACTATCTACGAGTATTCGATAATTTACTTGTTAAACAATAGCTCAAATTTGAAATATATATAAAACTATTGAATACTTTTAAAAATCGCTTAAGCTAAAAGTACAAGTTTAGTTTGAAGATTAAATCTTTTATACAGTTATTAAAAGATTCTTCATAATTAATTATTTTTCTTGTACCCCTAAAAGATGAGTCGATTAATTGATAAGTAAAGATTCCAATTACTTTTTACGAGTGCACTACTTTGCTAAATTTGTAAGGGTCTTTTTGCAAATTATAATAGCTTATTACAAACCCAGTTTTCAAGATATTTATATATTTTCAAGTAATTTATCTTACTTGAGAATTTGATAGAAGTTCAAGTATTATCAAAATTGCAACTTGAAATTCTTTTATTTTTGACAATATTTTCACAGTTGGAATACTTGCGACAGAAAGTTTTTATGATAAAACTTAACAGTATAATTCTCTAGGGATGTAGATATTTTCCTAGGCAATCCACTCAATTTTAAACATTTTATAGTTACACAGGGCATTGGTATTAATGAAAGAGAATATATATATAAAAAAAAATACAAATTCAAAAAATTAGCTAGCTGAAAAATCATTAATGCACAGTTAAGAGCCTCCGGCTACAGGTCTCTCAGGTTTCGCATGACTGTTTGTCATATATGTCTGAGTGTGTGTGTGTTTGAGTATCTATGTGTGTAATTTGTGCTAAGTAAGTCTGTTATAGGTACATATATCTTTTACGAGTCTGAAGAGTCTCGTCCCAACCAGTCGATTACTGGTAGCTGCTGGATGGTGGTTTGTGGATGGCGGATAGCGGATAGCGGATGGTCGACGAGTTCGTTGGCTAGTTAAGTTCAATTTGAACCTGTTCTTTTGGTTACAGTTGTCGCTGGGAGGGGATGGGATGGATGGTCGCCACGGTCGTGCTCGGTATTATTAACGATCATTATGAAGTTTTAACTTAAGTGGTCAATTAACATTTGCATGACTGAAATCGGAATTGGAAATTAGTGTTTCACTAATTTATGCACACTCGAACAGAAAAAGAAACTCCCAGTCTTCCAAATAGAACTGGATCTACCCTCACCCCAGCTTGGAACATCCAATCCGATTGGATCCAATCGAAGCATTAACAAGCCCCGTTCATTAGACCTCAATAAACAGGGACTGCATTTATAATTGAGATTATCAAATCTGTGGGCTTTAATCCACTCTCCTGATTGTCATCGATATCGGTTCGCCGTTGACTCAACAATAAATGTTTCCCTTTTCATGTCGTAAATTGCTGTATTTCTTATCGTTTAAAAATATTACACCTGTAATTTATGATTCACTTAGACAATTCGGAGTAGTTTGTGATCGAAATATATTTAATAATGCATTGAAATTTATAGCCACAGAATGTTGGGAGGAAAGTTATTCCCCAACTATCTCTCTCTAAAAGGAATAGATTTCTCAGTAGCTAAATTAATAATTAAATATATACTGATCAGATTCAATACGTCAATCACTGTGTTGATTAAATGAACGCTGCGAACTGAAAAACTATAAGAACCATATACCAATTGTGAATTGTAACTTCTCAAGTGCGATACGGGTAAGTATTCTGGCTAAAATTATTTGGCGCCAAGACATATATAAAAGAGTCTTTGTCAAAAAAGTACTGCTTTATCAACACACAAGTTGGCGTAGATAATGTCGCGATTAGATACTTACCGAGGCAGTACTATCTCAGCGTTTACTTGGAGTCCACTTCGCTCCATGATTAGATACTTGCCCCGCCGATGACCAGTACACTTAGCATTTGGTATATTTGGGGGGCTTTCAAATGAGATAACGTCTGATCCACAAAGCACATGGAAATGACTATTGGTAAATAGCCACGTTTGAGAAATCGACTGTCGACCCATTTCGATCTCATCTTAAACAAATTTCAAGAGTCTCGATTGGAATTGGAAATTGTTACAACACATTTACAAACTCCGAAGGTCTAAAGTTGTCAAGAATGTGGGTTTCGATTTCTGAAAGTCACAATCAATTTCAAATTAACAGGAAGCAATCGTAATGTGGTCAAGTGACAGGTGGCTGAGATAGAGCTATACGATGATATGAAATTAATTTTGGTTATTTAATTTGTTATTCTCATATTCCCAATTCTCATAGGTTTAGTTGGGATCGCATATTTGTTTGGGATCCGAGAATCGGTGTCGTTGCCAGGCCAGATGTCATTATCTTTGACGTGTGGATATCAAGTGTTCTGGTCGCATTTTTGATTAACAGTACTTAATCGATACAATCACATTCCCCTCTCCGAAGCGTCGGGTATTCGACGAATATATAGCCTGAAGTGTTTTCTATTGCCATAGTTAAGTTCTTGATTGCAATCGGGGGAGCTCATATTCAGTCAGATTGCGAAATAACTGGCCATTGATACTTATTGCGAGTAGTTCTACTATTATAGATGGTATTATATAAGTAATTCTGACTCTGATATTTGCAATTGTAATAAGTTGCAACTATCCAATTTATTACAGTCACAATTAACAATGTTGTCTTTTTTAAAAAGTTGGAAAACAATTATTTATAGTTAATTTCTTAAAACTTTGCTTTTGATATATTTAGATATATGATATTTGCTGGTTCATTTTCCATCTGGCAACATATTAGTCGCAGTCTTAAACTCTTTGCAGCCCCCAATTAACTTTGGTTGAACGTATTAACGAGATTTACAAATGGAGTGCAAAGTTGAACGCATTTCAATGCCGCTTTTAATTAATTTAGACATTGGCTTATTGGATGGCGCCAAATGGTTTCATATTTAGAAAGACCTTAACACAGTTTGACATTTGGTTTGGACATTGTTCTGGTCTAAGATCTATTGTTAGTATCGCTTCTAGGCGCGGTTCGTTAACAGGTGTTGAATTCGCTGCGGTTACGTCGCCTCGACGGGGCAACCGAAACTAACACATAATGTAATGCCTTATTTTAAGTATTTCTCGGTTACCTTGATTAGACTTCGTTTTCCCGCTATATAAGCCAACAAAGAAATAAAAACAAGCAACGAATATTAAATGGTGAACTGTAAAATTTAAAGGCGCTGTAAGCCGTTTACAACTTCAACTTTAACGTTTGTCCAATCTCTGTCTATCTGTCTGTCTATCTATCTATCTATCTATCTGTCTCTCTATCTATCTCTCTATCTGTCTGTCTGTGTCTAGATATTCTACACAGTAAATACAGCTTCTTCTTTGTACATGACTATTGACAATTGGCTTAGTTGTTTTGTGGTTGTTTGCCGAGTGCCACTTGTTGCTTTTATGGATACTTTTACCTTGGTGTGAAATGTTTGACGAACGCCGACGCCCTCAAAACGAGTGTTCTTATCTCGGGATGAGCTGACCAACTTACAGTTGACTGTTTGTTAGCCTATCTATCTATCTATCTATCTATACATAAATATATTTATCTGTGGAATGTAGAACTCATTATTCAGTTTAGTTTTCCCTCTTGGCTAACCTTGAACAAAACGACAACTTTTCTCGCATTTCATTTAGCTCATAAATCTGCAGCTTTAAGAATTTAATTGTTATCTCATAATTGTGAAATTCCTGGGACACTTGGCGAGTGTTGACTGTGTCCCTGTGTATGTGTGTTTTCGTATGTTTTTTTTTTGGTAAACATGCAAAGCTGTAAATATCCTAAACCTCAACCTGCTGTTTGTGCGAACTATGATCGTAAATTGGCAATCATAAAACTGACATTTTGCCGCTAAATACGGCTAGAAATTAAGAAACCCGCCAACAGGCAGCGACAAACGGAAAAACAATAAAAATGGAAATGCTCGGCCAACATTCGGGCACAAAAAATGAGAAATAATAAAAAAAAAACAGAATAAATGAAGTGGCACCATAAAAAATATATATTTTTATGGATTCTTTTACTCTAAACTCGCTTGCTGTCTCTTTTCTTTTCCCTTTCCATAATGTTTACCTGCACACACACACACACACGCACACACACATATACATATCGATGATCTCTCTCAACTGATGTCATCCCAAAAAACGCGTCATTTCTGCTGCTGCAAAAAATGTATAAGAATCTTTCTTTATACCAATTTTCAGCCAAGAGAAGAATTTTTGGCAGGGGGAGATTAGACAATTGTTGGCCTGATTCTCACAGTTCCCCTTTCAGGGATCTTGTCAGCTTTCCTGTAGTCACACTATTATAAAACTTGTTTATTTTTTTTATCCTTGTTGTTGTCTTTGTATTTGTATGATGTATAAGGACACGGACGACATCTTTACCTGACAGTATTAGAATTATTAAAATCAAGAATCTAATGCTGCCCGGTAAGATGTGAACAGATGTCCTTGCAAATTTCGGATTGCAAGCAAGAGGCATTTTTTCCTTTGGTTTTCTGAACTTTTCGCGAAGCGCAGTTTTTTCACGTCGTTATAGTATTTTTATTTGTCATGCTATGTATAAATATATGTACATATGTATATGTAGAAACACATATACACATACGCACACACATTTATAGCATTTATTATCGTTTGCCTGAAGGTTGCAAGAATTCTTTTTTTTTATTAAACCTTGGAACCGGAACTTTGGCCTGTCGATAAGAATTTTCATGAAACATTCCAGTTTCGTTAATCTTACTTACATACTTATTTACTAAAACATTTGTATTAAGTAGTTAAGTATAAAAGTTGAATTGTCAACTTCATAATGTTACAATAACTTTTGATTCTAAATTGTTATTAAAGTTGGAATGTATGAATATCTTTATGAACATACATATATAGTATGGCTTTTACGGGCGTGTTTTCGACGCCAGCGGCAAGTTTAACTTTGTACCGGGCCGCGTGATGCCGCAGCGAAAGAATGAGAGAAAAAAGGCAAAAAGCAACGCCTACCAGCGTGTGTAACAATTTGAAATAGTGCACATATCTACATGAGTACATACAATTGTATCTGCTAGTAACTATGTACATATGAATGATCATTGTTGATGATGTATTCGTATTTATAATTAAATCGACGCTGGCGCCAGTCGCTCCGCGCACAAAAGTAACCCGATTTGTTCAAACAAATACACATGCACTTCTAGTGTGTGTGCAAAGTTCGATATTTGTATAATGGATAAACGGTAATTGAAACTTTGTCTTGACACTTTATTCATTCTCGGTTACTCGTATAATGCTGGTTTCTCTTTTTTGACACCGGAAATATGCACACGCGTCGACGGCAACAAATAGAATGAGAGAGGGACGGAAGGCACCGGTAACCGTCGCGATCGAGCACCAAATAAGAATTGAGAAACGAGAAAAAAAGTTGGGAAACAGGCGGGCGGAAATTCAAAATTTTTTGAAAACGTCGAACAGAGCAGCGCGGTTGCTACACCATGGCAATGTTAACTCAAAATGGCACTGCTATTCAAGCAACCGGTTGCTAGACAACATCGAACCAAACACGAACAGCATCAAACCAAGTTCGAACCGGCATCGAACTGAATTTAACCAACACGACATGTGTTTAACAGCAACAACATTTATTTTTTGTAGTTTGCAAGCGTTAAATGTACGAGTAATTTAATTTTGATTAATTATGCTTAAAATCAAAATAAAATGATTAGTATTAGGAGTTTTAATTGGAGTTTTACTTTTGTATGCTTTACCTCCTCTGTAATGTAATGCAAATGTATTAATTATAGATTTTGAACAAACGATTTGACCAATAATCAGATTGTAATTGAAACAATGAATAGAAATGTTATATTTAGTCTATGCTAAGATCATATGCACTTTGATTTTAAAGCCCTCTTACCAATACAAAGCTTAACAATGGAAAAATAAAAGTTGCAGAGAAAACATTTTGATTTTGGCGGGATTCTTATGAGCTCGAAAAGCGGAAACCCTCGTAAGCTGGAGTTGTCCATAAATCTGACGAGTTGAGAAGGGTTTGGTTATTAACACAACTATAACCTGCTTACTTACATCACCGCATGCCCCACATCATTTGACAATTACGTTTATATGCATTATTTCATTAATTATTTAAGCATGACGCGTTGTTTAATATTTTCTATTGTTAAAATGCTGAATCTCCTTCTTGGCTCTTCAAACCCTTTCATCATTGGATGTGGGGCTTATTCATGTTAATTATAATTCAATTTTTGGTCACACAAAAACTCTGACCCTCTTAGTAATGAATACCAAGCGCTAAAGCTCAAGTGGAACACGTGCAAAGTGTCAAAGTCCGTAGCAATTTTTGTACACATATTTCGCGTAAATTTTTATAGAATGTGTGAAACACGCTCCGACATGAAGTCGAAGTGCTAAAATCCTGAACATACACTGCACAAACACACGCAAAACCTCAGCTACAAAATGCGAATCCATTAAAATTTGAAAAGTTGTATGCATTTACTTTTTCCTCATTTATTTGATTTGTATTTGGGGCTTTTTATTTTAATGTTGTTGTTGTGTTTTTTCTTCATTTGAAGCACTTTAGCAATTAATCGATTTTCGAGTTTTTAAAGCACATACACTTGCCGGAAGTCTTATTTTCAGCTGTATTTGAAGAACACTTTTTGCTGTTCAAATTTCAAGTGATTTTCATGTTATTTTTTCATGTGTACATGTGTGTATTTCGAATATTTCTCCATGTGACACCTCCTTAAGTCACCAGTGATAGCTCCTAAATCTCTAGCGGTTGCTGTCATTGTCAGCAGGCAGCAAACAAAATTTGCTTCTATTTTATTTCATTTAACTTTTTAGTATTTTTTTTATGAAGTTTGTAGCGTGTTTGATCTCCTAGCCGGGTGGCTGGCGGCAAAGCCGAGAGCCGAGTGAGAGACGAGCGAGCAGACGTCCAATAGCGCACGCGGCACACGATCAACTGTAACGGTAAAAAGTGAAACAAGTTTGATATAAAGTATAAAAATAAAGTTTAAATAAATATCAACAGACCACGGCATAACTCTGTTAGCTTAACATTAACATGTTGCATTCAGAATAGGGAATGGGGCAAAAGTTGTGTAAACGCTGCTAACGCTATGTTATTTATTAACAGGTCTCTCTTTCTCTCTCTCATTTGGCTCGTCTTCGTCTGCCGCAATAGAGAGCGAGAGAGAAGTTCTACTCTTTCCCGTCTCCCTCTCTCTGTGCCTTTGCCAGCTGTGCGTTATATTTGTTGTCGCATTTCTATTAGCTTGACATTTGAGTTGTGTTGTTGTTGTTGCCAGCTACTATCGCCATCTCGTTTTGTCGCACATTCCGCGGTCGGGTAGTGCCTCTGTTGTAGTCGTCTTGCTCGCAGCACACATGTTGCGACCGCATGGTTAATGTTTTACTTCTACGTTCGATCGTTTGTAGTTCAAATGGCTTACGTCGCAGATGCTTACGTTAACATTTGTGTATGTGTGTATGACGATTTCCTAACAAATCATAATTACATGATTCAATTATTTCGAATATGTACATAAATGTAATATTATTAAGAATCGAACCATTTCAATTTGTTTAATACAACCATTTTTATTTAGCGCAAGTTGAGCTTGCGATGTGATCACAAGTCGCCGCGAATTCATTTCTTGATTTTGGCTTCTCTTGTAATTCGGTGCGTCGCGCTTCTCGCCTGTCCACTTCTTGACATGTTCACTCAATTAATAAGAGCAGCGAGATTTCTTCGACTTGCCTTTGCACTCTACTGATCGGGTTTGATGACTTGACTTGTAATTTAAACTGTTTTCTTTAGGTACTTTTATAAAAGTGCATAAATGTTTGCACTGTTAGTCAAGTAATATTTTTTTTAAAGAATATTTAAATATCTACATGTTTTTATTTGGTTTATTCTTGCTGATGGTTCTTAATAATTACAATAAAAGTATTATATGATTTTCATTATGTATTAAAAAGTATATGGAGTCTTTTCTATACGCAAGATAGGGACTCGGCCTGTCATCATAAACCGCAACTCAGAAATTGTTGGGCTTGAGAAATTTCGTTTTTTGATGTTGTTGCTGTCGTTGTTCCCGTTGTTGTCGCTGCCTTCATTTTATGCCCAGATCATTGTCGAGTCCGGTTCCCAATTTTTCTTATAGCGTACACACATGAATATGTATACACACATGCATATTTAAATCATACGCGTCTCTTGTAGTTTCTTCTTGTTTTTTTTTTTAAATTTCAATTTTTCGCTTGCCTCATTTTTGGGTTGAAGGACCACGGCCCTTTCTACTCCCCTCTCTACTCTGTCCGGACCTGCCTGGAAGATTGTGTGCATTCACCCTGCGGCGGCTAATTAAAAACTTGATGAGCCGAGGGATGGGTGAGTATCGCTGAGCTCGAAAAAATATCATTGCTGATCCTTGCGGACTTCAATTTGTTCTCCGTTTCCATCTCTTGTGTCTTGGTGTTTGTGTTTGTGTTTGTGTTTGCCTGGGTTTGGGTCAGTTTTGCCTTAAGATAAATGGAGTGCGCATTGCCTTCACATTTATTTTGCCTCGTTTTGATATTTTGGAAAAAAATATACTTTTTATACCCTTGCAGAGAGTATCGTAAGAGTAAGAAGCGTTTGCTAACCCATGGTAGTACTTATATATTTATCTTAATTACATATGTATAGATTTTTTGAATAATTAAAGTTTAAAGTATAATATCTAGAAAATAAATATATAAATAAAATCTTAATTTAAAAAGTTAATTATTGACGTTTAACTTATATGTAATATAAATACTTGAATGCAGTTTAATTATTTGATTTAACATAAATTAAAATCATATATACTTGGATTTATCCTGTGGATCGGTTTTCACTTCATCTGTTGATTTCTCAACATCACCACAACTAACGTAGGTGACACACATCCAGCAGCATTGGGGGAAATCGGTGACTGTGGACACGCCGTCGGATTGACAGAGCTCGAAAGGAGCTGGTTTCTGGCAACTTTTTGTGGGTTACGATAATGGCTCAGTTAAGATATGCAACTGATCGAATTGAGAGCTCGACTTACTAATGAATCAGGGCATCGCCATCAGTATTCTGGCAAACGTAAACTCCGCAAGTATCCGGGTCTTTTGCTGTTTCACCCACTCCCAACTCCTTGTCAGCTAACTTGCACCCATTTGCTAAATACAGAAAGTTCGATATTTTGTTTTTTCTTTTTGGTTTCTCTGTATAATATGATTACCTCCCTTTTCCAGCTTCTTGAAATGAACCAGCGCCGTGGTCCAAGAGATTAGGCCAATAAGGATCAAACATGTTATTGAAATATATTTCATGTTCTTTTCGATTGTACAGTCAATGGTATAACTCGTAATACTTCTGGAGCCCCAATGAGTAGAAGCTTTTATATCAAGACATCTAAGACATCTGCAGCTGCACTTGGGCAAGCTAATCGACTTCTTTTGAAAGAGTGTTTAGCAGAAAATTGAAAAGAGGCTAAGGAAAAACGACTCTAACTGCTGCCATTGCTCGCATAGTAGATACCCTGTACATATAAACTTATTCTATTTAACTGTTTCTCGCTAGTATAGTAATTGGATTCACTGGACTCAATTCTTACTACAGGGTATAGATAGCACCATCATTAGTTCGACTCTGACTAGACTGAATTACACTCTTCGCGTGATTCCACTTACTCAATTGCATTGACTTCCTGTTCGAGGTAATCTTAAGCATTCCCAAAGTTCTTACAACAAAATATAATATGATATTTAGATGGATATATGTAGATACAGATGTAATGTAATTAGGTGGAGGAGGCTTTTTGCTTGGCCTCGACAGCTGCGCAGGCGGCTTTGTAAGCCGCCTGTTTGGTCTTCTCGTAATCCTCGCGTGAACTTTGGAGCTGCTTCTGCAATGTGGCCAGTCGATTCTTGGCCGCCTCGAGGAGCTGCACCTTGGCCGTCATTTCCTGCTGGGAGCCCAGGGCCACCGTCTGGATGTTGGCCAAATTGTCTTTGACCGTCTTCTGGAGTTCGGTCAAGGTTTCAAACTGATGCGTGGCAGCGCGAGCTGCTTCCACGGCGGCGTTCATGTTGCTCTCCGTGTTCTGGAGGGAGGCGGACTCCTCCTCGACCACGGCATGGGCCTCTTGCATTTCCAGCTCGAGCTGCTGGACAACCATTTGCTTGCCGGTGAGTGCCGCCTCCGCGGCCTTGGCCGATTGAAAGGCCTTCTCGGCCAGCTCCTGCTTGATGTGCTGGGCAGCCAATTGGCCAGCGGCATGTTGAGCCTCGTTGGCCGCCTTGGCGTCCTGGGCCGCCTTCATGGCAATGTTGGAGGACTTCTGCTTGGGATCACCCGGAGAGAAGATTTGTTTCACATCGCATTTCTTATCACTCGCATTATCAGTGCCGCATTGTTGGCCACCCGGAGAAGACCCAACAGGATCAGCGGCAATGGCAGCCGGCTCCATTAATCGGCTTTGGATTCCTGCTTCTTTTCCAGCTGGACTGTTGACTGCGGCAAAGTCCGCGTAGAGATTCTGTGGCCAGGCCATGCGCTTCGGATGCTGTGTCTGGGAGGGATTATCGGATTATCAGCAGGCAGTCCCTAATCCTCTGCAGACTCACCCTGTCCAGTCGATAGCTGGTTACGTTCATGTTTGGTATCAGCAGAGACACACCGAGCAACAGCAAAAACAATGAGCTTCGTATTCGCATGGATATAGATAAATATTACACGATTCTCATCGTACTGTAATCAAATTCAAGGCCTGACGTTCTGAGCAAATGCTCTGATTGCTTTGATTTTAACCCAAACAGACAATTTCATAGTGTTTGATTAAACTCAACTTTATTTTGCATACATGTCCGAAACAGATCACAAACTAATACGGCTAATTATCGATTCCTTGTGAGAATAAAGTTTCGAATAAACTGAGCATTCGATAAAATAAATAAAAGCGAAATAGACAGGCACAAAGTGGTACTCAAAGTAACAGTTGAATGAGTATTAGAAAGAGATTGTTTATTAATTATTTGGAATTCTCAGGAACTCGGATATTGATTTGAGTAACCGCTATAAAAATCATTTCGAAAGATAAAAGCCCCGTAGTGTTATTTAAAAGACCATGATAAATACATGGAAGAAGTGCGTTGTCTTCATTGGACTGGCTCTTTGTAGTAATTCGTTGGTATACGAGCTAGTCATGCCTATGTGGGGTAAGCACACATAACAAATAGATACCCCGTATTTGTTGACCATGTGTTTTTAGATGAAGGATGCGTTGGGTTTACGAAAGACTTGAAGGTTGGCGAATTTGAGCAGGATCCCAAGGTGTGCGGTATTTTGGTGTGCATGAGTTTGGATGGCACATCTCTGATCTATTTGTAAGTATTACTCCCAGAAGTAATTTTAACTTCTTCCTCACCTCTTTGCAGCTGCCAACAACCCGCGGGCTTCCAACATTGCGATAATAACACCGTATCTCTTAGTATTGACTATCCCGACTGTTGCTGGCAGTGCACTCACGCGATCCCGTGTTAATAGAGATGGACGCGGACTCGATATTTGCAACACGAATTTTTAAGTAAAAGATTAGTTGTATTTTCATATTCATTCATTAAAACCATGTTAAAAAATATTTAAGAAAAATATATAAACTATTGAAAATGATCTAAATATGACAAATGTTAACTCTTTGGACTTTCAACCAGCACAACTTTTCAAAGCTCATCCGATTTCCATGAGGAATGTCCAATTTTTCTTAAAATTAACCATACTTTAACATTGCATTTTAATTTTTTGATTCCGAGACAAAAATTTTTTTTCCAAAATTTGTCGATTTTTACATAGTTACCCCTTTACATTTTTTGAAAATTTTCAAAAATTTTAAATCTTAAATTTATTATTCGAATCGACTTCTGGCGATGAAATTAGGGTAAAAAAGTACTTTTGAACTTATTTCCACTTATTTTCTTTAAAATCTTAACGGTTATTTCGGTTGGAATAATTTCGGTTTTTGGGTTTCGGTATAATGAAAAAGTTTGGTTTAGGTTACGATTTCCGCTACGGTTACCAATTTTAATCGGATAATACCGGCTAACGGTTATGGTTATGGTTACGGTTTTAATCCCTGATAGAAAGAATCATTAAAGTGACAATACAAATGTGAAGATATGAAAGTAATATGTATTTCAAACTGGCAAAGTTCAAAATCGTTCTTTGTTGTAAAGCAGTTAGAATAGATCTCAGCATGACAGGGTCTTTTGAAATAGTCTTTGTCTCTATTTTCCTGTGTGTGTGTGTTTTTATATGTGTGTTAGTGTGTAGCACCTCTACATTCCATTTGCGTCTCATTTGCTGTCTCGTCGATGTCTGTCCATCTGTCTCTGTGTCTTTGTATCTCATAGATACACAGCGCATTCTAAAGTGTCTACAAGTGATGAGCACGGCATTTAGTTGCAATTTTCAGTTTCACTTTGCGACGACTCTACGTCGCCGTCACCGACGACGCTGGCGACAAAGTCAGAACGAAAATAAAAGACGGCATAGGCAAATCGAAATAAGAATATAAAAAAATTAAATTTAATAGGGAAAAAACGACAAATCGAAGCGTGGTAGAGTAACATTAACTGTATGTATTCAGGCCTAAATCAGAAACAACTTGTTCAGATTTTAAAAGAGAATTTAAATTGTCCCTGTGGTCAATGAAATGTCAAATATATAACATTATTAAATACTATTTAATGCTCTTTTTTAGTTTAGTTACAGACTAAAAAACATAATATATAAGCGGTAGAAATAAAAGTAATATAGAAATGATTCCGTTGCTGATAATGATAAGACCTTTTTCTAGAAAATATGGGAAACATCAATTCTACATTTAATACTTAATTTTTTATAATTTTCATTATAATTCCAACAGTTCATTTTGGGAGATTTTCACTAATATAGGATTAATGATTATGATGACTAGAAATTTTGGCTGATAAAACAAAAAGAATTTATACATACATTATGAATATCAATTCCAAATTTCATATTTGATTTCTAATGATTTTCATGCTATTTCATTATAATTTTGAAAAGTTCATTTTGGGAAATTTCAATAGTCTCGTCTCGAAGGGGGGCAGAGTTTAAAATCCGCAGCGATTCGAACAGATTTGAAAAGATTCATGCGCTGGCAACATGGACACCGACTGACAGGGGTTGACCTATAACCCGCGACGGGACGGGCCTGATAAGTCGATGGGGCTAATTACAAACAATATAACTCGCAACTATGAGTATATGAGTATGAGTATGAGTATTCGTTAGCTGTTGCATGTCAAACTGTGTCAAATGCCACATAAAAATGTTGAAAAATGAAAATGGTGTTATAAACAGCAATGCATTAAATAATCACGATGATAACCCCAAGACAGCGACTTTTTGTGGTTGTTGTTGTGGTTATGATTTCGAAACCAACTTAACTGATAATCTATCAAATGCGAGAAATGGAAATCACCCAGAAATATTTATTTTTAATGCTCTATTAAAATAGAATTCTCGAACTTCTAGCGACAAGACAACAGCTAGCCCACAAAATCCATATCCGCTTATCAGCTACAATAACAACAACAACAAGAACAGCGGTGATAAGGCAGCTGAAATTGTAAAACTGTTATGACAACGTGTCAGAGTTCAACTTGGAAATAGATCTCCCTCTCGCTTATCAATAGGTCAACAACGAACTGAGCTCATTTGGTTATAATAAAGTGGAACGATGATCTCGAATGGTCGAGGTTACCAGTTTGAATATGATTACGAGTACTCGTATTGAACATAACTAATTCTATTCAAAGGCAGCCCAAATGACTCGTTTAATTCCAATTGTAAGTTGAAATGACAAGAAACAAAAAATTAATTAAAATAGCTAAAATATTTCGATGTTGCTTTGGGGAATACACTTGTTATTCAGGAAATTTCCAACAGGAACAATTTGAAATCTTTCGACTTAGGTAAGGATTAATCCTAGAAAACAGAGACTGCGAGAAATACAGAGACAGTCATTACAGAAAGGTGGTCCTTGTAATAGTTTTTAAATGATATGTTACCTTAAATATGGAAGATTTAATTCAATTCGCCGAATGATTTTCTGATGATGTGCTGAGAGATTGTCGCGGGGCTCATTTTAATTGCACGTAATCTTTATAAACAGCAACATGACGGATAGAGCCAGGAGAACACGAAAGGAAAAGGCTGAAAAAGAGGAGCCCGTTTGCCGATCGCCATAAGAGAGTGCGATTTATATGCATGAATGCGACGGACAGACAACTCGCAATGCACTAACGACCAATGCATAAATCGATGAGGTGAGCGGAGAGGAAAGTCGAGGGGGGGGGGGGAGACAGACAAAAACTAAACACAGAAGCCAAAGCGAAAAATGTACTGGCACTTGCCATAAATGAGTAATTGCCGACATTGTCGGACCTTGTGCAGCTCGTTGAGTGGCCAAAGGAGTTGGTGAGCAGTAAAAAGGGGAATGGGGGGTTAAGGTTGAAAGTCTGGTTCCGTTTTTAGCGGAGACAACAACCCATAAATGTGCGCCTAGACAAAAGGCCTAAAACAAACAAACAAACAAATGGCAACGACAAATCAGCAGCAATACGAGACGAGTCGAGTCGAGTCGAGTCGAGTACTCGAACTTAGTGTGATTGCGACTTTGAGTATTGACCATTTTTGTTGGCATTCGATTACAATTGCAGCCCCCATGCCGAGAACCAGAACGAAGCCTTGACTTCGGGAGAAAAATACTTGTACTTTAGTAGCGTTGCTGCTGTTGTTGTTTTGGTATCACTTGGATACTCAGATACTCAGATATACTCAAAGACTTGGGCTTGGCTTTTTGGAGTCGTCGCTTCCAGGTAACTTCTCTCTAACGGTTCGCCACGATACTTGTTTGTATCTCTGTCTCCATATCTCCATCTTCAGCTAGCTATCTCCAGTTCCAGCTGCAAGTTGAGACTCCAGCAGAATTTGTATTTTTTATTTGTATCTGTGGTGCGATGCGCGCGCCTCATGTTGACAAACTCACTTTACAAATGCACAACTACTTTTATGACTACTCATACTCATACTCATACTCAAAGCACAACAAATAGTAATTTTTCTCGCTTCATTGGCATCGTCTACTGGCGGAAGAGAAGCCTGTAAAGCGAGCATAAGCATATCGACGTGTTGGCTTGTTTGGCCAACTTCGAAGCGGGCCAAGAGACAGAGCGGCTCAGAAGAAAACTTGGCTGCTGCCAGTTAAGTAAATAGAAAAGCCACAGACAGACTGAGACTCATCATCAGCTACTCGGTATTCGGTTGACCGTTGTTTAACTTGCTCAAGAGTTCTCCATGTTCTTTGCCGCACCCAACGCACTGTCATCCCAAATAGGCTCAGAATGATTTGAATATGTGTAAAGTATAAAAAAAGTATTGAAATGAAATGCATTTCGAGTGTGCACATTACAAATGTCCAATAACTACACTCAACAACATGTTAGAGGCTTAAAAACAAAAGCAGCCTATATTGCCAAATTTATGAAAGGAGTCGAGATTTTAAAGCAAAACAATATACTTTCATCAAATAAATGTGGGCACCATATATAGCTCCAGAGATTTGGATACAAATTTCTTTCAAAAATAAAAAAATGAAATGTCGATGTTTCTAAAATATCAGAGTAATATATAAATATTTTCTTAACTTTTACAAAATGTATATATTAATATATTTTTTTAAAATATCTCAATTATTTTTCAACTAATTTTATGTCTATTTATTGGATTTTAAAATCGGTGGGTGTTCGAATTTCGATTACTCTGCGAATCTCGTTGTTATTTTTGTGCTTGGTTCCTTAACTTGTTGTCCTGTGTACTACAGTTGACTGCAAGATACAAAATTACATGCAATCTGCGACACTTATGCGAGACGCGACAATAATATTTCTATAGCAGAAACTTCACACTTAATGTATTTTGGAAAGAGAAGCAAAAAAGATGCCAAAAGCACAAACAAAACAAACACAAAAAAAAAATAAGCAAAAGTCCAAAGTAGTTGCACATGTTGCTTAAGGCGTCCCAAATTGCTGCTGGCTGCAGCAGAGGAGCGGCAGAGGAACGGCAGAGGAACGGCAGAGGAACGGCAGAGGAGTGGCAGAGGAACGGCAGAGGCGCAGTCGAGGCGCAGTAGACGGCAACGACAACGGGAATGGCAACGGCAACGGCGACTAGTCGATGCTTTAAGGAATATGGCAGCAAATAATTAAAACATATTTAAAAATAGTTTGCCATATGGATGACGACAACAACAACAACAAAAACATAGACGTGGCCCGGCTGTGTGATGGGTTATGGGTGATGCTGATGCTGATGCTGATGTTCAGGCTGATGTCTGATGTCTGATGGTGACGTGGCTGGTCAGCCCCCAAATAAGTGAACAACAAAAGCAAACAATTTCGTCTGGCCAGATTCGCCTGTGCATTGACCGTACCACATTTGCTAAGTAAAGTCACAGACACAGATACAGACACAGATACGCAATACAAATGCAGATACAAATGCAATTGCAGATAGTTTGTCGTCTGCTGGCCTCCTTCTAACAGACATCCATCTATACAAACAATTCATTTTAACTTGTCCTCTCATCTCATCTCTTCTGCCAAGTTCAAAATTATATGCTTTGCACTTTGGTTTAATCATGGCAAAAAAGGCACAAAAAAGCACTTAAGAACTCTGGGGTCGACAGTGGTAGACGTCTGGATACCCTGTAGACTAGTGATGTAAAAAAATACTTTGAAAAATCGATAATTCGATTTTCGCAGATACAAAATGAATTACAAATTGTTGACGTTTCTTATAATTTAATTTTTGGTAATATATAACATATAATGATATTATTTAAAGATCTATCGATAACTTAATTTATTTTTGTCGACAATTATATTTTGATATAAAATTCGATTCACTGTTTGGCTTAACATCAGTAATATGAAAACATTTCTCTTTCCATATAATCGATGATTGAGATTAACATGTTCCCCTCTTAACCCTTTTTCGAACAGGGTATAAACATATATACACTCGTACACAAGTCTTTTTTGACTTGAAAAACATTTTTGTTTGAAAACTTGTTGGACCTTTTTTTGTCGTGTACTCGAATCCAAAAATAAGCATCTATTCGGTAGTTGAAAAACTGCGCCAGCCAGGCGCTAAAGATGTTTTAGTTTGGTTAATTTTGTTGGTTTCTGTAAGTCGCTTGTTGCTTGATAAAAACGCCCAAAAAGTATCTGCCATGCAGGCTGCCTATGTATCTGCTTCTGTATCTGTATCTGTTAGATGCTCTGTATTTATTTTCGTCATTTTTATTATACTTCACGTTGCTGTGCGCGTGTGAAAAACTTACAAATGAAAATTGTAATATTTTCGACAGCAAACAAATTGGACATGTCTCTGAAACGTTTGTTAAATCATTATTATCACTTTGCTACTTTTCTGTAGTGCTCAACAGACGTTGAGAATTGCAATTAAATGTAGAATTTAATAATTGAACTAATAATTTATTTCTGATATATGTGTTTTATATTTTAAAATGCGGTTATCAAATTGACTTCAACTAATTAATTTGTAATTATTTCACTTATGAATTTTCTGCATTCAAATCAAGTCGCTAACGGCAAAGTAATCAATCTATCGCGATTGTCAGTAGTTAATGGTCAACTGTGTGCTGCATAATTCATACTAGGATTTCACAACCTGATTTAGATTCAGAATGAGACTGAGAGAAGTCATCTGCCCGCCTTGTTGCTTTCAGAGTCTCCAGTTGCTAACGAGAAATGAGTTTTGATATTTACGAAGCTGGCGCCGCAAGTTGCCACAATTTCCCTTTTGAGCCATCTCTTCCCCTTCCCACCTCTGCTTCTTCTTCCTTGAGCCATCCGGTTCGATCGAGCTGTGTGTAATTGTAATGTCAAATAAATTACTTGGCGCAGAATTACAAATCGCTTGCGATTGGCAATTAAAATTGCAAAACAAAACAAAGACTTCGATTTATGTGTCTTGTACTCAGCTCGGTTCATTCTCGGGGCCAAGTAAATCTCTTAATTACTACCAAGTTGTCTCTGTCTCTGTCGCTGTCGACGTCGACGTCTGCAGCAACAGGTGTGCGCTTATTAACTCATTATAAAAACATTTGAGTGCAGTTCGATTCGCTTTTACTCATAGTTGGCTGAAAAGCATTTCAATTGCCGCAACACTCGCCCATTTTCAAATGCGTGCCAGTGCAGCAGATGCCCCGCAGTTCCCCTCCAGTCACCGAGCAGCCAGCATAGGGTGACTCTAGAGAAGACTGATTTTTACTCTTCAGTAAATTAATTAAGCAATAATTTACGCGAACTGTTCGAAAATTCCATTTAATTGTTTTGAAATTTATTCTTGAGTCACCCCAATTCAAATATTTACAGCCTGCTTAATGTTTGTTAGTATATCAATATTTAATTAATTAATAAATTGTTGTGAAATTTGTTCTTGAATCACCCCAATGCAAATATTTACAGCCTGCTCTTGCAGCGTATTTGAAATGCAAATTCAATTTGTTAAATGATTTCGCTGGCAAATCTTGGAACTTGTTTTGCGTGAGTGTGCAATTAACGCCGTCGCTCGCATATCCATCTATCATAATTTTATTTAGTTAATTATAATTTCAGCGAATGTACGAGTATGAGTACAAGTACTTATTTACATGTCGTCTCAGTCAATCTATCTTGCTCTCTCCCTCGCTCCCTCTGGGCTGAAATAAATCTACGATCGTGCTGAAGATGCCATTAAGATACAAGTTGCGAATGTTGTCGCATCATCAACATCATCATCATCATCATCAGGCAGAAGATACTCGTACTTACCTCCAGAGCTGCAGCTGGATTCGAAAGGTCGACGAGGACTTCCTGTTTGATCTTCAAATGGTCTTTTTATCTTCAAGTTTGGGAGTGCCAATTAGTCGGCCAATCTGTTGAATATGTTGGTAAATTATTATATAAATTAAAATCAAAGCAAAGCAATCTGAAGTGAGTGCCAAATGAGCTGTAACTTCCGCAATGTAACTTGAAAAACCCCTGAAAAATGTAACATACTTATTCTAAAATTTTATTTGAGCAGGCAGTAGAGCAAATGAACATTCCTAAGACCGCACTCAAAATTTTCCCACCACATTCTCAGACAAGCAAAAAAAAAAAAAAAAAGAAGAGAAAAAAACGAAAAAGTGTAATCAAATAAAATAAAAGTATCGGGGCACATACAATGACCATTAAGTGACGGCGGTCGGTTATGTGATACATTTGTTATAAGTAAGTACGTATATAAGAGTTGTAGAGAAAACTGCTGGGATCAGCTGATTCTACGTAGAATTACTGAATGAATGACCAAGTATGTTATGTGTATCCGTAAATGTATCAGTATCCGTATCTGTATCTGTATCTGTATCTGGAGGGAACTTGATCTGATATTTTTCGTGTTTAATTCCTTCACTTGAAAGTTGCCCATTGTGCGCCAATTGAGTCATCAGGGATTAGCTATAGCCACAATTCCAACAACTCTCTGCACTAACGATAATAAGTTCTACTCATAAGTAACAAAAGGCACGGTTATTGGATATGGAGCGGATCGGATCAGATCGGATCGGGCGCAACTCAAACGGATATATAATATGAACCGAGCTGGGGAACCGACAAATGTTAAAGTTTCTCATAATAAAGTCCAATGATACTCATATCTGGTGGCGAACCAGAAGCAGAACTTGAACTTGCGATGCACCAACTGAAAAATGTATTTATCAGCACTTTTTTATTCAGCATAAGCAAACTCGAACCAAATTCTATCGCACATTCCGGTACATTTTTATAGTAATGATAGCGCCACTTTTGTCCACAATGCAACGAAAATATAAGTAAGATCATGTGCAATTGTAAACGATATGAAAGGGCTTATTGCATTGTCTGTAATGTTCTAGCCTTATCCATACGGTAATTAAACAATCAATAACTAATTAATCGCATCGTAAATCTATTAAGTAATCTTATCTACAACTATCTAGAAGCGAACTTATCAACTAAAGATAATTTCTGCACTAGGTACTATATAAGGAACAAGCCATGATCAGTTCTTTATTCGCAATAGAGGTCGATAATGAAGACACTGGTTTACATTCTTTTGTCAGTCTTTTGTCTGGCTTTCGCCTTGGCTGAGTTGAACTCAGATTCTCGATTCTTCCTCAAATATCCTGATTCCTGTACATCGGCCAAGCCCAAAAAGAATGGCATCCACAAGATTAAAGTGAATGGACAACTCATGTCCGTATATTGTGATGTTGCTCTCACTGGATCCCCCTGGTTGGTAATTCAACGACGCGTCGATGTCTCCGTCAATTTCTATAGGAACTGGTCCTCGTATCAGGAGGGATTCGGTGACTTGGATAAGAGCTTCTTTATTGGACTGAATAAGCTGAATACTCTAACCGTATCAAAGCCACACGAACTCTACGTTCACCTTGAGGACTTTGAAGGTCAGCAGCGTTTTGCCAGATACAATCTGTTTGCGATTGGAAACGAGGCCAATATGTATGGCCTGAATATATTGGGAGCCTATTCGGGTACAGCTGGAGATGGACTCCGATACCATCAGTATGCGAAATTCTCAACCTACGATCGGGACAATGGCAATATAACCAGAAACAGTGCGGTGGATTATACTGGTGCCTGGTGGTATAGGACCACGCACTATAGGTAAGATATCCCTATTTAAATCGAACTATTTCTGAATAATTGCTCGAATTTACTATTTCAGTAATCTGAATGGACTGTATTTCGGTGGGGAGTACGGAAATGGTCAGGTCGGCCGAGGCGTTACCTGGTATCACTGGCGTGGCGAGAACTATAGTTATAAAACCGTTCACATGATGATACGTCCAAAATAATGGACATTAACCATGTAAATACAATAAATTAAAGATTGAACAAGTTTCAACAATGATGCAAATCATGTTTGAATATTCAGGTGTTTGTCTCAAAGCTAAGAGTTTTATTCTAAACAAAAATACCATATTAATAGTAGGAGCACTTTACTTTTAATTTATCTTTGAGACTTGTCTTAATTAAAAATGAAATATTCAAGAAATATTTGTGATCTTAGAATGCAATCGTTATTTTCAGTGTATAGTCCTTTGAGTCATCATTTAATGATATCGGTTCAAAATCAGTTAGAAATCTAATCAAGATTACGATCCATTTGTCAAATAAACGGAATACCTAGAGATACTTGAAGGTATTATCAGCACATATGTATCTGGCGTATATATAAATCACTGTCGGGTCTTTATCCGCAGTGCATTTCCTGTTCAGGTCTGTCCAACTGTCAGTCAGTAAACAGAATACGAGGATTACTTTCATTCTGACAACCTGAGAAATGCGTCTTTTGTTCTAAATGGGTGCCGGGTACTCGTAACATTGAGTGCCAACGAATATGAATATGATGATGACGACGACAGCACAATTGAGTGCCACCTACAAATACTTGAACAGGCGACAAACAAACAATGAAGTAAACAAACAAACAAACAAACAAATGAACAAATATTTGCCTTGTCGGGTGGAGTAGAACCGAACTGGAAGCGATAAAATGCTTTTTATGATAAATACATAATACCAAAGGTACACACATGTGTATAAATGTATTTCTAAATGTTGGCGTCTTTTTATAAATGGGACACAGACGTCTTGTCTACAACATTTGGCACATCTTTTGAGTTTTGAGTATAGAATAAGTGGGAGAGAATATATGTGTGTATGTATGTATATCCATACGTACGGGTGTCAAAGTGACAGTTCGGAAATTGATTACAGTGACAATTGTGTGTTGGCCTCTGGGCAAATAGTACGACTCTGATGGCTTTAAGATGACATACTAAAACTATACAATGTGCACATACATGTAATAAGAACTATGGCCATAAGCATATGGACTGTCTGACAGACAGACAGACGGACAGATATTTGTGAGAGTCAACACTACGAATACATTCCCAGATGATTGACAGTACACACGTGCTAACTGCGATTCTACGTGTCTCTTTACACTTTACGCAATCCATTAAAATCCCATCAACTCCCTTAGTATTCTTAAAAATAAATTCTCGATTGTTGGTTGAGTCAACAATCATTAGAAATTGTACTACATTTACAAAATTTATATATATTCTCACAGTAAGATAGAAGACTATTTAACTTTAGGATTCTGTGCAGTTGATTTCAAATCATCTTTATTTTAATATACTTCATAAAAATTTAATTTGTTCAAATATAATTAAATGAAGATTTTAATAAATACGAATAAATTTATTTATGGAACTAATCAAACTTTACAGTCTCTTAAATTTGAGTTTTGATCCCTTCTGTATAATTATATTTAGAATCATATTTTTTTCATTTGATTTTATATTTATCTCATTTTATTTTAAATTATTAATTATACTTTATCGACTGCTTACATTGAAAAAAATTTATATATCTGTTGCCCGTTAATTGATAATTCTTATGATATTGGGTTGATAGATCGTTTCAAGTTTAAGTAAAAGTAAATCCTAAGTATAAAATAAATTTATTTAAAAACTAATACTGCCGCAGTTGGTTTTCATTAGAAACCGGCTTGTGTAAGCGTTTTGGATCGAAGCAGACCTCAAGAGACCTAACCCATTTTCAATTTGCTGTACCCATAGAATTTTAATTGAACTCCAAAGTTATTGGAGAAATTCCTGGCATGCCTACACGACGTGTTGCCACAAATGAATCGATCGAATACAATGCCTATATATGTACATATGTATATATAGATAAATGGTGGGCAAACCTCAGCGGGGTTATTGAGATACGCGACACTAACTGTCAAATATTGGCAAACAAATTGACGGCAAATTGCAACAAAAACGAGCAACAAATAAAAAAATAACTTGACTAACGAACGATGCGAGTGCACAAAAGGTGATATTTATGGAACTCAAGAAAAAGAGAAGAAAGACAGAGACAGGAGAGGGTGAAGGGTGGAAAGGGGCCAGCGGGGCAACGGGGCAGCACAAGGTTGACCAGGTGCCAGTTGCCCAGTTGCCAAGTTTCAGCTCGAGTTGCGGCCACGTGGGTCGCTCACACCTGGAAACAGACTAGAGGGGACAAAGCATGAGTTGGGCTAGGGACAGGGGCATGGTGAGGGGGACGGGGCAGGGGCAAGGGCTGGGGTCGAGCCCTGCAAATAAATTAAGTGCCATGTGAAAATATTTCACGCGTGCTAAAGTCCGCACTAAATATGCTTTGTACTCTTAGTTACAGTTGTTGTTGCTTTTGTTATTGTTGTTGCTGTTGTTATTGTTGTTGCTGTTGTTATTGTTATTGCTGCAGTATCCATGAGATACAAATCGGCGTTGCCGTTGCGGTTCATTAATTCCGCGGCGTTTGACAAATGCAGCGCCAGGAAACGACGACAACGACGACGACGACGATGGCGACCCATGGACTGATTTGAATACTATTTGGTCGATGTGGCGGCATTTGCATTTTTAAACGATTTTCCCATTTGGTTTCCCATTTGGTTTTTGGGCTTGTTGTTGAAATTATGTATGCAAATGCTTGCTGACAACTCTCAGTTGTCATGGGTTATCAACATTTGAACCCGCACTTCACGATAAGAGGAAACCACAGTACACACACACGCACACACTCATAGCCCCTTGGCAAACATGTTTTATATACACATACGTCTGTGTATATATACATATACATAATTTATATATATACTATATATGACTGTATGCTTTTGTAACACATCTTTAAATGGTGTGTAAGCATAACTAACTACACATGATTTCTGACCACGCCCCATACATAACTGCAGAATTCCACAGTCAGCTGAAGAGCGAAGAGATCAAACTGGATAGAAGAAGAACTGCCAGCATGGCCAGTACGAACTATGAGGGAGCTATAGGTTTATTGAGTTCATTTCGATTCACTGAAAATAGCTTTGTATATTTCTGTTAAAGAGTAAACATAAAACCACATAAGATAATTTTATTATTTTTAACAATAATTCTAAAATATAAATTAAATATATTTTTAATAATGGTCAAATGTGGTAAGTGTAGCGCATTCGCGGACCCTACAGACATTTGACAATAACTTTAAAATTAATGTTAGCAATCTGCAAATTCTTGTAAAGCATAATTCAAACTTAATAAATGTTAATCTGAGGGAAGAAAATACCTCCACTTGAATCTTGGATATAAGCAGTTGTCTAGTTGATCAATCAGTACACAAAGCCATTAATAAAATACTCGAAATCGATAGTAAAATTTGTAATATTGATTAGCTAAGTAATTACGCTCATTTAAATAAAGATAAGAAACGTAATTTTGAAAACTGGTTTACAAATTCAATTAACCCCATGACTTATTGGCATATTAGTCTTCGTTGTCCGATCGATTTCAGACAGTTTCGAAAAATGTATATGTCTAATTAACATTTGATTGTACGATTAACTATCGATTGATAGTAGTCGGTTACAACCCACACAAAGTCATCGGAAACCCACCAAGATCAACATAAGACTTAAGATGGGAATTGTATACCCTTTCAGGGGTTTCTAATAAATGTGTAAATACAAATAAAAAAATACAAACAACATAAAATATAAAGTAAATATTAATTGAAATATAAATAAAAATAAAAATATAACTATTAATATAAACAAGTGTATCTAATATTCGGTATCTGGCAGTTGATTTCACTTGATTCTTGACTTGGTTGCCTTTTATTAATTTTATTCCCCAGTCTTATTTTTATTTTATGCAATTTATTTGCTCCACAGCATATTTCATGATTTTTTTTCTTCTTTTTTCTTTTTTTTTAATTAAAATTGTGGCCAAGGAAATTTGTGGAAGGAAACGGCTGCGTTCTGAGTGCCACCTTGTGCCTGGGCTGGTGCTGGGACTGGGACTGGGTCTGGGACTGGGACTGAGGCTGGGATACTCGTAGCTGGAGTTGCAGTTGTAGTTGGTGTTGTCGTTGCATGGTTGCATGTTGCTGTGTTGCAAGTTTACAAGACGACAACGCTTGTACGACATGCTTTTCTGCATCGCACCAACGTTGCATGCCACCAGCCGGGCGGCCAGTCAGATAGACAGACGGACAGACGGACGGACAGCGAAATGATCGACGACGTTGCAAAGTATTAAAGTCAGCGACACAATCTGCATATTAAACAAGAAATGCTGTCAGATTCGACAAACCGAAGCTGGAATACCCTTTCAGATCTATGCTTGTTTTCCCAGTAATTTATCTAACTATGATTAAGGAAACATTGTGTCCAGGTAAAACGAGTGAGATTGCTTTGAAAATGTTGCACACTCGATATGCATGCCGAGTGTATCCTCTCTTTGAAGGTATGAGAAAAGCAACAGCAATTGCAACTTGTTGCACAGTACATGCACACATTAGCGTACATACATACATACACATGTATGCATCTGTGTTTGTGTGTAAAGAAATTAATACACGCCTGACAGACTCGCCAGACGGGGTTGCAGGTGTTTGGCCTGGCCTAGAGAACCGGAAGGTGCTGGCCAGGACTTTGCTCCAACAGCTGATTGGTTTGGCAGCAGGCAGAGATTTCGATTTTGGCTTGGCTCGCAACTAATGAAGCATTTCGATTGTGCCAATTCATGTTGCTATTCATTAAAGTTTTGCAGTCAGCATTACGAGTGTTTCTGCACTCGCATTCGCACTCGCATTCGCAATCGCATTTGTAATCACATTCGTATTTTATATGCATTTTCTGAACTTTTGCCACAACTTCCGTTGCGACAAAAAAAAAAAAGAAAAACAAAAAATATGTGCCGTACTGGTAAATTCAAATTAAATGTTGCACATGTTTAATACATATGTATGTATAGTATATATTTACAAATATCCATACGAGTATGAAGGAAAACTTGGGCTCTGTAAACGAACTTTGGATTCTTGTAAGGTACCAACAAATTAGAGGTAAGCATATCAAATAACTATAAATTAGATTAAGAACAATTGGGAAGTCGCTTCAAACAACTTGAAATTGTTAGAGAAGTTTAAAAAAATATGTATTTGAGAAATAAAAAAGATAATTTAAAAGGCATTGTAGAATTGAAAAATGAATAATGAAAAAGAAATAGTTTAATTCTACGAAAATCACACTAATAACAAGATGATGATTTAAATGTTAGGAATGCGTTAAATTAGTCAGCTATCATTTGAATGTTAGGTGAGTAAGAAAGTGTTGACTAAAAGTAATGGAAATTATAGACGCATCTGTAAATAGGCAGTGACAGCAAAACAAGATACTCGCACTACATGTCGCTAGTGGCAAGTTGCAAGTGGCAAGTGGCAAGTGGCAAATGGCAACTGACTCAAGCCAAATGATATTTTCAGCTAGCTGATGACGCGGTGGACATCGGTGATCAATGTAGACATAGATACATATGCAAATATGTGAGCCCGGATAGAGATGCAAATACACATACACAAAGAGATACACATACAGATAGAGATACATTTCAGGCGACGTTCTCGACGCGTCGTTACAATTCCCAAATACTTTTCAATAGAATGTCAACGGTAAAAATTGCTGAATAGCGCGAGGCGTCGATTGCCGTTCGACGCAGCAACAACTACAACAAACAGTCAACAACAACAAACAGTCAACAACAACAAACAATCAACATCAGCAACAACAATAACAACAATGAATAACAACAAAATTTTCAGTGATTTGAAGCGTTTGCTTTGCTTTGCCATGATCATTTCTTGATCTGCTTCTTCTTTGATTTTCTTACTTTATAAATGTATCTGTAAGTTGTATCTGTAAGTTGTATCTGTAAGTTGTGCTGGCTCTCCGGCTGCCTTTTGTAATGCAATTGAACTAAATGTGACGGCTGCGTGTGACATTTTTCTGCTGCGGCTGCGGCTGTGGCTACCGATTCCCGATTGCCGATTGCCCCTGGCTCCTCCTTCTCCTCCGTCTCCTCCGACTTCTCTGGCAAAGCCATAGAAAAACGTCAAGCGATGCAGCTGATGGGCATGTGAGTGCCACTACAACTACATATACTTATACACAAATACGCATGTATCTCAATCTGTATCTGTATCTGTATCTATGCTTTGAGCTGATATCTAGTAGAGCGCCTTTGTGGCCAATGTAGCGCGACCATTGATGAAAGCTGAAAACGACCCGGGCCCGTTGGTCATTGAACTATCCGACTGCCTGTCTGACTGTCCGACTGTCTGCTCTCTGCTTTGATTTTTCTCAAAACTAAAATATTTAAGTAGTTCGACAACAACAATAACAACAATGCGACAACGTCAAATGACTTTTCCGCTTATCTGCTGTTAATTGTTTGGGTCTTTCTTGATTCCGTTTGCTCGACAAAAAGGCCAAAATTAAATACTTACGAGTTTCGGATTCGTTCGGATCGGTTCGATGCAGTTCGTTTTGGGTGTTGTGCATAGTTAGCATTTTGTGGTCCCTTTGCCCCTTCGAGCCCCCCTCCCTGTATTCAACTAAATGTATTCAGAGACTCTATCGAGTATCTTCAAGATACTTGGCAGCGTTGCGTTTGAAGTGTCAATTTTGAAATGTGACTCGTTTTCAACGTAATTTCACTGATTTCAATTGCTCTCTCTCACTCTCTCGTTGGCAAACGCACAAAAATGCTTTTTCTTTAGTATTTAGACGTATATTTTAGGGCACAAAACGAAAGCAGCCAAAGGCCGCAGAATGTGGATCGTGCAACAAGCACAGAATCAACTGCCACCATTTGTGGCATTACTACGAGTAACACAAATTAAATAAGTACATATTAGTAAGTGTTGAATTATCTGAAAGTGAAGTATCTTTTTATGCATTCCTTGGTCTTAGTTATATATACTGATAGACGATTAAAGACTGCGATTGGGGTTAATGCATTAAATAATTCTATTTAACGATTCATTGAACTATTTCTTTAACTATGTATACATATGTATATGAGTTTGTCCACGTTTGTATGTATGCGTGTGTTTATATTGGCATATAAATTATTTAGCGTGTATGCCACGACCCAGTATTTTAAAATTCATTTCAAAACTGAAAACAGTATTCATTGTTATAGCCCCTTTATACACATGTATACATATGTATCAATACCCTATAAAGTTGCCAGGCATATTAGCTTGTTGTTAAATTGTTAAAATGCTCAATTAAAACTTTGGTTTACTTGATCTACCTACAAATCAAAATATTGTTATTATTTACATTTTATTACAAATTAAATATTAATAAGTACTTTTAAAGAACTTAATGCTTTATGTATAATTTTCGATAATTTTAAATGATTATTGATATTAATAAATTTTATATGAATGATTTGAAGGGAATTTGATTGTATGATATGATAGACAAAGGCTGGCTAGCTACAAAGAAGTGACAAATAATTTCCATGTGCCTCACCTCGTGATATAAATTGCGTATGCAGACCCACTTGGTCAGTTTCTGAATACAAATCTAGGCGTTTAACATAAAGAAAAGAAGTCTGGGCTATACCTTTCCCTATATAAAATACAAACAGACTAAAATGTATGTATATATATTACAATGTATGTACGCATTGTTCTGTTGCATTGTATTTATGGTAAATGAGTGGAATTCGTAATCGATTCTATGAGTCCAAAGTGTTCTATATGCGAGTCCAATGCTCGGCTTTATTTTATTACATCGACTTGACTGGGCTATTTTTGTGCACAATTAAAATTCAATTCAATGCAATTGCAGTGCCATTAAAATGCACATTTCTTAAGCTCGATGCATAATAGAAAATCATTGCTTGAATATTGCGTATGCGTAACTGGTGCACACAGTTTTCAACTTTAGCTTTAAATAGAAATTGAAATTGAAGTCGAAGTTGCAGATGGAGATGGAGAGAGGCTTTTCAGTATTCTGCTGTTGATTTGCTTTATATTCATTCGTCAACTGAATTTGTTTCGGTTATTTGGAATTTGTTTCGGCTTACGATTAAGGTCTCTCGAAAGGTCTTAATTTAATGAAAGAAAGTTGCATTTTATGGCCAATAGAAATGTTGTGCTAATTGTTAAATTGATTAAGCCCATTATCACCAATTGTCATATGATGACGATATGTCAATTGGAATGTGTACTCGTATTTTGTGCGTGTTTAATGGTCCATGTATAAATATCAGATTATATGTGATTTATGGCATTCAAACTTTCCAAATTTCATAATAAGATACATTGAAAGATGTGTAAATATGTGTATCTTGTTTATGACACTTAGCTAACTCAATTATGTGTAACTCATATTAACTTTGGCTGAGTCTGAGGGCAGCAAATGTGAACACTTGTGGGTTTTCACTTTCACAATGGCCAGCAAACTGACTGGCATAGATACACACACACACACGCGCACACAAACACACACGAGGAAGTTCATATGCTCGCCACACAGATACTTAGATACATAGATACTCGGTTACTGACTGAGATACATGCGGCGGCTGCTCGACTTTCAGGCGTCACATGAGCAATTGAGTGCTGTCATAATAAGCATAGGCAACAGACGAAGAACAATAACAACAATTGACAGTTATAGATACAGACAAAAGTATCTGTATCTGCAGCTGTCAAGCAATCGTTGCCGTCTGCGGTTCATTGGCTTCTGCTTTAGGCTAACTTGTCCCATGCCATTCAACAATAACAATAATCATCATAGCCATAATATCTGGCATACGGTTAACAGTTTTCAAGAGCGAGACAATCGAACAGTTTTCAACTAGCTGAGTGTATCTCAGAGATACAAGAATACAAGAATATATTTCTCATGCTGACTATTAATCATGTGTGCGTTTGTGACGTTGTAAATATTGCCTGGGGCGTGAAAGTCATAATAATTTACTTACATAGACACACTATTTTTTGTAAAGCTTTACAACAGCACCACAGAACCACCGCACCACCGAACCACCGAGCCACCGAGCCACCGCACCACAGTAAAACTCCTTTCGTCATAACAATTAATATTGGCCTCGCAAATGCCGCAGCACGTGCGCCTGCGCCTTCGGTTGGGCTTGGGTTTGGACCTGGCCAGCTCGCATTCTCGACAAGGCAATAAATTCAAAAAATATGTTTGAATATGAGCATAAATTTAACTTTACATCAATTCAAAATGTTGATACCTCTCTCAACAAATGGCCATAGAATGGGAGAGTTGATTAGTTGACGACAAGCGCATTTGAATTCATTTTATCTGTTTAGCCCAGATTCAATCACCTCAATGTCGTTACCCAACACTGTTCCACAGCTCGATTCTATCTACATATGCATGTTTGTATGCCTAATGGCCTGCCGTGTTCAGCCGAAAGATCGAACGAAACGGAATTCCATTGATTTCATTTGCATACTGAGACTAATTGAGCACAAATATTGTAAATTTATTTTTGGAAATTCCAATTTGGCGTTAACTGGAAGTGACTGACTAGCAGATACCACGAAACTGTATCTGAGATCATGTCAACTCTCTGAGAGAGACTGGCTGACTGGCAGATGCTGTGTTTTTGAATCTGAACTATATCAAATGGATAGATCACAAAATATATAATTTTGTTGTTGATTCTTAAATTAATAATTCTAACTGATTTGCTTCTCATTGATCTTGTTGTTGTACGAGTAAAGGGTATTAAAAGCACATACAAATGTGTTGATACCAATCAGAGACTTAATTTCTGATTTTCTGCTTGATCGCCTCGATCTCAAAAAGGTCAAAAATGTCAGAGATCTTAAAAGTAATCTCACACATAGTTATTAAATTGGACATGCTAAACGATTAATACTGTAACAACTGGAGTATAAAAGTTTTTCTACCATTTATTAATATTTTTAATATAGTTTCTGTGCCAGCTTGTTGAACTGCTTTCAAGTCGAGTTAAGTAATTTGGTTACACCAAGGGGGAGTGGCCAAAAACACAACTGCAGCTGTGTCTGTGGCATTGTCTAAGTTGAATTTAGTATCGAAAAAGCGCCAAGCCAAGTAATTAGAATAAATTAAGCAAAGCCGTGTTATCTATCGGGGATACTAATGCAGGTGAAATCAAAGGCGAGGAGCAGAAGTTGCCGTCCCTCCATCTTGCCGGAATGTAAATTTGTTAGCTACAAATGAAAGCCAAAGAGGCAGACACTCAAAGATCGCAGATGAATTGGAATCTGAATCTGAATTCGAATACGAATACGGTTTCGAGCCGTTGAATCTAAATTGAGGTTTAATTTTCATTGTCTGCGTGCTGTTAGAAAAACCTGTTCTGATTTGTTGAGTCGGCCCCGATCCCCCGATCTTCCGATCACCCTTCTCTGAGGCGGTAGTAGTTGTCTTTATTGCGGGCAACTCTCGTGGTCACTTTTGTTGACTTAATTTATTGACATTAGCATTTGTTGTTGCCAGTGTTTGGGACTTGGCTGTTGTTGTTTTATGTTTTTTTTGTTTTTCGGCTTTTATTATATTTAAGCAGTTGATTTGCTTTTTATGTAAAAATATTTTGTTCATGCATTCTTTTCAAAGACACCTGACTTTGGTGCCTGATCAACCGGTTGAGGCTCGTCTGGTATTGGAATTGGAATTGGAATTAGAGTTACAACAGCTGTTGCTGGTCGCTTGATTGGCCCGAAAGATGCGGCTCAGATAGAGCTAATGAGATTAAGTTTACTCTAGCCGTTATTATAGCTTATCATTCAGCTAACTCAACGATGGCTGCTACATAGTCTCAACTTCTCGCTACAATTTTGTTAGAAAATTGCCGTTAAAATCCATAAAACGCACATATTGTTGAGAGACTTAAGTATGTAGTATGCCTGGCTAGGCTGGGCCAATTAAAATTATATGGTTCATAAAATTGCACAATGTCTTGATGGCTGACATTCGACATTTAATTTGCCCGTCCCCACCTGTCCTCTCTTCTCCCTCTTCTGCCTCCCAGTTGCCCTCACCTGGCATCTTAAGTGTTAGACTAACCACAAGTAGTTATGTAGTTTGGCTTCTTCTTTATTCGTTTTAATTGCTGACGCTCTTAGTCAAGAGACATTCGATTTTATAGGCTTGATAATAAATCTCTAAACACTTAAACAAAACTAAATCTAGCATTTAGAAAACAGGTAGTCGAGCGTGCTTAACTAAAAGATACCCTTTACTAATATAAAAATTAATTAGCTCTCTTGATCAGTATATTCATTGGTTCTTTCAGATGGACAAAATATTTTAATATGTATATACATATGACTATATAAATACGAAAAGGTAAGATGCATCATATATTAATTGATTTCCATCAGAATCTGTACACTACACTAGTTTACTTCATTTTAGATACATTAAGGTGACGAGATGCAAACTTTTATTTATGTTAGTTGTCAGTTTGTTTTATGACAACTAAAGATAAGTCTGTACACACTATTTGATAATTACGTGAGTACCATAGTGCTCTTAGTTCTGTTTTCCTTTAACTGTCACATAAATGTGCACAGTCTAATAGCACCCTTTTCAACACCTTATAGTTGCTGGGTATACATATAAAAATATAAAAACAAGCAACAAATTTCACACAAAATGCAATAAGAAGAGCGTGAAAAGACGCAACGCCCACGTTTTCACATTAACATAAAAAGTAAAAAAAAAATGTACAAAAACCAAAAGAGCAGAAAAGAAAAAGTGAAATAAAAACTAGAAACTGTCGCTGTGCTTTACAAAGTGCTTAATTTATTTATAAAAGCTTCACTCACCTCAAGCATGAAAGTAAAAATACTTTGGTCGTAAACTGGAATTTCATACGTGGGTCACCAGGAAGCGATCCCATAATATTCGTATATGTATTGTATGTTTTCAGATCATTTCATAATCAAATCTGCTTGACTTTTCCAATTCACAATGTTGATTCAAATGGTTTTTTCATTCTATACAAAATAAACTTATTTTAGTCTAAAGTTTTTTCGCGCGGTAAATTCTGTGTGTTTTCTTTTGAATTTATTAGCGTAGATTAGTTTTGGTATTTCTTTAGAGCACAACATTTGCCGTGATGTTATTTTCGTATCTTTATGTTTTTTATTGTTTCTTTAAAGCTGCCTCAGTTTCAGTTTTCGCCTTGGATTTTCACAGTTTAAATTTGGGCTTTGTGCGTTGTTTTTGGTTGGGGGGAAAATCTTCAGAGATATTTGTGACATAATTTGGCAGCAATTTGCTTAAAATTTGTCATAATATTTGCAAATAAAACAAGACAATTTAAATGAAATCCGACATGTCTGAGCGTGTTTGAGTATGTCAAGAATATAACTATATTAATATACATATTATAATCATATTTAATTTGATTTTCTTGTATATTAAGTATGGTTTTTGCATACTCTGAAAAGTATGCTAGATATTAGTGTTGATGGATATATCTGTCAAGTTGCCAACAATGTGTACATTATACAATTTATCATCTCTGAGTTAAGTTCACTGTTCAATGACTATTTGCAGTCGTTTTGGTTTTATTCAATTTGTACAGTAATTCGCAGTAATTCCTTCAATGACTTTCACACTCACAATGGATACTAAGCACTCAGTTCCTGTGCCAACTTGGCAGCCCCTGCGAGCTGCGGCAACTGAACGAAATGCCGTCGCATGTCCAGGCACGAAGTCTCTCGACTCCCTTCAACAACTGTGTTCTCATAGACACACAAACACATACACACATACACATACAAAGAAAGACCGGCTCGTGCAATATAATTTGTATTCGCAAAATAAAGTGAAAAGCAGCAATGAACTCACACCAACATAATTATTTCATTGCTCATATACTAAGCGTACACACACTTACTAACACACATGCCTAAGTGTATGTATATGTATATGTATGTATAAGTATGAGTATGTATTCATTGCGCCTGCGCAGTTCCCATTAAACTTTTAAGTATTTGCATTTTCTCTGCTGTTCTTTTTTCTTTTACTGCTTGTTGTGTTGCTCTGTGAGTGTGTGTGTGTGTATTATTGCAGTAGAGAAATTTCCGCATATCATGTTAATCGCCCAAATACACGCAATTGCTTTGCTGGCTTCAGCTCAGTTCAGAGCGCGGCGCCTAAAAGTATGTCGCATTTATTTCTATTTGCCGTACCTCGTAATTCAGCTTGATTCTGTCCTCAAAGTCAGCTCCGATTGTTTTTGGCAACAGCCTAACCCCTCTCTCTTTCTCTATCTCTCTCGGTCTCTCTCTCTCTCTCTCTCTCTCCTTCTCTGTCTTTGCCTCTCGCAAAAAGCACAGCCGGACAGGAATGACGTTATTACCTGTAATTAATTTTAGCTGGCATACATTTACGAGCAGCGCTGGCAAAACGCATTTGAATTTATTTCGTTTGTTTTGCATATTTTGCGGCACTTTAGCGTCGATTTGAGTCCGGGAAGAGGAAGAGGAGGAGGAGGAGGAGGAGAGAAACTGAATTGCTGGGGCCCATTTCAGCCTTGTTGGAGTTGTTGACCCTGTGTCAAGTTACAGCGACAGTTCCTGAATTAAATGATAGATGGCTTGCCCAAAGTAGGCCATCGAAATTACGAATTTGCCAAGTAGTTGCTGGGTTTTTGAATCGGTTTGAGATGTTTAGATGAGATGATAAATATATCAAGAAGAAGATCTGGGCATCTGATGGATACTCGTATCCTGCCAGCTCACAGCTGGACTTGGCTGTGCCTTCAATTGCTGCCAAATTGTCGTAATTAGTTTAATTAGTGCGTGGCACATAAAATATGAAATGTGCCCGCTGCTGCTGTCGAGAGCAGCAAATTCAAGGCATTCGAGAGACGAGAATTGCGCCCTTAATGACCACCGAAAGTGGCAACTTCACTCGCCAAATAACCGTAATTAAATGTGACCCAGGATATGCCATATAATTCCGGAATGTAACTGCAGGGACGAATCCTGCGAGTGACCAAACAAAACGACTGGATTAGCATAATTTCGACTCGTGCGAAATGTGAATTAAAGTTGAACAAATAAGCATATTCCCTACATAGGCATAGGTATGTAAAAAGCGACATAGGGGGTGGAGGAGGACAAGTTTAAGGGTGAGTGCCACACGAAAACTCCGCTGGGAAATTTAGCAGAGTGTTGCCCGTAATGCGGCCCAACATGTGAAGCATTCGTAGAAGGCGGGAGTGAGAAATGCGACATTGCGTATACGCAGCGTTGCTTGCGAAAGGAAGACTTTTGAAAAGAGTTCCACTCTTGGTGGTGGTGGCTGAGTATGTGATGGCCGAGGATCCATTTTGTTTAGTCGATGACAGTTATGGCTGCTTAATGACACACTTATTTGCATTTTGCTGCTTTTGCCAACGACTCTTTGTTGGTTTCCTGTTCGACGTTTTGCCTGTTTGGCTGTTTGACTGTTGTGCGGCTTCCGCATATCCTGTGACATAATCGAATGATACTTTTGTTATTGTTGTATTGTTGTCTTTAGTTGTTTTGTTGAAGCTATTGTTGATTGGTTTCCTGGTGTTGCCATGGCGAGACTGCAAACTTGGGCCCAACTCCCAATTGAAGCATTAAATGGAATACTAAGAACAATGCAAGAACAAAGAATAAACTGAAGAGAATGTCATGTCCCAAATTAATTAAGCAAAGGATGTGCACCCACAAACATATATGCATGTTCATACTTATGTATGTATGTATGTATATAGGGTGCGGGACTTCTCGTCAAGTGTCTGTTGTCTGTGTACGCATCATTTAATTACGTTAATTGGCATCGCGTCGTTCTTTCATTGTCCTTTGAGTGAGTGTGGGTGTGTTGTGATAGGGGGGAGGCGGGAGGGGGAGTTACCAGGGCATGGCTGAATTTCAGTTGCGGATAAAGTGATGACGTTTGCCTGCAACATAGCAAAGATACCACTCATTGACTAATCTACGAGTAATGGAAGCGTCATTAGACACAATTGGCTGAATACGTTTTTATAACCAAATGCTCAAATTAAATATGTTTCTAAATTTTTTCTTTATCATTCAACTAAGCAAATAAAATACTTAAACAAAATCAAACAATTTGGACCTATTGGAATAAGTTCCCATTTTACGATAACTTAAGCATTCATTTAAACAGCAGAAATATGACTAGGTAGTTTAGGCGCTATATTTAATAACTTAAAATAACGTTTTCTGCTTAGTCTTGGTTAATATAACTTTAATTTATTATAAATATTTATTTGAAATTTAAATTTTAAGATTTGGAGAAGCGGAAATAAAACAAAATGGATTCTCTGTGCAAACATTTGTACCATTTTACAAAATGGCTTCGCATCCCTTGCGAAATTGCCGATGTCTGAAATCTGCGACATGCGCAGCATCCACGATTGCCAACCCTCGTTCGTTATGCCGTTATGCTCACCCCCTCTCCTGGTTTCAGACGTTTATTCAACTAGATAATTTAGGGCTGTGCCACTCGAGCAGAAGGCGGCCATTAAATGCCTAGAAATATGGCAAGAGGCAACCCAATGAGACTACGCAGAGATTTTTGTGTTCCGCAACACGCAGACAATACGTTTTTGGGGCTTGACACTGCATTGGGGCCCTGGTTTGGCCCTCCCCCTGACAGTGCGGGACAACCAGCCGCCCACCTAAAAAGCGTTGAGCTAAACATTTCTAATTTATTGATGTTTCCGTCGTTGGGAAAGTTCTTGTCCTCGTCTTGGTGTGTTGTGTGTTGTGGGCCAACTGCCAAATGTCTCGGTAAAACTAACTCAAATTTATGATGATTAAGAAAAATCACAAAATACTTAAGCAATCTATAGATAGTATAATATACGAGTATGCCACGTGTGTGCTTGTGTGTGAGGAATGTTTAGTTGTGGGTGTATGTGTGTCTTGTTTCCATTCTCATAATTTGTTTGTCGATTCAAAAATAGACAAACCCAGCCAGACAAACAACAACAACAGCAATTACTTGAAGGCCATAATTTGTGTTGTCAAAACTTTTTACCACTTTCCCTATACCCTGTAAGTTTTTAAGTAGCATTTAGCATTTCTTAATTCGCTATTTTAATGACAGTGTTATTTAAATGAATTAATCAATTATTATTGGTATAACAAATGACATTTCTGTCAATTACGAAACAGTAAAAAATTATATGAAATAAGGTAGAAAATCGATATGGCCAACAAAAGGCAGCAACAGTAACAGCAAACAGTTTATTAACGTGTGTGTTTGTAAAGTAGGTTTATGGGTAGAAAAACACAAACACGCCAAATGAGTGTAGATAAACTTTAACTACCCTAGACCCAAATGCAGCACGAGCAAATAAACTAAGCCAAACTGAACAAAAATAAAACAAAACAGAAACGAAAACGAAAAATCGAAACAAAAACAAAGTCAAACAAAAGCTCCAAATGGAGTTGGCCTTTCAACATTTGCCAGCTGAAGCTCAAGTCTCAGGTCTCAGGTCTCGTCTTGAATACGAGTATCCATAAAATGACAATCGGCGTTAAGTTTGACTTTTGTTCGAAATGCGCGTTGATTTACGAGTATTTGCCAAAGCCATTAAAACATCACTTGTGTTTAGTCAAAGCTTTAATTCATTAAAAATTCCATTCAATATTTTAGTCGATCCCACTCATATTATTACAAATAGCCATCAGAGATTTAAGCCGTAACTATTACCAGAATATCATGTACATATTATAAAGCAGGAATCATTTTGCTCTTTCTGGCTTAGATTTTAAAGAAAAAAGATAGAAATTAGTTCAAAATTACTTTTTTACCCTTATTTTATCACCCTAAGTGGATAAAAAAACTAAAACATCGATTTAAATTTTTGGAAAATTTTCGAAAAATGTAAAGGGGTTACTATGTAAAATTCATCAAATTTACGAAAAAATTTGTTTGTCTCAGAAGCATAAAATTTAAATGCAGAGTTAAAGTAGGGTTAATATTATGAAAAATAAGACATACCTCATTGAAATCGGATGCGCTTTAATAAAGTTGTGATTGTTGAAAGTCCAACATTTCTCAAATATAGATAATTTACAAGATAGTGACACACAAACTTTTTTGTTGTTGGAGCTATTTTCACCAATTTTACAAAGTCCCGAAATCATACCGGTATTTTGAAACCGAAATATATAAAAATCCGGTAACCGTTGCGTTAACGATATATAAAAATATTGAGTAACCTTTAACCGAAAACCTAAATGTGAACATAACCGATACTGTGACTGAAACCGATATTCGTTTCGGTTTAATATCTGGTTTTAAATCTTTGTTCTGCTTCTCAAGAACTTTGTCTAAGGTTGTTTTTAAAGCTTATAGCTTTAAATATAACTGGTACTTCATGCATTTTTTATGAATCCGTGTTTTTTCGTGCAGAAAATTGTATTTGCAATGTGTTTAATTTAAATGTGTTTGAAACCTGCACAGGTAGCATAATTCTATGTTGATTCTCAGTTTGCATGCATTGTCAGCTAGTCAAATTGCATGACTCCAAACAGCGCCAAACGTTTTAGCCAACAATTTGGGCGCGGACAGGGGGCGGGGCCAGGTCAGGTGAGAGCAGAGCAGAGCAGAACATGCTGCCGCCAGTCCCATTGAGTTCAATTTTCCAGGTACCCAGAGCAATGTTGACATAGTTTTTAGAACCCCTTCCTGCTTATGTCCCCTCCTTCGCTTCGTTGCCCACGCCTTGCATGTTTAGCGTGCATTCGGCAGGACGATAACAACAACAACAGTGATAACAACAACAACAACAACGCGAACTGTTGTCAACGCAATATACATTTCGGGCTGCATCTAGCGACAACAATCTGCCCCCTCCTCATCCCAGTCCTGGTTCTAGTCCTTCTTCACCCCCTGCCGCTTGTTTGGGTCAACTAAATAGCAACAAACGTCGCCTGCGACAGCCCTGAAGCCAGTAAAGTGCCAAAGTCCCATCTTCTGTTTCAGCTCCTTCTCCCCCCCTACCCACCTACTATTCTCCCGCTCCTCCTGCTCCTGCTCCTGCTTCTGTTTCTGTTTCTGCGGTGTCTCATAGTTTTTGTACACAAATTTTCAACGTTTTCGTTTGTCGTTCATTTTAATGTGAGACATTTGTTTATTTAGCTGGTGTGTCTCTGCCTTTGTCTCTGTCTCTGTCACTGTCACTGTCACTGTCTCCCTCTCTTTCGCTGAGTGTCCCAAAAGGCTCTTCCTTAATACATGCTATAAGCGGGTCAGTTGGCTTCCTGTCCAGGACGAGTGGCAAGTGGCAAGTGTTGGGGCATCCGCATTCGCTGCTGTTTTGTGCTATGGCCCTTATCGGCATTTTGCGGTTTTCTCTTTGTTGATTTAGTGGAGCAGCCTGTTGAACTTTCCGCGTCAGTGCGGCACAAGGACTTAGGGACACGCCCAATCCCAAAGCGTTCCCCCAACTCCCTGTCCAGCGTATGAAAGTATTGTTTGCATTTCTCGGTTGTTTACAGTGGTCGTCGTCTGTTTGTCTTACCAAATTGGTTGATATTAAAATACTTTGCATTTGAACCTTCGACTTGGTAACAACCCAAATTCGAGTATCGTCAAATGAGAAGTCTATTGAACATTTGAAATGAAAAAATACGAAATATATACTGTGACTTAACTGCAAGTTAACTTTTGATTCTAATTGGACTTTTTCCAGTTTTATATTCTTAATCGGAATAAGAGAATTTCTACACAGCCCAGTGTTTTAATTTCCATATTGCATACTTTTAGGCAAGGTAAAAAATGCGGCGAATTCGAACTGTGACCGCCAGCCAAGTGCAGCAACAGTTTTAGCTAATTCACAAACCAAAACTGACGCATAGATGGCGCTTTCAGTAAATTTTAAACCGAGCTGCAACTGACAGGCGATTATGTTTATATTTTATTAATTAAATAAAAATCATACAGCTGTTTTGATTTATCCAACATAGATTGGCATTTATTTATTTTTCTTGTTGTTTTTCTTGAATTTAATGACACTCAAACTGACAAATTGATGTGTGTAGGTAGGAGTTGTGGCCGATCTGTGATTCGGACTCAAGAGAGGGATAATCTTACCAATTGTGGTAATTATATCTGAATGTATGTGTGTGTGAATGTATAAGCGGGGTGTATGCTTGTATGAGTGTAATGTCGTTTGTCAATTCAATACATTCAATATTAATACATATATATATATATATATATATATATAGTTAATACATATATGTTTTGAAATTTGTAATTAGTAATACACATATTTGAAGTATTCGTTTAGGTTTATAATGCCGCGCTTAAGGATTACAAATTTGAATCTTTGGATATTTATTTAACTGCTCTTCTTCTTCTCATATTTATATATCGTATAGTATCGTATGAGTAATATGAGTATGAGTAATATTTGTTCGGCTAAGAAGGAGCGAGTGATTAGTATGCGTTTTAAACTGTTTCTCTTAATTGTAATACTTTAATTCATTTTTATATTATTAATTTTCATTTGCTTAGTTCACGTTCCAAAAGAAGTGCTAGATCTGATGTGCGTTGAAGTTGAATGCGGTCGTCGTATGTGGGCGATTTTTTCTTTTTTCTCGTTTTTAATGCAATGGAAATTTAATTTTGATTTATGCGTTGTAAGTAAAGTTAAGTAGAAAATTAGTATTATATGTTTATGTATGTTTATGCACGTTCAATGCTAAATAATTACAAAATAGGTTATTTTATGTTAGGCTTAACGATTATTTTCCATCTTTTTCTTTTCTTTTGCTTTATATCGTTTTTGAAGCAACACAAAAAGCAAGCGATCAAATATGCATGATAAATATGAAAAATGCTTTATGTATTTGTATATTATTTGAATATTTTACTTAGCTTAGTCCCCTCCGGGGTTTGCTTAAATATCTTGAAAGTTTTCTTTATTTTCGTGAGTTTTTCTCGTTATCATTTTCGTTAAATAATTTGTTTTGATTTTGATTTGCCGAAAAATTGTTTATTATTAATTTTTAATTTGTGGGTTTCTGAGATGCAACATTAAGTTTTTTGTTTCGAATAAATTGCTCGCTATTTGAATTACTTGAAAATTTGTGAGTGATTCTCGATATCTTTTAGATTTTTTTAAATGTATATTGTATATTAGTTAAATGCCATTTGTCTAAACGCTATTTAATATTTGTAGTTCGTTTACCAATAAAATTTGTAGTACATTTATATAAGTTTCCCATAATATATATATTTAAGCAATATTTTCGTCACAACACTACATTCATATATAAAATCGGTATACCTAGGTAGGATTATAGTGTAGTATATATAAAGTGTTTAGGTAAAACTGAAAGAAATAAAAATAGCTATAAACTATAATAAATAAAAATAAATTTATTTGAAAATCAATTTATTAAAATGTATTGTTAAATTCCGGCTAAATAATGGGCTACCTCAAATGCTTTGCTATTTCTACTTTTTGAGCAAATGTTGTGTTCTGAAAAAATTCTTCTGTAATTACATATTTTGTGAAGCATTTCCATTCAATTTCTTTATAAATTTGCATAGTTCAGTCTTTGAGTTTCGAAAGTAGCCACATTATTTTATAAATTGCTGTAAAATCATAATCAAATGGTAAATAAAAGATCAACTGAGTTTTCAAGAAAATCAAATATGTATTTAGCAGAACTTAAATAATAAGAAACTCTCTTAAAAATAAATATGAATAAAAGAAATTGAGGTGTGCACATAAATAATTTCATTGTTTCTTAAAGCTTGAAATGCGTATAACCGATGTGCGAAGAACACACATATATATATATAAATATATATGTAAGTCTTCATAAAAAATTGATATGAAAAATCAAGAAGTGCGCTTTTCGGGGCTTTTGTATAATACAATTTAGAGTGTGATTATTTGCTAAACGAATGCTATTTGTGCATCGAACAAATTGTTATAGTTTTGGAAGCGCATTTTAAAAAAATAGAATACATTTAAATAATAGTATAAAAATAAAAATAATTATAAATTATAAATTATCGACACACACACAATGCTAAAAATTATGATCACAAGTCAAAGCATGTCAACAAAAAGCGGAACTATTTCTTTTTTTTGCTATTTCCATTTTTGTTGATACAAATAAGTAATAGTTATAGGATTTGCAGACCATACAAAATAAAACAATACGATAACTATCAATTAATATTATGACTTTGACTTAGGCTAGGCAAAGAGTTAATGCTTTTGGCATAAATGGCAAAAAAGGTCAAATCGAAAGAATCTTACGTATAGAGCAGATTCTTCGCATTTTCATTTGCATTTGCATTTCGCTTGATATTTTGGTTGTTCTGCTTGGCTTACGAACTAAAATACAATATTAAAAATTACTTTCAATTATTCAGAACTTTTTCACATACAAGTTCATGCATTTATGTATATGTGTATATAAATGTTTTTCTTTTGAAATCTTTGTAAATGCAAAGGTGATTTGCATTGATTTCCCACACACACATATTTTCAGTTGTTAATTATATTGTGTTTGTGTGTGAGTGTAACTTTGTTGTTGTTTATAACTACTTGAAATTGTTAATAATTGTTTATTTATATGTATATATGCGCTAAATGCGTTGCTTACTTCAGTGATGTTTTCTTTATCATTCGATAATATATACTTGCAAATATGATGACTGACTGCCCAAGTGTGTCTGTCTGTCTGTCTGTGTGTCAGAGTATATCTGACTGTGTGTGTTGGTGTTTGTGTCATTCAACTCCCACGCACTCCATTGACTTGAAACACTAAGCTAAACTGCCACGCCCACTGCAAGTTGCTGCTTACAAATTACACTGCCATAGTATCGTAGGCTGTGAATCCTGCGCCATTTGTTTGTTGGAGTTGGAGTTGTTTTGGGCCGGCTTCGTTTCTGTTATGGATTAATACAACAGTTAATCAGTTAATCAATCAAAATAGCTATAAAATACAATGTGTTTAATAATAATTATGAAGTAGGCTCATTTCTGCAACCAAAGCATTGCCTCATGTGGTTGTCTGGGCGTTGGTGCCACAATGTGGTACGAGTATTGTGTGTGGCAAGCCAAGGCCAAGCGGCAAGCTGCACAAAAACTGTTAACTGTATGTAGTATATGTGTTTGACAATCATACAGTGCGTGGTATCACTTAAAGCCTGTAGATTAATATACGATTACGGTTATGCTATTGTATGTAATTGAGAAGTTTATCAAATGATAAATGTTTTGAGCACTTTCGAAACACTCAACTGTGATTTGCTTTGCAATGAACAAAAACGAACCAAATCAAACATAAGATACATACATATATAATATTTTATAAAAATAATAATAATTTATAAAGGGACTGGATTAAACATGCACACTTAGATTAAGTTGTTAAAGATCGCGACCAGAACATGCAAAAGCGTTTATCAATAATTAGTTACAATACATAACTTAGTTTAGATTAGAACTTACAACTGTCTGCGACTGAAAAGTCGGTGTTTCATTGAATTATTAATAGGAAAAGTGAATATATAATAGTCAGGGTTAGTTACAATACGAGAACTCGAGATGGAACAAAAACTGCACAGATATAACCAAAATCGAAACTAAATTTCGTTAAATTTTAGTTATTATAAATTAGATAGCTCCTAATTGCAATTATATAAATAATTTATGTAGGCATTCTGTGCAATTTTTTTTAGTAATATTAAATATACGTTTTTGATTAGATTTTCAATATACTTTGGTACATATTTTAATATGTATTAATTTGCTCGATTCTTACCTCTCAATCAATTTACGCATCTCTTCGGTGGTGCGTTGATCTTTCGGTTGTGGAGATCTTTTCACAGCTGTTCGTATTCGTATTTGATTTTGTTTTTATTTTTTGTATTTTTTTTAGTTTGTATTCGACATATTTGCAATAGAAATGATTGTTTAAGAACCCCACGTAAAATGTATCAACCGAAAGTTGTTGTTATATTTAAAAAATCATAGAAGGTAAAAGAAAACAGAAAGAAAACACAAAATGAAAATTTAAATCAAACAGTTCTTATTGTATATATACAAATTGAAAACGCGTGCAGTAAGTTGACCTACAATGATTATAATAATGCGAAAGTTGCCCTAATATATCTTACAATAAATATGTATATATCTAACTTATTGTTTTCTAAAAACCCATAATAAATTTAAGCAAATTTCTAGTGGAACACATGCGAATTTCTGGAGACACATGAGGTTCAATGAAATGAAAACGATGACTTTTAACTAAAATTAAATTAAACTTAAAGCCGTTATTCGACACAAAACATAAAACATTCAAATGTGCTGAAAGGGAGTCCTTTAAGTCTGGGCATTGTGCTTTGTGAAATGAAATGTGTTTGAGTGTGCATTAAAAATGAAACATAAAAACTGGTGTACCGTAACCAAAGTTAATATTAATAACAAAAATAAGAAAAATAAAATATATTTATTGCTTAGAAATTTGAGCAAAACACAGCATGAATATTTGTATTGTATAGAACACTGAAAAACTGTCTTCGAAATGACTCATGAAGGATGAAAGAATGAGGGAAGAAGACATTCCTAGAATATGTAAGGGAGCTTTTCCATGAGCGATTTTCATGATCAGTACGAAGAATGAGGTGAGATGTGATATGGTAATTACTTAAAAATTTCAAAGGGGAGCAATTCAACACTATATGAACTTCGCTTTGATTTCACATCACTCACCCTCATTGGAGTCTTCTGATAGATTTAGATAATGTTTTTATGTACAAACAAATTTCGAAAAAGGAAATCAAGAAGAATGCATATGGAATTTTGTTAAGAATTTATACATTTTCATAGCAATCATAGCGTATGATAATATTGTACTTTTAATTTATTTTTATTTTAAAATGAGTTGAGTTCTATCTCGACTGGCAATGGAATACTTACCACCATAGTTTCCGCGTGGTCCATGGTCGCGATCGCATTCGGCCTCTGAGATCTCGTTGCTCTCCTTGGAGTCGTTGAATGAGGAGTTGCTCATGTCGTGGTTGCGTGGTGGTGGTGGTGGTGGCTCAGGGGAGCCATTGCCTGGATTACGTGCAGAGCCTATGAAGATAAAATTACAGTCTATCTTCTAGTTGACTTGATATCTAAACCAGTATCTCTTACCAATGCTACGACGTCCCATAGATCCACGAGAGCCATAGTGATCGTAGGGTTGTCCATAGGGTCCGCCATACTGAGAGCCATACTGATCCTCCTCGGGTGCGCAGTTGGCGGGATCGTCATATTCGGGTCCGGGCCCAGAGTAAAGGCTTCCACCCTGAGAGTTAACGCGAGTATAGCGACGCTGTAAAATGAAATTAAAATAGATTTAATTCTGTCTGGGATTTAATGTGGGTTCAGTCCTACATATTGATCCTCCTCGGCACAGTTGGCGGGATCATCGTATTCGGGAGCTGGCGTATAGATCGAAGACTGGCCGCCTTGGCTGTTCTTGCGTTGGTAGCGATTGGCACGAGGCATGGACTGGGATCCAGATCGGGAGTGCACATGTCCGGGATGGCCAGGTGGCAGCATGGTACCAGCGTGTCCGGGTACGGGGGTGTGTCCGTTCTGGTGCGGAAAGGTCTGGAAGTTCATGGCCTTGGTGGGATCCATTTCCTCGCGGAAGCCGAGCAGATGGAACGTGGCATAGGGGCAGATTTCATCTTCCATGCCTTGCGAGAGAAGATTTCGATTAGCAACTTTTCTACGGTCTATTTGAAATTGTCTGTGGGTGTCTTGGTAGTTGTTTTAGTGGTTTAGTACAGATGAATTGGCTTCGTTCGACAGTTTTTACTTACTAGTCAGTATCTGAGATTGGCACCTTGCGACCGGGGTTAGACTACAATTTGTTAGGAACAGGGTTGGGATTCGTTAACATAAAATTACGCTCAATCAAAAGGTTAAATATGGCAAGGATTTGGTGTTAATTGAGATCAGGGACCGTAACAGAAAAGCTTTTTAATTAAAAAACGAATTTATATTAATTTAGACCACAGAATTTAATTATTATATTATTAACGATGACAATTGAATAAATAAAACCCATAAATGACTGTTGTTAAAAAAATTAATGGTTGAGTAATTAAATAAAAATCACAATTAAATGTTGTTATTCGATTAGATTCACGATATCATTTTCCTATAATATTAGATTCAATGTGTTTCTTTTTCGAATAAAATGTTTAAAGTTAACTGTTTTTTCCGGCCCCTGAATAGGATTTATACAGAAATAAATAGATTACAAACTTAAGAGAAAAGAGGAACCTCTCCTACCTGGATGTCTGTAGTGGCACTCAACATTGCCATGGGCATGGCCACCATAGATACCGGCATTGCCGTGCATGGGAACTGGAGGTGCCTTGAGTTCCTCGTACAGATTCGGATTGCGACGAGGATCCCATGTCGAGTGGTTCGACCGCAAGCCACCACGGCCTGAACCAGATCGATTTTATATTCAAGTGTGGTGTCAAGTGTCAGTGTGAGTGTGGGTGTTTTTTTATTTTTAAATTTAATTTCCAATATTCATACAACATCAACGATGAGTCAACGGAAAAGTAAACAATTGAAGCAACAGCAACCGAAACGTTGGAGGATTTGGAGTTGGAGTTCAGGGAAGAAGTCAAATCAAATCAAAATAATTAATTAATAACATAGTAAATAAATATTGAAAATAATTAAAATAATTATCTAAATTCAGCACAACATTTAGTAATACTCGGATGGGATTTTCAACTCATATAAAGCCACTCGAAGAAGCAATATTAAGAATTTCGTTCTGAGAAAGCATTGCAATGTGTGGTATGTATTTGTGTGTGTGATTTGATATGATTGATGAAACATGGGTGTAGCAAAGGTCAAAGGTCCCACAGTGCCTTGTAAGTGTTATGCAAAAGCAACTCAAAATATGAAATACTCTTTCTTTTATTTTCATCTATTTTCTTTTCTTTTTTTCTATTTTTTTTTTATCTTTTTGTATGCAAAGTAAATGGAAGAAGAAAAAAACTAAGCCGCAGCCAATGCACAGTGATGGCCCAGTTGCCTTTGAGTTAAGGACTTGGGCTTCGCTGGCATAGTCCTGGCATTAATAAATGTTGCATTGGAAATTTAGATGCTTACTTATAACTGTACCTCGCTTAATCCGATCGCAGGTGTTGTAGTTGGATCCGGGAACGGGGGGCAGCTTCCGGTTGGGCGGTGCAATGTAGCCGAGCTCGTCACGCAGATCCGGGCGACGTTTGTCCAAGGTGGCGCCGGGTCCCATTGTCTGATTGTAAACTACATCGTCTAGAATTAATATATGATATCGCGAACTCAATATTGAAACACTGAAGATGCTTTTCCCTTTTTAATGCAGCTCAAATTTCAACTCGCATACTTTACTTCTGTTTTTCGTATCAATCAGCTTTGTTCCGTCACTCACAATATTTGTTTTGGTTTTGTTTATATTTTTTTGTTTTTTGGTGCGGCATCTCAAGACGCTAAAGTGCTAAATAATAGCTCAAAAATACAAGTTTACGATTGCGATCAAAGTTTCCAAAGGGAATTACGTGAAGATAGAGTGTTCTGTTTGGATTTGTTTGATTTGCAGTTCAAAATATACCAACTTGTTAGCGATATAACGATTCATGATTTAATGACATGAAATGAGCGATGATTTTAATTTTGAATTAAATTTCATTTTACGAGTACGTTACTTTTCTTGACTTTACTCTTACTGTACTTTTCATTAATTAAGCATTTTCAAAAAGCATCTTAGTTTTGGTTTCATTTCATAAATAGGGAATGGAAATGTGTAAACTCAACAACAACAACGGAAAATGTGTCGATAGAATGTTGTAGGTTTGTACAGTGAGTGGAAAAAGTTGTCTGTTGTGAATAATACTTGTAAGTAGATAGGACTGTGAATGTGCTCAGAGTCTAAGCAAAACGTATTTACAACAATGGAGGTAGATAGATAGGATAAACTTGATTTCAACTCATAAGAACAGAGTAATAATTCTCAAATAAATGCCATAATAATTACGTGTATCAAATCAAGAAATTTGTTAAGTTATATTATTTTAATTATTATTGCTTCTTTGTAAATCATTATGGCAAATCTAAAGTCATCGCAAAATACTTTAATATAATTTTCCAATGTTCTTCAATGATGATGGAAAATTGATGATATTTTTATGAACATAATAGGATATGTATGAATATACAAATGAGTATATATACATAGATATTGAGATAAATACACGGTTATTATAAATACACATATAATTGATATTATTGTTGGTATATTTTTGTGAAAGTGTTCAACAATTGGTATATTTTTGTTCGTGTAAGCTTGTGTTTGTCGATTATCGACTGTGTACTCTATAAATATCATGCTATCGATAAGGATACTAAAACATTAGATAAAGCATGCCAAATGTTAAAAATGTTACCAGAGTGACGGCGTTGGATTTTGGCCTAGACTTGACCAAATTGTTGAGACTGTGGGTAATTTTAAATTGATAATGTACCGCACAACAGAAAACAGAAATAAAATGTGTCGAAAATGAAATAAATAGATATAATAACACTTGCGCTCCTGTGGAATGGTTGCACAGGGAAGAACCTACAATAGACATCCTTCTGGCCGCCTCGCAAGTCGTCCGCACGTCTCCGGGAAAGCGCCACGCACACAACACAGATACCAACCGCAACCACAACGACGGTGGCGATCAGGGGGACCATAAAGTTCAGATCCAGCCACTCGGGCATCCAGGCGGGCAGGGGAATTCGTGCATGGACATTTCCATGGCCCAAGCCGTCGTCGAGTGGGGCAATTGTGCCTTTGGTTCGGATTCGAATTTAAATTCGAAGTCGAAGCAATAATCGAGCATGCAATTCGTTTATCGGATGCAACAACCACATAGCAGGCAAATTCATAATCCAAAATATACACATAAAGTGTGTGTGTGTTTGTGTGTGTGTGGCGAGAGAGAATTTTAAAAACAAGCGCAAGTGTTTGTCGTAGTTTGTTGTCAGAGAGTGACAGAGAGAGAGAGATAGAGAGAGAGGAACCGAAAAAAAAGAGAGAAATACGTAATTAGTTGGATATGCTTATAGATACCTTTGTGGTGATTGCCTTTGCTACGCAGAATACAAATAACAATTATCGCTATGATTATGACGAGCAGAGCCGCCACGACGGGCACTACTAAATTTAGGTTCGATAGGATAATTCGGATAGTATCCTCGGCGCTTAATTCGGGTAAATCACGCGAGGGTGCGATTGTGCCTGCAACAACAACAATAACAACAACAACCAAAGTGTTTCACATGTAGACCGAGAGAGACAGAGAGAGAGAGAATAGATAGAGAGAGACACAATTATATGTAGGTGTATGTATGTTTGCACAGAGAGTGAGAGAGAAAAGGAAGCTTTAATAGTTCGCAAATATGCAAAGAAAGCGAAGATTTGGCAGTTTCAAGTTCGCTCTCTTTGTATTCGCCTTCTCTTCTTCTCGTACATTGGCTTTTGTACCCAACACACACATATACAAATACATTGACAAATACAGAAATACATATGTATGAATGTATGTACGAATAAGTTCGAGTTGGTTTCGGATCAACTTTTGTAACGTGGTCGAAGAAAATGTAGAAAAGTGTCGCAAATTGTTGAGAATGAAAATTATTTAAATTACTTATTTAAGTTTTGATATTTTACAATGCATCGAACACCAAATGGTGACGCACACGAGTATTGGTTGCGAATATTTATATGAAATCTATTTTAGCTATTATAAAAATGTTAATTGTGTAACAAAAATAACATTATTTTTAATACGTTTAAATGCAATTTGTTTTTGTTTTTTGTTTTTCATATGTTTAACTGTAAGATCTTACAACTAATTAAGTTAAGTAAACGGTAAATACTTTTCGAAAGCAATTGGAAAAATTCATGTAACAGCATTCCAAGTAACAGCTTTCAAGAAAATGAGTAGGAGAACGTGAACTGTCTCTCAAAAGGTAACTTGAAATAAAAGATCGAAAACACTAACTAACTAAGGTGGAACTCAACTATAACTTGATGACATAACTGAATTGTAATCGAAATATCAAATTTAAATAAACGTTTGTGTGTAATGAGAATGTTCATCGTATTCTTCTCCTGTTTTATCTTGATCTCGGCTCTCATTTGGACTCACTAAAATGTTGAATGGATGGATCTTTGGTTGTTGTGCTTTTGGAAATGTGTTCGCATTGGCTCTGCTCGTATCTTAAGTTGAGTCTTTTTTCTTTAAATTAAAGCAGGTTTAATGAGCATGTAACTATTGTCAACATTAAATAATAAGTTGTACCAGAAACAAATCATAGAAAATAAAAACAATAAAATCACAATGCGTGAGTTCATGAGTCATATGTGATCAGTTGTGGAAAACTTTGTACAATCTTGGCTGGATCCAGTCGAGAACTGATACAGAATGAAATAAGATTTCATCTGTTACGAGTTATACGGAAAGTTCAACTATCTGTTGTCGCTGCAGAAAGAATCAATTAGTTAGGAATTTTGTAAAGCTCTAGGTAATTTACAATTTGGAATCTCTTCCAAGTGATATTCACGTATTCTAAAATACGTACAGCGGATGGGAGTACCGAGGGGTTACAACATTTATTCATAACATTACATGAGACAGTACCAAATCTTGAGTACTTTGATGCCTTTCTCTGCTTCTCAATGTACAAAATATTAACGTGTACTTCGTCTCCACAGACTGGACACATACATGTATTTTAATGACTGGACACATACATGTATTTAAATGCAGTTAACAGAATGTGTGAAAACTAAACAAATATAAATTAAAAATACTCTTACTTGTAATAAATAATAGTTTTACTAATAATGTGATCGTCTAGAGTTCTACGATTGTCTAGTGGTCACAGCGAAGGAAACAATAAGAGAAATCAATTTAAAGTGACTGGTGAACTGGTTAGGGCTGGTGAGATTTGAGTTTAACTATTTATACAAGTTTGTGGCATTGCATCTGAATTTCTCGGGATTTTTTTTACATATTTAAAATCAAACGTAAAAAACAAATTGCATTTACGCAATAAAAACAGTATTTTTGTACACAGCGTCAAAGTTTCGGCATTTGGTTCAATTTCAAAAAATAAAATCGAAATAAAAATCAAAATATACATTATAGTATATATGTATGACAAGCATGGTGGTGGTGAAAAATAAATAAATATCTGCTAATGTCAAATTAAATACTGTGCAATTATTTCGGATTAATAAAATAATAATCAAAATTTGCTCATTTTCATTTTGTGATTTGGATAAAAAGCATTTTCAACTCGGGCAAAAGTGTGTACAACATTTTTACTTTATGCCTAGCTTTGTTATTTGTATATGGATAATGCCAATGGCGGCGTGGCAGCCGCATCAGCATTATCAACGTAGTTTTCTATGTACAAAAGCAATGTGAAGGTGATTATGATTTGGAATTGGAAAACAGATCGTAAATACCTCCGGTGACGGTGAGAGTGGCAAAGTCGTATTCGGCAACTGTGAATCCGGCGGAATTGTGGGCCGTGATGCGCAGATTGTACCAGGTGGCGGGTTCCAGATCGAGCACTACGTAGTTGTTGTCGGGCTTCACATTGTTCGAGATTTGGTTCCATTCAAGTTGATCACTGAAAGAATGAATTATCAATTAGTATGTTATCAAGCGATTGGGATTTCTGCCTGATTGTGAGATACCGTTTCTTGCTCTCAACCACGAAGTGGGACATGGGGCAACCGCCATCCTTCCAGGCCTTGAAGTGCAATGAAACCGAATTGGATGAGACCTCAATGAATCGGGGCTTCTCTGGCAGCTTGGGCTTCTGTCCTTTGGTGCGTGTATTCAAAATGTCGGAGGCTTCGCCGGCGCCAATGCTAAATGATAGATGACAGGGGAGTTAATTTAAACTCCTTGGGATATTTTTAAATCTACTCACTTGTTGAATCCTGTGGCATAGACCTGGTAACGTGAGCCGCAGAGCAGGCTCTCGATGTTGTGCTTCTGTGAGTCAACGGAGACCTCGGCAGTTTCCCATTCGCCGAATTCTACAGAAGTATTATTTGTTATTATTTATTGAATTGAATTTACTTAGCATTCTATCACTACAAGTTCAACGCATATAGTATTTCCCTAGTCTCATTTACAATTTCGTTAAAACTCATAAATAATGTTTAGATTGAGAAGAGGACTAAAAGACTCTATACTACATACCTGGCTTGTAGTGGAGAGTGTAGCCGTGGAGTGGAGCGGTGTCTCCCTCATGGGGCTTCAATCGGACGGTCAGGGCATCGGTGGTTGTGGCGGACAGCGTGACGTGGGGCGATTGAGGAGGAGCTAACACGATGAGCTTGTGGGTAATCGAGTCCTTGGCAATCGAGTTCTCGGCGTGACAGGAGTAGTCGCCAGCATCCTGGCGATTCACGGACTTGATCAACAGGGAGCCGTCGGGCAAGAGTCGCATGCGATCATTGGCACTGAAGTCCACGCCCTTGATCTTCCAGGTGATCTCCGGCTGAGGAGCTCCCACGGCGAGGCAGGGCATCTTGGCATCTTCCTTGAAGGTGGCGGTGAACGTGTCGTCGAAGGAGGCGATCTTGGCGGGCACCTGATCGCTGGGCATGGCCACAATGCTCTTGGACTGCTGTCCCTCGCCGATGGTGGTGCTGGCAGTGACCCAGAACTCGTAGGGTTTGTTCTTCTCCAACTCGGTTGCCTCGAAGCTCATCTGATAGTGTGGCACCTTTTGGGTTTTCGTTTCAGTCTCAGCGCCTTCGGCCTTGGAGTAGACGCTGTACTGGGTGATGATGCCATTGGGCTGTGCTGGTGGACGCCAGGACACTAGAATGGCTGCATTGCCCATGACCAGGGCCTTGACATCGGTGGGTGCCTCGGGTACTGCAAGAGTTCAATTCAAATATCGTACACTCAGAAAAAACAATCCTTATTTTGCCCTGAAAATCAGAAATTCGCCTTTGATTTGTTCTCAAGTGAAATTTTTCATTCATTATAGAACATACAAATCTTTAAAATGTGGCCTTAACTTTTCTAAAATGTAGTACCTTTTTTTTGAAAATCGAGACGTATTTTCAATATTTCTAAGCTTAGATATTTTATATCCAAGTTTCCCTGCAATAATTTCTAAGCATAGGAAACAATTTCTAAAACTTAGAAATAAAGCCTTAATATTTTAAAAAATATTGGAAATCAAAATGATCCTTATTTTTCGAAAACGCCATGTTTTAGAAACCATTTTTCGTTAGGGTTAATTTTTTCTAAAACTAGCAAAACTATTTTCGATCGATTCAGAATTATCTAGCAAAGGCGAATTTCTAAACCAAGGGCTTTATTTTTTTTTTGAGTGTAGGAATCATCATTCGCTTGGGCAGGAAACTTACCATCGGGTTCGGTTTGACAATGAATGGGCACGCTGCGGACTCCATCGCCGCCAGCTGTGGTGGCCAGAACCTGCATGGTGTAGTTCGTGTATTTCTTCAGGCCATGGAGCACGGTGTCTGAGGAGGCGGTCTTCTTGTAATGACGCTTGGTCTCATCTACGAGGGGGATTCGAGGGGTCATTAAAATCAGGGATTATCAGATACAAATTCCAACTTCTCTACTTACCATACCACTCATCGCTGGGGGCATAGACAACCTTGTAGGTCTTGATCACGCCATTGGCCGACTCGAGGGGTGGACTCACCCAGCTGACGCGGATCGTCTGCGAGGTCAGAGTGGTGCAGGCGGTGTCGCTGGGTGGTTGGCTGGGAGTTCCCTCGGCCGTGAACTGTTTCTCCTCATCGCTCAAGGGACCAGCGCCGATCTTGTTGAAGGCCTGAATCACCACCGAGTATTGAGTGTAGACGCGCAGATTGTTCAGCTCCAGATTGTGCTCCTTGCCCTCCTCGGTGATAAAGTTGATGGTCTCAAAGATGTACGACGAGTTCGTGTTCGATAGCTTATAGCCGACATAATAGCCCAGGATCTCTCCATTCCAATCGGAGCGTGCTGGTGGCTTCCATGTCACTCGGAGCGTAGTCTGATTCACCGGATCCACTTTGATGTTCTGTGGCTTTCCAGACGGAGCTTCTTCGGCCGTAATAATGGTAACTGCCTCGGAGGATTGCGAGGATCCAATCTCGTTCTCGGCGACGATGCGAATGTTGTAGGTGGTTGCGGGGCTCAGCTTCTGGACTTGGGCCTCGGTGGTGTGTCCGGGCACCATGACGCGATCGATCTCATCCCAGGAAGCACGCGAGCGCTTGAACTCGATGATGTAGCGGTTGAGGGGGGAGTTGCCGTCGTAGGGCTGGGCCCAGCTCAGCTGTACGGAGCGACCGGATTTGTCGAGGACCTTCAGCGCGTATGGCATCTCTGGCACCTCCTGGACAATCATATTGATGCTCGCATCGTCGGAGCCAAAGGCGTTGGTGGCCACACAGGTGAACAGAGCGGAGTCCGAGCGTTCGGTGCGTTTGATGGACAGACTGGACATGACGCCGGCCGAAAGGATCTCCTCGCGAATCGTGTAGCGGTTATCGTTCTTGGGATCCAGTCGCATGTTGTTCATGTTCCACAAAATGCCAATAGGCTTCTCGCCCTTCGCCTCACACTGCAGCACGGCGGGTTCTCCACGTCGGGCGGTCTGATTGCGCAGCTTCTCCGTGAACTCCGGCGGTGCCTGGACACTGACCATGATCACAGCGGAGAGTCCCGAGCCGATGCCGTTGATGGCCTCACACAGATAATAGCCTTCGTTGGTCTTTTGGATGTTGTCAATGTGCAGAGTTCCCTCCTCGACGCGAATGTTGTCGCTCTTCTTCAGATCCTTGTACTCTCCGGGCGTATCACCTGTTGAGATAAATCAGTCAGCTATGGGCATTCTAGAGAAATCACTGCATTCACTTACCAACTGCTTTCTTCCAGGTCACTTGGGGCTTGGGGAAACCATCGGCTTTGCATTCAACCTTGGCATCGGAGCCCTGGGCGAAGGCTTTGTCCGTGGGCTCGAGAATCCATCTGGGTGGTACTGTTGTTGTTGTTGTTGTTATAGTTGATTGTGGAAAGAATAATATATTAGTAAGTTTGTCGCAGTTTCTTTATGTTTTAAGAACAATTAGCATGCGGTTTGTAGGACTTGTCGGCAAACGGATGGACGGACTTTTATATTGTACAAACTGAAATGAATTTGACTTTATCCTGAAAAGTTTCTATGTCATTTCAATTTGTACAAATAGTGTGGAGATATTCGCATAATAGTTAATTAATAGATAAATATATTGAATTAGTTAAGAATCGTCGATATTATGCATAGAATATTTCCACAGTTGACTTAAAGTTTAGTTGAACCAATAAACCAAACTACAACTAAAGATATTAGCACAATTAAATAACCAAAGTGTTAAGGGACAAATCAAAGTTGGGGTTTAATTAAATTATAATTAGTAATAAACTAAAGATTAATCAACATGCGATTTGTGCAAAACGAAGTGCTGATTCTTCTTCTTATTCATGTTGTTTTTTAAACATTTTCATTCGAATATTTTGTCAATTTAATTTACTTAAATCAGACTTCGTTTTGTGCCTTTACCAACTAAGTAAATGATAGGTATTAATGAAAATGAAAGTAATTAAAGTTGAGGAAAAGTCGGGGAATCGGATGGGACTGATATGGAATGTTAGGGACGTAGCTGAGGCTTGTGTTTTTCTTTTTCTTTTACATTTCAAGCGCATAGAGTTAGCCCAGAGGACTGAGATTAGATTTAGTAGACAATGAGAAGCGATTAATATGCGAGTAGTTGTTATGGTTGTTTGTTGTTGTTTGCGGTTTATTCGGTGTTGGAGCATGAGCCTGTACAAAACTGAATCGAAATTATAAATACACATTCAATATCTGCATGGATATCGTTACAGTATCGAACTGAAAGCTCAAGCAGGTATCAAGCTGTGAGTTCTTTCACAAATCTAATCATGTGAATAAATGTGCATATACGAGTTTGAGTACTGTGGATGTGCGTGTATTTAGGGATGTGTGTGTGTGTGCTGCTGATTAAAATGTATGCGAATCTGAGCTGTTTTGCCATACAAGAGTTGCTGGGGATGCATTTAGATTAGGTCAAAAAACTAACGTTTGCTTCCACATGGCAATCCAGAAAAAAACATAGAGAATCAGAGACAGAGATTGTGATTTTACGGGTGTTCATTGAATAAGTACTTATATACAGTGGATAATTGGATCGAAAAACTTTGTAGATAGACCTCAGTCGAACTCGTTAAACAGTCTTTGGGCCCAGAGAGAGAGAGAGCAAAAGATCTCGAGAAAATTCTTGATTAGCTGAAGAGAGAGCAGAAAATCTTTTGATTCTCTTTTAGTGTGATTCCCATTTACCGTTGACAATCAGCATGGCGTGCCTCTGGGCCACGCCCACATGATTGCTAGCCCGACAACTGTAGTTGCCGGCGTGATGAGCCTGCGCCTTGTTGATCAGCAACAGGCTCGTGTGCTCGCCCACCGTCGCCTGTGTGGCATCCGTGTCGTCGTCGTCATCGTGCAATGCCCTCCCATTCAGCTGCCATTCAAATCGAATGGGCGTGGCACCTCTGCTGGCAATGCACGTCAGCTGCACGTAATCGTTGACATCGCAAACGGACGTTGAAAGCGACAGGGCGGCGAGCAGTGGCGGCTCTAGAGATGCGGTACATGAACCAGGCGATAAGTATTCAATATACAGTTCAACATAACTATAACAGTTTCCAGATGTGTGTGCTTTAAGTTCTATCAAACAATACTCTCGAGATTCTTTTAATTCAGGACCATTGATTCTCACGGGTTAACGAATGGTCAGTTAACAAGTTCGTTTCCTAAGTCATTTGATTTGGTCTTACCGAACATTGACCTGTCAAAAATTTTGTTTTATTTTTATCATTCTGCCCAAGTTCGTTGTCTAAGTCTTTTGATTTTCAAGTTCGTTGCCTAAGTCTTTTGATCTGCGCCCATTGTTTTTCATGGAATATTTTGATGTTGCGGCACAAGTTCGTTGTCTAAGTCTACTGTATGTCTTGTCTTTCCTTTTGATCACTGGTCACAAAATAAATATACATACGAAATAACTTTGTACATATGAAATAATAAAAAAATGTGAGAAAAAAGCACTTCTATGTACCCTTGACTTTCAGAGTGGACCATCGACTGGCCATACCCGCCGAATTGCTGGCAACGCACGTGTAGTTGCCGGAGTCGCTGATGGTTGTCTGTCGCAGGGACAAGATCAAGGTGTACTCATCGATCTTGTGGTATATGGAACGCAGCAGGGGCTGTCCGTTCTTCAGCCAGTAGATGTCGATGGGCAGATCGCCCGAGGTGACCATGCACATGACACGCACCGCTTGGCCGCCATTGACGCCGTTGGCATTGAAATGGAACTGTTCAATTTGCGGCAGCTCTTCGTAGGGAACACACAGAAAGCCGTGCATGAGATTAAGTGTTATAATACAAATTGTGCTTATTATGCAATACCAACACCAACAGGGCAAACACAGAAAGAGAGAGGGAGACAAAGACAGTGGTCATAATATACAGTGTCTGCCTAGTCTAATTTTAGCTACAACTACCAATCCCAGGCTTAAAGTGACTGCAAACAAACCCTTCACACTGAGATTCGACTCGACGGTCGTAAGGCCGGCCCCATTGGCGCCCATGCACGTATAGGTGCCCGCATGTCCGCCCTGCACGCTCTCAATGTTCAAGGAGCTGCTGCGCCGACTGTGCATCAAAATGTTGACACCCGCCAGTTGCCCAGCCGGCTGCCCATTGTAGTACCACGTAATGTTGAACGGCGCATCGCCATGCACCACAGCGCAGGTCAGTTGATAATAGTCACCCACATACAACGGCGAATTGTTGGGAAGCGGCGCCAGCTTAGGCGGCACTGTGACCCAAAAGGATTCCAATTAAAGTAATAGAAATGAAAATAATAAGAAATAAACTTAAAAATGTCGTAGATTTGTATGCGAAGATTTGTATCGTAGATTTGCGATGTAATCGGCATAAAGTACGCGTGGAAACGGCGTACTTATACCTATTTGAAAACACTAAAAGGTTAACGACCTGAGGACAAGAGTAACATCTTAACTGTCCCTAAAAACAAATTCCTAACAAGTGCTAAAATCGGTTTTTTTGGTTAAATATTAGAATAATTTTGTATCAAGGATTAGAGCTAATGCTCGAACCGAAACCTTTAGCCTAACCTTCTCCAAAACATAGGAGGTTTGCTCTTTTTTGTGATTCCTTGTCATTCCTATCACAGTTCATTAACTAAATATTCAAATAGTAAGTTGTGCTTTGGTTAAGTTTAAACATGCCTTGTGGTGCGACAAGCCTCGACAGAGAGTGGGACAGACAGAGGTTGAGAGCGAGACAGTGACAGTGACAGAGATAGAGACAGCGACATGCAGTCAGATTTCAGATAGACGCTTGGTTAGTAGCATCTAACTACAGCGGATAGGTCAAAATCTGCGTGTGTGTGTTTGGGTGTATGTGTGAGTGTATCTAACTACGTATCTAACCGTAGACATTTAGCAGTGTTGTGTAACGCTGTTGGCCAGCCAAATTGCTGGCGTGGCACGTGAAGTTGCCAGCATGCGACGCATCAACGGCCTCAATGGTCAAAACGCTGCCACGGCTACCGACGCGTTCGGTGTTGATGCCTAACTCGACGCCGATCGATTGGTCATTGAGGGTCCAGTCGATTTGCAGGGGCAGATCGCCGCCTGGCACGGAACAGTGCAGCGTTAGGTACTGGCCCACTTGGGCGGGGCCCTCCTCGAAGGCAAAGGGTATGATGCGCGGTAAGACTGACGTGGCGGGGAAAACCAAAATAACCAAAGGAAGAAACAAAAATGAAACAAAAAATCAGCATAAAGGTAGTTGAAATGTGATCGCGGCACCTATGACTTTCAGTTGGGTGCTGTAGGAGGCTTTGCCAGCGGCGTTTTCGCCATGGCAACTGTAGTTTCCGGCATGTCTGTCCGCCACACTCTCGATGGTCAAGACGCTGCTGCGTCTACCCATTTTGGCAATGAGTATGTCCTGGTCGTCGTCATTGAAGAGCGGCTGCTTGTTAAAGGTCCAGCGTATGTTCAGGGGTAGATCGCCCTCGGTCAGGGTGCATTGATAGGTTATATACTGGCCCAGATGCGTGGGCTGATCGCTTGTGGCAAAGGGCGTTATTTGGGGCAGTACTTTGGGGTGTGAGCACAAACAGAAATGATAGGGAACATAATCAAATTAATCAATTAATCTACAACATAAACTAAGTCTACAATTAATTGTTGCCCAACCGTTGACTATCAACGCCGCCGAGTACTCCACGGTCTGAGCATTATTGCTGGCCCGGCACGTATAGTTGCCCGCGTTGTTGCCATTCACGGAGTCGATGGTCAGCACGTTGACTTTCTTGCCAATTTTTAAAGTGGAAACACCGTGGTACTCGTTGATCGCATAATCATTGAACAGCCAGTAGATATCCACTGGCTGATCACCCTTTGAAATGGTGCATTGCACTGTCACCGAGTCACCGAAATTCGCCGGCTCGTCCCCAAACTCAAAGGGTGTTATATGAGGTGGCACTTGAGCAGTAAAAAATGAAATTCCAGTTAAGGTATAGATTATCACCAAATATCAAAATTTAAGTTGTTGCTCGAAGTTCGTTGCCTAAGTCTTTTGATCTAAGCAAGTTTGTTGCCCAAGTATCTCAGTGCTGGAGCTCTACAAGTTCGTTGTCTAAGTCTTTTGATATAGACAAGTTCGTTGCCTAAGTCTTTTGATCTAAGCAAGTTTGTTGCCCAAGTCTTCTGCCGGAGCTCTACAAGTTCGTTGTCTAAGTCTTTTGATATAGGCAAGTTTGCTGCCTAAGTCATTTGATAATCTGATTATTCTTTGTACAATTTCATTACACATTTTCAGTTTACAGGGGAGGAAACAGTTGCTTACGTCTTTTGAGCTACGCTACGTATACTTGATAAAAGCGATAACATGAAGCTTACAAGCCAAAAGCAAACATGCAATTTTGTTGAACGAGTATTTATTTGTGTGTCTTACAATTTTGTTGGTGTAAATAATAATTGATAGATACAACAGAGGAATAATTGTCATTCATGTGCTGTACATAAGACTATTTTGCTATACCATTCACAAGGAGCTGGGCAGTGTAGCTGGTTGAGGCCCAGAGATTTCTGGCCTTGCACGTGTAGTTGCCGACGTGACGGGCATTCACCGCATCGATCATTAGAACGCTCAAGCGCTTGCCCATTTTGGATGTTGAAATGCCCGAATAATGATTGATGGGATAATCATTGAAGAGCCACTCGATGTCAAGTGGCAAATCGCCCGAACTAACCAGACAATTCACAGATACGGAATCCTCAAAATTGACGGGAGTTTCGCCGAAATCGAAATGCGCTATTTTCGGTGCAACTAACAGAAATTTCGATAGAATAATTTATCGAACTGAAAATGTTATGTTTGTGTTGTTTCAAAGTATGGTTTCAAAGAAAAATCAAAAAAACTAAAGCGTTAGATAAAAACTACAACGATTACTGATGCGAATGATCCAAATACCATTCACAATAAGATCTGTGGTGTAGTTGACGGCAGCTGCATGATTCCTCGCCCGACAACTGTACTTTCCCGCATGTCGGGCCTGAACACTGTCGATACTCAGCATGCTGTTCCGCTTGCCGCCCTTGATAACATTGATGCCGGAGTAGGAACTGATGCCGTAGTCATTGAACAACCACTCGATATCGATCGGCGAGTCGCCAGTTGATATCAGACACGTAATGGACACCGAATCTTCAACATTCGCCGGCTCATCGCCAAAGTTAAAGGGCGTAATTTTGGGTGGTACTTGAGGGAATAAGTTGGGATATAAGATGAGAACGAAATCATAAAAGCAACTACTCGAAACAAATGTTAGTAAGTGTAACAACCATTCACAATTAATTTAGCCGAGAATTCACTGCTCGAAGCTTTATTCTTAGCCTTGCAGCTGTAGTTGCCAGCGTGACCCGCGTGCACAGAGTCAATGGTCAAAACGCTGGTTCTTTTGCCCCCACGAAGAACCGCGATGCCCGAGGCAAAGCTAATGGGTTGTCCATTGAAAAGCCACTCGATATCGATGGGCAGATCGCCGGAGGAAACCAAACAGTTAACGGAAACGGAATCCTCAAAGTTGGCGGGGGCTTCACCAAAATCAAAGGGTGCTAATTTGGGGGGAGCTGTGAAAATGTATTATACAAATATGAACTTATGATCTGACCAAGTTGTGTGAACTTAAGAGGAAAAACTAAATTTTAAATAAACAACATGTTTTCTTAATATATGTCACAATCTCTATACCATTCACAATCAACTCTGTTGTGTGATTGACGGCAGCCGCATGATTCCTGGCCAGGCAGCTGTATTTGCCAGCATGCCGGGCACTTACATTGTCAATGGTCAACATGCTCGTCCGTTTGCCGCCCTTCATGACCGTAACTCCCGAGTAGGAGCTGATGCCGTAGTCATTGAATAGCCATTCAATGTCAATGGGCAAATCTCCGCTAGAGATCAAACAAGTCACCGATACCGAATCCTCGACATTTGTGGGCTCATCTCCGAAGGTAAAGGGTATGATTTTGGGCGGTACTTTAGGGTAATCAAATAACAAAAGAGATCAAATCTATATCAAAATCAAAATAAGCATGAACATCTTGTTATACATGTAATCTATTAATGGGAAAATACCATTCACAATAAGTTCAGTTGTATAGTTGACGGCAGCCGCGTGATTCTTAGCTCGACAACTGTACATGCCAGCGTGACGGGCCTGTACATTATCGATGCCTAGAATACTGCTGCGTTTGCCACCCTTGACAACAGTGATTCCCGAATAGGAACTGATGCCGTACTCATTGAAAAACCACTCAATATCGATGGGTAGATCCCCACTGGAAATGAGGCATGTTACGGACACGGAGTCCTCCACGTTTGTGGGCTCCTCTCCAAAATCGAAGGGCGTTATCTTGGGCGGAACTTAAAGCAAAGTGTTTGAGGAGGATAGAAATTAAGCGAACTAAATGGAAATTAATAGAATGGTACTATATATGTTTTTTACTAAACGAAAAGATTTTAACAAATATCCCAAAGATTTTCGAAGTACCGTCGACAATCAATTCCGTGGTATAATTAACAGCTGCTGCATGATTCTTGACCTTGCAACTATATTTGCCAGCATGTCTTGGCTGAACGTTGTCGATACTCAGAATGCTGTTCCTCTTTCCGCCCTTGACCACATTTATGCCCGAGTAGGAACTGATGCCGAAGTCATTAAACAACCACTCAATATCAATTGGTAGATCTCCACTGGAGATCAGACAAGTCACAGACACGGAGTCCTCAACATTTGTGGGCTCCTCGCCGAATGTAAAGGGTGTGATTTTGGGCGGGGCTTTGGGTGCGATTAAAATTCAATTAAATTACAAATTAATAAAGTAAAAGTTACAATGCTACAATGAAAATAAAAGTAAAAAGAGAGTCTTTCAGTTTGTGACCGTTAAATACCATTGACTATCAATTCAGTTGAATAATTGACAGCTGCCGCTTGATTCCTGGCACGACAAGTGTAATTGCCAACGTGACTGGCATGGACATTGTCAATACTCAGCACACTGTTTCGCTTGCCACCTTTCATGACCATAATGCCCGAGTAGGAGCTGATGCCGTAGTGATTGAACAACCACTCGATGTCGATGGGCAAGTCGCCAGTTGATATCAGACAAGTCACTGAGACAGAGTCCTCGACATTTGCCGGCTCTTCGCCAAAGCTGAAGGGTGTTATTTTGGGAGGTACTAGTGGACAGAGGGGGAATCCAAAAAGAATTGTAAAATCAAAACAGAACACGTAAAGAACTACAACTATCTCTTAGAATGTAAATCTTGCCAACCGTTGACAATCAAGGCAGCTGAGAATTCGCTGCTCGCCGCTTTATTTCGCGCCTTGCAGCTGTAGTTGCCCGCGTGACCCGCGTGCACCGAGTCAATGGTGAGGAGGCTGGTCCTCTTGCCACCCCGCAGCACCGCAACCCCCGAGGCATAGTTGACGGGTGCACCCTCGAACAACCACTCGATTTCAATGGGCAAATCGCCCGAGGTAACCAGGCAATTCACCGAGACGGAGTCCTCAAAGTTGGCCGGTGCTCCACCGAAATCAAAGGGTGCAATTTTGGGCGGAGCTGTGAAAGAGTTGTATCGGGTGGATAGTGGAAATCATAAGAAAAGCGAAACAGAAAAGTCACATGCAGTTAAAGAATGTCCTGTTTCGAATGCGAGTACCATTCACAATCAACTCGGCCGAATACTGCGCAGAATCCGCATCATTGCGAGCCTTGCAGGTGTAGTTGCCGGCATGGCCAGCGTGGACCGAGTCGATGGTCAGGATGCTGGCCTTCTTGCCGCCCTTGACAATGGACACGCCCGTGTAGGCCTGAATGTGAGCACCATTGAACAGCCAAGTGATGTCCATGGGCAGATCGCCGAGATAAATGAGGCAATTGACAGAAACCGACTCCTCAAAGTTGATCGCATGGTCGCCAAAGTCGAAATGCGCAATTTTGGGGGGAACTGGGATTGATTGGTTAAAGGAGGCGAAACACAAGAAGAATAAAACCGAAAATTAAGTTGAACTGAATCTGATTCCGTGTACCATTCACAACCAACTCGGCCGTGTAGTTAACCGACGTGGCCCGATTGACGGCCACACAAGTGTAATTGCCAGCGTGATGATCGCGCACAAAGTCAATGGAGAGAGCACTGATCTTCTTGCCCAGCTTCACCATGGACACATCGTAGACATTCTCGTTGATCTCGCGTCCATTGAAGTGCCAAGCGAAGCTCACGGGAAAATCTCCCGAGATAACCAGACATTGTACACTCGCCGATTCACCAAAGTTCGATGGATCCTTCCCAAAATCAAATTCGGCAATTTTGGGCGCAACTTCAATGGATTTAGGGACGTGGGATTAACAAATAAAAAGATAAAACTATTACACTACAAGTCAATAATTAAGACAGAGTATTAACCATTCACTTTCAACTCGGCCGTGTGATTAACACGACCCGCTCGATTCTCGGCAATGCAGGAATAGTTCCCAGCATGTTTGGCCGAGACAGCCTCAATGGTCAGCTCGTTGATGCGTTTGCCGCGCTTCGTTGTCAGTATTTCTAGATAATCCTCAAAGGGTTTATTATTCAGCGACCACGTTATGTTTACGGGCAAATCTCCGCCCGATATCGTGCACTGAACATTCACAAATTCGCCGTAACTCATGGACTCCTCCCCGAAGGAGAAGGCGCTAATGCGAGGTAATGCTAGTTGAATAAGAAAAAATGGTTATTTTTGACAAAGTGACATTAGATACTCTTTCATCTGCTCTTTCTCTTTTTAACAAACATTTTATCAGCATACTTTCTGCTTTAAAGGGTAGATGATAATGTAAGGTAAAGGGAATGAATATGTTATTGTGACAAAAGGCGACTGTAGATTGACATTCGCAATACTCTCTATTCAGAATACATTTCCTAAAGAAATTGCCATTTAGGAAGTAAATACAGAAAATAGTGATGATATTTAAATATATTAGATTATATTTTTGAACATCTATTTCTCTTTCTACTCCTACTCCTACACATTTCCTAAAGATAATTCTCTAATCAGAGGTAAAGACAGGAAGTGGTAATGATAGTCAGAGAGATTCAAATTGTGAACATCTTCTACTCTTTCTACTCCTTCTCTTTTCAGCACACATTTCAGCAGCACACAACACTTTATAGAAGGTCTGTAAAGGGTGGATAGTGTTTTGTTAGCAATGACAACAGTTGCAATCAAACTAAAGACAAAAGTTAATAATAGATAGATAGACTCTACTCATGGGTCGATGGCCTCGCAGGGCGACCACGCACCGTTCACAATGAGCTCAGCTGAATGCTCGGCACGACCCGCTGAATTGCTGGCAATGCACGTATAATTGCCCGCGTGCTTCGCCTCGATGGCATCGATCATCAGGTTGTGAATGCGCTGGCCACGTTTCTCGGTGAATATTTCCAGTTCCGGCAACAGCGGATGACGATTCAGTGTCCAGATGACCGAGACGGGCAAGTCCCCACCAGAAATGGTGCAATGCACCGAGACGGGCTCACCGAAATTCATGGGTTCCGTGCCAAAGGAAAATGGGGTTATTTTGGGAGGCACTGATGAGGTTTTTGTGGGGGAAAAAGAATCAAATAATAAACAAATGAATTCAAGTTGATTCAAAATTAAAGTAAAATAAATTGTGAAAAATGCCCATTAATTCAGCTGACAAACCATTCACAACTAGCCGTGCCGAGTGGGCGGTCAAGCCCGCCTTGTTCTGGGCGTGGCAGGAATAGAAGCCGGCATGATGAGCGGCCACAGCCTCAATGGACAAGACATTGATGCGCTTGCCAATGCGAGAGAAGGAGATATCGTGATAGCTATCGATGGTGGCATTGTTGAGCAACCAGGTGACATTGATGGGCAAATCTCCGCCCAGAATGGTGCACTGCACCGAGGCAGGTTCGCCGTAGTTCAAAGGCTCCTCGCCAAAGTCAAATGGTGCGATTTTGGGTGAGACTTTAAGCAAAGGGAAGAAGGGGAGCAGCCGTAGTTTAGTTAGATTGATAAAGACATGGCAAGTATAGAAGCCAAGGTATAGATTAGATGGATTAGTATTCAATTATACTCGAACTCGGTTAAGGAGTTAACGCATTCTAGATAACCACAACCTATTAAAATCTAATTGGACCCCGTCGATTTCATGTACCATTCACAGTCAGGTTGACGCCGTAGCTTGTCGTGCCCGCTGAATTGCTGGCGATGCAGGTGTAGATGCCCGTGTGGGCAGGACTTGCACTTGGGATGGACAACATGCTCGTCTTGCTGCTGATGCGATTGGTTCGCATTTGGGGCTGCAGCTCATCGGAGCTGGCTGGTTCCGTATCGCTGGCCCGGCGCTCGAAGCTCCAGTGAACCCGCATGGGACGATCTCCCCTTTGGATTTGACAGAACAGATCAATGGAGTCGCCCGTGTTGATGACATCGTCATAGTCAAATGGCACTATCTGAGGCAGAACTGTGTGTGTTTCGGGAATGGTTTTGATTTTGTTGAGAGTGTAAAGTGTTTAGGGGAAGTCCAAATAAAACAAAGAGATAAAATCATGTTTATAGTTATGAGACTCGTCAAACCATTGACAAACAACTCGGCGGTGTAGCTGATGTTTCCCGCATTGTTGCTGGCCACACAGCTGTAGTTGCCCGAGTGCACCGCCTTGACGGTCTCCACGGTCAGCAGACTGACCCGCTCGCCAATCTTGCTGGCCATTACGCCCAGATGTGGGAACAGTGGCAGATCGTTGTGGGTCCAGCGTATTCTCAGTGGCAAATCCCCTTTGGCCACGTGGCAGGTCAATTGCACGCTGTCGCCCTCATTGGCCTCGCCGTCGAAGCTGAAGGGGAATATGCTGGGCAGCACTGTCAGGGTCAGAGGTCAGGAGTTGGAAAGGACAGAGAACACAAGATCAAGCAAACGAAAAAACAAAAAAAATCGTAAAATAAGGTGATACATTTATATCTTTTGTGTTTATTTTTAAATAAAACACCTAAAATGTAATTGTAAGTCGGATTCTTGATTATGACCCGAATTTACTATCTCTGGTATTAACATTTTAAAGATAACTCCATTCAAAACCTTTCCTTTATTTTCGATAACTCACTTTGAGTGAAATGATCTATAAAAAGTGAATGACAGAAATTGTTCGTTTGGGTTGTTATAAAGAATCCGACAACCAATTGATTTAAAAGTGTTTTATCGCAAATTAAACATATTTTCTAAATGAACACCCTGCTACTTTAAAGCCCTAGTGAATAAAGAATCAAACCATTGACTTTCAGCTCAGCACTGTAGCTGCTCTCGCCAGCTCGATTGTGAGCCCGACAAGTGTAGATGCCCCGATGTTCGGCGGAGATATAGTCAATGTTCAGGGTGCTCGATTTGCTGGACATGCGACCAATGACCACGTCCCAGTCGCCGCTTGTGAGCGTTTGGTTGTTGAGCGCCCAGCTAATGTTGATGGGCAGATCGCCCTTGATAACCGTACACTGAATGCCCATTGTTTCGCCGGAGTTGGACGCCTCGTCGCCAAAGTCAAAGGGTCTAATTTGTGGGGGAACTGTCGGGTGGTAGTTGGGTTTTCAAAATCAAAATGGGATAACGAAACAAAAGACATGAGTTTGTAAGTTAATTGGATTAACCATTGACAACTAGTTCGGCGGTTTGTTCAGCACTGCCCGCCGCATTGCTGGCGATGCATTTGAAGAGTCCGCGATGATGACCATTGATGGAATCGATACTCAAGGAGCTGAGCTTCGGTGACATTTTGATAATTCTTATGCCCACATTCTCGTTCGTTATGGGCTGTCCATTCAGCGTCCAGTGCAGCTGCAGCGGTGTGTCGCCCTTGAACACCATGCACTGGACGGCGGTGCTATCGCCGTAGTTGGAGGGTTCATCGCCGAAAACAAAGGGCATGACTTGTGGTGGTACTGGTCAGTGGATAATACAGTAAATCAGCAACGAAATAAGGTCAGAGAATTCAGAAATTAACTATTTAGCGCGATTCTAGCATTCATTTGTAATTCAGCGCAGGTAAATGACAATTCAGCGCACATTTTCTTGATTAAAATGACAAAACAGCTTGATACCTGCTAGAAACACAGCATTGCAGAGCTATTCAGCAGTCTTAAATGCTATTCAGCAATCTGAAACATTGTGCAAGGTGATCCAACAATAAACAGCAACTACAACAAATTATTTTAGTGATATTTAAGCATAAGTTACTTGGCTAACGTGCTACACACTTATTATCTGGGCAAACAAACCATTAACTTGCAATTCAGCAAGATATTCACTGCTTCCAGCATCGTTTCGTGCTATACACTTGTAAACACCGCGGTGATATGCACTCAGCGAATCGATATTCAGCGAACTGGTTCTCTTATTCAATCGCACCAAACTAAAGCCATTTTCACCGTTAACAATGGGTGCTGAATTTAGGGACCAGCGAATTTCCAGCGGTAAATCCCCCTTGGGCACCACACAGTTGGCACTGGCGATATCGCCCACATCTGCCGCAGCCTCGCCAAAGCCGAAGGGCAGCACTTGGGGTGGCACTTGAAGTGGTTAAGTGGTTTTAAAGCATAAATCAAACAAATCCAACAACGTAAAATAATTAAAATATACATGAACCAAGTGTTTATATGATCCTAAATGACTCAGCATTCAGCACAAACCGTTCACATGCAATTCAGCGCTATATTCAGCACTGCCCGCTTTGTTTGTGGCTATGCACTTGTAAATTCCACGATGTCGGGCCTCCAGAGCGTCGATACTCAGCGAACTTGTGCGTGGATTCAAACGCGACAAGGAGAAACCATGTTCGCCCGTGATGATGGGCGCTAAATTCAGAGTCCAGCGAATTTCCATGGGCAAGTCGCCCTTGGGTACCATACAGAAAACACCCGCTATTTCACCAGTGTTGGCGGGCTCAACGCCAAAATCGAAGGGTTGAATTTGTGGGGGCACTTTACGATTGGGAAATGGGAAGTGGGACAAAATAAACGAAGTAAAATGTAAATTTAAATAACTTAGGAGTAATCTAATCTAAATATTGAGATCTTGTTAAGGCTGGACGAACCATTCACATCTAATGTTGCCACATATTCAGCATAGCCCGCTGAATTATTCGCTATGCATTTGTAGCTGCCCCGATGAGTTGCCTCCAAGGAGTCCACATTCAAAGAGCTGGTGCGCTTGTTCAGCCGCACAATCGTAAAACCAAGCTCACCGTTGACTATCAGCGCTGAATTTATAGTCCAGTATATATCCAGGGGCAGATCGCCCTTGGGTACCACACAAGTAACACTGGCTACCTCGCCGCGATTCAGCGGCTCGTCTCCAAAGGAAAAGGGACTAATCTGTGGTGCGACTGCGTTTGAAAAGATGGATTTCATATTCAGCTGGATTCAGCTACTCTAATTCTTATTAAGCACACCAGAACTTATATTCCGCTATTCCAACTCTTATTTAGCACACACTCTAAGCTTCGCCTAAGCTACTCAAACTTCTATTCAGCACACTCCCCATAAATTGGGATCTATTTTTATTCAGCTGAGCTTATTTAATTCTGTATTCAGCAAGTAAAACTTGATATCAGTTCATGTTTAAATTCTCAGCATAAATTTAATTCGTATTCAGCTATTCAGCTAAGACTCAACCTAGCAAACGCCTATTCAGCACACTCCACAGCTTGGGATAAGTTAGCATTCAGTCTCTTCCGTTTATTAAGCTCACATTCGACTATTTAGCTTCGATTCAACTACTTAAACTCCTACTCATTTTAATTCAGCTCATATTCAGCTAACCCCTTTTCAATTGAGTTTGTATTCTGCTATTAACACGCACCGAATAAACCAGAAGACTGTTAATAGAAAGCTAGCAACAGCAGGAAAGTACGTTTAGAATCTTCTTAAGGACGAACCATTAACTTGTAATTCAGCAGCAAAAATGGCCCGACCCGCCCAATTCTGAGCGATGCAGCTGTATACCCCACGATGTTTGGCCTCCAGGGCATCCACACTGAGGTAGCTGGTGCGACTGTTCAGCTGCATGACAGTGAAACTATCTTTTCCCGATTCAATGATCTCATCATTCAGAGTCCAATGTATTTCCAATGGCAAATCCCCCTTAAGGACCACACATGTGATACTCAGAACATCCCCCATGTTGAAGATCTCGCTGCCAAAGTTAAAGGGCAATACATGGGGAGGCACTGTATGAATGATGTGTGTAAAATAAAAAGGGAACAAATTAAAAGAATAATCGAAATAATAGAGCTATCCTGACATCCTGTTTGGAGTGTGTACCATTGACTTTCAACTCGGATGTTGTGTAACTAGATCCTGCCAGATTCTCGGCAATGCACTTGAAGGTGCCTCGATGGTACTGCTCGACAGCGGCAATGTTCAGGACACTAGTCTTGGGCGATAGCTTCAGTATGGTGATGCCCTCCTCGCCATTGATAATGGGACGGGAGTTGAGCGTCCATTTGATGGTGATGGGCACATCGCCCTTCTGCACCATGCACTGCACTCCGGCATTCTCACCCGTGTTCACGGGATCATCGCCGAACGAGAAGGGAGCAATGGAAGGTGGCACTGACAAAGTGAGAAATTTGTTTGGATTGGGAGTGAGAACTGAACTGAACTGAACATAAACAAAAGGAATAAAGTGAAGAAGGTCCATTAACCATTCACTGCCAACATGGCAGATTGCCGAGTCTCTCCGGCATTGTTGGTGGCCACGCAGGAGTAGTTCCCGGCATGACGAGCTCTCACGGATTCGATACTCAAGACGCTGATGCGCTGGCTATTCCGGGTGACAACGACCCCATCGTTGGTGAAGACCCGACCCCCGTTCTTGGTCCAGGCAATGTCGAGCGGCAGATCGCCCTTGTTGACCGTGCAGTAGGCCGAGACCATGTCCAGCTCATTGATGCTCTCCTCCCCGAAGTCAAAGGGCACAACTTGGGGCAGGACTGCAATTTGTTCATTGTTGTGGGAGGTGGGAAGTGAAGAGGTTGTTGGGATTACAAATCAAGCGAAAGCAAACAAAAGAAGTAGGAACAGCTGAAGGATTAACCATTGACTGCCAACATGGCCGATTGCCTGGTTGCTCCGGCATTGTTGGTGGCCACACAGGAGTAGTTCCCGGCATGGCGAGCTCTCACGGATTCGATGCTGAGGACACTCAATCGCTGGCTGTTCCGATTGACCAGCAGGCCGTCGTTGGTGTAGAGACGTCCTCCGTTCTTGGTCCAATAGATATCCACGGGCAGGTCGCCCTTGTTGACGGTGCAGGAGACTGAGACCATGTCGAGCTCATTGATGCTCTCCTCCCCGAAATCAAAGGGCACAATCTGAGGCAACACTGGGAGGGGGGATGGGGACAACAGAAACAAATGCAAATGAAACGACAAAGCGGCTAAAATCAAATTAACTTAAGGCCTTAACCATTGACAGCCAGGATGGCCCAATGCCTGCTCTCTCCGGCATTGTTGGTGGCCACACAGGAATAGTTTCCGGCATGGCGAGCTCTCACGGACTCGATGCTGAGGACACTCATGCGTGTGCTGGTTTTAGTGACGACAATGCCATCGTTGGTATAGACACGACCGCCGTTCTTTGTCCAGGCCACATCGATGGGCAGGTCGCCCTTGTTGACGGTGCAGGAGGCGGACACCATGTCCAGCTCATTGACGCTCTCCTCACCGAACTCAAAGGGCACTATCTGAGGCAGAACTTGGATGGGTGGAGGGATGATTTAACAAAACATAACGTTAGACTAAACGTAAACTGGGACAGCTAATAGATCTAATCTGAGGATCTGGGACAAAGCTGAGCTCATCACCATTGACTCGCAGCTCCGCCGTGTGGTAGACAATGCCAGCCGCATTGCGCGCCACACAGGTGTAGTTGGCCCTGTGCCGGGCATGGACAGACTCAATGCTTAGCATGCTGATGCGCTGAGTGGTCTTGGTAATCAGGATGCCATCGTTGGACATGAGACGCGCCACGCCCAGCTTCGGTTCCGGCGCCGTTGTCCAGTAAACCTCGAGCGGAGTGTCGCCCTTGTTGATGGTACAGGTGGCGGAGACCATTTCATTCATATTGATGGTCTCCTCGCCAAAATCAAAGGGCACTATCTGTGGCGGCACTAGGGTTAAAGGTCAATCAAGTTATTTAAAGTGAACAGACAAACGACGAAGGACCAACGATGTTCAATGCGGATTTCCTTTTTCCTGTAAAGTGTCCCGCCCAGAAGATAAACGGACGCCAAGCTTCCCTTCTTGGCGAAGGGAGAATTGCTGGCGCTGTAACTGATCTGATCAACTTACCCATGACTTGCACCTCCAGTGATCCACGAGCCGAGTAACCTTCCTGATTCTTGGCCACACACGTGTAGGTCGCCTGGTCCGAATTGCGTTCCACGTTCTCAATGATAAGGGTGCCGTTGGGAAAGACCTTCTGTTTGCGGTTGATGGGTAGAGCGCGATTGTCTAGATTCATAAATGATAAAATAGATATATCTTCATATACATTCCCATCTTACTACTTACCACGCTCCCAGACAATGGAGTCAATGGGATAACCAGCTACGGGGCAGGTGACCATCAGGGTTTCTCCGGCGACAATTGCCTTCTTCTCCATCTGACGGATGTAGGGCAGACCGTAGACATTCAGTTTGGCAGAGTGCTCGGCCACGCCCACTTTGCTCTTGGCAATACACTTGTACAGGCCACCATCGTTGGCATGGACGGAGGTGATGTTCAAATAGGAAACCACGTCGCCGTTGACAGTCACATATTGGCCAACTTGGAAGCGATCGTTGTTGGCAATCTTTTTGCCATCGAGTTCCCAGGAGATTTCGGGTGTGGGATTTCCGCCAGCAACACACTTAAGGAATACACTTGGTCCGGGTTCCATGGTCTCCTCTTGGAATGCCTGACGGATGACGGGGGGATCGAAGCGACCGCCCAGTTTGAGCTCAGCACTTGCCTCCGCCGACTCCTGATCGTTGCGCACAAAGCATTGATACATTCCCTTGTCCTCCTTCTTTACCGACTCGATGCGTAGCACTGGCTCACTGTGTCCCATCGCCTTGCCGTCCTTCATCCAGCTGACGGTCTTGATGGGATTACCCGTATACTGGCAGGTGAACACCGCAGGACGTCCAAAGTCAATGGTCTGTGTGGGAGGATCGATCTTCGCCGAGAGTGGAGCAGTCACGGTCAACACAGTCTCAACACTTTCTCCGCCCACCGAGTTGTTCACAACACACAAGTACTTTCCAGAATCCTCGACAACTGCGTCCTTAATGATCAGTGTGCCAGAGACCTGTTTAACGCGATCGTTCAGGACAACAGCCTGTTTCCGGGTGGTTCCCTCAATGAATTTGTACCATCTGCAATGAGAGCGAAATGTTAATGGATATTCAACTGGGTCAAGTTGGATTGGGATGGAAGTGGACACACAACGAGCAAATGAACCTCACAACTTGGAACTCAGATCTTTATTATACTTATCTGTAATCCTCCACTGACAACGAGAAGATGACTTACTTACCTCAATGTGTGAGCTTATTATCATATTAACATTTGCTTATTGTGTGCTTCACTTCAAAGGGAAAGGGAATTCCTAGCAGAAAAGACAAACGCCCTAGGGAAAAACTATCGTTATCTACCTATAAACTGGCACTGGATAACCCTGACCCGGACAATGTCCGACAAAGGTGCCTTTTAAGGATACCTCATTGATTTCAATGCTTTTGATCGCAATGCGAGGCTTGACATGACCGATGGGTTCTGTAGAATTAAAAATATCAAAGGGTTAAAGACAAGTCTATCTCGAAAACCATTGAAACTGCCCGAACTCTAGAGAGAGGTGTTTATTTCATCAAACACTGATCAGTACCTAAAGGCAGGCATAGGATACGCTTGTCCCTGGCATAAAATGGAGAAACTATGTCCCATCTTGCGAGTTAACTCCTGCAATCGATCCCCCGATATGGTGGGTGCTACGCTACCAATGGGCTCTGAAATAAAATCATGTATGGGAGATACTTAATTAAACTGCCTGAATATATCTAAGACCATTACCTAAATGCTGGAGTGGGATAGGATTGACCCAGACACAACATGGCCAAGTCACTGCTGGCTGTCATTGTCACTTCCTGCAGCCGACCTCCAGAAATTTTGGGTGCCACACTGCCCACAGGTTCTAGATATCAATATTAAATAACCATTGAGAATTTAAACCACAAAACTTAAAAGAAAACTGCCATAATGACTGAGAACTAACCGTGTAATGGGCACAGGATATGCCTGAGCCTGACACAACAAGGCAAAGCTGGTCGACATTTCTTTGACAAATGTTGAGCTCTTCGATTCGCCAGAGAAGGAAGGCGCCTTGGCGCCAATTGGTTCTACAAGGAATCATAGAATAGTAGTTGTAAACTGCCTGAACTACAATTGAATACTTAGAAATATATTAAAGCTACCTTATCATTGGAACAGGATAAGCTTGAGCCGGACAAAGAAGAGCGAAACTTTGCCCATAATAACGTACAAATGTATAGCTTTTCATATCGGTAGAGAAAGTCGGACCCTTGGCACTAACGGGTTCTAAAAATACAATTCCATATTATAAAATTAATATTGGTAATTTAAACAAGCAGAAACCAGTTGGCAGTGGGGTCGACAGCATCCCAGTTTTGTTTTCTATCTTTATTCATTATTTTGACATGCTTGAATTTTATTCAAAGTCTTTTATCTTCGTTTGAAGTCAGTTTACCTAATTATGGGAACGGGATAAGCCTGAGCCTGACAGAGTAATACAATATCATTGGAGCTATGACCAATTAAACTAGAGATTTTGGATAAGCTGGCAAATGTGGGCGCCTTAGCTCCAACGGGCTCTGGAATTTAAAATTATTGATGTTACCTTTACCCATTAAAATTCATAATGAAAACTGCCTGAACTAAAATGAATTTGGGAATGGATTGGGACTACCTCATGGCAGGCACTGGATACGCCTGAGCTTGACAAAGCAGCGCAAAACTTTGACCTACTCCCCGGGTGTACGAGAAAGAATTGGAATCAGTCGAGAAGGTTGGCGCTCTCGCTCCGATTGGTTCTGTAAATTACAAGCCAAAGAAAACTTTAAAACTATACTGTAATTTGTGATTTGAAAACTGCCCGTGTTAGCTGGGAAAAGGATGTACCTAATGGCGGGTACGGGAAATCCCTGCGCCTGACACAACAACGCAAAACTGTGACTCACAGGACGTGCATAGGAGAACGAGTTATAGTCAGATGAAAATGTGGGTGCTCTGGAGCCAATGGGTTCTGGAAAGTGATTGAATGAGAACTTGCTTAGCTAAACTGCCACAGAAAGCTGCCTGATATGGGAAGGGATTACTCTTTAAACTTGCCTAATTATTGGCACGGGAAAGGCCTGAGCCTGACACAACAGCGCGAAACTCGAATCGATGGAACGCTCAAAAATGCTGCCCTTCGAGTCGCTGGAGAATGTTGGTGCCTTTGCGCCAACAGGCTCTACAAACAAGTTGTGTAATCAAATTACAAAAAAAATTAAATAGTTACAGAATTAAATACAGAACCAGTTGGCAAGCATTAATCCCAGTTATCACTACAAAGATTACAGATCGCTTTCCTTTTGAGCTTGAATAACAAGATTATGGCAAGCTCTTAACTACAAATATCAGAGAAAAATAACTGCAGATTGACACCTCGCAAAACAACGGATTTCATTGAATGCTTCCACAGGACCAGCAACAATAAATAATATATTTTCTTGAATTTACTGAAGTTTGAAAAATTCTTTCTACACTTGTTTTGCATTTAAGAGAGTCAAAACAATTATACAATGCCAAACAAGTTAATATCGCCAATTAATTTTGACGAACAGTGTAAACATAAAATGTATCTTTTATTTGATATTCACCTAAATACAGGCACCGGAAATGCCTGAGCCTGACAAAGCATTGCAAAAGTGGCGCCCAGGGGAACATTTTGTTGAAATGTTTGTACGCCCGTTGGCACAGCGGGGGCCTTGGAGCCAATGGGCTCTTCAGAAGAAATAGGGAATATTGTAAAATTATTTTAATTTAAAATTAGGCGTAAAGCATTTGGAAAACTGCCTGAGTAAAAGGATGAGCATAATCCCTAAACCCTTGAACTGTTTTTACCTTAATAAAAACCTAACAGCTTCGACAAGAAACTTCAACTTTGAGATTTTGTTTATGTACTTGTTCACTTTGAACGTGACCTTTAACGAAACGCAACCCCCAAAAGGCGTTGAACTTTACGAACTCAGTCAAAAAAGTGTGGAAGACGATTAAGAGGGGAAATAGACGACAATAACAGACGCGCACAACGCATATTTTATTAAGGTCAATGTTAAGCGTAAGGTTACTCAAATGACAGCAATAACAACAACAAGAGACCAAGCATGCGCACAAAGCACAACTAACGGCAACAAGTCGAGGCCAAAAGCCAAGAAAAAGACAATAAAAGAGCCAACAAGCGAAAGCTGACCCAAAAACGTGCGTTCATTCATAAACCGGTATGTGAGCGAGAGCAATGCAGTCCACACACGATCCACACAAGCAACGACGCGCGCATGTAGGGGTAATTGTTTGGGAAATTTTGTGTGGAACTCGAGCATGCGCACTGTGAGAGAGCGCAAACGAGAGAGCAATCAGCTGTGACTACGCGTTTGTTTACAAATCACACACACACACCATTGATAGGGTGAGGGAGAGAGAGAGAGAGAGCGAGAGGCTGCCAGCTGCAATTGATTGCTTTTTTCTTTCGCTTTGCCGCTGTGTGCCTACGGCCCCACAGTCTACGGAACACGGCACACGGTCTACGGCTTACGGTTTGTTTACTTAGCTTACTTTTTATGAGTGTGCGCGCCTATTTTGTTTGTAATGGTTGTTGTTCTTGTTATTGTTGTTGCTGTGCCGTGTGTTTGCGCACACATTTTATGAATGAACGAACGCTCGTTTGCTTGGGGTTAAAGTTCGCACATCTCATGCATAATTAAAGGCACGCATTTCAGATTTTTAATTTCGGATTTAAGGCTAACCTGCTGACAGGAACCGGAAATGCCTGAGCCGGGCAGAGCAGAACAATGTCCATGCCGAGATGCCGTTCAATTCCCGACCATTTTGTATCGATAGAGAGCGTGGGACCCTTTGCCGAAATTGGTTCTGTTTAGAAAAAAATGGACGAGTTTATGGGCTATCTTAAGAAACTAATATAATCCTGATTTTAACTATAACACATGTTGGGATAGGGGCTTTACCGAAAACTAGGCGCTGGATAGCCTTGGGCAGGACAAAGCAAGGATATTTCCGTGCCCCTTCTCAGCTCAAAGGGTTTGCTCATTATCGAGGGAATGCGCGGTGCCGTGCTCGAAACCGGCTCTGAAAATAATTGACACATTAAGCAAATGGCTATCACAAAACTAATTTAAATCGGCCGAAAGTTGAATAGGGATACAAAATAAACACCAAGTCTAACCTGAATGCCGGCACGGGATAAGCTTGAGCTGGACAAAATAATGCCACATTTGTGGACTCTAAGCGTTCGATCCAAGAGCGTTTGATGTCGTTGGAAAGTAACGTAGGCGCCTTACCACCAACAGGTTCTAAATGGTCAAAATAAATGATTACTAATTATTACAACCTGCCATCTATATAAACTGAATGCTGGGCGGGTAATGAACTTCCGGCTTACCGAAAACTAGGCGCCGGATAACCCTGCGCTGGGCAAAGCAAAGAAATCGAATGAGCCTGATGCAATTCAAGAGGTTTCTGCACGAGAGCAGGTGTTCTTGGGGCTGAACTGGAAATGGGTTCTGTGAATGGGTTAAGAAATGAGTACGTATTTTAAAATATTGGAAATGAAAACCAAAGCCTGATGTTGGTTATGGATAAGCCATTTTGCCCTTAACTCTAACATAAATATTTTAATTACACACCCAAAGCTTGGAGCAGGATAGCCTTGTGCTGGACAGAGTATGGCAGTTGCAGCATGAAGCTCAACTGTATTGGGTTTATAGGTCAACGCATTAATCTTGGGCGGGCTGCTGCCAATGGGCTCTGAAAACGTCAACGAATTGGTTAAAACAATTGAAGTATGACTACTTCAACTTGATATAAAGCCGGAATGTTGGATAGATACTTGAGTGGAGCTAAATCTCACCGAAAACTAGGCGCGGGATATCCCTGAGCTGGACATAGAATCGAAATACTTGAGTGTCCTGCTACAACCAAAGGACGCGACTGTAGAGGAGGCACTTTAGGAGCAGTGCTCGATACAGGCTCTGAAAAGTTGTCTCAAAGTTAATATAAAGCTAAGCTAGTAAAACGCCTGAATGTTGAGTGCTTGAACTTGACTTTGTGTACCTAAAAAGTGGCACAGGATAACCTTGAGCTGGACATAATAGAGCCAAGGTGCTTGAACCTTCATAGGTTTTCATATCGAACTTTGCCAAGGAAACAACTTTGGGCACAGTGCTGCTAACGGGTTCTGGAAGAGTAAATAGTGTAAGAAAATGCCCAAATATATATATACACCAAACAAAACTGTCTGAATGTGAAGGGGAATGAACTCTGAGATTACCGAAATGCAGGCACAGGATAACCCTGTGCTGGACACATAATGGCCACAGTCTCATCTATGCGAACATATTCGATATTAGTTTTCTGTATCAAAGCAACCCGAGGAGCAGCGCCACTAATGGGTTCTGCAAGTCAAATGAAACTTAAGGTTAATTCCTACTAGCTTAAATGGAAACTGCCTGAATGTTGTGGGAGTTCCTACCTAAAAAAGGGAACTGGATATGCCTGAGCTGGACAGAGCAGAGTGAAGCTGCCAACAAGTGAGACATCCACATTACGCGTCTTGTCGCCTGAGGTTAGTCGTGGTCCCACACTGCCCACAGGCTCTACAAGAATAGTGTTAAAATAGTGTTGAAAGTCAAAAACATAAACTGCCTGAATCGAACAGAGACGGTTACCTAAAAAATGGCATTGGATAAGCCTGGCCAGGACAGAAGAGCGTAAAACTGCTGCCCAATTGAGCTTCTGCATTTTTGAGACGATTCTCAACACTGATTTTAGGCGCAACACTGCCCACAGGTTCTAAGAAAATGCAAAAATTAAAACAGTTTCCATTAGGATTTATAATTGACAAAAAAAAGTGCCTGAATGTTGTGAAAAGTATAAATTGCATCTGTTCTCTAATGGAGTTTACCTAAAGGCAGGCACTGGATAGGATTGGGCAGGACAGAAGAGCGTAAATGTGGAGTTAAGCTGAGATGCCGCATCCTTAAGACGTTCCCCAACACTTATCTTGGGCCCAACAGAGCCAACAGGTTCTAATTAATACAGATTATATAATCAGAATTCATTGATTGAAAAGAAAATTAACTGACTAAATGAAAACTGCCTGTTTTTGGAGTAGTCTTACCTATAAGCTGGCACTGGGTACGATTGTGCTGGGCAAAATATGCTTATATCCCCCTTTAGTGGAACCTCGGCATCCTTGCGACGCTCCCCAACACTGATTTTGGGTGGCACACTTCCCACGGGTTCTTAAATCAAACAACTTATTAAACTAAAAGCAATACAATACAGGATCAAGTTGAAAACTTTGAAAACTGCCAGAACTTTAAGGGAGAGAGAAACAAAGCCTAGACCGAGTCTGAGTTGCGTGACATTGCTGTGAATGGGTTTAATTATGCAGCAGAGGGGGAAAGTTAATTACAATTGTTGGCCAATGATGCTTGAAGACCTTGACATGCTCGAATTGTGATGGAAGAACTTTGGTCAATTACCTATAGAATGGCACCGGATAGGCCTGAGCGGGACAGAAGATAGCAACAGTTTGGCCAAGGCGAATGCTGTCGCGTGTCAGACCATCCTGCTTATTGACACGTGGTGCCACGCTGCCCACAGGCTCTGCAAGTCAAGAGGTAAGTCATAAGGAAAAGGGAAAGAAGAAACTGATTAAGAGTGATGTAGGGAAATATCGAAAAATCTCACATGGGATTTTCAAGTAATTAAACTCGATAATTTATTGACGATATATCAAACAACTCAATTTTTGTTAAGGACGATTTAAACATTTCGATTTAAAAGTCGATCCGTAATTGGGATTTACATCACTACTGCTAGAAATGGGAGAGAAGAATACTCGACTGAATTTACCTATAAGCAGGCACTGGATAAGACTGAGCTGGACACTGTATGGCAATGGCCTGAGCGCTGCTAATGCGATCATGATTGAACTCATCCTTGCGATTAACACGCGGTGCAACACTGCCTATCGGCTCTGCAAAACATTTTGGATTACTCGGACTGCCTGAATGCGATCTTACCTAAATGCTGGCATGGGATACGACTGAGCTGGGCACAACAAGGCCATTGAACAGTTGGATTTCGCCACAAATATTCCCAATTTATCTTTAATTTCAACCTTGGGCGCAACACTCCCCACAGGCTCTGCAATCAAATTAAGTTTAGCCAATGAATAACTTGAAACTTATTTAAAATATGCCGAAATACTGGGACAGTTTGTACCGTCAAAGGCTTGAGCTGAACTATTACCTATAAGCGGGCATTGGATAGGATTGTGCGGGACAGAGCAAAGCCAAAGAGTTGTCAGACTTGGCCAGAAATATGCCAACCTTGTCCTTAATTTCAACTTTTGGTGCAACGGAGCCAACGGGTTCTGCAAGTAATCATAAGGGATTTTACTCTACAATGAATCTCAAACCTAAAGGGGAAAAGATACTCGACTTTGTATTACCTAAATGCTGGCATGGGATAACCCTGAGCGGGGCAGACCAAGCTCAATGGATGATTTGACCTGATTATGGCAATTTTGACCTTGTCGTTTATATCAACCTTAGGACCGACAGAGCCAACGGGTTCTGAAAGTTAAAAAGTCAACCCACAATCAATAAATATCCCTTTCTGTATTAGATAACTGCCTGAATATTGGGCTCACCTAAAAGCAGGCATGGGATAACCCTGAGCGGGACACAAGATACTTAATGATTCTTTGGAATGCTTCGAAGAGAACTTCAGTTTATCATTCATGTCCACTTTGGGAGCAACAGATCCCACAGGTTCTAAGCGAGTTAATAGAGAAATATAGTTAAGTCTTCCAATATTTTATGAACTGCCGATACTGGTATAGGGTTGCCTTACCTAAATGCTGGCATAGGATAACCCTGGGCAGGACAAATCAAACTCAGTTGCCAACCGATTCTGGCAACAGAAATTGCAACTTTATCCTTCAAGTCAACTTTTGGTGCCACAGTGCCAATAGGTTCTACAATACAATAGTAAAGTCAGCATATCATATAGCCGAATTAAAGAAAGAAACTGCCTGAATATTCTCAAGGGATTCATTGTCATTACCTAAAGGCAGGCATCGGATAACCTTGAGCTTTACAGAACAAGTTAAGCGAGGTGTTTGATCTCCGTATGGAAAAGTCCATCTTATCATGCATATCAACTTTGGGCCCAACGCTACCAACAGGTTCTAAAAAAAGACTTTATTTAGCTAAAAGCTTAAGCTATAACTAACTCTTTGAAAACTGCCGGAATATGCTAGGTTAGGTCGGATTATAGTACCTGTAAGCAGGCATGGGATACGACTGAGCGGGACAGAGCAAGTTTAGGGATTCCCCAGAGGGTTTGTCGAGCCACGTTATGCGATCCTTGACATCCACCTTGGGCGCCACACTTCCCACAGGCTCTGCAAGAAATTAATTGAGTTTTACCACCGACTAACGTAATGTCCTAATGAAAACTGCCTGGAAATGTGAAGGAGGGAAGTCGCAGCTTATTGATTTATTCATATATTTATTGAAGTGTTTGTAGATTTATTTACCGAGCAGCGGGTGTCGGATAAGATTGGGCAGGACAAAGTAAACTTAAGGAGACACCATTTGGTCTATCCACCCATTTAATGCGATCATTGGGATCTACTTTGGGTGCCACACTTCCCACAGGTTCTGCAATGTTAGAGAAGCTTAAGAAGTATTCCCAAAAAAAAGGAAATCTCCTGAGTGCCGAATGCTGGAATGGGGCTTACCTAAAGGAAGGTACTGGATACGACTGAGCTGGACAGACTATAGCTAAGCTGTGATTCAGCGCAACTCGAGCGTAGTTAATCTCGTCTTTAATGTCAACTTTGGGTGCCACTGAACCCACGGGTTCTACAAGAAATATAGAACCAATTTAAATATAATCCTACATCTGCCTGAATATTGATAGGATTTCGAAGTGAAGATAAACTTTACCTAAATGCAGGCATGGGATACGATTGAGCTGGACAAATGAGAGCCTTGGCTGATCCAAGTGTAGTTCTGGCAAAAGTGAATTCATCACGAGTGTCCACTTTGGGGGCCACAGATCCCACGGGTTCTACGATAGAAAGTTGTAAGTATTACGAAGTCTGAACTGTCTGACTGAATGCTGTTTAGGGGTCTCGAATATATACAAAAAAAACTAACCTAACGATGGGCACAGGATATGCCTGACCAGGACATTGCATGGAATAATCTTCCGACAATATCACTTGCTGTACTTGAAACTTATCGTGCAGACTTGTGATCTTCGGGGGCACAGACCCGATGGGTTCTACAAGAAAATTATACTATTAATCTCTTACGATTACATTGCCATAAATGTCAGTTTCTAGGTTTCTCAAATAAATTGAAACTAACCTAACGATGGGCACAGGATATGCTTGACCAGGACATTGCATTGAATAATCGTCACTCAATTTCACTTGCACAAATTGAAACTTGTCGTGTAGATTCGTTATTTTCGGAGGTACAGCCCCAATAGGCTCTATTATAGAAAATGAATTAAATAACATGGATTACAAACGAATGTTGGTTAGGAACTCAAACCATTGACAATGAAACTAACCGAACTACAGGCACAGGATACGCCTGACCAGGACACTGCATGGCAAAATTGTGACCCAATTGGACTTGCATCAATTGAAACTTATCGTTGATATTGTTAATCTTGGGCGGCACAGAGCCAATGGGTTCTGAAAATTATAATCTGCATTAGAGTCTACATAGAGAGTTTTTCAAACAGCCTGAAGTTGAGTAGGGATTGGACCATTACCTGTTGATGGGCACAGGAAATGCTTGTCCTGGACATTGCATGGCATATTCCGAACCCAGGAGGACTTCCATGGTACGAACTCTCTCGAGCAGATTCAGTTTGGGAGGCACAAAGGCAACAGGTTCTAAAACAGTTTAGGAAACTATCTTGTAAGTTATAGCTCTGGCTAATTGACTACCTGAATGTTGAGTTAACAATTTGTATCTTTGGGCTTAAAGAACATACCTATAAGCTGGTATGGGATACGATTGTGCAGGACATTTGAGACTTAAGCTTTTGGCCACATACGCACGAGCATTGGCCACCTCGTCGTCAATGCTAACCTTGGGTGGAACACTACCAATCGGTTCTGCAAAGCATGTATAATTATTATATACGAATGGGGGGCTAGCGAGCAAATCGAGCAGGGGGTATTATATATATTTACTCCAGAGAAAATTGCCTGAATGAGCATACCTATAAGCTGGAATGGGATACGATTGTGCCGGACATTTCAGGCTGAAACTGGCTCCAAGAACAGTTCTTGTGTTGGACAATTCATCGGCTATGCCAACTTTAGGAGGAACACTGCCTATGGGTTCTGTAAACAACATGAATATAGCACAATTTGCTTTTATAATTTGAAAACTGCCAGCTGGAAATGAGGCTAACGAAATAATCACTTGAATTATATTGTTGTCCGTGCGGTCAAGTCTCGCCATAAATGCAGGTAATTTAAGGAATTTATTGCTTCTAGAATAGCTCTAGAACATGCAGAGGAATTGTTGAAGGAGTCGGTACCTGAAGGCAGGCATAGGATACGACTGTGCCGGGCAGAGCAGGGCGAATCCAACATTCTGGCTAATCTCGCGTGTCTGCAATTTGTCCTGCACGTTTATTTTGGGCTTGACAGAGCCAACGGGTTCTAGAGCATGAAAATTGGAATTGTTTTTCTTCTTTGTTTTATTCACGACATGCACTTTATTATGCCAGAAAACTGTCTGATGATGGGCGGGACCAAGTTACTGGAGTCTAATCAAATTGCCACCCACCTGAAAGCGGGCGTTGGATAGGATTGTGCCAAACAGAGAAGAGCATAGTTGTTATTCAGCTCCACGTCGATAAACTGGTGTTTGTCCTGGGCATTGACTTTCGGACGCACACTGGCAACGGGTTCTAGAAATCGCAATTAACTATCAGTTCAAATGGCAATAAAAAGTCGAAGCTAACTGAATGTTGGACATTGGGGTCTTACTTGAAGACGGGCATTGGATATGACTGCACTGGACATTGTATGTTGAAATTGATGCCGCTCTCGATTTGCATCATTTTAAAGCGCTCGAGAAAATTGAGCTTGGGTGCAACACTGCCAACGGGTTCTGCAACAGGATAATGGCTCATAAAAAGGATTCCGAAAATAGGATTCTTCAATTAAAACACCTGACATGCTGGGACTAGTACTAACATTACCTAGAAGCCGGCTGTGGATACCCTTGAGCTGGACACAAAAGACTGAGGCTATTTAAGTTCTTAATCTTCACATGTTTCAGATCATCTGCATTTGTTATCTTGGGACTGACACTACCGATGGGTTCTGCAATAGAAACATACACAACTTTAAGTTTTTGAAACTGATTTCTTGAAAACTGCCCTGATCGCTTAGGGATATTACCTATAGAAGGGCTGGGGATATGCCTGGGCAGGACACAGCAAACTCAAATTTTGAGAGCTTTTGCCTTTAATGTGTTTGTAATCCTCGCCTGTATTTATTTTAGGACTAACACTGCCGACTGGCTCTGCAAATGGATGGAGAGAAGGTTAAGAGAACTGAAAGCAAATACTGCCCGAATATGAGAATGGGAATTCACAGAGATCTTACCTAAAGAAAGGCACAGGATACGCCTGAGCAGGACAAAGCAAAGTAACGCTATTCAAAAGCTGAATCTTTGTGGTGCGGGAATCATCACCAGAGGTTAATCTTGGACCAACACTGCCAACAGGTTCTTCAAAATGATAGACAATAACAAAATGAGGCCATGAATAAGAGAAAGAAAGCCTTAAGTTGGGGTAGGGAGCATTACCTAAAGAAGGGCACTGGATAAGCTTGAGCTGGACACATTAGAGTTACGCTTTGATTGAGAGGAACACGAGTGAGAGTTATGTGCTCCTGATTACCATTTCCGTTCCCATTTAGTTGTGGACTGACGCTACCGACGGGCTCTGAATTTATAGAAAGTCTTGAGTACATAAAACGAGGATTCTCTTATGCCTAAATGTTGGGCTAGTTTACCTAAAGAAAGGCACGGGATAGGCCTGAGCTGGACACATCAGGGTCGCACTGTGACCCATTAATACTTTGGGAATTTTAATGGCATCATCGCCAGCCGTAACTTTCGGACTTACACTTGCCACGGGTTCTTTAAAGGATTACAAATGGGAGCTTAGCATGCAAGTCTATTGCAATTCGACCTGATGTTGGGTTAGGTTACCTAAAAAATGGCACTGGATAAGCCTGAGCTGGACACAACAATGTGGCACTACGCTCCATGTGCACTTTGAGGATTCGAGACTCATCGCCACTCGTAAGACGTGGCCCAACACTCCCAACGGGCTCTATTTTAGAAATATACTCAAGTTAAGCACTACACGCAGTTGGGATAGATCTTACCTAAACATGGGCATAGGATACGATTGTGCCGGACAGAGCAGAGTTATGGTATGCTGGGCGGCATATTGCACAACTTTGATGTCATTGCCAGAAATCAGACGAGGGCCAACACTTGCAATGGGTTCTTGAAAAGGAAGTTAAGAAAATTTGCTAAATCTTGGAAGTGGAAACTGGCCAGAGTTGGGTCTAGTTTACAGAGGTGCCCACCTAAATAATGGCGCCGGATAGGCCTGAGCGGGACACAGCAAAGTGAGACTATCATTGGCCGCGCTCGTGAAGCTGCTACTTGTCAGTGTGGTTGGGAACTTGGGCGAAACCCTGCCAACTGGTTCTGTGAATGAATCCAAATGGAAAATGGTGTTATAATTTCGCATATCAAATTTCTTTAAAATTACTATAACTACGAGTAGTTGTTGTGTTGGCACTTACCTTGGGCGCAATAAGTGAGTAAAAAGATTTACGAAAAATTTACAATTAAAATGCCATGGTAAGGCTCTATTCAAAACGGACCACAGATAACTCTAAAATTTTCTATCTCTTGGCTTCATTTCAAGCTCTTTGCATTGTCGAGTACCCTATCCCAACATTCAGGCAGTTTTCAATTTAGTTTTAAACGAACAACAATTTTTTGACAATTGCGAAACATTTTACATGAAATCAAATAATAATAAAAAAATTATTAAATAAGTATTTGAAAAATTCGCTTAATTCTTCACAAAGAAAAAGAATTTAAGCAAAAAATCTTTTTGATTGAATATTAGAATATATCAATGACATCAAAATATTGTTGCTCTTTAAATATGTTAAAATATTTCATAAATTACTGATCAGTAATTTATAAGCATAACAGGGAATAAGATTTATAATTTAAATTAAACTTTTTCCCTGTTATACTTTATACATTTGGAATATTTCATTTTTAATTAATGATTTAGCAAACTTTAAAATTGTTTTAAAACAAAATATATTCCAAATATATTTGACTTTGATAAAGTAGCGAAACTTAAACCGAAAGCATTATAGCTTATCATTTGAGGCTCACTACTTTTATCAAATTATTTAAGCTAAATAAAATTCACTCAAATATCTTAGCGACATTCGTTAAATCAACATTTCCAATATATTTAATTTAATCGACTTGAATGATGCATTTGGAATAATAATATTCAATGTATTTAAATGTGAAATAAAAGCAAACTTAGTTGAAATTATTTTATAAATTAATCGTGTAATCTGTAATAATATAATTGATAAATTTATAACATTTTAATTATTTGTGTGAAGTTTATTTAGCAATAATGAACTTCAGCTATTATTATTCTGATAGGAATATCAATCAGAGTTAAATCTTTAAATTAAAATATATATTCTTCTTTCTATATTTTGCTTATAGAATTTTAAGTGTAATTCTTTCAGAATTAATAACTGAAGTTCTTGGAGAAGATAAAACATGAAATTGGCAAACAAGGCCGACTTACCTGTGATGACCAAACGTCCTTTGGTCGCACTGAGACGCGTCTCACCGGTTAAACGATGCTTGGTGCGGCATTGGTAGCTCTTGTATCCATCTTCAGGTCCAACTTCACGAATGTGCAATTCGCCGGAGGGCAGTACAAGATATTTGCCATCTAATTTATTGAGTTTTCAATTAAAAGATAATTAATGAAAGAAAGAAAAAATATATTAGTCATAAAGTTTCTGGATGAACTTAAACTACGATACAAATAAAGCTACTTTTAATACAATTGATAAAATTCAATTAAAACTGTTGGCTTAATTGAATTTTGTCGCTACACATTCGAAAGCCACAGAACAGGTCAGCTTATAAATAAGCATTTATGATTGTATATATAAATTTTTTCTTTGATCTCAAAGCATTGCGCAACTGAAAGATTGTGTCATTTGTTAATATATCATGCAATGTGACTTTCAAAATGCGATTTGTGTATTCAAACTAATATTTAATAAATTAGTTAAGATTTTATGTACAACTGTTTGTGTAAGACTGAAAGCTTTCATTGGTTTTTGATATTTAAATAATTTAAATAAATTGATTAACAGAAATTTCAGTCTTACAACATCAAGATTCTGTTCAGATTATAAGTAGATTAGGTTATTGAAATTGTATTAAATAAATCTGAGCAAAATCTTTTACTTATAATTAACTATGCACTATTTTAAGCAAATGTTCTGATTGATGAGAATAGTGGGAAACTTGTTGAGATTCACATAAGAATGTTTACATTCAATTGAATTGGTTTATAAACAAATTTTCAAATATTTCCCACAATTTCTTAACAATCATTGATGATTCTCATGCTTTAACAAAAATGCCAATATTTTAGCTGATGTGGATTATTGTGTTTGATGAATGTTTTTTAAACAGTTTCTGAATAAATATTTGCTTTTATTTTCATATGTACAAATTGTTGATTTGTGTTGAATTTATTAGCATTTTTGTTCATACATATTTACATAGAATTTATTTACACTAGGCTACAAAACAACGCTACTTTCAACTACATGAAGGGGTAGGTTCTGGGCAAGTCAGGAGCGACTCTTGGAGTTGGGATTTAGCGGGAAAGGATGTTAAAATAAAAAAGAGGAGCTTTGCAGATTTTGGACAAAAGAAAAAGTGTGAAAAACGAAAAGTGAAATTGAAAGTAAAGAAAAAGAATCGAATGCCTAACAGCGCAGCAATGAAGGAAACCTGTTAGAAGAAAGTCTCAAGGACCAAGGCACTGAGTGATCGATCGAGCAAGAAGCTGGCAAATGGAATGTATTTGGACGGGAAGTATTGTGTACGATTGTTTGTCAATAGGAACAAGGCTAACACTTAGGAGAACTTATAGCTAGGATTTACCGCTAGCTGTGACATCGGCTTGGGGATATATCTGACGCTCCTCGTCCTCAACCCATGAATCGACCACAATAAAGTCGGCAACAAAACTGGGAATGTGGCATTTGAGAATTGCGCTATTGCCACGTAAGATGGACTCATCCATGACATTGACGCTGTAGGATTGTGGCACAACTGAAGTAGATGAGATAGGAAATAAAAGATGGGCATCCTTAGAACTATCTGATGATTTGATAAGGAGGAAAATAAGTTGAAATCATAAAGGTAATTGTGGATGGACTCCCCCCTTCATGTTACTACTCGTACAATGTTACCAATATACACGAAAGTCTTATACCCGTTATATTTTTGGTATAGATACCGCCCTCGGTATCAATCCAATCAGTTATATCGATATGATCAGCGACAAACGACGGAGTCTGGCACTTGAATATGGCAGCATTGCCCTTGATCACGTACTCATCGTAAACCTGCGACTCGAAGTACTGTTTGACCACTAAAAAGGCATTGATGAGGAATTCGGAAAAGGGGGACAAGATTAGAAAAATATAATAAAATTAAAATAGGATTTAGAGTTCTAGCTAGAAACTAAGCCTAAATCTAAACTTATGCCGATAAGATCTGTCAACGCTTTACCAATGGATTCGTCGGCTAGAGGACGTGTGATTTCCACACCCTCCTCATCGATCCAAGCCTCAACATCTATAAAATCGGCCACAAACGAGGGCACCAGGCACTTCAAAGTGGCAGAGTTGCCACGCAGCACAAACTCATCGATGACGCGTGTCTGATAAAACTGATGAACAACTGAGAGATAAACAAAGGGGCACGAAATAAAGGAAAATTAAAGAACATGTGAGGAATACTCAAAGGACGCCTTACTATCGAAATTGAAACTCATGCGATCACACATTAAATTATTAATGAAGAACTATTATTAATTAAGAAGAGTACCCGTCTCCTCGACATTATCTGGATAATAATTGCGACCCTCTGAGTCCAGCCAGAGATCGACGAAAACAAAATCCGCCACATAAGATGGTATCTCGCATTTCATTACCACAGAGTTGCCACGAATGACATATTCATTATCCGCTTCCGATTCGTACGACTGAATGACAACTGCATTGAGTTTTGACAAGGAAAACAAAGTTGATAAGTGCAAATGATGGAGATTAAAGTAGGGAAAGATCATTTTAAGAGCTAAGTAAGCGTTAACATCTAATTGGGAAAATATGTTTTGTTTAGACTGTACCATAGGAGCTGCTTGCATTATCGCGCCATAATTCAACCCCCTCTTCGTCTACCCAGGCCTCAATCTGCACAAAGTCGGCCACAAACGAGGGAATCTTACACTTGACCACCGCCGCATTGCCCTTAATCACATACTCATTCTCCGCCTCGGTTATGTAGAACTGTGAAACAACTGTGTAAAATAAAACGTGAAATCAAAGCAAGGGAAAAGATCATTTTTAATTTGGGGTGGGATGGTTGTTAACTTAAACCTAAGACTACAGCGCGACAAACGTTACAGGTGCCCACCATAATTATCGGAGAAGGTCAAGACATTTCCCTCCTCATCAATCCAGGATTCGACACGCACAAAGTCAGCCACAAACGAGGGAATCGAACACTTTAAAACCGCCGCATTTCCCTTTATAACATACTCGGTCATAATTTCAGCCTCATAGAATTGATTGACCACTGGAAAATGCACAAAGAAGCGATGATAATAAGAAGAAATCAAAAGGTAGTGGGAAAGTGTTTTGGATAGTGGAGCCCAGGTACAGATACTCTTAGTTACGTCAAGTCTAACTAACGCTGTGCTTAATTTAAGTATACCATAGTTTTCAGAGTGACGAAGTTCAGTGCCCTCCTCATCGATCCAGGACTCAACCCGAACAAAATCAGCCACAAACGAGGGAATGGAACACTTTAGTACTGCTGCATTCCCCTTGATCACATACTCCATTAAAATATCGGCACCATAAAACTGATTCACAACTAGGCGGAAAATTAATAAAAAGCAACAATAAAGAAAGCTGTAGCAATTGGATAGAGTTATAGTAATTGGATGAGGATGATGTAAGGAACCACTGCTTATAAGTAAGAATCCAAATAGCTAAAGATCTACCAAAATCATCCTGAGGAATATATTCCGTGCCATCACTGGCAACCCAAGCCTCAACACGCAGAAAGTCGGCGACAAAACTTGGGATAGTGCATTTAAGAACCGCCGTATTCCCCTTGATCACATACTCCGATACAACTTCAGCCTCATAGTACTGGTTGACGACTGTAAGATGTTGAGATGGGAAAAGTTAAAGAAGATCAACAAACGAACTAAAGGAAACTGGAAAAACACGCGCTGTAGAATTGAAATGAAAAGAAAATAGGAATTGGGAGATATATGATGGGGAAAGTTGATTTATTCCTCTAGGTATATAACTATGTTTTAAGAACTAAGGAATCGCACCCATGCCCTGTTGATCATCGAGTGTGCCATAGAGTTGACCCTCCTCATCCTGCCAGGAGACAACCTGAACAAAGTCCGCCACAAACGAGGGAATCGAGCATTTCAACACTGCCGAATTACCGCGTATGACATACTCATTATTAACCTCCGACTCGTAGAACTGTTGCACAACTGCATGAATGGTAGATAGAGAGGGAGAACATTCAAGAGATTACCTGATAATGATGAGAGTGCAAAGGAAAGGATGAACACAGGGCACCTTGCGTGTGTCGGGCGTGTGAAAATCTTCAAGAGACTAATTGATATAATACTAGCAGACTAATCAGAATCAAGACCAGCGAATGCATTTAATGCATCTTAATGCACAATTTGATGAGATGTACATAAATATTTATGTAGCTATGTTCATGTGCAACTTCCCTGAGAAAGTCTGGAAAGTCTCGGGGCTGAAGGTTAATAATAGTTTAGGAACATGGCTCATAAACACGCACAGAGAAAACAAGCAAACTTTGTAAGATGAATAAATGCATTAAAAATTGAAATTAAATGAAAACAGGAAGGGGAAAGGGAACTCATTAATTTATAATACAACTCTCGATACATAACCTCCAAAATAAAAACACTTTTAACTGAACAAACCATATTCGGAGCCTGGTAAAAAGTCCTCATTCTGATCCGTGTGCCAGGAGACAACGCTAACAAAATCGGCCACGAACGAGGGGATTTCGCATTTAAGAACTGCAGCATTGCCACGTATCACATAGGCCTTATTTACATCGGTATCATAGTATTGGGTAACGACTAAAGCAAATTGAATAAGCATATGACAAAACTATGTATATAACAAAAACAATATCGAATTTATATTCATTAATAAAAAAAGGAGAAAAACTAAAGTCGAAACACTAAAACACTTGAGATTTGAGACATGGAGGACTGTAACCTGACCAGTGTTGGTTAATTGTGTTAGCTCATTGCAGAGACACTTGTGTGTTGTGTCGCGTATCTTACAGTTATTAGTGTACCAGTGTTGGGTGTTGGTGTTTGGCTAGTACTTAGTGTTGATTAACTGCACTGTACAGTGTTTTTGCGTGTGTTGTTGTTGTTGTGGGATTACATAGTTTGTAGACGTAGTTAAAAGTAGTGCTGTTTAGCAACACACACACACACAGACAGAGGCAGAGAGCGAGCGAGCGAGAATGAGAGAGAGAGTGAAAACACACCATATTCAGTGTCTGGATAGAAATTCTCTTCCTGATCGGTATGCCAGGATATGACATTAACAAAGTCAGCTACAAACGATGGTATATCACATTTCAAAATGGCCGAATTGCCGCGTATGACAAACGCCTTGTGAATATCCTCTTCATAGTGTTGCGAAACGACTAAACGTATAGAGAAGAAATAAAAATAAGTGTAGATATAAAATGGGAAATATAGTTGATGAATGAATGATTGAATGAAGGATTTTCTTTAATTCACTGTGGCCATGCATTTAGTAGAGACCTAATCCTAAATAGTGCAGAGATACTTTAGAGAGAATTTAAGAATATGGGTATATTAACCATATTCTGTGCCTGGAAAGTAATTCTCCTCCTGATCGGTATGCCAGGAGACAACCTCTACGAAATCGGCCACAAATGAGGGTATCAAGCATTTGATAACCGCCGAATTGCCTCGAATTACATGTTCCTTGTTCACATCCGCCTCGTAGTACTGGGCAACAACTGGAAAGTGGTGTTTATGAGTGTTTAATTTGCGAGTATGATATCTTGTTGTGAATATATGCGACTCAATGATAGAACCAAACGATTCTCACGCTCGAACACCTGTTTAACTTTGACAAAGTTTTTAGCAAAGTTCCTGGAAACAGTTTTGTTGGTTTCCTGTTTGTCGGAAAACAATTAGACAACCAATTAAGTGAAAAGTGCGAGAAAACATAATCACAGTCTAGCTTTATATTAATTAAAAACATTTTTTTTTAGGTGTAGCCTGTGCTCAGGCCATATTTCATGTTAGCTAGCAACATTATCAGCGGTCTCCACGTTTTATATATATTTTTGGCACTAAGCAAACGTGATAAATTCACTTAGTTAAATAGGAAGCGAGTCGAGTTCATGCTAAGCACAGCCGACTGGCAATAATAAGGTAGAAAACGGGGGAAAAAAGAGGGACAGAGATTGGGCTAGGTCTCTTGGCATGAGCTAATTGCTAGAAAACACGTCAACTGTCGCGATGACTAAGCGAGGTTGAGTTGAAGTTGAGACTGTTGTCATCTACGGCCGCCAGGTGGCGATATCTGGGGGGTTGCTCACATGATTGTAACATAATTAGGTAAAATGCCATCAACTCTGGCCTATTTAGTGCTGGTTTATGCAAGCGGAAGTAATGGATATTTCCACAGCGAATAAGCTGACGGTTTTCCCGGGTGTGTACGGATCTAAGTGTATGTTTGGGTGTGGGCCCATCTGGCCTATAAAACTCATAACTCAATAAACTCAACTTGGCAAACTGCTGACATGAACTCTGGTCCACCTCTACAAGGCGAAAGGGCAAACGATGTGGCAATTGCATCATCATCAACAACTTGCACAACAATTAATTACAGTGAAATTGCATAGACGACGATTACAACAATGAGCAGCACACTTTCCCTACATCTGCACCTATGAAGGTGGCCCAAACTTGACATCTTACCAAGAGCAAGAAGTACAGCAACATTTTAACACCTTAGACAGCTCAAAAGTGCAAATAACAAATCGTTTTAAACAAAATGCCAAACGGCAACTGAAAAGTTTTCCATTTCGCAGAATTATTTTTAAGAGAACTCCATTAGTACTAAGTCTTTGACGGATTATTGTTAACGTATCCCTGTCTATATTTTGAAAAATATAACAACGTGTCTCTGCAAACAGCCCTAAATCAACGTAGTCAGATAATAAAATATTAAATCCATCGACGAACAATCGGTGTAGCAATTTTCTGAAATCCTGGAAACAAATGTTTGATTGAGTGCAGTGCAAGCATTGGAAGTGGTTAATCCTTTGTTTAACTATTTTTCATTCTTTTACGAGCTTTAATAATTTTTCGGAAAACACAATAATTTCAATATATTTTTTAAATATTTAATACCTGAATTTAAGTTAAAATCCTCATAAACTACTAATCGTAAAAGTGCCTATTTGAGTATTTTGACTTTATCGACCCTCTAGCTTCAGTTTTCACCTACCAAGAATCTTTTTTACTCATCTAATTGGATTTTAAGGTAATCCCTCAATTTTGCAACAAATGTGGGATTTATTTTAAATTTGGGAACACCCCCAGATTGATTAGGTTTTAAGTATTTGAAACAATTTTTTAACATTTTTCAACAATCTATGTTTTTAATTAATTTTTTGTTATCTATATTGTTTACTTTAAAAATAATGATAGCTATGTATCTCAAACTATTTCTCTCTTTGATTTTAACAACCGTTATCATTTGTAGATGATATTTAAGTACATTTTTTCTAATGCTCCTACTTTGTTCAACCCACATCCGACCAGCTTGCACTGCACTCGGTAGACTCCATCGTGCTCTCTCTAGAACACCGACAACTTACCCGCTCGCACATGCACATCTCTCGAGATGATTGAGCCAAATTGATTGCGGGCCAGACAGGCGTAGACTTGGGCATGGACCTCCTGGCGATAGTCCTCGGCGCGGAAGGGTGGAAAGACCAGCTTGCCATCCGACGAGATCTGCCGCAGACCGGGTACATCTCCGACGGCTGTGCCATCGCTGCGAATCCAGATAATTTCAGGCATGGGATTTCCACTCGACTTGCATTCAATTTCGGCGCCTGTGGAGTTTGAGAAGTCAATGCGATTGGTGGGTTCCTTGAGGAAGACGGGTCCTTTCTGATCAGAATCTGCTGGGTTGGCTGCCAAAGTGGAGCTCACAGAGGCTGCAGTAGAAAGGGATAGAGAACGAAAGAGAAAGACAATTAGTACAAATAATTAAAAAAATACTCATAAAGCACTTAAAATATTCAGGGCAAGCATAACGGAAGTCGATATACATATAAGAGATACATATGCATAGACATGTAAGAGTAGATACATATGTATGTACATTGTACATATATTTGTCATCATATTTGTCAGTCAATTGTCAACAGTTCGGCTTTTGTTCTATAGTTTTAGTTGTTGTCGTTGTTGTTGCCGCTCGACAATTGAATGCCATGGATCAGTGACTCTCTGGGCTGTTTGATGCCCTGCAGTCAACTCGCATGTGCTCAAGTGTGTCGCTCTTGCTCCGCCAACAACAACATGAACTAAAACTGGTCGCTCTTTCATTTCCTCTGCACACACTAGCTCACACACACACACACCCACAAAAGCACAAACAAAAGGCAAACGGGCTAAAATCGTTCATTGACACTTTGGAGGCTGCTGCGGCACAACAAAAGCTACGAGCTGTGCCCATAGACACAGTAAAGCCTCCATCCGTCTGCCCACCATCCCGAATGTCACTTTGGCATTGTCAAGCAATTTCATATTGAATTTTATGCACAGGCATGCCACATTTGAAATGCACCTATGCGATTTGCACACCTTAATCCAGCGCTCAGGTGTATGTCATGTGAAGAGCACAAAGTTGGGAGTATGAATAAAAATATAAATGTTTGTCATGGATAGCTAAAGGAAATGTAAATTATCTATGTATTATTTTCTAAGTGCTCTTCACCAACTATTATTAAATTTATTGCCAATTTTGAATTATTATTTACTTTTCAATTTAAACCACAATTTCAAGTATGCATAAAAAATAAAAATTGCATTTATATTTTTATGCCAGACAGAACAATCTGTTTCATTGAATGTTATATTTTTGGAGAGGGAATTTGCTCTATACATTTCTGTATAGCTGTGCTTCACTGTAACGACTACTTTGCATGTCCTTCAAAACGCGCACAGTTGAATTTTTGGGTCATGTGGGCACTTGTCCAATTTATCATTTTCATTCTCGCAATTAATGCGCAGCTCTATTTACAAAACAAAAGCCACGAGGAGCAACAAATTAGCTTGAGTATAATTAAAAACTACGGGTTGAAGGGGAGTGGCCGTAGCACACACATGTGTGCAGAAAACATTTGAAAAACTCAATAAAATTTAACATCCAAAAAGAGTGTCGAAGATCTATGCGAATGCTAGGATATTTCGACTTAGGAGCTATAACATAACTTGCGGCATTAACTTACCACATGCGGCGTGCTTCTGTGGCAAATGTGAAATGAATACAAATTAATTAGACTGACACAACTACAAATTTAGATTGTGTGACACTTTGGGCATTGCGTGTCGCGCCCCTATTGAATACCAACTCATTAGTCCTAGTTTCGGGTCGTGGAGTTGGGCTTGCGGTCAACAAATTGATTTCTCAAATGTTTCTCAATGAATTCTCCTTAGCTGAGTAGGCGCAGGAAGTGCGCAGCAATGTGATAGGAATTTATAAAATAATTCCTTTCAAAATTATTAAAAATGCGCAACGCGAACATACGATGGCCATATGCGGGATTTTGAATATATATGTATATGTATACTCATACATATGCCAAAAGATGGAAGAGTTGAAAAAGACGCGCAAAAAGTTGGAAGAGCAAAAATAAGAATGAATGCGAAAAAGCAAACGGATACCGCGAATCAAATTATACTCGTATCTTGCAGCTGTTCTACATCTGCTTTTCAGTTTTCAAGTTGAGAAAACGATTAGAAACATTGATATTTTTAATTATTAAATATAAACTATAACAGAGAAGATTTAATTGCCTTGAGTCTTGTAATGAAACATGAAGAAATGGAAATAAACTGAGTTTTTAGAAATTGAAAATGAAAAAAGACATATTTATTTTATAGAATCGTAAATATTACGCTTAATGCGTTGCACATTTGGTGACAAAACTATGAATTTCTGAGAAAGGGTATAAAAGTTAAATTTATTCTCACTCAACATCCTTGAACTTTACTACAGACAATTCGCTGAGTGAGATCGAGAGAACAGGCTGAATTCTGATAAGCCCAGTACTTAAAGGGTACACAAGCTTATGGGTTTGTGAAAATGTCATTCTGTCCGTATGAAAATAAGATCTTGCGGACTAATAATAGTAACATTTTATTTTTCCTTTCACCTCTGATGATTGAATCGAACGGCTACAGAGATACGAGTACTGGGCATTTTTTAGTCGAGCAGCGCGACAGTCGTATTCCTATTTGTTAATATTTGTCCTTCTAGCTTCGAATTAACTGAACACCAGCTGCTTCTCTTGGTTTGCTTTGATTTGCTTTTCGATTTCTTCTTTTGGTCTTTTTACCTTTTCGCAGCTTCACATTTTCGCAAAGGTTTGCAGCAGGTGCTCTTTTTTCTTCAATGGCCCAGACACAAAGTGGCCTGGTCACTTTTTACCCTCACTTCAGTTTTTGGCAAAATCAAAAGCTGAATAAACAAACTAACGAAACCGGTTCCAAGTCGTCGCTGTCATTCAACAAGCCGGTGACGTTACCAGCTGCCCAGTAAAAACAACAACAGCAGCAACAAGGTGGAGAGCAACAACGACAATAACAACAACAATAACAACAACAAAGCGCAAGTTGTTCAATTGTTGCCGCTTCAGTTGTTGTTGTTGACGCGGAATTTTCCAATTACATATGTACATGCAACTAGATTAGACAAGAACATAAGTATTTATATACAAGTGAAAACACACACACACACTCGCAATAAATGTGCACTGAGTAAACGCAATTATGAGGCAAAATGATTAATAAGGGGATTGCAATTGGCGCTGATGGGAAGCTAAGGTCATCTATGTGGCATGCCACATGCGGCAAGCTATCAGATACGAACGTGGGAGCTTCCAGTCTTCAAGTTTTGAGTCCCAGCGTTAAACAAATGGCGCCACAGTAAACAAACATTAACACAAACCGCAGTCGCAAATGAATTGATTGTTAAATAAACAAATAAGCAAGCCAAGGCATGAGTATAATTGTAAGTACATATGTATATATATGTATGTACATGCGTACTTAATGTATGTGACAGCATGACTAATAGCAAATAAATTTCAAGTCTGAATAAAGGGCTGTCCGGCGGGTCTCAAAGGTGTAACGTTACGTAGATGTCAAAATATTGTATGGTATAACATTTGTACCTACTCCAAAATAAAGACACATGAACAATTTGCAGAATTGTAAAAACTTCACAGCTATCAGTTAATTACTTGTTGGTAAGTGTTAGCTACTGTTAGTGTACTGTGGAGGAATATTTCGTACCTCATTTTAATCTTAAATCAATATACTATACATGATATGATATAGTTGAGACTCTAAAAGCATTCTCAAAAAAAAATATTGAATTTTCTCAGTTGTTTTCTATTTGTGTTAATTTTTAAAGTAATTTCATAAAAAAATACAAAAGTGTCCAAGCAAATTAAATTAAGAAAATATAAACATATAAAATCGAGATCTAGACTAGAACCAAAGAAAGCTCTAACCATTTAGTTGAGACTGAATAAAGGACTGTCATAAAGCAGCTCATTTTCGTTTATTGAATGTTTTCTTTTACTCAGTGAGTCCTTTGATCTGTCAAATGGTTTACACAGTCGTTAGTATGTGTAACGCCCAATTGATATAAAATTCGGCTAATAAACTCATTCCCGGTCACACACAAAGACGTAATTACTCCCACCAATGATTCCTGAATGGGAAAGCGAAAGGAAATTGGAAATTAATAACTTCCTGTCAAAGAAAAACAAAGCGCAGAAGTTCAATAGGCACACGTATGAAAACAACAGTCCGCCCCAAAAATTCAACACGCACTTAGAGGTGAGAGGTCAATTTGGAGGTGTGTGTGTGTGTGTTGTTGCACAACAAATTCATTGACTGACACGCGATCTAGACTTCTATCAACAGTAGCTCTGGATTAGTTCTATTCAATGTGAGTTCAATCGAATCGGGAGCTTTTGGAGCTTTTAAAGAGTTGGCAAAACAAACATCTGCTATTGAGATGAAAAACCAGTTCGACAGCTGTTCGAGAATCGGCTAAAAAAACCAGCAAAAACAGAGTCAAAAGGTCTGGTATTTTCAGTTTTGCCCACTCGATTCGTGTGCTTCGCAGACCCACACAGAATCGCGTTTAGGCCATGGGCAACTGTTAATAAAGTGTTTGGCTAAAATGCAATTAACTAATGCGTAACTAAAAATGCCATTCAATGCCTACGCAATTCTAATAACAACAATTCTTGAATCCGTCCAATCCAGCATTCAATTACTGTCAGCGTCTAGTCGGGCGACAAGCGAAACCACAACCTGTCCACCTTGTGGTCGAAACGGCGACGCGCCGCTGATGGAAAGGTGACAAGATACAGATACAAAAGTATCTGGACCGACACACGTGAGACACCGTTAAACCCACAGGAGTAAATGTGGAGCAACGTTTAAGTGTGGGGTGTTACACAGACAGAGAGATAAAGACAGAAAGAGAGCGAGAGAGAGAAAGACAGAGAGAGAAAACACAAACACTAGATATGAACTTGCTGAGAGTCTGAGTGCGGTTGATGATGATGCTGCAGTTGATGTGTCTCGACAGCTGTCACAGTGTCCACAACCTTATGAAATTGTTGTTGATATTATTAATAAATAATTCTAATAAATCGTGTGTCTGGAGAAAGCTTGTACTAGTATATGTATTTATATTACAAAGAATATATTTAATTTTAAGCTGATGAAATTATTAAATAAATATCATCTACGACCATTAAATTGATCCCCTATTGCACGATGAATTTCAGCTATGTTGTGCAACATTTTCAGTCTCATATGTCTTACCATTTTGGCTGTACAATGATCAGTCAGTTAGTCAGGATAAATATATTTATATATGTAGATTATATACACATTTTCAATGCACATTGTGCCACTGTGCAGAGATGACGACAACGACTACAAATGTTTATGAGCGAAGCGAGGAATGAAGTAGAAGTTGGAGATACTTTTGGGCAGGAGTCCATATAAAGAGAGGGTGGTTTGTTTTCAGCTGAAAGCGTTGCACAACATTCACGTGCGAGTGTGTATATGTGTCTGTGTGTATGTGTGTGTGTGTGTGTCGTGTGTGTCTGGGTGGTTGTGCATGGGAATGTGTCAAGAGCTTGAGGGAAGCGCTATCCAAGTGGGCTGCCAACTTGCTACGAAACTGTTATGCCAGACATGCAGGGAAACGCTTAAAAAGTAAAACTCGACGCGATTTGCATATTAAAAGCGAACCATCGCTGTCGACGCATTAATTAAGGCCCCTGACAAGACGCAAAAAGACATTTGGAGATATGTATTGTACATTGAAATGAAGAATACTCATAAACACGCGAGCAATGGAACTTTAAAGAACTTTAAATTTGAAAGAATTGTTTTCATTGTTGTCTGTCTGTCCGCCCGATTACAGAACCGAGATAAGCAAAAAATGCGACGAGTTGGCAGCTACCAAAAAACGTGACTCAGTTTACATATAAAAAAGTTTACAATTATTTAAACACATTTATACGTCCAAAGGGGGAAGGCAAAAGGAAGAAGAGAGAATCGGGGCTCTTGTCATGCCTCGTCGTACGCGCCGTAGATGATGTCTGTCTGATAAATGTCACCTCGTTGCGTCTCTGGGCGAGGCAATCAAATATCTTACAAATTATGGCTTTCTCACTCTCTCACTGTTTCTGTTTCTCTTTTGTTGTTAATAAAGATGACAAAGTCCGATTTTCTTAGTCTCGTTTTGTAGATAAACCTTTTTAATTTAACGCCACATAATTCAGTTTGAAACTCACATGAATTCATTGAGCTGTTTATAATTTTGAATTTAGTGAGTGTTGCAACCAAGCGTTGATTCCTATCACATTTCTCAACTAATTGTTATTTACGTTATTTTATTTAAAAATCTTTTGTTTCTCAGAAGAAAAAAGAATATTCATAGAGCTTTAATAAAAAGTGTATCTACTTAATATCCACTTTACTTACGAATACATAACTCAAAAGGAAGCACAACAATACACCCACATACACACACACACACCCTCTCACACACCCAACAGGGACAGAAAAAGGAGCGGAAGCCCAGTTCTCAGCTCTCAGTTCTCAATTCCCCATCCCCAGCCTCGTCCAGGGGCTCGCTGAGTGAAATGTGGCAACAGCGCATGGCTCTAAATGATTTTGAAGGCACCGACAAGCAGAGACATTAAATAAGTATAATAATATGTTGGCAAGTTGGTTTTTCTCTTTCGTTTTCTAGTAAGTGTTGATGATGATGCGTAAGGTAGGGGGAAATAATTATTATAGAGCAGAAGTGGAGACGGTGGTGGGTAGAGAATGCCGACAGAAGCCCAACCAGCACTTAGTTATTGCCACTATGGGATTGTTTTTTCTTTTTTTGGGCAACATGGGAAAATAAATTAAATCTCTAGATATATGAACTCGAGTTCGATCCACTTTGGCTGTCATGTAAATCACATGTGCATCATCGCAACTACAAATCAAAGAAGAAAATAAAGTAATACATTAGAAGTATGTTGGAGATTGTAAGTAGTCGAAGTTGTTGGGAGAGGAATTCAAAAATTGCAGTAATACACTAATATTTAAAAATATATAACTGAATTTTGAGTTTTATTTTAATTTTACTAAGTAAAATAATAAATAATAAAATAAGCTCATAAGTATGCTTTCCAATTCCAAATCAATTAATCTATGAACTCAATTACCCTGTTGCCATAACCAAAAGTATGAACCAATTTTTGTATGCTCTTTTGTCTTTTTTTTATGTGTTTTGAGCATTAAAAGTTATGCACCTCTTAACACGCCTTTAATATTGGATCTCTGAAATATTTCTAGAACTGCAGACGCATAAATTACCAGCGATGCGTTTTCAGCAGCAGCTCGTAAAATACTTTAGGTTTATATACTTATCTGTATATATAGAATTGTTAGACATATCTGGGTTGTCTATAGAAATGCTTAAAAGTCTTTTCGACTTTGTTAATGAGCTCAAAATATATGACAAATGTTCTTAATGGCCCAAAGAATGCGAGGCTTTGACTCTTTTGATGCTCAAGCTGTCTGCTGTCGAGGGGATTTGTAGGGAATTTATGACGAGCAAATAAATAGACTTTACAAAAGTTCCAAATGCATTCATAAACTATTTGCTTTATATATTATTGGAGTTTGGGTGTCTGAAATTGCCTTGCGATTCGACAAATAACTTTGAGATAATGACGCAAAATTGCTGCAACAATGAAATGCACAAAACTTGGTCCATAGAACTGCAACTGGATGATGATCCTCAGTGCCATAAAGACGCTGGTAAACAAAAAGACCGCATTCCTGCGGCTGTGTCGACAATTCCTCGGTACTTGGCACAAGCATAATAACTAATAATAAACCGAATCGAACATGCAGACATCGAGACACGTTTTCGGAAAAAAGCCATTAAAAATAAATCATGTAAAGGAAAAATCTATAGAATCTAAAGTTGCAGCAGCTGCTCCTTCTCCATGCCGGAGTGGTTTCCGATCCCGTTGCCTGACAGCCGGCCTTTTGTTGTTTAGACAAGCGCCGCGTGTGATATGACTCCATCGTCGGGGCCTCATAAGTGGGGGCACACTGTGGAGACTCCATTGGCATCTCCTCATCTCCCCATCTTCGACTTCGACTTCGACTCTCGAGTCTCGGTACCTCGGCTAGTGTACATCAATCATTTGTAATTATACGCTTTTCTCTCTCTGCCATTCTCCCCAGAATTTCTTTTGGTCGTCTCATCTCTGTGTTTCTATAACGGAAATGGCTTTTATTTTGGCAGCCCCGGTTCAGTGATCTGATCTGGTTGCGTGTGGAGCAAACATTACACTCTCAATTCTCTTTTGAGGTATGTCATTCCATTCCATTCAATACAATTTATGAGTGCTCTCAGTTACGAAATAGAAGACACAGAAACTTACTATTAATTCAATTGAAATACCCAAACTAATCTGAGTCTCGTAAAACTCATATTTTAATAAAAATAATTCCTTTATCTTGCCCCCCGTTTTTGGGTCAGATCTTTTTTAAGAATCTTTTATTGTCATCAAGTTTAGATCTTAAACGACAAATAAGCTAAGTACATTCTCATTACGAACAGTTAACGAGCTTATAACTGCTTTTTAAAGTCTCCTCTTAAATTAAGTAATATAAATTGAAAACAAAAGAAGTTGTTAACATTTTTTCTTGTTGAAGTTATTTTTCGCTTGATTTTTAAGCCGGCTACAGATCTTAAGTACTCAGGAAAGAACCATCTAAATAAAACTCACAAGCTATGTAAATAAAACCAACAAATTGATATCAACAAGTTTAATTTCAGCATCAACAAAAAACCGATTCATAAGATTGGATTCTTTTTAAAATTATTCAACATAACTAAAGCAAAAAATTAACGATCATTATGTTTGTTCTATTTATTTAATTGTTATATTACTCACTTCCTGTAAATATCACGATTAGCAGTGAGTGAGTCTGTGAGTTGAATTTCAATCCAATTGAATGAAATGCGAATTAAATGCGTTGTTGCAGCGCAACGAAAACAAAAGATGCATTTAAGCTTACAACACCACATTCATAAATACATACAATGTAGCATAAATATACATAAATTTATATATTCACATATGTTCGTGAATCGAATGATACGTGTTTTCATTTAAATACTCTGTATCCAAAATGTACGCAGTCAGAGGGATATAAATTCAGCAAAATGTAAAATATATATTAAATATATTTTGACAGATGATTGAGATGATTTTAGAGAATATAATTAATAGAAATACACCATATTTAGAAATGAATCTGAAAAAGTGTAGCAAAATTTGATAAATTATACAACACATTACAGGGTATCTACTAGGTCAGGTATCGCTACTAACGCATCTTTACTTGATTTTGTACACAGATGTAAAGGAAAATTGGCGCAAAATGTTTTTAATCAATTTAAATTGAATGATGGCCCGCACAGACAGCGAAAGAAGCGCGGGAGCAGCTCGAGAGAATTAATTTTAGCATTGTATCTTTTAGTTTGTACTGATATCTTTTCATCTTATTTCTTGCGGCTGTCAGTGAATCAAACTTGAATAGAGATTGTAATAATTTATGGTATTTTATGTGCTATTTGTAAATTGTTTTGTTATTTTTTCCATTGTTATTACGCTTTTACGATTATGGTGTCTTTACTTTCTTCACGTTCTTTGACTGTCGAATTTAATTTGATTTTATGTATTCAAAGTTCTTTTTCCTGTTTTGGCTTCGTTCAATTTCAACAGAATTTTGTTACGACTTGTAGATAGTTTTCAGTTTCATTTAACTATTTAAAATTCTACACATATCAAGTCACATAACTATTATTTATAATGTTTCAACTCTAAAGAAATTTCAATAAAAGCACGCGACGCATATTTATTTTTATTTTCTGCATATTTTGTGGATTATTTTTTGTGCAATTTCCTCGGCTCATTTTTTGTGTCAATTTATTTATAGCTTGCCCGCAATTTGTACGACTATGTCTTCACAATATCGTTTTACTCTTTCTTTCATACTGAGCGTCGAGCGAATTTAATTGGTAATGGTAATTACGCATACGCCACGTGGGTCGCAGTCAAATGGGGTTTTTGCCTTCGAATTTATGCATATCAAGTAAGGCAATCCCATAACATGGGATATATTATGATATATGTATTTCTCCGAATTCGGAGCAGACATTTCCAAAACTACATAAATTTATTAGAGCTCAGACTCGTCGATACAATCAAAGCCTTTGTATTCTCTCGTCTCATATGAAACGGGTCAAGTGATTGCCCAACCCAATTACTACCCATAAAGGTGATGGCAAAAAAAAAACGATTTTTAAATTATTCACAATTATTATGAATAATAATATTCTTATTCTTATGCATACGAATAGGAATTCAATTGAGTTCAATGAATAACATTAGCCATTTATGTACATTATACTTAATTATAATATATTATTGTTTAGTTAGATATTTATTTAAATTATTTTACTCATTTTTAATTTCTAGAATAATAGTTTTGAGCATATAAAAAGTCAAAATATAAAAGAGATTCAAATATGGAACTCAGATCTCGTTAGCAACAGACGCAGCAAAGGGTGACCCACTAAAATATTTCTTAGTACGAGAGCTAAGTAGATTTGTTTGCTATGGAGCAATATGAGGCATTAATCACAAAGCGAACGCTTTGAACTTCCAACACTCGTATCGTTCATTCAGCAGAATCCAAGGCAATGAACCGCAGTTTATCTGCTGCTTGAACACATATACAAGTACAGTACAAACTCACACACAGTATGTATCTAGATACTTTTCAAATTTGTAGACAACCGTCGAGTAAATATGAAAAAGCAAACAGTCGGAAAACCTACAGTGAAACAAAAGTAATCTAAATGAAAAGTCAACGCAATTACAAATGCATAGAAATTGTTAATGTCGAACAGACTTCTACGTTGTAGTATGATATGGAATGTGTCAACAAATAAAAAGAAAAAAAAACCGGAGCAGAAATCGAGAAAAGTAAAAGTGTAAAAGTGGCCATAGAGAGGCAAGAAAACATTGCACAATGTGAGCTAACAAAATGTGTCTGTTCAACCATTTGTTATTGCAACATTCTATTTTTATAGCCTACACTTGGCATAAAGAGATCTGAAAGTTGGCTTAATTGATAATGAATCATATTTAATACTATTAATTATCTTTGATTTAATATATTGCTTTTTGTCTTCATCCGTGGCAACTCAAGTGCTGCTTCAATTAAACAAACGTTAAATCTATTCCATGGAAAAATAATAATAGTTTTAGGAAATACAAATTACTCACCAAGCACAACAACAGCTGCGCACAGTGTTAGCCATTTTATGCCTTCGTTTGGCATCATATAGGCCATTTTACACTCCGCTCGAGGGTGGCCGCTGACTGTATCGATTTTATGCAAAATGGGCTCAAAGACACCCTTTACAGTTGGCTCACGACGTACGCGACGAGTAGGACCGGTGACTCAGCTACTGCAATGAGAAACAAAACATTGTGAGGGTTCGGATTAGCATCAAAAGATAAAATATTGTTTCAAATGAGCAAGTTTAAAGTTATTGTAGCATGTTTAAGTAGACATTTAGATAAATATTAACAAGACTTTTGGGGTAGAACTCCCTTATTTGTAACTCTCTCATATCTGAACTCGTTCATGTCGAAATTGTCGGAAAAGAAACTTTGAAAGGTATCCAAAATTTTATGTACAGTTAACTCGACACGTTCAGTCCCGTCTTTAAAATTACCGCAAAAATAAAAGTAATCGACATTTAATGAATCTTTTGCTATTTTCTAGAACATTTCCCATGTTTAGTTGTATACAAATGAGTTCCTTCCGACCCTATTTCATCCAACCTATGCAACTTTCCCGATTCTAAATACCACAAACTGCTGCAACTAACCATCGATTTTAAGCCACAGCAATGATTACCTTGCCCCACCTTATCTGGTTAACGAAATGCGAGTAATTTGATTAAACAACAGCAACCCTTCAAGTAGAACGAAATTCAGCAATAAATAAACCTTGGGCGTGCAAATTTGTTTTGCAGAATGCTTTACAGTGTAAATGGATAGTTGAATGTGGGCGAATGGGCGTGGCATGCAATAAATGTGTGTGACAGGCAACTGAATAGCAAAGTTTCCACTTAAAGTTTGCTGATTAAACTTAAGTAACAACAATGACAATTATCTTATGAATCTGTTAAGCCACAAAATCTGATGATGACCTCTCACTTTAACTTTGTAGACTTGCCCCCCTCTCTAAAACATTTATGTAAATCCATCAAAACAAGAATTTGTCCACAGCTGCCACATATGGCAGTCGTATTAGACCCGCAGACAACGTCAACTATTTATAAAGTCAAGCAAACGATTAGCGAAATAAGCAAAAGAGAATGAAATAGAAAACGAGAGGAAAAGCGGGGAAAAGCGGTGGAAAGCGGAAAGACTGCGCCGCTGTGGATGTCATTAATTAAACCTCAAATGGGCAAATGGTCGGCAATGGGGCGATAGAACGGGCACTTCGATATCGTCTTGTGCCTTTTGTCATCCATAAAATATCAACTGTCTGCCCCCCCCCCCTCCCTCAACTCATCAACTCCCCCACTCAATCTCCTGCCCAGACATTCGCGTGCTTTTAAAACTTTATGACGGGCAGGAAGTCACGATTCCACACACATGTCTGTTTCCATATCTATCAATTGCTATGCCCCCTCTTTCTCTCCCTCCTGCCACTTCGCGCTGTGACACGACTCCATGAACTTGTCATGGATGCCAACATGGAACGATAGAGCTCCGAACTGTCTGCCCATCTTAGCATATGTCTAATCCGTCTGTGTATGAACTTCAGTAGCAATTTGTTTACTATTTAACGCTTCATTAAAATTTAAGTGAATTTTATCAAAGCAACAAATGTTTAAGTCTCCTACAGCCATAAAATGTATTACAAAATGGCATCATTAAACTGTGCTAATTTATTTTCTATCCTATAAATACAACTACTAAAAAATATAACGATAAAAACATAGATAAATTGGAAAGTAAAACAACTTTACGAGAAAAATAAAAATATACATTTACAATAAAGATGAGCTCTCTACTTTTAATGACATAATAGATACAAAGAATGTCTATCTATGACTTTCGTAAAGTTTATAGAAGGAGGATCGTTTATTTATCTAGCAGGGTATCTGCTAGTTGAGCACTGGCGACTTCTAAGCATCTTCCTCTTCATTTTTACATTGTGTTAAATGCGAACTTATTTATGGGCAGCTAATGAATTTTATTCTATCCGACTGCCATTGACTATTTCATTCCCTTTCAGTATCTGCAAGTTGGAGTTATGGATTAAGTCTATGGAGGGTTGCTCGGCGCAAGCGCGGCAGTTGAAACTGGCACGTGGCCGTCAAATAAAGGGAGGATTGAACAATTGTTAGCTTTCAAATTGGTTTAATGAACTTTGCCAGGGTGTAAATAACGCAACTAACAAATTTTTCAACTACAACGCAGTTGCACAGCTGCGCAATGAACTTTAGGGTGGAAAAGTTAAAAGAGAATTTTCATATGCCAGTTTTAAGATCCAGTTAAGTTAGGGTATCTTGTTTATCTGATCACTTCAACAAGAAACAAAGCGATATTTAATACAAATATACTATAAACAATTCCTCACTTCGTACTTCGCATATGTCATTTGTTATGATGCCTCATGTGCTGCCTCTGACATGATTCAGCCGGCGGATCAGAGACGCGCCCATTCATACAATTCAATATACGATTCCATAAACTCATACATAAGCCAAAAAACTGCGTATTTCAATTTGAAAAACATCTGGTAATCAGTCAACAGCAGGAAAGTTTCATTTGCGATTCTATTCAGCACAATAGGCATCATCTCTAACTTTAAAGCTTTTGTTGGATATAAATCAAAAAACCCTTAAGATGTTAGATATATATTAAAGTCTTATGGTTACTTAACTTCAATTTAATATATAATTTTGAAGGTAATTTTGTATTGTTATTATTTTTGAAAACGAACAACTTTTGAGAAAAAACAAAACTGTTAAAAAAAATAATAGAAAAGGTCTTTTGAATTTACATAACAGCGGATGCTGCTTACTTTTATTTTAGAACATAATTGTTATTTAACTTGTAAAAATAAATTTACTGTCAATAGAAAAAACATGTAACCTTTTTTAACATACAATTAAATCTGGAAATATCCGGCAGGGACTCAATCGCGTGGTAACATCAAGCAAATACAAATTTTATTGCTCATTCTATTTTTTAGTTCCTTTTCGTCGGATGGCAACTAAAATGCTAAAATGTCTGTACATTAGGGTGCCGAGCCAATAAATTTTGCAATTTACTGCAGTGAAATGTATTTAAGGGAAGCGTAGAAGCGGGACAAGGAGAAGGCGCGGAGGGTGTCTGCTCCACAAAGTGCAGTGGCCCAATACAGGGTCAATTCACAAATGCAGCCGTCGTTCGTCATCAACAGTGATCAACAAAAAAAAATAAAAGGAAATAAAGGAAAAACTGTCCATTGTCCATTGCCCGGTTTGGTGCAGTCACTCTGCTTCCATGTTCGCTGTTCAGTGACCCATTGGACTCTGCGCCTAATTGAGATTCAAGTGCACTTTGTGGTACCAGAAACAAAAACAATGAAAAGTTGTATTTGCTTGGTTTTTATTATTTTGTATTTGCCTGTTTGTTCCCGTTGCTCAGTTTACCCTTTGTGCAGAAGTTGAAATCAATATTTGCCATATACTTGGGCTATGAGTAACACTGAGACTGAGATTGGAGATGCACAAGGATGCCAAAAGAGAATCTTGCATGGTCTGACCTTCGTTTGAACTGTTGCCAGCTGAAAACATGCGAGTATCCTTAAGGCAAATCAATAGGTACAGACCAGATACAAATACAAATTCAAGCAGATTAAAAAGTTGGTAGCCAAAAACTGCGCCTAGCAACAGGAAAAATGCGAGTCCGGATGCTGATGCTGCTGACAACGTCGGGACGTGAATCAAAAAGGGCGAAAGACCTGCCGAAGAAGGAGGGAGGAACGGAAAGAAGAAGCGCAACACTTGCGAAATCAAATAAAGAAAACTGAAGGCAAAAACAACGTTAAACGACAGCTGCACGGGATTTCGTTGAAGCGTTGACTGAATCGGGATGAGTTCCTAGCTTGGCAGGGGTTGTTCACACACACACACACAGCCATACACACTCATACACATGTGCACGTGAGCACAATGAGGTCTGCGTATGTGTGCCACATGGAAACTGCAAAGGATTTTAAAAGATGCTTCAAAATGAAGTGCCTTGAGTAGGGAAAACTACCTGACAGAGACAAAGGCACAGGCACAGGCAGGTTGCCTGCATACACACTCGCACACAAACACTAATACAAAAGGGACAACGCAGAGTTGCTTTGATTGTCGCGAGGGAGACAAAGCGCATGCGCAAAAAAAATTCACTAAACAAATGCACGCAGAACGTTGTGGAAAAACGCAAATTTCTAAATGAAAAATGGAAAAATTAATGCAAACGCTTAGCAAATATATTACAGCATTCAGCAAGGTTGCTATGTCATGTAATTTTCATTGGATTTAGGTATTTTAAACGCATTTTTTAGCTGTTTAAAAATTCCCTTTGCGAATTGAGTTGAATTCGCCAGCCTCTATTCAGCACACACCCTTTTCCACGGGTGTGTGTGTGTCCGTGTGCTTGTGTGTGTGTGCGGAAAGTAACAAAGTGGATTCGCCAAAGGGAAAACTTTAGTTTTTGGCGAAAAATCAATAGGAAGCTGTGCTAAAGTTAATAAATTTCCTTGGCAAAACTAAATGCGAATGCTTAAAATGTTGCACAAATGAAAATACCGCTAATTAAGGGAGAAGGTGGTGTCGTGGGCGTGAATAACTGTAACACCAACAACAGCAGTCACATACACACACGCACGCACAAAGAAGTTGCCAGACAGCGACAAATATATGTACATTTTATGCTGTTTCTTACCGTTTTGGTTTTCTATTTGAATTTGTAGATCTTAATCAGTTGATTTAATTAATGTTAATGCACAAACACACACACTAGCACTTTGAGTGTGAGCAAATTGTAACAGGGTGCCACTAATCCACAGGGGTGGCGACTCTGCACAAAAAAATGCTACACTTTCCACACAACAAACAACAGCCGACAGCAGATGCTGCTGCTTTTGCCTCTGCTCTGCTCTGCTTTTAACAATTTACTTGTATTATTTATTGCATTTGCATTTTATTCAACTTTATTTAGCGTACACAAAGCGCGCAAACGATCGAACCACCACCAGCGAACCGGTTTGTGGGGGTGTAAGTTACTGGCTTACCGTAACCGTAGCCAAAACAATTCACACATACAAGCACACACACAGGCAATCTATATTAACGCTGACGTACACTCCGACTTCCCTACGTTTGATAATCACCGCTCGACGGTCCAAACAAGACTGAATTGTCTCTCTGTCTAGCAGTTGCTCAGCAGCGGCCGGCCATTTTGCTGTCTGCTCTCTTGCGTCATGGTTTGAGTGTGTGCGTGGAGGGGCAATTGTTTGGGAAATTACTTGGGATATTTTGAGGGAACACCTGTTGATGGCAGTCTCTGTAAGCGTGCGAGTGAGAGAGAGAGCAAGTGCTATAGAAATGCATATCAAAAATAGAAACCACAATAAAATGTTACTGTTAAAATACTTTTATTCGGAATATGAATTCTACTCGAAGATATCAATACTACACATATCAATTATATATATATATTGTATATTCATTCGACATTGAGCAAGTTTGTTATAAATCATACATATGCATTGTATAATTCTCGAAACGGGAAACATTTAAACAAAAGTCAACACAACCTTCAAGTTTGTCATGTATAATCATAATTATAAGATTTAATGGATTATTTGCTAAATACATTGACAATAATTTAAAATTAAGATATTTGAGTCAGTTGCATGTAAAATCAGTTTGTCAGGTTTAGGGAAGACATAATAATATATAGGATCTTAAAAACATATATAAAATTTGTAAACAAACATTAAAATAAATAGCACAAGCTGAGACTTATAACTAAAATTAATATACATATTTATATATATTTATTATGAATGTACATATACATAAAACAAGAGTATCTCAATTATTTAACTCATCTAACGTAACGATTTGAGCGTGAACGATATATAATATTTGGATTTATGAGTTGCGAGTATTTTAAGTAACAATTGTCAAGTCTTTACAGTTGCCAGTCGAGGGATTTAAATGCTCCAGTTGAGGGTCTGAAATTGTTGGTTATATGAAAACCTTGGTAAGTCTATTGAAACGCGACTATGGACGAGTTTGTTACGAGTATTAATGGTGAATAGAATAGTGACAGCGGGAACACATTTTGAGAAGAATCCCATTAATCTGGACTCTTTATCGTACTGTGACAGTATAATTCGACTTTAAATTCGTGCTTTTAGTTTTTGCGCGTGGCATCTTGTATGATAATTTTGTTCTTTTGTCGCGTGACTTTTGTGGATGTCGGTGCGGGCATTAGACGCTTCAGTTGATCCTGATTGAAGCTAACAAGCTGGCCAGCTTTATCTTTTCCTTTGCCAAGAACAGCTGCTGATTGACTTGTTGTTGCCGTAGTTGTTGTTGTTGTTGCCGCCGTTGTTGTCGTCTCAATCAGCGCCGTTGACTCCTCGGCTGTGGAGGATGAGCCGGCAGCAGCAGCTGCTGCGGATGCATAGCGTGTGAGCACATGGAACTTGGCAAAGATGTTGCGACCTCCGCTGCGCTCCTTATCCTTGTACTTATCTAGGACGGCGGGCGTGGACGTGGGCTTGGTCTGTGGTGCCTTGAGCATTACTTTGTTGCCGGCCGTTTTGTAAAAGTCCAACTCATAGTCAAAGTCGCTGCTGGCCTGGACTTGCGACTGAGTCGGAGCTGGGGCCAATGCACGCTCGCCATAACTGGCCGAGCTGGTCGAGGTTTCTTCGCCCAAGTGGCGCAGCATTAGTGTTAGCTTCGTCTCATGCTGACGCTGTAATAGCACCGCATTCCTTTCGCCTTCCAGACGAGCCTGACGCACTGCGTTCGAGAGGACGCGCTCCTTCCATTCCCAGGCATCGCGTTCCCGCTCCAATTGCACCAGCTGTTGTTCCAGTTTGCGCGAGGAGTCTCTCAGGTCTATGACCTTGACAAAGTATTTGTAGAGCAACGTTCGCATCTCCTCAGATGACAGCTTGTTTAGACGCGCCATCAGCATTTGCTCGCCCTTCTCCCGCTGCAGTCGCTCGCTGGACAAATCGATGGACTTGTGGCCGCAAATGAGCTCGTTCTTGAACTCGATGGCCTCGTCAATGGCCATGATGGCCTCATCGCACTCCAGCAGCTTTCGCTCCTCGCGCTGCGTCAGCATCTTGTCCCGCTTCAGCTTGCGATCCAGCGTGCAGCGCTGCTCCAGCAGATGGTCACGTGTGCGTCGCAGATTGCGAATCTCGTGGCGCAGTCCCTCCTGCTGAGCCGGAGCCTGTTCGCCGCCGCCGCTGCCTTCGAACTGTTCAAGATTTTCCGACTTCTCGCGCAGTATGTGATCCAAATGGGTGATGCGCGCCTGCACCGCCTTTAGCTGCTCCGGATGAGGTTCTAGTTTGACTAATGATGCCTCCTTCAGTGTCTTAAGTTCGGCTTCCAGCTGATCGCGCAGTTTGCACTCCTTTTTGAGCTTCTTCTGCGCCTCCTCGATTTGTTTTCGTGACTCGGCTACGGATTGCTGCAGTTTCTTGAGCTTCTGCCCGCTTTCGCCGGCAATGTGCTTCATGGAGCTGAGATCTTCGAGTCGGTGCTCAATGTGCGCTACTATGGCACTCCAGCGTTCGATCTCCGCCTTCTCTTTGCCCTGCACCAACGCCTTGGCCAGATGCTTCTTGGCCTTGTCGCACTCCGCATCCAGCTTGGCCTTCTTTTTGTGGAAACGCTGCTTGGCATGACTGCGTGTCTCTCGATTCTTAACCAGCTCACTGATAATATTCTGCTTCAGCTGCATGGTCTGCTCTATTTCCTTCAGCTGTCGCTGGCGTGCCTCAATCTCGGTGTGCAACTTTCGCATCTTCTTCTGCACCTGCTCAATTGGTGCACTGCCTCCGGCGGCAGCTGACGCCTGACGCAGCCCATCGCCCACTGCCGATGTGCCTTCCAGCGGATCGATTTCGGGTACCAGTTCAGTTCCCGTTGTTTGCTGTGAGGCAACACGATTGAGCATTGCCAGCTCAGCGGTACTCAAGCTGGCACCCGGCTGTATGCTTCGACGACGACCTGGTGAAGATTCCACATTAATTAAACAAGTCTGCAGGCAACTTTTAATACTTACCACCAACGCTAGCCTTGCGTTCGTCTCCTTTTTCACCCTGTGGCGGAGTTTCCAACGTTTCCTGTTCCCGTTCTTTGTCCTGACTTTGCATGACAGCTCTGGGATGCTTTAGCATAAACTCCTCGTGCTTAGCTTTGATTAACGCATCTGTTTTGGCACGAAACTCATCCATGAGACTTTCAAGTTTTTCTTCTAGATCCGGTCGCTGCGATTCATTGTCGGTATCATTGTCGGAATTCTGCTGGCAGGATGTTTCTGGTTCGCTAATAGACTCCTCTGGCTCCTCCGCCTCCTGGATGGGCACCAGCGGCTTCTGGTTGCGTAACGCTTCGCTGGAACTCAGACATTCCTCGCACTCCTGCTTCAAAAACAGCCACTCTTCGATTTGCTCCTTCTCCATCTCCGTAATGGCCGTCGATCCCATTAATCTAGTAATTGTAGCTAAGATTAGAGAAATGTTTTCAATGGATTCGTGACCAACTCACCTGCCAAAGAGCCCCTCCGCATTGGACACCAGCTTAAACCATTGACTAGCCGCAAACTGCAATCCGAAGTTGTCCGCGTTGGGGGAACTCACAGCTGCCATCAATGCCGCTGTGCCAACCACGGACGGATCAGGGGGCAGTGTCTCCGGGGATATCGGAGTGTTGTCATCGGAGAACGTGTTCATGATGACATAATTGCGCACGCACTGCACTTTAAAGCCAAACTGCAGGTTGCCCAGAGTCTCTGTCAGATGCTTCTCCAGCGGCGACACACACAGAATCACCAAAGTCTGAGCACGTCCTCCAAAGGAGTCTTTTAGCAAGGTTGTCAGCGTTGTCTGACCGTAGGGAATGTTGCCATTGACGCCGTACATTATGCTGGGATCTGTCAGTGTGTTCACCACCTGCTCCAGCATATGGAGTCCCGCGTCACGTGGATGTCCCGGTGGCGGTTCACCCCAACGATCGCTGGAACTCAGATCCGAGAAACTGGCCGTGGACAGACGATGCTGGATGAGACCTTCTTTCGAAATCCATTGCTGCTCCAGAGTCATGGTGAAAAGCGTGTGGGCCGGTGACTTGTGTTTGTTGCTCAATCCCAATTGCAGCCAATGGAAAACTTCCTCCACCGTGGTGCAGTGCACATTGCCCATGCCCAGCAGATCACGGATTTCGCCATTGCAGATCTCTACAAAGCCAACATTGACTGCATACGTGCGTTCTGTCGAAGATGAATAAGTTTAGAATGGCACTGAACAACTGGTGGCTAATCTAATCACTCACCTGCATGTGCTGCAATGTGCGTAAAGATTTCACGCACACATCGCTGCACCACACCCTGATCCGCCTCTCCGTAGACGCACTCAAAGCCATGTCCATACAGAGTGTAGCTTTTGCCCGTATTCCGCTGTCCATACGTAACCACGGATGCATCGAAGCCTTCGAGGAACAGGCTGATCAATGGAAAGACTGTCTGATGGTAAACCTGACTCTGTGTGCTGCTGCTGGGCAACGCATGTGTCACGGGCACAGTGTGAGCGCCCACCTGTATGAGACCTGCTGCAATGCTATCCAATGGCGCACCGCCAGGCAGAGCACTGGGCAGCCCAAGGGCCGATGCTGCGATTGGTATGGCCTGCACGCAGTATCCATTGCCTGGGGTGTCATTTGTATGCAGTTCAGCCGCGTCTTTATCTGTATTGCCATTTGCATCTAATGCGGCCGTTTGTTGTGGTTGAGGAGGGGGCGACGACGATGGCTGTGGTTTGTCTGCTTCTGCGTCGCCATCGTCGGTCGCTTTGGGCTCCGGCTTTGTTTGTAATTCAGCGTGGGGATAAATGCGCACAGCCACTTGTATTGGTATCTCCATTGTTTGTTGTCGCTTTAGCAACACTTTTTCACTTTGATTTCTGCATTTTTGTGTACATTTTGCTAAGCTCAAAAATTTATTGCAAAAGCCTGCAGAATCGATAATGATGCGCAAGGGCAATCAGTCGAAACATCGATATATATGGCGATATTTAACTTCAACTTGCATATCGATAGCTTATATTTAACTATTTGGCTTGCCTATCGATATTTTGTATATTCAGTCAGCCCTGTTCATTGACATTGCATTTCACGTTGCTTTTCAGCGCGTGTTTTTTATTTGTGCAAAAATCTATTTGCTATAATTTGTGCATTTTCAAATACAATCAAGAGATGTCGAAACGCCGCATTGAAGTAGGAGAGACATACTCCAGCAAGTCAAAGAAGTAACTACATGTCCACATGTTAAATGCCATTTTGATTTAACTTGTGTCTTGTGTCTTTCGCAGAGAATCAGAAGCCTCAACATCGGCGGCGGCTGCTTCGGCTGCCGGCACCGTTGCCCAAATTTTGGGCGGCTTTGTGCCGAGCAAACTGGTAAGTACTTCTTGAGTCTAACTGATTAGTTGAAAAAAACATTAAATACTCATATTTATTTTTTTAATTTGTTAGCCGCCAACCATGAATCCCTTCACAAATAAGCCTTACTCAACACGCTACCAAAACTTGTATAAAAAGCGCATTTCATTGCCGGTATTTGAATACCAAGCGGACTTTATGCGTCTGCTTAGCCAGCATCAGTGTATTGTGCTTGTGGGCGAAACGGGCTCGGGCAAAACGACACAGATACCGCAATGGTGCGTGGACTTTGCGGTTTCCAAGGGCCGCAAAGGAGTGTCCTGCACACAGCCACGTCGTGTGGCCGCCATGTCTGTGGCACAGCGTGTTTCCGAAGAAATGGATGTCAATCTGGGCGAAGAAGTGGGTTACTCTATACGTTTTGAGGATTGTTCGTCTCCCAAGACTCTGCTCAAGTACATGACCGACGGTATGCTGTTGCGCGAAGCCATGTCAGATCCTATGCTGGAACAGTATCAGGTGATATTGCTCGATGAGGCTCACGAACGTACGCTGGCCACGGACATACTGATGGGCGTGCTAAAGGAGGTTATTCGTCAACGCAACGATCTGAAATTGGTTGTCATGTCGGCTACTCTCGATGCTGGCAAGTTCCAGCAATACTTTGATAATGCGCCGCTTATGAACGTTCCTGGACGAACACATCCCGTCGAAATATTCTACACACCAGAACCAGAGCGGGACTACTTGGAGGCAGCCATACGCACTGTCATTCAAATTCACATGTGCGAGGAAATTGAAGGTGAGTATTTGTGGAAAGTTATTTAGTTCTTTTATTGATAATAAACGTTTTATTTTCAGGTGACATTCTCATGTTCCTCACGGGTCAGGAGGAAATCGAGGAGGCATGCAAGCGCATCAAGCGAGAAATTGATAATCTAGGCTCTGAGATTGGCGAGCTCAAGTGTATACCTTTGTACTCGACGCTGCCACCGAATCTGCAGCAGCGCATTTTTGAAGCGGCACCACCGCCAAATGCTAATGGTGCCATTGGCCGCAAGGTTGTGGTGTCAACCAACATTGCCGAGACCTCGTTGACCATTGACGGCGTTGTGTTTGTCATTGATCCTGGCTTTGCCAAACAGAAAGTCTACAATCCGCGTATTCGCGTCGAGAGTTTGCTTGTCTCACCAATATCCAAGGCTTCGGCCCAGCAGCGTGCTGGTCGAGCTGGCCGTACTCGTCCGGGCAAATGCTTCCGCCTGTACACGGAGAAGGCATTTAAGAACGAAATGCAAGACAACACATATCCCGAGATTCTACGATCCAATTTGGGTAAGTTATATCTTTCACTATTTTCTTTTATTGTAGCTTGTCACTGTTTTTGTAATTATTATTGACCCTAATAATTCGAATTGAATTCTTCACATAGGTACCGTTGTGCTGCAGCTGAAGAAACTGGGCATTGATGACTTGGTACATTTTGACTTTATGGATCCGCCAGCTCCCGAGACACTTATGCGCGCATTGGAGCTACTCAACTACTTGGCCGCCCTCGATGATGATGGCAATCTGACGGATCTAGGTGCCGTCATGTCCGAATTCCCATTGGATCCACAGTTGGCAAAGATGCTGATTGCCAGTTGCCAGCACAATTGCTCCAATGAGATACTCTCAATAACGGCAATGCTGTCGGGTGAGGCTCAAACTACACGAAAATTCCGTGTGCTCCGTGTTTAAGTTGAGTTCCAATAGGTGACAGAGATGAGCAAAAGTTTGATCTCTTCTGTTTTCCACGTGGGAACGAAAAGGGATTCAAATATATTGCTCACTATTGCTTAGATTAAAGTGGATTGGGTTCTCCTGCAAATTGAAAAGAAGGTGTAGTTCTGTGAGGGTATTTGTATTCATAGCACAACGGCATTAGCTTAAAATGGATTAATCCATTGTCTGGATTACGCACAATATGTTCCATTTTAAGCTAATGTCATTAGTATTTAAGTCTTCCAAACGACAACTGCACCGACGTACGATGACAGCACCTGTAAATGTAATTTTAAGTGCAAAGAAAAAAGTTTCTTCAATTTATTTGTTCTTTGCATTCAACACTGAAGCAAAGTTGCACGTGCGTTGCACCCGATGAGAACATTTAATTGAAATGTGACACGGCATTCAATTCGAGTACTTGAATTAATTGTAATATTGTAATTGCCGCTGGACTTGAACGCACTTGCAACTCACAAATGCAATCAATCTTTAAATCAAGCCTCTAGATTGCCTAGCTGACAAAATGTAAGCACAATCTATTTGTTAATGTAAAAAAATAAGTTATGAACTTGCGCTTAATCGAAAACAAACCAATTCAAACACCAAAACAACATCAACCAAAGTGCCACAATGTTTCGTGCGTCCCAATGAGGCAAAGAAGATAGCTGATGAAGCCAAGATGCGCTTTGCCCATATCGACGGGGATCATCTAACCTTGCTGAATGTCTACCACGCCTTCAAGCAGAGTAAGTTGTAACCGACTCTATTTTTTCCTAATTTTAATTGACTATTATCGATTATCCCTCAGGCAGTGAGGATCCCAACTGGTGCTACGAGAACTTTATTAACTTCCGATCGTTGAAAAGCGCCGACAATGTACGCCAGCAGTTGGCTAGAATCATGGATCGCTTTAATTTGAAGCGCACAAGCACCGAGTTCACTTCCAAGGACTATTATGTCAATATACGCAAGGCTCTCGTACAGGGCTTCTTTATGCAGGTGGCTCACCTGGAACGCACTGGACACTATCTGACCATCAAGGATAACCAGAACGTGCAGCTGCATCCCTCCACATGTCTCGACCACAAGCCCGACTGGGTCATCTACAACGAGTTTGTGCTGACCACCAAGAACTACATACGCACCGTGACAGACGTGAAGCGTGAGTTGCTCCAAATCTTCGAGTTCGTTCATATTATTACAGGTTATTCTTTTGTTTTTCAGCGGAATGGCTACTCAGCCTGGCGCCCCAGTACTACGATCTGAACAACTTTCCACAGTGTGAGGCCCGGCGACAGCTGGAGCTGCTCCAGCAGCGCATGGAAACAAAACAGTACCAGAAGGGATTCTAGGAGCAGCAAAACCCGAGTTTTTAATACAAATAGTTTAAACACAATTCAAAGGAAAACTAATTATAATGTCCGTTTAAGTAGCCATTGAAATTAGTTTGCTTAAATGTTACAATTTCAATTAGGTTATTAATAATCACAAAATAATGTTTTATCTTTTTTTGTTTGCTTATGCATTACATACTTAAACACATCTAAGAATTCCGTTTAGTGTTAATAAATGCAACCTTTTGTATACCTTAAAGTACACGCTTCCGAATTCGAATTAATTAAGTATGACCAATGAGGTGGCTATAACATAGGTATATACAGTCGTTATTTGTAGACGATTTAAACTTGTAAGACTTTATCATTACCAACTTGACTATGTCAGAATTGCCCGGTTAACACAGAAGAACCTTAAAAGCGGAACATAATGAAATTCGCAGCTCCAGTTTCCACTTTTAAATGAATGCCACCAAAATTTTAATTTCCAATCATTTTCAAACGATACTTAATGAATTCTTTAAAAGTTTCCCGATAATATTTGCGAATTTAAATCATAATTAATATTCAATCTCTTCCAATTTTATTGAAATCAATTCGTATTTTTTTAAAGTTGAACATAAATATTGCTGATGAGCTGCCAGTTCGTCTCCAGAATTCTCTCAGGAACCAGTCACTGCTTCTAATATTGGTACGAATCCTCAATCACTGGCGCACCTTCTGGTAATGCCTCTCGAACAACTCGGGCATAGGGGCGGAAAGTAGGGCGTGGCAAGTACGGAGGCCTCTCGTAAGCAGGATCCGCTTCACGAACAACTCGAGCGTAGGGGCGGAAAGTAGGGCGTGGCAAGTACGGAGGCCTCTCGTAAGCAGGATCCGCTTCACGAACAACTCGGGCATATGGGCGGAAAGTGGGGCGTGGCAGGTATGGGGGCCTCTCGTATCCAGGATCCGCTTCACGAACAACTCGGGCAACTGATATCTCGCTTCCTGGATCCGCCTCCCGCACAACTCGGGCATAGGGCCGGAAGGTGGGGCGTGGCAGGTAGGGAGGCCTCTCATGGCCCGACACGGCCACAACGCAGATCGCAGCCAGCAGTAAAGAAATTGTGAACTTCATTCTTGAACGCTTACCAAAACTTGATTGATGCTCATCGATGGGAGTCTAGCTGCTTTTATAATCAAGCGGCGCTCAATGAAAATCTCTATATACATTGGGGATTTACACATTATTTATTTTTGCGTAGACAAGGAAATATGCGACCTGAATAATCTTGGTGAACACAACTCATATCAGTGGCAGAAAAAGATCGGTTAATATTCATTGATATTTTCGAAAAGAATAACCTTACAACATGTTACATATAGGCAAATATGTAAATTGATTTCGGTAATAAGGTAATAGCATATTTTTGTAATACCCCCATAAAAGATTCTTGATTACGCCACTGGCTAAGATGCATATATATCTAGGCAGAATTTACGGTTGTACATGGAGAAGTTTTACTTCGAAATATAATTTAAAATAAGATCAAACTGCTATATATTTTGTGAGTAGATAAATCAGTTGCAATGATGACTGCAGATAAATTTGTCAATCTGTATTCCAATTTATCATTTTTAAATATAGTATTACGTATTTTGCATTTTTCTGGCAATAAAATATACAAAATATGTAAACTTTTTATAATTGGGGTAGATTACTTTAAGAAACTTCCCCTTTCGAACGACAGTTCACAGTTTAATACTGATAAGGCGCTGACTTTTATGCTCAGCTTGTGATTGAAACAAATAATTTGTTTACCAGGTCACATATTGCCTTGTCTCAGTTAAGAAACGAATGTGTAATCACACATTCGGGGAATCCCCCGAACGCACCTAAAAAACCACCGAACTACAAGGCAGCAACAAAGCAAAGCTTCGCTATAAATGGCACTACATGTGAGTGGATCAATAAGATTTTGTCAAGCTAGCGAAAGTATTTTAAGTTATAAAAACAAAGTTAAGACATAAATCTTCATTTTTTCAGCTTTGAGTGGCTTGATCGTGATCATTGCGTCAATATTAATTAGCTATAATCTTTTTACCGAATAGTAAGATGTAAACATTTAAATATTTTGGCATTAAAATTTTAATTTTAAACAAAAGTCGGTATGATACTTGGATTGCTTACAAGCTTAACTAAGATTAGATCTTTCAAGTATATTTTTTTTCGGACCTATGTACATAATTTAGAAATTAATAATTTATTAAAAAGTTAGTGGCCACTGAAATAAGTTTGGTTCAATTTTAGAATTTTTATTATTTTTCCAACAGTCACTAAACACTTTATTTGCTTAAAAACATATCAAAATTTCGTCAGCCTTAAACTATAAACCAAGTTGTGGCGAACTTTAACCGTTCGTCTTTTGAAATTGAATAAGTATGACCAAATAGGTGGCTATGGCCGAGGCAAACTGCAAAGATAAAGACGAAGTATTTAGAATAATCAATATATATGCAGTTAATATGTGTAATCAATTCAAAAGCGAATGTATGATTTGAGTAATATTTTCATTATCAACTAGAGTATTTTTCTTAATTTGTAAGCTATATATTATTCAAAGATCAGCCTACCGATGTCAGAATCGTGCGATTAACACGACAGAGTCCGCTGGCCGAGAAATCGGCATCGACGACGAGCAGTTGCTGCCAAAACCTTTTGGTCTCCTCGGCCAGAATGGGCTCAAAGACTTTGCGCTCGATTTCGCAGACAATTTGAATAGTTTTGCGGGATTCGCGGGCAAAGAAGTGACAGGGCTCGACGACCATTAGCAGGCGCAGAAAGTGAAAGATTATCCAGAGCATTTGCACCCAGACGTAGCCGTTGTCCCGCTGGTTGAGCATCTCCAGGAACAGAAAGTAAGCGGTGGCCACCAAGTGCAGCAGACAGGAGACGAGTATGAACAGCACTGCAATGCCATAGGAGCTGCACAATTAATATAAATATTTATTAGAAATTATAATTTATAATCAAATGCTCACTGCTCACCCGGATAATAGACGTACGCATTTACCCAAAGATTCGTGATTGTCGGCCATTTCTCTCATAACAGCACTCTTACTCTTGGCTATGCAATTAAAAAAATATATATATTATTCTACTCTCAGGTGGGACAATAACAATCCACACCCACCTGCCGTTTCGTTGGCAATCAACTCGCTGTTCAACTTGGTCAGGCTGGCGTGCAAAGCCGTGGGCATCATTGGATTGAAGCTAATCGTCCTGACAGCACTCACCTTGATCAGATTGGACGAGCTCCTCTGTGTCTGGTCTGGCAGAAAGTCGGGAAATTTACACTTACACATTGTACTTCTCATGAATTTTTTTTTATAAATATATGAAAAAGTTTTTAATATACATAAATATGTATATATTATTGATATATTTAGAAAAAAAAAACTATTTGAAAGCAATGAATTTAATCAGAATGCACTATGAATTAAGAGGCCAAATCATGATCCAAATGCCATTTGACCTTGCAACCCTACAAGCAAAATTTGTAGTTATTTTGGCATGATTTTTTAGAAAAATCGGAATTAAATTTAAAGCGTTGTCTATTTTTATTATGACATAAGAAGTTGATTGCAATAAAAAGCTTGACATTTAAAATTTTAGATTTTTCAAAAACACAATGATCGAAATGACGAAAAACCTTTTCAGTTTGTCTGATTTTCAACCTAGCAATTTTGCATATATATTTTCGTATATACGAAATGGGCCTGAATGTTAAAAAATTCCAGAAAGAAACAACTTACCACTCAGATAGCTGGTGCGAAGCATCAGATTGAGGCGTCTATAGCGTCTGCCCAGACCATAGGCCGTATTGGCGAAGTTTATGTGGAGTCCCGTCAGTACGAAGTAGAGGCTATAGAAGGGTATGTACCACTGAACGTTGAGATCTGTTGATTGGCATTGGGATTGTTCTTGAATTGTTGCTCAAATAGTCAAATTTAGTAGACGTAAGTTTGACCAACCCGTATTCGATTTATCGACATTCATCTGCTGGGCCTTGCGCACCCACGTCCACACATCCAGGCCCAGAAGGGTTCCGATTATAATCAGGGAAATGCTGGCCATTCCAAAGGCACGCCATCGATCCCGCCGGAAATTGTTGAATTCACTGAGCGTGCTATCGATCTGGAAGCGAACTCATTGGGGATTCACAACTCTCGCCTCATCTGGAAATTTCATTTACCCGATGGAGTCGCGTGTTTAGCTCCTGTGTCGCTCGCAGTCCGAAGAGGCCACAGTAAACACCCGCTACGATGGCCAGCACCACAACCGATACATCCGATGCGGTCACTACTTTCGATGTCGCCGATTTCATTCTGAAAGATGCGCTTTTGATTTGATGTTGATTTTGTTCGCATTAAGAATAGTTGGCAAGTGATTGAAAAATGTACATAAATAAATAATATAAATTTAACACTCACACACACACACGCATTCAATGGACAGCACAAAAGAGCGAATTAAAAGGTTAAAGTTACGCCTTCAACTTGCACTTTGACATGAACTCCACAAAAGTTCGTTGCTTTTTAATTTCTAATTCATTTCAAATGATACTAACAACATGCTTTCAACATTAAAAAAATTATATATATCCGAATAATTATCGAATGCTTTAAAAATAAATAATAAAATATTGGAATATTTAAATCATATTCAATCTATTTCAATTTATTTAAATTAAATTTCTTTTTTTTTAACATAAATATGAGTTGCCAGTTTGCTCCAAGTTTTTCTCTCAGGATCCAGTCACTGCATTAACTTCTAATATTGGTACGAATCCTCAATCACTGGCGCACCTTCTGGTAATGCCTCTCGAGCAACTCGGGCATAGGGCCGGAAAGTGGGGCGTGGCAGGTAAGGAGGCCTCTCGTATCCAGGATCCGCCTCTCGAACAACTCGGGCATAGGGGCGGAAAGTGGGGCGTGGCAGGTAAGGAGGTCTCTCGTAAGCAGGATCCGCTTCACGAACAACTCGAGCAACTGATATCTCGCTTCCTGGATCCGCCTCCCGCACAACTCGGGCATAGGGCCGGAAGGTGGGGCGTGGCAGGTAGGGAGGCCTCTCATGGCCCGACACGGCCATAACGCAGATCGCAGCCAGCAGTAAAGAAATTGTGAACTTCATTCTTGAACGCTTACCAAAACTTGATTGATGCTCATCGATTGGAGTCGAGCTGCTTTTATAATCAAGCGACGCTCAATGAAAATCTCCATCTACTTTGGGGATTTACACATTCGGTGATTTTTGCATAGACAAGGAAATCGGCGACCTGAATAATCTTGTTGAATACAACGCAAATCAGTGAAGTAGGGGGATTCTTGAGATGAAGACTAAGTTTGAATTGGGCACCAAGAATACAAATTGTAGTCCTGATACTTCATAAAGATCATCAAGATCTCAGTCGTATAACATACATATATTTATATAGATGTTACTTAAGAAACCATTTTGGTATATTAAATTATCGAAGAGAAGAATGCATTTAAATAGCTATTAGAGGTTAAAGCTAACTTTTGCCAAAATATAAATATGCATTTGTACAAAGTCACATACTTAGATACATGGAAAAGCTTTACATCAAAATAAAATCAGAGATACGAGCACAACTTATCGGTTTAAAAGATGACTGCAGATAAATTAAAAATTCGGTGTTACACTTTATCATTTCTATAAGTAGTACGAGTAATACGTATTTTAGATTTATGTGGAAATAAAATATCAAAAATATGTAAACTTTTTATATGTGGAATAGATTACGACAGTTGAGTTAAATACTGATAAGGCGCTGGCTTTTTATGCTCAGCTTGTGAATGAATCAAGCAATTTATCTACCAGGTCACATATTGCCTTGTCTCAGTTCAGAAGCGAATGTGTGATTCCCCGATTCGCGATTCCCAGCTACAAAGCAAAGCTTTGCTATATATAGCACTTCACTCCAATGAATCGGACTCAATAAGATTTTATCAAACTGGCGAAAATGAAGGTGACAATTACTATATTGCTAGTTGCAATCTGCGTTTTGACCCTGTCGGAAGGAAGCGCGATATCCGTTGCCCGAAAAGTGCGTGAAGCGGATCCAGAAAACGAGAGACCTCCATATTTGCCACGTCCCACTTTCCGGCCCCCTTCGCGAGTTGTTCGTGAGGCGGCTCCGGATCCGTATCTCGATTGGTTTATACCATGGTGGCAAACTTCTGAAGATGAGGATTCAGAAAGCGCGACATCTGCCCGAGTTGTGCGTGAGGCGGATCCTGGACTCGGTTGGCTAGTGCCTGTGCCATGGTATGGACCAGTTCGAAACTTGAACCCAGACAGCGCGACCTCTGCCCGAGTTGTGCGTGAGACGGAGCCTGGAAGCGATAATAATCCGTATAGCCGTGTTGCACGTCAGGACTCGGTTCCGTACACGAACAGTATGTGCGATTGGCGTCCCGAATCCTGGCCCTATTCGTGCTGGACCTAATTAACTACTTTTCTCATGCACTGCTCATTTCATTGGCATAAAGAAAATAATGGCTAATGAAAAACACATTTCATTAGCATTAAAAAAAAAAGGAATACGAATAGGAAGGAATCCCTATTCCCATGTTGTGCGTCAGGCGGATCCCGAATCGAAATTAACTCTCCCATAGGATGAGCCAGTGAATAATAATGTAACTAACTTACTGACACTAACTTAAGGCACACTTTCAAAAACTTAAATACATATTTCCCTAATGTATTGAAATGCAGTATTAATAAAATAAATATTACTCGACTATAATTATAATTTAAATTGGTATCAAAACCAAAACGAAGTTACGTTTTCGGTTAATTTCAGATTTTATTTTTCGGTTATCGGTTTATTAACGGTTAACGGTTAATTGTCTGTTTCGTTTTCGGAATACCGGTGTAATATTGGTTCACAAAACAAATTAATTTAATTTTTTCCAGAATATACTAATATATATAATCTAAAACTCTTTGATTTCAAAAAAATACATTTCTTCAAGTTTCTCTAGCAATAAAATCCAAACTTACCGAACTGGTATTTTAGAGTTAGCATCAAAGAGAAGTCCGCGATATGTGAGAAAAACTGAATGAAAGATAATTCCGAGGGATGCGTCAGCATTCGTCCTTGCTGGAAATCGTGTATTATTCTGAACAACTCACCCATGACTACGCACAAACTGGCTGAATAAATTGAAAAGATCCAACTACGGCGAATCTCCATTTGACCCGTGGAATTCTTTCGGGCCGAATAGGGCGCCAGGGCCAGAAGTTTGCTAACATAGAATATGCCAATGCTGGGCTCGGAAATTTCCATGGTGTCCACACACTTTCACTTCAGCTTCTCGACAATTACTGAGTGGCTTTTCCCGAATCGGCAAATAAAATGGCTTCAAATTGTATTTTTTTTATATATATGTATATATTTTGCGCACATTTGACACTGAACAAATAATGCGCTCCCGTGTTTGACTATTATTAGTTCAGACTGCAGACAGCCTAAGTGAAAACCGCTAACCAACCCTCGGGGTCAAAACACATGTGAACAAATTGTTGACAATAGTTTTCTATGTCCTTACGAACTATTTTATCGGCTGTAAATAATAATTAGCGTATGAGAAACGTCAATCAGTTAAGGACATGGAGCCAATTAGTCTTCCAAATAACATCACCTGACGCCTGCTTCTATTTTATGAATGAAAAACTGGCAAGGATTTTGTGGACAATTGTCACGCCATTTGCGAATACGGATAAATACACGTTGTTGTGATTTTTGATTACAGACAATACTTGACAAAATTCAATTTAATTTTCTTAAACGACAATAATCTCATTGAGACAAATCATAGGCATGAATTTAAAACTGGTTACGGTTTAACAATCATTGAGGGGCATTCAGTGGGTAATTTTGAACAATTATCATGACTATTACATACATATAGTGTGACCCGATACTGATTTCTATTTACAAACAATGAATATCTGTTCTTTTCGAACTTAAAAAGAAAACGCGTTTTAAAGGCTGAATTATAAAAGAAGGCATCATGTCATTCAGCAGAAGTGGATTACTGATCCATTCCTTTATCAGCATTATGAATATCTAGTTCGGCACGGTAGAGGCATTGAAAATCTCAATCCAGTAGCCATCGGGATCTCTGATAAAAGCCAAACCCTTCATGCGACCATCGTCTGGCTTCTTCACAAACTCAACGCCATTCTCCTCAAAGCTACGAGTATAGAAAAAAGGAATGAAATGCAAATATAAAGCTAAGAAACAGACAGACAAACCGTTTGCAGGCGGCATAGACATCTGGAACCATCAGACCAATGTGTCCAAAGCCACGTGGATCGGTATTGCCGGTGTGATAGCTTTGATCTGGATCAGTTTCTGTGCCCCAGTTGCTAAATACAAAACATTTTGATATGAGCCATTCAATAATCATTACTGTTAAAGACTCACTGCGTCAATTCAATGGTCGCCTTGCGACTCATGGCCCAGCTTCGTCGCTCCTTGGGATCCTTGGGTATGTCTGCTGGGTTTTCATAGCTGCAAAAGATGTAATTCAATATGATCGTTATCAACTTGTTGACCTATGTACTTAATTGCCGCCTTAACTTACCCCATGAAATACAAAGAAAACTTTGCCTCTGGAAAGTCCAACTTGACCAGCAATGTCATGCCCAGGACGCCGGTGTAAAACGGCAAAGATTTGCGCGGATCCTTGATGCGATACATGGTTTGCTGGAACAGAAAATCCTGCCAGATGGACGGTAGCATTTTAGTGGTATATTAGGAACTCTGTGTGTGTGAGTGTATGTGTTAACTAAACTCACCTTGGTGGCCGCATCCTGTTTTTGGCAAAGCTCATCGGCTTCGGCTTTTGTCCAATTCAACTGTTGATTTGCCGAATTTTCAACTTTCAATGTGCAACACGTTTTGATAATGCGAATCAGCTGTTTTTCGCTGAACAGCTGTTCGCTTTGCAAAAACAGATAAACTGCGATTGCCAATGCAAACTGCAAAAAGGAAAATTATTGCTATAATATGCCATTTGATACATATTTTTAAGCTTAAAATATTTGCAAAATTATATGCAATATAAAATTGCAGTTTGGTTTTTACAAACTGATGTTATCGATATCGATTAGACGCGAAAATATCGGTAAGATTTGAGGGGCTGCCGCTTGAATTTTCTGCACTCAACTAGTGCTGTGTAATGCTTTTACAAAAGTTGTGAAAAATACCGTTTCAAAATCAAACTTTCTACACAATATTAATTTTATAAATAGAAAAAAATGTCTCGTAGCTTTGTAAGCAACTGTTATAAGAACCCCGAATTGTTGGGAGGCGACAAATTGAAAGATGTAATACACAAGTTGGAAACAAACGAAACTCCTCGAGTGGGAGTGACGCTGTCTGAGGTGACGCTCTCAAGCATTTGTCGAGAGGCGCGGTCTCTATTTCTGGCGCAGCCTATGCTCCTGGAACTGGACGCGCCCATAAATATCTGCGGGGATATACATGGACAGTATGAAGATCTGTTGCGAATATTCAAAAACTGTGGTTTCCCATCCAATGCGAATTATCTGTTCCTTGGCGACTATGTGGATCGCGGTCAACAGTCAATAGAAACTATCACGTTGCTGCTCGCCTATAAGCTTCGATATCCACTTACATTTTTCCTATTGCGCGGCAATCACGAATCCGCTGACGTTAATCGAATGTACGGTTTCTATGACGAATGCAAGCGACGCTACAACATCAAGCTCTGGCGAACCTTTGTCGACTGCTACAACTGTATGCCGGTGGCCGCCATTGTGGAGAACAGGATATTCTGTTGTCACGGCGGACTGAGTCCGGAACTGACGGATCTGAAGGCCATACGCGACTTACCTCGACCCACTGATGTGCCGATGAACGGCCTTCTGTGCGATCTTCTCTGGTCGGATCCGGATAGGGATACCGTTGGCTGGGGAGCTAACGATCGCGGCGTTAGTGTCACCTTTGATTCCAACATTGTTGACTCATTTCTGGCATCGCACGGCTTCAATTTGATTGTGCGCGCCCATCAGGTGGTCGAGGATGGATACGAATTCTTTGCGGGTCGCAAACTGGTTACAATCTTCTCGGCGCCCAACTATTGCAATTTATTTGACAACTGCGGCGCGGTTCTGATTGTAAATGCTGGATTAGTTTGTCAGTTTGCCATCATAAAGCCTCAGGTTTTGCCCGTATCAACAGAAACAACTTAATACATGTGTACATATTTATATGTCAAATGTTGTATACATAATTCGTTCACTTTATTTAATTGTAATCGGCATTCATACTGCTTAACTCTCTTCACTTCTCTTCTCATTGCAGTCCTCTCTTCGATTCATCATCTATGTATGTATGTATGTATTTACATGGTAAAGGCATTTTCAAGGGCATTTTTCTCTTCTTTTTTTGTGTATGGTCTTTGCTCTTACTAATTTACATAACGTTGCATTTGTCATTGTATTGATTTGTTCGACTGTTTTGTGGTCATTATTATTACAACTAATTTAACTGATACTCGGAGCTGTCATTATCATTATCATCGTATGGTATGTGTGTATATATTATGTAAGTAATATATGTATGTATGTATATGGATATATGTATATAAGTATAATGTATAATATATAGCGTACATTTGCTTATCAATTAAACTACTTGCTTGATTCATTGTAATAGTAATTCTCCTTCCTATGTACATATGTACGTACTTAATTAAAATTAGTCCTATGCAGTATGCATTTACATACATACATACATTGTGCTTATGATTATCAGAATTGTTTTCATCTTGTTGTTCTTTTTGGTGTCTCCAATGTAATTTCTAAAAAAAAACAAACATCTATGGCCTGGAAATCAATCAATTCAACATACATAATATATTACATATTTTGTTTTAAGTACTATTTAGTTTAATGCAAAATAATCCTATTACTTTCTCAATCTCTTTTACTTTCTTTTGATGTAGACGTTTCGGCTGTTGGTCGTTTTCCTTCTGGATGGTTTTTTACAAATGCGATTTTAGTTATGTAATTCTTCGTTTTGTATTTTTTTGCTTTGGCAAATTAAATGCTATTACTATAAATGTTAACAAAAATTGTTATTGTGTGGACATTTGTTGTTTCAGTTTTTAGTGCATTGCTCTATTGGAAGGAGTTGAATTATGAGTATTATTGCACCGAAAATTCCAAATCATTTCATTAATGTATGAGCATTACAAATGTAAGTATGTATATGTATGTATGTATCTATGAAAATATTAAACAAGACAATAATCATCAATCTGGATGGTTCTTTCAATGAATATTTATTTTGTTTTTTTTTTCACATCGTTTCTTTGCTTTAAATTATTGCAAGCACATAACAAAATTATAATAATAGTTATTACAAATTAATTAAAAAATTACAAATAAATTCAAATAAAACATGAGCTAAAAACATTGATGTCTTCATACCGCACTGTAGTTAACGTGAACTAATAAAAAGGCGCTAGCAATTAATAACTAAATACTCTTGCTCGTAATATAGATAGATAGGCTAACAAATAATTGAAAATTAAACTTAAACATAAACTAATTATTGCGTAACAATGACAATAGAAAACGCATTTAGAATTCAAATAAGCTTTGACTGCAAAATGAATCAAGTAAAGAATTAATAAAATACAAAGCATAAACTAATTTACATATACAAAAATTATTAGCATGTTGTTTTAGTTTAATTATTGCTGTTGGTCTGTCTGTTTGTCTCTTTTGGTGTTCATTTGATTGATTGTTTTGTCAAAATGTGTATTATCTAAATGTTAGCTGAAAATTGCTTAGAATAAAATGCGTAATTAATGGCAAAAATCCGCTCTGGTCATTTTTTGTTATCCTTCTTTCACTTAACAATTAAATGTGTACATGTGTGTGTGTGAGTGTGTTCCATTAGAAACTAAATAATTGTTGTTGTCGTCGTAGTATCGTAGTATCTGTGTATCTCTATAAATATTGCGCGCGCTCTTCAGGACTCTCAACAAGTTTCACATAACCTTTGATTTCGTACTAAAATTAATGTACATTGAAATATTGGCAAACGTACTAATTGTTTAGAATTACAACTACGATTACATTGGTTTTTTTTTATATATTAATTTCAGTTATTTGTTGTTGTTGTTGTGTTTGTTTGTATTCAATGTTCTCCAGCACATTTGTAATTCAAATTGTACAAATAATGTTAAAAATTATTATTTAATAGATTATATGTTAGGGTGTATGTTATGTGTGCATAGAACTAAGAATTTATTTATAAAAATTTCACTAGCAATTAAATTCACCATTTAATAATTTCAACTTAATTAAACGCAGAGAGAATGAATATATTTATCGTAAATATTGTGTGATTTTAGATGTCGTTAGTGTTAATGATTGTTGATTGGTTCTTTGTATAACTTCGTTTAAATATACTCAAAGAAAGGCCTATAGATTACAACTAATCCCTTGACAATTAAATACGGCTAATCGTCATCATCATCGGACGAATTTGAGGACAATTGCAGATCGTTTTGCAGCAAATCATTGGGAAAGCCATTGTTGGACGCATAAATTGCAGACTGTTGCTGCTGTTGTTGCTGCTGATGATGATGATGATGCGATTGCTGTTGTGGCTGTTGCTGTTGCTGTGGATGCTGATGATGACTGTTGTATGCCGGCGATATAGAACCCAGTCCCAGATTGGGCAGCTGATTCATATGTTGCTGCTGCTGCGGCTGCTGCTGTTGTTGCTGCTGGTGATGTTGCTGCTGTATATGGGGATGATGATTCGATTGCATTGCCGTCGACTGCTGCTGCTCGTGCGTGGGACGATCATCATCTGAGCTATCTTCAGAATCGCTGCCACTCTCACTGTCACTAGAATCCGACTCGGAACTGGAGCTGGAGGCACTAAGGGCGCCACCAATTTGCTGCGAGCATAGACAAAAGTAAGTAATTTGAGGACGTTGATATTTAAAACAAAAAACGAAGATAACAAACCTGTTCCAAGACGGCTGCCGCATGCGCGACGGACTGCGAGGAGAGGTCATGATGGCTGGGCGAGTCCAGATCCAAGGGCATGCTATTGCTATTGCTGTTATGGCTGCTATGGCTAAAGGCTGGACGTTGCTGCATCTGTTGTGCGTAGTTGTTGCTGCCGCTGCCACGACCATAATTCTGCTGCTGCTGCTGTTGTTGTTGTTGCTGATGCTGCTGCTGTTGCTGCATGGGAGGGCTGGAGCGTTGAGTCATTTGCTGTCGCTTGGCATGACCCTGAGGTGGAGCCTGTCTCTGCTTGCCCACGTGCGATGACGCATAATCCGGCTGGCCGCCTGAGGAGCCTGTTGAGGAGCCCGATATATTCGCATGGCCACCATTGTGCAGGGCTGCGCTCATGCCAAAGTCATCATCGTCCATTATCATTGGTATGCTGGGCAACGTCTGTTGGGCATTGTTCGCATGCCAGCTGAAATATCAATATTCAGGTTAAAAACAGTACTAACTAATAAAATTCTTCAATAATAATATAACAATTAAATGTTAATCCTGTTTCCAGGATACCCCAAAGCATATAGTTTAACTAAGATTTTCATTCATACAATTACTTTCTTAAGTTGTTTTTTTTTTAGAAATCTCTTTTTGGCCATTTCTGGCTAAAAGTAAACAACTTACGCCGGCGCTGATTGAGGACTGCGATGTGAGGCCACTGGGCGCGATGGTGAGCTCTGCTGCATGGGCGAATTCCTTGGCTTATAGTCGACTGCAATGAAAGCAAAGATTTCCAAGGATTAGCTAATGTTTGATTACACAATATAGACGCTGCAAACTACTCACTTATGTTGTTCCGGCGACTGCCTGTGGACACTTTCGTCTTGGATGTAATGCGCATGGTGCTGTTCTCCATTTTGGCTCCAGAACCAGATCCCCCGGCTCCCATGGACGGTACGGGGCCACCATTGGCGCCAGCGGGGGGTGCATTGTTAGCGGGCATTAAGCTTGGCTTGTTTGTCATTTCGCTCCTGAAATATTCAATTGAATTAAATTCAATATGTAAATGTTGAATGTTCATTCGTCTACTCACCTTGTCTTCTTTACTTGTATATTGTGATTTAGCTTCTCTAATGTGATAGCACCCGTTTCCTTGTCGAAAATGATTAGGCATTCTTTTGTATATTTTTTGTGATTACCCTTATAAACTGTATGAGGCACACCGGAACTTTCTGTTAAGTTAAAATAAAAATAAATATAATTAGTAACACATTTATGTATGTAAATCTCAAGTGGCTCACACAAACACACACTAAAGTTTTGTTCAACTTTGTCATTTATTTTCCCCATACAAACGAGTTCACGTCACATTTACTAAAAAGTGAATGTAAATTATCAGCGATGCCTTAAATACAACATTCAATTCCTAAATAAACATGTTTAACTGTTGCTATCAAAAACAATAATCTATAGAGTTCAGAGTTAAACAAGTTACAATCGTAAAAAAAAGTTAAGCACTCAATCCAATCCGTTTCAAAGATATGCCCAAGAAATAATTGTTTATCTTGTTTTTTTCAAAACAAACTATTCAACACACACAAATTTCTGAGTGTGTGGGAGTGTTGTGCTCAAGTGTTTTTTTTTCTTTTGACTGTCACTCAAACAGACTCCAGACTATCGACAACTTCAAATCAAGCGTTAATTTTCCAAGTGATTTTTTAAGAATGAGGAGTGAAAGAATTGTTAAAAGCAATCGAATGATAAGAAGTCATTTTATAAAACAAAACTGATGATCGCTTAAATTTCTTACAGTGAAATCTTTAATGTATGAATTTTTAACATTTTCTAAAGGTTTCTCCCATGCGATTTTCTTATAGATCGGTGATTCGCCTTTATTTAAATTAATTTTAAAATATGCATAATTATTGATAAAACTTAAAAATCAATACTATACATTTTAGGTGACATTAACTTTAGTTATAGCCATTTATTCAGATAATCTATCTTATATTATTTTAGACTCTTAAATTTAGAGTATGCTACAGGGTATCTCTTTATATGGCTCTCTTGGTTTATTGTTATATATCCACCCTTGATTACTGATGCATTTATTTGTGTATTGCAATCATCATAATTATTTACAAGCAGCGACGTCGGCATCAAAGAACAGAGCAAAGAGATAGTGATAAGAATAAAAAACAAGGCAAGGCTGTTTCCCGTACATGCAATTGTTGTTTTATTTTCGATTTTACTTAACTTATTCATTTGACTTGAACTCTGGTTGTCATTGCGATTGTTGTTTTTGCACCGTTTATTTTTCGCTGCCTTTCGCCTGTTGAGTAATCTTCTTGTGGTTGTGAATCTCGTGTCTCGCTTACAGTTTGAGATGCACATTGCAGTGATTGTAAAAAATAAACTCACCCAAGCAACAAAGCGACAACAACTACGGTGCACAAGTCAAAAAGCAATAAAATGAAAGCGTGTGCTCAGTAACAACAACAGTAATAATAACAACAACAACAAGGCAAACGCAGACTAAAGCAGAGCAACAAACAACAACAACAGCAGCAGCTACAGCAAAAAGCAACAGTCAACGAAATCGTATAACGAAATCCGGTTGCGTTTTTGGAATTTTTGTTGCTGCAAGTAAACAGTATTAATGTACAGTTCGTCCGGTAATTGTTTTGACAAAATAAAAATATTTTACATCTTTGATTTATGTTTATAAAAATGTTAATCAAATAAATTGTAATATTACTTGATCAACTATATGAAGTTTGTATTTATGCATGCATTTTGGTAAGTAATCATTTAAAGTGCAGCTAATACCACGAGGTGCCAACCATAATGCCCTCTAACCAAAGTCAGCGTTGCGTTGGCGTCAATTTATTAGCATCGCTGTATTTACATGCATATATTTGTATACATGTGTGTATGTCCACGCATATATTTGTGTGTGTTGTGTACCCAAAATGCATTGATTACTCTTGTTCAGACACAGCTGAAATTTATTTTATTCTCTGCTCTCTCTGCGATTGTTAATGAACCTGCACTATCCCAACAGACTCTCTCATACTCACACAGTTGTATGCATGCCGTCAGCGTGGCAGAAGTTTGTGAGAATAAAAGAGAACGTGCTCCCACGTAACCCACCCACACACTCACATAGAGACTCTCTCGAGAACATACATGTTCATACATATATTTAAGCCCGCACGTGTGGGTGGCGGCAGGGCACAACTCTTGCGAGTGCAATCGAAGAACAGCTGGTCGAAAACAAAAACGGCCGTTAGTTTCTCTATCTCGCTCTCTTTTTAACATGACACAAACAGACGAAACGAAAACAGCTATGGAAAAATTCCACAATAAACTGCAGCCAACTCACTACTGTAAGCGACGTGCCAAAAGCGCCACACAGAAAGAAATGAAAAAGTCTGAAGAAAAGATGCAAAAGTTCCGTTTGCTTTTGACGTTGCCTGAGCACACATACATACATGTGCATGAATGTACATAACACACATACATATGTATATAATTCATATTTACGCACACATTTTCCCATTCCTAATGATAGTTGAACCGAAACAATTGTGCATCTGTAATGAAGGCAGGTTCACATGGAGTTCAAGCGTGTTTCCATGTATATTCATTTTTTCTAGCTCCTTCAGTCACCTGGTTGATTTCCGCTGCCACAGCTGATAACATGCGGTTAGTTGTGCCCTTATCAATATAACTGTATAAAGCACAAAGAAGTTCATGAAGAAGAAGCAGCGGCTCATTTGCACATTTCACATATGTACACACACATTAAACGAAAGTATCTATGTAATTCAAAATACATGATAATGTACCGCAATGCGATAAGCATAAATCGGATTGTCTCAAGTATTTTTTTGTTGTGAAATTACAAAGAGTTCAGTTGGCGGTCTGTCAGTTTGCGGTACGTGCTTAAAATTAATTGCCTTGAAATAGTTCTAGTCTCAAGCACATGTAAACACATACACATGTACATACACATTATATTTCCAAAAAATAAAATATTATTAAGAAGAGGTTATTCTTTTTAAATGCTGTGATCGAAGGACTTAAAACCTGATCTGTTAATATGAATCATTCAATAACATAAATAAATCTCCGCATAAATATTTAATATAAAATAATGAATAAGAAAATTATTATATAAATTATTATATAAAAAAAGTATTGTATGTAGATATGTATGTTTCTAATAAAAACTTATAATCAGCATGAAACCCATTCTATCAAGCAGATGGAGCTCACGTTCGACCGCACAAACAAATTTTAATCTGATTGTCGCCAATGACAGGCCATAAGGTGGCTAATTGTTTATGTATAATATAACTTAATATGTGTGTTTGTATGTTCCTCTCAATGTGTGCAATAAATTTGGATTTTGCATTAGTTTCACGCATATAAACATCTGTAGATACAAATGTATCTAGTTACTTTGTGTTAAATTGTGCGATTTGATGTTCCGATCTACAGACTAAAATATGGAAAATTAAGCTGAAAAGTGCACATATTTCTAATGATTATATTGAATTAATTCAGAAGCTAGCAAAAAATGAAGAATTTTTAAATTTCTTGTATTGATTCGTTTTATTAAAAGTACATTACTTTTTAAAAACTTTTCTTCACATTTAGTTTGTTGTTTTTCTCTGATGTAAATCCAACTAAACAGTTAACAAGGTCTTTGCTTTTTAGATGTCGTTCTGTGTTTGGGCTAGTGACAGAAACAAATTGAACGACACTTTAACTAAATTCACTTGAATTTAGTTTGTCGCTGGATGCCGCCCAAATCTATGGCTATGGAATAGCAATCAACGAAGCGTTACCTAAACCAAGTCAAGTTAGTTGTAATGGAGCACAGAGACAACCACAACAACAACGATAGAGACAACGACAATAACAACAACAACAACTGCGCCTGTCTGGCCACAAAGAGCATGGCAAAATAAAAAACCTGAACGCTTGGCTGCATTTTGCCTGACTTGATGTAATTTGGTTTCTTTACCTTAGTCGTTGTCGGCTGCCTTTTGCTTGTGGTTGTAGTTATTTTTTCTTTGTTTATTTTTTCGTTATTTTTTTTGTATGAATTTTGCATTATTTTTTTCTGTTTCTTTCGCTTAAACAAAATAATACATAAGGCAAACCATTAATTTGTGCGAGTATCTATGAATGTCTGCCTGTGTTCGTGTATCTGTGTGTGTGCATCGTTTCATATAATGCCGCAAAATTATGTCATCAGCAAACAGACAGACAGAAAGCCAATCTAACAAGCCCAACTTGAGCACAAGTTTTGAATCTCTTTTGTTTTGTGCACATTGCATTTTCACTTCCATGTTTTCCACCTCGATTGTAACAAGAAAAAAACGAAAAGTACTCATAGTTATTGTGCCAATTACAAATGTGAATCATTTGTTTTTCACGGCGATCAGCTGTGTTAAGGGTCGTGATTTGCTGGGAATCGATGATACTCGACCGCAGTCTGGGAACAAGTTCGTTTTATTAGTATAAAATTAATTTGAATTAAATTTGCATTTCAATTTTAAGAGTAGATTTCAAATAATTGAATTGAGAAAGAATCTCGAGCATGGTAACAAAGCGAATGCTTTTCCTGTTTCATTTTTTGGCGATCATCAATCTGGACTTTCACTTAAACGTGTTCTCGATTTAACAACAACAACAATAACATGCTAATGAATGACTTGCTTTCATCTCAGATACAATGTATCTATTTTTATGAAACATATTTATAGACGTGTGTTCCACGAATCTCTTAAGATAGAAGGTTTGAATCTTTTCGGAGTTACAAAAATAAACTTAAAGTTACAACAAAACAAACATTTTACATTTAATTATTGTTTTGTTCATTTCAAATGTATATTGTTGAGCGGACTGCAAATAGTTTGACGAAAAATAAAAAATATTGGCTAAAGATTTTTAATTTATATTTTATGTCTAACTATTCAATTTAAAATGAATTTCATTTAGAGATTTGTAGAACATCGGATAGTACAGTTTGAGAATAAAGTATCTGGAATTGTTGGATAAACTCACCTAAATTTGGCACGGTAACAGTAACTTGATTATTGGAGCCAACATCGACAGTTGCCATTCGACTGGTATCCACACTCGCTGGCTTAAAGTCATCTGGAAATCGTAGACGATGGCGATAAGTCATCAGAACGGAACGGAATAAAATGTAACAACTCGAAATTTGAAATTCGAAATTCGAGAGCTGAAAACTCACATTTGATTGTGTGAAATGCGGTCGATGTATTTTTCGGATTGAATGTGGCACCCAATTTCAGCTCACGCACCTCATCCCCAATATTGAGGCGTTCGCTAAGCGTGGGCTTCTGTTTGGTCATCATCATCGTATTCCCGTTTCCGTTGTTGTTGTTGTTGTTGTTAATGTTGTGGCTGTTGTTGTTGTTGTGGGAGGCGTATGTTGTATGCTGATAAGGCAGGTGGTTTGTTTGGGTCTGATTATTGTAATTGGCACTGGTGTAGTTTGACTTTTGTTGATAATTGTTGTTGTTGTTGTTGCTGCTGATAGTGTTGTTGTTGTTGTTGTTGTAATGATATGACTTTTCACCAACTGAATCTGTGGCTGCTGACGCCAACGCCAACGCCGACGTCGCCGCTGTTGCAGCAAAGCTACGCTCCTCCGCAGCGCCACCGCGTTGATAATTGTAGCCGCTTGTTGTTGTAAATGCCGCTGCCGCTATGTCGCTGCCAGCGCCGACGCCGCCGCCGCTGCTGCTGCCACTGCCGCCGTTGGTGCTACTGTGTCCGGACTTACGATAACTGCCGCCGTAGTGTTGACTTGCAGCTGCTTTGGCTTTGAGGCGCTGCAGTTTACTTGTTGCCACGGATTTGGGAATTTTTGCGGCCGTACTTATCGACGTGTTGTTTTAAACGTTGCAAGACTTTTTCCACACACGCCCGGACACGGTGGAAAAAGGTGTTGCACGCAAAAAAACACGCTTTTATCGATGCAAACGAAATGAAATCAAATCAAAATATTGTAGTTAAATGAATTTCAAGGTACGCAACGTAGCCGAAGGCGTGTAAAGTGGACTGCGATTAGCTGTTGTTGGTTGTTTGTTTTCTTCCTTTATTCGTTATATTTTGATTTCTATTTCTATTTGCTTCCTTTGATACGGCGATTTTACGTTTTCGTTGTTACATTTGGCATTGATGTGGGCTGTTAAGTTGTTTTTATATTTCGCACAGTTATTTGAACCATCATGTTAGTTAGCTTCAGCTTAGTGCTGCGAAAAGAATGCAACAATTATTATTACATTTTTCTTCAATTCTATATTTGCCATATGCTTGCACTGTTCACACTCGTACACACACACATATATTTGCACACATATGCGAAAGCATATAAATACAAACATATGTATACGCTGCGTTTTACAACACTAGACAGCTGCACCTGCTAGTTTGACGCGTCGTTGTCTCACATATTGACACACATTTCGCAACAACTACGCATTATTTATGCAAATCTTAAGCGCATTTCACTATTTTTGTGTTATCAATTGCGAATACCACGCGATTTGTATTGTTTTAAACTGACATTGTCGCAACACCGTTTTTTCTTTATCGATATAACACAGCTCAATGCAAATAAACATTTCATACGTACGTATTACAAAGCTATATACATACGATCATATGTACATGAACAAGGCAATTTTGCGATAACACGCAACACACACACAACTAAGATACATTCGCGTACATGCATATGTTAAATGTACACTTACACGTGCCGTGTAAGAGTTGCCAATTTCTTTATGTAAATTACAGCTGTTCTCAGATAGCAAGTCAATTACATACAAACACAAGTACGATTTCCATATACGATTTGAATACGCATCAAATTATGCCACTTTACATCCCATTTTGGTGCAAATTAGCGATAATTTTGTGAAACGCACGCACACTATCACAAGTTATACGTAAGCAAACGAAAAAAGTGAGCGGCTGGCAAAGGTAAATGAAAAAAAATGAGACTATGAAACAGACACAGCTGAAAAACAAGTTTGAAATAGCCGAAAACAGCAAAGCGAAGGTGAAATTTCCGAAAATCAAATTGAAACGTAGACGGAAAATATACATATGCATATGTATGACTATATGTACGCGTATGCATGCATATGTGTTAGTGTGCATTCTGCTGCCTTTGTCGACAAATCAATTGTTTCTCAGTTATTATTATGATTTTGTTACAAGAGCACATCGTAAAAAAATTAGTTCACTGCCACAGTTATTTTAATTTCTTGCCCTTACTATATAATTTTAAAAAGTTCTTACAATATTTACACGACCCACGAACGACTTGTTAAAAACTGAGTAACTGCTTGACGCAAGCTGAATGCATGAAAATGACAAATTTTTAAAATAAAATATACCAAAAATACTGCAATACTTGTTGCAACTACCAACAAGTATTGAATTACAGCATTTTACAGCACTACACTTGCAGCGCTGCCAGAGAGGTGAAATAAGGTTCGCTTAAAGTAGGGTCAAAGCTGCCACACAGTTTCAACTATTTGAGTGTTTTTTTCTTTTAATTTTTTTTTTGAATTTTAAAATAAATTAAATAAAGTTGAAGCTACGCAATGGCTGTAAGTTATTTCGGTTATCCTATAAAGTACACACTATGATTGCCACATTGCCACAACTAATGATCTCACACCACACTCATATGGAATTTACGTTTATCTTGTGTGTAATTTTTGCAATCGCTTTTGGTGATTTTTGATAGATTAAATAAATAAATGTATCAAATAATAATTTAAAAAATAAGTTAAATTAAAAAAATGTTGCCTAACACATAAATAAAATGTTTAACTTTAAATTTAAATAATACAATATTCATGCTATTTTTGAATGAAGGGAATACATAAAATTATATACTTACTGTGCATGCATTAATTAAAATCGCATCATATATTTATCGTGTTTTGCAAATCAGCCTTAAAGCAATACAAACAACTTGCCGCCCTCAGGATTAACACCAGCACCATGGTAAAGTTGTAAATGTAAACAAGGACAGCTTACACACCCACACATACAAACAGTCACACGGAACACATGAACAAAGAACATTTGAAAGGGAGAGAGAAAGAGATCATCATTAACATTTGCACAAATCCTATAGGCGCCGGCTACTGTTGTTGCCTCTCAAGGCTGCGGATGCGGATGCGAGCGCGCTCTCATTATGGAGCGTTAATTATGTTGAGCTACCGTTCGTTTCTGCTGCCTGATCTTCCATTGATCTGCACTTTAAGATATTCCGACGTCGCCGCCGACTGTTCGCCTCGTTGCATTTTCTTTTTGCTTTCGTCTTTCTTATCCTTTTCGATTATTATAATCTCTGGCACTGCGATTGCTCGCATTTGATAAAGTGAAATTGATACTTTTACCGTCCCAACGTTCTCAGTGTTTATATTGTGTGTGCTCTCTTTGTAAGCTGGGGCGGCAGGTGGGCGTGGGTGGTCGTACAATACAAGCCATGAATACCTGTGTACATAGATACATACAAACAAATGTACATACAGAGAAGAGACGAACTGCCAAAAACTTTCTAACGGTATTTTGGCGTGACGACGTCAATTTGTAGGCCGACTGACTTTCCGTCTTTCCGTTAGCTAACCGTTCTCTACACACACACATACGCCGTTGTCCTTGTTTTGTTTTCTAATCAAGCATGTGTGTTTTTTTGTTTTGTTTGTTATTGTTTTTATTGCTGTTCTTGTTGTTGCTCACTTTACAGTTTCCATTCGCAATGTTCGCATTTCATATTCCATTTTGTGGCTAATTTGAAAACTTTTCTTATCAGTTGATGAAATCTAAAATTGCATTTTTATGGCACTTCCTTTTTAGCTGTTGCTGCTGTGCCCGCTCTCTTTTACTCATTCTCACTGCCACACACTCTCTTGCTCTCATCCTCTCTCTTTGCCGTTCTACTTCTGCTTCTACTTGTTGTAGTTATTGTTGTTTTTTGTTCGAAGTTCGAACTGCGAACATTTTGCCGCCTATCGACACTTTTCGTTTCATAACTTGCTCATTTATTGCATTGTCAAATATATGCACACATATGTATGTGTGCATGTGTGTGCGTGTTTCCATTTGAGGTTGTTATTGCTTTTTGTTTGCCGCCTTTAATTGGAATTCGAATTTCGTTCCCTCAAAGGCAAGTTGGCCCACTTTGAGGTTATGTCTTAATGGCAATTGAAATAAAAGCAATAAAATGAAAATGCCAAAAAATGATTAAAAGTCAAAATACCTCGTATAGACAATGTTGCGCTGATTAAATTACAAATCTACGGAAATGCCTGAGAAAGAAATGAGAACACAGTAGCAGGATCGCTGACAAATGTCAGATACGATCGCCATATTTCTTTAGCTGCTCTTCCCTTCATTAAATGCCGCATTGTCTTAAGTGACCCCTTGACCCTTGAGCCTTGTTAAGGGTAGACAGAAAATTAGGCCAAGGCCAAGAAAGTCCTCGAACAGGGGTAAAAAGTAGCTCTTGTTACCTGGGAATCGAATCGTTAACTAACAGCTGTGATAGATTCATACGTTGCTATTGCCACGCCCACTGTCGAATGTGCGCCCACTGGTGTAAATTTAATTAGCATCAACTGGAATGCAAACTAGCCTGGCCCGACAAATGCGCCCGATCAGACGCCCATAAATCAATTTAAGTGGACTCCCCACAGTTGCCACTGAGGTGGTATGGGGAAGGGAAGGGGTGTGGTGGAGTGGGTTGGGGTATGGAGTGAAGTGGGGGCCCACCAGGCAGCCCATTCGCACGATCGTTTGAAATTGTCTGTAATTATAGTGCAAACACTTGGCATCGCATCCCAGATCACCGTACACAGAGAGAAAAAACGGGTAAAATGAATTTCAAAAGACCTCGATTTAAGTATTTGCCAACCTGAAAAATACAAAATAAATTATATATTATTGCCTTTATTCGAGTATAATACAGTAATAAATCTTATATATACTTATATACTTATATATATATTTTTTTTATTACTAAAACTTAAACTTAAACTTAAAAAAACATATCTAAATTCTACTAACAAATGTATTTATGTTGTGATAAATTTTATTATGAGGTGAGTAATTTCTGCTATTTGTACAAATTATTTCATTTCAGACTTTCAAATCAATTTAATACGTATTTAATTGAAATCAGATTTATTTATAAATGAAGTATCATGTTTTTATTTTAAGGTTATTTCTTACTCATCTCCAGAGTTTCAAGAACTTATTTTAAGCTCACTTTTAAGTTTGAAACTTATAATATAATGACAATAGAAATAAATTTAAATCTTAGTGAGAGATCCAGTTGAAAAAGTGTGCCGTCTTAAACGTACTAAATACTTGAATTTTTCGCACAGTGTGCTAGTCCCACTCCTCTAATGCACCAGTGCATCCGTTGCTCGGTCCCCTTTCCAAATCCATTCATAGGCAACTAAATTGATTTGAAAATTCGCATACGTCGTGCACTGTCCGGGCAACTAGCTCGGTCTTCGGCCCGGACACGAGCAACGTTCACGTTGTGCGGCCATAATTCAAAATTTATGTCTTTTAAAATTATTTTAATGCTTCTAATGTGACTTTTCCTTGCATCTTTGCCCAGAGTCAGACCATCACCGACAGTCATAAATAATGAGTATGTTAATTTCATTGAAGTTTGCGATTATTTTCACGTGGGCTAAGGTAACCGGGCTGACAAATCATTATGCCAAATATGTTGTGCATTAGCTCATAAAGAACGTGAATGAGTCTCGCGGACCTCAAAGCTTTAACCATTCACAGTAATCACCATATCCCGATATACATTCACTATTCACTATAACTCCAGTATGATTTTAGTAACATTTTATTAAGTAATGATCCTTCTGTGGCTTTGTAGATGGAATTTTATACTTATTTCCTATGCTAATAAAGTTTTAAAAAGTAACAGAACTAAAGCTTAATACTACAGAAGTTTTCTTCTTAATATTTTCTAAGTGTTCACCATATAAAAATATATATATATATTATTATTATATTGCAATTTAGGATTAATTCTAAGCAACAATAATATAATTAAATAAAAATAAATATATAATACTTATATTATATTATATTATTGCAGATAATCACTGTTATATAATACTTATATAATATATAATACTTATATTATATTATATCATTGCAGATAATCACTGAGAACGGCAGTCCGCGCTAGTGACGAAATCATCACGAAGTGTGCGAAAGGCGACTAGCAATACAGGAAGATTGAAAATTTGCTACGTCTGTCCGATCAGATCGAGTATAATTGTTGTAGTACCAATGATTCAGGAAGATTTCTTCACGATCGCATAGTACATATACTCGAAAGTTAAAAAAGAAACCATATTACGCCGAATCGAAGAAAATAATGATGAAGAGAACTTTAAAGCTTCCTACAGCACAAGTACTGAGTCTTCCACAGTCGGGTTCGTTCCTTACGCTGTTCCACATTCCAAAGTTAAGACTAATGAATTTTTAATATTTGACTAAATTATTAAAAAAGGCACAACTGCAACAAAAGTGGTTTCCATCTCTTATGATAATTTTCTTTAAGATATTTTCGAGCTTTTCAGTTAAAAGAAATTTCACCAATTCTAAAAATATCGATGTTTGTAAAGCAGAGCTTAAATTGCGTGATGCCAGACAATTGCACCTAATTAGGGGTAAAACTCAATCAGTGCTCATATATCAGATGAGATCGGCAGCCCCCCACAATGAGGATTGGGAACGTGTTGCATGTGCCACATTTCAGTTTCTGGCTCGGCATCGAATCGATTGTGGACAGACAGACCTCATGCGGTGGATGCGGACGACGGCACAGCGAGATGGGCAATCACAACAAACAAGCGCAGATCGAGATGGAATCATGGAACCAAGCAACCCCATGGGTCTCAATCGCACACTATCGGCGATAAATATCGCGCTGTTGTAAGCCGAAGTCTTGTGGGTCCATTAAATCGATATCGTGGCGTGCATTGGTGTAAGTACAAATGTCCAACTAAGTACGAGTACAACATCGATTACACGATCACCCGCTGAGTCGGACACGACTCTGGCACGAGGCAATCGGATCATTGAATCTCGAGTTTCGAGCTTCGAGTTCGAATTTGACATCTTGTCTTATTGGCTCTAGTTGCCAGCTCACACATACTACGGTAGAAAGCTTTCACAAGCTTCTAGGCTGTTGAAAGCTCACCAATACACACACGTGCCGTCTTCGATGTGTGAGAAATTCACACTATGTGTGTATGTGGATTCCCAAAGTCCATGGCAATCTCAGCTGCAATCCCTTGCCACCTGCGCAGCTCAATAAATAATAAAGCCAGGCCAGGCTCTTGGCCTGGCCAAGACGTAGACACAGAAAAATGATACGAAAACAAATTGAAATTGGCAACTCGCTTGTTGAGCGCTAATTTATTAGGCATTCGACTTGTATCCCTAGAATTTTAATTGAATATTAACACCTTTGGCAGCCCGAGTCTGAGACTTGGCTCTGCCTTTTGGCTCTCACATTGTTCGACGGGGGGCAGGGGGTCAAGCGCCGCAAGCCATGGCCACAATTCAATTTTTGTGTATTTGTGGCGTTGATTTATTCAACGGTTTCAATTTGAATCCCCCTCTCACTCTGTGTGTGTGTGTGTGTGTGTGTGTGTGTGTGTGTGTGGGTTTTCTGCTTACCAACAATTCGGGTAGCCGACCCGAGGATCGAAAGGAAATTGGTTATTTATAAATGCCACTGATGATTAAATTGAAATGCTGTGAAAGTCACTTAAACTTGACTGAAATTAAGAATTTTTATTCCTTCATCTGGTTTTCGAATAACTTTACTGTTAATCTACTATCAATCGAGTTAACTCAGTCGATGCTCATTAAAAATCGACAACTTACTGTACTCTATTAGTTTATCATAAATGAACTGAATAAATTGAGTAAATTATGATAATTATTTCATGTTTAGCATTTTCAGAAAAATTGAGCGTCCCCTTAAAAAATCGATAACTTGAGGCAAACAATTATTTAAATGCATTTAATTAAATTAACGTAGAAGTTAAAATTGTTGTTCATTTTGGCATGATTTAAAAAACAATTAATGAACTGTCTCAGAGTTAAGTTTCAAGTGTTGTTTTAAACAAATCATGATATAAAAAGTTTAAAGTTGATAGTTTCAAATTTTTCAAAAATGCAATTACAGTGCAGTTTGAAAGTTTGAATTTTATTGAATTTTCAAAATTTACGCGATTATTATTTATTTGTAATTAAGTTTTTATTTTTAAATTATTTTAAGGAAATCCGATATATTGGTAACATTTGGAGATAAATCGACAAATTAATTCATATTTTGTCGATTTTTACATATTGAAATTAAACTCGATTCACAGTTTGGATTTACACCATTATAATATACAGTTTAGGCCATAATTTGACTGTCACGTTTAAGGACAAATTGCGCATGTGCCAACGAGGCACAAACTTATTCAATTTGGCGGCAGTGCAAATTGTTTTTCAAGTGTTTAATTAATATGAAAATTATTTAAATTTCCAGCGAGCGCCCGAGAGAAGCGACGACCGCAATCTAATCTCAACGAGATCTGCAACTTTGGGAGCAGCTTCGTCCAGCGCTATTATTTATTGACACCTGAAACCAATAAGCGCTGGAGCTGAAGCTGGAGCTGGAGCTGGGACTCGGAATGGAACTGAGGCGTTGCCGCTGTGACAGCAGATGGTGTCGGTGTCGGAGTCGGAGCTGGAGTTGGAGCTGCTGGTGTAGCATTCCTTTTCAGGCATCGCTTTCAGATCAGATCGTCAGCGGCAGCAGGCGCGGCGTGGAACAGCAGCAACCTGAGCAGTCGAGTCGGCAGCGGCATCGCAACATCAGCAACACCATCGGCCAGTCAGCCAGCCAGACAGTCAGACAGTCAGAGAGTCAGTCGTTCCGTCAGCTCCGCTGCACGCGACTCCCGCCTGGACCGGACCAAACCGAACCGGACCGGACCGCCCGCCTGGCCCGACGCTCCACTCGACTGTTTGATTTATGCTCGCGTAATTGTTGGTTTAAACGTTTCGCAAAGTGTCCAAGTTGACGGGGAACGGGAAACGGGGAAAGAGGCAGCGGAGGCAGCGGCCACTGGCAGGCAACGTTTATGACACCACGGTGCAAAATGTGAGGCAAGTCTAGGGTTGTCAAGCAGACACAAAGTCGTGCAAATATGAAAAATAATAACTACAGTTTAAGAAAGCAACACTTACAAAAATCAGGAAATTCAAAATTAGTTTCTTCTTTATTATTATTTTAATGCTAGAAAAACTCAGAGTTTTTTCTTTGGCAAGACAAAAAACGAATTATGAGGACCAGGGACTAAAACCGTAACCATAACCGTAATCGTTAGTCAGTATTAACCGAATGAAACTGGTTACCGTAACTGCAATTGTAACCGAAACCAAACTTTTTTATTATACCGAAACCCAAATACCGAGATTATTTCAAACCAAATAACCGCTAAGATTTTAAAGAAAAAAAGTGTAAATAAGGTCGAGAATGCTCTATTACCCTAATTTTATCACCTGTAGTCAATAAAAACAATAAATTTAAGTTTTAAAATTTTTCAAAATTTTCGAAAAATGTAAAGGGGTAACTATGTAAAATTGGAGAAATTTAAAAAAAAAAATTTTATCTCAGAAGCATAAAATTGAAATGCAAAGTTAAAGTAGGATTAATAGTATGAAAAATAAGACATTTTTCACGAGAATCGGATGAGCTTAAAGTTAAAATAATATCAGAATCTTAAAAAAAGTCAATATAATTTTAAAAAAATAACTGAAATGAGATACACTGAGGAAAATAGTATGCTTGTTCATCATACTCATTAAAATACATCAACAAGTGAATGAACGAATAACTGGCCACCTGGCAACCCTAATCAGCGACTATCTTGGCCATCCGTCCAAGTGCCGGCCTTAAATTTCAGCTTCTCACGTCACACCTCCGGGACCACCTTGCAGCTGCCGCATGCGCTTATTTTTGTTCGTTTGTCATCATTTTTTCAATAAATTTCAGTCGCCCCTGTTGCCCGCCGCATGTGGCAGCATGGTATCCTTTTGGCCAAGACGTCGACCTGGCTGTGTGAAATCCGAAGTGTAAAATTGATTTAAATGGCTCGTGAGTGAAGCAGATAATTTTCAGTTGTCAGATGCTTGTAATATTTATGTGCCGGCGATTATTATTCCGAGCCCGTCTCCGTTTAAAGTTACCAACGCGTGAAAATTGCTTACTTGCCTCCCTGGCCACCTTCCAGCAGCGCCTAACTCATTTTTAATATGAATAATTGTGGCAAATTACATGGCAATTGCATAATAACCTGGCCCGAACATGGCAGCACTAAACGTGAACGAGTAATTGAATTGCCGCACCAATTATGCCTCGATTGTAAGGGGAAATTGTTGAACTGCCCCTCGGTAGGGGTATGACTGAACTTTGAAATTTCCGGTTAGCAAAGGGTGTGTGCTTTTCTTTGATTCTTGACTTGAGCGAACAGCTGACTTATTATTAATCTTAATTCGCAAAAGGAAAAATCCTTAAGATGAAAATTGTACTCCTGACTCTTGCACAGATTAGAAACCCTATGAAGAAACTTCGATATTTATTTATTTATTTATTTAATGTCAAGTGCAATTAACCAATATTAAAGTAAACAAATTTTAAGTACAATTTAGCAATATATAAATTTAAGTAAAATTTAATAACTATATTTAAATTTAAAAAATTTAACTGAAAGGATAAAAAGTAAAATGAAAAATGAAAAAATAAGAATCTAAGGTATTCTAAAAATTGTTAAATGATCCAACATTTGTTGCAGATTAAAAAGTATTAGTTGTAATAGTTAATAGTTAATAATAAAACACAAGTATTAAAATTAGTGGGATTTCTAGAAAGGAAGTGGAAATTAGAGGATTTCAAGGAGGAAGAAAAAGTTAATATACAATTGTGATCGCTTGATTTTAAACGGAATTATTTTAAATTAACCCGAATATTATCATGCTAAGCGAATCATCTTCTAAATGTGTTAAGATTCATAGTATTGTAGTTTATATTTTCTATGTTTTTTTTTTATTTTATATTATTTATTTTCGAATTAAATTAATAAAATTTTACAATCTATGATTTGTTTCTATTTTTTCTTAGGTGAGATGGAAATTTATGCCACATTCGATCGTTTTGCAAATGGAACAAAACAATTTTAAAATATAGAAAATGTTGTAGTATCAATCATAAAAGTTACAAAGTACAAAAACAACAATATACGCATAATTTGGCCAAGAAGCATAAGAGGTATTCAAAGCTAATTACCCACACGTACCCAAAGATCATGCCGAGATCATGATTACGCAGATCCAAAGTGATCTCTAGGCACGGGCTCAAGCAGAGATCGGAATGGAGTGGAGATTTATGGCGTAAAATTAATAATCATTTCAACTAAATTAATAACACTCCATCGAGACAGACCCAGACCTGGACGCGGTCGCGGACTCGAAGGCGTCTAGTTCCAGGTGATTTACAATGTGAGTATGTTTCGAAATGGGCATGAAAACTTATGAATGTTTTTTTAAAATTTGTTTACCATTTCTAATAATCTCTTTATGGGTTTCCCCATCTATGTTAGTAAGTAAAGCATGTGGGGCGCTTTGTTTACACTGCAATTTGTTGCGGGTAGAGTCGAGTTCGGAGTCTGGGACGGCACAGCAGGTGATTTTCCTAGACTGAACGCGCGTTCAGCGCGTGCGCCACTCTCGTTATTATCTTCATTTTTAACACCAACGATTTGGTGTACGGGAGAGACAAGATGAAGGGGCAGGGGAATCCCCCATCAGCCAGATGACGATGATTGTGTTTTGGGACTTTCTTTCTTTCTGTCCGCGCATCTGCCTCATCGACCACAGAATGCGGTGTTGATCGCTCCTCCGTTTCGTTTTCTCATTCATGTCGTACAAGATTTTTATCGCGTCTTTTTCATTAACATATTTTCCTCTTGTCTTGTCTTCTTCTCGCTTTTTACGTTGTTGTCTTTCTTTTTTTTTTGTATGTTACCAAATGTTGTCGCTGGTCGTTTTATTGGCCAGTTGATCAGTGAGGGGGTTTTTATAGCCATGGAAACACGATCTGTTATTATGTAGATTTGATGATTCTCTAATTCCCTAACACATCTTTGACCATTCTTGACATTGTGGACTGGCGCCAAAAATTTGTTAAATGCACATTTCCAACGTTTTCGACACTCGGAAAGCTCGGCTCGGTAATCGATATGCAATTTGTCAGTCAAATTCTAAAGATCTGTCGAAGCATCAGCAACATTTCCAACAGCTCGACGATCAGCCTGGCGCCAGTTTCCAACCCGTAAATCTAATCAGTTTAGTTTTTTTTTCGGGCGTGATATGAACGTCGATAGGATTAGATTGAACAAATCCACCTGTGTGGTCTTAAACGATATGTAACTATTTTATAATTTCATTAATTTATGTTAGTGCTTAATAATAAACTTAACAATAAATTAAATGTTGACTCGTTGCATTTTGTTCTTAAAAAATACTTGCAAAATGAATTAAAATTAATTTCCTTTATACATTTTAAATTTTTGTTCATATCTTGAACCACCCTATTCTGGTAAATATCCTTTGGTAGATTTGTTATATTATGCCTCTCTAGATCTTTGGAAATTGCCGATGTTAATAAGTTTTGAATTTATTTTTCACCCCCTTCATAAAACTTTTAACATTTTATTTATTATTATCTTAAGTTCAACCCCTATTGATTTTCTTTGATATCAGAAATATTTTGATGTTTATTTGAATTATAACTCAATATTCAGAAAGAATAAAATTTTGTATTTAGTTCGAAAGAAATGTAAGGATATCAAATTATTTCTAATGCAGATAATAGGCAGAGAGAAATCGCAAAAGTCCTAGCCACAAAATCTTTTAACAATTCAGTGCACAGCGGCAACATTAATCCTCTGAAATCCTTGTGGAATGACAACAACAATTATAACAGAACCTAATTGCAACTGTCATGCAATGCGAGCGGTAATAGAAATAAAATACACTTTCTGGCATAATTAAAAAGGATTTTTCAAACGCAGCATAATTTGAGCAGCATCCTTGCAGCAGGAATTGCACAGTGGCATTCAAGCCTATGCAGCATACATACATAAATACATACATATTTATACGTTTATATACATACCAACACAATTACTTATATTGCAAGTGCATGTATGTATATAAATGTACTTGCAGCTATCAATATCAATATGGCGGCCATTGCGCATGACGGCTGCTTGCGACGCGAATGTTGACCAATCAGCGGTTTGTTATTGCTCGCTCTGGTACATTTGCGTGTGTGCGTGTGAACAGGTAGCATGGAGTAGGCGTACCCAGCACTAGCAGTAAGAGTAAGCAAGTTACAGAATATAACCTGTTTGCTTGCTATTTCATTCGCACACTGCTATCTCTTTAACGCAACGTTTACAGTGGCTGTAAAACTGCGAAGAGCAACAGATGTTGTTAGTAGTGTGCTTGCAGTTTTCTTTAACAGTGGCGGCCATAAAAATTAATACTATTTATTCAATCCTTCTATCGATTGAATTTTATATTTTTTAAATATCTGATATTTGTTTTTAATTTTATACTCGAATAACAAAATATTTTCACCGATAACATATAGTAAATTTACTGAATTGGCTTTCTAAGAATCAAAGGATGAAGGGGATAACAGACTTAAATGTTTATGATAGTAAAATCGTAGTCAAAAATTAGCTCATAATTTTATATTAAACGGTAATAACTATTATAATTATAGTTTGCATTAGTTAAATTACTAATGTAAATATTGGGGTAAAGTATTATTGACCACTTCAATGCTTATTGTTTATTAAGTAAACATAATTTTTATTTATAGTAATAAAGTTTTCAAATAATAAAATAGTTCTGGAGCACAACTCTCTAATTGAGCAATTTCATTGACTTGCTTATTTGCAGAGAGACAGCAACAACAACAGTTTGAGAGTCACAGAGTTAGCAACGTCAGGCTGTCAGCTTTCTCGCTCTCGCTACCGCCCGAAGAGCAGCAACCACTATTCGACGCACACACTTCGATCTGCTCACCAATACAAGCACGTCGCTCGTACGGCTGGTTGGCCATTGCGTTTCCTTCTTTCCGTCAATGCTGAGCATTCAGTTTCTCTCTTGCGTTGCTCGCGTGCGGTTCGCTGTTCGCAGTTCGCAGTCTTTACAGTTCGTTTGTGTTGCTCGCGTGCGATCAACGACGGCACCGCCGGCAGCAATTTTAGTTTAACAGCAATAAACAAATGTCCAATGCATAAATCAAAAGTCAACAGCGCACAGAGTTGATATTATAAGTATTTTGTGGTATAGAAATAGATTCAACTCGAGCATATTAACAAAAAAAAAATAAAAATACTACTCGCATAAATCGAAAACGTGCGCACACAAAATCAACATAAATATCGGCGACAGCCACTGAAAAGTCCAATCAATTGTTCAAATTTAGTTGTTGCTCTTGTTGTTGTTTGAAAACCATGTACGCAATTTATGAAAGTCGCGAAAGCGGAAAATTTTGCTAAAAATTGCAACACGTGTTAATGCTAACAGTGCGTATGATAATTTCGCTGCTTGTCTGCGGTCGCAGTTATTTTTGTACACACACACGCACACATACACAAACCTACATACGTGAGTGTGTGCGCGAACGTGAGTGAGTGTGTCTGTGATTGTGATTGTGAGTGCAAATGTTCGCCAATCGAAGGGAATTGTTCTTCGCCGACAAATGTACAAAGTAACTAAAAGAAGCACAACAGATAAACCATCAATCGATCCACGGATACGCATCAGCGATAGAGATACTTATACATAAGATACAGATACAGATACAGATTCAGATACACAGGTGAGTTATCAACCAATTGCCGACGGCCAAGCAAAGTCATAGTTTTTATCAAATGAACCTTCCATAAATGATGTCTGTAGTAGTTAACAGATAAATAAAATAAACCACAAAACTTACTGAATTTCATGCGAATATCAGTAACTTTACTTAATTTGTTTACTTTTGTCAATGGCAATAAGCAAGTTATGTTTATGGTTAAACAGCTTGTGCAATATTATGATATTCTATCGCTAAATTATTGATTCTTCAATGACTCATCGAAGTGAATCGTGATTCACTTATTGCTACTATTGACACTTGCTTCAGTTTTCCATTTCTTTTCAAAATCTTTTACATTTCATGAATACAAATTCAAGCAACTTACATGAAAAACAATTGAGAATAGCTGCATTTGATGATCGAAGATTGTATACTCTGTTTTTAAAACATTTATTTATAGCTAAATAAGAGTAAAACAAGAGTTTAGGCCAAAAATTCCATTTAGACAGATCTTTATTCTAAGATGGTAAAAAATTCTCAACTGTGCCAAGTTTCAACAATACTCTTATTTTTTGAGTTCAGAAATTCGTGTTAAAATTGTAATAATCTCTGAAATTGTATAAGAAATGTTTAAGAAATATGTACAATTTTATAAAATGCAAAATGTGAGAAATTTACAATTGTTTCACGTGGGGAAAGCGACCTCCAAGAAAAGTGGATCGAAGCTGCTCGGTTTCTGATTCCATTTGAATTCCATTTGGTTTTGTTGTTATTTTTGGATTAATTAGACGCCGAACAAATAAACATGCAGCTATTCTCAATCCCATTTCAGTTGTCATTCGTTCATCACATCATAGAGACTGAGACTAAGACTGAGGCTGAGAGAGCCTTGTGGTATCCGTGAGATACTTTTCGGCATTGCCTTTGTTTATTTATAAAAATTCGTTTTATCATGCAAATTTTCGTTAGAAATGCGAAAATTATTAACTGGCTACAGCCTCTTTTGTAGTAGTTTTTGTTGTTGTTATTGTTGTTGTTCTCGTTGTCATTTGGGGAAAGTTTCTTGGGTGGGTGTCGTCGAACAGTTGTCGTCTTCTTGTCGCCTCGTCGCCTCGTTTGCATGCGAATAGTTTATTAATATTTCTTTTCAGCCTTTCGATTTAGCGATTTAGCATTTAAATCGAGAACGTTTAAGCAGCCTCCCAATTTATTGGCCAGCGCGTGTTTGTCGTCATCTTGTGATTTATCTAGTGTGGAAATGGGCGCAGATGTTGCCAGTATCTACAAGATAGAGTCAAAGGTGGAACTAAACTTAACTTCAATTCAAAGAGAAACCGCGGCGATAGCGATAGAGATAGAGATACTGTTGGCCGAATAATTCATAATACGTTAGCATAGCAATTGTGGCTTTGATCATTTTACGCACTTGCGTTGAGATTTTGACTTAATTTGCGTGCAAGTTGTTCATTCAAAAAAGAAAAAAGAAAAAGATACAAATTGTCGGGCGGTTGTTTGGTCAATTTAGATTCGAAGGCAGCGAGCGGATTGTGTGATGCGTTTGTATCTCTGGCGTAATTCATTCAAATGCAAGAGTTGTGCAAATGTAGCGCACAGATACAGATACATTTCCTTCGGTCTGGCCACGCCCCAGCGAACTCAGCACAGCACATTACGTTGACAAATTTCATTCATTACATATTTGTATTTTTTTCTTTCTATGGTTTTTAATCTGTTTACAGCTGGCAATTAAATAGCAAAATGCAATGAAATGACACGAGTGCGAATTTGTATCTCACAGATACGAGTACAGTGGTCGTTGATTACTAAGCTTTCGGTCAGTTTGGTCTGGTTGGCTTTCCATTTGTTTACTCGCACTTCCGTGGAAATGAAGAAAATGTGCAACAACAGCTTCGAATTGTTGAATTTGTCGATTACATTGCATAAACACAGACGCAATTGCAGATAATTCGCGTTCAGCGCTAAAAAACAGTCCTCGTCTCTGGGCTCGGATGGTACCGCAATCAAATGCACTTGGCAACGATAACGGTAACGATAACGATACAACTTCAATATGAGGCCCTGGCCCAGGAAACCGCATCAGTTTAGTTTCAAAGCTCAAACGTGTCGCAACTTTCCAAAAATTCGACTATAAAATCCTGTTGACCGCTTAGATGAGCAACAGGTAAAAGTATCTTTCGGTTCGCATCTCAAGTTTCAGCGGCGGACAACAAATCACAGCAAATACGCCATAAATTAAAAGGAAAAAGAATCTAAAACATTTTTATTACGTTGGACTTTAATTAGAAACTAATTGGGCAAAGGCAACAAAAGATGCGATTTGATTTGATTTGATTTGATTAACAAAACAGCGTACAACTCTATAGGAAACCAAGTCAAGACACGCTCCAAGGTGTCCACTTTCAGAGAGTGGTAGGGAGGGGGAGAGGGGGGAGGGAATACGCTCCCGCATGCAGTTAAATTGACAGGCAACCAAAACAAGCGAAGGCAATAACAATAACACTCAAATTAAAAGCTTATAAAAGTCAAGCAGACACACAGATACACACGCACACACACACACAGATACACACACACGCACACGGGAATAGACAATGAGCAAACAGAAGAAATCGAAAATCTGACAGATAACACGTTCGAATGGACGCGTTGGTCAAGTAAATTTCAGAATGTGTAAGTCGAGCTGACAATAAATTAAATTCAGTTTTAGTTCATTTTGAATGCGACAAACCTGATAAAAAAAAGGAGAAGAAGAAGAAGTAGGAAAAGCATCTATAGACCAACAGCTGCCAGCAGCCGTTTTACATCAGATAAAGTATCTTGAAGTTTGCTGCTGTGCCATTAACTTGCGGATCGTATCTATGAGCTACTTTATTCGAAGTATTTAAAGATACTTTCAAACGAATTCAATATAGTTACCACAGATCTCATTAGTTCCTAAATTGATTGCTCAGCAACTGTTTTCTGCTGCTCGAAAGCACACTCCAAGTTAGCCAAGTTAATACACAATTGATTAACAACTATTTCAAATTGAAGATCGCATCTAATTAAAATGATGGTGAACAGATTGAAAATGTATAGCGTATTTCGTTTCACATTCGCATTTTACTTGTTTACTTGCGTCAAAACATAAAACAAGCCAAAATATCTGACGCTTGGCCAAATGGGAAGATCGTCGGATCTTCTAGGCCGATGACTCAAGAGCAGGCAACTTGCCCCGTTGGTATTTTTGTTACAGCAACGGCAAAGGCGAAATCATTTGTATATATAATCTGCCTCACGCCGCGACAGCGGGAGCGAGAGAGAGGCAGAGAGCGAGGGGGAGCGAGAGAGCGAGAGAGAAGCTGAAAATTGAAAACAGATCCAAGAATATCTCGAATAGCTGCGGCGCAGTTGCCTCGATTTTTGAAAACATATACGCGAGGTGCGCGATCTGTGAGTTTGGTTATATATACTTAACATACACACATATATATATATATATATGTATATGTATATATATATTCGGGTAAGGGGAGATCTTGCTTCTCAAATCTCCCGTATCTGTATCTAGTTGAATATGTTTATCTTTTGGATACCAGCGTAGGCACAACTTTGCGTTGGGCCCCCGCAACTACAAATATCTAACAGTGGCAAGCAGTGACCTTTCGCAGATATTCTATCTGAGTATCTGAGTATCTGAGAGATACACTTGCAGCGTGTAAGCAGAGATGCGTCTGCAACGTCGCGTGGTAATTTTAGAAACATTTTCTACATAAGCAATAACAAAACACATTGAAAACCATTCGCCCCATTTAATAATATTGTGTAAAAGTTTATTTCTGTTGAGACTCTTCGTCATCATCATCATGATCATCATCATGTAGACAAACCATACTTTAATAATCGAACAAATGTACACCTGGGTTAGTTCCATTAACTAATCAACCAATTTACTAATCGACTTTGACAACATGGGGTCCAAAAACATTTCTACACACATACATATGTACATATATCTGTGTAATTCTTTCTGCTAATATTTCATAATTCTAATGAAATGTTTTTGTTTTGCTTAACATAAATGTGAAAAATCTGGGGAAATTATTCAGTTTTCATTAATGGCAATTTCAACAGTTTTATGTGTCTCAATTATCGTTCTCTTAATGCTAAACAAAACAACCAAAATGATGGCAATAAAAATATGAAATATCGCTGCCAATTAGCCAGGTAATTGCGCTCTGAGGTCTAATGCCCAAATGGCCAATGCCCGGATTGGCCAATACTCCCCGGCATAAAATGGGCTGATATCATTAGCGGATTGTGGTATATAAACCATACAACAAGATTTTAACATTTCTCTGAATAATTGAAAGAAGCAACATAAGTGAAAGTTTTCAACGAAGATTTGATACCCTTATCTTTCCCCGTATTCAGTATTCGACTGATCTATTGCTAACCAAATTCAGTCAGGATGTGAGTTTGATTGAGTTTGATTTTTGATTGATCTGTGAAAGATAGCACTGAATTCAAAATATTTGAAATTCGCTGAAATAGTTTAAAAGACTGAAAAGCTGTTCATACTTTAGATTGATTTTCCAAATTTGATCACAATGTATGATATAACCTCAAATTCATATTTTGTGTGAATAAATGGGATATCTCAAAAAATCGATCATTTCATTTCAGCAGTGTCCTGATCAAGAATATTTACACTTTATTGGGTCGATCGATTATTTCTTAAGTGCGTCACACATTTCATGACTGAATTATAATACCCTCTGCAAGGGTATAACAAGTCAAGCCTTCTATGATTCGATCTTTAGTTAAGACAAGCTAAATTCGCTCCTTGTGTCATCATCATTTCCACACTACACAATGAATAATAAATAGAAACAATTTGAATAGATTTTTGAGTTTATCAAGCGATCGTGATACAATTTCTAGGAGAACTGAAGAGTTCGTTGATATTCATATAAGTCAGTTTTTTTTTATTTTATTAAATTTAAATTTAAATCGTGCAATGGACGTGCATATATTTACATAAAGATACAAAAATTATAATACATTTAATTATATAATAACTTAAATAGTCTCTAGCTTTTAAATTTGCATACATCTACCCATTGATTTTGATTCCTTATTAATAACTTGAATCTCGTTTCTAATTGCAGCGCTCAAATACCAAAGACAGCACAACTTCCATTAGGTTATCAATGAATTAGGAGAGCAGCTAGCGAGGATTGAGGCATCCGCAGCTGGCTGATTTCAGCGATCATCGACTTGTAGAGGATTAAATCTGATTCCCTCCGGTTTGGGCTGGATTGGTTTGGTCCACACCGAGAATATGCTACAGCATCCCGCCACAGATTTCTACGACTTGGCTGCGGCCAATGCGGCTGCCGTGCTCACCGCCCGCCACACGCCCCCCTACAGCCCCACGGGGCTGGGTGGGTCGGTGGTGGCGCTGCACAACAACAACAACAGCACGAGCAATAACAACAACAATCTCGATATGCTGTCGCACAATGGCAGCGGAGTGGGCGTGGGCGTGGGTGTGGGTGTGGTTGTGGGCGGCAATGGGGGCGTTTCGGCCACCGGACTGCACCTGAACAGCAGCAGCAACGGAAACGGCGGAGCAGGCGGCGGAGGGGGAGGAGGGGGAGGCTCCGCAGCCGGTCGAGAAACTCTGCCCAGTTTCGGCTTCACGCAGGAGCAGGTGGCCTGTGTGTGTGAGGTGAGCTATAACTGCACTATTTACATATATGCATAGACTACACTGATAAAAATAAATATGTTGCATATTTAAATATTTCAAAAAAGATAAACAACATTTAAAAATTGTCCTTTTGTCCGTTGGTTTAACTTAAAATTTGTGTATTAACTTTAAAAATTATCTAGTTTGTGTAAAAGTCAAAGTTCCTAAAGAATATATATATGTTTATATATAAATTTAATTTATGCTTAAATCTTATTTAATTTTAAAGAAAAAACGTGAAAATAAGTTCAAAACTACTTTTTTACCCTAATTTTATCACCTAGAGTCGATTTATAGAATAAATTTAATTTTTAAAATTATTGAAAATTTTCGAAAAATGTAAAGGGGTAACTATGTAAAAATCGACGAATTTTCGAAAAAAAAGGTTTGTCTCAGAAGCATAAAATTTAAATGCAAAGTTAAAGAAGGGTTAATATTATGAAAAATAAGACATTCCTCAATAAAATCGGATAAGCTTTAATAAAGTTGTGCTGGTTGAAAGTTCAAAGAGTCAACATTTCTCATATATAGATAATTTACAAAAATTTACACATTGTAACACACAAACTTTTTTATTGTTTGAGTTACCTCAACAAATTTTAGAGAGCATGCATGTGAGATGGTTTATTTATATTGAACAAATTTGGTTCAAATCGGGCTACTATATTATACATGAGGGATGTCAATCGCCAATAAAAATACATCAAATTGACAAATTGAACAAATTTTCGGAAAAAAAAATTGCTTGTCTCAGATGCATTATATTCAAATGCAAAGTTAAAGTAGTAAAATATCTTTCATATTCAAAATAGTATTCTTAATCGAATGTAGTTTATCAGCCTTTTGATGGGCACTAATAAATTAAGACTATACTCTACTGGAACTTTTCGGTAGTAAGTCTTCAGTTACTTTTAAGAATTTGGATCGATTTTATTTTGAAATCTAAAATGTTTGATTTAAATATGAAAGATATTTAAACTGTGTACAATTTGTATTTAATTTAATGAAAATAGTTTTAAAATGTAATGTGTAAAGTAGTTATATTTAATATGATTTGATAGTTAAATTAACTATTTACATGTTTATATAAAAACTACAGTTTAAACTAGAGTTTTTTGAATCAAAGTGTAAATAGTTCTGTTTTCTGTGTACTACTTATTTGTTGGACCTCTTTCAGGTGCTGCAGCAGGCGGGCAACATCGAAAGACTGGGCCGCTTCCTTTGGTCGCTGCCACAATGTGATAAACTGCAGCTGAACGAGTCTGTGCTGAAGGCCAAGGCGGTCGTCGCATTCCATCGTGGTCAGTACAAGGAGCTGTACCGGCTGCTCGAGCATCATCACTTCTCGGCCCAGAATCACGCCAAGCTGCAGGCCCTGTGGTTGAAAGGTGAGACAATCCACTCCACTCCACTTGACACTCGTTTTGCCCCCTCACTCGCTCCCGCTCCCTCTATACATTTGTGCATTCAGTTTTCAGGACTAACCCGAAATTCTTTTACTGTAGCGCATTACGTGGAAGCCGAAAAACTGCGCGGAAGACCTTTGGGTGCCGTGGGCAAATATCGTGTTCGCCGTAAATTTCCATTGCCCCGCACCATTTGGGACGGCGAGGAGACGAGCTACTGTTTTAAGGTGAGTACCCCCTCTTTCCCCCCTGGAGTTCTTGCTCCTTCCGTTTGCCTTGCCCTTACATTCACTTTTACTTGCCGCAACAAAGGGCACAAAAAATGAAATCGTAGAAATGTCCGCACATCGCATATACTCTTCCCAATGCGGTCACATCTAACTGCTGGGCAACGCCTTCGTCCTTCCTGGATATTTACCGCTCCTCTCACTCTGGTTTCCTAACCGACACTGTTTACACTTGGGCTTTATCTGTGCGGGCTTTCAATTGATTAAAAACATATGCTACCAGAAAAAAAAAATAAGTCCACAAATAATTATCAAAAATGGGTGGTGCAGTTATTTGTGAGGGTAAAAACATAGCAGAAAAGAGATTTATTGATTCGAGTATTCCGTAAAAAACATTTTTAAAATGTAGTTAACTTGTTATTTATATTTAATTAATTTTGTAATTTTCTTTAATTTTCATATTCATATTTTTAATGTCAAAAAATTTAAAAAAAAAAACGAAGAATAATTTAAATCGTACAACTTTGCTTTGGTTCAAACAAACGAACTAGTTCACTGATTAGTAGGTTCATTTAGATCCTTTGATCATTCGTTTCCAAATCTCAACTGTTAGTCAATTTATATACCATTCAATTACGTAAATATTTAGCTATAATAAATTGCATTTTAATAGAATAAACACAAAAACCTCTAAAATTCTTCTATATAAAATATAGAAAATAAATATTCGATTAATGATAAATTGGGAAAAATAACTAAACTCTATAATTTTCCTTTATAAAACATACAAAATAAATTTACTAATAGAATTTATAAATGATAAATCTTAAGTATTCGAGTATTCAATAAAAAGAATAACATTATTCAATTTAGAAATTCTTTTTATTTTCTTGTCTTTGAATTTTTTTGGGATGGATTTAATCCTGAAGTCCCGTATTGTTGTTTCTGTGTATATATTGTTCGTTTCAAGTGCTCTAATTGTAATTGTTCGCCCTTCGTCCTTTTCGTCCTGTGCAGGAGAAATCGCGATCCGTGCTGAGGGACTGGTATGCGCACAACCCGTATCCGTCGCCGAGGGAGAAGCGGGACCTGGCGGAGGCGACGGGACTGACCACGACACAGGTAGGTTTGATCACAATGTCGAGGCATTTGTGAATTTGACATATTTCATTTGCGATTCTTGAAGAATTTTAGCCGAACAAGTTAATTGCATGTCATTAATCATAGAAAACAGAATTTGAGATGATGTATTCATCTATTTTTAGGCATTCACTTGCGCACATTCATTACATTTATTTTAACTCTCTCTCTCTCTCTCTCTCTCTCTCTTTCTCTTTCTTGTATTTTACAAATTTACAGGTTTCCAATTGGTTCAAGAATCGCCGACAAAGAGATCGCGCCGCCGAGCATAAAGAGTAAGTTTTCTATATCTATATCTATAGATATATATGTATGTATTACCGAAAACTAAACTATACGTATGTATGTACATATGTTTTTATATGTACCTATTATAATTTAAAATTTATTATAAATTATTTTGGGCGAGCGTCAACGCGTGCGAAATGAATTAACATTTCAATTTCAATTACAAAAGCTGACGACGTTTACTTGGCTTTTATTAACAAGGCCAAGATGTGGCTTTTCATTGTGGGTGGGAGGGGGACGCTAATTAGTGTCAAGGACACGGCCGTGTTTCACGTGAAAAACTGCCACATGTGAATAATGTGAATAATACTTATACTATATTAATATACTCATATTTTCAATGTAAAATATGGAAAATGTCGCTGACAAATTCATTAACAGTTTGTTTCACATATTTTTGTTATTGTTGTTGTTGTTCTGTTTTCATAGGCGCATTGTCATGTGTGTGGCAGACATGGCCACTAACTAAACTAAAGCTAATGCAGAGTCCTTGCCAAAGGACCAAAATGAAGAAACATCTGCATTTCCGCCTAAGCAAATAGGACAACATTTGTGAAACTCTTCTGAATTTCCTTTAACGCTCCGATGCCGAGCTGCAGATAGGCAACTTTTCAAATATTAAACATCCTTTTCGGGGCATCCTTTTGTTTGTCTCACTCTCCCTCTCTCTCTCTCTCTCTCTTTCTGTCTCTCTCTTGTTCTCTACTCGCCGCCGGGTTGTCAGAAGTCATGTGAAGCGCAAACATCGGCCAAGAAGTGAAATGTAAATTGGAATTGGAAATGGGATTGGGATTGGAAATGCCAAATGGGAAATGGGTTTTGAAGTGGCCGAAACCAAGTTGCGATCGTATCTGCGCATTGAGCCATTAGGCTAAACGGTATATCAGCTACTTCAAAAAGTCCACAATAGAACTTCAAATTCGCAATTCGCAATTTACAATTCACAATTCACAATTCGCATTTCGCGTTGTGCCAGCCACGAAATAAAACAATAATAACAACGAAAAATTGTCGTAATAAAAATAAAAATTGGCCGCCGTAGCAACCGCAATGCACACACACACACACACACGCACACACCTAGATACAGATACTCGTATGCAGCTGACAAAAGTATCTCACAGATACATATGTACATTCATGATACTCGTATAGTCAGTCCAATACCTACGATAGTTTGCACTACGTAGTAGTGTCCTCACTGCTTTTTATTATTATTATTGTTGTTGTTGTTGTTGTTGTTATAGTTGTTGTTGTTGCTGGTAACCTGATATATGTTTATGGCTATAGCCGCTTCGAGCAGCGGCAACAGCAAAACTCAGCGCTGCTACTTTAACTTTTCCATTTTGTTGTTTTGCTTTTGGTTTTGCTTTTTGTTATTTTATGTACATATATACAGTGAATCCTCCTCTATGTGCACATACATAACTCAGCATATGCTCCAATGTAGTTGGCCTTTAATGTGAATAGGTAAAGTATCCACTTATAACTGCACTTCAAAGATACATCCATGAATGAAGAAAAGTTTGTTAAAGTGTTGCTATCATAGAATCTTTTTTAATGAATTCCATTCATGAAGAAATATATTCACAAATATTCCTTTTGCAATTTAATTGTTATTTCATGTATTAAGATATTTCTTAATTTTGAATGAAGTTATCCTCTGTTTTTTTTATGTATTGTAATTTTTTAAATGCTTACCATTTCAAATAAAAAATTGAATTAGAAATAGTCAAATGTTTAATAAAATATTAAACGTAAATACAAAAGTAAAGTAACAATAGTTTTAAGACTACTATCAAATTTATTTATGCATTAGAAATGATAATGGTTTTAGCCAAAGACCAGGCATAATGCCATTCGCATATAGTCAACCGTTGAGGATATAGCCGTTATAATGACCCGATATCGTTCAATGTACATGGTAACGAAGAGCAGATACTTTTTGTTGGTGACCTCAAAGTGCCACAAATATGTGGCAGCGCTGAGCAAATCCCATTTTTGCGGGAAGACAAGATCCAACTGCGTTTCGCCGACGTACTGGAAAATGGCATAGTAGAGTCCCAGAACCATCATCGGATATAGTATCGGGAGGAGTAGAAAGAACAGCAGGCCGCATGTATAAATGCATTTGAGTATCGTTGGAAATGGCAACTGCTGCAGCCAAATATCAAACAAATGCTCCACAAGAGGCTGCATATAGTAGACTAAACGACCCGCCCACGAAATGTTCGCCCACTGTAAGCCAGATGCAAATTCCAATAAGAATTGGGGCTCTGAGAGATACTGATAATGTCGTAAGCTCTAAATACGTACGACTTTGCGCTTGTGCAACGGCTTCTTCCACGTCTTATGCATCTCCACAGTTAATTTAGTTTTTTTATTTTGATTCCCTTTTTTTTGGTTTTTTGTCAATTTGCAAAAATGTAGTTTATTGAATTTATTCGAAATGCCTACTATATTGCCGAAGATCGGCACTCTCTTGATCTCTTTGATCTCAGATTAAACCAAAGTCTGCCGAATATTGAAACTGATAAAATATACTCGTAACTATATTATATAATTTTAGCTTGATATTAAAATAGTAAAATTATAGAAAGAATTTATGTAGAAATCTTTTCTTAAAATAATATTATAGTCGTCATAAATCATGGAAAATTGGAGAACAGTTGATTCCTACGATAGTTTAAATTGAATTAAAAAGATTACAAAATATTTTATAGATTTATAGATATATGTAAAATTGGAATTTCTCTCTTTTCTTCTAAATAGAGTTTTATAGAGTTACGTAAGATTCTAAGGATTTAATAGCCAAGCATTTGTCTAGCTACTTTAACTAATTACTAAGTATAAATATGTATGTTTATGTATTGGCATCATCTATAATTTCAAGAGATGTAAGATTTAATTGACAAGTTTAGATTGACTGGCAGAATAATGAAATCTATTGACAGTTGAGATGAACAGCCATTTCAGGATCCAATCAGGCAGACCACCTTCATCATAGTCTGTTCAAGTCCCGATGCGAGCTATAACAATGAAATGCAGGAAGAAAAGCAGACGCGAGATATTCAGCATAAGAAAAAACCAAAACACTACTTTAGATGAGAGAAGAGTTCCAGTTCCAGTTCCAGTTCCTTTGCCAATCCCTCCTCCCCTCCAGACACCGACGGAGTCGTAGAGTCCGCAGGCCGTTGTCTCGATGTTCATTTCTCTTAATGTGTGCAACTCTGTGTCTGTGTGCCTCTCTCTCTGTATATATGTGTGTGTGTCGATCTCGGGCAACTCAGGGCTCATCGTTTTTGCGTTTGCTTTTGCGTTCGAGTTCGTCGAATGCCACGGTTGGCTGGAGGGTAGCTGGAAAGAGTATCAGGTTACCACAAAATGTGCGTGTGTTCTTTATTCGTTCGCCTCAGCGCCGTCGCTGTTGCTGTCGCTGTCGCTGTCGCCGTTGACGTCGCAGCGCGTTATTCATTTTTATTCGTTTTATTGTACATTCTGTTTTTATTATTATGTATTTTGCGCTTTTGCCCGTCTCTGTCACGCTTTTGTATGTTGCTATACACACATACATAAGTACACCTCTGTCTCTCTTCCTGTGCATATGTATGCATGTATGTATGTGGGTCTGTTTCTGGAGTTCCGTGACGCATTGCCAGTTGAGTTTAGCTGCCACTGATGGCGTTGATAATGATGTCGTTGCTGATGATGGACCGGTATGGAACCGAGACCTCAATCGAAGGCGCTTCACTTTTTTCTTCTCTTTTCATCTTCTCTGCTTTTGGTGTAGGGTGGTTTACTTATCGGGTGGGCCCTGTGTCAAGTGATTTGCCATGGTCTATAATTAGAATGCAGTTTATGGGCTAACTTATCGATGTGGATATAAAGTAAATATGAAAAAAAAAGAGTGGCACCCCCCATCAATCTGTTCCAAGAGCTTCTTCTCTCTTCTGACACATTTCTCAATGCCAATGTTGACATTTCTAGGGTTTCACTTGGAGCAAGTTGAAGTTTTGAACCTTTGTCGACTTGGCCTAAGCCGCTTAAGGTTTTAAAAAGTGTTAAGACTTATAAAATAAAAACTGGCGAGCTACAAGTTCATTGGTCAAGTGGAATATCCGATAATGAATTTCTCAAGTTGAAATTCTTAATATTTCTCCAATTGCCACAAGTTTTAGAGCCATCAGCTGTTTATGGTTTAACAATCGCCGATAAGTTAATAGAGAATCAAGAGTCAAAACAAATCAATAAATCGCCGGTAGCGTTAGGAGGGGAAACTCTTGTGGAGGCATCATATGGTGGAGATCGTTGCAGGATTTCCAAGAAATTCCATTGCTAATAAAAATTATAAGCCAATAAATCGTAAAAACAAATAAACATTCACACACACACACAGGCAGTTGGGAAAATGAAACGCTGTTTCAAGATTTTGAAAATAAAAAACAGAAACTGAACTGAACTGAACTGAACTGAACCCCAAGTCGGAGTAGCTGGGATCACGATCGATCGAAGTCCAAGCGAAGCAGCTAAGCGGGGAATCAACGAACAGGTTGAGTTATCGCATTGCGCGATCGGTACACAAATCTCGAGACGTGTGCGCAGCAGGACACCCAGCTAAACGGTGCCCCAGAGATCCAGCGGAATATCGAGGGGCAGGCAGGGGAACAGAAGAAGTATCTGAAAAGGTGTTGATCATAAATTATCATTTAATTTACGCATGTGTGTGGTGTTCTTCTTGCTGTTGTTTGTTTTAGCCATGTTGCGGGCTCAACTCGAGCTGCGTTTCTCAAGGAATTGTCTAGTTGTTGTAGTTGTAGTTGTAGTTGGAATTGGAGTTGTCCCTAAGCATTGTCCCATTGTCTACAACTATGTTTCTCTCCCTCTCTCAATCTCAGTCTCTGATTTCCGTGTAGATCGTAGCGATTAACCGACAAGTCATCGTTATAAAATATTTTATCTTATATGTCTTGGCTCATTTCGTTGGCGTGTGGCGCATTTTATGCTGGCCGTTGTTTTGTTTTGACAGTTTTTTAATAATTTTGTTGCTTTTTAATTGCATGCCACAGCAGATCGGTTGCACGATAAGATTCCCCTTAAAGTGCTGTTCTTTCTCTATTCATTCTATCTATATTTGGGGCTTCTTCAAGTACAATTGTTGTTGTTTTTCTTATGCCAATCTAAGTTCGCCAAGTCGAACTTAATCCGATCATGCATTATTGCCAAGCTAATGAATCTGCTTAATGCAGCTCCAATAATCAACAACAACACCAACAACAACGAAGTGGCTTTAAAAGTAAAAAATCAATTGAGCAAACAAGTAAAAATTAATTCCTCATCAATGAGCAGCAACCAAAAAGTCCAAGAACCTTCATTTGGGACCACACACAGACGCACACACACTCACACACACATTAACGCTCTGGGCCAGAAACCAAAAAAGTCTTGGCCAGACACGGTCAAGTTGAGCTTGTTGTCATATGTTTCATAAACTCTATGTGACATCCAAGGCATTGAGGGATTGTCCTTGGGGCGCAGCTACCGCGAAGAGCGAAGCTTACTTTATAAGACTTTTATAATGCAATCAGTTGAAAATGTGCGAGTTGTATATAGGAAGATATAAGGACATGCCATTAAAGTAGGTTGTCTCCCTCCCTTCCCCTCTCTCTTTCGGTCTTTCTGTTTCTTCTCCGCTTTCTGGCCGTGTTAATAAGTGTTGCAGTAAGCCAACGAGCAGAGCCAACAACTATGAAATTCTGGTAACTTGATATCATTGTTTATATGCTGCTGCCCTTTGTTTGCTCCCCACTTTTGTCTCGCTCGACTGACTGACTGGTTGACTGCATAGCTGGATGTTTAGTTGGCTAGGGGCGGCACGGGGATGGGCACGGGGATGGGGATGGGGATGGGGATGGCCGTTGAGTTGGGCATGGCCATGGCTACTCGAACATTTCAGCCATTGCTCGATTTGAGGTTAGCTTTGGCTTTATGTTTGCTCAGCCTGTTTGCATATAGATCTATGTTTATATTTGTGGGTGGGTGGAAAACCGAGGGAGGTTTTCCTCCATTATCGATTCTGTTTGGGAACAAACAATGACAATTCACTTCCATTTAAAGTTTTACAAAATATTACTTTAATATTGAAAAGCAGACATTATTCGAAAAGATTTCGTTGTTTTTGGTTTAATTTTAATCAATTTGAAAAGGATAAAATTACAAAAAAGTTTATACTTTACTTTATATTAAATTCTCAAAAATTCTGGAATCCCACAATCAACTCAGTGTTTATCAGTATAATTTATAATTCAATAAATACAGAATTTATTTCTTATTGACAGTGTTTCTGAGATCTGAGATTTAAATACAATAAAATAATTTAATTAAAATGTGTTTTATGTCCCATAATCAATAAAGCTTAAATCTTAACAAAAGTTAAAATGTCAGGCTGACTCTAATCTCTGCAAAAGTAAATTTCTGCTTAAAATGTCCAAATATTCCTTGAGATTTGATGGAAATTTAAAATATATTGAATTGAATTTTGTAATTCATCAATTAAAAATCAATTAAAATAAAAAAAATGAATTTATTTAATGTATTAGACGTACCAAATATTATTAATCTTCTTGAAGTTTGAAATAAATTTATGACAGCTGAATTTTGTGACTCCGAGAATATGTCCAAATAATGAAATCTCTGATCAACTTTAAGTGCTAATTTCATAAGAGACACTGTTTTATATGTACGATTGGCAGATAATATGATGCTCTAGTGATAATTGAGTTTGCCTTGCGTCTTATTTCCTCCCACATATGTATACTCGAATTTATCAGAGACTTCAATTTCAATAACAAGGCCACCCCCAAAGTGGTAGCCAAGTGTTCTCCAGTCACCAGATCCGCGACTGCGGCTGCAAAGAAAAACAAAAATGGAAAAAGAAAAAGAAAAAGCAAAAAAAATTGGACAGCATGGCAATTATGAAGCGCTGCAAGTGGCAACTGCGAGTTGAATCTACAATTACACGATTGCCGCCAATGCTGAACAGCTGGCTGCCCATTGGAGATGCCGGCCAGTCTGCATCTGCATCTGCATCTTCAACTGCAACTGCAACTGCATCTTGGGCTTGCTGGGTCTGAGTCGGCGATTACGAGATGGCGAGATTGCGACTGCGCCGTATGTGGCCGTCGTGGTCGCATCTCCAGGTCTGCAACTGGGCAGCAGACAGCGGATTGAATTGCGTGCGAGTCAGCAAATAACTTGCACGGAATGGGAATGGGTCAAGCTCAGCGAGAGAGAGAGAGAGAGCGACAGAGGCAGAGAGAAACAGAAGGTGGCTGATCTGGCAGATCTTTTCCAATGATCTCTGGCTACAAATTTGTCGAGTGTGCGCTTAAATGTTTTGCATGGCCCTGGGACCCTTGTCCCCTTGTCGCCTCCATCGCCATAATCGCCGCTTGTCGATGTCGATGTCGTTGTCATCAATTTTTTTGTTGTATTTCTTTTTCTCTTTCATTTTTGTCTTAACTGGTTCTGGGTGCGTTCTGCTTGCAATTGGGATTCGCGACAAGATTAAGATTAACACACTCGCACTGGGCCGATAATGTCAGTTGCTCGAATTTCAAATGTGCCCCCAGTGGATGTTGCTGTTCTTGTTATCGCTATTGCCAGTGAATTAGCCATTAAAATGTCAGGACAGTTTAGCACTAACAAATTGAACAACACATCAACAACAACAAATACAAAAAAAGAACAAGCTGAAACTGAAACTGTAGTGTGTATATGTGTGTATTTATGTTTACATGCCTGCCTGTGTGAGTCTTCGTGTTTCAATTCCCAACGGTGCGTGTGGAATTGGGACGAACGAAACATCAACGAGTGTCTCGCTTCCACCCCAGCAAACGGTGGCGATAAAAACGACACTTGAAAGTCATTTACAGAATCAGCCGCAAATAATAAAAGTCAAGCTGCTTAACTTTTGATCAAAGGTGCGAGCGAGAGCGACTCACATGCACACACCGGCACACACGGAGAGTCGAATACACTCACATGCCCAATGCGCAGCTCAAATAACTGAAATCAGATGCGACGGCGCTCTGGGGGAATGCACTGAGCTGCCCCTCTCTCACGATTACTTATGTGTGTGTGAGTGTACGTGTCTAGCTGTGGGTGTGCGTGAGCCCAGCAACACCTTTCGTATGTGCCGTTCTGCTCTTACACACTCGGCGGCATATGAAACTGAAACCATTTATAGAAATACTAGAGTTGGAAGTAAAAATATTCAAGCAGACAATTTCCTTCCGGTTTTATTTTCAATTGCTTGCCCTGTCATTTGTCATTTGTTTATAAATATATAAAACTGCTGAGTTCGACTGTGGGTGTGTTGTTATTGTTGTTGTTGCTGTTGCTGACAGCAGTAAATTAGTTGTAGCAATTGACACATTTTAATTTAAACGACGCTGACGGCTCTAGCATCTGTTTGGAGCCAGCTTTTGACAGTTACTCCAAGGGGTGGGGTAGAATTGCAGTGACTCTCTACAACCGCGACAACATTATGTCATTAGCGTGTTGTTGTTATTGTTGCTGCTCGACTGAGATGTGTGATAAGAAGAATATTAACGAAAGTGAGAGTGAATGAAAAATTGAAAGCACATCTCTAAATTTAGAATATGGTTTTTATTATTTATCCACCTTTAAAAAATCATTAATATAAAATTTAAGAAATATAATAATTAAAAAATCCTTACAAATTGTTCTCATTTTAGCGGCTCGACGGACAAGCAACACTTGGACTCATCGAGCGATTCAGAAATGGAGGGCAACATGCTTTCCAGTCAAAGCGCACAACAACAACAGCAGCAACATGCCGCTGCCCCGCATCATTCGCATCACTCACAGCAGCAGCAGCAGTCGCCCAGCAGCAGTAACAACAATAACAACAACAACAATATTAGTAATAATAATAACAACAACAGCAATGGGAATAGCAACAGCTTGCATCAACATCAGCATCAGCAGCAACTGCAACATGTTGCTGCCGAGCAAGGCCTGCAACACCATCAACATCAGCATCAGCAACATGCTGCTAGCGCAGCGGCAGCTGCCAGCAAGAGCAGCGCTGCAGCTGCAGCTGTTGCTGTGGCCGCCTCCCAAATGCCGCCGCTCTCCGCCGCCGTCGCCTACTCGCATCTGCACAGCGTCATGGGCGCCATGCCCATGTATGATATGGGCGAGTATCAGCACTTATGATTCTAGTTGGAGGCTGCTGCTGCCGCCAGCAGCAACAACATCGGCAGCAACAGCGGCAACAGCAACAACAATTTGCCGTGCGAATGGCCAGCGACGCTGCGTCAACGTCAGCAGCGCTGCCAACAGCAGCAGCAGCATCCGGAAAGCTTTTACTTTTGAAATAATTGGTAACCCATCGTCGATAGCAGCAACAGTAACAATAGCAACATAAAAAGCAACAACAGCAACAGCAAATTATTTTTCATGATTCAAGTAAAAGCACTTTGGCATTTTTCTATATGTTTATGTATATATAGAGAGATAGAGCGAGATAGACAGACAAAAATAGAGAAAGAGATAGTCGATTAACAGCACAAGCTTTTGGAAATTCTCCATAAGAAAAAAGGAAACAATTATTAAAACTACATTGATCTGTGTAAATAGCTAGGCTTTAGTTTTAGAGCGGTCGAGCTGAGAACGGAACTTAAAAAGAAATCAATACCTACAATACTTATAATATAAGTACCATCAATGCGATTAAAGTATACTTAGATAAATATATAGAACCGCCCTCTGCTCAACCGCGAATGCAAATCAAATCGAAATGTGCAAAAATTAAATATATATATAAATTCTATTAAATTATTTTCAATTTAATTATAATTATTATTTTTAAATATATATGAGAAATACAAATATCTTAGATGAACTGATCTTTAAATAATGGGTGTGTAATGAATATTTAAAAACGAAATGTAAAAGTTGTCGATTACTGAAAGGTTTGATTTGGTTTGATATATATATATATTGTTTACCACCCGTAGCTGCAATTATCACATGATAAAAGTAACTTCTGTCCACACCCATTAGCCAAATCTGACCGCAACACGCAACAAGCAGACGGCACTAATCCGCGCCGACAGGTAAACCCGCTAATGCTAATAGCTATAGCTGTAGATAATGGGCTCAGTCTGCATCATCATCGTCGTCGTCGTCGTCAGCGTCTGCTGCTGGGCGCGCGTGCGTCTCACACACGTCCCACACGCGCCTCAATCTCATCCTCGTCGCAGTCGCGACACATGTAATGAGCATGTTAATGGCACCAACGTCGGCCCTCGAAAACCACCTGGCAACAGTCTCGACTCGAGGGCGGCGCTTGGCAACCCACGAAATGCGCAACTTTACAATGGTCTTCGGAATCAGAGACTCTCTAGCCCAGCACTGATTGCCTTCGGGGGTGGCAGACATCTGACTGTCTGACTGGCTGACAGACTTTTTCCTGCTCTCGTTGATTTGTTGATTGATACTGTAGTTATATGTGTGTATGTATGTGTGTTGCAGACTCCCAGCCACCCCCGTTGCCAGGACAATGGCACACACGTGTCTGGCTGGGTTGCCCCTCTGATTGAGTCTGTGTATCTGGTTACAAAATATTTTGACTTCTTTTATCTTGCGGGACTTGTTTTGCTCAAAATTTAATTAACGGCCTTAAATACATAGTTAAGTTTCTGCTGGAAATTCACAACAACGGTTGCAAGTTACCACATTACAAATCATGCATCACTCCTTACCAGGAAAGGAAAATATTCGAATTTTAATTATAACTTCAAAAAAGAATCTTTTTAACACTTCCATGCCCCACGATTTTTGATATATAGTAGTCCGACTTGAACCAAATTTGGTCAAGACAAATACGACCATCTCAGATGCATGCTCTGTAAAATTGGCAGAGATAGCTCAAACAATAAAAAAGTTTGTGAGTATTGTATATGAAATATTTTAACTCTTTGGACTTTCAACAAGCACAACTCGGTTAAAGCCCAACCGATTTCCATAAGAAATGTCTTATTTTTCATAATATTAACACAACTTTAGCTTTGCATTTAAATTTTTTGCTTCTGAGACAAACATTTTTTTTTCGAAAAATTGTCGATTTTTACATAGTTACCCCTTTACATTTTTCGAAAAATTGCAAAAATTTTAAAACTTTAATTTATTTTTTAAATCGACTCCAGGTGATAAGATTAGGGTAAAAAATTACTTTTGAACTTATTTCCACCTATTTTCTTTAAAATCTTAGCGGTTATTTGGGATGAAAAAATCTCGGTTTTTGGGTTTCTATTTAAGTTAATACCGGTTAACAGTTACGGTTATGGTTTTAATCCCTGGTTAAGATTATTCCTTTCGATCGACCTATGACTCTCTGATCTGATCGGACAGTCGTAGTAAATTTTTCATTTTTCTTGTATAAATAGCTGATTAAAGTATAAAAATTAATTCATAGATTTAAAATCGGCATCTTCAGTCTATTAAAGCAACTTTTAGCAAATCAATTCAAAGTCATAATTAAAGAATCACTTATTGACGTGACATGAAATGCCTGAAAATGTTTTGTCTACCTGCTTTAAAAGCCAAAATACGCCTCCACGAATCCCAACGGCTGCAGAGCTGGTTCCACGAAAGTGACAATATAAGGGGATTAGAATTAAACGATGTTCAAAATATAATAGACACATGGAACACGACCAACTCAATGGGAATTTGTGAACTGCTACAAAGCGGATTAGTGCAACATTCACACAAACATACAATAACATTTGAAAATCGTTGTGTATTTGTTTCCTCCTGCTCAAAATCTGTCAGCATCTTTCAAGATTCAAACGTTTTAGTAAAATCGCAGATCCAAAACTGATATATTTGCAATTAGTTTTATAGATAAAAGTAGTAAATTTAAGTGATAGCGGATATCATTTGCGTGATCTGCTGGATTGATTCCTGGCTGATGGCCTTGGCTCCTCCACCGATTCTCCGCTGGATTCGGAAGAGCTAGCTGTCGGATTCCTTCGCTGTTGTTTCCGCTGTGCCGGCTGACGACTTGTAGTGGGCGCTTCGTTATCATCGGAACTCTCCTCCTCGGAGCTGGACTCCGGTCGGGCATTTTGCTTACGCCTGCCATTGGAACCTCTTGGGGGTCGTCCACGTTGTGATTTGGTACCTGGTCTCGTACTCTTTGTCTTATTAGCACGCGACTCACTGGGAGCAGCCTCGGATTGGGTATTCGATCCTGGCTCTGTGACCTGCAAGCATTCGTTAAGGCGCGTCTCAAACTCAGTGACTACGGCTTTAAGCTCCGGCTTGGCCAGCTTTGAGGTGCTGCTGATGATGAGCTTGAATGATTGATAGACCTCATCAACCTGCACCTTGTCCTTGAAGTGCTGCACATTGTCAATCAGCTTCTTGAGGGATCTTTCATTGTAGCTCAGCAGGCTGAGGCAGTAGGCAATATCACGCCACTGCCGCTCCGCGCGAGTTAGTGGAAAGCGTAGGCACAGCTTCTCCACTAGCGTCTCGATTTGGCGATCCTTTTGAATGAGCCCCAGTATGTATCGCATGATGGTGCGGTATTTTTCCTCCTCCAGGTGCAGATTGACGTCACCCAGTATGGAGATAATGTCGGGCAGGACATTATACAATATATTCGATTTGTTGGCAATCTCCTTGAAGAACTGTTGTGTAATATTCTTAATCTCGTCGCTCTCATCGACGATACAGAGCGCCAGGTCGGCTATCTGTCCCTTGACACGTATCATTTCATGCAGAATGAGATGTGATAACATTTTAACTGCTGTCAGGCGCAGTTCAGTGTCCTCCTCGTGCAATTGCGAGTAAAAGTGGCCTGTCCAGGGCTCAATGACGTTCGGAAAGCGAAAGGTCAAATCCGATAGACCCACAACTGTATTGCATTTGATTTTCAGGTTCTTGGTCATATTGAGGATATTCATGAGGAAGGACATGTTCGTTTCACAGAACTTGGAGGAGACTGTCATCAGGCGCGCCAGCGTGAGAGTCGCCGACTGCTGAAGATGCTGATCCCGATATTCACCAGGTCGCTTGCATATATCAATGATAATCGGGTATATTTTGGACATGAGCGCCTTTGGATCGTATAGCAGCATATCCTCGCAAATGGCATTGATCTCCTCGGCAATGTTGTCCTCTGCCGTGGCACCCACCAAGTCGTCGTCGGGCTCCTGCTGAGGCTCTGCGGCCACGCCCGACAGACGTTTTCGCACCTCCATGGCAGAGACTGTTTGTCGGCGCAGTGCGTTCACGCCATCCTTCTTGTTCTTTTTCTCCTCGAGAGCCGTCAGCTCCTCACGAAATTTCATATTATTGTAGACATCCATGTCCAGGAAAATCATCTCTTTGATGGTCATGTAACCCACGCAGAACACAAAGCGAGCAACCAGATAAACTGGCATACGGATCGGACCTTCAGCTGTCTGGGACGGCAACTGTGATTGTCCCTGCGACATGGGCATTGGTTGCGAATAGGGAATGTCGGTGGTCTGCGTCAGAGGTTGCTCCTCGGTGGAGCTCGGTGCGAATACCAGCCAGTGATCATTAAAGCGACTAAGTAGCTCCTTCACTATATTCTGGGCCAGCTCATCCGGCGCTTGACACATGCGATAATAGTATTCAAATAGACTCATGGCCAGAGCATCGAATTCTGGCAGTTTAGGATGGACGAAAAAGGCCAGAAATAAGCTCGTTATTTGCTGCACAAACTTGGTATCACTGGCATAACGTTTATAATATTTGCTGTTGTTGTTGGCATCGATGCTGTTGACCAGGAGCTGTAAGCAGCCGGTGTAGATTCGTGGATCTTGCTTGACACGCTCTCCAACGGCAATGTCCTCGATGATGGCGCGATTGGCCGAAGCAATTGTTGACTTTGCCTGCGAGGCCATAATAAGCAACTGCAATGCCAAGCGGGATTCATCTTTCGTGGTCCCCTCAAGCTTCAATGTGAAACGCTCGAACAACACCTGAATAATGAGTGCATCGATATTTTCACTAGCCACCCACTCGCCCATCAGCTGTTCCATGGCTGTGTAGTGCCCGTACTCAATCTCAGACAAGAACTTGGACAGATTCTGCATCACCTTGATGGAGTGCGCCCTTCCCGTCAAGTCTGTGGTGAAGAGGACCCGGCGATAGGCATTGGATACAGCATCTCGCTTCTCCTTGTCAGAGGACCAAACCAGATTCAACATGCGCTGCATGCCTGCCTGGGTGCCGTGTATGCCAAAGAGATAGCCTGTGGTGAACAGATCCACCGCCTCGAATACGTCTGTGTTGGTTTTCGACATCAGCATTTCGAGCATTTTCGGCATAGCTGAAGTCGCCACATGCGAGAACTCAATACTGTCCTTTAGAAATTCAACGGTTTTGATTTGCTTTAGCATTTCCACGCTCTATTGAAATTAAAATGAAAAGTATTAGAGCAACAGAGAGATTAGAGTGAGGATATTATTGATACTTACACTATCTTTGCAGCCATTAGCCATGGAGAGAAAGGTTTTAAACAACGATATGAAATACACACATCGCTCCTCCAGTTTCAGCAGTTGACTAAGAAATATAAGAGATATTAAATAATTATTTTATACTCTTTAATTCAAAGTACGATCAGTTTTATAAATTATTAGAAGAACAATGAAATAGGAGTACTAACCTGACTTCATGGTTGCCCAACAAAAAGTCGGCCTTCCTCACCAAGACTGTGGCATCCTTGTAGTTCTTTTCTACGATCAGTGGCAGAATCTTATTTACCAAATCTTCGTATTCCTCCTCCTTGTCAAACTGCAGCTCTGGATCTAGAGTTAAACAATTGTTTATTGTTTAAATTACTTATTTGATCCTGGTAACGAAATGTCTGTTCTTACGCTCAGTTAAGTTCTTTTCAATAATGGGCATCAGCTCTGGAATAACTAGCTCCCATTGCTCATTTAACTTCTCCGCCTGTTTGCGCTCTTCGATTAATACTTCGTCCAACTGTTCCATAACTTGCACTTCCTTCTCGTGTTTCTTAATTAGTTCCTCAAGCGTTAGTTTTCCCGAATACGGATTGTTTTCGAGAAAAGCCTTAATCAGTTGTATTGCTGACTTTCTCACCAAGGAGCTCTTGTCCTCTAGTCGACATACTGCCTCGCGCAACACTGGGATCAGATAGCTAAGCGGTATGGCATGCTGCTCCTTAAGATGATGCCAAATGTGCAACACTTTGGAGCGAACATGCGCCGAGATATCATTGACGTGGGCAAGCAAACTGTCAAGAAATTCGTTCCGAGCTTCCTTCAACTCATCGTCAAGCTCCTCTGAGGTCAGTTCGCCAACAATAGCATCGCCCATGATCTGTAGCACACAGTTTCGCAACACATGAGATTCACAGCCCAGCAGTTCATCTCCTAGTTTGGAGAGATGTGGTATCATCATCTTGGGCGCAATTCCCGAGAACTCGGTAAGGAAATTCGAAAAATTTCGCGACACCGTAGTATCTGAAGTATCGAGGGTGAGGCCCTCAACAATGTCCTTCATGAGTATGGAGAATACTGTTGTAATGCCGTATTTTTCATGAAGCAACAGAATGCCATTGGCCACTGTCGACGAGGCATGCTCCGTGCTTCGCAGGATTTGTAGAGTGCGTGCGGGAAAAGTGATGGCATGATTGTATCTCTTGATGGCGATACCAAAGATGTAAAAGAGTGTGTCGATGCAATTTCGATTATCCGGACGCTGAGGCACCAGCTCCAAAGTTCGATAGCAAATGTCACAAATCATGCTGCAGTAGTGAAAAATAATTAGAAATATCAGGCATTTAAAATAATTCTTGCTATAATTACGTGACGAAGTTCTCTTCAGCGACGGGAGGACACCAGAGCTTCTCCAACTCATATTGCATGATATTATAAAGCTGCACCAGAAACTTGCCTCGCTTCACATCCCAATCTGGATAGTTCTCCAGGGCCTCAGCTTGTTTGCCGCGCTTTTTCTGCTGATTTAACTGCTGCTCCTTTAGCACCTGTTGAACGACAATGTCAATGCGCTTTACCGTATTGATGATTAAGAACAGTGCCATTTTCGTGAGATTCAGATAGCGCACTCGATCGTGCGAGGACGGCGGCTCGCTGCTGCTAAGCAGCGGCGACAGTTGCCCGCCCAAAGTGTCCACTGTGAGGTACAGCAAATCAAAGGCGCGCATAAGATTCCGAATGGCAGCGGCATCATTTGCAGTTGTTTCGATTATCGAGTAGTATGTATCAAAGTGCTCAAATATGTAAAACGGATCACGTTGGTGAACCTTTGATTTGCATGCTGCAATTAAACAAAAGAAAATTATTCGTTTGTTGCGCTAAATTTGCCCGAGTACGTTTGAAATGCAGGCGCGCAGTCTCATTATTGTACTTACCAAGTAATAGCTCTGGTATATCATTTGCGGTGTATATCTGTTGCACATAGAACTGATCGCCGCGTGAATTAAGTAAATCATTATTTTTAAATGGTAAAATAAATTGAAAATCCTGTGCTTCTTCCATTTTTAATTGATTGTAAAGAATTAAATTGTTCAATATAAATGCGACGCTGATTATTTTTGTAGTTGGTAGAGATGGACGCCGCCAAATAAACACTAGCAGTCTGGCAGCGCCAATTATCGATACACGCTTATCGATTGCTATCGACGAAAATCTGACTATCAATTTGTTAAGCGTGTTGTACGGCGCACGTTGCTAGCAATTCTTGATTTAAATTAAGTTTTATTAAAAATATCATGCAAACGGAAGGCAATGGGAAACGGAAAAGACCAAAAAAGAAAGGCAACCGCTTTATGCGTAATGCCAAGGGATTTGCCAAGCAGGGCATTTTCGGGCGTGGTACACATATTGACGATGATCAATTTAGCTACTTCATAAACATTTTGGATGCCATGAAGGCTGGTTTCGAAGATGTCGAGGATAGAGGTAAGTGGACATAATTCTAATATAATTAAAACGTGTAACAAGTATTTTTATATACAGTTAACATGGCCAACAACGTGTTCGAGCAGACGGTAGAGAAAGAAATTCATTTATCGTCCAATCAAATTGTCTCCAAGGCTATTGAATCCCTCATTGGTTTTGTGGATGATGCACAACTGGAGCGATTCTTTGGCAAATTTGGCGACAACTTACGGCCCATGTGCTCCGATCGTTTTGCCTCCCACGTATTACAGAAAATGCTAGAAATAGCATTTCTACGCGGATTGGGGCAGGCGGCAGCACAGGAGCAGTCCGATGCAGATGCGCCAGGCGCGGCAAAGCGAGCCAAGCCCGATGCGGCTCAAGTCGAGGAACAGTATAATTTGGAAACTGATTTCAGCGACAAGCACCGTGAACAGTGCCGAAATTTTGTGCTACGCATATCAAAATTTATGCTTAACAATCTGGAAGACTTTGTCTGGGATGCGTGCGCTACGCATATCATGCGCTCGGCAATACTTTGCTTGGTTGGCATACATGTGCCCAAAATTGCGTTTGAGAAGGGCGGCGCGGAGCTTGCCAAGCATCGCAAACTTTACACAGTGCCCGAGGAATGGCATGAGGTGATGAAGGAATTCCCCCAGCGCCTGGAAATGTGGCCGCAGTTTGCCGACTTTCCCTATCAGGAGCACTCCTCTGCATTACTGGGTGTAATTTGCTTGTCGCTCAGCGTTGTCGACAAAAGCATGCTGAAGCATTTTGGCAAGAAAATATTGACGCAAAGTTTACTGAAGCCAAACGATGACGATGATGATAAGAAAGAGTCTAAAATTGAAATTGATGACGACAATGAGGAGCAGGACGATAAAGCAAAGACTGAAGAGACCAATACTGAGCCAGCTGTATTGTTGCCTAAAGTCTTCCATTATCAATGTGCTGTTATCCTGCTGGAGACTCTTCTCAGTGTGGCAGGCGCAAAGCTATTGACGCAGCTCTATGCCATGCTATTCAGCGGTCGCGTTGCCCACCTGGCGCAACAGCAACAAACCAATTTCGCTGTGCAGCGTCTGCTTCAGCACTTGAAGGAAGTGCCCGACTTTGAGTCGGTTTTCAATGAGCTGCAGCCACAGACGGAGCAGCTGCTTAAAATGGGTTACACGGGAGTAGTCTCTGCCTTGTCCGGCGCCTGTCTGCGTCTATGTGCTAAGCAGGCACAGATGATAGCTGCCCTTCAGAGCGCCATGCACGTCACAGGAGACAAAGAAAAATCCAAACTGTTTTTCAACTGTCTCGTCAAACTGAAACCGCACGAGCTGCTTGCCGGAGATCAGTCGGGTTTTGTGCATCTTCATGGCTCACTGATAGCACAGCATATACTGCAGTTCAATAAACCAATCTTCTTGGTCAACTGCATCCTGGAACTGCCAGCCGAACAGTTGTCACAAATCTTTAACACGCCAAATGGCTCGCACATTGTGGATGCCTTCTTGCAGAGTAAATATATTGGCGAGAAATCGCGTGAGCGACTTATACGTCAGTTGGATGGATTCTATGTGGACCTAGCTATCACCCGACATGGCTCACGCGTCCTGGATCAGTGTTTCAAGGCGGCACAAGAAGCCCAAAAGCTGCATATTGCCAAGGAACTGAGTAATAAGGCGAACATGCTAAAAGGATCACCATTTGGCCGTCTCATCTACACAAAGTATCGCTTGGACACCTACAAACTGTCGGCCAGTCAGTGGCAGGCCAGTCTGGGACAACAGCAGCAGCAGGAGGAGGAGAAAGTCAGTAAGACAAATAAACGGCCGGCGAAAACAGCATCCGAGTTATTTAAGGATATTCTTACACAATAAATAGATTTGTTTTCATCTAAGAATTGAACAATTTGTATTTACAAACAATTACAGATTGTGTGCCAATCACCTTGAAAAAGTATCAGTTAAGACCTAGCTTAGCTTATCGCACTCGTTTATCAGCTGAGTGGTAATGGGGATGAGCTCGTTTGGCTGACCTGAAGCAGCTGATAGTTCAGTTGAGCTTTTCGTTTCGCCGACAAAGCATGAAGCTGATGTGGTTGATTCTCCTGTGCTCCTTGTTTGGCGCAGCATTAGCTTTTAGTGACGAGGCCATTTTCGAGGATGAGGATATTTATAATCAAGCGTTGCCTCCTGTACCCCACACGGGCATCACAGTGCCTGGCACCAATTGGTGTGGACCGGGCAATACAGCAGCCAACTTTGATGATCTTGGACGAGAGCGCGAAACGGACAAATGTTGTCGGGCACACGATCACTGCGAGGAGATAATCGAGTCACACAGCTCCCTTCATGGGCTGCCCAACAATACAGACTGGTTTCCCATGTAAGTGCCCAAAGGGTTCTTGGAAAATCAATACTCAGTGTTTAGTAAATTCACACGCTTTTAGATTAAAGTGCACCTGTGAGCAGCAGTTTATCAATTGCTTGCAATCTGTCAACAGCATCACCTCCAATACCCTGGGTCGCATCTACTATGCGACGCGAAGTAAATGCTTCGCACTCGGCTATCCCACCACCGGATGCAAGCAGTTCCATGAGGGCACCTTCCGCAAGCGATGTATCCGATATAATGTGAACAAGCAGGCGGCCAAAATCTGGCAGTTTTATGATATGCCATTTTATACGAATGCTGTCGATAATTTTAACCAATCTTGACACGAAGAGCTTTAATTATCAGGAGGGTTTGAATCCAAATCCTCTACATGTAAAAAATAAAATCTTATCGCATTATTTGGTACAGGGATCATAACGATTAAAAATTATATAATACAAAAATTACATTTGATTTTTATTAAAAAGTAGGTTTTGTTTCTTGACCTAAACATTATAAAATAATGAGTATATTAAATTAATTAAATAAAAATAATTCCTTAACGCTTATTTTAAATTGAATAAAAGTTAATTTCTTTAAGCAGATATGACAATTTAATTTGAATTTTCAATTTTGTATAATCCAAACAGATAAGAATGATTTTTATAAAAAAAATTAAATTGTATCATTACTTTATAATTTTTTTACCTTTCGTCGCGAAAGAAAACTTATTTCTTAATTTAAAAAAAATGGGTTTACAAATTTAACGTTTACACAATCTCAATAATGATCTCATTCGCTATCCCCCGATTGTTGCTGCATATCGTCCTCGCTGGGATGAGTGTAGAATGGTAAATCGTAGAACTGCCAGCGTTCAGGTTGCGACCTGTCCTCAGTGTAGCTTAGACAGCGCTTTCCAAAGAGATCCCACTGGTGCTCCTGGCAGGACACAACGGGCGGTCCTTGGGCAAAGCAAACATTCGTGGTGCTGAAATATATGCGACCCAAGGCGGCAGATTCCATATTGTGCAACAGGCTAAGGCACTGGCGAAATGATGCCTCGCAGGCGCAGGAGAAGCTAAATGAATTCATCCGTTATAGTCAATGAATACTGTAAATATTAATGCACTCACATGGGAAAGAGGCCGTCGTTACTTAGACCGTCGAGATCAGGTCGTTGCTGCCGTGCTGGAATCTTCTCCTCACAGTGATCATGGGCACGACAGCAAGTGTCGAGCTCCACATCTGTGCCCAAATCATCGTAGTTCTCTGCTGTGTCCCCGGGACCACACCATTTCGTGCCTGGCACTGTGATTCCCAGTCCATGGACGCACGTCAGCAATGCTGTCAAGGCAACAACGTAATTCACAGCGCGCATTTTCCTTCTCGAGGGCGAAATTTATACTAATCTATGGAACAAACCGCGACGAAGAGACTGTGAAATTTGATGCGCAGTCGCCTAAGAATTTTAATCGGTTTTCTACGACGCCGCTTGAATGCTGATAAGACATAATTGGTGAATTCCCCGGGGTTCTATTGATAGTTGAAAATTTCTTGTTGCATTCTATACTAAGTATATTATAAAAATTTGCATAAGCAAGTACATTACACAGGCTATAAATCACAACAATAAACATAAAGGGGACAATTAATAGTCGTATAATATTCACATTAGTCATTTAGTTTGTCAGTTCTAATCTAAAGTGAAATGCACGTTGTACATACATCCACACACATCGAGTTAAGTACTTTGCACAGGTTAAACCTCACTCTTCTGACGATTCTGCATGACCTGACGCAGCTGTGGGAATGTGCTCTTCGTCTGCGGCGGATGAAGACGGGCACACAGCACTGTAAAGGGCTCGTACAGTGACGGCCGTTCCATAACATTGACCGTGTAATGCTTGATACGTTCCCGTTGACACCAATTGTTCGCTCGATCCATTATTGATTCAACAGGATTTGGTGTAGCAGGTGGTGTATCCTTTTTACTGCGTGCTCGTACATTTGCTAATACAATTACAGGTACTTCCTTCTTCTCCTTATGCTTGTCTATGTCCATCTTAATGTCGGCCAACATATCCAGGCTGCGGGGATCGGTAGGATCATAGACGAGCACAAAGGCATCTGGGAACTGCAAATAATGACGCGGCAGCTGCGCCGCCTGTTCGCCTTGTAGTCCGGCTGTATCATAAATGCGTAGCGTTTCCCGAGCCCCACCACGTCCTGTATCTACGCTCGCCACATATATATCCTCAATTGTTGGGTGCAGTTCCTTTAGATAGATTTTTCATTTACAGGGAAAGCAAATGACGAATTTCACTTATGACCCACTTACGGTTTCTGTGTTGACGTTTCCGTAAACCAATTGTTCAATGAGGGCCGTTTTACCAACATTCTTCATGCCACAAACTAGTACTTTCCCCACTTTACCAATTTTTGCATTAAGCATTTTGAATTAAATAAAAACAAACAAATAAATAAATAAATTGTATATTTATTGTTGGAAAGCACACATGGACACAGTGAGCTACACACACTAGTATAAGATTTGTTGCGATAAAAAAACATGGTGGCAACCTTCGCACACGCCATCTAGAGGTGGAGGAAACGAGTAAAACTAATGTCATCGATGTTTGCAAAACATCTCAAGTATCGAATGTTTGGTGGCCACGAATGCTTGTAAAAATAATTTTTAAGAGTTGAACTCACGATTACGTACAAAAAAACTTTAACTCTTCCGTGAGAGACCTTTTTAGTCGCTAAATTATTGCTAAATTAACAAGTACAAATTCACATTTAAATTGCGCGCGAAAAATCTTTTGATTGAGCATATCGATATAAAACATTAACACAATCGTAAGTTGGCCAAATCGACGTTCAAAATTTAAATGTATTTATTGATACATATTAGACTAATAATAAAGACAACACATTTAAAAAAAGATTAATTTATTTACTCGTATGTTTCTGTTTTTTTTTTTGTATCACCGTTTGTTACGTTTCTTTCACACAAATACATATTTAAAACATTGTCATCTTACAATTTAGTCTTATATTAGAGATTTGTTCTTATGTAGCCAAATTGTCGCAAGTGCATTAAGACCAACGTAGTTGGTATCTTAATTTGCGCAAATGTATACGCGTCTTAAAGATAATATCCCATAGGGGACTACTAATACCATATCCGAGATCTTGATGGGCAAAGTGATGCTGATAATGATACCGTTTCATATGGTAAAGATGACGATTCGTCGATGGATTACCATAATGCAAGTAATAATGGATCATATCATAGCATAAATAGCCCAATAGAGCACCCGAGAGAACCAATCGTGGGTGGTTATTTTGCAAAATAAAACTAAGCGGCGTATAAATAACGAAAGCAATGACAACTCCGGGCAATGGAGGAAAAACAAGTCGCATCGGATCAAAGGGAACCTTGTGATGCAGACCGTGTATCATAAAATGAAATGTGCACAGCCAAGGCGAGCTATCGCTCCTCAGCTTTACGTGAAATACCCAACGATGCAACACGTATTCCAGCAGAGTCCAAAAGACCACGCCAAACATAATGTGACCCGACAGTAATGCGATCTACATAATTTTAAGAGTTTTAGAATATCACAATGTTAGTGTGATTGAATTGAACTTACATCATTTGCATTATGCGCTTTTGCTTGAAACTCCTGCAGCGCGCATCCAAATATTACGGGAATCCAAAACAACGGTACGACCCACCATGGTGTCTTTGTGCACATTTCCAAATACCAGGGTCCAAACAAACGCAACGGCCTGTCCACTGGCTTGTGTACCCATTCGTCGTAGTATTTTGTTATGCTCGCAATTTGGGGCAGCATTGCTTTTGACCAGTCTACAAGGTGCTGTAAGTTTTTAAAAAGTAACGATTATTTATTGCACAGTCAACTTAGGTTCACACTGCGTCACACTGTAACTGCGCTGTGAACTGGTGTGAACGCTATTTGTGATTGTCACAGAGTGGCAGCGCCGATTTCATTTCAATAACAACAAAAGTTGGCGTCTCGAGCAGCTGGTTGGTTTTACTTCAAAGTTGTCATTTGAACAGGTCGGTTGCTTGTCTTCATTCTGTTTTTGTACGCTGGCAAACACGACTACATTTAAATTTCTAATAAATTTGTTTAAACACAAAAAGACATATCGTAGCCAAGATTCAGCAGAAATAATGTCGAACACCTCAATTCGACCGATACCAACATTAAAGGGCATGTTTTCTGTGCCGCGTAAGTATTAATTTATTTGTCCATGACAACCGCTCAAAATTGTTTATACGGTTTGTTTTGGTTTCTTTTTGTAGGCGTCACACAGGGACGCAACTTTCTACAAGAAAACAAAAAGAGCTTGCGTTCCCTGGAAAAGGCCACAACCGAGAAGGCAAAGGCAAAGGAGCCCGTGCGTCCAAAATGGATGCCGCCGCTGCGTCGCACCTCATCCGAGGCCCATGAACCGAAACGTTGCCAAGCCGAAAACCATACAGTGTCAAGACAACATGAAATCGAACCCCATCAGTTGCGAAGTCACAGCAAATCGCGCTCGCAGCACAGCCTGAATAACAATCAAATAGTGCCTGAACCTTCGGAGCATTATGCACCATCAACAAAAGTTCACTATGCTCCACAGTCCGAGCAAGGGTTATCTGAACGTTGTCAGTCATGTGGTATGGAACGCAGCTCAACAAGCATAGCCATACAAACCGAAGATATAATGGATGAACTATATCTCACCAACGCCCTGAAGAAGTGAGAATTGTTTGAAAAAAACATTTGTCGATCTTTGTGACACTATTTTCTATTTGTAATTGTAGATGCAACTTTGATAGCAAATCAATTTTGAGCGACGGGCGCAACTTGAGCCTTGACACTGGAGACGATTATGATGATAACTACGGGAACTATAATCAATACGATGATGAGGATCAGCCACTGTCTGCTCGCTCCAGAAAAAGTCGCCTTAATATAGAAGACAACGAAGCGATGCCCATGCCTCATTTAAATAATTTGCCCATAGACAACACCGATGAGGAGGGACCACTCAGTGCACGCAGTCGTGGCACTGTTAATAGCATGGCTTCGAATGTCACCACCAAGTCAAAGCGTCGCGAACACAAGCTGGGCTGTGAGTATGCCAAATGATTAGTTTCCGCATCTTTTGTGCTAACTGCAGTGATACTTTTGTAGCACGTGATGATCTGCGTCTACCACGCTATTTGGAAAAGGAAAAACGCGAAAAGGCCGAAGGTAAAGGTCGCATTGAGGCACGCGATCCCGACTGTCCCCGTGGCCATGTTTTGCTCAGTGAGCCGGATCGCCTAGCAGCGCTATCTTCCGCCAAGAAGCGTAAGCTCACATTTATTATAAATGGCAATATGTTTATATATATTTAAAATTTTTAAACTTGTAGGCTTCGATGTGCTCATCAGTGAGCTTAATCACATGCCCATGACTGCTGAGACTCTGCGTGTGCGTTTGCGCAAAGCCGAAATTGAAAAGGAACTCAGAACAGCCGAGGATGAGATACGCAGCTATTCAAAGGCCAAGGTGTATGTAAAGGCAAATAAATCGCGAAACCTTTAATTCACGGCAAGTTAAAAAGAAAACAACAAACAAGCAATAACAGAAGTAAAGAAATACAAAGGCTACTATTAGAATTACTGGGAAGCTATATCTCAACAGAAGACGTATTTTATTGTATTTCAATGAAGGTGTCACTAGTCGTTTTTGTGTTATAAGTATTTATATTTTTTAATTGAGCACGAACAAACTATTAAAGGTGGTCTATAGGGAAAACACTAATCACTAAAAAAAATAAACTTTAACTGCAAACAAAAACTGGGACTTCTAATCTAAATACCAAATGAAAACCTTAAACGACATTTATAACTCTTACCTCCATGCTCTCATCCATATGATTGTTGTTACTGTCCTCTGATTGTTTTGAGTGCTTCAGCAATTCAACTCCATTCTCTGTTGTTGCTTTGGGTGGACGTTGTTCCTTCGTCTTTTTATTCTTGTCATATTCTGATGGATCCACCTTGTATTCTCTCATCAGATACATTGCTGCATCGGAATGTGGCGGCGCCTTCATGAAGCGCGCTGTCATATCTGTCTCATTGAGTCCCTTGAGATTTGTAATGCCTCCCGGATGCTTGTGCATGAACTTGGACAGATCGTAATACTGCTGGCGATACTTAACTATAAATTTATTACTTTGCTCCATTTCTTTGACTGCATCCATTTCGATCAACTATTAATTCTGAACTGCAAGTGGAAAAAATAATTCGTGAATCAATTTAATGTTTTTAACATTTTAGAACATGGTTAAATATTGTAGTAGATTTTTAACTATTTAATTTAATACTAGTAGTTTGCATTGCGATCATCTACAATTTCCGGTTACAGTTGACATCACAATTGTTAAATGGCAAATTAAATATTGCATTATTTTCAAATACTTATGAATGCATAAACATCACACAGGACGTCAAGTATATGATTATATTATATTTAGTAGTACAACAGAGTTTAACACAACGAAACCAATTTAAATTCTAACGATGATTTCGCTAAATTTCTATTTGCCACAAATGTGACACGATTGATAGTAAATATTTATAATTCTGATAAACAATCTGAGATATGTCTAATAAACATTCAATTTTCAACTCGAATGGTGAAATAATGTGATCTAGTTTCGCTGTTTTATGTACTTGTAATACATAAACATAACTGTAACCACATACTTATGTATGATGAAGTAATGAGTATGGAAATATTTCTAATAATCATCCAGATGTTGTGAATTTTTGCGTTATTCCATTTTTATTGATGAAAGCTAATTTATTGTTTAAGTGTACCGATCAAAATTTTATATGAGAACCAAGGGTGCAAACTACTTAAAATAAAAGAATAATTGTAAAATATAATAATTATTATAAGTGCAATTTGATGTATGAAATTAAACCGAATATCTTGAAAACTCGTTTTTAAATATATAAATTATATATTTTGACTCAATCCCTATAAATTTTCTTAAGAAATTGACAGGATATAAGTAGATATTATTTTCTACAAATTTTTTTAAAAGTTGCTAAACTCTTTAAAAAAATTTGCAGGCCTGTGTGTAACGTATCTAATGTCATAATAGGAACAATTTGAGAGGTAATTACTGCTAATAGGCCATGAGAATGTTTGCAAGCTGCTATAAAATATCAAAGACCTTAGTCCAATAGGGACTAGGGAAATGTCTGACTCTGGCAAGCGGGTCGGTCGACTTGCCAATGGCGAAGAAAAAACGACAACAGGTTCATTTAAAATGCATCAATGCATTGCTCTGAACACGTAGCAGATGTTCTTGTTCTCTCAATTGATTGAACAAATCCATCCATTGCGGTTTACGCACAAATGTTGGCAATTGTGCTCGAAATTGACCTTAACATCATTATTTTTTCTGAACAAGAACTATTTGTACCCATTCATTCCTGTACTTGACTGATTTGCCATTTGTCTACGCGACATTTGGGGCGTAACATTAAGTAATATACGAGTACTACTTATATACTACTATATATGGAAGGTAAACAGACTTGCGAGTTATCACTTGACGAAGCCTTGTTAATGCCGGTCGGTGGGTCGGTCGTTTATCAAAGTCCGTGCTAAGTCCCCACTAATCACGGGCAAGGTGTACCAAATAGATAGATAGTAGCACATACCAGATATTCAGATACTGACTAACTGTGACTCATGCCATTGGCTTCTTCAGCGTCACATTGATTAATGGCTCACAGGAACTCAGACTCTGCCCGAAATATTATATGACTGCTTATCAGGGGCAATATTAGGGTTTTTATCATATCTGGCCTAGGGCCATGACTGGCTAGCACGGGTAGTACGATCCCAGTTTTGGTTTTGACGGGTCTTCCAACGGACGTTTCCCATTCCACTGTCGACTTATGGATTCGTTCTTGTTGTTTAACACGTTTGCTCTTATCAATCGCTGTTATCTATTGGGGCTAGTTGTAACAATTTGTAGGCACAATATCCATTGTTTCGACTGATTCTTCAGTTGGTCATGGCGTGTCATAAAGGTTCAAAAGCAGTTTCCCATTATCTAATCACTTCTAGGTGTCAAATGAATGAGTATCGTGATTAATCATACTCAACAATAAAAGATTGATCCTAGCCAGATATATGTATATCGTAAGTATTATGGTCACAAAAGATTTATTACACAGCTTTTAAAGCCCTTGCAGAGCATACAACAATTTTCTCACAGATTCTATCAAGTATATACGTATATTCCTGATTAGGACGATAAGTTACATACATATTTAATCATTGCTCATTTTAATCATATAAATTCGATTGCTGTCGATTAATAAAACCAACGATTATACAGCCAACTATTTTTCTTTTATGTGAAGCAAGAATTAGCGCTATCGCTCGAAAGAAGTAAGAAAGGTGCTCGACATGGAGAGGGAGAGAGCAAACAGGTCTGAAGTACCGTAAACTAAATTCGCACTAACATATCTACGAATTGGGCAATAGATTCTTTGAGAGCTTTCAGGACTAGTGAGAAAAGGTATTCAATATTTGAATCAATCTTGATGTGGTACTAAAGTTAGTATCCGTTATATATCATTTAATAATTAATTGTCCTTATATTATAAATTTTGTTACTTTACAATGTTCAACAATTTGTTCACAAGTACTCATACCAAATGCAATTACGAGTATTATTATTAAGCATTCACCTACCAGCACACACTGTAGACTTTTCGAAGAATATCCAACGAAAAAAAAAGACAATGTCAAGTTGAGGCTCAGATAATGCGATTAACCAAATCGCAACGGCATTAAGATATTTATTATTTGTCTATAAAATGTAGTCAGTTTTCCGGTAGCACTCAAGCTGCATCTGGCCCAAAGGGAACACGCGTCGTATACGCAATGTGACGAGACGAACGACGACCAACAATAAACCGCACACAACGCAACGCAACTCGCAACTGAAATTGAAATTGAAATTGAAATCCAACAAACCGCCAAGTGGGTTGAAGGAACAACGCCGACTGCGCTGTCGCTCTAACACTACTATCAGTGCCTAGTATAAAAGTTTCGACATAAGATAAACGCTACTGATAAGATTAACCGACGGACCTTACCTTATGTGGGATTCAGCTCATGCTTGCCTCTATAGTTTTCTATACCAAGCCTTATCAATTCTCAAATAAATTTTAAGTACTCCATGTTCGATATGCCAACGGTATATTTTTGATTTTACAACATGCAATGATTATAAACGAATATGTGATGGGGATGGTCCTCTCACCACCGATCGAAGGAATCGTCGCCCCGATCAGCTTTGGAATGAGTCATAGCTCTCATAATTATTTAAAAATTTTATCGTTTAATTACTGATTACTAAAAGTTAAGAATTGGAATTTATTGCACCCGATGAACACATATATAATTATTAATTATTAAATAATATATGGCTTAGATAGTAAGCACTCTACATTTTCTTACCTTACTCATTTTTCGAGATTTTTTTTTTTTTGTTCAGACAAGAAAAATACCTATTACTTTAGAGCTAGGTACAGGGTATTTAGTAATCAAGCATACTTGATTGCTCAAATCTCGATCAAGATGCGTGTTTTACTGATTGCTTATAAAAGGGGAAAGACATTAATAATGAGTCACAATTTAAAGTATAATAAAATAAGTAGCATTTATTTTAAATCAAAAAAATATTATTAAAGTCACGTTAGACATTAAAAATATAGTTTTAGTTTTAAAAAAAAAACAAGTTACTCTTTAAGCTGTCAACAATATATTAATATATATTAAATTATATTAATTAATATAATATAATTATATTAATATATTTTTGTATGTAATTTGTAACATTCCTTCCAAGGGTATACAAATGCAGTCAGATACCCTTTAATTCACTTTAAATTTTCCAGCGAACTTTAGATACATCATTTTGAATCATAATCAATACTGAGCTACCTGGTTACAACGGGTGATTAAAGACATAAAACTGTGTCGCTTGGACTCACTTCTAGGGCATCATCATCACCGATCATAGATCTCGAGTTTCCAGTTTCAATGCTGTGCCACGAGGTTGCACAACGTTGCAAGCCACAGATATTCCCGTTAGCGGTACAAACAGTCGAATGATAAGTAAACTTGAGCTGAGAGAATAATTTCAATAAATGTAGTGTCTAAAAATATGTACATTGAACGTGTCGCGGCTGTGATAAATAAAAACTACTCAAGGCCGCGTTAACAATCTTGGCAGGAGTGTTAACCAGAGCGTTTTGGCCAAAAGCACACACATGTGTGTTTGTTGGTACAATATGTATGTGTATGTGTAACTGTGTCCAGCCTTTAAAATTTTTGCACGCAAAGAATAGTTCCAGTTCCTTGCTCGAGTCGAAATTATGGAAAATCCTACAAAGAGTAGTGTAAAATTTGCTGGGGACACACCTTAAAGCTGTTTTCGAAATTTATGCTCGTTCAAACACACACACACACACACAGGCACACACACACACAGGCACACACACACACAGACACACAGACAAACCGACGATACACTCGCTTGAACTGTCGGACTGACTATTTGACATTGACACGCCAAGCCTTTTTTTTTGTAGTCAAAGCTTCACCTATTGGTCGAACAAAGATACTCCTTAATAGATACATATGTATCTATATCTAAATACATCGAATCCCTTCAATTGCTCGTCAGGTTCGACTTTTGATACTGTCGCTCCATTAATTTTTACCGGGTTTCGAGTGCTTCTGCTGCGTAAGTGTAAGTGATTATTAGAATAAAACCACGGAAGCCACTAATTACGACAATAGGCAAGTTTAATACGCCGGACTTATCAATCAAAGGTCTGTCAATCAAAGGGTGTCGCGACATTCCATATGAGTAACATTCCAAAAGCTGACGATTCCACAACAGACCTCCAGACTTTATATGATTCATTTGTCTGGTCTTCCTATATTGGCATTTACTTAAATTCTAATACTGCAATACAAAAAATTCAACTATTTTTAAGAAGATCTGGTATTATATAATTTAAAACAGATTATATAATTTCAATTAAAAATGACAGTTATGCCAAAATATAGTGTAATCCGGTACGATCGATATGATCTTAGATATCTAATACGATTCGATCGATTTCAATATCACTTATTAGTTCAATTTTTAGATTATGTATACTTACCACAGCTTTGATTATAAATAACCCCTTATCATTTTTAATAGCATACTTTTAGGCGTAAGCTGGAATTCAATAAAAATAATTCTCTTTTTACATAAATTACAATTCTAAATATAAGTATAACCAATAAATTTGAGATAGAATTGTCTTCTTTAGCCACTCAGTAAAATAACTGAAGATCTGCTGATAAAAACAAAATTAAATGATAACTGTCGCAGCGAAAGTAGCACAAGCGCCACCTAGTGTTCGTAGCTTGCATAGTTTTGAATTTTTGTAAAACACAAGGGGGGGGGGGGGACCCTTTGCATATAAATCATATTAACTAATCAAACTGAAACTCTGCAGCTTCACTTTTAGGTGGTTTCGAATTTTATTTGATTATTGTAACTTAATACTAGTTTGTAATTTAGCAAATACAAATATATTCAGATAAATATATATACTCATATCTGTATTATATATATACTACTAGTTTTTCTCGTAGCACTTGGCAGATCAGAATCTGCCAACCGGCCCAGGTGTCCTCAGTGTCCATTTCCATTGGTGGCCAACTTGGTGCCATTGGTGTGTCCATTGGCGTGCAGCTTGGAACTGGACTCCACGGCGCACTGTTGACCCAGCAGCTTGAGCTTCTTCTGTGGGGGTTCATTTGTAATGCTGGTGAAGTCGAACTGCAAGCATTGGTTTAAAATCAGATTAATATTCCGAGCAAATACGAATAAGGCTTCTTTCATACCCGTTGCTCCAAGCTCAGGTGCGATATGGGTGGGAGTCCAATGCAACCGCGCAAAATGTTCTCAATGGCGGCACGCTGGCTGAAGAGCGAGTTGACCACCTGGGAGCCACGAGGCACCAGCGGCGCCTTGCAGAGATAGCTCAGGAGCGAGAGGACTGGCTTGAAGGGAACCCAGGGAGCAGCTTCGCGTTCGGCGCTGCGCAGCTGGATGCGAGCACTGAGCTCTCCGAGAATGACCAGATCCAGAATGAGCGGTGTGGCCAGCAGGGAATCCTCGCAGGTGTTGTGTATCACCAGGGTGTTGTGGCCGCCCATCATGATCTCGGAGGTGTACTCGTCCATGGCACGCTTGCTGTCGCCCACGTAGGGCACATACTTGATGACGACCACATGATCGGGATGCTCATTGGGGGTGTACAGCAGATTATTCGAGGCAACCATGTCGTCGACCACATTGCTCTTGGATATCTCCTTGGAGCGGAACTGCTGTGGAGCGGAGAGATTCTTGCCATCGTTGTTGCCCAGATGATTGTAGCTCACAATGGAGACGGGCTTGATGCCGGCGCCCACTAGGAAATCAACCAGCACCGATTTGATCTTGGTCTGGCCCGACTTGAAGTCATCGCCGGCAATGAAGACCTGCTTCTCCTCGGCCAGCTCAAGCAGACCCGGCACAAATGTATTCTGCGGCGATCCATTAATGTATGTGCACTGCAAAAAAAATAGGGATGATAGCTGAGTAAGTTGCTCGAAAAACTAAAGGCGTTTAATAGCTTATTGGATACTAGTTTTATAAAAGCAAAGACAAATAAATACTATGAATAAAATTTAAAGAAATAACAAATAATTGATTAAAAAAAGAATCAAATACTGGGAAATCGAATTCAAAAAGATTTCAGATTTCATAAAAGATATTCGGACTTTCCACTCTAGTTCTTTTTAACTACCTTATTAATTTATTCTAATTTGGTTTTTTCAATTTAAAAGTTTTCTAGTCTTACCACGTTTTGTGCTGTATTCTTTTATAGAGTATTTCTAGAACTAAATAGAAAGCAGTAGTGTACAATTTTCTAATCTAATCTAATTTTCTAAACTAATCTTTGAATTCTCAAATATATTTTCGTAATTTTAATTTCCTAATTCAATTATTCCTAATTTATATTATTTTTTTTTTATATCATGCCTCTGTTATTTATTGAAATTCTTGTTCATGGAATCAAGGGATTGGGATTGTATGTACTTACGCCTTCGGCAATACTGGCCATGGCAAAGATGGTCGATGGCGACACTTCCGCCTTGTTGGCCTGCAGGGAAGCCATCAGCTCCTTGCTGGTTTCATTCAGACCCGGCTTCACATCGCAGAAACGCTCCGTGTTCGCAGTCCAGAGCACAATGACGGTCTCGACGCCGCTGCGTTGCTTGAAGTCGCGGATGTCCCGACGCACTTGCTCGTACTGCTCCAGCTTGGTGCCCTTGATGAGATTATCGGCACGCTCCGACTGATTGGCGGCAATAAAGTCCGGATCGTAGATGGAAGGACGCGGCTTCAGAGTTGAGAGATGATCGTAGAGTTGGTCCTGCAAGCCAACATCCAACACCTCGGCACGTCGCATGGCGTCGCCCAAGTGGTAGCCACTGATGTCCCAGCCGTCCACAGCAATGTCATCGGGCTCGACCATTGGGAGCAACTGCTTCATGGGCACAAACACATCACTGCCCGTCTCGTCCGAGCCAATGAAGACCGTTGATGCCTGGGTGATGGAACCAAACCAGTTGGCCTGTTGCACGCCCGTCTTCTTGCGCCACTGCAGCTGGCGGCGATTGGCCTCGAGGGCAGCGGTCAACGTGGAGCCATTGTTGCCACCCCAGCCCACGAGCATAACTCCCAGCTTGGGCACATGGCGAGCTGTCCGTATCTTCAGTGCCGTCGTCTCCGGGTGCACCTGCAAGTGATAAGAGCGACGTGATATCAGCTATCAATTATTAATTGGGAATTGGGAGTTCCTGGCCTATGCCAAGAACTGATCTAAATTTGCTACTGTTCTGGCGAAATTACCTTATCGGACCGATAAGTTAGACGTGACAGCGAAATAAGTTAATAACTTGGCCTATCGCGTGATATTTTTTTAGTGTATATATTAAGTGTATATATTCCTGATCAGTCGAGTCGATAAACTCTTGCCCATCTGTCTGTTTGTCATATATGTGCAGACAAATCAAGTCTATCTCAAATTCTACGTACCCTGAATTGAAACAGCAATTCTAAAGCTGTACCCACGGTTGCCACATTGGCTAAATTTGTACCAAAGCAGTTACGTTTTTTTGGTTGTTACATTGGATTAGTTTTTTTTAATTGGTACATTTTTATATCAAATATATTCCGCAAAAATTTAATCTTGATTTTTTTTTAATATGTCATATTTAAATAAATTAAGTAATTTATAGTTTACGTTAAGAAATATTTTTTAAATACATTTTTAAATTTTATTTATTAATATTTTTGTTTTAATAAATTTAACTATGAGTAAAAGGAAGGGTATTCAGGTGTGAGTTCGATGCTATACATTAGTTCCCGATATGTCAGTGCAGGTGTTCAGTGTTCTGTGTGGTCTGGCAGCATGTTCATTAGCTGCCATATGCTTATAAATATGTATGTAATGATAATATAAATATAAATTATTTATAAACGTGTTGATTCAAAGTCAACACATGTTGTTGCCATTTGGAAGCCGGCCGGCTAATTAAGAATGACTTGTGAAAATCTCATCAAACTATTAGCATATGTGGACAGAATCTAGATCTGGGAAGTATCGTACGATCAAGTTCATGACTTTCTTTCATCTTTTGTCTGCCGATCGCTCTATCTTATGCAATCTTAAAAAAAAAGAAGTATCAGAAACTAGTCTGCATAGAAACAGACAGACTCCTCCAGCTGCTCTGATTACGAATTATAACATTAATGAAAACAGTTGTCGGCAGTCTTAAGTATTATTAGTCGCATTTACGGAACAACTTTTCTTACAAATATTCAAATTTAAAATCTGAGGGAAAAATTCGCAAATGGTTCTTTGTTTTGAGAAACATGTGAGAAAAAATAATAATATTAACTATTAACTTTAACTCTAAACAGAGAACGGTTTGCCATTTCAAAATATGTGATCCACAGATGAAAATATTTACCAGATTTGGTACAAAATGTGGGCGTAACTCTAGCCAAGGTAACAACTTGAAGAAAATACCGCAATTAAAAAACAAATCAAAATAAAGTATTTTTTAGTTCAACAACAAATTTTATCCAATCACCAACGATTGAAATGGGTACAATTTTTTTTACAAAAGTACCAAACAAAGTGTACCATCAGTGAAACTTAGTTAAGAGTGACAGAGATTTGCTCTTTACAAAGAGCTACCCTTAGTGCCGCTCTTAGGTTAATCAGCTGGCACGGCGACCATAACATTGACCTTGAACTAGGGAAGTGCATCAAGTGGTGTCAAATAAACAAATAACGCTGGGCAGCATAGCGGTAAACAGAGACTCAGTTTGTATTTACAAACAAAAATAAATATATAATAAGAACTTAACTGATTAGGTAACAAATATGAAAACCACGAAACCAAACACGAAACATTTCAATTGCAATTCGAGCTACAAATTTATAATAAGACGCCTGCGCAGTAGCAAGAGGGAAACACGCCACCAAAATGGGATATGGGAATGTGTACATATGGATTGTACGTGTGTGCTTAAGTGGGCATAGGAGGCAATTATCACGCTTTTGCGGCTGCTTTATCAGCTGTTTTGGAAAATGGGTACGAGAATCAATAAATTGAAATCGCCAACCACCCACACACAATTTTCCAACTAGACGGTTTATAATGAATTTTCGGGCCTGTTATCAGTATTTGATGAATATATTAATTAAAGCTTTCAATATTAACGGCACCCGCTACTTAATTAAAACTTGGAAAGAACATACGTGTCCATTAGGTTGTACATGTAAACTAATCCGAAACTGCAGACAACACGAGAACATAAATATGTATGCCTGGTTCAATGTGAAGGTCAGACACTTTCCAGTTGTTAAGTTTTATCTCAGCTCAAGCATATTAAGTCCTTATGCAACTGTTGCTATTTATAATTGTTGCTCTCGGCTTATTCATATGTACCAATTACGGTTCTAATTTCTGAGAAGGTACAGGAGGAAGGGGACCTGGGTACATACCTGCAATTGTCCAGCGGCGCTGCGCTTAACATGCGATGTTTGATATTCATAGTCCGTCTCAATGAAATCATCGTCCACGTGTACCTTGGGTGAGATAATTTCCAGCGTTGAATTCTTGGTTGGCTTCATTTTGGACAACACGATTTTCTTATTTCTTTTACGCTGAGTACTTTTGTATAATTCACACAATTCAATTGCTGACTTTCACGCCCAACACTTTTTGTTTATAATTTATCGTGTATTTTGTTTTGTTACAGGAATTTTCTGCCTCCCACGCTTTTTATTCAGCCGCTGCTGATTTCAACGCGAATTTCGGTCTATGGTCTGGGATCTGTTCCAAGCAAAAGTTCGCCGCCTAATGAGAACAAGAGCGAGATGCGGCTCGCTTTTATTTACCGCAGCGCCAATTTCATTTATCTATGAACTCTTTGTTCTGTCAAGAGAAACGCACCGACAATTTGCCGGCTTTGTGTCGCAGAGAGCCAAAAGCAAAAGAGAGCGTACTTTAGGTACACACACACAGATGTTTTTTTTTTGCATGCGTGTGTTAGTCCAGAATATGATTGTCGGTTTGGAACACAAGTAAATTTACATAGTACATATAAGCCCAGCTTAAGGATATGAGTTCATATTATTTTAAATTTAAATTAAGAGAGAACAGGTCATTTCTGCAAAGAAATCAAGCAATAAGTGAACACCTAAATAGATAGTTTCCTCGTTTTCTCGGCTTTATTAAGTGACTTCTTTCATCTCGTAAGCCGAGCTGACTATAATTCTATATTCACGTGTATAAGCATATACATATAATTCAATTTCAATCAATGGCATTCTTTAGTTGTGGAAAATTTTGGCGTTAAATTTATTTGTTATGAATTTTATGATGAATTTCGAGTGGCTTAAGTAGGTTTGGGTTTTCAAGGTTGTCAGTCTTATAACTTTGATTTCACAAAAGTTTTGCTCCTCGAAATTTCTAGATGCATCCGCACAAGTGAGTTGAACCTAATGCAAAAACTTTCCATCATTGCAGTCAATTGAAAGCGAGCTGCTCTCAAATTACAATTTCATCAATATGAACAACTAGTCGAGGCTTTTGGACTGAGGAGTGGGATTCTCTATGAATCAACTAAAGTTCGCATTTATTTTCTAGCAATTTCTACAAAAACTTTCCATTAGGGTTTCAATAAAATTAAATTGAAATTTTTGCAAATTTAACAACTGTATTAATATTTGGTAAGCCCACAATAATTATTTAAGTAAACTTCCAGAGCCCTTAACATGTTTTCTCAATGGAAATTCCTTACTTAATAAGTACTACTGTTTCTAATAATTATTGGTTGAATCATTACAAATAAAGTTTGACTCTTTATCTTTTCACTTGAAAATTTATATTTATATTCTAGTCGATGTTTAATAAAAAAAGTTGACAAAACGATTTCGATTTTTAAATTTAAGTCAGAGTATAATAATTTAAAAGTTTTTAGGGGTTCGCTATTGCAATCTCTCATGTGAGATATATAGCAAGCATATTTTCGTGGGCGTCTCGTTTCCCTCACATGCCACGATATCGAATTAGGAAAATGCACATGTCTGTGATTAGCCAAGTCATGTGCGGTATTATCTCAGCGGGTTTTCACTTCCTGCTACTGAGTTTGTTGCACTATTATATATTATTTTTGATTTAATTATGTAAAAAGATATTCGACTTACAAGCAATTATCAATTACAGGGAACTTAAGATATAATAAAATGAGTAAGTTGCCTGGGTGCATTTCACAGATGTGGTTAAAACTGGACTTTGACTTAGAATTATTATTACTAGTTTTGCTTATTTATACTTAATATTTTGTTACAGTAAGTTTTAATTTATTAACATTAACACATCATAATCACAATTTGAAGCACACAATTTGTTAACAAAAAAAAAACAAAAAGCCAAATTAAAACGCAATTAGAAGAAACAAAACAAAAAAATTAACTGTGCACAGAACTAACACAAAATTACAGCTAAAAAGTTAACTAGACTTATTTTTACAAATGAATGTATCATAATAATACTGGACTGCAATAGATTCAGTTATCCAAGAACTCCCATTCACTAGATGTGTTGGAATCAGCTGTAGCAGGTGCCTCCTGCTTTTTAAATGGGTCGCCTGCGCATCGGAAATCAGGCAGAAAACTTGTATAATCCTGCTTGGGTGACTCTGCGTTTTTTGGTTGAGTTTTAACAAATTTCCGAGGCGCCATCGAGGCCTTCGAGGTGCCTGCACAAATACCATCAACAGGCTGACCAGCTAAATAGTCTTCGGCATTGTTAATTTCCAGTTTTTTGGACGGCGTGGTCTGCACACTAGCAGCCTCAAGGCTGGTGGGATAACAGTTGATCAACGATTCACTCAATTGGGGAGTTTGATTGGCGCATAACTCTTCTACATTAACCGGAGCTAAATGCACTTCTGGTAAATCCAGTTCGGCTGCCAATGTTTTGGCCTTTTCCGCAATAGTCTTTTGCAAAGTTGTAGGAGTCAACGCATCAGGCAAATGTTTCATAAAAGCAGCTTTAATATCCAATGGTGAGGCCAAACCGTTGCTGCAACAAAAATATACAATTATTTATACAAATACATTTTATTTGACAAAATAATAGGGGATCATTGCTAATACTTACTTCTCAATTTGGCAGTAGCTTGCATCCATAAGCGTTGCCGCGCTGGTCATCGGCATCTTATGCTCATGCGTCTCCTGTCCGATCTCAACAATTCCTCCGGGAGCAGAGCTTTGCTTACCCAGCGATACCTTGCGTTTCCTTTGACTCACTGTGTCACTTGTATGTAGAATGGATTGATCAAAGTCCATCTGACCAATTCGTTGAAAGATTTCCAAGCGACGATTTTGCTGCGTCAATGGCGACTCAACGGCTAGCTCAATGGGCACATTCAAATCGAGCTTTTCTATGGGCGGCAGCTCAAAGCACTCCTCAGCGGTATTTAACGTTGGCTGCATTTCTGGCGGGGATTCCAGTTCTAGCATTGAGTAGGGTGAGCCTCCCAGCATGGGTAACGGAGGCGGTAGCAGTGGATTGAATATAACCTTGGCTGTTTTATTGGGACGCTCGGGGAGCGGTGCCAAACGTAGCAGCGACCGCTCGCCTTCTAGGACAAAAATCTCCTTACCACAAACGCAAAAATCTAGAATTTTTCGAAAGCCGCGTGCGACAGCTTCAACCTTGAGACGTTCCAGATTTAGAATGTATAATGTTGCATCGTCATGGGTAACCAAAAGGGCATCCTGTCCATCGTATAAAGCCATCTCACGAAAGTTTCTGCTAGCCACATATGCATCACTACCGCCGGCAGCAAGATCAATTCCATTTGATACTTGACTGCGTTGCTTGGGATTTAGTAGAGGTATTTCCCAAGTGGGACTTCGCAGCACAGCATCGCTAAAGATAATTGTCTTCGAAACATTGCCCAAGGCATCGGCAATCCAAAAGCGCAGTCCAGGACGTCCACAGATGACTTGTGGCACATTGTCGGTCGTTGTCGCTTGCCTTCGAAAAACGCCGCCGCAGTCGATGAGTTGTTTTCGATCTTTCCTACCCACTTGGGTAATTTGCCACTTATTGGTCTGAGCATCACGACGGCTTACGATACAGCGATAAAGAGTTGCCACAAGCAAGTAACTCTGATGTACGCTCAGCTGTACAATCTCGTAGGCTTCGCTGAGAATCTCTAATGATTTGCTCACATGCTGTGGATTGTTAAGAGCATAAGGATAATGCAAAGTTTTATTGAATTTCACCTACCGTTTGATAGTCGAATTCGGTGAGTACAACAACACCCTGTCGGTCGCCCGAGTATAGCTTCATGCCATTCTTTGACCACTCACAGCAGCTGACGACACAGCGATGCAAATCTCGTATAGTGTAGCGTTCAATGGGCTTGCTTCGTGTACAAGGTGCTACCAAGTCCAAGTCCGGTGGTAGCTCCTTTTGTATTTGAAAAACGCTTACTTGACCGTTAGCGCTTCCAGCCGCCACCATATATTCTACTGAATTAACTATCTTTACGCACGTTATACGCGTAGATACCTAAAGTTTTGGGAAGGGGAAGAACCGACAATATAATGATTAACTAACACGCATAGCCTAATGTGAGTCATAGTTATCATTGTTACCAGCTACCTACCTCTGCTTTAAGTTTCTGCATTTCCCCAGACCGACGATTATACCAAAACACGATTCCCGCGTCGCTGCCCAGGGCCAGGAAATCCTCAATGGCATCGACGCAAGTGATGTTTAGATTGGATGGAAAGAAACCCCGCCGTGCTGCTGGAATAAGCTCCATTATTTCGGTAAGTGGCGCCCATTCTCGTAGACACATTTCTTTGCTGTTAGCCATTTTGGCTGGATTATATTTAAATTTTTTATATTTCTACAAAGTTTGTTGACTGCGTCCTTAAAATTATAAACACACTGGGTTTGTTTATATTCGATACTTTTGGCAGCTCAATAATAAGCTCCTGAGTTGCCACCTTTTGAAAATATATCCAGTCGATAAATAAAACATATTAAACTTGCATCACACTTTAATTGCGCATGTTTCTACACTTGTCCAAAAAACAAGACAACCAATTTTAATTTAAAAAAATGTTGCTTAGTAATAAACCGTTAATTCAAACAATTACTTTCAAATCGATTATTTGGAATCGATAGCTTTTGCATAGATATCGCATACGTACATACACATAGTATCGAAACTATGAAGTATCGTCAGCAGTATCGATAATTTATTAAAAACTAAGAAAAAGTAATTAAAACTTTTCAGTTGCTTCTAATAATATAATATTAATATTTAGTCCAATTGGCAAGATAGTAAATCTTTATTTACACTTACGCAAGGACATCAGATAAGTAAAAAGCTTTCTGAGTGGGAACAAGTTTACGTACACAGGTAAAATAAAATCAGCGTTTATATGCTGTTCCAAAGTTCATTAAATTAAAGTTAGTTATTCTTCAGCAACATGGGAGACAACAACAATCTGCGAAGTGCTGTAATAAACGACTCACCTATGCTCACTACACCATACGGTAACGTGAGATCACTTGCAGCCCCGCCACCCGTGCCACAGTCCCCCTTCCAGCAGAGTTCATATGGTGGCTATGGTGGGGGCTATGGAAATGCTGGAGGATACGGATTAGGTTTTGGAAGCTACAATACAGGCGGATACGGTGCAGGTGGATTCGGTGGATATGGTGGCTACGGTGGTTATGGTAGTATGGGAGGCATGGGAGGATTTGGTGGCGGCTATGGATCCTACAACAGATTTGGCGGAACGAATGTCAATGATCCAGAGCAGAGATTCATACAAATGGCAGAGGCCAGTTCGCGTCCAGCTTTCCAAAGCATCGAATCGTTGGTGTCGGCAATTGCCAACATTGCATCAATGCTAGACTCTACATTCTTTGCGTTAACGAGTTCCTTTCGTGCCATTCTCGGCGTGGCTGCCAACTTTGGTCGCCTGCGCAGTGTGTTTAGCCAGTTCTGGGCATCGTTTGCCATCTTTCGGGGCTTAAACTGGATTTACAGAAAGTAAGTACTAAAAAGCATTCTTCAAGAATTTGTATTAATTATGCAATCCATTTAGAATCCTATATTGGCTGCGCCTGTCAAATTTGGATCCTTCATCAGAAGCTTTTAAAAAGGCTTTTGCCGAAGCTCTCAACGAAAATAGTGCACACCAAGGTAATGGGCCACGTCTACCTCGTAAGGGCACATCTCCGTGGCCAGTACTGGCTTTTATTAGCTTCATCTTCACTGCTCCTTACCTTATTATGAAGTTGCTGGGCACCGTGACGAATACAGCGCAGGAGGAAGGTACGTTAACGTACATTGAACGTCTTGTTTATCTTATCTTAGCACTTTGCACTGACCCAGCTCAGCCAGATAAAGCTAGCCAATTCTAAAGATAAGCAAGCGCGTTTCCATTTTTAATTGGTTCAATATTAATCGTTCAATCCAAACAGCTCGCGATCCCGCCAAATGGACCGCCCCGATCCACACGCAAGCTGTATACGATTTCCAGGCCCGCAATCAAAGCGAGTTGACGTTGCGTGCCGGCCAAAACATTCAGGTGGCGCCTCGTGAGATTCAACAGACCCTTCAACTCCTCAACACCGGCTGGGCTCTAGCTTCAACAAATGGACAGAGCTCAGGCATAATACCAATTAACTACGTCAAATCGCCGCAGCAAATAAGGCAAGAGCGACAGGAGCCCAATAAGCCAACGCAACCACAGCCCGAACTGATGAATCTGTCTGCAAATGCATTCCCCACACCTCCCTTTGAACAACAAATGAACTATGACTATAATTTGGCCGCGCAACAGCAGGAACCGCTGGGTCCACCATCCACGGCAACAACGATCCTGGACGAAGGTTTTGCTTGAAGGGAACGTCACAAACACCTTAAATTAGCATTAAGCCAAAGGATATCTTATACTTTTTTATCGGATTGATGAAAAGTGGTGACTTTTGAACTGTTATTTAGCCTGTTTATGTAACTTTTAAGTTTCTAATATTTCCCAGTTGCAATACTTGGACAACATTCCGTTCACATAAATCCCATTAGCAAAATTTGATTTGAATTTGTTCGTCCTGCAAGCCAAATTTGTCACGAAGAGAAAACACCCGAATCGTCTTAGTACGACCTAAAATGATAATAAATTATTGAAATTTCAAATAAATGTTTTTTCCATGTAAATGAACTTTAAACAAATTCCTTTCGGAAGAAGTACGTCCATATTTGACTTTTATTCATATTTTACAATATGTATTCACTTTATTATCTATTTACTTGGTTTTTGTTATATATTTATTCATTTTGTATTTGCTCTTTGTCGATAATCCCATTTTCAAAATGAAATAAGTATTTTAAATTTATTACACAACTACTGCTCGACTCTTAAATGTACATTTTTTCACTTTCTACTAATTTGTATGGATTTTTTTTCATTTCAATTAATTTCAGTAATATATAAATATAAATTCTAGATTTATATCGATGCATTATTAGCTGTTATTACTAAATAGGTAGGTTGATTATTTTTGCATTTATTTTTAGGTATGTGTTATATATATATAGCTTTTTATATAAATATATTTGTTTTCTAACTGAACGATTCTTGAGAATTTTATTTGAAATGGTGAAACAACGGTTTTAATATTAAACTTAAATGGTGATTAATATTAGGCAAATAAACATATTACATATGCTTTTGTCTACAGTTTGAACTGCAGCTTGTCGCTCTAAAAATATTTGCATTCTTTATTGCTGTCATTTCAAGATTTGGTGTGTACAGTAAGAAGTATTCTTAATGGTTGCTTTAAATTTACATCATTTTCAAGATGAACTTTCTTTTAAAACATTTGTTCGCATCCTAATAATTTTGTTTAAGCAAAAATCGTTTAACAACTAAAAAGAAGACAGATATTATTTGTATATTTTCACTAAAATACAATATATTTTGTTGCTTAATTTAAATTTTTTGCGCTTAAAAATATTCTTCAAAAATACAAATATTAACTGAACGCCAAGTATATATAATTATTAAATGTTTTATACTTAAATATAGTTTAATCAAGTCTCATTGAGAAACAAACAAAATCAAAGCTGTGTTATGCTTGTGTGTGTGTGTGTATAAAGAACGACAAATGAAAGAAATTGTCCACTTTAACCGAATGGGCGTGGCAATCCCAACAAAGCGTTAATAAACGTAAAACTAAATGTATCCTCTGCGTAGCCGCTGCTGACATCGCCAGCATCCGCAGGAGAACCCATTGGCCACGACACGTTCGCTTCATCATCAGCTCAATCGATGTCTTCCTCGAGCTCATCATCGTCCACCTCCGACTTGAATTCGACATCGGTGGTATGCTGGGTGTGTTGTGCAAAGCTTTGAGACTCATTGGTTAATTCGAGGTACGAATTGAAGTCATTGCCATCGTCATCCGAATCGTACATGGAATCCACTGCTTTGCCAGTGCCGTAGGCTAAACATGAAAAAAAATAGTTAATCTTGTGTCTAACTTTGACATTGATTAATACACACATTCAACATATTTGGCCAGATTTGGTGGCACCCAAGCCTTGACGCGCTCAATATTCTCCGCCGTACACTCGCCTTTATCCAAGCCTGCAAAAAGTTGCAACATAATAAAAAAAGGTCCTTGACAAAAAGCAAAGAATTATGTGCACCCTTACCCAGCAGAAGTCCCATTCGTTTCAAGACCTCGATGTCATCGTGCATTTCGAATGTGTTGTCGAACTTAAATATGTATTCGGATCTAAGAAAAAAAGGAAAAAAAACGTTTATTATTAGGCTAAAAAAACACATTAACTGAACTTACTTGTCGTTGGTGACACTGCAATTGATCTTGGTCGATTTGTGCGTATTCACAATGATGAACGGCAGCTGAATGGATGAGTTTGGAGATGGCACCGCACCCTGGCTCTCGGCCCGTTTATTTCGCTCGACGAGACCCTTGAATGCCACATGTTGCATGACCAATTCACGCAACATTTCTTGCTTTTGCTTTATGCGTTCACGGCGTGTATTGTTCTCTTCCTCAAGAGCCTGAAATTGCTAAAAAGAAAACAGTTAGCACAGGCCTTTTACATGAAAAGTTCAGATGTGGCTTTACCTCAGCTGAGTTGGCGGGCAAGCCAATCCAACGTATTTCCTTTTTGTCTTTGGAAATTACATTGATTGCCATCAGTACGTTGAGAGCATCGTAGACACGACGCCGGATATTCTTTTGATCACAGTTGGTATCATATGAATTGTTCTTCAGTTCTTCGGTAACCAAATCATCAGCCACTTCATTGTAGGTTGTCTTGCCCTTCTCCTGCACCTTCTCGCACACTTTCATCGAGAAGTGTCGCAGACCTTTGCCGGCCTTATCCGGCTTTCGTTTCCTTTGCACTGACGATGAGGAGCCGGACATTGTATCCATGGGACTGCTCTGTATGGCGTGCCTATAAGACATTGTGATGGACAATTAATTAATAAAACTTCTTAATATACATTTTAAAAATCGATGATATTTTTTAAGGTATTTTGACATTTTTAAAAATTAAAATTATAAATATGTATAAATTTAACAAATGACTTACAGTTTCGTTTTCATTTTCATGGCATTATTTGGCGTATATTTTTCATATCGCCCGCTCTTTATCTGTGTAGAAAATGTAAATAAAATTAGTATATTCGAATTTTCGTAAAAACTTGACGCAGCGAATCGAGCGCAGTTGGAAGAGTCGTCAATTTGTTTACTTACCACTTCGCGTGCGCCGCCTCCTCCCCCTACTCCAGCACTGCCACCTTTCTGCGCTGACACAGCTGTGGTATATGAAGTATCTGTTTTTGATAAAAACAATTATTTTAAATACAATTGATAACTGCTGTGTTGATTGACTTACTTTCAGTTTTTGGAAGCGTAATATAGCCGTCTTGTAGTCGTATAAATTGTCCCTGATTCGTTGTGCTCTGTTGACATCAAGAGAAATTTAAGTAATTGATTGCGTCTTAGCTAATTGGACTTACCATTTGACTGAAGGCGCCCATGCGGCCCACATTTCCAATGCCGCCACTGCTGCTGCCGCCGCTACCGGCGCCGTTGCGTGCCGAACTGCTGGGAAAGACCATACTGGACTTTGGATGATCCATGGATTGCGATTGCTTCACTTGCACTGTTTTCAACATTTTGGCGATTTGTCCTGGAATATTTGTGAAGTTATTAAATATTTGGAAAAGTGACGAATTAATGCATTTATTTAGCTAATATAAAGATACTGCAATTATGAAATGACTACCTTAAATATAAGCAATAAACAATGTTAACTATTAAAAAGAGGGATTGAGTAAGGAAGCTTTTCACGCCTGAAAGTTCTGCTGGGTAGCTTCAATTGAAATGCATACACACACTTACACCCACTCACACACATATATTAAAGTCTGCATGCAGCGCTGTCGCTGTCGCCGCCGCCGTTTCTGTCGTTCTTTACTGTTTCATTTGCAGCGAATGTAGGAAACGAAAGCGCAGCGCGCAAACTAAAACCAACACAATAATAAGCAACAAAGTCGTCAACAACAACAACAGCAGCTGTATGTAAGTGCGCGTGTATGCGTGGAGCAAAGAACAAATGAAAACGAAAGAAATCTGATTGCTTGACATGGGGATGGGATGGTGAGGGTGAACAAAATGCGGTCGTCTGGCAAGGATGTACGAGCATTATAATCAAACAGTAAAAATTCATATAACGAACAACACGTGATCATACATGCACTCGTTTCTTTAAGCTTACAGTATGTCAAGTAATTTTTGGACAAAATATAAATTCATATATGTAATTGTTTATTATTATTTAAAATAGCTAAGCCCCAAGGATTTAATATTTTTCTTTTTCAACTTGTTCTAAAAGCCATAGGAAACCATAATTAAATAATAAAATTTTTGGAATTTATGTTGTCAAAAAATGTTCTTGACCAACTGTATGTTGATAAAAATAATATCGAAATATCGTGATCTCTGTGTTTATACAACCCTGAAACTTGTCTGTAACCGGCTATTCTTTAAGCAAATTGAGTTACATCTTTATATACATATGCTAATCATTCACCTGCTGCGATAAAATTTGCATAATTTGAGCATTAACACAAGTTGGGCAAATAAGATACAATTATACACATGTATTTATGTTTGTGCTTTTGAATAAACAGGAAAACAGCAAATAAAAAAAGGTCGCAACTAAAAATATCAACTAAGGCTTACACACTCACTCACACACACACCTTCAAATGAGTCACAGCCTAACTACCGTCAAACATGCTCTGCCGTCAGCCTTGCAGGCCGGTTAGCCGGCGTGCTGTCGACGCTGCTCACTCATTCATACAAGCAGCACATGCGCTCACACATACATATATATGTACGCTCACAAACACGCTCGTTTGCATGTACGTAAGATGGTCAACAGAGCGGCAATAACAACAACACCTCTGCCGACGTCAACGTCGCTGCGCAGTCGCTGCTACACATGTTTGGTGTTTGCCCATTTGGGGCTTTAACTTTTTTTCTATCTACACGAATGCTCGCACGAATATGTGTGCAATGTGATGTATCTGTGTGTGTGGGATGTATTTTTGATTGTGTGTGAGTGTTTTGCCTAGCTTTTTGTGACACATTGCAAAATGTCACGCATTTTTAGTTATTCTACCTTCGTCACGGCTTTTATATTTTACTAAATTAAAGATTTATTATGCAGAGGAATACAACTAGAAGTGTGCATTCGGACGAAGCCTCGACGGCTGCGCTGCCAACAGCCGCAGCTCTGCTATCAGCTGTTTGGAGATAAAAAATAAAGTGGGGAAGTAGAAGTATCTTATAGATGTAGTCTGCGAGCAGCGTATAAAATGTTTAAGTGTGTGTTTGACTGAGCGCCAACTGGGCGAACGTCGTGGCTGTCGTCGCTGCCCGGCAGTGTATACATCTGCACATACATAAATACATATACATATATATGTATATATATATAAATATATAGAAGTGCGAATGTACATACATACATACATATATTGGCAGCCGCAGACAACAGCAACCGATTTTACTTGATTTTATTTTATTATTTGTTTTTGACGTGTTGCTGTGCAGTTGTAGTTGTAGTTGTTGCTGATGGCTTGCCTCGGCGTTGTGCGCGCGCTTAAAGCGTATTAAGCGATAAATATTGTATGTAAAAGGAAACCGAAAAAAGAAAAAGATGGCGTTTACGCGCCAGTGTGCGAGCATGCAAGTTAGTAGTAGCTCCCCCGCCACTACTAAATGTAAATACGCAAATATGTATGGATGAATGTACATACCTACGTATGTATGGTATGTTCATATGTTATGCATTCATTAATGCAAAAATATACAACCTTTATTTAATGTGGTTGATGTTGACATTCTGGTCAATTGCCCACGTATTTACACTCCCACTTACCGTGTTCATCCCGAAAGAAATAATTAACTTCATCTGTCTTAACCGCGCCGCTCGTTGCTTGATTTGTGGTCGAGGTATGCGCCATTTTCAGGGGACCCGAGCTGGTATTGATACTGTGTACTCCTTTAAAGACTGAGACAGGTGTAGTGACGTCGACGTCGCTGCTGCAAGGTGCCCCGCACCTTTAACTCCTGAACCTTTTTTCACAGGTAAATTGCTAGCTACTACGAAGACGACGACGACGACGACTACCTTTTCGATCGTACACTCCTATTTCGTATTATTGTTGTTATTGCGCTTCTTGGGGGGAACGCACACTAATACGCCGCCAAATGTATCAATACCAGCAAAAGTCAAGCACGTAGCCGCAACGTGTATGTGAGTATGGAAGTGAATAAGTATTTGTGTGGCGCGGCCAACGATGTATTTCGTATTTTTCGGTGCACAAGTGTAACACGTGTATTAATTATTCTTTGCACAACACTTCACAGATCAGCTAATATTTTGGCGTAATTGCATTTACAGATCCTTACTTCAAAGTGCTTATTTTGATAGCAGCAAGTGAAAAATTTTGGATGTCGCTCGAGTCAAAATGGCGAGCGCATTTTTTGTTTCCAGCAGCAGCGCATTTTTTTCATGTCACACACACGAAATGGTTTTAATGCGGGTTTTCAGAGGCGTTTTTCGTGCACTTCCAGTGCTCCGATTTTGATGCACTTTTTTGCAAAAAGATGGACAAAATTTGTTCTTTCTTGAGCACTGTTTAGAAATTAATTATTTTTCGTTTTTATCGCAACACGATATGCATAAAATTTCCATCAAGTCGTTGCTTTTTCGACGACGACGACGACAACGACTACGAAAACGACCAGCGTGCGAGTGCGAGCGAAACAGCAGACACCGCGTTTATCAGCTGATTGGGTCGGCGCGCCAAATTTACGCATCAATCGAACACAGTGCTGTGTAACGTACGTCTGTATAGCGGCTCTCACAATTACAATATTTAATTTTATATGTACTTTAAACTATATGTAGACTTGATTCACAACTGTATACAAGAAATTAATCTTATAAAAAACAATATAATTATTACATTTTTGGAATTTCTACATACTATTGTGTTATCTTTCTAAAATAAGAGACCATTGAGTACTTGGAGGGCCACGGCGATACGATTTACTATACAAAGTAAAAACCATTTATTATTATGCTAAATTATTGTTCTAGCATTCATCTGGTTCATCTTTTTAAGTATTATCAACAATTTGCCTTCATTAATTCTATACACACCGATAGATTAGGAGCAATAATTAATTATGTTAATATCCGTCGTTATCCAAAACTGGGTACAAATGTAAACAAACATTGGCTGTTATCGTTGTTTTATCTGAAAATCAACCTTGGCCATCTTGTCAGTTGCACTGCTCCATCGATACTTTTGACCATCTGTTTTGGCGATACCACACTTATATCATTTGACAGGCCTATCGCCCGACCGCCACAATATGTATACCGTCCTAAACTAAAAATGGTGCAAATATTAAAAATATAATTTTTTAAATATAAATATAATTTTGGCAATAAAACTATAATGATTTAAGCCAAGTAAATAGTATATTAGATAAAATAAAGATGATGATATTCGTCACTCCCGGATGTATAATTAATTTAAAATCACAAATTAAAAATTTGACAAAATTTATTCAAAAATTCATAGTAGAATTTAAAAATTCTAGCTTAAAAATTAGATAAAATAAAACAATAAGGTCCTTTCAACAAAGACTTAAATCTGACTGCTCTTTCTAAGGTTACATGGTTGCCATGAGTCAAAACTATCGGTTAATCTTTTTCTGTGAGCCAAGGCTGCCACACGTCTCAAACACATTCTGAATGAATTAAGACAACTCTACTCACACACTGCTGTTTTTGCCAAAATATCATAAAATCCATATAATTGGTAATATAAAATGACAAAACAGGTATTATTTTATACCTTAAGTGAAAAGTCTAAAGCAATATAACAAACTAAGAGTAAGCCAAAACATCCAGCCAAACGTATTGCCTTCTGAGATCAGGGGAACTCGACGAATTTGAGCATTAAGAGTACAACAACTAAAATGGTCGATCCGCTGTGTAATTACAATGTTTTGGAGTCAATATTCTCATACTTGGAGCTTAACGATCTAAGTCGATGTTCACAAGTTTGCAAGAGCTGGTATCACTTCCTGAACGATGAGAACAGTGATGTTTGGCGATGGCATTGCCTACACAAGCTGCCCAAGGAGTCTGTCAAGTCCGACCTCCTCTCCTCTGTCTCCACATACAAGACAAAACTGCGCGCGTATCTTCATGCTTGGAGTCCCAACGATTGCTCACGCAATGTCTACATTAAGCCAAATGGATTCACGTTGCATCGGTAGGTAAATGATATTGTTATATGCTTTTATGTACATATGTATATTTGTTTGTATCCATTGGTTAACAATTCAATGGCAGCAATCCGGTAGCCCAAAGTACGGATGCGGCGCGAGCTAAAATTGGATTCCGTCAAGGTCGTCATGCGTGGGAAGTGATTTGGGAAGGTCCGCTTGGAACAGTTGCCGTAATTGGCATATCCACAAAGGAAGCAACTCTGCAGTGTCATGGCTATGTGGCGCTATTGGGCTCCGATGATCAAAGCTGGGGCTGGAACCTGGTTGAAAACCATCTTTTACATAACGGTGATATGCAGGGCAGTTATCCGCTATTAAATAATGCACCCAAATATCAGGTTGGTGAACGCATTCGCGTCATTCTCGACTGCGATGATAATACTCTATCTTTTGAGAAGAATTACGAGTTTCTGGGCGTTGCGTTTAGAGGTAAGATGTTATTTCAATGTGTTCTTTTAAATATGTTTGTTTAAATTTTTCGTTATTTTTCAGGTTTGCCAGACAAGAAGCTCTATCCAACGGTATCTGCTGTCTATGGTAACACTGAAGTTTCAATGGTCTATTTGGGAACACCTTTAGATGGTTAACTATAAAAGCACAGATGCAGCCTTAAAGCCGTACAATTTGTAAAATAAATGCAATTAATAAGTATATATATATACGTTTCGTTGAGATTCCTTCAGCAATAAGAATGTGCAACACTTAATATTTCTGTCTAGTTTCTAGTTTCTTTTGTACAAAAATGTATGCATTTTGTTGATTTTATATACGCCAAAGTTAAAATCACCGCTATTTGTTCTGTGTACTAATTAAGTTTAATTGTACGAATAAAATAAAAAAGTAGTTGTAATTTCATACAATGAACTGCTTAATATAGGAATAAAGCTTTCTTTTAAATTTTCAAGTGAAAAAACAAACATTCCATTAATATTACATATTTAATTCTTTTGATTTGTCATGCCAATCCAGATTATTTTATAAGAATTACTAAAATATTTATCTATATTATCGTAATGTTTAGTTTTCATACTTATAAGGTTTCATGATGTATTTGTATATTTAAGTTTAGCCACAAAAAAAAAGGATTGTTCAGCAGATACATGAAATGTTTCGCATTTGTCTATTATAACACACTTGGTTATCCGGGTAACAAGGACTCCGTGGCGCAACGGTAGCGCGTCTGACTCCAGATCAGAAGGTTGCGTGTTCGATTCACGTCGGGGTCATAGCTGAAGAGTTTCTTTTTGTTAAAAAGGACAAGTACATTGTTTATTTTATAGTCAGAATTGACAAATAAAACTCAAATTTGAATAGTTCTCTTTTATCTCATGATAGTTATATTTTGTTTGTTTATTTTCTTTGATTATTGTTCATGAATATTAAAACTCGAGTGTTTTCAACATTATTTAAATATTTATTCTTTTATTGTATACATAAAGCAGATTTTACTAAGTGCGAGAAACAACATTTGTATAACGATGAGCATTTGTCTTACGTTTTTGAATTTTAAAATTAAAATTTCGTTTTTATCCATAATTTAAATAGGTATTTTTGTTTTGTTTAATAATATATTAATGTATGTCCGTTGTATATATCGTAACTAGCAATTTGAACGATTCTTTTTGTTTACTAATTTTTAAAAGTATATTCATATGTATATGTAAATATATGTATGTATGTATATTTGTATATTAATATACAGATTATTTATACGAACTTTTATCTTAATTGTAAATTCCCTAAACGGTTTGCAATGATATCTCATTAGTTGTTCCCTTATTGCGTTCGTATGTATATATATAAAAAATATTATTTATTATGTGCCTTGAATTGCATTTAAAATGAACAAACATAAAAATGTTAAGCTACCAACACCAAAAATCGCGATGCTCTCTGCATATTTAGCTAAACGAAACTAAAATTTCAACAATTTTTTACACAAGTCAAAGGGTAATTTTTTTTTATTTGCTATTGACTAGGTTTAGGAACTCCTCGCGCGTTTTCGGATCATCGCGAAACACGCCTAGCATAGTTGAGGTGACAGTTTTGCTATTGATTTTTTGCACACCCCTCATCACCATGCACATGTGGCTGAAATGAAAAAAATAATAAATTAATCAGTTCAATTTAGTTATTTAATTATGACAATAATACTGCAAAAACTAAATGGCTAAATTCAATTATTGATAAACAACATCAGCAAACACTATTAAGACTTTAGTCACGACTCATTCACAAGCATCGGTGGTTCAGTGGTAGAATGCTCGCCTGCCACGCGGGCGGCCCGGGTTCGATTCCCGGCCGATGCAAATTACTTTTTAATATTTAATATTTTTGTTTGCCATTCAATTGCAATTTTTTGTACTTACACGCCCTCGACAACAACAGCAACTCCTGCTGGCTGCACAGCTTGTGTCACAGCCACGGCAATTTGCTTGGTCAAGCGCTCCTGGACTTGTAAGCGACGTGAGAAAATCTCCACGATGCTATAAAAAAGATAAGCGGGTTAATGTACATTAATTAATTTAGTTAGTTTTTTTGGACTCACCGAGCAAGTTTGCTGAGTCCTAGAATCTTATTGCATGGCAAGTAACCGATGGACACTTTGCCATAGAATGGAACCAAGTGGTGCTCGCACATTGAAAACATTTCAATGTCCTTGACAACGACCATCTCATCGTGATCCTCGTCGAAAACGGCTCCGTTCAAAACATCTGAATGAAAAAGGGAAATTGTTAATTTGCATTTTCTATAAATTGCCCAAAAACCCACAACCAAGTTGGTAGCATTCTTCAAATTCCAGATGCTCAGAGTGAATCTTGCTGATTAATGTTAGTGCTAGCGAATGGCATATTTTATGTGTGATTTATTTGCTCAATGAAATGCGGTGGCATAACTGAATCTTAAGTTGAAGCATTCCACTTTACTCTTAATGTAAGTGTGTGTGTGTGTGGGTGAGTGTGTGCGTCGCTTTTTCTAGCGCCACTTGTTGGCCATTCTTTAAGAGCTTGAGCTTTCACTTCTTCAGCTTTAAATGCTGCCTACTCTTGCCTACTTTTGCACACTTTTTCGTGATGCTTCAAGTGCTGCGCCCACTTGACGCCCACAGTAGAACTCTCTCTCTCTCGACCCCCCCCCCCCCCACACGCACACACAGCTCACGCTCTCTTTTGTGTTGTTCTCTTCGTCCCTCTTTTCAACTGGTTGCGGTACTAAAAGCTTAAGTGCGTTTCCTGGCAATTTACAGCCACCAAGTTTACAAGGCAGCTAAATCAGTTTGGCATGCAACACTTTTATTTAAGTGCTTATAACATAGCGGCCACTTGTATAATTTGCCAATTGTATAATTATTGTGTTACTATAAAATATCTGACAAAAAGGTTAGTTACTAATTTTCAAATACATTTAAAATGGGGTTTTCATTCAATTTAAGTGCACTTAACAAAATAACAAGGATGTTAAAAAGGAAGTTTCGCTAAAGCACTTATTAAGTTTTTATTAATGCAGTGTAGCTCAACTCAATGTCATTGTAACCCCACTTAAGCTGCCGTATAAACATGGTAAGTGACCAGCAAATATTCAATGTCAACTGTTAAGTTCTTGTGAATTTTGTAAATGCTTGTCAAAAATAAAATATGTAACTATAACTTTGTTAGTGATAAAATCCATTTAACGAGTTCGAGGCAAATTACTTTCGCTAATATCGAGCATTGTTGTTGTTGTGGCTGTTGGTCAATTAAAATAAGACTGTGACTTTGCAAGATTTTTGTAGTTTTATACCCGTTACTTGTAAGGTACATGTGTATTTTGTATTATTTGCAAAGTATTAAAATAAAATTAAAGCTATAGGCTCTAAAATCAGTGAGTCCCATGCCATTTTTTAAATTTACGCAAGAAACTCAAAATAAAGCCACTATTTTTAAAATACAATGCTGGTTTTGGTGTTGAAAGTATTATCAGTCGTTTTACCAAATTTCATAAAGATCTTTTAATTATAACGTTAGTTATGGCTATTTTAAATTTGTAAGCAACTAAAGTTCCCAAATAAATTCAGTAATTTGTACATCGTTAAAGTTAAAAATTCAAAGATACAACAAATATTTATATTTAAATTGAGTAACGGGTATCTTATAGTCGAAGACTCGACTATAGCGTTCATATTTGTTTTTTAATGAATTGTAGAACCTGCTCTCTGAATTGACTAGACTTAGAACCGGTCTGCATACTTGCAATTCGCCTTAAAAAAAACCCGCTAAGCTATTAAACAGATGGATTATACAACAAACGCAGAACAGATAACGCTATAGAATGGAATATGTAGAGTCGAACAGAGAGCAAACCCTTAAGAACAGCTCGGTCAAAGCAAACATTGACCCAATTGGACTCCTCAGCTTAATGCACTTCACGTGCTTGAAAAGCTTCGTGCTGAAAGCTTCTTCACTTAATGTTGAACTATATAGTCTATATAGCGGATCAGCGACCTTTAATCGCTTGTTTTGACAGCCTGAACTTAGAGTAATGCCCTCGGTTAAATGCCCTAGATAAAGGTAACTACTCCGTTTTTTATTCCTATCTCTTTACATGTGATTCATTGTCCAGTAAACTAGTTTGAGATCGCGTTTGAGTTTTTGTGGAAATGCCCTGGAAGTCCCCCCAGTTTCATGACGCATTCTACACAGGATTGGCGGTCGATGAGTCTCTGATCGGTGAATCGCTCACCTGTCGCTAATTAGGTTCAAAAGCAGAGGAAAGAACTCGCAGGTGCTAATTGTGGGTATTGTGTTTATCTTTTTGGAACAAGTTCAAACAATACCAACTATACAAATTGGTTGACAGTTCACTTACCCTCCAGATTTTGATCATAGCCCTTGGTGAAGTACAACATTGCCTTGGCCGCACGTTCCGGCGTCTTGATCAGGCCCTGTCGATCGGGATTCTCGCCCAATCCGCCCAGGAGCAGGCGATACGATCGCGCCATGTCGGGCAACAAAGCCTCCCGAGTTGGCGGCTTGTGATCTAGTTCCAGATCGTGATGGAAAGTGCAGTTCTCATGCCCTGTAATCATATGAAAAAAAATAAATAAAATAACGACAAAAACAAAACAACGACATTAAAAAATATACAAAAATGAGATAAGCAGCTAAAGCCCGAGGTGGTCCGAGTTTTTGGGTTGATTGAAATAAAAGCAAAAACAAAATCATTTAAAATCAAATCGAATCGATTTTAATCGAATCGAATCCAAACTCAATTCAACCTTTGACATGTTAAATTCATTTGTATCAGTCTCCTTGCGAGGGAGACAAGTCTCTTATCTCTGATCTCTTATCATCTAAAAACAAGGTTATCTCTGGCTCGCCGAAGACTTGACACCCTTGCCTTCATTAGGAAAACGGCAATGTTTTTCAAAATAAAGTTTGAATATCGACCGATTGTTCCATTTAAAAAAAAAAGAGATATTACCTTTATCAAGTTTCAACAAGACTTGAAAATTGAGAGACTAGTTTACAGAAAAACCGATCGACAATAAGTTTTAAAAAATGATATAACCATTTCCCAGAGTCAACAAGATTCGAAAATTGAGAGACTAGTTTACAGAAAACCCGATCGACAATAAGTTTTAAAAAATGATATAACCATTTCCCAGAGTCAACAAGATTCGAAAATTGAGAGACTAGTTTACAGAAAACCCGATCGACAATAAGTTTTAAAAAGAAGATATAACCATTTTCAAGTTTCAACAAGATTCGAATATTAAGAGATTAGTTTAGAGGAAAACCGATCGACATGATCAGGAATAAATACACTGCCTAATTAATTTGTTACCAATTTGGTGAGAGCGCTGTAATACCCTGTGTTAGGGTATATACAATAAAAACACTTGTGGTCGTCGGGCGCCACTTGGATGCTGGAATTGTTGTTAAGCGGCAGCATAATCGCACGGACTAGACTAATTAAAATATGGGGTCATGTAAGGGTTAACGCGCTAACCAAAGGTGTCACATTAAATTAATCAGCAAAATCGAAAATACTCAGATAACCCTCTTGGAGTTCCTACCCCGCCGTCACCCAACTACCCCACTACCTGGCGTCGCCGATGTACGTGGTGTCATTGGTGTTAACGGTTGTGTACCATCGTTTTCCGGTATGCTCGTCGTGCTCTTCAGTATCAGCCTTGGACGATTCGTGCTGGGCACAATCTCATCCGATGTAGCAGTTGCTGTTGTCGTTGTCGTTGCCGTTGCTGGTGCTCCCATTACCAATCCCAATCCCGAGCCCGTCTCGTCGCGGGCAGCGGGCACCACTCGGTCCGCGAGGGAGGAGGTGCCCGAGGTGCTACTTGTTGAGCAGACACTGTTGTTGCGTCCACGCGACAGGATGTGCGCCTGTGGAAAATTCGTATCGTCTATGGCATCATTCAGTTCGCTGGCGCTCATTTCCGACAGTTGCCGTGTAAAACTCATAATTTGCTTTAACTTTTACTGTGTTTGTTTGTGCACAACAAAAACCCGAACTCGCAAATAGAATTAGCCAAAAACCAAATAAAAAAATCAAAATCTAAATACACAAAATTTTGGACGTTTGGTATAAAAAATAAAGCTAAAAGTTCACTGCGTGCTTGCGTTATGAAGTGCTTCGGGCAACTGGCTGCCAATTGGACTCCAGCGATGCTAATAAGAACTTTAAGCAGAGCTTTGAGCGCTCAAAGCTCTCTTAACGGAACAAGCACATAAAGGGAGAGAGAGAACAACGAACGAGCGAACGAACGACGAGTGACGCGAAAGAGAAGCGCACGCTTACAGTTTGGTATCCAGTTCTTATCAAACTGTGGCATTGCAGTGTTGCCTTTCGAACTTGTTGCTCTGTGGGCGTTGGGACAATGGGCGGTGGGTGGTGGGTGGTAGTTGGCGCCAACTCGAAACTCTGTACAAGGTTAATTCTTTGTCTCGGCTTCTGATTCGTTTTGAAACTTTTTAGTTCCTGTACTTATAAAGCTCAAAGGGTGTTTTAGATTTGTCGAAATGTGTGCGAAAGGTATTTTGGAAAAAACAAACTTTCCTGATTCCTGAATTTCATTCATTGGCTTTCGCTAAGGCAAATAAGAAATACACATCCGCATCCTTTTTTAAAAAACAGGATACATATTTAAAAATGATTGACACAAACGCAGATTTTTGAAGAGGTTGCTATTATTGACTAAGCCTAAATAGTTTCCGAATAATCATATATATAATGAAATCATTTAAGAAAAAATCATTTTCTAATATTCTTTTCATTTTTCATACTTTTTTTTTCTTCTTTTCCGTTTTTTAGATTTATAAAACATGTTGTATTTCCAATGTACCATAAGTATAATGCAAATATCAGAAATATCTTTTATTAATAACCCCAATTTTAGAGATGTCGTCTATAAAATAAAAATATATCAATATTTATTCATAATTTTAAGAGTCTTTAAAAAGTAACCAAATTTTTTATTAACAATTTCATCAACTTCAAAAACTCAAAGATGATTTATTTCAGACTAGGTACAGGGTCGCTTGCAGTCTGGTTCGCTCGACTGTAGTCTTTCCTAGAAGTTTTTTTTGTCTCTGTTTACCCCAGGCTGAGCACTCAGAGCACTCAGAAAGTCATTCATATAACACTCAGAACAAAACCGAAACCCCTCAACTGCCATTGACAAAATTCCAAATTTCCTTCCAGCATGGCTCATCGAATTAAGCTCCGCTGCGACGACTTCGACGTCATTGGCGCCGTGCCACGTGACCTGTCCGTTATCAAGAACTTCCTGAAACGGGACTGTGCCGTGAAGCGACTAATTGACATTGAGGAAGACTTTCTGCGACAATGCCAAGAGCGGGGCGGCGATCCGATGAAGCCCGCCCAGGATGCGAAGAAGAAGAACCAATCAACCGAGCAACCGCCGCCGGATCCGTGTGCCAGCACCACGCCAGCCGGGGACAGGGGACTGGACATCTGTGATCCTTGTCGACGCTTGAAGACTTCTGTGGTGTTAGAAGAAGTGCGTATTCTTTCTTTCTTTCTTTCTTTCAGCTTTATCATATTTCTGACCATTTCTGTCAGCTCACAAAACCCGCTACCACCAATCCAGTCTACAATCTTGGCCCGCCGCCGTATTTCGATGAGGAGACGGTCCTGGACAGTTCACAGCCCATCAAGTTTCGATTCCGCAGAAAGGCAAACAGCTGTGACCATGAGAGGAGATCAAATTTGCCGTGCACTCCAACGGAAAATACCAATGTGATGGTTTTAACAAACTGTTCCGATGTCATGGTCTGGCCCAGTCAGAAGGTGGCCCAAATGAACCGTGTGCCAGTTACGCTCTTGTCAGGCCCTGGTGATCTCACCGAGTATATGCTGGAGGAGGAGACCATCATGTAGGACCTTTCTAGTTGGGTTTCAACTCGACAAATTTGGAATTTTATATAGTGCAGCGAAGAAAGAACAAATCAACATTGTAGCAATCAAATAGAATCAAATAAATCCATTATTTTGGGAAGCCACTGAAGGACTTGCCAAAACCCATTGCCAGTTCCCAAAAGAGTCCTTGTCTTTCCCAACTTGTATGGCTTATATATCTATTTATATAGCATGATGCTGACCCCGCAGATGTCAATGAACCCGAATCCACAAATCATCTCGTCAGCTCAATTTATGCACCCCGAATCTTTCAGAATGCTAATCGCAGCCGACTTTGTATGCGATTTCAAATTGACCGATTCTTTTCTTTTTATTTAGAGTTAGGATTACTGCGACATAGCTTAGTTATTCAACATATATGGATACAGCAATAAAGTCAAGCTGCTTTTGGCATACCGACTTTTTAATACCCTAACTATATCAAGATGTCCCTTTTACTAGCATTTAAATTTAGGAAAAAAAGGAATTTAAATAAAATATTAACAGGAGTAAAATATGCCATTTCTTTCTTTGATAGATACAAATTTGTTAAATTTCAAAGGTTCTCATACAAAAACAACGTTTGGACCTAAGACCTCAATTGAATGTTTGTGATACAATCAACAGTTTTTGTTGAAATTTGATAAGAGTTTGTAAAACAAGTTAAAACTATGATTTGTTCAGATTAATATAAATTTCGTTTGATTATTCCTATACTAACAAAATTGTTTTGCAATAAATAAATAGATAAAAGCCAGCTGCAGATGAGATGGACATTAAATTTGCCTATATTCAATTAGACTACAGTGATACCTTAATATAACACCCCGAAATAATATGACTATAGAATGGATCCCTGAACACATTGAGCATCGAGAATGTGAGATATTATGAATTGATCTAATAAGTAAATGCCACAAATAAATGGCTTATACGATGACTGTTAGCCAAGTGGTCAGGTCAACCTGTTGGCAATTGTTGTAAAGCATTAAGTGCAATGCAATTAAGTAAGGTAAGTCATCATTAACATTTTCCATAGGGCAGGTGTTTTTAGACCCTGTATGCTCAAAATATAGAGGGTCTTTTAGGTTTGTATAATAATATTTTAAATGGAAACTGAAGTTGAAAATATAAAATAAATTTTTGAATTTATTACATACAAAGAAAGAAGAAGAAAAACTCTGACTCGAAATGACAGAGTCTGCCACAGTCGGGTTCGCTCCACTGTAGTCGTTTCTGCTACTTCTCTTTCCCTTTCAACAATTACGCATTATGGAATATCGAATTCTACGAAGACTAACAAGATTTTGAACTTTTTAGGATTGTGCATTCCTTGTATTTAATCAGAAGCGAGTTATTTAGTAAATTTAAATGTTTTTCTTCTACGCTTTTAGTATATTATATTTTTTTTTTATTGACCGCGATCGCTCAAATGTGAAACATGAAAGAAACAGACATACGAGTACTCGAAAAGACAAAAAAAAAAAAAAAAAAAAACCGACAAATCGAAACCGTTTTAAACGGCAGCTCGTGGTATTCGAACACACACCAGAGCGTCCAATTAAATGCTTTTAACCTTCAAAAAAGTAGTACAGGTCTAGCCTCGGGCCGCACTCCCGCCTAGCCGCTGGCTTTTGGCCAAATACCGGATTAAGCCGAGGAGTTAATGCTCAAAATGCTACCACACAGCAGCCAGTACAAATAAACATACATATATATAATTTCAAATAGCTGGCTTATACCCATAACGCTCTCATTAATCTCGAGATCTTCCGATCTGCATGCAACCATTCAAGTCATACTTTCAATGTCAATGTCAATAAGTCTATTACGATCATGTCCGTCTTTTATTGTTTTATGTTTTATTCAAAGCAAACATTGTGTGGTTATCATTCAATGCATAATGTTATGTATGTATTCGAATGTACATTTGAGCCCGAACACGGGTTTGAATTTAGTTTGAATATTGATTCGGCAGAAATTTGAGTTTTCATTTTGCGGTTTATGTGCAATTGGCATAATGAATAATGAATGAATTCCAGCATCGCCGGAAATCAGAGCTATGCCAGAGAATCTCAGCTAAATCGAGTGATGAAATGTGCTGGCATTATTGCTCTGAAACGAGTCTTGGTTTTATGTTACCCTTAGACCCCGTAATAAGTATATTACGACTTAATTATCGCAGTACGCCTAACATAAAATATGTTCTATTTTGTGAGACTTTTCGAATAGTTGGTTTTTAATAAAGTTCGATTTAATGACGAGTAAGTGAATCATACTTGATTCAAAATTTCAGTACATTCCCTTTTTGCATTTCAAGCTAATCAGCTAATTCTTATTCTGTATTAATTATTCTTGGCATGCGCATCATTTAACGAATACAATTTCTTTATTCTAGCTAACAACTTTTGTAAGCCAATTCGCATTAAATGCACAAGAAATCACTATTTTAGATATGCTCGTAGCTAACAGCTTAAGTATGCAAACAAAACTCCTTTTTTCTATAAATACCCATAGCTAACAGCTCATATTAATTTATTGCACAAAATTCATTTTTTCTGTAAATATTCATAGTAGTAAATATTCATTAAATTCGCGAAATTCCTTTTTCTATCAATTTACATAACTAACAGCTTGTGTAAGCCTATGCTATAAATACACATAGCAAACAGCTTATGTAAGCCAATGTTCATAGAATGCACAACATTCCTTTCTTCTGCAATCAGCTTAACTTAACAGCGTAACTTAACAGCGCAACTTAACAGATAACTGTTGCGAAGAGGAAACGATCGCACAACACAATCCTTTTGAGTCGGTGTTAATGACTCACCGTCGCACTCACCATTTCCGTTGCCTATGTTAAGCATTTCCAGTTTCAGCTGTTGACTACTTTTGGCAGGAACGACGGCGCCAGCGCTGGCGACAGCTGTTGTTGCTGCCGCTGCCGCTGCAGCTGCTGGCACGATCGCGGCAGCATCCATGGCGACGCTGGCAGCATCCGTGGCGATGTCGCCATTTTGAGTGCTGCCATTTTGTTCGTTAGCTTGAGGTTTCATTTTGTTAATTTAAATTGGAAAGGACTAAGTAAATTTTGTATTTTTGTTGCTGTCGTGTTTTATTTATTATTTTTCAAAATTTGGTTTACTAGCGCATACAATGAATACTAAATTAAAAAACTAAATAACGCGCGATAAACAATTATGATTGTTTGTATAAATTGAAATGTTATACAATTGTTACTGTTACTGATTATTCATTTGTTCAACTTTTATTGGTTGACGTTAATGCGCGCGCGCTTCGCTTTTATTTGCTTCACCCGACTAAACGGCCAGAGATTTAGTTGTAACCTTTTTATTATGAAAAATCGAAAGTTCTTGTTCAGCGAGAGATACAATTGACGCCGGCGCCGCAGTCGCTGTCGGCGTCGCGTTTGCGGTCGCTTGCCTTTTATCGTTTGCTGTTGTTGTTGTTACAGTGCACCCTCGTTAAATTGAGCAAACTAAAAATATAAGTATATAAGTATATAATTATATAAATTTTAATTATTTTAATAATAATAGAAAAAATGTATCAGTAATATTTTGCTCACTCAATTATATTTAAATAAAAATTACAAATAATTTTGTTAGATAAAAAAACTATGAGTAATATGCAACGCAAAAAAGTAAGAATGACAAAAACAGAAAAATACTTCAATTACAAAAATTAGAAGAAATTGAGATCATTTATATTGGGCAAAAATAGCCTAGATTTGTCTCCGGTTGAATATTCGTTTAAAATTGTAATACATATACATTCAAATTATAAACTGTAGTGGGAAAAAGTGCAGGAGATTAAATCAAATTATTTCATTTAAATTAGCTCTTCCCAATTTATTTTTTTTTATTTCAATTTCCTAATTTTTATTTTCTAACTACAAGTTTTCTATGTGTGTGTATGTAATTTTTTTTCACCCCATTTTGATATTTTTATTACTAGCAGTTTTAATTCTTTTTGGGAATTGCACTGTCGGAGCTCGTTGTCACGAATACTTACTGTAATTGTATTCGGTTACTTTTTGCTTACTTGTTGCTCTCAGCACTGGCCGTGGCTGTTAGTTATGTGCATAAATATGTACATACAAACATATGTATGTGCATACGTAAGATTGCAAAGCTTTTGCACTACATACTCTCTTTTTCTTTCGCTCTTGCTCTCCCTCTCTCTATTTGGTTCTCGCGGCGTTTGCGCACGCTCACGCTCCACGAGGACTACAGGAAATTGTCAGTCAGTTGAAGTAGCTTGAAATTAAGTTTGAAAATTTCAAAGCGAATGTAATTTTCTTAATGGTTTGCTAAAATGTATGTAAGTACAGAATTACTCAAACATAATCATTAAGGAATCGACGACGCCGGTGTTATGATCAAAATAAGAACATTCATTGCACATTCTTGATAACCTGAGAGAGCAGCATTTCAATTTGGCGTCAACGTCAATTAAAGATTCATAGACAGCGTTAAATTTTTATGGATTGATTTCTTAAACATGTGTTCGGTCACTACGGTTCAGAACACAAGTGAATAATTGCCCAATTCAAAGTCAAATCGGTGATTACGAGTTTCATATCTGCAACGAAAGGAAAGATTCAAAGTCGATTAACCTGAGCTAACGCCAATTTGTCATCGATAACAATGCAAACATTTTCTTATTAGACGTTCACTATTAAATCATGTCGCCATTTTAAATGAAATGCATTTAATTGTATCCCTGTTGGCAGAACTGTCTCTTAAAAGTGGTGGGTGATAATTAAATTATATTTTCACACTGACTGTTGATCACTTGTAATTCGCAAATTTTACTTATCGATAAAAAAAAGTTTCCTACTCCAATCAGAATTGAGTTAGCCGCCTTGAACAGCAGCGGGCAACTTGAATCATGTCGCTGGGAATGAGCCACCGCTAAATTATAAATAACATTAATTAACAGTTAATAAGGCATTTACGTCAGATTTGCCAGCCAAAGTCAAATGATACAAACAAAACCCCAAGCCCAACGAGCCAAATGTTTTAACTTTTTAATTTTTGTTGTTTTTTGCTGCCTCCGTTTAATGGCATTCAATGCCATTAGCTGGCAACAAATTCACTTTTTATTATAATTATTCTCGTACTCTGAGACAAACATGGCCAGTCAAAAAACAAAAAAACATTGCGGAAGGAAGCCGGCGACAAGCCGGAAAGCCGGTTTGACACATCATTACAGCTCCTGGACCTCACCACCAACACCTTGTTTGCCCTGCGCCTGTCGTTCCAGTTTCTCCTGCTCCATGCCCTCCAGTTGGGCCAGCGTCAGCAGCGATATGCCCAGCTGATCTTCGCGTGAAAACGGCTGGGCCATGCGTCTTAGCCAGCGACGGGCCAGCTGCACAGCCTCCTCAGTGCTCAAATTGCAGAAGCTGTCCACGAGATGCTCCTGTATCCATTTGGGCAGACGTGATCGCTTGTCCTGGCGCGAAAAGCGTTTGTCTGCAAATATCATAATGCCATAATCCGTCTTGCCACGCAGTGCTCGACCCACGCACTGGGCGGCATGCCGCATCGCATCAAAGGTCAAAAAGTCATTCTCTCGTATCTGAAACTGATCGCGCAGATAATCAAGACGCGCCTTGAGAATGCGCGACTGCGTGTAAACATAGGGTATGCCGAACATGAGCACCGCGCGACCATAATGATGATCGAAATCCACACCCTCGGAGACCTTGCCACGAGCCACAGCCAACAAAACAGCGCCGCGACCGCAATCGCAAGCCTAAACGGAGATATAACGAAGATCGAGATAGAGATTGAGATCGTGAATAACAAGAATGAACGATTATCTTCAGCACGCCGAAGATTTGATACCCTTGCAGAGCCATGTAAACAATATTTGACTGACCGTTTCTATGACATTTAAAGAACAATAATACTATAATACAATAATAATACTAATACAATAATTTAACCAATTCACGTATGTAAAAAAACAAGGAGAATAAAGAAAAGAAACAGACGGACATATATGTTATATAGCCCAATATCGACTAAGCTCATTGTCATAATCAAGAAGTTATATAATTTTCAAGGTCTACCACGCGTCCTTCAATGCGCTACAGTTGTAGTAACAAAATTGAAAGACCCTCAGCAAGGGTATAAATATGATGAATGTGTGTCAAGCACATCACCGAAGCCATATCAGTTGAAGATGTGTTCCACTTGTGGCCAGCTGTTGATGCTCACCTTAACATAGTTCATGAGCGCATAGCTCGTTTCGGCATTGTCCTGTGTCTCGATGAACAGCAGTTTATAGCGCAGCAGAGTGTCTACAATGCCCTGATCATACCAGGATGCCACTACCGACTCCAAGTACAAGTACGAGGTAAAGAAGCACACAATGCCATCGGGAACTGTCTTGGCCACCTCCACCAGCAGCTGTCCATAGTTACGTATGACAGCAGTATCTTCTCGAGTCTCGAACTTTGATGAAATGGACACTTGGTCGTTGCCCTTTGAGACAATCTGTTGCCAAATGGTAAAAGAATATAATTATAAGCGTCATGGCCATACGAAGGGTTAAAAACTTACCATAGGCAGCAGGCAGGGACGCGCCAGTGTCATAGTAAAGCTGCTCATAACCACTGGATCAAAGTCCAGAATCTTAGGGTACATGTCCATGGGCGACAGCGTGCCGGATGTGATCACAACAGTTTGAAAGCGGGAGAAAACTGGCGCCATGGCAATAGATGAATCCAAGCAACTAAAGTGCATTATAGGATTCGATACAGTCGGCGTTTTGTCATCAAATGGCTCTATTATAATGGTGAAGCCCTTTGTGTATGTTGAAACCAGAGTCGCAAAATGTGTAATCTATGGGTAGGAAATTGGACCAAATTAGTGATTTAAGAAAGCATCGAAAACGCGACAACTCGACTAATTTTTGCAGTTTTTTTAAATTTTGATATTAAACTTGATTAACTGTTTGGATTTATATCCCCAGGTCAAATGGTCAGTGAGGATCAGGTCATGTCTTGCGACTTACCAGCGTGAGAGCACCATATTCGGTCATGTCGCTGATTTCTAATGTGCGCAAGAGACTGGACAAACGTTCGGCACAAAAGCGCAGAGGTTTACGTTCTATGCATATCTTGGAGGATACATCTTTGAGGAAACCGGCTGGCGACTCTTGGACGACGTGATGGACCCGCAATCGTGTCTTTATGTACTCTATGAAGCGGCGCAAGAAGCTGAGAAAGTGATCTGCATTTCGAATATTGCCAGGCACCACCTCGGTAAGCACATCGGCAGGCAGCACAGGATTGGCAAGTATCATGTCTGTGTCGCGCTGCACACTGGCGTCCTTGAGTCCCTGAACCATCCGCTGGTATTCCTCATTCAGTCGATTTGTGTCCTCATCGCGCATTCTAAGACGAAACAAAAATAGCAAGAGTAAGATATAAGAAGATATGCGATAGAATTGTTTGTATTCATTACTCCTGGACCAATTTGGTAAGCTGATTCAGGGCATTGGTGCTCCGCTCTACGATGCGTCTGTTAATCTTCACGCTCATCGAATCAATGCAGACATTATCAATATTGTGAGCTTCATCAAATACCACACAGGATTCACGAGTCATCTCCTTGGATACGACCTGTGCTATTTTTGGATCCAGCAGGTAGTGATAACTGTAGACCACAATCTGTGCGTGTGCAATCTAGTAAAGACACTTGTATTCATTATAATAATCTTCGCAATTAGAAATCCTTTTAATAACATACTGCGTAGCGAGCCAGAAAATAGGGACACCAGTTTCTTGAGCGTCCATATTCTTTAAGATCATCGATGCTGTAAACGCCTACAGGCAGCGTTGATTCTTTGCCCTCCATTGTAAATCCTTCAAAATACTGACCTGTTGGAATTTTAAGTAAATATATATCCGAAAACGGAAATACAAATACGAAAACTACTTACAAATTGGAATTTCTGCATCCATTTCATGACGTTCTCGTATGTAACTTGCAGTGAGTCCATAGCATTTACCATCCACTGCTTTCCCCTCACGCTCCTTGCTTACCTCCGGATGTATGCACATATTCTTACGGGAGCTGAGCACTAGGCCAGTCAAGCCCGGCGGCACTGGCGCATGCCGTTCATAGTAGACCATTAGGTTCTGCAATTCGGCAATTACTTTCTCAATCTCTGGTACCGTACGTGAGCAGTAAATCAGTTTGCGAACAGTCTCCGGATACTCGATCATATAGGCTACAATCAGGGAGAGTAATGTCGCAGTTTTGCCCGTTCCTGATGGCATTTCCAACAGACCATGTCCCTTGGCGTCCAGGCTTCTCTTGAGCTCCAGCATGTACGCATATTGCTCGGGATAAATGTATTCATAGGGGAAATAGACGAGCAGGCCGTCTACGCTAAGTCTGTAGTAATAAACGACATGCGGTGTGAATATGCAAGATTTAAAAACAAATTTATGTGGTATTTACTTCATTTTTGCGTTCTAATTATTTAAGATTTCTTAAGGAATCCGGGCACAGAGCTCAAAATCACTTGAACCCAAGATTCTCCTTTGTATTCTCCAAACTCACTGCACACTGTTAGTTTTTATTAGTTATTTATTGTTTCATTAATATTCGCTTCCTTCTTTTGTTTATCTGTTTCATTTATTTGGCTAACATGTTGTGCATGCCGGCAACTATCGAGAACAATCGACAACGATTGATGTAGCGATTTTTTGAGATTAGTACGCTGTTCATTACCTCCTTGCAGAAGATATATGAGATGGAGATAATATTATAATTTAAATAAACTATAAAAAATTAAAAATTAAGCAAAATTCGAAAAAAAAAAACCTTTAAGAAATAAGATATATTTAAAAATGCAAGATCCCTTTTAAAATTGACCTTTCTTGGAATCAAGGCTACCACTCGTCTTCAAACTTCTGGTAACTCTTTTTCTAGGAACCAAGGCTGCCACACGTTTCGAATCTGCCGGTGACTCTTTTTCGTCTGTGTTGCATTAATTTTGTATTTTACAACTCTAGTGAATGTTTTGGATAAGTAAAATATTTTGATATTTTGTTTAATATTAACTCGCATTATTCGCTGAAATCTCACACAAAAAACACAACAAGCAAAGGCCATATGGACGATCTCAATCCCTTGGCTGGAACAGCGCATCTGCTGGAGGAAGTCGATAGTACGTATTGCTTACAACCGGCAAAAGGTTTTCACAGTTGTGAATTTGTCTTTATTAATTTTACATTTGCAGAGAAGTTAATGGTTCTGCTACGCGATGGTCGTACATTGATTGGCTACTTGCGGTCCGTGGATCAGTTTGCCAATTTAGTTTTGCAACGAACCATTGAGCGAATACACGTCGGCAACGAGTATGGTGATATTCCACGGGGAGTTTTCATCATACGAGGGGAGAACGTGGTGCTGCTGGGCGAGATTGTAAGTGGAAGGAGAAGTATTCAACCTAATTGAGTAGTTACAAGCTTTGGTCTACTTTGCAGGATCGAGAAAAGGAACAGAAATTGCCATTGAAAGAAATCTCTGTTGATGAAATTCTCGACGCACAGCGTCGTGAACAAGAACAAAGACAGGAAAAGCATCGTTTAGTGTCCAAAGCACTCAAGGAACGTGGATTGGCGGTCAATGCGGATATTATCAACGAGGACTTCTGCTAAGAGTAGAAGAGGGGGCTTCATAAAGATTTCCTAAAGTAAGCTTAAGAACCATTGATTTTTGTCAGTTGTATATTTGTACTCCATAAAAATTTATTTAAAAACTATACATATGTCGCTATGTAACCTGCTTAACCATTGTGACCCGATCCCGAAGTCGTCGCTGACTCCTCAAGCAATATATACTTCTCCAGAATTTGATACATTTCAACTTTCGCCTTGATTTTGTGACGTCGTGACAACTGTCGCAAATATGCCGCCACAGATTTGCAGAAGAAGTCATCTTCAGTCTCGTTAGCAGCCACGCCCGTGGCTGCTGATGCAGCTGCTGCTGTTATCGCCTCAAAGCCTGGCGAAGCTTCTGGCTTTACTGACGGCAAATGCTCCCGTTCAACGCGAACGTTCGGCATACAGACCACATAATCGATCTCCGCCTGAGAGTGGCCAGCATCTGACGACGATCCTTCCGCTGTTGATACGGTGGCTGTGGTTGGGGCCTCAGAATGAACTGTGACCAGTGCTGGCGATGGCTGTAGTGTGGGCAAGACTTTTTGATCGACACATTCGGAATCGGCCATGTATTCTTCATATGAATCGTGTCCGTCTCCATCCCCATCTCCGTCACAGTCACCGTCATCAGCTTCAACGAGAACTGAATAACTTTCCGACTGTGTAGTCTGAACTTCCAACTTGGTATCAGCATCGTAGTTGTGATCGCACTCATCGTACACTTGCGACTCGTCCAAATCTTGTTCTATTAGTGTTTCTGGCTCGGAGCGGGCTTTCAACAGCTTTGACGCTCTTACCTCCGTTTTTATCCAACTTGTTGGTGTATCGTCACGACGGTTTCGCTCACGACGTTTTCGCACAAACTCCCGCAAAAAATCCATTTGTCGAAAAAATTCATTTCGTCCGAATTCCGACGCTGGATGCAGACGCATTTGTTTTAATTCCCGCGAGTAACGGTCTCGCAAACACGTCCATCTGCGTCGTGCATCTGGAGATGAAATATTTAAGGCCTCCGCCACTTTGGCCCAATCCTCTTCTTTTCTCTGCGAAAGGCGAAAGTCACCATGTCTGTGGTCATATAGCGATGGCGTTGAACGTATCGTACGTATTAACAAAACATCTGACTCGTCAAGGGGCCTGTGGTGGGCGCTCATTATAATTTTATTAAATGCTATTGAGCATAATTAGCAATAATATTATTAAAAATCTATGGTTGGTTGAGTTTTCGTTTTGCTTTCTAACCAGTGTGACCAAAGCAATAATTCCTTATTTGTCTATCCAGCCCTGACATTTCTGGCATCTCCATTGAGTTTGTTTTTACCCATAAGAATCTGCATATGACTCAGTCGTCCATCCGTCGCATAAAGCATTGATCTATTGTATTAATGGGGCTTTTTTTTTTAATAACATACAAAATTGTTGAAATAAAACTTTTAGAGTCATTCGATAATCAAAAGCAATATAGCGTTGCGAGACTAATCAAAATATCGATATAATCGATTAGTCGATATAAGCAATAAGCATCCCTACAATCGGCAGCCATTTTTTCACGCTTCCATCCGAAAAAATTGTGAAAATTCAAGAAAAATTTTATAGGAAAGCAGAAAAGTAATTAATAAGGCTTCCATATACTGAAATAGTATGCAAATTTGAATTTTGTGCGTGAGTGTAGTGTGTGAGCATCGAAACAAACATGGAAACGGTCATCGCTTTCAATAATGAGGTAAGCTAAGGCCGCCGCCATACACATGCATGTATATACGCACATATGTACGTACCTATGATCATACCAACTTATGTTCGTACATACTTGCATATTTACATACTGCATGTCTTTATAAGCCATATGCAGTTGTGTAATTTTAATCGTACACAAATGCAAACCCAACTTCGTGTGTAAGCATTAGCGGCAAGCTACTCGAATCCTGTGTCTGTTCACATACTTATGTTTCTTTATATTTTCAGCTCTCCGGGCTCTATGACAGTCGGCCGCCCATATCGAAGGCAAAAATGGCTGCCATCACAAAGTCAGCAATGCGAGCAATTAAATTCTACAAACATGTCGTACAGAGTGTCGAAAAGTTTATACTAAAATGCAAGCCGGAGTACAAAGTGCCAGGCTTGTATGTCATAGACTCGATTGTGCGGCAGTCACGGCATCAGTACGGCACCGACAAGGACGTCTTTGCACCACGCTTCCAGCGCAATTTGACCGAAACATTTGCCAATCTGTTTCGCTGCGCACCAGAGGACAAGAGTCGCATTATCCGCGTACTTAACTTGTGGCAAAAGAACAATGTCTTTAAATCGGACGTCATACAGCCAATATTTGACTTGGCAGATCCAAACCATCCAATATACCATCAAATGCCGCCAATTGTTGGCCCGGGCAACCTCAGCTCTGGCCCAGGACCAAGCGGTAGCGGTGGTGCCCTCAATTTATCGGACATATCGAGTGGTGGCAACGCCGCCAACGGCTTAAACGCCTCTGGAATGAGCAACATGGATCTTAGCGCTGTCGACGATAAATTAAGTGGAGCTATGCCGGATCTGTCGGTGAGTGCGCTGACAAATAGTCTTTACAGGGACTGGCAATGAATATTACATATAAATAGTTAGGACAAAATGTCATTGTCAGCCTCGAGTGTATTTGTATAACCGCATTGCGTTGCTAACCCAATTGCCGTTGTCTTCTGTTATTTTTACCATTACTCTATTTACTCTCTGGTGCATGTCTTGCCTTACTCTAATGTGCTAAAAATAATAGCTAAGCCATGAAAAGTGCTCAAGCTCTAGCAGGCGGCACATGGAACAACATTATATGAAACGACAACAGCATCAGCATAATATGTCGTCAACCGTTTCTTCTTCCGGTTCGAAGAGCCGCTTCGATTGTGGCCCAAGTAAATCGCATCACCACAAGTATGGGAAGAGCAGCAGTTCGCACGATCTGGAATATGATGTGCGCGAAATAATTGATGACGAGGATGGTGACATGATGATGTCGATGGGCGATGATCATCATTGTATGGGCGATGATTCTCCATCCGGCTCATCGAATTTGCTAGATGTAGGCAAATTCAAATGCAAATTATGTTATTTATTTTTTGTTAATGATTAGTTTTTAATTTCTTAAACTCGGTACTCATCAAATTATGTTATTCATTTTTTGTTAATGATTAGTTTTTAATTTCTTAAACTCGGTACTCATTATTTCAATCAATTGATGTATAATTTTCAAATCGCTTTGCAGAACAACAATTTGAAGCAGTTGTTAAACGATCCCAATGTACTGCGCCAGTTGCAAACACTGCAGAATTTTCAGAAATTCAAGCAGCAAGAAGAGAACCAAAAACATCGCTATCAGGATGATGCACTGCAGCAACATTTGCAGAATGTTCTCAAGGTGCGTTTTGTGTAGTATTTGGCGCGTAATTTAACTTAACTTAAACTTAACTTGAAAATCTATTTAATAAATTTTTTTAGGGCACAGCTGGAATGCCGCCAGGTGTGGCCATGGGACTGGGTCATAACGATGTGACAGACATGAACAAGGATGTGGAATTCATATCGGAACAACAACCCATTGAGGTATAAGCACATTTTTAACATACTGTCTTTATAGTTAAGACTGATTAAGAAGGCCTATGTGTCGAATAGTCTGAAACAAACCTGCAATCTTGTGGTTGTTGTTGTTGCTTATGTCGCTAAAGCTAATAGTTAAAACGTGCACATGAAAATGGAATTAAGGTCGACAAGTTGAATTTAATTGAAATGTGTATTCCATTTTCATCAATGCTGATGTGCCCAAAATGTTGTTATACCGGGGCGGAGTACGAGAGAGTTCCGATTGGCCAACTCGAGATGAGATGAAAAAATATATAAATATACATTTAGATGTTCTAACGGGGGGAATACTACCAATTAAGTGCAAGGACGTAAACACTAATTAAATTTATTAATTACTTAATATAACTAAACTAAAAGTGGGGCAATATTTCTGCCAATTCTGAATTGCTATTAAGGCCAACTTTAGTATACTATTTTGTGCTTTTGGCCAACAAATAACTTTTAAATGGGCCGGACCGGCTTGGATAAATTTAAATTTAAAATCTGAAATTTGCATATATGCTTATACATTGAAAATGGTAAATGAAAGCCCAAAGGTAAGGTTTATATACGAATACATGAAATGCTGGCGGAAGCGAAACCCGATGCTAGAAGCCCCGTATAACAACGTTTGGTAAGTTCCCTAATATGTAAACCACAATTCAAGTCGATTGAAAATTGAACTCAAAATCAATTACCCACCAAAGAACACGAAAACTTGCTCGAAAACGCATCGATAAGAACCAAAGAAAAAAAGAAAATGCCAAACAAATAGTTAAGAACCGTCGACCAAATAAAAGACCAAACCACACGTCAACACGCCAAGAATGCAGTTGTAAAAATATGTATTAAACTTATAATTTGTAGTTCAACAAAATCACCCCGATTTTATCTACCGCCACCCAATTCAGAAACTAACCAAATCCAATCCCATCCCAACACCATCCTCTCCTCAATGCCGCATTATTTGTTTTATGCTTAAAATGTTAACTTTTATATCACATCACTCTCTCTTGAATCTCTTGCAAAACTTCAAACAATCAGGTTATCAATCTGGATGGCGCCGATTCCCGTAGTCCCACGCCCGATCGTGAACGATACAAGCGTAGTCGACGCAGCAGCCGCAGCCGATCGCCTCGTAACCGCGGAGGCGGCAATGCCAATGATCGTGATCGGGGAAGTCGCCGACGTAATTCTCGTTCACGCAGCCGATCGCCACGGTCCAGCCGAAGACGCGGCTCACGTGATCGTGATCGCATGGAGCGGAGCACCCGGGACAAAGAGCGTGATCGTGAGCATGAACGTGAACGCCGAAAGAAGGGTTTGCCAGACATTAAAAAGGATCATCTGAGTGGTAACTATGCTTGCATAACGATAACGTAACGTAACCATAGCATAACGTAAGTCTTTACGTAACCAATCGATGGCTCTCGCAAATGAAAGGTTATGCTTAATGGGACAAACTTTTACCGGTCTCAAAGCATAGCTTTTCAAAGCGCTCTTTAGTTTTCTCTTTTAATTAATTTGTAAATTTCTCTTTTTTCTGCAGCTCCTTGGCTCGGTTGACGTGTGTGTGTTTTAGCTTTTGTGGTTCTTTTACTTGAAACACGAACAAATCTTACTATCTGGCATTCTTTTAACCCACATATTACCCTCAAATGTCCCTGACGCGTTTTTGAGCAAAGTTTTCTTTTGGCAGCAAACTCTGATAATAAGCATTTAAATGTACCCTTGTTATATTGTGTACACGTACTTTTTAACTGTACCAATATATGCACCTAGTATATGTACCATAAATTGAATTATAGGTTCCATATTTATTGATACCTGTACCAATTAATGTGGACATATACCATTTAGCTGTACCCTTAAATTGAAATTTTAGTTTTATATATAATGGTACCTGTGTCAAATCATGTTGTAATGTACCATTTAAATGTAGCAATTATCAAGTAACTGTTCCATATATAAATATAATATGTATACCAATTAATGTGGGCATGTCAAATTTTGCTGTAGGAACTACTACGTGCATGTACCATTTAAAAAATAATTGTTGGCTTAATATTTTTAATGCAACATTATTAAGTGTGCATTATTGTTATTATTACTACATCATGTTTGTGAACTATGTTGTACGCCTACTAAGATATAAGATGCGACAAAAGCTTCAACTCCACGCAGAGCCTAGAGAGCTTACATTTCGACATACAAATTAATTATATTTTCAAGAACTTTCAATGAAAGTTTTGACGATTATATTTAGAAATTTAACGCAGACTTCGATAATCAAAAACTCGATTTTGTCTAAAATTCAAAATAGATAAACTATTTTAATTCGCGTTTTAAGAACTTCTGACTAATAATGATTTATTTTTCCTTTGCAGTCTGCAGCACTACGTTGTGGGTGGGCCATCTATCGAAGCTGGTGTATCAAGAGGAGCTGTCGGACACTTTTGGCGAGTATGGCGATATTGTGAGCATCGATCAGATTGTACCGAGGGGTTGCGCCTTCATTGTGATGAATCGCCGCCAGGATGCACATAAAGCCATGCAAGCGCTGAAGAATCACAAGCTTCAAGGACGTGCTATTACCATATCCTGGGCAGCTGGAAAGGGTGTCAAAAGCAAGGAGTGGAAGGATTTTTGGGACCTGGAGCTTGGCGTCACGTACGTACCATGGAACAAGCTCAGTTCCGACACAGACCTTGACAGTCTGGAAGAGGGTGGCATGTTTGACGAGGATACCATGCCCAGCTGGATGAAGCAGAAAATCAACCAGGCAAAAAATGTCAAAGAGAGTAAAGCAGCAGGTGGAGGTGATCTCACTGCAGCGCCGCCCGCTGGTCCGCCAAGTTTGCTCTTTGGCATAGATACAACACAGCCACCGCCGGTTGCGCCTGCCCCACATGGTGGACCTGGAGCGCCACCACCAGCGCTAATGGGCATGGTGCCCGGTCAGTTCCAAATGGCGCCACCTATGGGCGGGCCGCCACCACAACGCATGCTGGGTCCAATGGGACCAATGAATCATCCAATGGGCGGCATGGCTTTGCCTCCTAATATGGTGCCCGGTATGCCGCCGCCAATGATGATGCCGCCTAACATGATGCCGCCCGGTTTTCCAGGCATGGGCGGTCCGCCACCACATCCTTTGGGACTGCCGCCAGGCGCGCAGTTCCCACCACCCGGTGCAGTGCCACCGCCCATGGTTGCAATTCCCACTGCCAGTGGATCTGCGGCTGGCAATGTGAGTGACGATCAAATGGACATCGAAATGGAGCTGGAGGATGCGCCGCAGACGACTCCATCGCAGACGCAGCAGCAACAGCAGCCCAACTTTAACCAGCCGCCACCGATATTCGCAGGTGCCGCTGCTCCAGCCAACAATGTGGAAGCAGCTGTAGCCGCCGCGGCAAACGAACTGTTTCAGCGAGATCGCTCACGTGGCACAGGCGGCGGAGGGTCCCGATGGGGTGGCCGTGAGGACATTGCTGAGGCTTCTGAGCGTTGGCGCAACGAAAACGGTGGAGGCGGTCCACTTCCGCTTAGTGGGGCTTTCAATGAGGCACGTGCACGTCTCAATCTCAACAGCATGGAGCACGGGAACATGCCGCGACCAGAATTTATGGGTGGCGTGGGTAAGTATCCAGTAAAGAGACAGATATAAGTTTGTTTAACTGACATTTGATGGGATTCATTACAGATTTCGATAATCGCTCTGGTGCAGGACCACGAGGCATGGGCTCAGGGGCAAGAGGAGGCAATCATAATGGTGGTGGCGGGGGCCAGGGTGACTTCTTCCAGCCCAATATGAATCAGAATCGCTTCAATCAACCAACGAGTCTGATGCAGATGCGCATTCCTCCGCCAGTGGCATTTAATCAGCGAATGGGGGGACCTGGTGCAGGCAACGGGGCGGGGCCGATGTTTATGCGGAATCAAGGCGGTGGCGGTCCAGGCGGCAGACAACAGGGACCAGGTAAGCCCTGTCAATTGGAAATACTTGCTCAATAGCAATAACAAACTTAATCTATTTGTAGGTTTCTTTAATCCACGCAATCCGTTTAACGATAACCAACGTGGTCGGGGCGGTGGGAGTGGAAGTCGTGGCCCGAGCGGTACCGCAGGTGGTCGTGGTGGTCGCTGGAGTGACGATGAAGAAGAGAATGGCAAGAGCAACAGCAACAACAATAATAATAACATGTTTAAGCGACGTGGAGGCGGGGGCCCAGGTGGCCCTGGCAATCGGTTCCGTGGTGAACGCGATGGCGATGGAGATCGTCGCAGCAGCAATGCGCGTGGCGGACGCGGTGCACAGCGCAGTGAAGAACGTGAACGCGGTCCCAGCAGCAATAACAGGCGTGGCTCTCGCGATGACAGCAATCGTCACTCGGTTAGTTCAACAGACGAGAACGCGCTGCAGAGCAAACAGTCGTCGTCGTCATCAGGATCCGAAGATGTAACAAAAAAAAAGCAGACGGTGGCAGCGCCACCAGCAGCGACCAATGCATCGGCCGTAGATACCGAAGAGGATTGGGATCGTGAGCTACAGGAATACGATGCGAGGATGGAAGCACAACAAGCAGCTGAGGCCGCAGCTGCTGAAGCCGCTGCTGCTTCTGCGTCTGCGTGTGCTTCTGCCCCTGAGAGCCAGAAATCGGCAACAATGTCAGAGACAGAGGCACCTGCGTCTAAGGAAGAGTCGTTTGCCAGACCAGTTGTGCAGGAAAGCAACGAGGCGTCCAAACCAAAGGGCCCCTCACCTATCTGCACACCTCTCTACGACGAGTTGCCGCCGCCAGCCGCAACAGTTGCTAAAGCTGCAGAAAAGACCGTGGCGCCGCCTCCAAAGATCAGTACGCCGCCGCAAGCGACTGAAGAAGTTACACCAACGCCAGCACCGGCACCAGCAAGGGAACAATTGGAGAATGCACCAGCAGAGAATACTGCTGCTGAATCGACAAAAGCGAAAGAGGATGTCGAGCCAGTTGCCAATGCTGAGCCAGCAGTGGAGGCAGACTCATAGAATGCCAACGGAAAGGAAATGCAGATGCAACAAAGGCATACATGTTAATCAAAAAATGTGTAATTTTTGATTTCCTTGCATATTATTTTATATATGTATGTATATGTAACACCAACCAACTTTTTGCAACATTTACAGAATACAAATTTTAGCTTGAGATTACGCATTTGTTGAGACGCGTCGAGTCTGCATCATTGTTGCTAGGCTTAAAAGGCGCTTTATTTTATGAACATTAAAAAATTTACCTAGTTTAAGGCTTAGTTGCCGCCAAAAACACACCATACCAACACTAAATGGGTAAACTCTGACCCTTTTCTGTCAGCAGAAACACGGACGCTATCAATTGTCTTTTCGATACGATTAATGCATGTAAAAAAAGAACAACACATAAATAACAACACCATTAAACAGTTAAAGGCGCAAAGGAACAAACTGTAGCAAATAATTAGTGAATAAAATGTATGGACGAAATTGACAGACAGAGAAAACAGCCACGCTTGAAATGTTTATAATTTTGTTATGTATATAATTTTAAGCAGATATTTAACACATAAATTGTTTCATATGCGCAGAATATAAGTACACGTATATTAATGTACAATTTAAATATGAGAATATTATCAATACTATTAAAGAAAAATAAACAAAAGCAGACGGTTGAATTAAATGTATGGACAGTGTGTTTTTGTGCGCGAGTTTTTTATATTCTCCGTTGCGGATTATGCAAGCTACCATGAAAGTTTATTTGGCTGAAAGATAAAGATGGTTTGTGGGTAGAGAGGACAATTTTAAAAGCAACAACTAAAGCCGTTGGTTGAAGTGTTACGTTTAACAGTGCCAAATATTATCTAACGAGTCTAAGCAGAATAGAACAACATTTTGTAAATGCCGTTAAAGTTAACATTTACATGGTACACCACCTTGTGGATCTTTGCGAATAATACGTTACAAAACTATCCACCGGCCACCACAAACTGTCAGGCGGGCAATTTAAGTCATAAATAAGCTTATGGAAAACTTGTTCCAATAAGATTTTAATTAGTGAAACGACATTTATTAAATATATTAAGGTGAGATATTTTTAATGTGCATTTTTTGTAATTAATTCTTATACAAAATTTTAATTCGAAAAAATAATTAAAAAAGCTATCGATAACCCTTCTTCTGTGAACCGAGGCTGAACCTCGGTTCTGAAAAAGTTCAAATGAACGATTGAACTTGTTGACCCGTTATAAAATTTTATTTAATTTTTTTTAAATTTAAATAGTTTATTAAATAAAAAAAAAGAACAAATTACTTAACCAATAAAACTCAAAATTTTCTAAAGTTTATTTTAAAATTCATTTGGTGCACCTCACTCACCCTTCGCGAGGCGAAGTTAGATAATAAATTCTAAAAAAAATTTAAAAAAAATGGAAAAATCTAGAAAAATGTAACAAAATATATGGTAAAATTTAAAAAATTCTAGCTTCAAAATTAAAAAAAAACACCACTTTACTACTTTTCTAAAAGTAGTAAAATGGTGTTTTTTTGCAGGGCTGCTACCTTTTTTTTTGGCAACCGATGCCAGGGCTGCCACCTTGTTTTAAGTGGATGGCAGACTTGTTTTTTGCAGGGCTGCCACCTTGTTTTTTTGACAACCGTTGCCAGGGCTGCCACCTTGTTTTGTGGATGGCAGCACAAATTAAAAAACATACATGGAGGAGAAAAAGAGAGACTCTCGCACTGCTCCAGCGTGAATTTTCGATTCGGTCAAAAAAAACTAAAAAGGTTAATCAATAATATCAGTGTTTTAGAAGAAGATTACAGTTAAATGATATTATGTGCTGACCGAAAGTGTATAACTCGAAATAAAGCTGAACGACGTGTAAAAGAAAAATTTGGTTTCTCTGTGCCAAAGAATTTACACACACGCGCACACGGATACATATACATACGCTCGTACATGTATATGTACATGTGTACCAATAGCTGTTGTAAGAAAATGTGCAAAATTTTATAAAATATCCATATAAAACGTGATAAAAATTCATTGCCAAACGTATTGGGCACTCTATTCAATTGTCAAAAATAGCGTCGATTGTGAGAAAGTGAGCGAGAGGCCTAAAACAAAATACACAAATTGTATTCATTTTTTGCATTAATAAAATAAAACATGTCTATGCATGCACAAATATGCATGTATGTATGTTGAATATCCACATACATACATATTAGGCGCGCGCGTGTGTGCAGAGTGTGAGAAATACATAAATACATATGCGCATACATAGGGGCAGCCGCCAACAAACCCCACATAATACCCATACTTGCATACATATGTCTCAATGTGTGTGTGTATAAATGTAGTGCGAAAAAGCAACGTAACCGCTGACGACTTCGGTAGCCTGCTTCCACATCCAGGAGCAGCATCCTTATTTCTTTTCCTGTAAGCTCTCTCTCTCATTTGCTCTCTCTTGTTGCTTTCTGCCAGCAAATGTGGATGCTGTTTGTTAGCCACCCCACCGTCAGCCAAGCAGTCGCAGTCTAGCTCCAAACGCAAGCGTCGCAGTCCCCACACAACCCACTGTGTATTTTGAACAACTTTTCACTTTTCGCTCAGTGTCAGCGTTGTCGTTATTGTTGTTGCTGCTCACCACATTTGGTTATTGTGTATTTTAAATGCAAACTACAATTTTATGGTTTGTTTATGCTATATTTGTAAATCAGGGCGATTACGTTGCCAATTCGATTATTATCGAATCTACACCGGCGTCGATTGACTTGTGAGTGCATTATTAAATATTTTTCTCCCAGAAATAATGTACATATACACACATACAATAATTATTTGTATATGTGGATATAGACACTGCATTTGTGTACCGCTAAAATACATTTTTGATAAATACATATGTATATGGACATGTATATACCAAGTAATGCGTGAAACAAACTCTTGTATTCATGAAAATATTATTTGTTTGTATGTATTCCTAAAGTTCTTTAGCCTTTCGAGGTTGTGTCGCCTGAACAGCTGTAAATTTATAGATAGCGTCGAAATGATCGCTGCATGAATGTATTGCATTCATGTATGTATGTGCATATATGCGTGTGTATGAATTTACCTAATAAGGTAAAATCAAAATTTACTTGGAATTGTCTGCTGTTGACATACAGAATGATGAAATAGATGACTTAACAGTGCAATCATGGTGGAATTATTAACAAGGTGATGTTTTCACTCTACCTCTCGTGAAATAGAGAAAGATATATCTTACTATTGTTTTCGCCCCACTGTATTTACTGCCTTGCTAAAAAAACCCAATAGGAACTGAAGCAAGAGGCTGTGGTAGCTGTTAATAATTTCACCATAAGTGCAACATAAGTGGTGTTCAATAAGAAAAAGTGCATGTGTATGTATTTATATATTAAATGTACATAATACATAAACCCTTTTCCAATCAAGTGATAGGGTTGCTGACGTGTGCATTATTAACAACCTTTATATATGTATTTGTATGCAATTGCCAAGATGTTATTGGCTCTCTTCAATGAAATTCGTAAGCTCGTTGAAATCTAAAGTGTAGAATCTTTAGCAACATCATATACATATGTACATATTTATTTATGTGTGAAGCCAAACGTCATCGGTAAGCTCAGCTTCCGTTACCGTTGCCGTTTTGTCAGTTTCTCGTGCTCTCTTATGATTACGCTCCACTTTTGGATGCTATTTATAAACGTTTTCCTTAGATGTGAGTATGTATGTATGTGCACATACACAATCACATGCGCAAGGATGACTGCTCTGTCTCTTCTCCGGTCACTGTGAAGCTGCTTCCTTTAAATCTGCATACATAGTTCCGCTTCCGTTCATATGAATGTGTTGCCTGTGTGATAACTGCGCAGTCGCAGACTGTGTCAACAGTATGTAAACGGATTGAAAGTATGCACGTGCGTGTGACTGTCTGTGTTTGTATGATAGTCTCACAATTATTCAACTTACCGGGCAGCATCCACATGTTGAGACGCGTGCAGTTGTCGCTTCTTTCTTTTGCTTTTTTCCTGCTCCTACAAGTATCCCGTTTCTACTACTGGTTGCATCCAATTTCAAGTATTGTGCTGCTTTCCTGTCTGATTCTACAGTTTCTGGTTTTTAAATGACATGCAAGAATGCACGAATGATTGCAGTTAGTTTCTCCATAAAGGAGCCCATTACAAACTAATATGAATAGAGTTATAGGAAATGAGGTGAAAAGACTTGTTCATATGCGCTTTGTTATTATCTCATTTTGTGTCGCTGTCTTGTTTTGCTTGACAGAGAGAAACACATAAAACATTGTTTATATATTTATTTGCATAGGCAACAGCAGCAGCACATACAGAATTTTTTTCTCTTCTCTTTTTCTGTGATTCAAAATTTTATTATGCATTTGTTTTTGTCTGATATTCGTTCGTTCAAGTTGAATGTCACCTGGTCTGTTAACTCAGGAGGAGTTCTGTTGATTGAGGAGCAGCTGTTACTTAACATTTATTTCTCCCACTATCTCCTAATCTTACAGAGATCTGTATTTCAGCTGATCTATATTTTGATTGTTTTTAATGTCTATTTGTTACTTATTCAAACACAATTAATTGTTTAATGCTGTAATTCAGAGAGAGATTATTTTATTTTTGTATACTAAATAGCTTGACCGCATTACAAAGGCAATTGTAACGCCCACACTTGCACTTAAGAGACAGCAACAACGACAAAAACAATTGGCGATCGACGCTGAACGAAAGTGTAGAAATCAAGAGAATAAATAGTTTGCTTAAAATAGTTTTTAAATAAATAAAACCATGCAACCTCGTCGTTGACAGTTTGTTGCCTAAAATGCAATGATACGCTAAAGGAATAAAATTGTATATCATCTGTATTTATATAAATGTGTGTGTGTGTGTGAGTGCGAGTGTATGCGTGGATGGAAAATTCTTTCCCCTACTTTAAATACCCATGTATGTAATTACTTATATTTGCAGTTAAGAATTGAACGCCGGCTCAGCGGGAGGTAAATTTTGCATACGCGTGAGATGTGAGGAAATGTCGCGCCGGCAGCAGCCATATCGATGTCGACAACGTCAACGTCAACAGCAGCAGCAGCAGAAACTACAGCAACTACAACAACAAATATATATATAAAAATAATACGACCCCCAGCATTATTAAATAAGTGTCAACAGATCTCCATCTGATAAATTAAGTGCAAAGTGAAGAACAATTAATTAATTCAATTAACAACAATACAAGCGAAAGTTACACGCCAAGCAAATTCAACATTAAATCGAACTATTGCGATAACAAAATAATAATAATAAGGCATATAACAATTAAAACGTGCAGCAAACATGAAGCGACGCAATGCGGATTGTGGCAAATTGCGTCGGCCAATGAAACGGAACAAAATCACAGAGGGCATGTATGGCAGGTAAGTGTTAAAATAACACCATACAATTGAATGGTAAAATATATATATGTATATATATACATATGTATTCAAAGAGCTTATCGCATTGTTATGCCTGCTCGACGGGAGAGCACGCATTCCGCAGTAAATGCGTAATACATAATTCTATATTTGCGACTTGTATTCAAACAACGCCACGCCAAATTCATCCATTTACCATAAAGTTAAGAAGAAAAAAACAATAAAAAGCAAATGTTTTTCACAACACTATAGCGTATCGCATAGTCGATCATATTTGACTCGATTCATAGTACAACAAATGTATAGATAGATTATTTTCGCGCTCTTTTTGATTTTATTACGCATTTATTTGTTTGTTTACTTTTTGATATTGCATTGTAGTTTAATTATTTATGTATTCGTTGTCTTTTTGTTTTTTCCCCATTTTTTTTGTCGCGTGTCGCCGCGTGCCATTTAAAATAAATATTTAGGCAACTGTTGACGTCTGAATCGGTTCAAATCCATTAAAGAGAGAGCCTAAAAGATTGTTATAATTTTATTAGTTCAATGTATTCACTAAGGAGAGTTTTTTTCACACTATAATTAGACCTACATAAATTAAAATATAATATAAATTATCATTAACATATGATGTATAATTTATAATTTAATTTTAGTTGAAAATTATGCTACATAGGACTTTTATTAAGTTTGATATCTGGTCACTTCACATGGCATTTTTAATAAAATAAATTGAAATTCTGTACTATTCTCAAATATTTTCTAATCTTAGAAACGTTTTTATTGATAAATTATATCCCCAAGAGCCTTTGCTCCACTTGTATACACAAAATTCCCCATTAATCTAACATTTGCAGATGTTTTTTAAGAAAATGAAGGGGACATAATTTATTGATAATTGATAAAAAGCTGAGAAATCATATATAATATACAACAAGAAAATCTGACAGTCATACAAAATTTGTGTACTTATATTAATTTAATAAGAAAACCAAATGCACATACTTATTTCCCTGAGGTAGCTATGGCTAGGTTGTCATTAATCTTTACCTGTAAATGTATCTGCAGCTGTTTCTACACATGCGACTTCTAATCATAATTGTTCTTGTCTTTGCAGCACAACTGTTTTATACATGAAATTTCTAATACTTTGGGCCATTGTGATGGTAGCCGACTTTATGTTTATGTTCCGATTTGAATTCTTGTGGCCATTCTGGCTACTGCTTCGCTCCGTGCATGATTCCTTCAAGTACAAGGGACTGGTTAGTGTCATTGTTAAGTTTACGTGTTTTACTGATTACTCACAAGTGCTTTTCACTTTCCTGCAGGCATTTTCCGTGCTATTTGTGTGTATTGCAATAACATCGGATCTGGTGTGTTTGTTCTTCATACCCGTGCACTGGCTGCTCTTTGCGGCCAGCACATATGTCTGGGTGCAGTACGTCTGGCATACAGGTGTGTATCTACAATCCGTAATAATAATCAGGGACTTCAAATAGTTGTTATTGATCAAAAGAAGACAAGGAATACGAACAAACTATATGAAGATATTTAATTTCTGATTCAAATATGTACATATATTAAACTGCTTTAATTACAGTATCTCTTAACTTTTATTTGAGTCTTTAAGTAATAATAATAATAAAATTAAAATAATAACAATAATCAAAAGCTTAAAGTAATAAACATAATTTTAGCAATCAAATTAAAAATAATCATAATTAATTCAGAAATTTAATTAATGCCTTAAAAGTTCTTCTTTAGTAAAAATTACATGTGATTTTTTTTACTTATTCCCTGATAATAATGATATGACGTTATAATTTATGGACTTCAATTGATTACAGATAAGGGCATCTGTTTGCCGACTATAATACTGTGGATGTTGTTTGTCTACCTGGAGGTGGGCATTCGATGGAAAGACAGTCGCCATATGCCGCATTTGGATCTGTGTCGACCCTTCGCCGCACACTGGTAAGCATAAATAAACCCAGCGATTATCCAATATTTTCTGAATGCATTTTCTTGGTTTCTTCCTTTAAGCATTGGCTATCCGGTAGTTACGCTTGGGTTTGGCTTTAAAAGCTACGTAGGCTATCGTATGCGGCAGCGAAAGCAGCGTGAGGTGGCCAAGGAGAATGAGTTTTATATGCAGCTGCTGCAGCAGGCGTTGCCCGCCGAGGAGGCCACCGAGGAGGCACAATCGTCAGCGGCGCCTGTGGTAACATCCGCATCCAACAGCAGCACAGTTGTGGTGGCAAATGGCACAAGTGGAGCGCCAGGAGCGCTGACCGCATCGTCAACGTCTCAGGCGAATGGCATTTTGGCAACTACGACGCAAGCACAAAACCATCACGAGCATCATCACAGCGGCGGCGCCGGCGCCGGCAGCACTAGCAACAATAGTAATCATCATCATCATCACCATCACAATAACAACAACAATAACAACAACAACAGCAGCAGCAGCAGCAGTAACAGTCATCACAGCAAAGATAACAATGCTGGCGACAACAACGCAACGACTCCAGCGGCATCAACAGCAGCAGCCAACACGGCAGCTTCCTCATCTCCACCCGCATCCTCGTCATCGTCCACCACCAACACATCTGCCTCTGCGGCAGCCAAGCAATCGAATGCAGCCAATGCGACAGCAGCGGCGGCAACAACAGGTGCGTCCTCCTGTTACTATCATTATGCGTTAAAGGAGTTGATCCAGATACCATTAAGTATCTACTATCGATTCCTTATAAGCAGAATTAAGATCCCAAAGCCAGGAAGCTAGTTATTAGGAAAGCAAAATTGACCAAATTGAAAAAATGTAGAAAAATAAGGGGAGATACCGAATATTATTATTTTTTACTTTTTCCTAATGGTATCAATTCTGAATGTTTTCTTTCCTTTTTGAATAACCAAGTTTTTGCCTCCCTTTATTTTCATTCTTATTTTGATAACCCCACATTTTATTCTTAGTCTTTCTCTTGGTCTTTATAATTTGTACACAAATATTTGGAATATAAATACAATTTTAATTAAAGTTTAGGGCCGACCATATATTCTTAAACAGAGTGTTTATACTCCGTGTCATATCTATTTGCATACGGTTTACGTTTGCTCTAATCTTGTAATCGCAAACTAACAAAATGCGATAAGCTCCTGGCAACCAAACACACAACACACAATATTGTATACTTAGAATCGTTGTGAACGCAACAAAAATCAATAGAAATCAAATATGTTCTATATATATATATGTATGCATTTATGGTTTGCAGCAACCTCAAATGGTCACGTTGGCAGTGGCTCGAGGAATCATCGTCGTAGCATGGACAAGGACAAGCATCGCAACAAAAGCGACACAGCCGACACTGAGCACAACAACGGGACGCGGCACGGTGGGAAAAACAATAGCAACAACAACAGCAGCAGCAACAGCTATCATCAAGCGGATGGCAGCGCAACCACAACAAGTAATAACAGTAAGGAGAAGTCAGACTGGGATAGTGGCAGCAATGCCAACTATCAACAACAACAACAACAACAGGGGGCAAAGGAAAAACACGGTACATTCAAAAACATAATGTTTAATCTCTAACAAATTGATAACATTCATTCGTTTCTGCTTTCAGACAAAAAGACGCACAACAATGCTGTTAGCAATGGCAACGCTCTTCAGTTCGATGCGGAGGAAACGACGACGGTGGTGGAGACAACGCCTCAGGTGGAAAAGGTGTCGAAGGGTAAGTGCTTGAAATTATTGATAGTAAAAGTATTAAGAAATGCGTTTCTAATTGATTTTTTGAATTGAAAATGCGAAGCATGAGACGATTTAATATGAAACTCTTTCGTTTTTGCAGGTCGTCGTAATCGCGGTAAGAAGGACAATGCAACCAAAGACAATCAAAGCCAGCAGCAGGCGCAACAGCATAAGGATAACTCTGCTGCCAGTAATAATAATAACAACAATGATGCCAGCTCCGTTTCCTCGTCAGCCAGCTCAACATCGAGCAATGCAACGGCTGCCGCAATCTCGCACATAGCCAGCAAAGTAGTATCAAAGATATGCGAGACATGTCTTAAGCTCGAGGCCGATGTCAAGAAATATCGTGCCGAAATTAGCCATATGAAGCAAATCGAGAATGAACTGCGTCAAAAGCTGGACGTGAACCTGACGAGTAAATCCAGTCTGCAGGCCAAACAGAAGGAGTGTGATGAGCTCGAGAAGCGACTGCAGGAGTTGAACAATGCTCGACACGCTGACATGCTACAGTTGCAGCACGTGGAACGTCGTCTCAGCGAGGAGCGTCGCCAGCGGCAATCCTTTGAAGCCCAATTGGCCAACGAGAAGAAGGCCCGCAAGGTGGCCGAAGAGAAGGCAGCGCGTCCTGAGTGCAGTGCCCAATGCAAACAGCGACGCCAGCAAATTGACGAGGAGCTGAAACGTGTGCGCAACGACCTCAAACATACCGAGGATGCTAAGCAGCTGGCCGTGGATCATGGTCGCAAATTCGAGCAGGAGGTGAGTACAACATATTCCAATAAGGAAAAAAACAAAGAAAACTTAATTAAGAAAACCAAATCTAGGAATTTCAAATAAGACAAACCATCCTTCTGTTACCAAAAATAAAATAGATCAATACAAAAACCACAAGAAAAAATAACAATTTAAATGGTAGATTTATTTTCTGCCTACTAGCATCTGTTCAATGTTCTCTTATTTTGCTCCTAATTACAAGTCATCAAGATTTTTCCCCATTTTAAATATTCTTAGTATCATTTTTGTCAATATTCTCTTAATTAATCCTAATCTATATTTCAGTATCGCATGCTGGAAGTTAAAGTGCGCAATCACGAATCGACGCAGGCAGACGCCGATATGCTAATGAATGCACTGGCCACGCTTCAAGACAAGAATGCAACGCTGGAGAAAAATCTATCAGCAGAGACGAGAGTTAAGCTGGACTTGTTCTCGGCTCTGGGCACCGCCCAGCGAAAGCTCGAAATATCTGACAGTATGTAGACCTATAATCGATGAATGCGTACAGATTTGATAACAATTATCTTTAACTTGCAGGTCATCGTCGTTCCAAGGAGGATGAGGTCATTGATCTCAAGGCTAAGATTGCACAGCTGCTGGCTGTAATGCCGGATACGTTGTGCTTGAATACGGGACCACATGGTCCTGGCGGCAGCATGCTGCGCATGAACGATACACCTCCGCTTCAATCGGGCGGACCTGGCCCGTCCTCGCCCATGCTCAGTTTGAGCGCTGCCCAAGAGTATCAGCAGCATCAGCAACATCAACAGCATCAGCAGCACCAGCATCAGCAGCACCAGCAGCATCAACATCAGCAGCAGCAACAACAACAGCAACAGGTTGTGCCTGTTTCCCAGCAGCAACAAATGGTGCCCGTAAGTGTGGCAGCTGCTTTGCATGTGGCTGCCTCAAATGCGGTCAATGGTGGCAACGGGCTCTCTACGCTGGATCCAAATGCCAGCGTCTATACGCCGAAAGCAGGCAACATGATGGTGGTGTCGCCGGTGGGCATGAATCCCAATGGTGCGGATGCCTGACGCCACCAGCAGCAGCATCAACAACAGCACCAGCAGCAGCTTCAACAGCAGTCGTCGACGGTCCCCACTGGGACCGTGTCATCCTCGCATCAGCTATTGAGACGACAAGTTTGAGATTATACTTTATAGAAAGCAACAGCATATGATATGATGAATGTCCGTACTAAGCATAAGAAGTTTCCTTTCAGACCCCCACAACTCAACCGTATCACATAGTACACAATTTCCAATTACACAACTACCAATTATTAATTACCAATTCCAAATATCACACATTCAAAATTGTCCATCACACAACTGATAGCGATAAAGATACCGAATTACTGATTACTATTCTATTCCCATAGATTTGCTCATATTGATTTCAAATATGCCATTAACTGCAGTTTTGCCATTCCACCTTTTTCCAATGAAATCAACTTGATAAATAACAACTTTGAAGGTATCGCAAATGAAGTGAGAGGAGAAATCATTGGAAAACTCTTTGAATATATTCCCAAACTAAAAACTTTGTTATCAAAAATGATTTCTGGTATCCAGTTGTCAACTAATCTGTCCACTCCACTTCCTTCCCTCCTCTCCTTTCCCACACACTTGGCAAACACTTTCCGCGAGTTTTTGATTGATTTGATGAATTTTAAGAATAATAAGAAGAGAAAAATGCAAAAACTAAAATGGAAATTATGTATTTTTTAATTGAAAAACAAAAACAAAAAAACAAATGGATAAGATGATGATGATGATTATGAAGAAAAAGAATAAGATCTTTTTTTACTACTTATTAACAAAACGCTGTGAGAGTTGTTCGACTTTAGTGATGGCCTTTGAATTTGGCGTAAAATTATTTGTGTTTATTTTTTGCTGCCAAATTTTGCTGCCTTCTTTCAATGGAATTTTTGAAGTCTGCGCCCTTGATTTATTATCTCATTAAATTATTTTTGTTATAAACTTTATTTGTACGCCTATTATGTAGAATTAACTGATTAATTTTTGGAAAAACGAATACCAATTTTCTTTATAAGTTTTAATTTATTATTTGCTGTTCCTACAAACAAACAAGAAATCAAGCTGCAAATGCTTGAATTTAAATGCGATGAAAAAGAAAAACGATGACTATTTTGTTTAATAATAATAATAATAAAAAAAAAACATTTCGCTGCGTGAAGCTAGTAAATATTTATTGTTTGTTTTATGTATGCTTTGTTTTATGATTTTTTAACAAAGTAAGCTTGTTATATATTTGAAACAGTCAAGACGAAACAGTTATACAAAACCAGTCCAAATACAATCTATGCTGGATTCTAGAAATTAGAGATTCCCTTAGCGATTCGACAGCCACAACAAAAATTTTACAATGATCTATTATGTGCTACAGACAGTCTCGACTGCAATATTCACCACGGTGAGCACCATTTGGATGGTGGAAGGTAAGCTCCATGTTGCAGTTGCTTCCAATTTCAGAAAGAATTGTTCATCATAGAAACCATAATCAACCTGATGATGTCGTGCTCTTTGATGGCCCTACGTGTCGCTTGCCATCCGATGATGCTGATACCAATGCTACTTGGAACCTACTATGTGATTCGAAAAATATGGCTGCGTCGTCGTCCACCTGTCGAAGGTGAAGGCATTGGAATGCGCAGTCTGCCGCGTACTCCAAGAGTCGGATCATATCGCAGCGTTGGCAGCATCTCATCACGCAGTAATGATAGCTACGACTATGAGATGTCTGAGGAGGAGGCACGCAAACGCTCATAATTTTATAAGATGCAATTCATTTAGTTAAACTGATCCAGTATATGTGTCTATGTTTTGATGGTTCGATTTATTAGATCTAGACTTCTTCACATGTAGACCAGAAAATACACATGCATGGAATATATAAAAATAGTGAACTAATTAATTTAAACGTTAAACTGTTGCCCCGCCCACTCTAGTCTACCTCTATGGCTTAAGTAATCCCGCGGTATCCATTTTCCCCAAGATATCGCCCACCTGCATCAACATTGCGTTGTTTTGTTGACCTCCAACGGATGAACCGCTGATCATGCTGGCCATATGCTGTATATAGTTGTCAACGTTCTTAACGTTCAGTCCGTTGGGGTCCAGCGGTGGCAACGTAACGCCCTCCAAGGCTTTTACCACCTTCTGGCGCAGACCTTTTATGTACGCCGTTAGTCGTGCGTTCTCCTCTTTTAGCTCGGCCACCTCCCCCATGACTTTGGCATGTCCCGCCTTGGTGTTGTCCACATGCTGCTCCAGCACGGAATTCTGCTGCTCCAGATCGGTTTTGGTCTTGCGCAGCATTCGCAGCTCATTTTCCGTGCTGCGATTATGCTCGATAAACTCGTTGGTGTATATGGGAATCTCGCCAGCTGCAAAGGGACGTGGTATGACACTGGCGCAAGCACTAAATGATGCTGGCTGCGATGCTGGTGGTGGTGGTGGGGGAGTTGGCGTACGCTTCACCTGCGCCAGGGGTATATCATCCGGATCGGGAGCTGGTGCACTTTGTTGTTTGGTCACCGGCATTTTGGCATTTGATTTCTTTAGGATGGTCACATCAATGTTGGTGCTATTGCTTATTGCCTTCTCCTTGGGCAACTTGTTGTCGAATACCTTCTTAGCCTTGGCCAACTCGTTTGCGACGATTTCGGGGTGCTCCTTCAAGAACTTGTGCATTTGCTCTTGATATCTGAAAGTGTAGACAAAAACATTAATTAAATCTAAGATAATTAAAGAACTTATTGATTATTGCTTACAAGGCTTTGTCTTTGGCAGCCGCTTCCATGTACGGAGTCCTCCGATCTTCGGTCAACTGATGCCATTCCTCGCCAATCATTTTCGTGTGCTCCAATGCTGTGCGTTGCGGATGCTCCCGACGCAGTTGCTCCCTCCGATCGTTCATAAATCTCACATATGCATTCAACGGCATTTTGGGGGCACCGGCTACATTAATTCTACGTTGCGTTAGCTTCTTCAGCTCGGTATCCAAATCGTTGCCGGCCACGGAATTCCGTGCTTTGGTCTTGTTCTTCTTCTTGGTCATTTTACTGCTAGCTGGAGATGGACTCACATCGATGTCTTCGTCGACGTTCGGTGTAGAAACTGCTGCAACTGCAGTTGGCTCTTCAGCAACATCTGGCGGCTTCTCATTGACAGGCGTTTCGTTAGCCACTGCGAGTATTTGATTTTCTTGTTTACCATCCATTTTCTTTTGCAGAGCTAAACACCAGAATTTAACAAAAATATAAATATTATCCACACAGACTGATAAGGATGTCAAGGGTTGCACAAACACGCTGAATGCAGTCAGCAGAGAACATTGTTGGTATTCCCAAGTATGATTTTTATAATTAGTTTTAAAGTTGCCAGATTAACATAGAAAAGTTATCGACTATGCTGGAAAATATATTAACAAGGTGGCAGCTCTATTGTAGACCTTGTCAAGTTAATTGAAAGTTTATACGGAGCCCAGTTTGCGAAACTGAGCTTGAGATTTCATTTGAATTTGAGAAATCACATTTTATAAGACTTTTGTCATTATGTGAATTCGTCCTGTGTGAGGAATGGTGGGCAATATTTCTATTTCAGTAATTCATGAAAAGCTCTGTATAAACGTAGACGTAAACAAAGCACAGATACTTCTTACATACATATGTATGTATGTATTTAAATTGCATATCTATTGTATAAATATGTATGAACACGTGAGATGACGTCATTAAAGGTGGCGCGATTTCAATTATCTCCAAGCAACTACTGTAAATATTTCATAACTGCGTATTAGGAATCATGTCACTACCAAATGAAAAATTGGGGTTTTCATATAAGTATGAAATTGTATGAACTGTATGCTTTGGGATAATTTTGAATAAGACTCTGAATTTCAAAATTAATCAGTAAATTTAAAAAGAACCCAAGTAAAAACAAGAGGATTTTCCGTTGCGTTCTTCATATATTTTGAATATACATATGTCTTGTATGTTTTGTTTTTGGATAATTCTTTGAGCACATTGAAATATTACAATTACAAAAGATTTAGCCTATGTGAATGACGGGTGTTACATATAAATAGAAACTTACAACTTAGTTTAATGCTTACTTTTAAAGTCCAATATCATATAATGCCTTCGATGACGAAATTCTATACAGTTTGAGATAACATAAGTTTTCCCATTTTCAACAGCTACAACATGCTTATACTAGGAGCTTATAAACTTAAAATGAGAGCGGCCGGCCAAATTAAACCTAAGTTAACAAGTTAAGAAAGAGATATTGTTGGATCCAACATATTTTTCAATTTGAAAAATTAAATTTTATCAAGCCTCTCTGAATTCGAAGCGAACTCAAATTAAACTGGGAAATAGCTCATCGAAATTGCTCTCCCAGGGAAAATCCTCTTCGTCTGCGAGCATGGCCGTATCCGTGTCTAAATTGGCCAGCGTCGTGGATGTTGGTGAGCCAATAACTGATTCATAGCCATGGTCCGAAGTGGCCGAATGCACGGACTGCGCCGGTGATTTGGCAAGCGGTGAGATGGCCTTAACGCGCGGGTAGAGAAATTTTTCCATGGGCTCAAAATTCAGATGACTGGTTGTTTCATCATCTGAATCCTCGGTGGCATTAATCACATTGAGGTATACCTGGGATGGCGATGTCGCTGGTGGTGGACACTTCATGATCACGTCCGTGGTGTCGTCTCCAGCACTAACGCCCTCGCCATAGATCACCTCAACCGCCTCATTGACCGGCACCGCATCGCCGTCCATGACTATTGTGATGGAATTGGTCTTGGCATCATAGGTGCCATACACTGTATCCGGTGTTGTGCTCTGCAAAAATGTAGCTGCTGAAATTGTAGTTGTCGTCGTCGTGGTTGCTTTGTTGGCTTTCGTTTGTAGGTTTCCATTTATCTGTGACACCTGCATACTCAGGCTGTTGTCATTGTTATTGTTGTTGGTGTTTCTTTCAGTGGGCATAGGCTGTGTATCGGTCTCAACGATTAAGCCATCAGCTCTATTTCCGCCGGATTCCATGCACTCTGCTGTGGTCCCCACCATTGATCCAGACAATCGCTCTGGGTCGCCTGCATCTTTGGCAGCAGCTTGGTCGCATGTGCCACTGCCTGTTTCCAGGTCTGCTGCGATATCTGCGAGCAGGCTCTCGGCCAGCTCTTCAAGCCGCCGCGCATCGAACTCTTCATCGTCGACGAGCAACATGTCTTGTATAGAAGGCATAGCGCTACAATTCTCCAGAGCGAGGCTGTTGTGTTGCTCTGCTTCAGCTGCTGTTGCAACATTTTCGGCGTCAAGGCAAGCGCTGACGACTGTGTGTCCACTTGTGTACCCTGCTGCAGAGGGTCAGCATTGGATGCTGCAGATCCAGTGAGTGTGGACGCACAGCCCTCAGCGTTTGCATTGACGTTTCCGCTGTTGCTGCTGCTTTGGCTTGGACTGTACTTTTTAGCTAGCTCTTTCATTTCGGCGAGTTCCTGACGCAATAGTTCCACTTCCGTGTCCAGCTTGTGATTTTTCGCCAGCAGAGATTCGTTAATGCTCTGCAAGCTCTCGCATTTGTTTTGAAGTATCTCTGTTTTCTCAGTTAGCTCCTTGATTTCATATTCCATTTCCTCCATACGTGCCTTCTTCCGGTCGCGACTGGTTTGTGCCGCAACACGATTCTTTAGTTTCCTAATCAAACCAACAGAAAACAATCATTAAGATTTTGTTGTGCTATCAACGTTTAGTTGAACTTACTTTCTCTGTACTTTCTCCTCCCAGGACAGATGATCCAGACGCCGCTTCTTGGCCTTTATGGGCGCCGAGTCATGCGAAGCCATTGTGGTTGTGTCCTCATCCGCCACACTGTTGGATGAGGATGCATAACCAGAACTGGACGGCGACGAGCTGCCCTTTAGCAGCACTGCTGTGATCGGCGCGGGTCTCAACTTGGGCAACATACTAGTATTCAAATTATTTAAACTCGTGCCAATTGGCACACACTTGGTTAATAGCACTCCGTTCGCAGGTGCCATAACTTGCTTATTATGTTTGTAATTAATTAGTTGGCGAACTTTAGCAAAATATTAAAATTTCATTTTTCTAGAACTCTTTATTTGAATGCTCGAATTTCCGTGAGTTGTGCACGAGCTCTGAACTTTATCTGATTTTCTTTTGCTTAAACCATTTGAAGCGATGCCTCAATTTTCGCTGCTTCCGCTTCGTTGACCATTTGCTTTGTGGCTTTAATTTTCTTCATTGCCTTTTCACTGTTTGCTCAGGTTTATTCAACCTAATCTCACGCAATTTTCTCAATCACCTTGCAATTCTGCGCACCAAAGTATGATTCAAGATGTGTCGTGGACTTTCCTGAATGGATTTTCATAAAAAGCTGACGTGGCTCTTGTTGACTGGTTGACCTGATGAAAAAAAATCGATAAAATATTCATCAAGAGATTGTAATTAAATTGAACAGCTGTTCAACTGTGTGGCAACCTTGGCCCAACTTTGGGAAAAACGAGGTGGCAGCCTTGGTGGTGGCAACCATCAAGACACGAAAAACTCAATTTTCATATTTAACATACTTTTTTTTTAAAATTACATAAACGTTCCCGCACTAATTAAATCTAAAAATACATTTTAATGCATTGTTTAATATAGAATCCCCCTAAAGTGGATAACCTTTTTAGGCTATTTAAAAAACTACTGCACCACCTATTGTTTTATTTGGCAAAAACTAACCACGCATTTGAACTAATGCTTTCATTGCTAAGATTTAGCTTTCCATTTTAGGTACCAAATATACATTTTATTGAAAAAAAAGTAAACTTTTTAATTTTTTATCTTACACCTTCAATACATTAAGTAAACTTGCGATCTGCATTACTTCTTTTTGTCCTTTTCGTTGGCAGCAATTTCATCCTTTACAGCTTCGGCAATGTCGTAAATTGTTGTTTTGTGCTAGAAGAAAAATTAATATTATAATTTAACAATAATAAATATTTTAAATGGATATTACCTTTAATTTATTAATGTAAAATATATAGGGTATATTCCCAGTAATCGGATCTATTGCTACTGGCCAGATTGCTTGTAGTTCTTCTTCGCTGAATCGCTCTCCTTCCTCTCTCATTAATTTTGCAAAATACTCTTTTGTTAGAAAACGTTTATTTTCAGGATCTAAAACCTCAAATGCCTCTAACAGTTTTTGAGGACTTGCTGGTTCCATTCTGAAAACGAAATTGAAATTTTTAGTATACCCAAAATAAAGATAAGTTATCGAGTCCTTACTTTCGATTCATAAGCAAGTGGGAGACATGTGCCATAAACCTTGGCAAATGTGCTTCTCCCGGATTCTCTGGAGAATCAGTAGCCGCGATGATTTCATTAATTTCTTTATTCGTGGGAACACATCCAAGAAATCTTAGTACATTGCCTATATTACGAGTATCTATGTATTTGTCGCCATGATGATCGAATATACAGAACGCTTCTGAGATTCGAACTTCGAGCTCATTTGAAAGTGCAACTGTCAATAAGTGTCAATTAGCCGACATATCATTTTAAAGTTATGCTGCAGCTTACTGCCGATTTCCATATCGAAGGTAAATTTAATGCTTTATACGTTTTTTTTATTATTTTAAAATTATTATTAATACTGGAAATTTTTCATTTAAAATGATTGCACTATAAATTTTAAAAATATTCTTTGGAATATATAAAGTACTAATAAATCATCTTTGTGTAATATAAATAGCAGTAAGTTTATTTAATGTGTACATGCTTGCTTTGTCGTTATTTTTTCAAAACAATTTTATTCAGCACATTTCGTTCTGAATGGTTATTTCCAGGTGAATGGACATTGATAAATCGACATGTACTCGATGTACCTATCGAAACAATGCATTTGTATCGTGCGTGAGTGCTTCAGTTGATGCTGCTGTTTTTTTTTCTCTTCAATTATTAAATTACCTAGAAAACCGTTCATAAATGAGTTTTGATTCTCATTATTTTTATAATCTATTGCGCTTTTTATATTTTCGATGCGTTTAAATATATTTGTTTTGACATTTTGTGTGTGTTGGTGTTTTGTGAGAAGCAACAGGTACGGGCATCGAGTATCGATAGTATCGAGCAAATGGTTGCTTAGTTGTTGTTGAGATTTCGCTTGGATCGGTTGCGCCGCGCGTGTTTATACTTAGAGGCTTTCCAGCGGGAAAAATAAATTGCAGTGTAATTCATGATAGGAAAAATATGCATTGGCATATTAAAGCCATTTAACATTTATTTTAACAATTTTTGCGAATTTTCTAACGCACAGCAACTCGCAACCAGTTTATTTGTAGCATTTTATTCGGCGCAGGTGTAACGCGTTGCTCAGTGAGCTGTCGAGGAGGTAGAAAAGCAATAACAAGTTCAAGCATATCCATATTATCGCATTTAACAAGTCGCCTGTGACAGTGTTTGTGTGTGTGTGTGTTTGTATGTATATATATTAATGCATGTGTGTGCCGCTCAATTTGGAAACGCGTTTGTGGTTGTGGTTTTCTTCGCTCCGAAATGGAAAGTGCCTGCTGCTCCCTGCTCCTGCGTCTGTTGTGATCGGCTGTGATCGTTGTGATTGGTGATCGATCGCCACAAATTGAAGCAAACAAAGAGGTGCGAAGAATGAAAGTGATTTGTTGTTGTTGTTGTCTTTGCAAGCAAACAACAAAATTGCAAATTGTTTACCTTGTGACGAATTTCACTCACATTTTCACATGAGACGAGTACCACATACATACGTTCCACACATGCCGTTCATGTGTATATTATAGAAAGTGGATTACATTTATGATTGATCGTAATTATGAATATTACATGCATGCACATGTATGTGTGCATATGTGTATGAGTGATGTTTGCAATGCGAGGGAAATTTAAATGTACACCTTTACTTAATATGCAAAGTCTTGGGTTTTTTGTTAGTTGCCCACTTAATCATAATCTTAATGCCAGCGACTCGGACTTGATTGACGGCCAGCGCTAATTCCCATATAAATAATGCGGCACCTTGGCGCATCATCCAACAACAACAACAATGTTGTTGTCAACATATAAAAAAGCAAATGTAGTAAACGACGGTTATAATTATAAACGTTAATGTTAAATTTCTCCCATGAAGTGAAATGATAGTCTTCTGTTTTTTTTGCGGTTGCCATTGCGGTGTTGTTGTTGTGGTTGTTGTAGCCACCTAACAGCAACTTGCAACTTATTACTTGCTGGTCGAAAGTTGGCACCTCTTGCACCACCAACAACAAACGTTGTCGCTACGTGCACTTTCTGCTTTTGGTTTTTTCTTTCTTTTTTTTGGCGACAGGTGGCCAACAACAACGTGCAACGCCAGCGATCCAAATAGAGAGCGTGCCGACTCTTGACCGTAGGTTGCATGGCGTCTCTCTCCTCCATTCTCATCTCCTTCAACCCCCGTCGTGTGGTCAACGTCTCGCGGCGTTAGCGACTCGTTTTCTCAGTGCATTGTTGTCGTTGTTAACGATCCTGGAACTGCAACTGCAACTGCAACTGCGTCTGTGTCTTGTGGCAAGTGCAGTGCATTTGCCACCAATACCAATGCATACATTAACACATGCATATGTATGTATGTCTGTACATGTGAGCTGGCCTTTTGTGCATGTGTGTATGTTAGTTATATGGGGGTTACCTTTGTTGTTGTTTATTGTTATTGTTGTTGTTGTTGTTGCTTGTGGCATCATGTCTGACTGGTCGATCTGGTGGCATGGTCTCAAAACTTGTTTCTCGCCTTTGTTGTTCTCTTAGTGTCTGTTGTTGTTGCTGTTGCCGCTGCTGGCATTCTTTGCTGGTGATTGTTGCCGCAGTTCCCTGTTGTGTGCCGCTCAATTTTTTAGTATTTTTCTTCTTTTTTTTTTGGATTATTTTTGGAGTAAATTTTTCGCTTGAGGAATTTAATGTTATTCATTCTTGTTGCCCCTTTTTTCGCACACTTAATTTTCTTCATTTTTTTTATTTTTATTTTACTTGTGCATTCCCGTATCCGAATTCATAATTGTTTGCATGAGTCAAACGTTTTGGAAATAAATGTGTTTATTTCACATGATCTTAAAACTCAAACACAGATTTCTTTTCAGAATTGCGGCGATAGAATTGAGATTAAAGTGAAAAGAGTTTTAGCATGTTCAGATATCAGATACAAATTTACATAATCTTTGTAGTGGAAAATAGTTCGTTTTTAAATAAAAATTACATTCCGCTTCAAAGTCTGTTTAGTTCTATGAAATTTTGAAGTTGTTCTGATTTCGATTAATCGGATTTATATCAAAACTTCTTATCTTACAAAATCTGAGTGTGAATGTGTTTAGGTATCTTGAAGTCGAGCACTCGCAAGTCGCGACTACTACGATTTTAAATGGTTTTTAATATTTCGTTTGCCATCCGGTTTTGCGTTCTTTGCAGTTAAAAGCATCGCTTTTCCAATGCACAATAAAAAATGTGATGATGTGATGAAGTGAGTGCCAATGACAAAGCGAACACGAGTAAATAATTAGCAAAAAAAAGAGCTAAGCAAAAGTCTTAACGAAAATTTAAATACTAATAACGAGTATAAAATATACGGACAATGGGCAGCAGATGTGCGGATTGAGCTGAAACGAATAAAGTTTGAAGCAAATCAACTTTGACCTCGACATCAGGCAACATCGTGATAAAAAATGCCAATAATAACAGCGACGACAACGACGACGGCGACGGCGGGCGGTGCGGTGGCAACTGCAGCGGTTAAAAGCGGTGCAAAGGGAGCAACGGCGGCGACGGCAGCATCGAGTGATTATCTAATGTTGCAACATCAACAACTGCAACAACAACAACTGCAACAACAACAGCAGCAGCAACAGTTCAACAGTCATTATTATCAACAGCAGCAACAGTTGGCGCCGCCGTCAGTTGTGCTAAATGCTTCCCACCAACATTCGCATTCACATCCACATCCACATCCACATCCTGTTGTGGCAGCAACAGCAGCAACAACAACACCAACAGCTGTGGCGTCAACCAGTTTTGCAACATTTAACGGAAACTCAAGTCTAAATTCTAACCTTGCCAACGGAAGTAACCGCAAGAACACACACAACCACATTGCAGATCTAGCTGTAACTGGCAACGGTGATTCCAGTGGAGCTGGTGGTGTTGGTGGTGTTTATGGCATGCAGAAGGCAGCACCACCGCCGGCACCACCCATTGGACTGCCACCACCCGCCATCAAGAAGTCACAGGCCGCATCGTTGCATGCCTCGCGCGAAGATGTCGCCTCGATAGGTGGCACCTCGTCCCTCAACAGCCAAGTCTCTGGCCACAATCAGTTTGGCGGCAATAACAATGCCAACAATGCCAATAACCGAGTCAATGGCAATTCGACCAATGGACGAACAGTTGGACATCCCAGCAGCATCTTGAAGGGAAGCAAAGGTAAGAAACTAAGTAACTTATATTACAAACAGAGAGAGAGAGAGAGAGAGAGACAGAGAGAGAAGTCTAAAGATAGATATAATTTAATGCTGTTATTAATTGATGGATAGAAATAGAGTTATATAGAAATTAAGATATAGATATGAATATATAGATAGGAACAGAGAGAGAGAGAGAGAGATAGAGACATAGAGAAACAGAGAAACACTTTAAAAAAGAGAGAGGTACACAGAAGGATAATTAGATATAGAAAGAGTCCGAAATAGATAGAATAGATACTTTTAGAAATATAATTAATATATGTATATGAGATAGATTGACAAATATATAGAAAATAGAGATAAAAAAAAGAGATATAGTAGAGCGATCGAGAGAGAGAGAGAGAGACATACTTTGATGAAGTTAAAGATATACCCAAATATAGATTTACAGATAGATACTTAAATCGATAGAGAAATTGAGAATGAATAAAGATTATTGTAGTTACTGATAAATATAGATAAAAAGGTAGATAGAAATAGAGATTTAGAAAGATAAATATTTAGAAAGAGATAGTTAGATAAATATGTATATAGACAGAGCGAGAGAGATGGGGGGTAAGAAAGAGAGAAGTAGACATGTTACAGACTTCCCTTTTACAACCGGAGAGAGCATTCAATCTTCGGCATATCAACTGAAAAGCCATTGATTGTGCAACTAAATAAATGATTTGTTTAGCCTGTGCTGGCATTCGTTCTCTTGCCGCAGATCTGTTAATCATTCCAGTCTAAATAGCAACCAAATACAGTCTCAAGTTGTTCATTTCCGCCCACATGGTGGCAACATGAGTTCATGTTTTGGTTTTGGATTTCGTCTTGCCGCAGAGTGCATTTGAAATTGCCTGCAGTGGGAAATAAGCTCAACTAAATTGCCTTCCCTCCCTCCCCACTTTTTTTTATGTATTTTTTTTAGGAGTGTATCGAATGCTGAACACAACGGGGCGGCTGAGTAATAAGTGTGAACGTAAAAGTTCAATTGATTTGGCTTGTTTTACAGTATTTTCGCTTTTGCTTTTGTTTCTCTTCTCGACACGTGCCAATTGTTTACACACTTCATGCTCAACTGAAAATAAATACAATAAAATACAAGAAAAGAAATGAAATGAAGAACTTTCAACAATGGGTCAGTTGTAAGACAAACCCATTTCTCACTTCAGCTTGTGGGTCTTCTTGTTGTTACCGCATCTAAGACAGCTAAACAGTTTGCTTTCAATATTACGCCTGGTTTCACCTTCTTTGTCAAGTTAATTCTTTCATTTGCTCTAGCTCCTCCTCTTTCTCACTCTTACTCTCTCTTTCTATCAGACTCCCTTAGAAAAGTTAGTTCAACTCACAATCTTGTAATATATTTGTAATTATTACTAATGAAGTTGAACTTGGGCATATGCGTTTAAGGGAATTTTCAAAAATAAATAAGACCTTGATTTATTTTTTTAAATTTATTTTTTAAAAACAAAGTTTTTAGTCCCATATTTCTTTCTTGCTTAAAACTATACAAAGAGCTTGCAAATTTAACTTTGGCCTTTTTCTGACCCATGTGACACATTCTGGAGCATAAGACGAGAGCAACCGTCGTCTAATCCACTTGGGCTCGAAGCCTGAGTTCCACCTGTCCACCTTCCCACCTGTTCAGCTATCCGAACACTTGTCATTTAATTTATAGGTTGCAAGGCGTCGTAGTAAATTATAGTAATAGTTGGTTAACCACATCTACATTAGCCAAGCCAACATTCATTCATTCATGAAACCCATAGCCAAACCACGTTAAGCAAAACGAGTTCACGCCAAAGCCAAATCGACCCACATGTCATGTGAGTTCGGCACTGTTGATTGCCTCGTCTCAACTAAATATGAGTGTGTGTGTGTGTGTGGGGGCGGGTAGGCGTGGTGGTAATATTGATATTTATAGTTTAGACACGAATTCAATGTAGAGTGGGCAAGCGCGTAAACGCTCTTGATTAACTTGGCTAAAACGACGTTTAGGCAATGTAAGACAAGGCCTAAATAGGCCATTTTTAAACGTTTTTAGACTAACAACTATTTTTGGGCAACCGTAACAGCTAACGGAAGTTGGGCAAGTGTTGAATGACTCAATCCCAGTATCAGTTAAAGATCTGTCGGATCTGTCAGTCGGTTTTGTCTGTCAGTCTGCTATGTCTCACCGATTCTCCTCCCATTGTTTTGTTGTCGAGATTTCAAGGGCTAAAATGGCAATAATGTGAATGTGAAAAAATATATTCAAACATGCTAAAAAAAAATGCTAGTTTCTAGTTTCTTAGTGTTGTATTAAGTTAATTCTAATGATTATAAAATATAGATTAAGGGTTAGGTATTAAAATACAATAGGGCTTCTTACATTTTCGATATTCATAGCATACAAAAATTTAAATCGTTAAAAAAATCAAGATTTCTTCCAACTTTCTAGCTTTTTCATTTAAAAATAGTTAGGTTCAGCTATAAAATAGCTAAATGGGCAAACACTGGCTTGCAAACAGTTAAAAGTTATGCTTTTATAAAATAAAAAGAAGTCAAATTATTTTAAAAAAATCTAGATTTCCTTCAGCCTTTTCATTTCCAAATAGTTGGGTTCAGCTATAAAATAGCTAAAATAGTATTACTGCTTTGTCAACAGTTAAAAGTTAAGTTAAACTTTTAGTTATTAGCGCGTTTTGTGCAGTTCGTAAAATGTGTGAATTTATTGGTTGAGTTAAATCTCAGTTGCTCACATTGTGTATGTTAATGCGGTGGCGGTGGTTGTGAAAAAGGTGGTGGTGGTGGTTGAGCATAAAAGCGGCTCTGTGCACCACTGATGGCAATGAACTTGGCGGTCACCCACGAGGAAACACCTTGCAACACCTTTGCAACACGCTGCGCCTTATCATTTACGCGTCACGTCAGACTCAATTAGCAGAACCGTCGCCGTCGTCGTCGTCGCCGTCATATGATGCGATTATTAATTTCTTGATTACGACAACATTGTGACATGCAAAGGGGTAGCAGCTTCGTGCACTGTAAGCCAAGTTAACGAAGCAGCAAAGCCAATTAGATGCAATCATTAAGGCGGCGGTGAATGCACGTAAGAACCAAATAAAAAGAAGAAGAAGCAACTTCAACCGATGATGAATCAGCCAACAGTCTCCAGCGGTCTTGGCCAGGCCAACGAATGATGATGACACAGCCAACAAGTCTGCATACTTATGTTGCAGCCGAGTACAAAGACGTTGCCACCAAGGGGCGGGGAAGTGGGGGAAGTGGTGCTGCTTGCCTCAAGTGGGGCACATTTGCCTGGCTCAATGACATTAATTATAAGGGCACACATGGGTTGAGTCCAAGCTCGATGAAAACTCTTTTCAATTGCCTTTTGACCAACAGCAGCATTCATTCCAGACTAAACTACATTGCTAGTTGCACTTAATTGAAGTGGTGCACTTCAATTTGCCCCAATGCACAACTCACTTCCATGTTTGTTTTGTGAATATCAACATGATTACGAGTATTCTGAATAGTAGCAGCATATTTCTAATATTTTTGCTTAATTTAAAAATCTATTCCAAAACAAAAATTGAATAAAAAAGACGGAAACAATAGCTAAAAAATTCTAACAAGAAATCATAGAAAGTACGAACAATACAAAATGTATTTCTATATTTTTTCGAATAGTAGAAGTAGTATAGTTTTATTTTTTAATAACTTTATAATACTAGATAACTATAATTATTTACTGCTTTCTTTTCTATAACTTAACCAAATTTATAACATAGAAAGAAATGCGAAATCCCAATTTGTAATTTAATTTCTTAATCAACATTTTTCTAATTTAAGTTACCTAACTTTAATGTCCTAACTACAAGTTTTTCTCCCAATTTGAATATACATTGTGTATATATATATATCCTCAGGTATATTTTCGAGATATACTATATTTAATCGCTTTGTTATTGACCCTCCACACCTGACTGATTGTTGAAATTAAAATGGATATTCCACAGCTGGCATGGAATGTATGTCACGATTGTGAAGTGAGTCATACTCAGACTCTTGACTTAAACTGTAAACGATTCACATTCGTATTGCTCTGTTCTGTTTGAGCTAATCAAGGAATATCCATTACTCATAATTGGAGGTTTCATCTGAAGACTGTAGCCTGAATTCTGAATTCTGAAATTGTGGTCCCTGATTGACAGCGATAATCACGCAAAAATTGTGCTTAATTGCAGATGAGATTGACAAGCCAAAGGAAAGAGATGCGAATAAAGTTGCAGAGATACAAAGATACAGATACAGAGACTTTGACTCATTGTTAGATCCACAATGCATTTCTCAAGCTAAAGCTAAATATAAACAACGATCTTGGGCACGAGCATGTGTCCGCCCCAAAATGTTGAAGATGGGTGCATGCAGCCAACAACAATTGAGGCAGCTATGAACATTCTTTGCTGCAACATGTTATGCACGAACAGTTCATTGACTTTCAAAAGAAAGCGTTCTTTAACTTGTACTAGAGAAGATCAGAGCTCGTAAACGCCCATAATCATCCTAATACAATAGAACGCTTTAATGTATTTTAGATTGGAGTCTAGCAACTAGATGATCTAGCTATGATTCTTTCTCTATACACGTTTCTAAAAGAGCTGATGAAAGCTAATTTAGTATCTTTCACTTTATGCTGATGAAGTCTGTTTCAAGGTTTCGAGTTTGTTTTCTTATCTTATGCGAGGCAACTGAAAGATAAGAACTATTTTGCATAGATACATTTAACCTTCAACTGTTTGCTCACTTTTCTTTTGAAAAATTATATGCTGAAACGATAGCAACAGATAACGTATGTACACTGAACTGTTTAGACAAGCAATCCAAATAGTAAATAGATAGATATCTAATATTGTAAATAAGTATATGAATAGCACATTACTGGACAGAAAGCATTATCTGTCTAAGCAAACAAAGAGTTGCTCTTATGTCTAGTTTCTTCTGCATTAATTCAGTGTTAAAAATTTGTATACCATCACTGTATTGCTCAATATTTTCGCCACCACTACAATGCGATTATTTTACGTCTTGACAAACAATTTGCTTTCTATATTGCCACTATTACTTTGTTCTCTGTTTAGGCAAAGCTATGTTCAATATTTTCACCAGCACTGTAAAGCGTGCTGTTTTGTTTAAAGATTTGGAAATTGAGCTCAATACTTTTACAATCTCTCTGTTTTATATTACAGTAAAGCTGTATTCAATATTTCAGCTATCACTGTTTTAATAAGACGAAGAAACTATGATAAATATTTTTACAACATCTGTAAATTCTCAATTGCATACAAAACTATTCCCAATATTTTTGCCCTCACTGTCGAATTGTTTGCTGCGTGTTCGCGTCACAATAAAAAGACAATAAGATGCAGATTCTACGTAGATTTAAATGCGTGTTATCACGACGCATCTATCCAATGTACATGAACTCTTACCTGGACCGCTTCTACGGTGCCCTCAGCCATAAAATGAACTGTATTTTTGTGCCACATCTGGTGATCCAATACCTTTGGATCTCTCGCACTCGCTCTTGCTCTACAAATATTTACACAACCCGTCGAAAGGGGCAAGAAGTGATATGAGGAGGTGGGGAAGAGGCAACTATTAAAGCAAACTGTGCCACAGATTCACAGCAAAAAAACAAGTGAGAATGCTCTAGTCGAGAGGGCACGACTATAAGATACCCTGCACCCAGGCTCTTTGATACCCTACCATGTAATTAATTTCACTCACGTAGATTACAGTCTATAAGACCGACGTGACGGTAACCGGTTCTTTGAATATTTTGGATTCGAAATATTGGTATGGTTTCGGTGCTCTGTACAATTGGTTGAGGTAGCTCAAACAAAAAAAAGTTTGAGTGCCACAAAGTGTCAATTATTGAAAATTAGCTATATATAAGAAATGTTGACTCTTTGGGCTTTCAACAGGCACAACTTCATTAAGGCTCATTCGATTTCCATTAGGAATGTCATATCTTTCATAATATTAACCCTACTTTAACTTTGCATTTAAATTTAATGCTTCTGAGAGAAAAATTCATTTTCGAAACTTGGTCGATTTTTACATAGTAACACCCCTTTGAATTTTTCGAAAATTTTCAAAAATTTTAAAACTTAAATTAATTCTTTAAATCGACTCCAGGTGATTACATTTGGGTAAAAAAGTACTTTTGAACTTATTTCCACTTATTTTCTTTAAAATCTTAGCGGTTATTTCGGTTGGAATAATTTCGGTTTTTGGGTTTCGGTATATTAAAAGAGCTTTGTTTCGTTTACGATTTCAGTTAGGGCTAACAATTTCAATCGGTTAATACCGGTTAACGGTTACGGTTTTAATCCCTCTTGACTTATATATACTAATATACCCTGTTGTGCTAATTTTCACTGAGTATAAAAGCGCAGCGCCATCAACTTCCGTACTTGGGCGTTCGTTCGTTCTTTCACACTTTCTGGATTATGCAGCCTCCAGACACACACACACACACACACACACTTGAACAACACACACACAGACACACTAAATGGAAGCTTCTATTTGTGTTTGCTGCCAGAGTTGCCCCCACGTCAATTGAAGTTTGCGCCCTATTCCATGTGTCCAAGTGAATCGAATGCTGAGGCGTTTTTACCGTTCGCTTGCTCGCCATTGATAAGATATCTCCCTCTCTCCCCCAGCATCCCATCTCTTCCCTCTTGTCCAGCGTCTGTTTGCCCTTCTTTCATCGACATACATACATATGTACATATAAATATTTATCTTTGCTATGCAAATGATTCGCATTCGTTTGGAAATTTACTTTTTGCGATGAGTTTTGAATGTTTGATTCATTCGCTCGCTTTGCTATTCGTTTAGCACTCACAAACATATGCATATGAATATTTTGACTATATATGGGCTATCGACTCTCTCCTCTTCTTTTTAATGAGCATCGAAGTATATTTTAGCATGACATCAAGTCGGTCAGAGTCCAACGACTTTTTCATTTGATATTCCGATTCATTTCCTATAAAAATGCTCCCCGTCTGTTTAGATTGAGTCTGGGTCATTTAGCCTCTGTTCCTTGTCTGGTTAATCAATAGAGGGAGCACTGTTTGAACTGGGTCAAAAGCGCAATTAAGCCACTTGCTGTTTGGTTAATAATACTTCAGTTTTGTTTTGTTTTGCTGGCCAGCATCAAACAGTTCACGCTTCACTCAACATTGCAATAACATTGGCCCTAAAGGGGGCAAATTCAATGCAGTGTTTTAGCCTTGCCAAGGGACGGGCTGTTGGCCATTAATTAAGCAAGTATTTTCAGCTGGTTGCACAACTCTTCAATCGACTAGGGCGACAAATCATTCAACCAAGAGCTGATGGTGAACCAAACATTTCCGGTTTAAAGTTAGTTTTACTGCTGTCAGGTTCATTGATCGAATTGATTTCAAATATGAATGATTCAGAAAAGAACCCCAAAGTATTTTGAATTCTGATTGACTTTTAACTGTGGGAAGTTTAGACAAAAATGTTATTCGTATTGGCCGTAAACTGTCCAATAGGACCATTTTCTGTCTAATGATTGATGGCATTGTAAGCGATCTCAATCTACAGACTAGAGATGATTCCCAGAGTTACATGGAGAATAAGAGTTGTGCTTGTCTTTCTTTCTCTTAAACAAAAATAAAACAACCAAATGCTCAAGAGATTTATTTGAAAAATGATTTTTCCATCTGGAGATAAGCTCAAAAGTCAAAGGCAGCATATGAAATCAATTATGATAATATTCTGCTCTATAAGAACTCTACCTAATAAATACTCTTAACATTTTAAACTAATTTAAAAACATAATTGGATACATTATACATTTTTTGAATATTCATGATTTAATTTAACTTCATTTAACTTAATTTAATTTTTGTTCTAATTTTATTTAAAGGTACTTTTTACCAGCTGAATTTTAAAATAATTTCACTTATAATAATATAAATAGTATAATAATTAAATAAGCGTCATCTTAAGTTAGTTTATTTAAAAAGTTAAAAGTTCTGTTATAGACAAAATTTATAGGTTTAGGAAATTTAGGAAAAATGAAAAAGCATTGAGGTAATGAAATAGTTATGTGTATTTAATTGAATCTCCAATATGTGTGAAAATTTCAACCTTAAATAACGCTCTTTGTTTGCTCTTCTTGCAGAGAACCTGCTGCAAAATACGTATTATAATGGTGAAGGAGGAGGCAGCAGCATGGGAAGCGAATGCGGTGGTCCGGACATCAATCAGACGAGCCACGAGGATCCCGGCGACGGTCTCGGTCCTCTGCCGCCGAAGTGGGAGACCGCCTACACGGAACGTGGCGAGCTGTACTTTATAGAGTGAGATTGATAGACACGTTCAACTTGTGGTATATCTAAAACTATCCTTTGATTCCTTAGCCACAATACGGGCACCTCACATTGGCTGGATCCACGTCTGTCCAAGTACCAGAAGAAATCGCTGGAGGATTGCTGTGAGGATGAGCTACCCTATGGCTGGGAGAAGATCGAAGATTCCATGTATGGCATGTACTTTATCGATCATGTGAATCGGCGCACGCAGTACGAGAATCCCGTGCTCGAGGCGAAGCGTCGGGCGGCAGAGCAGCGACAGCAGCTGCAGCAGCAGCAGGAACAGTTGCAGCTGCAGCAGCAACAACAGCAGCAGCAACAACAGCAGCAGCAGCAACAACAACAACAACAACAGCAGCAGCGTTCCAAGACTCCGACAGCCGCACAGGATGCAGTTGCCATGCCAGCGATTCCCAATCCCATTTCAGCACCAATCCAACTGCCTTACAAGTTCACCCGCAATCCGGCGGAGTTGCAGGGACAGCGCATCAACACGACGCTGCTGAAGTCGACGCGTGGACTCGGCTTCACCATCGTGGGCAGCGACGGCAGCCACGGCAGCGATGTGGAGGAGTTCCTCCAGATCAAGACGGTGGTGCCGAATGGTCCGGCCTGGCTGGATGGCCAGCTGCAGACGGGCGATGTGCTGGTCTATGTGAACGATACTTGTGTTTTGGGCTACACACACCATGACATGGTGAACATCTTTCAGTCCATAATGCCCGGCGAGACGGCTGCTCTGGAGGTGTGTCGTGGTTACCCGCTGCCCTTTGATCCCAACGATCCCAATAACGAGGTGGTGACCACAATGGCCGTCGACGGGTTGCCTTGTGAGTCGGAGAAGCAACGGCGACTCAATGTCGACCTCAACATGGATGGCAACTACAATTTCTTGGATCTGTCGGGAGACGGAGGTGTCAGCAAGGCAGCTGGAAGTGGATTTATTCTCATGAAGAAACCGGAGCTCTACACGTTCTCCATTATGAAGGGCTCCATGGGATTTGGTTTCACCATTGCCGACTCGGCGTGCGGTCAAATCGTTAAGAAGATTCTCGATCGCAACTGCTGCACTCAGCTGCTGGAGGGCGATGTGCTGCTCGAGATCAATGGGATCAATGTGCGCAACAAGCCGCACTTTTATGTTGTCGAGCTGCTGAAGGAGTGCAGCCAAACCACGCCCACGGCTGTCAAGATTCAGCGCACACCGCCCGAGCTGACGACGCCCAGTCCGGGCAGCCAGCTGGGCGGACTGGGCAATGTGGCCAAGCTGAGGAAGAACTTTGTGGGCGGCACAGGCGCTGGCCTGTTCCGCAGCAAGACGCCCACGGCCGATCTGTACAGCACTCAGCCCAAGGAGGTGCTGCCCATGCGTCCCAAGACGCCGCTGGTGGACACGCGACGTGCCCGCGTCCTCACGCCCAGCAACGAGCTGCAGCAGGCGGATGTGGAGGCGGCGGGCGAGCAGAAATCACTGCACCTGCAGGCCCAGGGCAAGTCAAACAATAGTCTGCAGGAGCTGGACGACATACCGTTTATGGATCCCTATCCCAAGATGGTCAGTCGTTTAAGTGAACGACTCGCCGAGGCGACACTTCAAGGGGGCGTCGATGTCGATGTGGACGTCGATGGCGGCGGCAGTTACAATCCCATTTACGGCCTGCCTCCCAGCATGCAACCGCTTCCATTGCCGCTGGCTCATCACGAGTCCTGCTACTGCTACGACTGCCAGGCACAGCGCTACCAACGTCCCCAGCCATCCTCATCCCAGCTGGGCTACTACGTCCAGCAGCCAGTTGTCTCGACGGTGCCCAGCGGTCAGTACTCCCCGCTGCAGGCGGCGCACATCCAGAACGAGCGGATGCAACGTCGGGTCAATGAACTGCTAAGTGATAGACGACGCGTGGGATTCGCCAATCTCGATCCGCCGCAACAGCTGCAGCAACTGCAATTGCAACACTCGCCCAGCAGCTGGCGGAATGGTGCCCTGTTGGATGTCTCGGAGGATGCGGATCAGTGTGAGTTGACCGAGGTGACGCTGGAGCGTCAGGCGATGGGATTTGGCTTTCGCATAGTCGGCGGCACCGAGGAGGGATCTCAGGTGACCGTTGGCCACATTGTGCCCGGTGGCGCAGCAGATAACGATCATCGCATTGCTACTGGTGATGAGATCCTCAGCATCGATGGCATCAATGTGGTAGGTCGAATACATTAACTCTTATAAAACAGATTAATAAAATCTCTTTTTTACTTCATTGATTCAGCTGAACTCTTCGCACCACAAAGTCGTCTCCCTGGTGGGTGAGTCGGCGGTTCGTGGTCAGGTCACAATGATACTGCGCCGTCGACGAGCTGCGTTGTTGCAACAGGCGCCGCTGGCGCAACTCCGACGCTATCCCTACGACGTGATTGTGAGTCGGCATGAGAACGAGGGATTCGGATTTGTCATCATCTCGTCGTCGAATCACTACTATGGCTCCACAATAGGTATGTAAACGGGCACGAATCCGCAGAATGACTTACTTATCTGGTCAATCCTCAGGCAAATTGATACCCGGCAGTCCGGCTGATCGCTGTGGCGAGCTGAAAGTGGGAGATCGGATCATTGCTGTCAATCGCATTGACATTGCGGGCATGTCGCACGGCGATGTCGTCAATCTTATCAAGGAGTCGGGATTGCATGTTCGCCTCACCATCGGCTGTCCACTCAAAGAAGGCGGACCCAGTCCTGGCGGCAGCAGTGCGGGCCTCGGCTCCAACACTCCTCTCCAGGCCTCGCCTAGTCTGCTCAAGGCGCCGCCACAACAACAACAACAGCATCAGCCGCAACAACTGGAGATGCCAGGACTTGGCCCAATCCCGGGAAGCTACCTGGAGCGAGCCAGCACAAACATCGCGGCCACTCTTGCCCTGCACCAGCAGCCACAGTTATGACTCTGAGATCTACGCATCCGGCTCTACAAGAGCTTCCTCTAATTACTCGAGTAGTCGTAGTTTAAATGTGCATTTAGCAAGTGTAAATGCAAGTGCAGTGCCGTAGTCTTAGTTAGTACTGCTAAGTAACCCCAAAGACTGAATTTAGTAAGCAAACTGCAAATGCAACACACACATTCAATTGCGAATCTTTTTTAACATACACAATAGTTTTTTTTTCAGACCCCTTTTAAATTTGTGAGCTTAATTATCTTTGAAACAAATGAATCTGATTGTAAAATAAACCTATCTCTAAATATATGTTAAGCGAGGAGTATATATATGTGTGTATACATATAAGTTTTATCTATACAATTATACCAATTATATAGTTTACAAATGTACAAATGTAAAGGACTTAAATATTTTGTATCTACGCCTTAATATACATACATATGTTGTTCAATAAATGATATTACAACAGTTTTACAACCTTAAAGAAAAGAATAAATCATTTTATAGTTTGTCATTACAAAATTTAATGAGTCATCTAATATATTTGTGTTTAAGATAGAAAATGAGTTGAATACAGTTGGGGGGAGCAGTGAGATATCCTATTTTATATGGGCTTAATCTTGAAATGCAGGCCAATTAAGGAAAAGACCAAGCACTTGAGATCCTGCACCAAGTAATAGAAACAGCGCAAGCCCTCTGGGTCCTTGGAACGGTTAACGTCCACCAAAGACCCCGTTTTTGAAGTTGTAAACGAGATGTGCTCATCGCCAATTACAATCTCTAGCTCCTGCAAATGATGACATGAATGTTTGTTAATTTGTACTTGAATATTCATTTTTATTCATATACCTGTCTACCAACACGATCTGGTGGCGGCCATGGCAGATCATCTTCCTGCATTATTTCCGAGTCAATTATGATGCGCTTTAGCTCCTCCATGACAGATTGGTGCACGAATGCCTCTTTTCGGATCATGGTGTCGTTTTTGTAGTTGGAATTGTTAGCATAGCGCAGTTTTCCATCTGGCCGAAACTCAAACTCCAGAAACTCGTGTCCAAACTTGCCTTTGTGGCCAACATAATAGCGCAAATAGAAGTCCTCTGTTGACATTGTTGTGTTGTATGCTGTGCAACTGTATTAATAATTTATAAACTTGAGAAAAACGAAAATATTTTTTCTGCAGAACGCTTTTCTCCCACAACGTTGCGGCTATATTCAGGGTTGCTGCGTTCCGTCCGGTATCGATAAGTTGCAGCGCTGTTTCGACAATAGGTACTTCGGCCTATCGATTGGTATCGTGATGCATGCGTGGCAAAGTGAATGGCACATTGCGAGCAAGTTGGCCACAGCCGAGTTGAATTTTGTGTTAAAATGTAACTTTAGTTTATTTAAATGTAACTACCTCCATAACTTCGGATTTAATGCGGTGAGTGAAGGCCAAAGTTGACATGGATGCACTGAGCTAGTAATCCTATGGGAACAACATTGTAATAATTGCAATAATTTGCAACAAAGTGTGTGCTAATATATGTAAATATATATATATATGTACCTACACACATGCTATGTACATTTATAGCTTTTCTTTTGGTGTTGTTTTTGTTGGTGGTTGTGTTGTTCACGACGCATGGACGCCAATGTAATGGCGTCGCAAAAATCGCAATGTGGAAGAGAACACGCGCGCCATAAATAGGGTGGTTCAGAGCACCACCTCTTGGACGAGGTTGCCACAACAGCAGCAGCACCAGCACAAGGATCTCGGTCAAAGTAATTTTACAAAAACACTTGGAAAGAGCGCCTCAGAGAGCACCCGTGCATCCATATGTTTTGTTGTTTTTATTGCCATGAAACGAAAGTGCAAGGATATCGAATGCGCAGGCGCATCAAATGGCGGGAAATCAACAAGCGTTGCCGGCAAAGTGTACGTGTGTGCCCGTCGTCCTTCGGGTCTGTTGTGAAAAGTCGGTCGTGCAACAAAGTTGCTCTCAGTGAGTCGCCCTCACTCTCGTTACTCTCACTCTCTCTCGCTCTCTCTATCCACGCTTACTTGGTGGTGTTTTGTTTTGACTGCCGCTGCAAAATCGATGACATTGAGCGCAACATTGTTGCTGTCTCTCGGTCGGCGCAAGTGAGGAAATGTTGCATCCGCATCCGCATACCAATGAACTTCTGCTCATGCCTGTTCTGGCCTGGCCTGGCCTCTTGCCCAGTAATGCATGCGCTGCTTTGTTTTCACTTCATAATATTTACAACACAAACAATAACACTCACTTCTTGCCTTAGAACTTTCAATTCGGTTTGCTGCTTGCTGACTGCAATTTTTCTCTCTGTGCAACTTTTGCCGGTCGCCGCTGCTGTCGACGTCGACAGCGACGCTGGCGTTGATATCGACGGCAGCGACTGCGACGCTGCTGCTGCGCCGCTTACAACTTTGTTAACTTCGGGACTTTGGTGTATGCAGTCGGTATTGAGGACAGTAACCGGGACGAAGTTACTTTGTTGCGCATTAATTGATTTTTTCCGGGTTCTTGTGAAAGCAAAAGAAAATTCAGCAAATATTGGTTGTGAAAATATTGTAAAAAAGGGCAAGTTGAATGTGAAGTAATGTGGGTTGTGGTATGTACATACATATGTGTACGCCAAAATATATATGCAATACTTAATTAAGTTGAAATTATATTTATAATTATTTATTGTTATATGTACAATAGTTTAGTAATTTGAATTAATTACAAACAAAATACTATTTGGTATTTGGAAATACAAATTAATTAAATAGCAGTGATTTATTGTATTATATATATATAATTTTTAATATTTGTATTATATTTCTAATATTTTTCTAAATTGATTTTTCTTGCAGACAATGTAGAATCTCCCGAAAGCTTTTTTATAAGAATACATGTACAGGGATATACATTCAAATATTCGAAACATTCCAATTGTTCTAGTGAAGTAATCATGGATACATGAATTAAAGTTCTGCACGGACTGGAAAGAGCAGAAAGTAACGGTAGAAAAGTCAACGATGTCAATGAACCCCAACCAACAGCAGCAGCAGCAGTTGCAGCAGCAGCAGCAGCATTTACATCAACAACATGCAACTGCAATAACAGCACAGACAGCAACATGCAATCGTGAGAGAGAAAGGGGCAGCAGGAGTGGTAACAGCAACAACAACATCAACAACATTACAAACAACAACAGAAATTCACAGCGCAATTTGGTCGAGTTTCTGTGCATTTGCATTGCCTGCGTGGTTTGCTATTACAACAGCACACAGTGCGGCCTGGTCTTTGATGACATTAGCGCCATAAGGGACAACAAGGACCTGCGTCCGAGCACGCCGCTGCGTAATGTGTTCCTCAACGATTTCTGGGGCACGCCGATGCGCAAGGAGCAGTCGCACAAATCCTACAGGCCACTGACGGTCCTCACATTCCGCTTCAACTACTTGCTGCATGCGCTGGAGCCGTTCGGTTATCATTTCGTCAACCTGCTGCTGCACATCGCCGTCTGTCTGCTGTGGCGTCGCGTCTGCCGCCTTTTGTTGCGCCAATGTGCGGCATCCAGTAACGAGGCGACGACGTCAGCGACGCCTTCGTCATCGTCATCGTCATCGCTCAACTCCTTCTCGCTGAACACATGCGCTTTTGTCGCCTCGCTCCTGTTTGCCACACACCCAGTGCACACCGAGGCCGTTACTGGCGTCGTTGGTCGCGCTGAATTGCTCTCTTCGATATGCTACCTGGGCGCGTTCCTCAGCTACGCGCATGCAACGGCCTCGTCGGGATCCGTCGTCTCGTCGCGTCGCTGCACGAACTGGACCTCGCTCTGTCTGTGCTTTGGCAGTTGCCTCTTGGCCTCAATGCTGTGCAAGGAGCAGGGTATCACGGTTGCCGGCATCTGTGCCGTCTACGAGCTCTTTGTGGTGCAGCAACTGCGTCCGCTGCATTTGTGCCACTTTGTGTTGCGTCTGTTTGAGGAGCAACCGGCTGTCAAGTCGTCGTCGCCTTTGGCCAACACCCGACGCTGGTCGTCGGTGCTCTGGAAACGCCTGGCATTCTTGGCCTGCATCACCATCGCTCTGCTGGTGGGACGTGTCTACGTCATGGGCTCCCAGCTGCCCATCTTCACGCGCTTCGACAATCCCGCTTCATCGGCGGCGACGCCTGTGCGTCAGTTGACTTATGGCTACCTTATCTACCTGAACTCCTGGCTCCTGCTGTGTCCATCGATGCTCTGCTGCGACTGGACAATGGGTGAGTCAATCGTAGTTAGTATAGTACGTTTGGAGGTAAAATAAATGCACTATTATTTATAAAAATGTAATTAAATTGATTCATTCAGTTGATGTTAATTGAATCTCATCTTTTGCAGGCACTGTTCCCTTGCTGGAGGGATTCTCGGATGCACGGAACGTGGCCACATTGTGCACCTTTCTCGGACTGGCAGCGCTAACGGCCAAGGCTTGCCTCACTCGCAACCTGCCGCAATCCCGTATCCTGCTCATGTGTCTCGGCTGGCTGGTGCTGCCATTCTTGCCCGCCTCGAACCTGTTCTTTCCCGTGGGATTTGTGGTAGCCGAGCGCATTCTTTACATGCCCTCGATGGGCTACTGTCTGCTGGTTGCCTATGGCTATGGCCAGCTGCAGTCGAGATGGGGCAAGCATTGGCGACGCCTGGGGCAGGTGGCGCTCGTTGCCTTGCTGCTGTCGCATGCACTGAAGACCTATCAGCGCAACTGGGACTGGAGCAGTGAGTACTCGCTCTTTATGTCCGGGGTGCACGTGAATCAACGCAATGCCAAGCTGTACAACAATGTGGGACATGCGCTGGAGAACGAGGCACAGTATGAGGAGGCTTTGCTGTACTTTGAGCAGGCGGTGCGCATTCAGGCCGATGACATTGGCGCCCACATCAACGTGGGTCGCACCTACAACAATCTCAAGCGCTACGCGGAGGCGGAACAGGCTTATGTGCGGGCCAAGGCGCTTTTTCCGCAGGCCAAGCCCGGCGTTAGCTATCACGCTCGCATTGCGCCTAATCACTTGAATGTATTCATCAATCTGGCCAATCTGATAGCCAAGAACCAGACGCGGCTAGAGGAGGCCGATCATCTTTACCGCCAGGCCATCAGCATGCGCAGTGATTATGTTCAGGTGAGCGCTTAAACCCGGTAATAATTTGTTGGTTTGATGGATGAGTAACGAGATTCTTGTTGCAGGCCTATATCAATCGGGGTGACATTCTCATGAAGCTGAATCGGACGTCTCAGGCGCAGGAGGTGTATGAGCAGGCACTGCTATATGATAGCGAGAATGCGGACATTTACTACAACTTGGGCGTTGTGTTCCTGGAGCAGGGAAAGAGTCAGCAGGCGCATGTGTATTTTAACAAGGCGATTGAACTGTATCCGGAGCACGAACAGGCTCTCCTCAATTCGGCCATACTGCTGCAGGAGCTGGGCGGCGAGGAGGCGCGTCAGTTGTCGCGGGCTCGTCTCTACCAGGTGTTGGCCAGAGACGCCAACAACGAGAAAGTGTACTTCAATCTGGGCATGCTGGCCATGGACGAGTCCAGCTTTGACGAGGCTGAGCAGTTCTTCAAACGCGCCATTCATCTCAAGTCCGACTTTCGCAGTGCGCTCTTCAATCTGGCTCTGCTGTTGGCGGACACCAAGCGACCACTGGATGCGGTGCCTTTCCTCAATCAATTGATTCGCCACCATGCGTCGCATGTTAAGGGCCTCATATTGCTGGGCGACATCTACATCAACCATATGAAAGATCTAGATGCGGCTGAGAAATGCTATCGCAGCATACTGAAGAACGAGCCGCACAACACGCAGGGCCTCCACAATCTCTGCGTGGTTTTCGTGGAGCGCAAGTGGTTGGCCAAAGCCGCTGCCTGTCTGCAGTTTGCCCAGCGACTCGCACCTGGTGAGGATTACATTGGACGCCACCTCCAGATTGTCTATGCGCGACTGCAAAAAATCAACAAGTTACCTGATACGTCGCCTGAGCGGCAGTTAGCCTACCAGGATTATGATCCTCTCGAGTATAAGCTGCCTGAAAACCGGGGCATACACAAAGCCCGCACGCGTTCATAGCAACAGTTGTCTTAAATTTGTAAATATGAAGTGATTTTTAGCTCATTTTCCTTAAATCGCCGAGAGAATTCATTGAACTTGATTTACATATTTTTGTTTTTACAAATACTCATTTAAAAAAGACAACTGCGACAGTTCGTAACAAAGTACGTAATCTCAACCTGACCTTGTTTTGTAAATAAAATCAATTGTCCTTTTCTAAGCAAAAGACGTACGCCGAAAACTTGCATTTATTGTATACAAATCAAATTGTACTTAATGGCATTGAATAAAATAAACTGTACTTACCTTAATGCATCTTTAAATACCCTGTGCCATTGAAAATGGTCAACAAGATTATAATGGTTTTATGAAATGTATGTAACAGGCAGAAGGTATCATCGAGATATCTCAACCAAACTCACAGATTGGGAATTTGGTTTAAATCTTTCAGCTCACTAGATCATATAGATGTATGACGAACATTTAGTCGAAAATCTAATGCCGCATCAGCAAGTCCATTCAAATTAGAAGAATACCATATAAATACTATAAATAAGGGAACATTATGCAGTTTTTGTCATAAATCTTAAAGAAACTAACCGAAATTTAGTGCAAAAGTACTTTTTTACCCTAATTTTATCCCCTGGAGTCGAGTTAAAGATCAAATTTAAGATTTAAAATTTTTGAAAATTTTCGAAAAATGTAAAGGGGTAAAATTTTATATGTAAAATTTCCGGAAAAATGAATTTTTCAAAATCATCCAATTTTGATACCAAATCAATATTTGTATAATAAAATGGTCAAAAAAACATCCCTTTTGAAAATCTATCAAGATTTGACAAATCTATTCAAATTAAAAGAAGAATAGTAAACAGGCAGAAGGAATCATCTCCGACCCTATAAAGTGTACATATTCTTGATCAGTATCAACAGCCAAGTCGATTGAGCCATGTCCGTCTGTCTGTCCGTCCGTGTGTTTGAGTCAAAGGATCTCAGAGACTATAACAGCTTGAGATTGATATGTAGGTTCCTGGATATCGGGCGCAGACTCTAGTTTGTGGTTAATTTGGTTTGAGGACTAGGCAGACGGTTAGTTGAATTAATAAAATAACCGAAAACAGAAGATAAACAGAATTTAAAATACTTCTTTAATAAAATTCTGGCAAAATCAACTAATTTCAAATGCATGTTTGATTTTAAATAAATTCCATTTATTATAATAGTATTTCGATTTTTATACATTCGATTTCTATAAATATATATATGTGTATAATATATGTTGAAAAATAATTATTTGCTAAATAAGAGTTTTACTTATTACAACAAGAGCTCGGCACAAATAGTATTGCTCTCTTATGGACTAATAGTAATCGTTTATGATACACATCAATATAAATATATAAGTACCTATAATATTCGTTTCGTTTTCCAGCTGTATTCAAATTATAAAATTGTTTTGTGTTTGAAAACTTTTGATTTGCTTATGGGATTCGCGAAAAGGCTTTTACAAAATCGGTGAGCACATTTTGAATAAATGGTACAATGAAGTTAGCCATCAATATACAATATTTCATCAATATATACTACAAAGATTCATATTAATATATATGTATACTTCTATTTGGTTTATTATCTAATATGCCGGGTGACTAGATTTGTGGATTATATTAAGTACGAGTATGCTAAACTTAATTCAGATTTTTCAATATAGTACATGACTTTTGTGCTGAGAAATATTTAGGGAGAGTTCTGAGAATATTAGTAATGATGTTTAGTTACATTTTGACTTCCGAGATAGACTTACAGATATAGAATATATAGTATTATTTTTGATTTCACTGTTTAAATCGAGAGTCAAACTTAAATGCCTTCCATAAGAAGCAAGCCATTTCATAAGGTCTACGCTTAAACCATTTGGGAATTATAAATGAAAAATTTATCATATTTCCCAGATAGTTAATGAAAGTTGAAACTTTTGATACTTTTAGAGGACACAGTGAGTCGCATACATAAGGCAATGGCAAGTGCTGCGGGGAATCCCCAGGACTCAGAGAGACTGAGGACTCTCACTCGCAGGCGATCTTGCCATCGAAGCTGCTGAGAGCTATGGCGAATGCCTGCATGGCGCAGAGAGGATAGCGATAGTCCATGGTGAACACATCCTCGGAGGTGCGACCAAACTGCATGACAATGTACTCGGGATCCGAGTCGTGCACCAGTTGAAAGTTCTTCACGGACGCCTGCGTGACACGGCCGTGAAAGTTGAGCACATAGGATTGGGTTTCATCATTCCAAACGGGCGTCTTGTTGTGCAGCTCCACAATGTTGTCCAAGTTCTAAGGCACACAAAAAAGGGTTGAATATCAAAAAAGTTAGGGAATAGTTAATTCGGCTTTACCTTCATCTTAAACAAATCGAGTATGCCTTGTTGCTTGGGATCTGCGGAGCTAATCTTGACACGCTGATCGTCCTCAGTCATGCCCGGCAGTATCACAGTCATGTTCCTTGGACCCTTAAAGCCCAGGATATTGGTGTCCTGTTAACAAACAACAGTAAGCAATTGATTGACTGACTGATTGACGGCTACTCACGTAGATGATAACTGCCAGATCGAGTCGTGGACTTTCCGTGCTCTCCTTGTTCCCACTGTCGAAGACCGTGAAGGATGTGCCGAACACATTGGAGCGCAGTTTGCCGCAGAAACCATCTGCGTTCCGGGACAGATCGGTGGGATCGCAGCTGACAATGTAGTTGGATGTTTTGCTCTTCTTCCGCTTGCGACCTGTTCAACAGCAGCTGGAGTTAACATCCATTGGGGTAAGGGAAGAGGAGAGCGCTCTACTTACCACCCAGCAGAAAGATCTTCTTGCCGTAGTCCCGCTCCAAGTGCAGATAATAGATGGGGAACAGACCGCGATCCATGCCCTTGCGATCTCTGGTGATGCGGCACTTGTAGAGCACTCCCTGTGGCGCCGGTTGCATGACGAACTGATCGATGTTGCCAATGACATCGCCCTCGGACTCTCCGCTGCCCCCGACGCTGCCGCTCCCGTTGCCCGCCCCACTGCCGCCCTCCAGTGCGGTGTCCTCCTTGTAGGACGACGCAATGCCAACGGGACGCACTGCAGCCACGCCGGATATGTTGCGATTAGCATAGTCATCTTCGTCCAGGGTATCGTTGAAGGACTGCTGTCGGACGCGGGTCCGCTGGGACTGTGTCGAGTTGGCGCTTAGCGGCGCCAGCGGCTGCTCCACAACCGTCACGGGACTGCTCTCCTCATCCTCCAGCTCGTGCGATGAGATCTCTTCGATTATGTCTACCAAAAATTTATTGATTTTTTAAAATATATGCGACAGTCATAGATATGAATGTTTTTAATTTATGAATCTAATTAATCTTTAAGATACTTATGATTAATAGTACAAATATCTCGATCTATTAATCATTTGAGTTTAATTAAATTATAGTACATATTGATTTAATATGAGAATTATAACCTTGAAGGGGGAATTATCGCATTGTTACGAAATTTGTAATTAATTAAAGGAGGCGTGGCAGTTACTATAAAATATATTCCTGAGACTACTATTATTAATTTCAAATTGAATAAAGCTCTTTCTAATGGTATTAAATTTTATTGACTTCATTTTCTTTTACCCCAATCAAACTCACAAGTTGTGCTTGAAACCGCAATTTAAATAATCCTTTTGAAATTCGACTAAGATGATAGAAATAATTGTTCGAGAATTGAATGGTAGTAAGAAAATGTTTTTGACTTTAGCACATTTTAATTAAATGTTATTATATTTAACTTTATTTTTCCATTTCGAAATTTAAAGTGTCGAACTTACCTTCCTGGTTGATGGTACTAAGGCTACGCAAATTGTTGGAGTTGTTGCGACTCGAGTTGATGGAGCTGGACAAGTGAATGCTGGGGCTGTTGTTGGTCAGAATCTGATCCGGGTTCTGCGCTGATCCCATGAACTGCATGGGTCCGTCGTAGGCGTGCAGCTCGCGACTGTTGCTACGCATTCCGGACATCGGCCGGTTGATCTGCAGATCACTCGCCTGGACCATTCCCGGCGAGGCGCGTTTCTGACGAATGTAGGCGTCCATCAGCTGGCGCTATGAGCAGAGAATTGACAGACACATAATTATAGGTGAGTATAGTCGATCATCGAATTATCAGATAGCATAATTTGGTTAAGCTTTTATCACACAAGTTTCTCAAAATGGTAATCATAAGATTTGCCTTCTTTACATTCATCAACAAATAACTGAATTTAACAAAAACTTCGTGAAATTCAAAGTTTAATTTTCTGCAAATAATTGACAAAATATTTACTTGAGAAAATACAAATGTGAATTTATATGTATGTATAAACAAAAAATTTCCATTTCCTAAAAGCCAATTGACGATTGTTGGTATTAAGATGATTTATAGCCGCACTTGCGAACTGTTAATCGCATAGAGCGAAATATTTTTATATCTTTATGACTGTGTATGCACAAAAACAAACTAATACTTGTACAATTTTATAAGCCCAATTCTATGTAAGCTCTTTGGTATACAAAATTATATATTAAAGGTGCGATCGCAAGTAATATAAGTAAATAGTAAATGGTCCATTCTATATGCTTAATTTGCATTTTTATGTTAAGCGCTCTGTTGTGTTAACATCTCTATGTTATGTCTCTGTAATGTTAGTGTGTTGCTTTTAAATGTGTTTACATAAGTCTGTTATTTAACAGTTTGTGCCTTTGCCTTTAGATAATGGAGTTGTAATTACAATAATGGCAAAGCGAGAAAAAACTAAGTACGTACTGTAAATGAGTCTTATGTCAATTTATAGAATTATTCTAAAAACCTGATAATAAATAAGTTGCACTTAAATAGCATTTGATTGCCTCTCAGGCAGCCGCAATTATACCTAATATATTCAAAGTCTATTTATGTAGTCGAATAATTACCTGCACAATTTTGCTCATTTGCTAAGAAATGAAAAACCCAAATACTAGAAATATATACAAATAAAATAATAATCCAATTCAAGCTCTGTTGTTGTGTGACTATTAATTCGAATTCTCTGCTCACTTTCATATATTCGTATGTAAATAAATGTCTAAGAGACATGAAAGGGTATGGGGGGAAATCATGGGTGATTGCTGCAGTTGCATCATCAAAATCACCGCAGGGCAAATGCGACGCCTTCGCTCACAATATAAACATTGGATGAGCCCATTGACCACTTGGCAGGGGCTTCTCGTTCGTGCTGAACAACCTGACATGACATGACAGCGACTGGGACTGAGAATGGCACTGGGATTCGTTCGGTATGGGTCTGATTCTGATTCTGGTTCTGGGTCTCTCACTGCCTCTGTTGATGGCAATGATTTCATTAAACATTTAATTTTCAAGTTCAGCAAAAACGCAATACAAACTGCGCTGTTCATAAAACATATTATATATCTCTTATATACATATGTACGTATCAGAAAAACATAGAACCATATTGCATTGACATGATTCCACCTGAATGACTTAAGTGTTGATTTTGCAATTCTTAACTAAATATTGGTTTTAATTATGCTTCGTTATCAACTTTAAATATTATTGAAAACTCAAAATAATTTCCGATTTTAGTCGACTTTAAGTAAAACAGTTCAGATTTATACTTAGCCTCGGCTGAAGTAAAATTATGTATCACAAAAATCACAAATTATTTAGAACTTAAAATAAAAATAGAAAACTAAATTATTTTATATTATTCATTTTTTATTATTATATTACTTTATTTGTAGGCAGAAGAAGGCGTTGCCGAACTCATATAGTACAATGCATAATATATATTCTTGATCAATCTCAACAGTCTAGTCGATATAAGAGCTAGATGCTCCAAATTAGTAGATCAAATTAGTTTTAAATTAAGAGATTCGAGAATGTTAAGGCCTTGGCGTAGGGTATCTCGTAGTCAGGCACTTTCGACTACCGCTTTCTTAGTTGATTTTTTTAAATTTCGATTTAGTTTGCATTTAGTTGAGTGTATTTTTATTGCTTCCTTTCGTTCGACTGCATTTTAAATGAAAATACTTTGTTCAAAGCGAAACATTCCGCACAACTTTTCATCATCTCTTTTTATTCATTTCTTTTTATTTTGCCTGTCATTTCAGCTGCTCAACAAGGAAAAGTCAATTATGTGAAAATCCTTTGTGGCGTTATTATTTGAGCGTGCTAAAGTCCGGGAGCAGGAGCTTAAACTGCCGGACACTTAGAGCAATCAGGAAATTGAGTTTAGTTTCTAGAGATACGTTTATTGCTTTGGCATAAATCTACAGAGTCTACAGGAAGTTGACATTGCTCAGGATGCTCTCGACGGTCGCGTTGTGGTCACGCTGCTTGGCAGCCGGAGCGCATTGCAACTGGAAGAAGTCGGGCAGGTCCTGTTCCGCCTCGAAGGCGTTCGTCCGGTTGGGGGGCAGCCAGAGGTCCATGCGGTCGTAGACGACGCCGTGGGGTCCCTGCTGGAGGAACCAGTCGATGGACTGGCGATCCTTGAGGTCGCCCCCCCAGAGCAGGATCAGGGGCACCTGTGACTTGGCCCGCTGGACCAGCGAGGGATCGGCCTTGATGAAGACGGCGTTGGGCACAATGCCCGCCAGGTCAAAGGCCTGGGCAAAGTTGATGCTCTGCTCCACGGTGTGGGTGCGAGGATCGGCAAAGGCCTTCTCCTTGCTGCTGGTGAGGAAGAGCACCGGGAACATGTTCTGCTTGAAGCGGAGGAGCGTGCAAAGATCAGCGTCGAAGCTCTTGATGATGTTGAGGCGACCGCAGCCATAGTTCTGCACCACCTCCAGGATGCGATCCACGAAGAGGTTCTTGTCGATCGTCTGCTGGCTCTCGTAGCTGCCGTCGGAGCGCAGCTGGGGCCACTTGATCTCGATGTCGAATCCCACGGTGAGATTCACCTGCTCGAAGAAGTCCTGGAGGGTGGGGAAGAGACGCTGCTCCACTAGCTCCACATTGTTGTGGGCGGGATACTCGATGATCTTGTTGCTCACGATCTGGTAGGTCTTCAGTTGCTTCAGCTGCTCGTACGTGATGTCCTTGATCAGGACCTCGATGAGATCGTTGCGATTCGTCGGCGTCTTGGAGTCAATGCACACGCGGATGAAGTAATCGTGGTGAATGATGGGCACCAGATCGCTGGTCAAGTGCACATCGAACTCGACGAGATCCGCACCCAACTCCCCCGCCGCCTGCATCGTGGCCAGGGTATTCTCGACGAGCGGAGCCGCCGTTGTCGAGGCGAGTGTTAGACTCTTGCCCAATCCCCGATGTCCAATCTCTAGGTCCGTCCAATTGGATCGCCAGTAGTTGACGAAGCTCGTGCGGAAGTCGGAGCTGCCATTGACCATGGGTCGCACCAGGAGGTACTGCAGATGCAGTTCACCCACCACTCGCTGCCAGATCGGGGATATCAGCTGCAGGCTCAAGTTGCCCTCGCTGCCAACTAACGAGGTTGGCTGCAGATGGGCATATCCCAGCAGGCGCACCAGATCCTGCTGCTCTCCGTAGACCTCCAGCTGGTAGGCAACCTGCTCGAGTTGATCCAGCGTCACATGGAACATGAGCAAGTCATCGTCCTGGTCATAGGGTACGCCGTACTCCGGCTGCGATCGCAGCCTGCTGTCGCTGTAGACCATGCGGACGTACTCCACGTGCGCGGTTGCGGAGCTCAGGATGGGCGAGAGATTGCCGGGATTCACTGGCTGCAAACGCAGGCGCAGATTCGCCAGCGTCTCTTCCTCCAGACGCAGTGCACCGGGGAACACCTTGAACTGCACTATGGACCCGGAGCCGGAACTCTGGAGCCAGCCTCTGGTCAACTGACGCTGTCCATTTATGATGCCCAAGTCGTCGGTGCGGTTTCCCGCATGCTTCGTCGTGTTGAAGGCGCGGGGCAGGACATGCGACTCCCAGCGACGGATCTGAAATCCGTCGGATCGGGAAACGGATGTAACAAAGTATCGATACTCCACACTGCTGTTCTGCGGCAACAGCACCGATCCCCGCCACACATTGTGCTCGGCCGTGCTGTTCAGCAGGATCCCACGATCCGCCTGCCAACCGCCCAACGCGGCCAGGTTGCCAACCAGAGCGGGACGCTCATCCGCTGCCAGGTGATCGTCCTTGCCGAGGCTCAGCGTAAAGTTGAACTCGAGCGGAGCGTTGCGCTTGACGGGCACAAAGCGACGGGCGGCGTAATACTTCTCGTAGTAGGAATCACTGTCACAGTGGGTGGCCACCGGGAGCAGGCACAGTGCGCTCATCCAGGCGATGGCCAGCGCCACGAAAGTCTTGCCCAGGGACATGGACATGGACATGGACACAGACGTGCAGACTGACTAAGCAAACGTTTCAAATCGCTCTGAACTCGGCGACGAACGCGTCGCGACTGCCGCTGAATGCGACACGGGACAGTTGTAGAGCTCTTATCACTTATCACTTGTGGCAGATTTACGACATCTGCCCGAGGCGATAAACACGCTGGTGATACACTCTCGTAGTTCCCCTCGGCGAATTCGCTGTCAACTGATTCGTTGGACTCGCACTCGAGTCTCTCCAACCCATTTCGCACGTGCATCTCACAGATACTCTGCCACAGACATAGATACAGATACAATTACTTTATGGAAATGAAAAGCTCTGCCAGTCGACGTCATTTGTTTTTTTTATATATTTATATTAAGTTGCCCAGCAGTATAAGTATCAACTTATTATTTAGTATAACTGAATTGTTTATATTTAATTTGATTTATTTTTATTTAATTATCACAAAATATTTGAATTTAATTTAATATCTGTAAGCGTCGTTTGAGCTTAAACGCAGTTTCAGTTACTTTATGGTAATGAAAGACTCTTCGTCAGTCGACGTCATCAAATTTTTTGAATTTGATTTTATGAGCTGCGCAAAAGCGTCGCCTTGACGGGGTTCAACTCAGTCAGTCAGTCAGTCAGTCAGTCTGTCAGTCAGTCAATCCGTCAGTGTGTCGCACATGAATGAACCAAGGCACTCGCTTGTCTCAATTCCCGTTTGCCTAACTACGAGTACTACTATGAATGTGGGGTCAGGTCAGACCGCCCGACGTTCTATCTTTACGGTCGTATTCAAATGCCCGAACTTTGTCAACGACCGTGTAATTTATCTCGAATTACATAATTACGAGTACGAGTACACGTTGCATTTGCGTTCGCCGCTGGTGGCATTTTTTATGAGACTCTGTATTTGCACAGCACACGGGGTCTATTAAGTTTGTCGAACGGCATTTGTGCTTAATAGGCAGAACTACATAAAGTGTATATATTCCTGATCAGCATCAACATTCGAGTCAATGTTGTCACTTTGACCTTAAACACTATAAGAGGTAGAGCTACCAAATGATTTATTTATTTATTTTCATATTTAACTAACGTCCCAGAGCTAAAAATGTATCTTATGTTTGGGGGTCATCTTAAATAAGTTTTGAATTATTATATTTTATTTAATAGTTCAATAAGATCATCATAAATAATTTGACGCTAATTGTTAAACAATTACTACATTTTTAAAGGTACTATAGCTACAATCAGGATATCAAACCGAAACGAATTTCGTTTTGAGTTACGGTTTCGGTTATGTTCGCAGTTAGGTTTTCAGTTAACGGTTATGCAAACTTTTTATAACTTTTGTTTTTTGTATATTTTGGTTTCGAAAAACCGGTAAGATTTCGGCTTACAAAACAATTTTAAAAAATATTAAACATAAAGATATCAATTAGTGTAAATTATCTATATATGAGAAATGTTGACTCTTTGGATTTTCAACAAGCACAACTTCATTAAAGCTCATCCGATTTCCATGAGGAATGTTTTATTTTTCATTAAATTAACCCTACTTTAAATTGGCATTTAAATTTTTTGATTTTGAGACAACAATTTTTTTTCGAAAATTTGTCGATTTTTACATAGTAACCCCTTTACATTTTATGAAAATTTTCAAAAATTTTAAAACTTAAATTTATTCTTTAAATTGACTTTAGCTTATAAAATTTGGGTATAAAAGTACTTTTTAACTTATTTCCACATTTTTTCTATACAATTTTAATGGTTATTTCGGTTAGAATAGTTTCGGACTTTTCGTTTCGGTACAATTTTGTGTCGGTTGCGTCTTCAGTTACGGTTAACAATTTCAATCGGTTAATAGCTGTTAACGGTTACGGTTATAATCTCTTGATAATTGGCTTATTACAAGAACATGTACAGGGTCTCTCATGCTCGAGTTCGCTCACCTACTAGTTTTTTAGTTTGTGTGTGAGCTGAATAGCAAGTGCCATCGTTTAGAGGAAGGGGAGGGCGGAGAGAGAGAGAGACAGTGACCGAGAGAGACGGAAAAGGCTAGAAAAAGCTTAAAGTTAAAGCCTAACTCAATTTTGAGCGAGTCATGAGATTAGAAGTATTTAGTAATAGAGAATTAATGCACCTAAAGTATATTTTCTTTACCTATTTATAAATTTCATGTTTTATATATTTTTTTATTATATATAATAAGAATAATACTATACATTTTATATTATATATATTTATTATTATACATAATAATAATAATACTATAAAGCTTTATATTTTAGCTTACGAGTCCAGACAAGTCATGTCTGTCTGTTTGAATGCAAACTAATCTCCAACTTTTAAATCTCTTTTGATAAGACTAGCTACAATTTCTTCATCATTATTTAAAACACATAAAGACAGCTGCCAAATGTAAAACCGGTGAATATTTAAAAACTATTTTGGGTTTAGAAAAATTTTTAATTAAACTTAAAAAATCAGAGCATATACTAACTTTGCATCTAAAAGACCGACACACTTTTTCTTGAAAGTTTATTTAAACTTTATGTTTTCAAGGATTTGTAGCATTAGGATGCAAGATCAAATACATAATAAATTGAGTTAAAAATATAGCTATTGCTTGCTGCAAGTCGAAGAGAATTGCCACACAACATGCAACTCGAACTCGTAATTTGTTAAGAACAACTTTATGGCCAAGTACAGACAGAAAGCCATGTGCTGCAGGCTGCCTATTTTATGTGGGTTATTAAATTCAATGTCACACATAAATTTGCACCAAAAATAACCAAAATTAATGGGTGTACATCAAAAATGCAGCGCAATGTTTTTTGCCATCTTTTGGAATTTTGGCACAGCGCGTTTATTTTCATTTAGACCGACAAATTTGCGTAAAATTAAAGGGCGTAACAGTGAGCTATAAAATGTACGTGCTTCCTTTTACACACACACAAACGCACACACGCACACACATGAGCACACACTCATAACATATGCTTCAGAGATTCAACTTGGCTCCGCTTGGCAATAAAATGATTACTCATACGCCGTGTGGCACAGTGAAATTGTTAAAGTCAGCACCCTTAAAAAGTACAGCATATAAAAACATACATATTTAATTTAAGACTGATGACAACCCTTAGAAGAAATAATTATTTATAAATTGTATAACCTATTAAAATAAATAAATACAATTTGATTTATAATGAAACTAAAAATATTTGTACCTAATAACTTACACTATTTGAATGGACTTCAGATGAGCTGAAATATAATCTTTGTTTTTTAACATGTTCATCTTCAAGGACCTTTTCTTGCTGGCTGATGTCTTACCATTAAGTATTAAAGTTGAGATTCACGTATTAAGCCGGATGAAAAGAGCTCTCAACGCGTGGCCAAAAGCGCAACAGGCAAATGAAACAAGGAGGAACAAGAATGAAAAGCAGACACCGCAATAAGGATAAGGATCAAGATAAATACACATGTGTGTTTGATATATTTGCAATTTAAATTGAATCTGGCAAATGTGCGCACCTAGTACACGGCAAGAACAAATCCGGACAGACAGACGGACGGACGAACGGACAGACAGTTGCCAAACTATATTGAATAATGAATGCCCCGATGAACAGACAAGACAAAGGCGTTTCTAATGTTTAGCCAGGGCCAATGGATTGGAAAAATACTCATCGATTTAGGCGACGACGCACACGACCCGACGATTAACCTCAATAAAAATATGGGAATAAAGATATTGGGATAGGGATGGCTAAAACTATTACACGCCTTTTACTTGGCCATTCTCGCCATGTGACTGTGTGTGTGTGTGTGTGTACGTGTGTGTGTTGGCCCTTTTTTGTTTGACATCCATTTAGTCGTCGCTTCATTAAGCCATAAGACCTAACCACCTTTATCACAATGCATCCTTGTTGTCATGTCATGTCCTGTCTCTGACACAACAACAACAACTCCATTGGAATTTGAGTCGCAAATCTTTTTATAAGCTTAAAGGTGGATTATTCGAATTTTCTGCTTGTCTGTGAATGCGAAAAAGTACTTTGTTTCACCAAATGGAATTTGGAATTGAAGGCTTAGCTATCAATGCTTTATGTTATTTATTTTTTGAACTGAAAAGTTCAGGAACAAAAGCTTATTACGGCAAATACCGAGATTATTGAAAATTGAAATTCTATTTAAAATAAAAATTATTATCCTATTAAATTTGCAAAATGAGTACATTTATTTTTAATACAAAATCAATTGATTGAATTAAATTTCATCTTATTAACCTCTGATATACGCTAAGTGATTACAAATATAGCGGAAAATAAATGTATTAAAACTTAATTCATGTTTAATTGATTGAGATTCTAGTGAAATCTAGAATCATCAACTTTTAATCTTCGTATAATAAATACCAACTTCCTGGAAAACTGACAATTAATTAATTTCTCTACAAATTTGATTGTAAAACTTTTCATTATTTCTGAATACATAGATTTTAATATTTGATATATTTGATTGATTCACCACTCAAATACAGAGTGATGAATACTATACATGCAATAATATATGTAACTATTTATTTGGTATAAGTAACTAGAATAATTTGATATTATTTATATAAATTCGAAGTTCATGCGAAGAAAAATGAAAATGTCACATTCAATTTATTTTGTGAACTCAAGCAAAGAAATAAGGTAAGTTCACATTCAATTTGACATTTTGTATTTTTCTCAATAGAAACATAAAATATTCAGTATCTCAGATCCTAGAAAACACAGAGTGTTTATAGGACAATGGTAGGATTAAAATGTGGCCACAATTAAAATAACATGAACTTCTTAAAAATTCTAAGCAGCATTAAAAGGCCGAATGTGTTTAATATCCGGCTTAAGGCCTTAAGTCGACTGTTTTGAGATGACGACATTTTTCCAGGTAATAAAAAAAGAGGACAACAACAGACAAGAACCCATAAGAGTATGTAAAAATGCTGTAAATACATTCACTTCTTTCTTACGTTTTTACCCCTTTGCAAATTGAGAAGGAAAATGTGCTGTGAATTTTTCCTTTTGCCAGTTTCCAGTTGATTTCGTTGCGTTGCGTTTCTTTTCTTTTCAGCTTTTATATTGTAAGAGAAAAGTTGTCAGTTGAGTGAAAGTTTGTCGCACTGTGAGAAGGACACACACGTCTGGGTGACATTGAAGATTAGAAAATAACTGAAAAGAATGCCCCTTGACGGTTGAGCTCTTGAGAATGCCTTCTTGTAATACTACAAGTACAATACAATATTTGTGGCCCTTGAGCAGAAATTAGCCACGTTTTGTAGTGGCCTAAATGGCTCAATTGCCTTTGCGCTTTGTATGCAAATTTCGGGCCAGCAACAATAACAACGCTGAAGGTGACTGCGACCGTGTACTATGGGCTAAATGAGCTCTTTTTTTTGAAGTTGTGATGTTGCATAAAATTGTTTGAATAGATTCAAAGTAAATAATTCGATCGTGATATAAATTCGGTACTACGAATTGCCATAGTCAGAAATTTTCCAAAAATCTCTAGAGTTTTTAAAGTTTGAAACATCGGTTATCCTTAAATGTGGGAGATCACGACGGCGTAGAATTACCACACGTGTCGAAATCTCGGCGCTCAGCAATACCAAGATAATTTACCCGATCCTGAATGCATGTGGGAGTAGATAAGAATATAGAGCACAAGGAGTAAAACATATGTGTCAGATAGATAATACATAAGACAAGATCAGACTAGACAATGAGTAAAAGGGAACCACACATAATCTAACAACTAATGTCGACTCTATCTATTATTACATAAGACAATACAAAAGATAAGAACATAAGATATCCTTATAAAAACAATTCAATAAACGATGTCAGTTCTTAACTACAACTCGAGTGTTTTACTTAGGGATTGGCCTGCGTGCGAAACATTAAGATTCACGGTTGCAACTAACCTTGCGACAGAAACTTAGTACATTCTCATGCAATATTTTATAAATTTTATCTAAGTAAATTCAATAAATATTAAAATGAATTTCTTTTTTTTTAGGGAAGCTGAAATTATACTAAATTAAATATATATGTATTTTATGAGATGTTCAGCACAATGCATTATTGACAAATGTATGTGTCTAAGAAATGGCTCATTTGCCCCATAGTGCAGCGGCTGCTGTAAGCTCCTGAAAGTATGCAGCAAAATGTGACGTGTGGCAAGTGGCAAGTGACTGGGCATGTGAGAAAGGCACGCGGCACAAAGAACGGCAAAGGCAAAGCGCAAAGTAACAGAGCCCTGGGCAAAATGGCAGCCTTTGTTATGTTGACAGTGTCAAACACACACACTAACACACGCACACATTCACACACAGCCAAAACACATATACATACATATATGTATACGACAGTTTGCAGGATAACAATGAGTCCATGAATTTCACTCGTTAGCACCAAAAAAGGAGTCCGAACCCGGCAACAAGTTCGCAACAAAAGGTTAAATTTGGCTTAACCGTTTCAACAGCGTTTCCTCTACTCTCTCTTGCCCCTCCTCCTGCTCCTCCTCATCCTCCTTATCCTCCTCCACCCTCTCCTCCTGTCACCTTGACAGTTCAATAAAGACAAAGTCAAACAGTCATGTCCCTTGTGATAATACATTTCTCTGACCAGAGCTCAACTGAAATGTATTGGTGTAGAATAAACAAAAGTGGTCGAAAGGATGGAAAGCTGCTTGCCACATGAGGCGAGAGCAAAGCTGTTGCTGTTGCCATTAATATTTTGTATTTAAAGCACTTTAATGCAATACGAATTAAACGAGGATAATCATCACAACAGCGAGCTTTAAATTAATTTGCTGGTCCAACGACTTTGCTAGAATATTCATTTGTTTTTGTTTAAATAAGTTTAATTTATTATGCGCAACTGGCCAAAGGATATTTTTCAACTTTCGGTGCATTGTTATTACTGCATGACCGAATCCATCGTTGGCTTCCTCCTTGGGAAAAGTTGGAGGTGCCGGGAAAGAAACCTCGACAAACTTTCTCGTTATAAAAGTTTTAGCGGTCTGTGCTGCAATAGCGAAATACAAGTAAGTATTCTAATTAATGGTCCAACATTTGTTGGGACACTTTTAATAGGAAACCTTCCACAGCTGCAATGTGGCCAAGTACAAGATAAGACTTTTAAAGCCGCAGAACTAAAGTCACGTTGCAAGTAACTTGAATTCTATTTGAAGGCTAATCCCTTTTACTTTGCTCCTCCTCCTTTCCTTTTCCACCCTTTGTCCTAGTTCTTTTTCCATCTCAAAGTGAAAAATTCTATCGACTACTGCAATTGCTGCTGCGTTTTCCTTTCCGACGCTGGTTTAAAGCCTTTAAAAGTGCCACGAAATTGCACATAAAATGCCACAAGCCACCAAGACACGAACTCATGATGCACACATGTATGTGTGACTCTCTGTATATGTGTTTGTGTGTGTGGTATTTTATCTTTAAAACCTCAAAAATTCTCGTACACATTTCATTTTTCGACAGGCTTATTCCATATTCTATCGTGGCACTCACAGATTTCACTCTTTAACCATTAAAAATGGCCATCAAAGGGGTATGATAATATTGTGATACAGTAAGTAACAGAACATTAAGGGATATTTTTTTACAACTGCATCAGATAACAATTTGATTGATCTCAAAGTCGATGAGATTATAAAATTTGGCAATAAGATATAAAATTACAGTGTGTATTTTTCTAGAGAAATTTCTAAAAATTATATAAAAATAAAAAATATTTGGGTGTCAAACCGAACCGAATATCGGTTTCAGTTACGGATTCGGTTATGTTCGAATTTAGGTTTTCGGTTAATGGTGACGCAGAATTTGTAAATATCGGCAATACCGTTATGATTTCGGTGCTTTGTAAAATTGGTTGAGAATCTTGAAACTTTGTGTGCCAGAATATGTCAAATATTGTAAATTACCTATACATGAGTAATGTGGACTCTTTGGACTTTCAAGCCCCGATTTCCTTATGGAATGTCTTATTTTGCATAATATTAACCCTTCTTTTACTTGGCATTTAAATTTTTTGATTTTGAGACAAAAATTATTTTCGAAAATATGTCGATTTTTACATAGTAACCCCTTTAAATTTTTCGAATATTTTCAAAAATTTTAAATCTTAAATTATTTTTGATAAATTGACTCCAGGTGATAAAAATAGGGTAAAAAAGTACTTTAAAACTTATTTCCACTTTTTTTCTTCAAAATCTAAACGGTTATTTTGGTTTTTAAGATACGGTACAATACGAAAGTTTTGTTACGGTTACGGTTTTAATCCTTGAAAAATTGATTGATTTTTATTTATGAATTATACTCTAATTGTTGATATTAAATTTATAATTTGAAAAGGTTAATAATATAAAGTTTTAAATTGAATACTGAAAAATCTAATGAAATTTAAGTTCAACAAATTTTTGATTAATTCATCTTTTCCTTAAATGTATTTCAATGAGTATCTTCTGGTCGAGCATTGTCGGTTGCAGCGTATTTACTCGTTTTGTGTACATTTTACTTCGATGGCAACTCTTCTTTATTGCTACTTAGCAGATACTCAGAGCAGACTTCCGAGTCCTTTTAAAGGATGCGCAGATGCATTTGCTGGATTTCTCTGGGAAATGGCTTTGATCTTAAAGTTAGTTGTAATAACCTGACATTCTCGTTTAATCCGCTTTGGCTTTTCAAAACTACCAACCGTTTTTGTCATTTTTCTCTCGAAAGTTAAGTGAAAGTTTCTCAGCCAGTTTGATGTGAATCTGCAGCTGAAGCAACAGCTTGAAATTGAAATTAATCCTTGTACCTTCTATCCTTGTTGGGGTAAAGACAAGTATCGGAATGGATTGGTCATAGGGGAATTGGCAATTTGCTTGTGGTTTCAATTCGTTCGTTGTTGGATCCCATAGAACATTAATATCTTAAATGCTGCCTGTCATCGGGGGAGAACGAACTGATTTAATATTTGCGAGCCCAGAGGAAAAGGACGAGAAGGATGAGAGGAGACATGTCGGTCAATGGAGAGTCTCCTGAGGCACACACAATTGCATTTCATCAGACCTCCGGCTATGAAAGTCGAATGACAGACCCGGATCCGGATCCGAATCCGAGCCCGGCAACCGGACCCAGGAGTATTTTCATAATTTACATGCAATTAAGTGCGAGTGTTTGAAGCCTTTGTGAGTACTCCGAGGATTGGGACAAGCAACGAGGATGTGGTTGGGAATGATGATTGCTGACGCATTCATTTGATTGTCCATTTAATTAAGCTAATTACGACAGGGACATGGCAACAAGTCTAAACTTAATTCGCTTGTGCAAAACTAATGAAATGTTTTTCATTTTACACTTTTCACTGTCTTTTCTCACTTTCTCGTTCCCGTTCTCGTTCTCTTTCGCTTTCTCATTTCACTTTTATCTGTCACGGCTACAAGTACATCAAGTGTTCCACTTGAAAGCCATAAACTTTTTCTCAACATCATAATCCTGCTCTTGCCCTTGTCCTTGAGTCCTTAAGACGCCTTTTCCCAGGTGTTGCCAGTGCCCCAAGTGGCAGCAAGTGACAACTGTAGACAGCTCCGACTGTGTTGCATGCAACAATTCCTTTAATTATGTCGATTGGCTGCAAAGCAGGCGGAGATTAAACGGCTGCCAGACAAATGCGCTGTGAGGATGCCAAATCAGCTCTTTAATTAGTTGGCTTTCCAGCTCCTTCCTCGTAATGGTTTTACGGAGGTTTTACGGAGGCGCCTCAAACTCAGGATGTTGTTTTAATTACTTCATGTATAAGCTAGGAATTCAAAACATTAACATTAAGGTAAATATTTGGTAAAGAAGATAACTTTTCATTTAATTGGATTTAATAGGAAAATCGTATATATTAGCAATTTATAATAATGGCTCTTCTTCACATTGTTTTAGTCCTGTTTCACGACGAAAATCCTTTGCTAAACATTCTCGTTTAATCAACTTTGGATTTTGAAAAGAAAGCAGAAGATGAATTACTTTCCAAATAGAAAAGAAAATGTATGTTTATTTAATTCATTTATTTGTATTTTTTATTAACTCTCTCTTAGTTTTGGTTACTACTCAGTATTAGTATGCATATTTGAAAAATATTCACCTTTAGTTGTACCTATTCTCATATTTGTATTCAATTCATTTCTTTTTCATTTTCCCATGTAAACATAATCAAAGTCATATTAAATACTTTGCTGCCAATATAAATGTGTAACTTTCTCTTGATTTACTTGATATTTACATTGGACGCACCCAGTGGCCATTAAAATAAGTCAAAGGTTGTGGGGAAGCTAGAGAAATGTAGGTAAAATTCATGAGGAGGCAACTCTGACCTTCAGCATATATGTGTGTATATAAAAATATACAGTCTGGTTCTATCTTAGACACAGGTGTCAGGCGAATAAATAGTTGCCTCTCAAAGCACATAATATAGTACATCTCGCCTGGGACATAGCCAACTACCCCTAAAAGGGGTGTTTTTATGGGGCGGGTTCGACGATTGCCTTGGCTCCATAAACTCCGTCAGAGCAAAAGTTTTATCAATAAAAAATGCTTAATGTTGCTGCAACAACATCGAACGGTTGTTGTTGTTCTAGTTGCAACTGCTGTCAGCTAGTGCCACGCCCCTGTCTCCCATTTGAAGGCGATACTGGGAGAAAGTAGAAGGATTTCCACGCCGTTGTCATGGCATTTGTTGATGGCGAACTTTTCAATTTGGCGCATGGAAAGGCAGCATTTAAATTGCATTCAAAGTGCAATTTCATTTGCAGTTTTAGCAGGTATCGAGTTAACGCGAATTCCGCCTCAAAGGCGGAATGAGGCTTGAAGGGGAGACATTTCTCAGTTTTTCTGTGAATGACACGTCAATATCAAATTTGGAATTGTTTCCAATCGACATTTGTGCCCTTGGGCGTATACTCGTTTTTTGTTTGATTTCAACACTTAAGGGACGTTAGGGATTTTGCATGTATGCATTTGTGTGTGTGTGCCGAGTGTGTGTGTGTGTGTGTGTGTGAGTGTGTGTGTGCTAAAAGCAAACATAACAATTTGATTAAAGCATGCAAATTGCATTAAAAGGAACTTTTGGAATGCGACACAGGAACCTGAAATCACGCGATGCCATTTGGCATTCTATCGATAACATATTCTTGTCGATGACAACGATCGATGACAGCTTTTATTTCAGTTTATTGACAGAATGTATTTAGAATAGAATTTTAAATTTAAGCTTCAATTGATCATAAAGTATCTTCTGATCACTTTTGTACTTCCTTAGTGGAGAACCACGAGTGAAACTCAGGGCGACACATGAGGTTCCTAATTGTATTTCGACTTTTGAATTTATTCCGCGACGAATCATTTTCCCATTGACCCAATTTCCCTAGTATCTGTGAAATTCAATCAGAGCCATTAGGAAAGCCCTCACGAAACAGATTAAAGGTCTTTGCTGTGACAGAAGTCAAGACCTGGACAGTAATTAATGGCTGTGCAGTCGTGACAAAGACAGAGAGAAAGGGCAAAGAGAGAGAGAGAGAGAGAGAGTCCCATGGCTCGCACATGCTATTAATTGTGGTGTTCATATAAAATTTATGGCCAGGAATAGCAATTCAAATATTTATTAAACTCGTTTTTGTTGTATAGTAAAACAATGAAGAAGAACGATTGGTCATAAGGGCAAAGCAATTTAATTGAAATCAAGTATACGCGGCGTATGTTGCTCTGCTGATGTTAACATACTCGTGTTTCCATTGTTATTGTTTGTAGCTCGCAAGTAGAACAAATGCGACGCATAATCGATAAAAAAGAAACACACAAAACAATGGTGCGGAATGGATTGAAATGCAGGTGCAAGGACGCTGTCATTGGCGCGAGGATAGACAGGATGGGGACAGGGGAAAGGCTCGTCGGTTATGATTTGAAGACAGCCCACGCAGCTGGTCAAGTGAATGAATGAATGAATGAACGAATGCCGCTGACTATGACGCAGAGGAGAACATGGACTTGGACAGTGACGAGAACGAGAACGAGCCCAAGGACATGGGTCATTATTTTATATGTAGTATTGGCATCGGAAACACCTACAGGGACTTCTCACTCCCTTTTCCCCCACTCCTCTGCAGCAACGTCCACTGGCAAACGCATGCGACTATGAACTATGAATCAATGGATATTCGATTTTTTATTTTCAATGTCCGTTTTGACAGGCGGCGACAAACCCGGCCACCTTCATGTGCGACATGGCTAACGACATGTTTGTGCGTGTTGAACACAATGGTAATCCCTATATTTATAGTGGCGTTCTCTTCATTAAGGTTACCTCAGCGAAAGGTATCCATTGAACTGCTTGGTTTATCGATTAGACGAGTGTATTCATGAGTCCATTCATGTCAGTCGATTATTCTTCCTTATTTTAAATGAATAGCAGCAGCCTGGCGTTTATATGACGGCTTATTTAATATCGCGCATACGACATGTTGGACGCTGTTAAAACGACGGCAGCGGCTGCGCTTATTCTGTCACTTTTTCCACGCCTCCCTCTGTGTGCTTATCTCACTTTGCTTTATTACAAAATCACTTTGCTCTACTCCGGCCAGCTGGCTTTGCTCGAGCCTTCGTCCTGTCAGGTATGAAAATGGCACAGGGATTACCAGCTCGAGTCCTGGCCGTGGATGTCTAGTGGCTGGCACAGTAACTCTGTCACTCTGTCACTTTTTCGCAGTCCCTTTTCATGTCAAATACTTTCCCATTTTCATAGTCTTTTTAGAGTGTCTCGCGGGAATTGTAAAAAGGGAAAATCAAAAGATTACAACAGTTTCCTACTTGTTGAGCACATTTTACAGAGTATTTTAGAGACAGTCATGACAGATTTTGTAATGAAATTGTCGGTCCTCTAATCTCTGACACTCCCATTATAAGTGGCAAACTTGTAGCATCATCAATCAATAAGTGACAAGATGTAATATTTTATCGGATCTTTCAGCTGCAATTTTTGGTGAAATTTGCCCACTTCCATAGCAGAATAATCTTATCTTTAATATCAAAAGTAGAAGTGCTTGAGCTTCTCCAACTACTTTTGACCTACAAATGTGAAAAGCTCGACAATAAACACTTTATGGCCGTCGACTCTTTGGCGCTTATGACAGCCTTCGGATAAAACAAGGAAAACATTTCACCCAGCTCCTATTTAAGATGTTGCCTGAAGCGAATACTTAATAATTATGTCGACACTTGACAGTTGGGGCAGTTCGACAAAAGGAAGATATTAAAATCTCAGTAGATCGGAATAAGTATAGGAGTATACATTTAGTTTTTATAGTTCAAAATATTTATATTTTAATAAAATATCTTCTTCATAATTTGCAACCCTTTTTGTCAGTGTAGAATACAAACTTAATTCTGCATCCTGCTGGAAGGACTTCTCACTTGTCGACTGATTGTTGCTTTAGCTCGGGGTTTATGTTGTTTTTCCGCTGCATTTCCTTTTAGCTTTTTATTTAAGTGCCCATCAAATGAAATGCAACTCGTAATTGCCAGTTTATAACCGCATTAAATTTAATGGTCAGCTAGTTTGAGTTTCTAACATTAAAAGTTATGCAAAAATATATTTTATTTTTGTTTATTTGTAACTCGGAGTTATTTGCGTCTGATGAACTTGTTATAAATATTTTTCACAGCAAAAGTATGCAACAATTAATTCGCGTGAAATGAGTCGTTCCGAAAGTTTGCTCGGAAACTTTAACTCTGTCGCGTGCTAATTTTCGTGGTTTCTCCACCCTCGACCTTTGACTGCTCCCACTTCCCACTTTCCACTTTCACTCCCCTTCCCACACACCGCGTTTTGTACTTCTAATTTGTGGCGGAGTCTGATTGTTGCCATTCTGCAAGCTAATTGCGGGTAACCTTTAAGCACCCGAGCCGTCGAGTGGGCCACGTTTCGGTCTTGGTTTTTTATTCAGTAAAAAGCCTTTAATCTTTGACCCAATTGGCGGCCAAGCTTATTGCATTGAAGTGGCGCATTAACGAATACCACACTAATTACCAGTATTTCTCTGAATCTTTTCGACGCTCACCCTTTCTGCGTTTGCCTTTGCAGATAATACCCGGAATAAATATGTAACGTTTGAAAGTATTTGCGCAATTTTTATTGACAGGCAATTAAATAGTTTCGCTGGTAAACTGGCTAATTTAATATAAGCCACGTTTATCTGAACACATTTAGCAAGGGATTTACGCTCGAAATTGGCGGCATTTCAACTGAAATACGAATATTTTTAAATTAAATTCAAGTGTGAAAACTCTCAGATGAATATTTTATGATTTAGTGCTTTAATTTGCAATATTCTCTTTTCTAAAATAAATTATAGTATGCTAAAAGAGTGGTAGTACATATTCAATAAATATATCGAATCATATTTGTTTCATAAAATTATATGTTTATGTGAGAAACAAAATTATAAGTTGTACAAATGCGATCCTGTTATAGAGCTGTTAATTACCATAAAAGTGGTGCTGCGGTATGCTAACATGCCAAGTACCATAACAGAACAGTGGCTTGCGATCGTTAACATGGTAATTAACATAACATAAAAGCAGGATCTGGTGTGTTAACAGCCCCTGACAGAAGAACGCTAACATGACAGTAATCTGTTAAGTAGCTTTGCTGCTGTGGATTTCATGTGAATTGCTATATTCTGTTACTTAGTATAGGGTGTTTCTTAGTTGAGCAGCCTTTTCGTGGACGAAGTCTTACTTGATTTCAATTAGTATTCGCGACATTTTAATATAATTCTCACTAATTGACCAACGTACTGCTTCGGTTGTCGTAATTATTTTGCCATTAAAATGCAATAAAGCTACAAATGAATGTATTGCACTTATCATTTCTGTTTAATTCATACCACACAATTTATGCAATTAATATTTAATTGCATTTATAGATTCAGTAAAGAGAACGACACGTCCTTAGATAGTTTAGTGCAGATAGTTTAATGTTAATTTAAGTGAAACAATTGGGTGATTAATGTTTCATGAGCTGTTATCAATCAATGGCATTCCCCATCCAATGTTGGAGCTGTCCTCTTGGGATTCTATGTCACCCACATGAAAAAAACCAATTAATCAGTGTTACAGTTTGTATTTGTGGCTTTGACATTTTATGTGTAAACTGTTAAACTATTTAATTATAAATGCTTCAAATTCCATCACTTCCTTCCTTTGATGATGGACTTTAATCACGAACAGAGTTCAGTGAGGAATCAGGTGTAATAATGCTGATAAAATGTTTGAGATTTTAGAACAGAAAAAGTCTTTCAGCTTACATATCCAAAAAAAACGATTGTTAGCAATACAAAGTCTTAAATTTCAAACTTAAAGCTAGTTGATTTCATTTTCTGCTGTGCAACTTTTCCAAGTGCTCTTCTGCCTGTCTGATAAATTAAATCAAGTTGGCGGAGCTGCCTCTGCCACAGCCATAGTTACACTTATATCTACCTCGCACTTGCCTCCCAGTGGCAAATTGCAATTCACGAAATCTGCAATTGAAATGAGGCCTCGCAGCCCGACGCGTTCGTCTTGCATAAATTGCAAATTACGACAAATGTCGCCTTATTACGAGATTTTTCTTCCTTTTTTGCCACATTTATCGCTGCTTTTTTGTCTACACATCTAAGGGCGAAAAAAGTAAGAAAGACGATGTCCATAGTGATCGACTAAGCAATACCCATCTCTTGAAAAACTTTGAACTTGGTTGTTAATAATTTTTGTCTGATTGTTAAATCAATATTTACAATTTTGAATATCTACATACCTACATATTAATTTAAATATATCATACTTTTCTTCAAATTAAATTACATTATATATTATATTGAATAATTTTTTTTAAATTTAAATGCATTACAACTTTATCAACTTTATATTTACTTACATAATTAAAATGAAATTCTACGTATCGACTAATTATAGTTGGTAATTAAAACTGTATCCATATCCGGTATTAAGCGATTGAAATTGGTAACCGTAGCTAAAATCTTATCCGATACCATAACCCAAAAAAACTGCAATTATTCCAACCAAATAACGATTAAGATTTTAAAGCTGATATAAGTTTAAAAGTACTTTTTTACCCTAATTTGATTACCTGGATTCGATTAAAAGAATAAATTTCAATTTTAAAATTATTGAAAATTTTCGAAAAATGTAAAGGGGTTACTATGTAAAAATCGAGAAATTTTGGAAAATAAATTGTTGTCTCTAAAGCATAAAATTTAAATGCAAAGTTAAAGTAAGGTTAATTTTATGAAAAATAAGACATTCCTCATGGAAATCGGCTGAGCTTGAATGAACTTGTGCTTGTTGAAAGTCCAAAGAATCAAACTTTTCTCATATACATATACACACAAACTTTTTATTTTTTGAGCTATCTCAACCAATTTTACAGAGCACCAAAATCATACGGTTATGTTGAAACCGAAATATTCAAAGCCCGGTTACCGTTACGTAACCTATATATAAATATTGTGCGTAACCGTTAACCGAAAATATAAATACCAATATTACCGAAACCTTAACTGAAACCGTTGTTCCATTATTCCAACCGAAATAACCCGTAAGATTTTAAAGAAAACAAGTGGAAATAAGTTTAAAAGTACTTTTTTACCCTAATTTTATCACCTGGAGTCAATTTAAATAATAAATTTAAGTTTTAAAATTTTTAAAAATTTTCGAAAAATGTAAAGGGGTTACTATGTAAAAATCGACAAATTTTGTGAAAAATTGTTGTCTCGAAATCAATTTAATTTAAATGCCAAGTTAAAGTAGGGTTAATCTTATAAAAAATAAGACATTCCATAAGGAAATCGGATGAGCTTTAATGAAGTTGTAGTTGTTGAAAGTCCAAAGAGTCAAAATTTTCATATACAGATGAAAATAATTGACACATTGTGACATGAAAACCAATCTCATCAATATTACAGAGCCCCGAAATCATTCCGGTATTTCGAAACCGAATTATACAAAATACTGGTAGCCGTTACGTAAATGAGAACATAACCGAAGCCGTAGCTGACACCGATATTCGTTTCGGCTTGATACCCTGTAAAGCAAGATACCCTATTTGAGGATTACATATCGTAGTATGTATAAAACTTTTTCTGACGGTTTCTTAACATCTAGTCAACACATACTTTGCGGCTGTGTGTCTGTGTGTGAATTCACACACTATTTCATGGCTTTTAGCCACAAATTGTAGTTGCTGTTCAAACCAAAGTAGGAGTATCATGGCCGAGAGTTTGCCTGGCCCATGAGGGCAACAAGCCAAAAAGCCTCAAAAGTTGGCTTAGCATGTTTATGATGTTCTTTTCTGTTTAGTGCAATAGAGCAAAGTTTCCAATTTTGTGGCTTGCCTTTGAGTTGTCCTACATGATTGCCTAACATGTAAGCAACGGCTTAGTTTTCTCTTATTCCATAGCGGGATTTAAAGAGGCAAAGAGAAATGCAGTAGCATTCGATTCGGTTAGTAAAAGCCAACGGGACATTAGGTCAAGAACCCCGGCACAACAACAACACCCCTTAAATTACAACCCTGATGAGAAAGAAATTCCGCAAAGGCGACGGCAAATGTGGAAAAGGCAACAAGAACAAACGCCTGCCACGGTCGATGCGTCATTTCCGTTTGGGGGTTTTGGCCACATTTGCCAAACGTGTTGAATGCTGAGGTGTGGATGGCCGCCGGATGGATGGGCTGGAGGTGGTGTTAAGAGTGTTTTGACTTTTGCCAGCCACCGAATATGGGAATAAGTAACCTAAGACCTTCTACTACTTAATATGACAGGCAGGATATAATGAGAGAGAAGGATATAGAAGGACGCGAGAGCTCACATATGCTCGATAAGTCACGAGCGTTGTAATTGGCTAACTTATTGCTTGACTCTTTGGATTAATTTCCACATGAAATCGATATTAGTTGTTTCTTCTGCTTTTCTTTTATGGAAGTTTCCCATGATTCCATTTGAAGACCTCCAAAGTCAACAATCAAAATATTTGTCCAGTCTCGTCAATACATTTGTCTGTGTATCGCGTGTGTGAGTGTGTACATATATATATTTGTGTCTATACATGTATAATACAATTTACGATAGTTGCCCCTAGTTACGTGGGGCAAAACAACAACTGCTAAAGGTTCCTCCCTTCGCTTGGGCTCCTCAAATTTTATTTCAGTCTCAGCGCTGCTTTTTATTAATCCTTTGTGTATTTTTAACCATGAATTATATTACGAATCTGCCACAAACATTGTTGCTGATTTATGTTAACTGCAAATTGCATGCTCTCCCCATTTTTTCTGTGACTTCAGATGAGTTTTGTTCTTTACATTTCAGTTTGCTAGTGAAACTATGTTTGCTTTTATTCGGAAGCTCCTTACGGCTGACTCAATTTAATTTTTCAAGTGTTTGCTTAATTAAAGGTCACATATAATAAACCAAAAATTAAATATAATTATAAAAGATTCTGTAATAAAACAGATATAATATGGTGTACACCCTTCAAGCCTTTTTAACTAATTTGTATTCTGTTGCTTAAAATTGATTGGAGTTCTAGAAAAGTTTTTAAAGCGTATCTAAATATTTAAACCAAATTATGATTCTCTAATAAATGTTATAATTATTTTCGAAAACATGATAAATATAAATTTGAAAATTTAAAATTTGAGACCTTAAAAAATATAAAAATAAAGATAACCAAACACTCAATAGACGAAGCTCTTTTAAGAAACCCCTTATTACCTAACATTAGATTGATTTCCTTTAACATAATTACAACTGGGACAAATCGTTGCATGTTACTTCCACATAAAGATTAAAAGGGCAGATGTGACAAATAGGGGGAGCCAATATTTGATTGGAAGGCAATGCGTTTTCGAGGTCTTGAGCTTCGATTTATTTTGAACCCGTTGTCTGGGGAACAGGACACCAAGTTTGGCAATCAAGAAATGGGGGAAGTCAATAGAACCGATAATAATAACTAAATCGAGTGGAACATTTTCGTTAAAGGCTTCGATACAGCGACAAATAAATTCAAATGATAAGATATTTGAAAAAACTCTTTTAATATACATTTGTAATATTGTGTTTTAAGAACATTTTCACACTCTTGATCAGATAGATAAATTAACTGTACATAATTTAAGTTTTTAAAGTGCAATTATGTAGAGTTTTTTAATGTTAAATAAGCTATAAGCAAGAAGCTCTGATTTCCCGAAGTTAATATGTACAAAATAGATAACTTGTGTGTGTGTAAATTGCCACCTACCTGTTGTTCCATTTTCTGATTGCGGCTGCTAATTGCGGACATTTTCACTGGGTTTTTTTAATGCGTCTCAGTGATTTGAAATTGTTGTTGTTATTCTTCAAAAATGTTGTCGCTCGTTAAGCCAAGTTGAGCACAACAGGGAAATGTTGCTTTTTTATCACTCAACTATGCAAATCTGCTGAGAACAAAACGTGAGGCGTTTAACAATTTCCAATGAGACGCGAGACGCACATTCAAATGTGCAAAGTACATGTGTACATACATATGCATGTGGCCTATGCATGTATATATGGTACGTATGTGTGTGTGTGATGCTGACAGCTGCTCTGCAATGTTTGTTGAAAAGGAAATTTATTTGAAAGCAAATGAATGCAGCAAAACAAAAAGCGAAACTAAAACTGAAGGCATGGAATGCATCTGGCAAAAAGAATGCCGCAAAAACCAGCTCAAAATGTATGTATGAAAGGACGGCAACAACAACAAGAAAATCACACACACACGCACACACACACATGAGCAGAAGTAGAAGCACACCTGGTTGGCTGGCTGTGTGTATGTGTGTATGTGTGTGTGAGAAGGCACCCTTGCTGTTAATGTTGTTGTTTGTTTTATTTATATATTTTTATATTTGTAGTTTTAGTAGCTGCAATTGAAACTCTTCTTTCACACGCGACAATAGAAAACACATACACCTACGTACATACATATGCATATGTTCACATACGTTCGTATATACATATATACTACAATAACACGTCGCAGTAACCGGCATGCGATCCAATTATGTTTGGTTTGTTGTGGTCGCGGATTCAACGAATTTCTGTTTGCTTCTGGGGCGATCCGACAATCATGCAATTTGTTAAATATGTCGTAGTTTTCTAGCGTATTGCTCAACTTGCAATTGCTTAATTAATTTTCTGTATTTTGCACTATTTCGCCATACATTGTAGGTACAAATGTAGGTTCTTATGTATTTATGCACATTCGAGACGAGAATTTTTGGCGCGTCTTTTGCTTTGGCAACGCGACCGATCAAAAATGCTCCGACGCGACGGCAGACCGACCACACGTAAACGTTTCAAAACAACAACTGACGGACGGGACAAACGGTCGTGGGCCACGACAACTGTGCCAGCCAACGGAACGTTATGGCAATGGAACAGCTACACAGCAAAACCCTGAACCGAACGACAGGACTTTGCAACTTCGGTCCTAACATGCACTATAAACGGAGTGCGCGAGAGGGAGACGACGGTGAGTCAGAGAGAGAGTGAGTGTCGAACAGAGTGTTCTCTCTCTCCTAGTCAGCACTCTCAATTACTCGCTCTCTCCGTTTACTTCCTACTTCTATGCGAATTGAAACACGAACACTGACATCACATAAGCTGCGACTCCGCCTTCGCGTCTGCACATTCAACAGCGAATTTGCACGACAGATGTGCAGTGCTTTCTAGCAACATTTAAACGAGCAGTGAAATAGACAAAAATACAAATACATTTGAATGTACATATAGTATGTATGTATGTATGCAATGCATTTCACGGATACTCGATAAGTGCTAAAGCTGCTTATTAGAATTGGGGCTGCAAGGCATAATTGTAAATTATTGTTCTAGGAACAAGATACTCTGTAATGAATTTTGATTATATCTCTTTCCGTTAAAATGCTTAACTCGTTTAAATCTTTGAATATGTAGTGGGTCAAGTAAGCTGTGAGATACTGTATGTTGCATACCCTGCAAATGCCGAGTGTTGATATTCTAGAATATAGATTCTAGAACCTAGATTGACAACTAAGTCAATAAGAGTGTACAAGAAAGAGAGAGAGAGATAGAGAAAGAAAGGGCTGCACTATCATTACAGTGTATGTTAATTAAGTACCTTTATATTTCAAGGTATCGCCTAGTCGAGCATTGTTAGTTGTTTAGCCCTGACATAGTTTCACCTATGTACGAATTAATTCTGTATCCTTCTCTATTGTTAATGGTGTCTATTGTTTATAGAATACGTGTATTTCTCATTTCAATTCAAGAGCAATCAATGTAGGTTCATTGTTTCTACTATTTTTGAATGAGTGTTTATTATAAAATCCATATCCTTTGGTTTAATGAAGCTTAAGGATATAAAAAAATCAACTAAAAGAGGATGTAAACTCATTTAAATTTTTATTATTATCCGTATACATAGGTTTACACTAAATTATTAAAGAAACAAATAAATAAATAGGCTCTTATTCGTTTTAAATATAATTGTCATTTTTTAATTTGCTTACAAATAGACATTTCTCAGGTTCTAAGGACTCCCATGATCCAAATGCGATCTCAATTTGATTAGTCATCCTAAAAGAATCTATACTTTTTCTTTTTATTGGGCTCATTTGCCGGGGGAGGCTGAAGATCCAACTGTCGCCTGGGTATCAAAGGGGGCGGGGGACTTTCCATCTGGGTGGCTGCGGGCGAGAGTGGGCGTGGTGACCGCAAGATGGATGTCAGGGGAGGCGGGGGAAGTGGCGAGTTGGCGGCTCCTCCGTTAGCCGCCGTCTCTTGGCCATCTTCGTCGATGCGACCCAAACGGGAGCCGTGCACCGAGGCCAGCTCCGATGGCGTCTTCACCTGGGATCCGAACTCGTCCCCAAATTCACTGGCCATGCCGATGGTGGCACCGACCTTGGCACTGGCGCGCTTGAAGTGATCACTGAGCTTGATCTGCACCACGTTGATGAACATGGATGTGAGGGCCAGGCCGAAGATTAGATAGATCATGCTGACCATCACGTAGAAGGGATTGCTGGGCACCATGTCGCCGAAGCCAATGGTGGACATTGAGATGAAGACAAAGTAGAACGAGTCCAGCAGAGACCACTCCGTTTCGAGAATAAACGTGTAGAAGGCGCTGCCCATTATTATATAGGTCACAAGCAGCAAGGTTGCCACCGAGATCGGCAGATTGAACTCGTCGTCCACCTCGAAGGTCTCCGGATACGGCGACGTCGGAGTCTCCGGGTGCGAAGTGCCCAGAGATTTGCCAGCCTCAGCATCGCCCTCCACCCGAGACTCCCCGTCCGCCTCCTCCTCCGTCTTGCCGAAGAACATGCTCGGTCTTCGTATCGCCATGTCGTAGACTGTACTGAAGCCCGTCATGGCGTCCCGGAACTGCTGCTGCTTCCGGATCCGGCGACAGGAGCGAGTGTAGTAGACACGCCGCACATACGCCCACAGGAACTTGACGCTCCGCGTGAAGAGCTTGCCCAGATCGGCCAGCACAATGAGGAACATCGGAATGCCAATGATGGCGTAGATAATGGTCAGCGATCGTCCCACGTTCGTCTTCGGTGATATGTGACCGTATCCTGTGGGAGAAAGAAAGTAATCGATTAATTGAAATATCATTCGTGCGATGACTTATCTTAGGGTATATAAGAAATTAGATTAAAGTAGGGAATACGAGTCAATGTAGACAGTTTTGTTCAGAGGTCTTTACAACGTCAGATCAGAGACAGATTATATTTTTTTAAATACATAACGATTACTTAATTATGATCAGTAAATTAAACAATAATTCCAAATAAAAAAGATAATGAAAAAGTATTTCAATTTCAATTCTTCATTTATACAAAGATTATACTAGTTTTAAGTTTAGTTTACCACAAATGAAAATTAAATTTAAGATTTCAAAAATATAATAAACACCAATATCGTTAAAATTATATTTGCTATTTTAGTTTTGTTTTGCGATCGTGTTGAGCTCTAAGGAGCTTTCGCCTAGGATTACCTATTGTCGTGATGACGGTCCAGCAGTATATGAAACAATTGACAAAGTTGAACGACTTCTGACCCGGAAATCGACGCAGACCCAACTCGGCCAGCGTATTGAGCTCATCCTCGAACTTGCGCAGCTTCTGGCGAGCCAAGGACTTCCAGTCATCCTCTCTAGCAACGGATGAGAGTGTTCAAATAGAATGCTTACAATGTGAAGAGCTCGTACCTCATGTTGTGACTGAATGTCCACAGATTGTCGATGAAGTCGCGCTTCACCTTGCGCACTTCGCACTTGTAAATGTCCTCGGACATGCCCTCCGTGTAGCGGAACACGAGTCCTCCGAATCCCAGCAGCAGGATTAGTAATATGATGTGGCCAATGCACTCGTTTCGCAGCTGTCGCATCTCCGCCATCCTTACCGGATAATCCAGTTTGAGGCGTCGCCACTCGTGGGAAGCCTCGAGGCGTAGACGCCCCAGAAATGCCCTCGACATGAGTTCCTTCGGTTCCGGAGCAGAGCTGGGTTTCTCCTGGACTTGCTTGCTCCTGAACAAGTTCCCTATGCGCCTCAACAGCGAGGGTTTCTCTTCCTTAACTTCAATGGGTTGCATTTCCGTTTCAGGTTCCAGCTTCTGCTCCAGATCCTTGTTGCCCTCCGGCTCGGGCAGCGGTTCCTCCTTTTTTTGGGGTCTCTCCAGACTCGGAGTGCGCTTCGCTCTCAGCGGTCGCTCCAGGCTGGAGCTGCGCTTGGACTCAATCTTGCCTGCTTGCTCCGTCTCTGGCACCTTTAGACTATTGCTGCGTCTCAGTCGATCCGCTCCCAGACTCCTGGCCAACGCTGCCTCCGCTGCCGCGGCTTTTTCAGCTGCCTCCACATACGCTCTCCGGAGTTCCGATCGCTGTTCCTCCTCGCTGAGCTTCACCTTGGCCGGCTGTGCAGCGGGAGATTCTCCCACCTCAACGTACTGCAGTCTGGGATGGAAATCCTCGGCCACTCGTTGCTCCGGTGTCTTGGAGCGTCGCTGGGGACGCACCGGGGACAGGGAGTTGTTCCGACTGACACTGACAGGGGGCTTGGTTGGCGGCGGAGGTGGTGCTCCACGAATGGGAGCAGCTATGTAGCCCGCAGCTGGAACTGTTGCCTTGCGCGTCGCCGGCTTCAGCCGCGAGAGCTGCTCCTCGGCGGTATCCGCATCGGAGGAGCTGAACTGAGTGGAGGATTCCTCGTAGCCGCTGCTCCGGTTGCGTAGACGAACCGTCGGCGCCTCGTGCCGTTGCAGCCGAAGGCTCTGCACGAGCCGACGACGTTCGTCCTCGTCCTGTGGCAGCTGGAAGCCATCGCTGATCTTTCGGTAGTTCTGCAGCAATCGCTTGCGCTCCTCGTAGTCCAACTGCTGGCGATGCCGGACCTTGTGCTCTCGCTTCTCCCGCTCGAAGAGTCGCTTCTCCGTCTCGAAGCGCCTCCGTTCGTCCTCGAATCTCAGCATATTCTGCTCCAGCCGACTGAGGGACTCGTCTCCTCCTCCTCCTGCTCGCTGCTTCTGCTGGGCTGTGTAGGAGTGGGAGCTGCCCGTGAGCTCACTCTCGCTGGACTCCTGCTCCTTGTGCCGCGGCGAGGACAGGCTGCGATGCTTGATGATCAGCTGCTGGGCATCGGGACTGCTCAGCTTCTCGGCCTCTCGTGGCTGCGATTGACTCCGGGCAGCGGTGCCGGCAAAGTTCTTGTCCCGCCGGCGGAGTATCTTGCTCTCGTGGGCGGACTTGGCGCCAGGAGCACGAATCTGCATGCACACATGCTGCGCCTGAGGCAGTTCATCATAATCCCTATCTCGATCCCGATCCCGATCCCGATCCCGATCCTGCTGCTGTCTGCCGGCGTCTGGCGTCTGCTCCCGCTGACTGCGCGCCATGCGGCGGCGATGACGCAGCTGTCTGCTCCCAGATCCATTTCCAGTTCCAGATCCAGATGCCGATCCAGCTCCAAGATCCGCTGTATGCTCCATTATTTTCTTTAGTTGCTTGATTTCAAATGCCGATGCTTGGTTTCCCTCTCCCTCTTCCTCTGCCGCTCCTTACCACATGCCGCTATTTATATCTCGTCTACGTATTCATATTTTCCAACTGACCCAATGGAAAAGTATTTCGAAATGTAATTATATCACTTTCGTCTGCAATATCTTTTTTTAGACAATGCAATGATCCCTTAATTTGATGGGCACTCAATTTGCGAATTTCACTTCTCCCTTCTGCACACAAATATATAGTTATACTAATATATCATATGCTTTTGACTAACACTTAGTATATACTATGTATATATTTATATATACATGTACATATAATTTTTCAATCTATTCTAGAGCACGCGTATTCACGACGTCGTCTGGTTTCGAACTGCTTCGCATAAAAATATTCAAAATTCTTGTATACAATTTTGAAATAATACTTATAGACTCAACAGCTGTTTTGCCTGTATCTATATCTATGTCCACCACTGTCGTCTATTTCTTTCTTGGACACGTGTACCCCAATTAAAAAATTCCATTCTTATTAGTCAATTAATTCATGGTATTAATATTTATGTGAAATGTAAAAAAAGATTGCTTAAAATACATCAAGTTAAATATTTTTGGCGGCTTCCCCATTACGAATATTTTGCACACTCTACACACTTTATTCGCCACGACTGTGTCAGCAAAGCTTTAAGCTCTTCGCATTAGTTGCCAACAAAATTCATATGTTCAAATAAAAAGCTCCACTCCAGTAAAGTATTTAAACAATTCGTTATGATTTGATTTGATTTTTTTCAAATGTTTTTCTTTATTTATATTTTACCTTAACTAATAACTGAATTACTCTTGAAATTTTATTAAAAATTGATTTAAATCTTCAATACTTCATTTAAAATATTATACTGAATGTATATCAAATTATCCGAATTTGATTGATCATTCATAGTATTTATTTAATAACTTATATAATTTATTTGACCCTTGAGCAACTTTTCTGTTAATGTCTAAGAGATCTAAGATAGACGTGGCTAAATTCCCTCACTTTTTAAATGTTTCCATTGAAAATATATGAGTTTACATTTTTAACTAAATATTCAATTCAACTTTAAACATTCCTTAACTTATGCGATTATTCAGGTTCGTCCGAGCTTATCGGACTGAGATACTGTACAAATTGGAGATAAGAGTATCTAATTTGACAATGAAGATGTCCGATTGCATTCATCTGAGACTGCTTATACATTTTTGAATATTTTTAAATATACATAAATTTTCGAGTATCTATAGATACTTTAAAAATATTTATGTTGCTAAGGATTTCAGGAAATTCATCGAAAATAATGTTATAACAAGGCGCCTTTTCCGTGGAACTGTCAGATAAGATTCGCAAAGATTAACTTTCTTCATTGTCAACGAAAATACTTGGGATTATTCAGCAGATCATGGCGATAAAGATGATATATTGATGAGACAACCGAACATATGGACATAGATAAATAGTCTAAATATTGTAGTATTCATTATATCCCCTTAAACCATTTGTATACTAATTAAAAACATGTTCTTTTCGATTTTAGTGAGTTCTACAAAATGTTGAACGTCAACAGATTTGAAATCTTGAAATCTTGAACAGTAATTGCTATTTCCTTCGTCTTTGGGTTTCCAACTTGTCGGATGACCTTGAGTTGTTGCCGATAAACAAAATGTTTAAATTAAATAAATCACACTCAATATTATAGAGTAATGAAATGTGCTTCTAGTCGTAAATGTCTGATAGTGAGTTTAAATGTTGAAATGTTGAAATTTCAATTCCTCCGCAAATCAAAATCCGTGACGTCAGTTGAACTGAAGCGTTCTCAAATCCATTTTGGCACCCAGGGCATTCATATTGCAAATGGGTATTCAGAACAAATTAATATGCGAAGCAATTTCGCCACATACTCATATTCAAAGTATTCAATGTATATTTTATTTGGAGCACTCACGATAGACGTGCCTGCCAAGCACTCGGGGCGTATGCGCAATATGCGTATGATTTTCACTTGATGACGGATCGGATTCTGAATTCGCCATAATTTCATCGGATTTGTTTATTTATATTTGCTGGGATTTTATTTTAAAACTCTTGAATGAATTTTCGTGCATGTTCCAAAATATTTAATGATTATTGCGAGTAGCATTTTGCAAAGGAGGACATAAATATTTGCGTACTTATCATTCATTATTGAATATATTTGCAGCCCATAAAATCTCTCGACATACTCATATATTAGAGGCCAAAATAAAATAAAAATATCTTCAATTAAGTGAAAACAATTATTTGTCTAAGAATATATATCTTTTTAAATTCTTTATTAAGAACGATGACAATTTTCCAAAGAGTTTTGATTATTGTCTGCAAACGCAAGTCCATATCGTATAGTATATATATATAAGTATATATATGTGCATATATGTATAATATATATATTTATTTTACCTCGCATGCAAATGTTTGTTGTTATTCTATATAAATAACATACGTACACATACACATACATATTTAAGCTGGCGCAAGGAAAAACAACGGAAACTATTTCCATTTTTTGTGTCACATTCTTATTTTGAGTTTATGAAGAAAATGTTGACAAGTTCTTAAAAATATAAATAGGCTTTCGAGTATTTACAATTATATATTCGCACACATGCTCAAGTGGAAAATAAGTCTATCGCTTGATATTTCTTATAGAGTGAATAATTGGATAATTGCAGCTCACCTATTGTCGTATAGATCGTACAGCTATAGACCATGGCATTCCAGAAGGACCATGGATTCAATTTGATCAAATCCTCCTCCTCCAATAAACCAGACCGCAATAGAGACTCCACCGCCGGCTTATGATTGTTCATAACATTGAGTATCTTCCCGTTGAAATCAACTTCCGATAACTGCATTGGAATAATATATATAATATATTTAATGTCATTATTTTGGTGTTCAAACTTCACTTACCGAACTTAACAACGGATCCTTTGCTATGTTCCGTATTTGCTTAAAGAACATTCTCTGTTCGTATTGCAAGTCTCTTATTTTTACTTCAGAATCGCCAACTGTCAAAATAAATTGAGTATATGTATGATTAATTACTAATCAAAAATCAAATCAAAGACATAATTTACAATATATTTTAGGAGAGATAAAAAAAGATTTGGTCTTTTTTATTGCTTTAAATTAGTTGTTAGAGTGAAAGAGGATGAGGAAATATATAAAAGAATGAAGAAATTCATATCAAATTATTATATTGTACTATAGATTTAGCATTAATCATCCTAATCATACGAAAACAAGTTGTCATAATAAATTCACTTCTTTTAAGAACCGTAAACCAATATCTTTCTGTCTCAAACAAACAAACTGATTTCTCAATTATTTTTTGTATCTAATATCTTAAGAAAATATATTAAAAGATTTCATCGTGGCTCAGTCAGACGTGCTTAATTTGTCTGATTTTAAAAAGGACATTGACTGCAAGAGATAAAATTAAAATGCGTACAAAAATCTTCTGCTAGTCTGTACTTTCGCAGTAATTAAAATTAATCATTTTTACTAATTGTTTATACTAAATATATATTCGCGTGGCCTGAGGGGCTGCCGGTGATGACTCATTTGATTGTGTGAATCTATTCGGTCTACGAGTCGATAATTTGTATATTGTCAGAAGACATCAAACCCGACCTGAATGCAGATACAGATGTAGATAGTATTTGTGTATTTTATTTTTCCGCTAGGTCGGTTTTACTGTAGTGAAAACAATTGGCGAAGAGCTTGATAAGCAAACAAATCATCGGCACGTTTATTTATAAGGTCGAGAGTGGATCATTCCCCGGAAGATACTAAAGTATCTGGACTACAAATCGATTAGAGGTACAGATATACTTGTATTTGTATCTATACCTTCAACTGTGCGAAATATCACGGCTCCAATGACGCTGTAACCAGCGAGGACAATCAATAGGAACATGTGGGTGAACCATCGCTTGGACCATGTGCTGAACTTATTGTAGAGTCCATAGGAGAACTTCTCGCCGAAACTCATGCCGGACTTTGTGAGATCAAGGAAGCCCTCGTAGCCTTTGGTCATAAAGTTGCCCCCATCGAAGGGATTCGCCACGGGCGGCCAGTACGGACCCTGTGAGCCCATTCCCGTGTGGTTTGTCTGGGCGGTGTACGGATGCTGTGGCTGTGCACTGGGCGGCATCGAGGATCCACCTGTGGCCGATCCGCCGTGGATATTGTAGATATTGATGCGGGGCGGGCGATTCGACCGCCTCGAAGGCGGGGGAGTGCTCGGAGTTGGGGACTGAGCCTGCATCTTGGATGCTTCACTGATGTGCGTTATAGCGGGTCAGTACTGTGAGCCTATTGCTCAAGCATGACAGTTTCCGAATACGAACTTTCCTTAAACACTTTTCCTGAGTTCACTTCTATTATTCCGACCAAATTTCATATATCGCGAAAGTCCAAGTATATTTGTATTGTTTTGAATTCTGTAGGCACAAGCACAAGTATTTTCTCGATTTTTCGTCTTTTCACGCGTCGCGTTGTACGAATTCAGTGTGGATCGCTTCCATCCGCCTCGTTCTTGATTTGAACTGAGACTAAGGCAGGCAAATCAGCAAAGCACCGAAGAATGCCCCCAGCCAGCGTGAATGTCGCTCTGTCCGCCGCGGAAATCTCATCGATGGCTGCGATGAGCGAGCACAGTGACGACACCGGCGTCCATGAGGTCACCACGTTGACGACGCTTCGAATCTGTTGACGTTTCGCCTCTCGATCTCTTAATGACTCTGCTCGTCCGCAGCTGCTGAAAACGGATTAAGTACGAATCGGTGTCTGAGTTCGTTTCTAGATACGAGTAATTAAAATGAATTATAATCTGAAGCCAAGTTCCTTCTCCAATTATTTAAATTATACTCAGATTCTAGTGCGTAAATATCCCTTGAATAAAAAACTTGATGGGCAGCTACAAATTGTTGTTAGCCATTTATTTTGTATCGCTTGACACTAATGATTTAATATTTAAATTTTTCTCTGCATTCATTTTCGTTCCCAGAAACCGAAATATATTTATATTACTTATTCCACTGAGTCGCCTGCCAAATTTATTGAACGCAGACAATTTTGTTAAATGGAAAACCTATTCTTGGTGGCAAAGCTTTTGGCAACCACAGACTTATTTCGACTAATAAAATTTGTAAAACAAATGTTACAAAAACAATGTCAACGAAGGGGAATAATAAAGTTGTAGAGAACACTATGTTAAATAACATAAGCCTGTTATTCAGCAGACGACTGAAACGGACGTAAAAGTTAAAATTTTATGATTTGCTTTTAACAAGTATTTATTTTAAATATATACTGCATTTTTAAGTAGCGACCAGCTGTGCAGCTGTAAAATAGAAATCCATTTTCGTAGCACTTTTTTATAATTAAAATGAATGCCTATACTTTAGTTAATACAAATAATAATGTATTACATTCAAATATTGTACATTCTCCATATATCAAAATATATAAAATATATAAATAAGAATTTATGTGAAAACATTTGTGAATTTTGAATTTTTGCCTTCTTAATTATTTTCATATCTGTTCGTCTAGTATCTTGAAAACTTTTCTCTTTTTGTAAAGAAAAATCCTTTAATTTCAAATTATTCTAAGAATCCTATCATTATATCCATATTGAGCTGATATCTATTAAAATCCTTTATTCTGAGAAAATAAAGTATTTAAATAATTTCTCTTAAATACATATGGAGTCTTTAAAGATCTGCCGATACCCCTTTAAACAAATAATACACATTTTGGCTATATTTTTAATACATTTAATTGTTTTATATTTGTATATGGTTGGAATATTGCCACAGGTTGTCGATTTTATGAACAATTCGTAAATACATTTGTAATTTTCACAAACTTGAACAGTTTAGCAATTCCAACAGCAACAATTGTCAATATTATTAATAATATGTATGTATGTATGTGTAAGAGTATGTGGCTATGAACATAATAGATTAAATGCTATTACAGATATAAGTATTAGATAATTATAACTCGTATGTAAACTGTTCCTGGTTTGAAAGCTCGCTTTTATCTAGCTTAAGTATGTCTTAGATTAAGATTAGTATGAATATCAACTTTACAGAGAATTAGATAGAATCGTTCGAATATCATAAAAAGATTTTTGTAAATTTTACTCACAGTCCTTAAAGTTGTATATATGTATATCTTTTTTAATTCAGTTTTGTTTTGCATTATTTCGTTATTTTTTATTTGATAATATTTTGACTTGCACAAACAATTTAAACTCGAACTATGATACTATAATAAGCCATAAACTATTCATGTTGAAGATCGATCGAAGAAGAGACAGACCCCAAACTCGTTTCTTTGGATGGGCTCGTTACTCGTAAAGTATTCGTCATATTCACCGATTTGGTCAAGTACGAGTCTGTCAAAGTGTCATGGATTGTTGGGTATTATCGGTTTTAATTACAGTAGAGAGCATCGCTAGACAAAAGCACTTGGACTGCATGTATCAAGCAATTGGAATTTAACAGCGTCCACTTGATCGACTCTTGCTTAAGCAGTGCTGTTACTTATCACTTTTGCGTTCTGTTAAGTTAACAGTGTCTACTTGAGTGACTCTTTTCGTTCAAGCGGGACTGTTAGTTAACAGCTTTGTGTGTCTGCTAAGTTAACCGTGTCTACTCTTTCTGCCAAACAGTGCTGATAGTGAACAGCAATGCGTTCTGTTAAGCTAACAGAATCTACTTGAGCGCCTCCTTCACTCGCTGTTCCCATTCGGCGCGACGCTGATGAATCCCTTTGAATTCGCCCACTGTTGCCGATCGCTCAATTGACTTTGTGGGCGTGGCAGCAGATGCCTCTGTATTTGCATCGATGGTTGTTGCTTTTATGGTTGCAGCAGCAGCTGTTGTTGCTGGCGTCGTTGCTTGTTTCAATTGCAGCGAATAACGCTCGTTTGCCGGCTTAACACTGTTATTGCTGTTATTACTCTTGTTGTTGTTGTTGTTGTTATTAACGGTGGTATTTCGCACATTGCTGACTTTGATGGGCGGCAGATTGGACAATTTTTGCGGCACAGACTGTTGATTATTGTTGAGATTACGAAAATCGGGCACAGAGCAACGATTGTTGCCATTGGTGTGGGATTGAGAATGCGAATGCGTCTGGGAATGGGAATTGGAGTGAGCTTGTGCCATCCTGGTGGAATCCATGCTCGTCTGTGTCTCATATTTGGGCATCAGTTTGTCCAACTTCTCCTCACTGTTGGAATGATTTTCCTTATCGCTATCAACGCTTTGGCTGCCGTTTGCCATCCGTTTTTGGTGGGCTGTTACTGCGACCTGGGCCATGGCAACCACATCGTCATCCTTCACCTTAAGCGAGCGACGGGCAAAGACCTTCATCAGCTCGGGTGTGCCATCCTCCTGACTGGGAGGGCTCACATTTCCATTACTGTTTCCATTTCCATTACTGCTCCCATTTCCATTTGAGTTTCCATTGTTAATACTGGCAAAGGATTTCTTGCGCAGCACAACATCATTCGCACCCGGCGTGCCGGGAGTTGGAGGAGTAACTGGAGTGCTGGGAGAACTTGGAGTCGTTGCAGTTGCTGCCGTGGATTCAGTCTTGCGCTGCAGTTCCTCATTGATCGATTTCTTGCGCTCATCGCGCAGCTCAGCAATCTTGCGGTCCGCCTGCGATTTCTCCTCATTGAGGAAGAGACGTTTGCGTTCCTCCAGCGAGAAGCGATTGCCATTCGACTGCTCCACTTGCTTCGACTCTTTCGCACTCTTTGGTGTATTGGGCGAAGTCATCGCTAGAACCTCGCTGCTCCCGCCGCTGCCGCTGCTGCTGGTGCTGCTCACGTAGCTGGAGCGCAAACTGTTCGCACTGACGGCACGTTGCTGTCTGGACAGGATCTCAGTGGGTTGTTGGCTAATACTGTGAGACGGTTGTGGGGCAGTTACTGGAGCTGCTGGTGGCTTCCGAGAGCGTTCCACAATCTGAATACTGCCTGTACTTTCGCCACTGAGACGCCGCATGGTCAGATCATCGCTGCTCTGGCTGCGCTCCGCCGGCGAAGCAACGGATTTCACATTCTTGGCCAGCACCAAGTGATTCGTCTTGCTGTGGAGGCGTGCCTGATCCACACGGTTCAGCTGAATCTTCATGAACTCCGGCTGCTCCAGTCCCAATCCCGTGACGGGTTGTGCCTCCACTTGACCAGTGTTGCGTGGATTCCCCTTGCCTGGAGTGGTGGGAGGACTGCTGGATAACTTGGCGTTCTTGGCCAGTGGACTGGCGCTGGCTGGATCCTTGATAGCAATCGTCGTGGTCTGCTTCAACTCGAGGACCTTGGGACGTTGTGGAGGCGCCAGCTGCGGTTCCAAGGTGATCTGCTCGGTGACCGCACCAGATTTGCGAAGGACACTGACCAGCGGCGACTTAACGATCAGGTCGATGTTCTGCTCGATCTGGGAGATGCTCGTAGGGCACTGGGGACTGGGACTGGGCACCAGGAGTGTGGTGCTACGTTGTGGCGATAGCTTCGTGGGCGTCGGCAGCTTTCCAGTGGATTCGGCACGTGCTTGGAGCAGCTTGTTGTCATTGATCTCGAATCCCAGGGAGACGCACTTGGCACTGGGCGACATTGGGGACATGGGTGACATGGAGGAGTGGGAAGACTGTGGAGACTGCTGCTGCTTGTAGTAGGAGGCGGGCACTCGGAAGCTGATGGACAGATCCGGCAAACTGGGCATGTTGCTGTGCATGGCCATCGATTCGTTGACCACGTCTCGTTCCTCCTGATAGTTGCGGAAGCTTCTCGACTTCTCCACCGTCTTGCGCTGCTTCTCCTCGTAGTAGAGAGCCGAGGGCTCGTCCGTGCTCGTCTCCAGCGAGTTCGAGGAGCTCGAGTGCTGTCCCATCGAGTCACTAGAGCGCGACAGCTTCTGCTGGAACGCACTGAGACCCACGATCCGAGGCTTCCTCTCAAAGTGACCTGTCGTCGTCAGCGTCTCCGTCTTCAGCTGGGTCTGCTCCCGCACCAAAGCCGTGGACTGGAAGGTGTCGTTGCCCCGGGAGCTCTTGGACAGCAAGCTGGTGACATCGCTGTCCAGGACCGGAGGGGATGTGGCGCCCAGTTCCTGGGGCAAGTAACGCTGCCGAGCTGCCGGTCCAGATTTGGGCTTGACTGCGGTTGGGGGCTGTGGATGAACTCCATAGTTGCTGACCATGGCATTGAGGCCGTGCTTGCCCTCGTTGTGAATCTCCCGCCTGATGATCTGTCGCGTCTCCTGGATGTGCTGCTCGTGCGACGTGGCGCTCCTCGACTTGTTGGGCATTGGCACGGGTTCTCGAGTAGTTGCCTCCACACAGGAGGTGGATATCTGCAGCTTCTTGGCCACATTGTGACTGGTGTCCATGTCCTCTAGGCCATCGTTGGCTCTGGCAATGCTGCGCTTGGAATTGCGCTGCATCAGACGACGCAGGAATCCATGATCATTGGAGTCCGTCGAAGCATTGGTCACGTCGTCGCCATCTGTGGAGGATTCGCCACGGCCATCGAACAGAGCATTGGCCGCCTTGAACGTCAGTGCTCGCAGTCCGAACACAGATGTGGATGCTGTTGTGGATGTTGTGGTGGATGCTGTTGTAGATGTGGATGAAGTGGATGCCAACTGATCGCTGTTGATCGTCGTCATCGTTGTCTTCTTCTGCTCGATCGTCTTGCTGGCAGTTGAGGCTGTTGTTGTTGTGGCAGTCAAGCTGCTGCCCGGCGGGAGAGAGCGCGTCTTGCTCTTCAGATCAGTTTCTGTGAGATGCAGAGAGAGAGAGAGGTATAGTTAGCAAGTGGAATCTAGGGAATTCTAGGGAATATTTAGCGAATTCCCACTTACCCTTGACAGTCCTCATGCTGGCAATTGGCAACTGAGTCTGGCTAATCTTGGCAAGCTCCTCATTGGCCTCAGGTATCGAAGACTGAAGTAGGAACAAATATTAAGAAGGGTTTACTTATGGGTTCATCATGCCTGCTCACCTCTAGAGTTCTCCTGTGCTGGCGACTGGGGCCCTTCTTCTTGGCCGGCCTGATGGCCATCTTGTGCTTGGCAGCCGCATGCGAGAGTCTCTGCCGCTCCAGGCCAACAGCGTCCACTTCATCCTCGGGATGAGCTCGCAATATATCCGAGCTGAGGGACTTGCACACGAGTTGTCTATGGCTTTGACTGTCCTCTCCGTCTCCATCGGTGCTGTTGGCGCTCAGCAGACTTAAGGAGGACACCTCATGACCCTGCGTCCCACCTCGAGATTGGTAGCCAGCTGCCTTTCGACTGTGTCCAGCTCCCGCATGGCGCTGTGGCGACGCTGGACTTCGCGGCAGACCCAAATCCTCGTCCGAGGCATCGGGACGATTGCGTCGCTTTCGCAGCACATCCGTCAGTTCCGCCTGCAAAATAACAGAAAAAAGGAGAATTGGCAGATCAGCAAAGGAAGAGGCATCTCTTTTCTCTTGGATTAGGGTTAAGTCGGGGGTTTACCCAGCTCTTCCAGCGGAACACTAAGCGGGCACGAAGACAACTGCGACTCAGGCGACTTTCTCCGCCGGATGATCCGGTTAGTCGCATCTTGAAAGGATTCTGCTTGAAGTCAATCATTTCGAGTGCCTCCTCGACTCAAGGACGAGGCCCCAAATGACGCTATCAACTGTGCGTTTCATGACAATGATATTATTTTTAAGGATAACATTAATTTACAATATTATTGCATTTCTTATCTTTTGTGAGCTCAATTTGAATACAAACATATTGACTTAAGATTAGTATGATTCAAAACCATCAAGAAACTGAAACTATCTGTCTGATTCCAAAAACTTCTACCCAAAAAAAAATTATTTTTATTTTAAATAAGATTTTTATTTTATAATGAAGAAAAACACAGAAAAGGTTTTTATACCTAAGAACCTCGATTTTGAACTGATCGTTCCTAAGGCAGTCACTTAAAAAAGAGATCCGATTATAGAGAAATTTTTTTCACAATGTAGAAAACAATAAAAATACACAATTTTCGAGTTGGGTTGAGAAATCGTAAGTATTTCAGGTTAATTTTTAACCGATTGAACTTTTGATGGCTATATTCTAACGCAGTCGAATGTTAATCAAAACTGCAATTTTCAACCGATCGTTACAGATTTTATAAGAAAACTATTGTACCCTGGTCAAGGGTATTGAAATTGTAGATCACTTGGAGACTCTTACCGAAAACGAGAGCTGAAACGGGTTTCCTTGGATGCCTTGAATGTTGCGAGTACCCGCACTTCCGGCTACCATTGCGATCGGGTCGATCAAAGCTTTAGTTTTCTCGTAATTAATTAATAAGGGCTATTGTTGTTGTTGTGGGTTTGTGAAGTGTGTGGCAGACACGCGATCCGTTAGATTTCACTTTCTTTGCACTGCGGCAAGCGACGCGTCGTTGTGAGCAGCTCCAAGTGCAACGTGCAACTGAAAATTTGTGCCGACAACTCGACGAGGCGCAGGGCAAGGCAGGCAGACAAATAGACAGACGGACGGACGGACGGACAGATGCAGATGCACCCTCGACAGATGCGAGGGCAACAACAATGCAAAGATTGTGAAATGGTATCTCCGACTTCTTTTTTTTACCTAGTGCAACATAATTGGGTGCAAGGCAGGCGGCAGTGGGAATCTGTTTATGATCATCGCTTTCGACAGCATCGATGGCGTTTCAAGGGTAAGAGACTCAAGAGATCGACCCGCACCCGGATTCAGACTAAGGAATTTCAGTTTACAGCATTCAGTAAACAAATGCAACTGCAATTCCTCGACTCGTGTCTTCCTCCTCTTCCTCCACCTCCTGCTCCCGCTGCCTTTTGGAGCTGCGTCCAGTTTCTTTTCCCGTTTCATTAATCAGCGTCACTTGTGGAGCATGACGATGGGGAAGGGAAGGGAAGGGGCGCAGGAGGGGAATACAGAGTCGCGTCAGCTTATATTTAATTATGCCTATTCCTTGGCACTTGGCATCTATTTTGGGATCTCGAGCTAGCGTGGATTAAGTGCTAAACAGTTGCAGGTTAAAGACCTCAAACATAAATCGAGTACATATTTGTAATACATTTGTACGTTACGCTGGGTTTGATGAACTCTCCTATACCCTGCAAATCGATGCAACATCTGGTAAGCCCGAGGCACAGGTAGACATCCTTTTGGCGTGAAAGGATCTACCTGCTACCTGCTACCTGATCTGTCTAATCTGTTCCTCATCCAAGCGAATCACGTCGCGAGTTCGACTCGTCACATTCGCTGCTTTATTGGCACACTTGCTGAGTGGGCCAACTGTTGCCTGGCCACTGGCCTAGCATGCAACTTGCAATCCGCAACCCGCAACCTGCAACTTGTGGCATGCGGCAGACAGACATGCGGCCCGCCCCCGTTTGATTGCAACAGCCGCAGTCCACATCTGTGGTGCGAGAGAGAGAGAGAGAGAGGAAAAGAGAGCACAACAGTTGGCAAAGTGGAAAACTGCGGAAAACTATGATTTCAATTATGCAAATCGAAATTAGATCAAAGCTATAGTCAGTTATATATCATATCATATATATAGTTATTTATTATACCACCAGGTTAAATCTTTGCTTAAAAATAAATGGAAGTTCTCCAATTTTAGACGAAATTAACTAAATTGCCAATGAAAATTAGCATAAATATTTACAAGCAGGGCATCAACCGAAATTTTCGCTTAACGGCTGCGCAAAATTTAAATTTTACGTAACGGTTACCGGGTTTTTGTGTATTTCGGTCTCAAAATACCGGTGATTTCGGTTTAAAAGACCATTTTTTTAAAATATGAAAGATATGTAAATTTAAAAACAAGTATTAAAAAATTTGTGTCACAAAACATGATTTTCGACTGATCATTCCTATGGCTATAGCAGTCTTTATTCCTATATGATATAGCAGTCCGATTTGAACCAAAGTTGGTGAATACAAATATGACCATCTCAGATACATGCTCTGTAAAATTGGTTGAGATAGCTCAACCAATACACAAGTTTGTGGGTGACAATGTGTCAATTATTTTAAATTATCTATATATGAGAAATTTTGAATCTTTGGACTTTCAAAGAGCACAACTTTAATAAAACTCAACCGATTTTCATTAGGAATGTCTTATTTTTTGATTCTGAGACAAACATTTTTTTTCCAAAATTTGTCGATTTTTACATAGTAACCCCTTTACATTTTTCGAAAATTTTCAAAAGTTTTAAAACTTAAATTTATTATTTTAATTGACTTTAGGTGATAAAATTATGGTAAAAAAGTACTATTCAACTTATATCCACTTTATTCTTTAAGATCTTAACGATTTTTTCGGTTGAAATAATTTCGGTTTTTGGGTCCCCCCAGAATTCAATGCGACTCAACTTGTGATCGCCAGGTAAATTTTTTGGGATGACAGCTGCCGAATGGATGCGGAAACCCGAAATAAAAGGTAGTCCAAATGAACAGTTTATGCAATCTGAGGAGAGTTGGCCAAAAAAACAGGAAGTCTGAGCAAACCAAACCGTGTAAATGTAGTTTGAATGTGGGTCGATTTCAAATGTTTGATTTGCCTACAAGTATTTGCATTTGTGTTCGACGACCATTTCGCGTCCTGCAATGGAGCATTAAGTCAGGAAGCCTGTCAGTAAGTCAACAGGTTTAGGCCAACTCGCAGGCAATTAAAGCAAAGCGTGAGAAATGACATCGCATGTCCCCGCAACTCATCAGTTGTCCGTCTGCTCCAGTCTCTCCGGTCTTCAGGCTCCAGTCTACAATCTACAGTCTACAGAGTGAAAATTGAATGCCTGCGTTGTCACTCAATTGCCCCATTATGGATGTTAACTAGATTTTTTCTTTTTCTATTATTTATGTCTGTACAAATCCAAAGAGTGTCTTTCTGTCTTTCAAAAACCGGATCGAGTCTGGCATAAAATAGTTTACTTCGTTTTCCCTACGATGATATGTGATATGATATTTATTTACAATAAATAATATTATATTATCATTATATATTTACAAATAGATACGATTACTATCAAAATGGTGGAATATGTTTATATTCAAGCAGAGCCACAAGAAATAAATTATAATAATATATATTTTAGTTGATTTAATTCACACACAGTTGACACAACACGACACACAAAATCTATATATATCTTGAAATATATATTTTATTTAGTTTCTATTTATTGGATGCCATCGATTCCGCGATTTAATTGAATCGGGAGAGCGATGTCGACATCCCAGTGACTGAAAGCAAACTGATTTAGCGGAAAACTCTGCAGGAGTTCAATAGCATAGAAACAGAAAGAAATGCGATTTATTTGCTAACCAGGTTGGCAAATAAGCCGCCAGCTGAACTAAGGCCAAGAGAAGAGGAAGGGGGGAAAGAGAGGGAGCTGCAACTGACAGTCAAGTGGAAAAAAGTGGAATAACAAGAAGTAAGTAACCGAGAGTCAGTAACTCGTTTGGCCAGAAAACTGAAGAAGCATTAGAAGCACAGAGTGGAAGAGAGAAAGGGAGAAAGGAAGAGGGAGAGCGAAAGAGACAGGGAAGAAGCCACACATTGCAGTTGGCCACGCGCTGCAGTTGGCCAAGTTGCCCGGAGTAACAGTCCATACAGTCTTACAACGTCCCACAATTGTCGAGGGAGTGCGGTGGGAGGAGGGGCATTAGATTGGACTCGGCCATCGTTTCCAGTTGTGGTGGTGTTGTGTTGCTGTGGTGTTGTGGTGTTGTGGTATTGTGGTGCTACGGCGCGTGCGGTGTCTTCTGCATTTCTGCTTCTTGCCTGTTTCACGGCAAACCAAACACAGACTTCGACTTGCCGATTATGCAGTCGAAACTAGCACGGACATCGACACCGACGCAGCTCAGATCTCTATTAGATAACATATTGCTAAGCAAAAACTCGGCAGATCTATCGGGAATTATCACAATTAACTGAAGTAATAATACTTATCTCTAAAGGCAAAGCTATGCAGATCTATTGAGAGAATTAACTGGAGTAAAGTTGACATAATGTTAAAGCAAAAAGTCGAAATAATTAATTCGAGTATAAATACATGTATATACATATATAATTAATACTGAAATATGAATAATAATAATATTAATAATATATTTCTAAAGGAAATACTTTGCAGATCTATAGATAATTTTCTGGATATCTAGAGTGTAGATAATCAACTTTGTTCTAAAAGACAAGCTTCGCAGATTTATCTTGAGTGACTGGATTAACTAGAGTACAATTAAAATATTTCTAAAGAAAAAAATCTGAATAATAACTGAAGTATAAATATATTGATTAGAAATACTTATACTCGTATTTAAAGGAAAAACTCGGCAAATGAGAATTAACTATATATGTATATATATATTTACTAAGAAGAATCTCTTAACAGCTATGCAAAATTAGCTGAATTACCTGAAGTGCTTATCGTACGGAAGTAGAGACATATAGATATATATTTCTAATGCACAAATTGTGCAAATCAAGTATTGAGTGAATCAACTGGGGTACATATGTATAATACATTTTAAAGTCAAATATTTGAATATTAACTGGAGTACATATATACAATTTTTCGCGGCTCTGCTGATCTATCGAGGATTGGCTAAATCAACTGAAAGTTGCCCAAAAGAGTCACACACTTGAGCTAACAATGGCAATGTTGAGTCAACAATTCAATCCAATCCACTCCCCAATCCCAGTCCCGATTGCAATCCCAAGTCAACAAACCGACATCAACATGCGAGTAAATTGAATTTGATTAAAATCAATTTAAATGATTGCAATACAACACAACATGAACAACATCAGCAACAATAGGAGCAACATGAAAGAATGTGGGAGCACATGTTGGGGGTAAATTGAAGCATATATCATCGGGTGACCCTTTGAGGCCATTCCAAAGCTGTTAACTGTTATTTAAGGGTGCCTCACGAACTAAAGAGAAGCCCAACTGAGTCGCAGCTCTGTTTGCCATGAGTCATGGCTAATTGTGGGCTTGGATTATGGAATTCGGATCGATATAAACAAACCCAAGGTAATTCACCAGTTACGAGCTTCCTTTAAGCCATGAATTTATAATGAGTTTTCTCTTCTCACCAGTTTTTTTTGAGTACTCCTAATACAAAAAATATGGGTTTATTCCGCTAACTGTCGACTGACACGATATTTGATGTATATTTAAATTGCAGAAGTCTGAATGCTCTTTTATTTATTCAATTTGCTATGATATCATAAAGGTAGCAAAAGGAGAAGATTGTCTGACAATGTCGGAAAAGATATTTCGATTAGGGGTAACATGAATTTTATCTAGATTAAGAGGCCTATTTATATTTCAGATTGTAATCTGAAATTGTTTTTAATATTTCATTAAAATCAATACAAAATTAAAATATTTTTTAATGTGTACCAAGTATACATAAAAATTAGTATTTCATTTTTGGACTTAAGATAGTTTGGATAGTAATTTTACTGTTCTGAATATTTGCTAAGAAAAACCTAACTATCTCTCTTAGTTGATTATATGATTTTGGACTACACATAATTTTGAAACAAATCTCGTTATTTTGAATAATTTAAAAAAAAAAATTGAGAAATAAAAAAATCTTCAAAAAAGAAAGACTAAGATGTGTTCACTAGTCGCCTTACAGGGTAGATTATCAAATAAAAGAATTAATTTTATAATCGTATATATATTTAAGAATATAAGAATCGATTGAGAAATGCAAGCTATAATTTAATTTTTTGTCAAGCACGGAAAAGGGCAGTGTATAAGCTTGTAAGCTGAGATTGCTTGAATGTAAACAGGGTATCTGTTAGTCTGTCATTACTCTAAGTGTACAAAATATGAATTGCTGCATGTGAACTCACCTTTAGCACAATGGATAAACTGCTGGCTGTCGCCGACTCGGAGAAGACGCTGTCATGGGATTGCGAAAGGGTTTCGCGTGTGTAATCGCTGCTGCAGAGAGGAATAGAGAGAGAGAGAGAGAAAGATAGGAAAGGAAAGAGAGAGATGAGGATGTCAGCACTTACCCAGCCACGTCGACATCCAACAGTCTTGCCTCGCTGAGGCTGCGCTGACTGTCGGACATGTCGGCGGCTCCTCCTCCTCCACCTCCAACGCTGTCTTCGGTGTTCAGATCCTGCGAGGAGTCGCCGACGCTGCGCAGCTGTCGCTGATGGTGGCGCTTCTCCACGAAGTAACTGCTCCGGCTCATGCTCTTGGCGTCGGGGAAGACGGCCACGCCCATCTGCTGGCGCTGTGTCTGGTACATGGCGTCGGGATTGGATTGCACTTGGACTTGGACCGGCTGCTCGGTGCCGTGTGTTTGTTTGCTTGATCTCTTCTTGCCCAGCAACACGCTCAGCAGCTCATCGCGATGGGAGCCGTAGGACTTGGACTTGGGCAGAGACTGCGTCTGGTAGCTCTCGTGCAACTGCTGGTGGGTCAAAGGCGATGCCGGCGACGAGGCCGACGCCGAAACTTTGTCTCCTGCGGAGGAGCAGGATCCGGAGAGTGCAATGCTCCGCAGATTCTTCTCGCTGCAACTGCTCGTCGGCGGTGGCAACGTGTTGCAGGAACCCGGACCAGCCGACTCTCCAGCGCCAGCTGCGGCAGTGTCCGCACTGTTGATTGTCCGTCGGCGAAAGATCCGCCGTAAATTACGTAACGGATGAAAGCGACGGCGCTTTTGCTGCTGCTGCTGTTGTTGTTGCTGTAGTTGTTGCTCTACAAGGATAGCGGAAGATGGAAGGAAAACAACTTAATTTGGTTACAAAATTAAAAATAAAAACATTTTGTACTAACGACATTTGGAAAAATACAGAAAAGGCAAAGCTTGCTTTACAACATTATACGAGTATCATAGTTGTCCCAAAAAAAATTGTAGTTACATTCGATTTATTACAATATATCAATTGGTTCTGATTTGACTTGATTTTCCAAGAACAACAAAATTATAAGATCAATCTACATCCTAAATTTGCGAACTTTAGTTTCAGTAAAGACTAATTTAACTTGATAATTTTCTTAATTAATCAACTTGAAAATTTTCACAATTTTACCAAATTTAATGGACAAAGAGTCTGAATATATCAATTGCGAATCAAATTTACTTCATCTTCTCGTATTGTTTCAAGAGTTGAGCAACCAAATTGGTGTCACAAATCATCGACATGATTGATAAGAAACCAAACCAAAAACAATTCAATTGGCGAACGAGCAAAAAACATGCCCATAAATAGGCAAAAGCCAAGTCAATGTGCTCTTGGGACCACCCAAAAGCCAAATAATCGAATGAACTTCAGATATACATACTCACAAAGAGAGAAAGAGTGAATGGGAGTGAATAACAGAGAAAGACTGAGTCTAGTTCTTGGGCAAGGTCGTATCTAATCTATGAATAAACGAGTAAATATATATTTCCATGGAAAGAGTATTTTAAATTAGTTGAACTCAGCGTGAAGAAATTGACAGACAGAAATTAAAGTACCCAACGTTTCCAGAGAGGATCCTAAATATCAGACACGTTTACTACGTTTTGATTTTAAATCATATTGTAAATTATAATCAATTTTATTTCAACTGTTGTTGTTGCCAGTTTCTTTTAGGGTTCTGTCGTCAATAACCTGATAACGTTTATTTTTATTGCTGATCACAAAAAGGCGAAGAAAGAGCAACGTGCCATGGCAAATGCTTTTAACGCCTTTGCACTGTGTTTACATTGTTCAATTAACGATTAAAATCGTACTTATCGGAAATCAGCTAAGAAGCACGTAAATTTCGCGACTCTGAAAAGTTGCACAGTATATAGATTTGGCATAGGAGATGTACTCAAGTATGATAGTAGCTATAAGTATACATCCAGTTGCATATTCTCATCCAGTTCCTACTAAATAAACAGGGAGAGAAATATGATGTCATGTGGCCTTAAACGTGACTCAATTCTATATGCGCTTGTGTCATTCATGTCCCAGATGAATGCTTGGGACTAGATACAGTGGATGTAATTTATAAGTAATAATAATAACAGAGTTGTCATTAACATTATACGCTTAGTAGTGAAAACAGTACTAACTGCATTACATAACATCTTTAACATTACATAAAAGAAGCATAACATAAATAATCAATCATCAAATTCTACGCTTAACGCTGGTATTTTAACATTCAATAGAATTAGCATAACATAGAACTGTTACCAAGCTCAATAAGAGGTACTCGATAAAGTCGATGGTAATTAGAAGTAATATAAATATACACAGTTGCCATTAGCAATCAATGCTTAACAGTGGCAGGCTGTCACTAACAGCATTTTAACATAACATAGGACTTTCTCCTAGCTGAATGACAGGTTGTCAGCGGAAGTTAATGAGTCGTCAACTTCAGGCAGTCGAAATGTGGCTTGGCTCCCTTAAAAGCTTCTAATCAATAGGCCATAACATGGCCTGAGCTACCGTTAGCTGGCAAGGCGACAATAATAAATATCGACAGTATGCCAGTCACGTTTTGGGGCCAGTCAATCAGCCATATGCATATATATTAGCCGGCACGCGAGCCAAGTCGCTGAGTATCATGTAAAACACACGGAGGGAATAAGTTGTCAAAGCTTATAAGAATTAAAGTAGAATTTCAGAATTAATTCCCAGGGCTAAAACAGTTGTTATCAAGGCTAAAAGAGCTACCATTAACATGGTATATAAGCTTTCTCATTACTTTCATTTTCGAAACACTGCGAATCAGATCTCATTTTCCGAATTGTTATAAATAATATGAATCACGATGAGTCAATCTTGAAATGACAAACACTTTCTTCTAAATACTTTATAAATCATCGGGGATATGAGATGATGTCGTTTGGTAATACTTTGTCTATATTATTTTAAATTCTCTTTTACTTTGGCAAAGTCATTTAACTTGTGTCGTTATTCGATCATTGTCTTTTATGTGATTTCAGTAATTTATCAAAACATTGTAAGTCTCCCCAACTTATTTGGCAGCATGAGGCAATTTATGTGATGTAATCGAAACTGTTGTGTCAGTTTATAATATAGGTATGACAAAAGTTTTACTTATAGTAAATATAATAGCTGTATTCAGTATTTGCTTGGTATAAAAGTATAAACATAAAAATATTTCAGAAATTCTGTTAAAGATGTAAAGATCGGCTTAAAACGATGTTTAAGGAACTGAGAATAGAAATAGATTTTATGTATATTTGTAGTATATTGGTGTTACCATTGTTGTTAGTAGGGCATTGGCGTTGACACAAATTCTAAATAAATGAAATATGGATGTGGCAAAGAGCCAAGAGCCAAGCGCGAAGAGGCGTCAAAACTGGTAATCGAAGTTGTCAAATTCGACGAGTTGTCTGGCCTGCGATTTGGCGGCCTTTGCAACAAAGTTGGCGCATTTATTAATTAATCAATTGAAAATGTTGCGCGCACAAATGCAAATTGGCAACTGGCAAAATGGAAACTGGCAATAGCTCAGACATGACAAAATCCAAATCGACTGCCACTTTTTAAAGCCAACAGCGAGTTGCAGTAATTGGAGACTCTTGTTGTTGTTGTTGTTTTGGCCGTAATTGTGTGAGCGGATACTTGACACATGCATGTGTATGTGCGCGTGCGTGTGTGTGTGTGTGTGTGTGTTGTTTTACCAAGTTTTTTATTTGTGTTTTACTCTTTTGTTCAGTTAACCATGCTTTGGGCATTTGTTTTTGCTGTGGCTCGTTGGCTTGTTAGCTGGTTGGCTGGTGGAAGGAAGGTCAAGTGAGCCACATTGCGCCTTGCCCCCTTTGCTGCCACGCCCTCCCTCGGTCGGCGTCATCATCCATTCCCAGTTGGCATTGGCGTGTGGGCAGCTTATCCGCTTTACAAGTGCTTAATTCACTTACGAGTTGGTAGAATGTAAATACAGAACAAAAACGAAAACAACTTAAAATTGCGTAACTCGCACTGCAACTTGCCACATGCCACATGCAACATGCAACATTCAACATGGCTCTTTTGAATGAAAATGCCGTTGATAAAAGTGAATAGTCTATTGGCCTTCAGGCCATTTTGGCTTCTGCCAAGTCTAATCAGTTCTTTGGCAAATTCTAATGCCAATCATTACACAAACAGTCTATATTTATAATGCGACTCAACAGGTTCTATATATTTGTTGTATAATTCAGTCAATACGATCTTAGCAAGAAGTCGAAATGCCGTCAACTACTTGCGACTATCAGGGTCGATAAGAAAAGAGAGTACATTATGGCAGTCCATAATCTCTGGGAAGTTGGCTTCAATCAAGCAACAACGTGACGATGACGTGAAGCTTATCAGTCACCCGCAAAGACTGAGAGCAACTCACACTCGAAAACAACAACAACAAAAAACAAGGCATGAAACTGATTACACAATGCCTGATGCCACTCCAATTAGAACTTTCTAAGTCTGACCGCTGTCTATTGACTCCAATTGGACTTCGTCTCCATTTGCAGCTGCCTCCCATTTCCGGGGAGTGATATAACAAACAACGTCTCACATTCACCCGGATTCTCGGCTGATTGTGTGAAGAGTTGAGCACGTGTCGTGACACGACTTCACACGATCTAAAAATCGCCAACAACCCAAAGACAAATACCAAAAGAAATTGTCGGTTTCCATTAGTTAGGAATTAATAAGAATTCAATTTTTTAATTCAACTAAATTAGTTTCTAAATAAAATAAAGAAAATATATTTCAAATGAACTAAATTACTGTATAAGACACACAAGTAATAAATAATGAAATTATTTAATTTGTTTCTAAATTGTTTTCAAAATCTCTATGGATTTTTAAACACATTTGTTTAGTTCACTGAGTCATTTATTAACGATAACCATAAAAAATAAAATTTAACAATAGAATTGATTGAATTTTACGGAAATATTGAAAATCACACTCCCATCTCTAACTTTCGGCACTTTGGATTACTTTGCCAAGTATTAAACAAAAAATCGATCGATAAACCTTTGACATTCTTCAAGAAATTATTTGTATTTCTACCCTCCGCTGACTCTCTTTCCCTTCACTCCGCATTCTCTCTCACTCTGCCTCTCTCTCTCCCCCGTTAAGACCCGCATAATTCTCATTGAACCAGTAAATTCGTTGCCCATTGAGCAGTTTAATTGCTTTATAATATCTGACCCAAATAAGTACTTGCTTGGCACTCGAACCAAAACATTGTCAAACAATGGCTTTAGTCGTGACTGTCTGGCATAATTCGAACTAAAATTTAACATGTAAATAATCTATATTTAGTTAATATATAGAATAACATTTGCCTCTATTTGTTTATTGAAGTTTTATAAGCGAACTACCGAGAAAACTATGCTAAGCATTTCTAAGTTGAATAAATAAATAAAAATAAAAAACATTACCTGTTCAAATAAAATTCACCGAATATAGATACAGATGTTTTTCGGGCTAAAACAATAGCTCGCTCAATTGTTTACAGTGCGTGTTGTAAACATGCGAACACGGTTAGAAGTTGAGCAAATTTAATATATATGTTTTACTTGATGTTGCTATCGCAGAAATCAGTAACAACACAATTATGCACTTCACTAATGGGTAACAACTTTCTGGATATTTTTTTGATAATATTAACGCGCGTTACTTTAGCTTGACTCACTGTAATGATATTAGCATAGTGGCAAAATATGAAACGATATTGCAAATATCGATTTACCAATTGTATGAACCGATTACAATTGCAATTACAATTGCGTTGAGGTTGGTTTCATTTCTATTTTAGTTAGTTACGAGCACAGAAATTGGTAAGACACGCGCCAAGTACTACAAATTGTTCACCTGCACAGGTGGAGCAGAGAGCACAGAATGAATAAGTGAACATACGAATACGAATACGAATACAGCGACGCAATCGAAATAACAGACAAAACACCAAATACAAATTGAAATCGAATCGTACTGTATCGAAGAGAAGCGAAAAAACCCGAACGACCCTCGGATCGGATCGGCAAATGTTTGGCTTATTAGCGGCTAACTGATTAGCTCTTGCCTTTGCCTTTTATTCGTACTACAATACAATACATGCCATTGCTTACATACCATTACCTATGCTCATTAACAGCGAACTGTTAATGCACAACAGTGAGCTGTAAGCGGTTAACAGCGAGTGTTCTCTTACAAATCCATACGTATGTATTTGATTATGTGAGAGCGCGCTTTGTTATTGTTTTGTTGTATTGTTATTGTTATTGCTTCTGTGCTAGCAACAACAAAGGGAATAGTTTCTATTGGTTTCCCTCCCATAGAATTTCGCAGTCTACCTCATCACCATAGAAAGTTGTTGTTACCATCCGTAATTACATAAACATTATTCATTGGCTTGCGCTGTTGTGGATTCCAAAAACGAATTTTCATTGTTAAACAAATATTACGAGCATCCAATTTATAAGTGATAAGTTTCATTTTTTCTTTTTCTGATAATGACTAATGATGTTGTAGCATTAAACGATATAAAGAGCTAAGAAACAACATTAGCAACTTTTTAAATAGAATAAGTTTCAAGAAAGCATTTCTTATCTAATTTTCTGTATTATACGCAGGGAAATTTATTTCAACTTCAAACACATCCAAATGTAATTAAAAGGTCACATGCATGTACATTTGTATTTATATTTAAATATGTACTCGTATGTTGGTATGTGCATACATACATACATATGTATGAATGATGTACTCTAGACTCTGTGCTTTGTCTGCAGATTTATGTGGCTGACAGACAGACAGACAGACTGACGAATGCGGTTGCAACAAAACGAAATTCACAGACCCAGCTAACTATGCACACATGTATTTATTTTCAAACATAAATAAACTAACTAAAGTAATGCTCTCTCACGAGAGCAACGATCAACTGGGAGGCGAATCATCAACTGGAGGCAATACCAAATGGCCCTCAGCATTCAGCTACCCTGCTAGTAAAGGGTATAAACAATTGCTGCGCATTGTACCATTTGTTTGTCGTAGTTCGGGAAAGTCGCGGACTGTTTTTGCACACACACAAGTATGTATGTATGTATATAAATATGTACCTCCTTACATAAGCACCTTTGATCTTGTACATAATCGAGTGGACAAAGTTGTGACTTACCCACATTCGTTGAACTGTTGCCATCTTCTGTGGCCACTGGACTAGCAATAGGTGTGGATGTTGTTGGTCCCTGATAGCCATGGGATCTGCTATTGCCTTCCACTGGCAATGACAGAGGACCCGATGCATATAGATCCAGCTCCAAGGGTGGGGAGTTCTCCCGCACACACGACATTAATCCGGAAGACATTCTGGAAAAATAAATTACAAACAAAATACATGATGCATTAATAATATGTAAAAATTGATGTCTTAAAAATCTATAACTACCCAAAAGCGACCAAAATCAAAATCAACTAAGAAAAATAATTTTTCGAAATACGTAAACTCTGGCAGTTCAGGAATATGGACATTTCGTTCGGTTGTTTTCCAAAACTATTATCATTAATATCTAAAATGATTTATGTAAAACATGCTTATTTAAAAAAGCGAAAACCAATTGTCTGTGGTCCTAAAACTATTTTCGGTACGAAATGCATCAGAATATTTTAAAATGCAATTTTAAGTATATTATTTAACTAACAACAAACGAGCAGCAGAAACATACTCTGAATTAAATTGGAATAAATACAATTTTAATTAAATTATTTATTAAATAAAACATTACACTATAAAATTTAATTAAAAGAAATTGACTGTGCTGATTCGGCCAGTCGATTGTAGTGCTTTTGAAAAATTGTTAAAATATTATTTAATTTCAATCCACAGTACATTTTCCAACTCAGCCGCAAAGTAGGCTACATTTAATTACACGTACTTCAACACTGTCAATGACTTGGTAAGAAGGAGACAGATAATGAACGAAAGACAGAGAGAGAGAGAGAGATAAAGAAAAGGTGGTTTATCAGCAAGCAACTAGCAAGTGTTGTTGTTGTTATGCTGAAAGTGAACAGCGCAAATGAAAGAAGGGTAAAAAGTATTGCATACTTTTATGCGCCAAATGCAAACGCATTCGTTGTGAGGTGGCAATTAGCAACAACACCATTAGCAACTTAATGATCATAGAGTATTACGAGTACGAAAACGAATACGAATACGAATAGTCGAATAAGTAACCGCAAAAGCCACGCAGTTGCACTGTCATGTAGTTGCACTCGCCTCACATATCGCAACGTGAAAATCTTACAAATTAACTTTGGCTTTCATTTGCATTTAACAGATTCAGAGGGTATTATATTGTATGCATGTGTGCGTATCTGTCTGTATGAGTGTGTGTGCTTACTAACAGACAAACATTGAAAAGTTAAGATGCCGTGAAACGCAACAAACGCAAATGAGAAACAACAAAACTTTAATTATACGTATGTAAGTAAGATTTGCATACCCACGTCAATGTTTGGCTATGAGCATTACTTGGTAAGTATCTGTATCTGTTGCTTACACACGGTAATTGCACCTGCTCATTACTCAAATTTGCCAACATAATTATGATGTGTCGGGCCAAACAATGCGGCTAGCAATAAACAGACTCAGACATTAGACAATAGGCTTTGGGCCAAAAGGAAGCTGCCCTCAGATACTCTGGCTCGGTTTGCCTGACACGTTGTCGCCTTGGCCATTAAAATAACAAAAAGTTCTCAAGGCAGGGCAACAACAAACACTTGTTGCCAGCAATTAAAAAAAAAACGTAATCTCAATGACAGCACAACAGCTGAAAAAGACCATCTAACGTCATTGCAAAATGGCATAATGCGCAGAAAACGCGCAAATTGAAAAGGAAAGTGCCCCTGACCGGAAAGCAGATGGAAAAGCGAAGCGAGCTGAATGAAAAGTGCATGCTCATTGCACGTTTACACAATGATTCAGTTTGAGACCTCAAAAGTGTTACTTAGTGCCAAGTTGCCCAAAGTAAACTGTTGACTCTTATTTTTTTGCAATTAATTTTAATGACTTACAATTTTGACGACTGTTTCTTGACCACATTTTTCCACTCATTGCAAATTTCAAATATTATAAACTATAAATCAGGGCAACAATTTGTTCAAGGGTGATAACCAGGGTGCAATTTTCTAGCCGATTGAACAGCTGAGCAAAATTAGTAATTGAACAAATATCATTAAATTAGTAAAACAGATGGATGGATTACTGTTTGGAATATTAAACGAGTCTTATAGACAAAAGTTAATGCCTGATATTAATTAAAGCTGTCCCGTTCTGAATAACATAAAAAATTGAATTTAAACCTAGAGAGTGTACTACGAAAGTGAACCTAACTGTTTGGGCAGCACTGTACATGTAAGTGGCTGACTAGGAACATTCTTTAATTTATTGGAACTGGCTCCTTCTCAAATTACTTTAGGGAATTTCTCTGCTGCTTATTAATAAACACATTTTATGAGACAATGGCAAAAATCAATAAACAAACAACAAATTCAAAAGGTTGGCGAAAAAGGGCAAATGCTGATGAAGCATCGCCGATGACGCAGCGGCTGCTGCTTCAGCTTTTGCTTTTGCTTTTGCTGATTCAGAGATTCTCGGCCTCTGAACTGATGCTAAGGCTAATGATTTGGTTGTTTATTTTCGAATGACTGCGTCACTTCGTCACTTCATACATATGGTACGTACCCCGCAGCAATGGGAGCACTAGGAGCATCTTCAGTCGAGTGTTCCCAGACGGCTTTCAGCTTTGTGGGGGATCGTTGTCGCGTGTGCGCCATTTCATTAATATATATGGTACATATAAATATATATATATTTATGTATATACATTTGTATGCTCAAGTACATACATTAAATGCTTATGATTTCAATTTTTGCTTTACACTTGGTCATCCACTGGTACAGAAACCGCCGCGAGGCTACAACTTGTGGCTGCCAACGAAATAAACGCGACTAAAATGCGTTTTTCTCGTTCTGAAATGGAGTCCATATATTCGCAGCTTCAGCATCGCAAACACACGTACATATGTTGCAAAGCCACACACACACATACAGATATACATGGGATGACACAAGCGAAGCGCAAAAAGCTGAAGCAACATTTTATGTGTGTCCAAGGTCAAGGAGCGCAGCCAAAAGCCGCTCTCGCGTGGGCGGGAGAGCGACTGCAGCATCAGCGCAGTTAGAGAGTGACTGAAAGCAACATGTGCCCAGCAACATGTTGCCAACGAAACAAAGTCACCCATAAAAGCCACAAATGAAGCTCAATTAAATTTGTTTAAATTGCGCACGGAAGCTCAATACCTAAAACAATACTAATTACATTCGACTATGGATATGGAATGAGCATGTATGCAAAATGATGACTTTGACTGTTGACTGATTTTGTTGCCAACTCTCTCAAACTCTCACTCTCATTTCGAATAACACTGCGCAGCCGTAGAAAAAAGAAACTAAAAGTTAAGACATACACATACTGACCTAGTCAACGAAAAACCCAAGAACTCTGTCACCGTTGACCCCTCAAATACCCAAATAAGGTAATTATACTGAGGGTGTGTACTGTAGCAGACGACTTTTCCTCTGCATATTACATGTTTTTTACCCTGTTTTTTATATACAAATATATTAGCCCATAAGGCAGTCGATATCACTATTGCAATGACATGATAAAAAGAAGGAAACTCAACCCACAAATAATATAAATAAGTTCTGATTCTGAAGTTATTATCAACAACAAGTTTAACACAACAATAAGTTTTTGTTTTATTGTTGTACTATCTTTAATGGTAAACAGCTTATAAGTAGATATTTAAATGACAGAAGACCAAACAACAACCAGAACGAGGAACAGCTTCAAGTCAGATACTTTATATGTTTGCACTGTATATAGCTGACTTTGATCTCTTTGTTTCCTCAACCAATATTCAAACAACTAACTAGATCAGCTTTTGCTACACAAATATTGGCCAACTGATTCGCTGCTTTTCAATACTAAAATCAATATTTACGATATTTTGCCTTCAGTAATACTTGAATAATACAAGTCTAAATATTTATAATGGCTATGTCACTTACCTGATTTTAAATTAATTTTTCCTCCCACGAAGTAAAGTAGCCTCAATGCTTTTCTTTTCTGTAGTCGCTTCTTCGTTGAGTCCTTACATTGTTGTATTGTTGGCTGTAAAACGAAACAAAGGTCATAGTTATAGTTAGTTTAAATAAAAATTAATTATAAAATATTTTACTGTCCTTATCCTTTTTAATTGGGTAAAAGAGTTCTTTAAAATTCGAATTAAAGATCAAGCTACAATACAATTCAATATAAATTTCGAATTGAATGACAGAGGAACTTAGCTATTTTTCCTGAGTGGAATAAGAGGAGATTGCATTACGTAAGGCTGAAGGCAGGAAGTCTCGTTTCCGCATTGTCAAGTCCTGCAAACGGAGCCAAGCCCACGGCCAAATTCTTAGTTTCGCCTTTTGGGGGTTAGACGGTATTTAGACCACCGCTGAGGCGTTCTCATTTCCATATCCACATTCATATGGCCTATTGAAAGTGTGCGTGCGTGTTGCCAGCTGATTTGCATAAGAATGACTTGAAGGAAATGCCAATAACTGCTCGTGTAAGGTCATCCCCTGACCTAATCCTTTTGCTGTCAAATAGAGCTATACTTGCTTAGATTTTAAAATGCATCACATTTGGTTTGAATGGATTCCTTTAAAGTGCCGCATTATTATTTGACTCGATTTCTACACTCGGAGAGTACAAGTGAGGATATGCAAATTGCGATCATTGGCAGTGGCAACTTGGCTAAGAGGCCCAATGGAATAGAACGAGTCGAAAACTTTCACTTTGCTGCCCACATACTATTGGAAGTCGAGAGTCAACATGGTGGAGTCGGGGGTTTCGCTAGGTCTTTACAGGGGGAGGAGGGCATGGTTATCTAATTGGTTGGCCGACTCCGTTGAAGATTAATTGCAATACGACCGATTTCTTTACAAAACACACACTCGTAGATAAAAAGCAACAATGGCGAGCAATAATGAAAAGTAAAAGTTTGTTTTAAGCAGTCGAACAATGCGTCTAAATGTATTCATGAATACATTATTGAGAGCCACAAAAGCTTGTTTTGAGTTCTAAACAAGTTTGATTTTTTCTGTCTTCAATTTCGGCGCTTTTATCAGTTTCTTATTAATTTTATGTGGCACAACTGTTGTTTTTATTTATTGTCAAGCTTGTTTCGGAAATGAAAAGTAAATTAAGTTGAATTCGTTTTCTCTGAAACAATTTTGGCTCCAAATGCAGCTCCTAAATTGATTCATCACAAATTAAACAGGATAATATATATTTATCCTTAGCTAAATTGATGGAAGCTTAGATAAATGTATGTATATATAAATTGGCCCCCATTTGTTAACACAGATGGCTGGTAATATGAAGCTTCAATGCCATAACCCACAAGTGGAATTTACATACTCACAGTATGTATTTGGAAAAGTAAAACTGAAAACCACGAGACCACAACGAGCAAACACAATCATGAAAGAGGCAACTAATGTGTCGCCCCTTGGGTAAAACTAGACAACTGCAGGCAACATCAACAGAAACAGCCACAGCAACAACAACAACAACCATAACATCTTATGAGCACAAACTTTACAATTTACCATAAAACAAACTCGCACAAAGCATTTCAACTTACTTTACATGGTGGTCATTTAATACGTGCGTAAATCTTGCTTGGCTAATGCTAAAGTTTTTGTAATATGCAAATTATTTTCGTAGATTAAAATGCTTATAGGTGTATTGCAAACATGTACCTGAACAGTTCATTCCAGACAGCTGCAGTTTCATCAAAATCATATAAAATGTCCAAAGATGCTTCTATGATATGTTAATTAACGGCGTTAATCGCCAGGTGCTTCTATGTTATGCTATTTAACAGCGCTGGACAAAACAGATTGCAGCCACTTCCATGGTATGTTAAAACAGTTCTTAACGGAAAGGATGCATTCTAGTCTATTCCGAAAGATGCTTCTATATTATTTTAGTTAACAGCGCTGGACAGAACAGATCACATGTTAATACTTAGGTATTTTCATTAACAGCTTAAAACAAACTTCTATGTTATGTTCATTAACAGCGCTGGAAAGTCACTCAGATATTCAAATTCAATATTGGATCAAATCGCTGTAAATGCTTACATTATACGCCATTATTTTCGAATAAAAGGTATTTAAAATTTGTGAAAATCGGAGCAGTTAGTACCTTACAAGTGGTTCGTTGATCCGTTGCCTTTTGAATCGAAAGTCGTTTACGACAACCAACTTCTACGTGAGTGCTCAGCCAGCGGCATAAAATTAACATTTTCTTGTACGAGTATCTATATCTGTTTGTGTGTCTTTCTCTTCTGATTTTCATAAGTAAAAATAAGACCGAAGAGTCGAATACAATCGGATTGCCGCTTGTTGTTTTGTTGCCGTTGCTTTCCCTCGCATCTCGCACCGCTCTATCTCAATCTCAACCTCAACCTCAACCGGACCGACGACGCTTCAACAACCTCCGCACAGTCGATTCTACAGTGGGGGTCGCCGGGATCGGCATAAATAGAAATTGTTCGACTTCGATAAAACAGCGTCGCGGTTCCAGCAATTACAATGCCAAAGATCACTGTACTGATTCCGCATTTTTACTCAACTTTTTCTTGAATTCTGTTTCGCATCTATACTCTTCTTCTTTGTCTTTTGTGTCTCTTCTACTTTAATTTCTGCGTTAATTTATATTCCATTCATTGAAAACCCTTCAAGTGTTTACACAACACTTATATGTATATATATATATATTTATTTTTTTACTCTTGTTGTAGAAAGGCAGTCCCAATTTTTTGTAAATATTCTGACACATACATATATGTATAAGCATGACATCATTTGAAACTAAACTTAGATATAGTATGGAATATCTGCTTCAAATTGCTTTGCAATGTAATCTCCTCGAATATTTGAAATATTACATTGTTTTAATGACACAAATCTTTCAACATTGCTACTCGTTTTATTGATGCGTCAGCGAAATTCAACGTAGACCAAGGACGGATACGTCAATGCGATCGACAACTGTTTACTTTACAACAATATCGACGTGCAACAAGTTAAAGTATGGGCACAACCCTTTCATACGATCGAACAACATAACAAAGCAAGTCACAAGACACTTGACAAAACTGGCCAATTATAAAATACCCTGTAATAGTGGTAGATACCTAAAACTATTTTCTTGAACAGGTTCGTATAAATCATCAGAAAGAAATAAAACGTTTAGAGGACAGAGACAAAATATATTTGCCATGAATTATTCTGTAGTACTCCAATGATAGAAACTCAAGGTGTACACCGAAATTTTGCAACTGACCTTTACAAGAAAATCTACAACTAGCACAACTACTGAACAACTAGTTTTAAATTTGGCTATAATAACTTCAGAATACAAATTACACCCATTCCACCAAAAATTAGTATACCTTAATATATTTTCGTAAAGGGTGCAGGGTATTAAAATCTACAGAGCACCTGTTCCAACATTGGAAAATAAAACAAAAAATCGTAAAGTCGAAACATTGCACAAATAGCTCAACGCTTGAGTAATTTGCGATCGCGAATTAAATGTTGATAATCAAATGCGAATGCGAATACGAGAATGAATACGAGAAGATTTGCAAATGTTATTCATTTGATTCAACAGTAGTGAGGCCAATAATCAATCAGCTAATTGTGATCACGTTTTAATCAGTGATCGCAATTAAATTAAAATGTCGCGCTGAGTTCGCTCCCAGAAATCAATCCCAGGTTTGGGTGTGGTGTTCCATTGTATTCCAACTGACAAGGCGTCACAAAGTCCCTACTAATACTATAAAGAACATTGATTAATCCAATCTACCTGCACTTGTAGAGGGAGGGGTACATATTAAAGAAATGAGCATAATTGCGTTGTCCCAAAAAAAGTGACGCTAATAAAGCAAAAATGTTAAAAGAAAGCCATAAAGACGAGCACAAAACATGGGCAACATTAGCGCCAAATCGTTTTGCCGTCTTTTGCCAACTATGAAAGGTGAAATTATCCGCAATGAAAATGAGTCTAAGCTCGCAGAGTAACAAAGAGCCGGACATTGATGGAAGTCGTCTTAGGGTTTGGGCCAGGTCTCTTTGCTCTTGTCTCTGGTCTCTGAAGTGGTGCAAAGATTATCGGGCTAATGCTCCACAGAGGAGCATGAACAAGTTTGACCCAATTAACAGCATTACTTGGCGAAAAGCCAGCCATGTGGAGCATTATGGCTTAAAAGCTGAAAGCCAAACTCCAAAATTGAGGTCAAATTGGCAACAAATCTATGATATTGCTGATTGTTAAAAGTCACTTAAGTGGGGTAAATGTAACCCCATCGACCACACCAATTGCATACATATGAGTATATATTTACATATATACAATGTTGGGGAGGAATATAAATTTGGTATGCATACTTGGGATATATTCACAAAGCCCCGTTGGTTCTCCACACACAATTGCAAATTCAATTACAACTCATGTACGCTCTTGTTATTTGTATTCTTTACTTTTTCTTTAGCTGTTATTTAATATGCACAGCACGACCAATTGATTCTCTCGAACTGCCCTCGGTGCCCGTCTTCGTCGCCAGTTCCGGCCCAAACACTTGTAACTCTTGTCTGCGCAAGTACTTTTATTGCCACTGTCGTCGCGTCATCAACCTCGTCTGTCTGTGTCTTCTGTCTTCTATCTTTTGTACTGTGTCGTCTGTCTTCTGTCTTCTGTCTTGTGGCTCAGTTTTTGTTTTCCACCGTGAAGGTCTTTTATGGTTCGTCATCATCATCGTCGTCGTCGTCGTCGTCGTCGTAGTTCGAGTGTAATACGGAGGAACCTGCAATTGCTCTCCACGAGGTATTAACCATTTTTATGTGTGTCAATGTGGCAATTGATTTCGATTGCGTGTGCATGCAAACTCGATCAAATTGAAAATGTTGTGTATGTGCATCAATCCATAAGTACTTGTATTGATTTCATATACGAAATTTGACTAACATCATTAAATTGGAATAAATTGAATTAAGAACACGAAACTAGAAAATAGAATTAGGAAATTAAAATTCAAAATTCAAGTAATGGGAAATTTACATAAAAACCGCTGGCAAAAATTAAGAAAATTTAATATAAAAAAATATTTTATTAAAAATCTAGCTATTCTATATTACTCTTTGAAGGAAAGCAATTCTTTCTAAAATTATAAACTATATAATTACTAAACTGTGTACTCAACTTTTTTTTTCTTTGATTTTCCTAGTTTTTTTTATACTTATTTGAGTATCATTAAACTTTTTGTTTATACAATCATATTTGCAATTCGCTTGAGTTACCTTGTATTATTCAGAATGTATAATTCGAATATTATATGAATAATTATGCTTGAACTAACATTGGAATACGTAGCTGTGTCTTAAGATTTTTATTTTTTCTCCTTCTCGCTGATTTGATTAACGGTTGCGTTACAATTGGGATTTAGTGCGAGACTGTGGCTCGGCCTATCACTCCATTACGACCATCTTCACCACCAGCACCACTGTCACCCCCACCACCACCCCCTCTCAACAGCACCGCTCAACACCAGCATCGTCAGCATCGGCATCTGCACATGCCTAGAAAAACATCTTGGGATGCCTTTCCAATTATTTGCAGTGTTTGAATTTTGCGCCACAATGTGTGTGCGTGTGCGTGTGTGTGTGTGTGTGTGTGTGTGTGTGTGTGTGTGTGTGTGTGTTTGTGCAAAAAGAAAAGATATTAAATAAAATAATGTCTGGTTTTCGGACTTGGTTGACTTGTTAGCAGCAGTAATTTGGCAGTAAAGCGCATATAAGTAAGCCAACGGGCAATGGAAGCACATCTTTGAAAGAAAAACTGAAAACTGAAATTTGTTTCAATTTTGAAAACTCACTTCAGCATGGCGAATGCCTTAGTCACGCTACCTGCCGCAACAACAACAACTACAACAACTACACATTAACACTACATACACTTCAATACATAAATAGGTATTTATATTTAGGTTTGTAGTTTCCACACCACAGCCAAAGAATTTACAATAAGAAAAACATAAATATCTACACCAAACTTGGCATAAACACAAAACACTTACAAAAATATTATACACTGTACTTGGTTTAATTCTATAAATATTTTCAGTTTGTATTTGAATCATAAGTTTACTTGGCTATGAATACTTGCAATATGCGCATTGCAATTTCCCTGATGAAAGCACGAAATGTTGCAAGATGAGAACTTAATGCAACCCTAATGCAAGGTTAACGTGATGATGACATGTAATATGAGACATTGTTCAGTTCGAGTATAAGCCCTCAAACAGGGAACTGGGAGTGCCCGAGGACATGTGCTGATCAAGTGTTTCCCATGAGGGATATCTGTATGCACATATTGTACTCCAAGTGCTATGAACTATGGTTAGGTCTCTGCTGTTTGCATCTCGGTTTACCACCATGCGGGACATCTGTACAAACACAAATATTTAAAGAGGGATACAGAGCGAAAACACTCCCTAGAAACATAAACCAAACTAATCAAATTAGCCTAATATCAAAATATATTAAATAAATAATGAAAATGAATAATTAATATTGTCAGCTTTGACAAACTTCAACCTTTATGTAGTAAGTTAGAAATATCAAATAATTTCAACTGAAATTAAAAATCTTAAAAAATGTGATTTTTAAATATTTCTAAGGAAATTCAAATATGATTGATGAAGAAAATTAAAATTCGTTGTTCAAATTGAGAATAACACAGAAAACACCGAAACAGATCAAAATTTCAAATATTAGTAAGTTTAATTACTATAATAAAATATTTTAAATACTAACTACAAAGCAAAAATCATAAGAAATTATATAGCATGAAGATATCAAGCTCAACTACTCTTGACTGTAGAGTATACAAAAACCTCATGCAATGGGACTCGAACAACTCATTGCAATGTCCAAGCGGACGAAAGGTACTTGAAAAAGTGAACTCATTTCCTGTTTCCCCCGACTTCCACTCTTCGAGCTGGAACTTCACTTTTTACTCCCAGACTTATCTCAGTTGGAAATGCCCTCGACGATGACTTTTTGCTAAGGCTTTAAGCGTTGTGCTGTCAATGAGACGAGGTTAGTTTCTAATTTGCCATCAGGCTTTAATGATCAGTTAAAAGAAACCGACAGCTTGCTAAGTTTTTTAGTTATGCAAATACTAATATATCGACACATGGAAATTATCTCCGAAAAGTAGCGATTGACACGAAGATTCGCTGCGTTTTCGTAGCGGCATTACAGCATATTGAAATTTCCAAATTTTTATTAAACAGTTAATGTGTTGCCTTTTTGGCTTTGGAGCGAAAAAGTTTTTTTTGTTTACCGATTGATTTGTATCAATCAATTAAAAATATCGGCCGAAAGACCGTTAGCATTTTCTGATTACGTTTTTATCATTAATTAATAAACAATATTTTGCAAAATTTTATTAGTGTGGTAATCGCTGCAAAGTCATTATGTACTAACTGATATCTTTTAGGTTTACATACATATGAAATAAATATTTTATTATGAAAAAAAAATACAAATTAAAATTAAAAAAAACCTTACTGTCTTTTTTTAGTAATCAGACAAATTTAACAGATTTTCTTTGCACTTTAAAAATGTTATGGCTGTTAGCCAATTAAAAGATACTTCACTTTTGAATTGCTTTTTCTTTTGTAATATCTTTTAGTTTCTTTTTGTAATATTCTAAATATTATTGTTGTTTTGAAAACTATGTGCACATTAAAATAATTATATATTTAACTTTGGAACTAAATTATGTTCCATCTCTCTTCAAGTGAAATCAACTATTTTAAATATATTTCAGCTTACCTTAAAAGTGATTTAAGTCCCAGTACAATAGGCAAACGAGCAGACACAAAATGTAGTCCAAGTTTTTGACGTTGTAATTGTTGTAGTTGTCGATCTGGTTATAAACTGAGCTTGTTATTGTTGTCTTAATCTCATGTTTTGCGTAGGAGTAGAAGGTGGCTTAGACAAAGCTGGTAAGACGTGCAGTACTTGTTGGGGGATCCATTGGATTAAAACGACAAACCAACAACAATGGCAATAAAAACAAAAAAAAATAATCATCACGCGATTAGTTTAAACTGAGGAAAAGAGAAACAGCCAAAGGGTATCCGCCGAATACACAGACATACAAAATTTGTATACAGATTACAAGCATATATTTCTACATATATATGTACATATAGAAAGAAGCACACAGATAAAGCTGCAGAGGCAGCAAAACCTCCAAACACACAAACGAAAATAATGCGAAATAAAACATGCACACGCAGACAGACAGCAAGAATATGTATCTTAAAACTGGTTTAAGATTTGTTGGGGATTGAAGTTGGTAACTTCGATGCTTCTGCTCAGGCAGTTCAGACTCGAACTTGTGTGTGTGTGTGTGTGTGTGTGGGCATGTGTTTGTAAGGTGCACATACAGATACGTATTCATACATATATATGAACAAACATTCAAGTTTACATACAGTGAAGTTTGTACTTTCCAATAACACCTAATGGGTGTTCTATACTTTTAGTATTGTTTACTAGCTTTTAACGAAACGCGGATATATCATTTGCATTCCATTTTTGTACTCCTTTGCAACACTGATATTATTTACACAAACAACTGTTGCTGCTTCTTTCTGGGTGCACTAGAAACGTGAGCAATTTCATTTACATCACAACATGTACATAATTCTTTAACCGATTGACAATTGGCGTTGTCCAGTATACTTGAAATATATTTCAACGATTTTAATATACTTTTTGTTACCGGCATGCACTAATGTTTAATGGTTTACAACGCAGGCGTAAATACGCGGTTTGCGGTCAGACTGTGTATCATTTATCTAAATTATTACATTATCAACATTGTTGCTGCATTTACATTTACAGCTGCAATATCTTGGCCTCTCGAGCCAAGTTTATTCTTTGAAAATCATTTTCAAAGTCGCGACGCGGATACTCCGAGACAAAACAACCGAACCGACCGCTCCAATATCAAAATTTACAATAACAAAAAAATCTGACTTCAATGCTGTTGTCAGTGATTTAACAGAGAAATGTTACTAGCTAGCGCTGTTAATTTACAGATTATTTTATTGCCTATCGATATATCTCAACTAATAATGTTAGCAAACTGCAAAGTTCAAATTTTATGTTAGAGCATTGTTGACTGTCCCTTCTAAGAACAACGAAACGAATTTATTTGCAACTGAAGTGCCTCTCGGCTGAATTTTAATATAAAACATTAGGTTACAGTAATAGGCCTGAAATAACAGTTAAGATTTGAAAGTTGTTGATATTACCTTAACGAATGTAAGCTAACAGAGCACCCTGGGAACAGTTTTCTGTTCATAATATGCGAGCTATTTTACAGCTATATCAACCATTAACTTGTTGCATGCTGTGGCTGTTATCTACGCATACATAATGTATGCATATTTATCTGCACATTTTCTTTTGCTTTCTTGAGTCTTATCAGACTCAGAGTGCCGAATGTTTATGATAGTACAGAGTACAAGTCTTAAGAACAATCTGTTGTATTAAAACATGTTATCTTTGCCTTAAAGAATCTGCAATCTTTAAACAGATCATTTCTGCTGAAGATACTGAAGATAACTGAATTATAAATATCACAAGTTTTTTTCAGTTGTCATTACTCAGACTCTTACCGCAATGAACACACGTAAACTTTCAACGCATGTGCTGGAAACCTCTACCGGAAAAGCGGCACCAAATATTAAAGTGACTGTTTACCGCCTGGACGAAATCCAGGAATGGAGAGCGATTCGTCCATCTCAAACAAATTCAGATGGTCGCTGCCAATTGTTGGAGCAAGGCGAATTTCCCATGGGAATCTATAAGTTAACATTCCACGTGGGACCTTATTATGCTGCGAAAAATATGACGACTTTGTATCCAGCCATCGACATTATTGTGGACTGCATTGAAAATCAAAACTATCATATTCCTCTTCTACTTAGCCCTTATGGTTATACTACTTATCGTGGAACATAGTTTCCACAAGAATATACTGTGTGTCCAAAATAAAATTTGAATTAAAAATTGAATTTCTTTTTAATAAGATCACTAAATAAAAAATGTATTTTCATATATAGGCTTTTTTATTTTTACAACGACTATTAAATGCATTTAAATATTAACAGTTTGCGAATATGTTGTTAGTAACAGAGAGCAGTATTTTTCTATAAATTTGTATCAAATCGAAACAGTTTGAAGAGATTGGCCACACTGCCTTTAAAAGTGTTGTGAGACCATATTTGAGGTGTAATTTAGTACGATTTTTGAATGAGAGAACTGCACGTGTTTGACTTTAAAATATTGTTAGTTACGTTTTAATTTATTTTTTGCAATAATAATGACAGATGTGGAAGAGGGCGTGCCGCCGGAGCCAAGCATAGACTTTGTTCCAGCGCTGTGTTTTGTTCCCCGTGGAGTCACCAAGGAGCGACCTGACAAAATCGTGCTGACACAAGCAGAGCTTGCGCGTATTATTGGCGAGACGCAGAACATGCTCGAAGAGAACGAGGATGACGACGAAGATGATGAGGACGGAGAGGGAGACGGAGAAAGCATGGAAGTTGATAATGAGGAGACGGCTCCAAATGCTGGCAACGAGAATCACAATCCGCAAGACGAGTTCAACTTCAACAATTACGAAAACGAAGAGAATTCAACAGTTACAAATTTGGCCAACGTTGTGGACGCCGATCAGCAGGTGCCCGATGAGGACGAAGACTCTGAGGCTGAAGACGAAGTGATCAAGCCAACTGATAACCTAGTGCTGGTTGGACATGTGCAGGACGATGCAGCTAGCATGGAGGTCTGGGTATTCAACCAGGAGGAGGAAGCTCTTTACACACACCACGACTTTCTGCTGCCCAGTTTTCCGCTGTGCATCGAGTGGATGAACCATGACGCGGGCAGCGACAAGCCAGGCAACATGTGCGCCATTGGCTGCATGGATCCGATCATCACAATCTGGGATTTGGACATACAGGACTCCATTGAGCCGACATTTAAACTTGGCTCGAAGGGAAATCGCAAGAAGCAGAAGGAACAATATGGTCACAAAGATGCTGTGCTAGATTTATCGTGGAATGCACAATTCGAGCACATACTGGCGAGTGGATCAGTGGACCAGACACTCATCCTGTGGGACATGGACGAGGGCCAACCTCACACTACCATCACCGCCTTCGAGGAGAAGGTGCAATCCATCGAGTTCCACCCAGAGGATGCCCAGAGCATCCTAACAGGTTGTGCCGACGGATTGGTGCGTCTCTTCGACTGTCGCGACGCCGAGACCGTCAATGCGTCATTCATCAAATGGCAGATTAACGGCGAGGTGGAGAAGGTCCTCTGGCATCCGACAGAAACCAACTACTTTATCATTGGCTCCAATGACGGCAGCTTGCACTACGCCGACAGACGCAAACCCAACGAGCTACTGTGGTCCGTCAAGGCCCACAACGAAGAAATCTCCGGGGTGTGCTTCAACAAACTAATGCCGAATCTACTCACCTCCACATCCACAGAAGGTGCGCTCAAGATCTGGAACTTCAACACGACCGAGGCGAAGCACGTCTACGAGCACGATTTCAACATGGGACGTCTTCAGTGTATGCGTCAATGCCCGGATGATCCCTACACGCTGGCCTTTGGTGGAGAGAAGCCTCCACGTTGCTCGGTCTTCAACATCAAAAACTTTGAGGCAGTGCGTCGTACATTCGGCATTACAGATGTGGAGTGAAGACACCTGGCTAACTTTATACTTTCTTTGTACACAATTCCCTTATCCGTTCAAAAATTTATACATTTATGATATGTACATAAAAAAAAGTATGTATATTAAATAAGATTTAAATCCTTTGGGATAAAAAATAATTATTTACGTTTTTTTTATATATAGCAAAAAATAAACTATAGTATGTGGAAATAAATCATAAATGGTACCTCCTAAAAAAAAACAATAGAATTAAAAAAACAATGAACAAATTAAGGATCAGTTAGGGGAAAGCAAAATAAGGATAGTATAAAAAAAATAGATAACTACGAAAAACATTCTTTTAAAATATATTTAGTTTAGTGTTCCTTATTTGTTTTCACTAATTTTGCTTGTCTTAGTAAATTCACATCTGTGATATGCGACATATTTGTAAACCGGGATTCGAAAGACATTTTTATTTAGCAAAACTACACTTTTATTATTAACTTATATCTAATATATTAACTTGCTTCGTTTGTCGGCAAATGAAAACATGAGACAGTCACATCATAAACTTAACTAAGAAAGTTTGCAGCAACAACTTCAAACTTACAGATCTCCCGGAATCAAGAGAATCGGTTCCAAAATCAAGAATCCCAGCAATAAATTCTAAAATTCTTAGCTTGGGATTATCTTGGTTATAAAAGTTATAAATATTTGTAATTTTCTCAAGGGTCTAGCTCTTAAATAAACCCACGCACATTAAAAGATTGCGACGCGTGAAGTGAAGCGCCACGAAGGGAGAGTTCTTGCTGGGAAATGTGCGCAACAGATAGACGTCCTCGTCGTTCTCGTCCTGGTGATGCGACACGGTTATGTGATTGCTGAGATAATCGTCAGTTAGTCGGTGGAAGTCCCAAAGCGTCAGATTGTTATCCAGGCCAGCGGCCGCCAGGAGTGTGCCATCGCGACTGAATGTTATTGTGGACACGGTGCTGATGTGCCGCAACAGTGTGGTGACCAACGAACCGTTGGACAGATCCCAGATGATGATATTGTGATCGACAGAGCCAGACGCCAAGTAACGACCGCAGGCAGAGAATGCGAGGGTGCTGACAGTGCCCTTATGGCCGGTCATGAGGCGCACCGATTGACCTGTGAGCGCATCCCAGAGGCGGACAGTGCGATCGCTGGAGCCAGTGGCAACGTAATTGGAATTTGGATGAAACTGCACGCAATCCACATCCGATAGATGGCCGACAAAGACGCGGAGCGCCTGGTTTGAGTCGGTTGACCACAAGCGGGCAGTTTTGTCAAAGGAGCACGAAACGAAATAATATCCATGGGGTGCAAAGCGCACATCCCATACGGGATAGACGTGACCCCGATAGGTGACAACGCAAGACCAGGTGAGAAGCGACCAGAGTCGGATTGTGCTGTCCTCGGAACAAGAGAGCAGCAAGTTCATCTCTGGTGCAAAGGCGCAGCGATAGACTGGACCCGTGTGACCCAGAAATGCTCGCGTCATTTCGCCACTTCGCTCGTCCAGCATTCGGGCATTGATGTCCGCCGACTCCTTGTCCAGCTCACGCAGCGCATCGGCTTCTTTAAGTGCACGCAGCTTCGCTGGCGTCAACGACCAGATGCGCACCGTAGAATCACCAAATCCGCAGGCCAGCATGGTAGAATCGTCGGATAATTCGGCACATGTTACGCCTTGGCTAGAGTTGAGAACAGTGTAGAATACGGCAGAGGGCAGCTGATCCTTGTTAAGGGGGAGACGCTTGCTGGCCTCACGCAGCGCCTTAAGCTTAAGCAGCTTGTCCGCATCCTTCAGCTCGGGCAACGGTATCCGATCGATGGCAGGAGCATTTGGATCTGATTTGGATTTCTTTGATAGCAGCGGATCTTTTTTAGGCTTCTTTTTCTTGGGTCTGTCGGGCGCGTCCGGATCGTCATCCTCTTCCTCCGGCGCAGGCGCTGGCGTGGTGAGTGTCTGAAAGTCGACTTCCTTGAGAAGTCCGTAGTAAACACGGATTTTGTTGTCCTGTCGCTTGGCGTCTCCAATGTGTGAGCCAGCTGTGGCAACGCATTGCAACTTGTTCCGGGCCATGCCCTCGTAGGTATCAAAGTGCAGATACTTGGATACAATATCCGCAACAACCTCCTGCCTGCGGTCCTGTATATGGCGCTTGAAAAGCGAATGTGCATCCCTGGACATCCGAATTACGAATTTGTCCGTCTCCATTGCGGTTACCAGATCGTTCTCCAGCAGCTCCTCTGGCTTTGATATTAGCAGCAAGTTGAACAGTCCCTCAATGTAGTAGCCGTCGAGATCGGATTTGTATTTCTCAATGAATCCACGCGCTTTCTCAACCTGCCCGCTGGCCAGTATTTTGAAATAGATCTGCACTAATATCGGGTAAAGAACCATGGATAATTCATGCTTGTATATGTCCAAAGAGTCCTCCACAAAGGTGCGTAGTTCCTCGTACGCTTGCTCATACTGTTGGGCATCGAAGTCATCGTCACCTATGAATTTGGCCAACGCTTCGGCCGCATTCACTTCGGCCTTTGCTTCAGATGCCGATGCGTGTGCCAGTGACGGCTTAACGTCATGCCCATCATCGGACAACGTCAGTGCAGAGCTGAGCACAGACTTTACATCACTTTCACATATACTGGCAAGTTCAGAGCTGTTCACATTTGCCTCCTGACAGAGCAGCTCCTCCGTGCCCTTCAGCTGATATTTTCGAAGAAGTTTGAGCAGACAGAGTAGCTCACGCTTATCCTGGGACTGCGCCGAAGCTTCGTTTCCATTGCCTCCGTTTATATTGGTGACTTCTACGCTCATTTTTTAATAAACGAAATCTTACAAATATTTTACAAAGTTTATGTTTGTTTTGGTACTATCGATATTAGTTAAAATTACATGGTTGAATTCATTGATATCGATTTTTGTAGGGCTGCCACGTTGTTTTTTTATTTGGCAGCCGTTGCCAGGGCTGCCACCTTGTTTTTCGTGGATGGCAACATTGTTGTTGTAATAAGAAATTTCCGCAAGCGAATTTCCAAATAATTTTGGAATTCAATTATATTTAAAAAATATAAGGACATTGTATATAAATACGTACAGTACCTGCGCTTCTAAAAGCCGAGAGCTTAGCAGAGGAAAGTAGCTTTGCAAAAAACTAACGAAAAAGTCATGAAGAAAAGAGTAATTGTGAAAAAGGTACGTAACAATATAGTATTTGAAATTCCAAATTATGCGAGTAGTGGCAAATAATAACTTTATATAGTATTATTAACAGCTTGTTTCAGAATAGATTTTGTGCCCGTATATACCTGTGATCCAACTCCCCCGCATTTAGACTTTGCCTCCACCACAAGTAACCTTTGTATTTTATGTCTCCGAACCATGAGTGATGTTGATATTGTTGTGGTAGGTTTATTAGAAGCAGAGCAGTTCATGCTTATGTATGTACACGTGTATGTGTTTATTTGTATTATATTTTGTATATATGTATGTGCGTTGACCTTCACAGAAGAAACTTGCCGCCAAGACATCCAAATCAATTGATAATGATGCAGGAGGCGATGTGGAATCCACCAGATACAGTTACACGGGACGCATGCAGGAACTCGTCGAGGGCTACAATGCGGTTGTACAGTTGCTTGTGCCCAAGTGGCCCTGGTACTTGTACCCCGGTTATTTGATATATGCGGTCTATTGGCGCTATGCCAAATACTACAGGGGCAAGTATCTACTGACGCCCATGCCTAATCAGCTATATGATTTGCTGATTAGGAACGAGCTGATCAAATCGGAGCATGTGATTTTTGCTAGCAAGGATGTCTATGACACTTATGCCGAATCGGACGATGTGAATTTCGTCAATTTGATTATGCGTCGCAGTGGTCAGTCCAACAAAACGACTGCCACAAATGCCGAACGATCCTGGAGCTCATCGGAAGTGGTCATCAAGCAAATCCTGCAGGATACGCCATACACCATAGTTGCACAGATTCTGCCGGTGGAGAATTCCCAGAGCCAAAGCAACTGCCTTTATGTACAGGTGGGTACGAATAACACCTCAATATATAATTATATATTTTAAATGTTTCGTTTTCCCTCTTGGTTTAGGAAAACTTCTACGGCAATCTGATGGATCGCCTCGGCAACAAGCGTAACAATTGTTGGGTTCAGCTGGAGAGCTTCAACGATGAACAAACCATACCAAATATAGCCACAAAGGCGCACGTTTATCTGCTCAACAATCCGCATGAGCTGCCAGCGGAAGTTTCCGAGCTGATACTGAGCAACTACTTTAATACTCCCCGTCTACTGCATCGTGGACACACCTATCACATTGAGGTCAATGCTCAGTTGGTTGGCACTGCTGCCTATGCGCATTATTATCTGATATTCGCGTATTTGCGCGAGGTATATTTCCGTTGCATACACCTCGAGGTCAAGGGCAGCGACTTTGAGCTGCAGGCAGTTGTGGCTAAGAACTTTAGCAACCTGGTGCAGGTGCCACAAGCGCACAGCTTTCTGCCTCGTCAAACTCTGGACAAGTGTGCCATTGCGGTCAGCTATCCGAGTGGTTTGAGGCGGCCCTACCAGATGCTGCGGTCCTCAGTGGATGCGTTTTTGCCAAAGAAGTCTGCATGCCTATCATCGAAGCATATCTTCCCAGTTTTCTTGCTACAAGGAGATCGTGGTGCCGGAAAAACGAAACTTGTCAATGCCGTGGCTCAAGAGCTGGGCATGCACATTTACGGAGCGGACTGTGCGGAAATAGTGTCACAGGTTCCATCGCACACTGAGATGAAACTAAAGGCGGTGTTTGCCAAGAGCCTGGTCAGTGAACCGCTGCTGATCTGTTTCCACAACTTTGAGGTAACGTTAAACACAAAATCGTATTCAGGATCAAAATGATCAAATGTTATCTCTCCATTTTATTTCAGATTTTTGGCATTGATAACGAAGGAAACGAGGATTTGCGCTTGCTGTCAGCCTTCCATGTGCAGATCCAAGAGCTGTTCGCACGTGACCGCAAATACCCGGTTGTCGTTGTGGCGCTGACCAGCGACAAGCATCTCAAGCCAATGATACAGAGCCTTTTCCTAGAGATAATTAGTATTGAAGCGCCCAATCAAGAGGAGCGCTTCGAGCTACTAAAGTGGATGCATGTGCGTGAATCATTTAACGATGCAATTTACAACCAAAAAGCGCTTGCCCAGATTCCACTTTACCCACTGCACATGCAGTCCAAGTATATGAGCAGGCTTACACCGAAGTGGCAAGAGACGCAAAATGTGTTGCGAGAAGTTGCGGCCAAGTCGCAGGGATTTCTACTGGGTGATCTGCAGCTGCTCTACGATAACGCTGTGAGACTTAAGCGTCGCCAAAAGCATGGAGAAACCAACCTGACGCTGGATCACTTTGCAAAGAATCTTAACGACATGCAAAGCTCGTTCGCCGACAGTCTTGGTGCTCCAAAGGTGCCCAAGGTATACTGGTCCGATATCGGAGGCCTCTCTAAGCTTAAGGATGAGATCCAAAGCAGCATTGGACTGCCATTGAAACATGTACATCTGATGGGCAAGAACTTGCGACGCTCGGGCATCCTGCTTTACGGGCCACCTGGAACAGGAAAGACTCTGGTTGCCAAGGCGGTGGCCACCGAATGCAACCTAAGCTTTCTTTCTGTTCAGGGCCCTGAACTACTGAACATGTACGTGGGTCAGAGCGAACAAAATGTGCGCGAAGTATTTACCCGTGCTCGCTCGGCTGCGCCCTGCGTGCTCTTCTTGGATGAACTGGACTCCTTGGCACCTAATCGAGGTGTCGCTGGTGACTCTGGCGGAGTCATGGATCGCGTGGTGTCGCAACTGCTCGCTGAGATGGACGGCATGTGCAACGGGGACTCCACCAAGCCCATTTTTATACTGGCTGCCACAAATCGACCCGATCTGATTGACCCCGCACTGCTTCGACCCGGACGCTTTGATAAACTCTTCTATGTGGGCCCCTGCTCCACTGCCGACGACAAGGCGTCTGTTTTGCGAGCCCAAACGCAACGCTTCATCCTTGCCAGCGACGTGGACTTAATACAGATCGCTGAACTCCTGAAAAGCGAAATGAGTGGTGCGGATTTATATTCCATATGCTCAAATGCTTGGCTCTCTGCGGTCAGGAGAACCATAAGCAACCATGTGAGTGACGGACTCTCGGCCAAGGAGTTAGGTGCCGAAAATATCATAGTTGAATCAGAAGATTTTACAACTTCCTTCAACAAATTTGTGCCTTCAATTAGCCAAACTGATCTGGAGTACTTTAGGAACCTGAAGACAGCCTATAGTGTTTAAACCGACAGACACATTTGTTATTTTATTGTTTGACTGTGTTGTTTTTACTTTGAGTTTGTTATAAATAAATAATTATTTATAAACAGGTGTTGGTATATCTTTAAAATCACTTTAATAAAACGTATGCTAATATTTTAGCATAAATCAGTTGACTCATTGAAACATATATAGATAACAATTACAGTTTTTGAGTAATGCTTACAACTAATTTGAGAAAATACGAATCATTTCACAAATAAAACTTTTCCTGGGCTTAGATGATTTTTCTAAACTTGGCCAGAAATTCCGATAGCTGAATGTCTTATTTATAAAGTCATATTATAAAAGTCTGCTCAATTTAAAGTCGTAGAATATTATAGGAAGGACGGATAGGACTATCTGTAAATTGTCAGATCTTTATTACTTCTGCGCTCGGGTGTGTGTTTACTTAAAATTACGCTTATCAGCTGCTAGAAGCGTCTGTCAGACGGTTATCACGGCTGCTGTTAATAAACATTAGTATGAGTATATAGCATCGACTGATGCGACCGTATAATCTAATGACTATTGAGATTGAGATTTAGTCTAAAGACTGCAGTGAACACTGTCGACAGCATCGAAGATCCACAGTTTACATAAGGTTAAAGGCAAAGATGGATTTGGTTTGTGTGGATGACTTCGAGCGGCAGGCGGACAGTAAGCTGGAGAAGACTGCTAAGGATTACTACAAAAGTGGTGCCGGAGATCAGTTTACGCTTAGTCTAAATCGCGAGGCATTTAAAAGGTGTGTGCACTTTCCAATTATTCCTATAAAATTTCCTAATGGCGTCTTATTAAAATAGATTACGACTGCGTCCGCGTTATCTGCGAGATGTCTCGAAGCTGGACATGAGCTGCAAGATATTTGGCCAGCAGCTAAAGTGGCCACTGGGAATCGCTCCAACCGCAATGCAGAAGATGGCGCATCCAGATGGGGAAATTGGAAATGCTCGCGCTGCTGGCAAAGCTGGTTCCATCTTCATTTTGAGCACACTTTCCACCACATCATTGGAGGATTTGTCGGCTGCTGCTCCCGACACTCACAAGTGGTTTCAGCTTTATATCTACAAAGACAGGTGGGTTGAGTAGATTATCTTTTATCATTTAGAAAGATAAAGCGTACAACAAGCAGATTTTAGAAATGACTCAAGATTATTTGAAATTTAGTATACCTGATCTGTACATCGAAATAACGATTTACTAGAAGAATTTTAAAGCTAGTCCTGCTCTCGAGCTAAAGCGTTCTTAATTGTTACTTGTAGATCGCTGACCGAAAAGGTTGTTCGCCGTGCGGAAAAGGCAAACTTCAAGGCCCTTGTGCTGACCGTTGATGCCCCCATCTTTGGTCATCGACGCGCCGATGTGCGAAACAAGTTCAGCTTGCCATCGCACTTGAGATTGGCCAACTTCCAAGGCGAACAGGCGAATGGCGTTGTCACTGACGGCGGATCTGGAATTAACGAGTATGTGGCCAACCAATTCGATCCGAGCATCACCTGGAAAGACATTAACTGGTTGAAACAGTTGACACGTCTGCCAATTGTCCTCAAGGGCATTCTCACCGCAGAGGATGCTGTCTTGGCAAGGGAGTTTGGCTGTGCCGGCGTTATTGTCTCCAATCATGGGGCACGTCAAATTGACACCGTTCCAGCTTCAATCGAAGCACTCCCCGAGGTGGTAAAAGCCGTGGGAAATGATCTTGTTGTTATGATGGACGGCGGCATTACGCAGGGCAATGATATATTCAAGGCGTTGGCTCTGGGTGCCAAGACTGTTTTCATAGGTCGTCCAGCGGTTTATGGCCTGGCCCATAATGGTCAGCAGGGCGTGGAGCAATTGCTGGGTATATTGAAAAAAGATTTTGAGATTACAATGGCTTTGACGGGCTGTCAAAAATTAACTGACATCCAATCGTCAATGGTAGCGCACGAGTCGATCTATTCAAAACTGTAATTGTACATTTAGCAGTAAAATAAATGGCATTATACTAAAAGTTTAAATTGATCTGTGAAATTGGAAAGATTGTTTTTTTTTGCAATATAACGTATCGATATCTATAGTACTCCAATGCAGTATTTAAATATCGACTGCTAAAATATCGATAACGCTCCAGTCTTTCGGCGCTGCCACTTTTTCCAATATCGCTGAACAGCGATTTATTTATTGTACAAAAGCGATGCAACCGAACTTTACTTAAAAAATTGTTGTTATTTTTCTAATAAAATTGCCAAACATTAAAAATGCAGCGCGAGGAAAAGCATTTTGAATTGACTCTGGATGCGGTGGTGCAGCGGCTGAACGATTTAAAACTAGCTGTTTTGTCTATGATACAGAAACTGGAAATGGAGTACATGGACATCAATTGGCCAACCTTTTTGGATAACTTTGCCATCATATCCAGCCATTTAACTGGTCTGACAAAGATTCTGGCCAAGGAGCAGTGTCCACCGTTGCGAAATCGCACTGTGCTGCCGCTGCTTGTATCGATGGATCGCGACGAAACGCTAGTTAATATTACGGAGGCCCGTGTGCCGGTTTTTTCGCACGACATTGTTCCGGATTATCTGCGCACACGTCCGGATCCCATTACGGAGCAAAAGATGCAGCAGAATGAACAGAAGGCGGCAAATCTTACCAACGATGCTGCCATGAAGCAGGTCACCCAGTACAACAAGGTTGTTTCACACGTATTGGATATGGTGAGCAAGGCTCGTGAAGAATGGGAGATCGAGTCCAGCTCACGCACTGGCATCCAGCAGACAAGCAGCATGGCGGATACACAGATGCTGGTGGCAGCAGTTGGAATGGGCAAAGGCTTGCAGTTTAAGGCCAACTACGGTCCAGGTCCTGGCATGATGGTGCCGCCATCAATACGCGGCCCCACGCCGCCCATGGGCGGACCATCCATGAGTCCCGGCAACGTCCAACAGTTGGGCAAGGCACCATCGGCAGTAAAAACCAACATCAAATCGGCCAATCAAGTTCATCCATTCTCTCGGTAGCAAAAATCATATTTTATTGTTGCGCTTTGCTTGAATACAACAGAGTAACATAGTAATATATATTTATCTTAGATTCTATAAGCGGAATGTTGGCTCATTAATATATTTGTGTGAGTGTGTCTATGTGTCTAATAGGTGTTTAGGTCACATAATTAAAAACAAATAAACGTAAACAAAACAAATGAGTCGTCAATTTCGTAATTTCAATTTCCAGTTTATGGCGCTGGCAGCGCGTGCTTCTCACTAATGAGAGTCTCGTGGACTTTGATGTCCTGTGGCGTTGAGGTATCAATCAGCTCCAGACTGAGTGCACGCCGCTCATCCTTCAACTTATCCACGCGCCGCACAATGCCAATGAATTGTTGGCCCAACGTCAGCTTCCGAAAACGCACACAGTTCTCTTGCGTCCAATCGATGCCAGTCAGTTGAATTCCTGCACATGACGAGCAAAGCAATATGTTAAGAGATGGGAAACATCACATTGATTGACTGTTTTACTACTCACCATGAAGCTGGGCGGGTAACGCCATCATGGGCAACTCCCGAAACTCTGGCGTTAGCTGCAGCAGCTGATTGCAGCGCACGACGCCATCATCGCCCACATCCACATAGCGAACTTGTATCATTTCATCGTAAATCTTGCGAATATTTACGCTACAAATAAAAAAGGTAACAATTAAGGACCGATCTTTAAATATAAAAAAATATTTAAAATAAACAAACGATCATAAAAATCATATTCTTATAATAGACGCACATATTTTAATTTCTAATGCAAAGAAAACTAAATTTAGAGAGAAACTTAATTTGTGATTTGGATTGATACATCTAATATATATTTTTCATATCGAGAGTTATTATATTTTTTAAAATCTATATAATAAAAATACATATTCAAATTTTCAAATGAAGTATTGTTGTATTACTTGGTCTATTCTCTGATCTCAACGGTCCCTTGATGACTTACCGATGATAAACGCCATCCTTGTCAGCCGAGGCATAGGCCTGGCCAATGGTCAGCTGAGCAGGCAGCACAGTCTGTGCTGATGAACTCTTGCAGTGCGCCTGCAACTCTTTCATCAGACGCTGCAATTGATTATAACACTTGTAGGGTTGAACCTGTAATGTAAATGATGAGATTAGATAAGGATTAGATAATAACTGTTGCACATACCGCAAAGTGACCAGGATTTACAGAGAGTGCAACACGCACCTCGAAATAGGCACCAACCGCTGGAATGGCCTCGTAATCTTTGAGCAGAGGTAACACAGCCGCTGCCGCCTTGCGGGGCGTGCCGGGGGGCGAGGCGATGCCAACAGCTGTCGGCTGATCGCTGCTGCTGCTGTGGCTGGACAATGTGGAGCTGAAGCTGCAGCGGCGGATCAGTTGACCGCTTGGACTAAAGTGCAGGCCGCCGTCATCAAACGGTTCTAGCCGCGTCGTACTGCAGGAATGGGCGTAGTAGGTTTAAGGGTAGGAAGGTGGGGGGATCAACATTGGATTGATAGGAAAGCAAGGAACATATGAAAATATCTGGTTTTTTTTTGTTGTTGTTTAAATTGATTATACACATATTTAATCTATGTATTTCTGTTACCCATTCTTTTTTTGTATGTACATTGAATTGATGAATATTTTTATTGATGGATTTATGATACTTAGAGCTAAGCACTTGGTGAGCGAACGAACAGTTAGCTTACAGGATGCTGTGAGTTGAAGGATTCGTTAATGTTGAGATAATTTTTTGTAGCGATAGTTTCATGTCAGTTCCAGTTTATTGAAAGCACTAATTAGAAACTATCATTAAACCACAGAAGAGCAAAAGTAGTTGGTGCAATGTATGTGTGTGTATTTGTGTGTGGGTGTTGTGTGTGTGCGTGTGTGTGTGTGTGTAGAAGTGTATGTGTGTGTTTATGAGTGATTTGTGAGTGAGTGAATAAAATATTCAGTAAACTTACCTCTGCACCTCGTACTCCATGCGAATGGCACTGTTTAAGCACAAGTATAAACCGTCCTGACCACGAGCATGGATCGTTACCATTGGCAGCTTATCGTTGGCGCCCTCCATTACCTTGAGCTGCAAGTAGAAACAAATAATTAAATGTTACAACTAGTGGCAAAGATCACAAATAAGAGACACTATGTTACTTACTAACCATAAAGCCAATTACAAATTTAAATCAAAGTACAATAATTAACGAAACATAATATCGAGAAAATCATAGATTATTATCTCTATAATTCTTAGCTATATAGACAGACTGCTGATTTGGAATAAAAGCATATAATTTAAGCAGAATACCAAGCCTCCCCTTGGACTTTTGTAGCACTGCGTCTAATTATCATAGTTATTAATACAGATTTCATACCAGAACTGGCGTTTGCGGCGAGAGTCGTCCACGAAGTCGTCCCACCATCTGGTTATCAATTGGCGGCACATCGTGCAGGCGAACGCGCAATGCTTGAGCTGGAAACGAGGCGAGTGCGAGATTGTTTGCCTCCAGGCGATAGATATTGGAGATGTGCGTCTTGCGCAGCCGTCCATCGTCCACATAATACACATCGAAGACCTCCTCTTCGGGACTCTTGGGCTTGGTGGTGAGCATGCCGCGATACCAGTGCTTTAAGCCATCGCCAGACTCATCGCAGACGCACACAAGCTGATCGTGCAACAGATCCGAATAACGGACGCGATGTTGTTCGCTGCTGTCGCTCATTATTTTCTCGATGCTGCGCTGCACAAATTTGAGATCTTCATTGGGAATCTGCACCATGAGATCGCCCACATCGTTCACGTGAGAGACGAGCACATGGTTTGATTTTTGATCGAGCTTCAGCATCGGTGCTGGCGTGTTGCGAATAATCTGGTTGGCCACCAAATCGTTTAGATGAATATCCTCAGCAGTCGAGGTGTCATAGAAGGTGCCAACGATGCAGGCATGTCTCAAGCTTGCCTGCAAGCCTCCGTTCTCCTCGTCCGTCCCCTCATGGTCCAGCAGTACGCCCTGGGTGCGACCCCCGAATTTGAGGAACTGCGCCTCGCTGGTGATGATACGGGTAACGACACTGTGACCGGCCAGTTCCTTGGCCAGCACAGGCAGAGCATGCGGATGCTCCTCGAATTTATCCAGAGCATACATGCTGAGGCAGACAGCTTGAGGGGGCAGTGCCAGAAATAGAGAGGTACACATATAGATCACATCAAAGCTAAAGAGCACCTCATCGCCAAAGTCCACAAAGTGACAGATGCATTGACGCTGTTCCACGTCAACGGTCATGACCCGGACACGATTCCAATTCTCGCTGACTTCGACCAGGTAAATCTGCTGCTCAATGGGCTGCTTATGCACGGGCTGGCGATTCTGTGGCAGACTCATATGAGCATTCAGCTGCTCGGTAAGCTTCTCAAAGTTGGCACTCTGGTCAATGAGACGCGCCCACACATGCATCGTATTGTCACAGTGTGTTATATACATGCTCCAATCCTGCTGTCCATCTACCCAGGGCAGCAACAGCTCCGGCATTACCTTTATCTCCACTCTTTGCAGCTGATTCGCACCTGCTCCAGCTCCGGCCCCCATCTCTGTACCGCCATCGGTGGTGTTGGCAAAAACAATGTGAGTATTAACACTGGTCTCGATGCGAATTTTAGGCGAAGTATTTAGCAATGTCCACCAGTTACTTGGCACCTGACGCTTCACTGTAGCCTCATACCATTCTGGCAACTTATGGCTGACAATGCCATGTGGATGGTTCATCAACTCGTGGTAGAGCCCGTCCAGAAACTCGCCATCGCTCAGCATCGTCAAGTGCTTGCGGACCTCGAGTTCTTTCAGACGTTCAATTGCCATCTCTGAGGTGCATTGCTTGGCCGTTGCCTCATCCGGATGCTGCTGGGGATAGCTGGAGTAGATGGTTCCGCCAATGCGCACCTTGCAATGCAGCAGATTGCTTTTCATCACTCTGGTGTACTCATATTCTGGCGGTGCATATCCCATGGCGACACAGTATTGATTTAGTGAGGATATCGCATCGTATGCCGGATCAAATTTGAAGTTGGCGCTCGGCTGACGTGGCTAGAATTAAATATAGAGAGGTTAAGAATCATATCTGCAATGGTATTGGACAGCAAGTCACTTACTGGCATTTGAGGCTGCTGCACAATGTTCTTTGGAGATGTCTTGTTGTTGGATGCCGTCTCTGGAGAATCTGGAGGCGTTATTATTGAAGAAGCCGCTGCTGCTGGGGATGCAATTGATGTCGCTGCAGCTGCAGCTGCTGTCTGTTGTTGTTTCAGTCTATAGTTGACAGAGATACCGCCGGTGGAACGTGTTCCAGAGTATGTGACACGCGAATGCTGTTGCCGTTTGTTGCCTCCTCCGACTGACATTGTGTCTGTCGTTGGCTGCTTCATTGCAGGTGGACGCTGAGGTGCACTGTTACCCAATATGGGACGTAAATGCGGCTTGTGGGAGGTGGCAGCTCCACCGCCACCGCCAGCTGCGTTTCCGTTCATCTCAACCGACCTGGGGGAATCTCTTTGGGGAGTGAGAGTTTGAATGCAGCTCTGCAGCGAGGAAGAGGAGTCAGTGATTGACTCTTTATTGATCTGCTGATACAAAGATTTTTTACTTTCTTCTTCCTCTTTGAGTTGCTGTTTTTGCTCCTTTGACTGTTGCTGTAATAATGTACTCTTTTCTAGCAACTTATCGTTGGCCAACGAGGGAGAATCGGTAATTGTGTCTGTATGGAGCTGATTAAACTTTTGCTCCTTCTGCAATGATTTTTGAAACAGTGCCTCCTCTTTGAGTTGCTGCTTCTTCAACTCTTGTTGCAACAATGCACTTTCGTTCAACAACTTTTGAATGGTCAGCGCCTGCGCCTTAAGGTCAAGTTCGTGCTGTTTCTGCAACTGAGCGATCTTTTTGTCGACAATTTGCTCTTGCTCCTGCAGTAGGACCTTTTGTTTTTGTTGCTCTTGTTGCAACTCCACCTGAAGACGCTTCAGCTCGCTATCCTTCTGCTGCTGTGCCTCCTGACGTTGACGCAAAATCGAAATGTGTCTGCGGAAAACTTGCAGCTCGTTGTCCAAGCTCGACTGCAGTTGCTCTTTTTGCAGCTGCTGTTGTTGTTGCTGTAGTCGTTGCTGCTGCTGCTGTTGTAGTTGTTGCTGTTGCAGTTGTTGCTGTTGCAGTTGTTGCTGTTGTCGTTCCTGCTGTTGTCGTTGTTGTTGCTGTTGCAGTTTTTGCTGCTGCTGTTGTTGCTTTTGCAGTTGTTGCTGCTGCTGTTGTTTTTGTTGCTGTTGTTGTTGCTGTTGCAGTTTTTGCTGCTGCTGTTGTTGCAGTTGTCGTTGCTGCTGCTGCTGTTGTGCGTAGTAGTTGGGCTTATAAGCAACTGGTCGGACGTTCTGCCGCACGGCAGGTGCTGAAGGGCGCGAAAATGATCCTTTAGATTTGCTGCACTTTTGACTGCGAACCATAGACACAATGTGCGCCGTTTTGGGGTTGGGCTTGGCACTGATTATGACCTGAAATATCAAAAGTAATTAATACATTATCAACATTAAGGCCCTGACACAAGCAAATCTAAATTCTGTTAACCAGGATAAAAAGACGTATTCAGGTAAGCGACACAAATCTGTATTGATTTTTATGACAATTCCTTACCATTATGATTATAATATAAATAAATAACTAAAATTGTTTTTAGAAACTATAGGGTTGATCAAAATTGTTAAGACTCTGATTTTGATGTTAATTACTTTTGAAAATAGCCTAGCGAAATGCTTTCGATATTTGGGCGACACATTATTGAGCACCGTTAAAAATTAATTTTAAATGTATTTCATGTCTTTTTATTACATTTGAAAATGAATTTAATATAATTAATTTAACTTTATGCCTGATAATGAAATGATTTGATTTCAACACACAAGGTTTTTTTAATTTTCATCTATTCTCGATTCAATTCACATTCTGCGGGCGGACTGTTGCTTATTATTACAGTGGGCATTGCACAAAGACGAACTCTGGGCGTGATAAGCTGGCGACAAGCAAATGCAATTCATGTGTTACGAGTAATAAAAATATTTAGCTTGTCAGTGAAAGCTGTCTTTAAATAAACAATTACTCATTGAGATTGCCATATTTATTGCCACACATTACTCAAGTGGAAGCAGTTGCAACTAACCATGAAAGTTAACTGTATAATGTGCACACGCAGTTATGTATTATGTGGCGAGGAGTTATTTGGAATTTGGAACTCGAACTTGTCGATGTCAGCACTGAAAGCTGGAGCTCAGTAGAAACTCGGTCGCAATGGAGATTGCAGTTTTATAACCAAGTATTAAATTTCTTCCAAGGAAAAGTTTTAAATTTGTAGCCTTCACCCGATGCTACAAAGCTAGAAATTAATATTAAATGTAATTCATTGAATTATTAATAATATACATTTACCGAGTTTTTAAATAAATATTTCTTCAAATATGTTGAAGATGCTTCTAATTTAATTGTTATTTAAACTGCCGTTAAACAAATAAAATCAGTCTATCGTTTTATCCTTTTAGAAAAACCTTTGGCATCTGTTTGTGTTGTATAAATATTGCAAGTATGTGAAATTCTCATGCATTATTGATTTTGCAGTGCATTGTCGGATTTCCTTAATAGCGTATGAGGAAACTACCTCAACCAACCACTTGACCACTCGCCTGGGGTCTGACCACGGCAGCAGAGAGCGTGGGAGGGCGGCTGAAAGAACGGAAATGGAATCGACAAGATAAGCGCGGAAAACAATAACAACAACAAGAAGAGGAACAATGACACTGGAATATAAAGCATGCACTTATGCAGTGAATGAACGAGCGACGATTGACATTTAAACAATGAGAAGGCGAAGAGAGGAGAGCAACAGAAATATCTGCATTTAAAAATAAATTACAACAAGAGTGGGGCAACAACAACAACATCAACACCACAAGCTGATGAGAAATTAAAGTGCAATGTGACGCGCCTTTTCTCCTCTGCTTTTGCTTCTATCGCAGTCGCTTAGTAAAGCAGCTACAATAACAAAATTCGTTCACTTTCACCAAGCATGCAAAGCGAAACACACACGCACACACATACAATGAGATCCACATACAGTGAGCGTTAAAGAGAATAAGCGAGAGAGAAGCAGCCAAAAAGTTTAAATTGGCTGTCATTATTCGCATTACACATAAATATATATCTTGGTTATATGTGTGCATGTGTATTGTTTCTTGTGTGTGGTGCATTTAAAAAAGTGTTTAATCAGCAAAACAGCAAGACACTGACACACTGGCACACACATCACATATATAAAGCTTATTAAAACGAAAAGAAAAGGCCGAAATAATAAACAACTAACATTGTTTACACTTTTTATAATCGACTGAGACGCGCGACGTTGACACGTTGCCCCTTTGTGGCAAGCCAAGCCCCGTACAGCACACACAGACACACACGCTGACAAGCAAGAGTAGCACTGCTCGCGTTCAGGCAACGAAACTTACTGAGACCGGGGTAAGCGCAAAGGCGAGCAAGCGCTGCCAAAAGCTCAAAAGTAGCTCACAAAAGCTGCGTATATTCATTCACTGAGAGACAAATAGAAAGAGAGGCAAAGAGAACATATCGATGAGAGCACAAGTGCGCGCGCAGTGGGCGCTATTTGGGGTGTAGACCTTTTACTTACCTCGTTTCCGTGTTTATTAAACATAAATACATTCGTGTCTTGGAGCAAATCCATTGCATCTCGATAGCCTAGACGTCTAAAAGGAATTGGTTCTTGTTCCACATTCATGTAGTCCCGCTCTATGGATCGCAAGCTGACCGGCGGCTTGGTGGATGTTATTAACGCACGCACCACAGTGATGACATTCTTAAAATCTTGCTCCTCCTGCTCCTCTGAAGGCATGGCTTATAAATAATAGCTGAAAGAAAAGTGAAACAGAATGATTGCAAATAGCAACAATTTAAATTCGCAGAAATACATATAAACGGCAATCATGCGATTAGAAATATGATTAAGCACTGCGAAATGTCCACCAATACCACCCACAAATACAACAATAGTGTGTGCAAATAAGAAATTTGGCACAGCGAACGCGACATATGAAGATAATGTGAGGCAACAGCTGAGAGCGAGCGCCAAGAAAAAGAGCGTAAAAGTAAAGCGTCGCGACGGCGCAACGTTGGCATCATCTACATATGACAACTATACAATCTGACGCCAAACGCAAAAAATAAAAAAAGCTTCGCTCTTCTATTTAGATATTAACAGGATGTTAGTACTATTACCAATTATGAATTATATACGAATTTATATTCTATTCAATTCTCGTTTTATACGAAATTTGTATTTCTATCGTTTTTAAACCACTGACAAAATTAAAATGCAGGGAAATGTCAACCACAAAAAGTTAGGAACAAAGAAGGCTGCACATCATTATTTCTTGAAATTTGAGTCTCTGAATTTGTGCGCGCAAGACTTGCACATGTTCGTTGATTTTGTAAAGTAAACAAACTGTAACTCTAAACGTCCACTATAATGAAATCTTCAAATTATAGCTATACCAAATATTTACAAGCCTCGAGTGCTTTGTCCATGCAGAGAAGTCTGATGGATAATTTACAGCGATAAGTTCCAATTTGGATTGGCACGACAAACTAAAACTCAAGTTTTGTTTATTATTTCTTTAGATTTCTTGGACACTTATACATATATGTGCATATGTACATTTTTGTATAAACATAACACTTCGTGTTAAACAGACTCTGCCACACATAAAAAAATACATTACGAAGCAATTTTGTTATATTGCCCGCCATGTTTTTTTTGGAAAAGATCCGTTATTGTCAATAACACAAGAAAACTTCTGGTCTTTAACTATAAACTCACACAATATTTATACTATACTTACATTGGATTAAATTTATTAAAATACACTAATTGAATATGCACATTTGCATAACAAAAACTTCACACAGACCAATTGCACGATAATCAAAATTACCTAAACCGCGATGTTGCCGCGAAGTGTGCTTTGAAGGGCAGCTACTAGTGTTGGGTTCAGTGTTGCCAATTTAGCTATTTCCCCGCTAGATCTAGCGGGTTGCAGTTGACAAATGCGCGGTAATGTGTAAAATTGCGGCTAGCGGGAATTATAGCGCTAAGCCTTTTATCGGTGCAATGGTCTAGTGCAGAGGTGGAAAAAGAGTCTTTAGTCAAATGAACAATGTCAAAACTAAACTTTGAAATAGAATGGCCGTTCAAATATTAAACTCAATTTTACACATAAGGTATTTTATCTGTTCAACTCATATTTTATAATAGCAGTATGCTTAGAAAAGATAGGGACCAATCAGACCTACATAAGTTCAGCTGCAGGAGACAAAATGTTCGTCGAACTTAAGAAGTTTTCAAAATTTTCTGGCTTTTTCTAGCTGTTTTCAAAGGCTTGTTTAGCTTTTTTATGACCCAAAGAGCTGGCAGCACTGATGGGAGTATTCGTATCGATGTAATTATCTTTTTCTCCATATTTTTTTAATTTGTGTTGCGCCGTCCGTTTTCCAACGGTAAAAATAACAAGGTTGCCATCCACGAAAACAAGGTGGCAGCCCTGGCAATGGTTTTATTTTAAAATAAACTTTGGAATTTTAGAACATTTTGAATTTTATTGTTTTAGTGATTTGTTCTTTATTTAATTAATTATTTAAATTAAACAAAAATTAAATAAAATTTTATAACGGTTCAATTACAGAACAAGTTAAGTCGTTCATTTGAACTGAGCTAAAGAACATGCTCTTTTCTTATTGTTCACTTTTACAGAGTGGCTCCTGTCTGCTCACATTTCTCTGCAGTTCTGTTAGGGCATTTTGCGCAATTCTGTTAGCGTCAAGCTCGCATTTTTGTATAAATTTCTAGCCAGTTTTGGCAACACTGCTGATCACACAAATACCGCGCTGGTTAAAATTGCACATTTGCCAAATTGTTTAATTTGTTATAAAAAATATATAGTAATTATAAACGCGTAAGGATTATATTGAGGTAAGCTGAGGGCTATTTAGATGCAATCGCTGACTTGTTCTATACCGTCTTTGCTGTCTAACATTTGTTGCTGATCCGGAAAAACCTTTAGGTATAACGGGACCTAACATCTTGGTCTTTCTTTTTCTCATATATTTCCTCATAATACTCCAGCTGTGCAGTGGCTGACGAGTCAGGTCTATATGATTGCGGTTCGCATACGCTCGGATCTTATGTGCGAGACTATTTATTGCAGCTGACGACTGCTTTTTATTGACCACTATGCTGGAGGACGGCGTTGTCATCATCAGCTCCAGACGCGCTGCAGCCGCTGGAGCTGCTTCGTAACGCGCTCGCTTTCTTTTATTCTCTAGACCTTGAAGTAGAAGCCGTTGTTGCTCTGGTCGCATCATCTCGTGCTGCATTTCATATTCCTCGCGAATCTTTTGCTCCAATTTCCGTTGCTCCTTCAAGGATGCATCCAAATTCAAGTCTTCTCCTCTTTCGCCAGGAGGCGCTTGAAGTCCAAAGTAGAAACTGCGATTATACAGGAATGGCATTGGCGTTGTTGGCCTATCCAATCTCTCATGCGTTTTGCTTGTTGTCTCTGTACTCCCCGGCAATTCTGTATTATCCGTTGGCCTCGTATGCGCTTCATCCGATGCCGCACAGCTATCCGGATATCTGTTGAGTAGCTCCATTTCCAGCAAGTTCAGATTCTTGAGAATGAGCAGCGCATGCTTTTTCATTGACATTGAAGTTCTTAGCAAACGGTCCACATCTTCGGGTCTAAGTTCCCCTATGGGCCTGTCTTTTGTTTTAGGCTTGGTGTCTGTAGGATTGGGAGTCGTTGACAATGTGCTGGGCGAAACTCTAGTGGAGGACACTGTGCTGGGGAACACTCTGCTGGGAGACACTGTGCTCGTTGTTGGCTTTGGTTTCTTGCAGAAACTGAACGACTTGTCTAAGAATTTATTTTGAAAGTGATCTTTCTTGGCCACGTTCTTCATTGATATTCCATTTTCACGCTCCAGCTGCATTTTCAATTTCAATTTCCTCATCACTTGATCAAACTCCCGATCCGCGGCCTCGTTCTGAACACGTTCAAAGTGCCGCTGACGTTGTTCCTGTTGCCGGGCATAATTCTTGGAGGCTGACAGAGACAATGGCAGCAGCAATTCCTCTTCGTGATCCACATCGTCCGCTTTGTTGATGCTCTGCCAATTGTCGGTGGAATCCTTCTCCTTGGCTTTGGCCAGTTCCTGAGCATTGTCAATCTTAGCCATGTCCATCAAATTATGCCACTTGGGCAGATGCTTTGCGGGCGTTTCCCTATCCAGCTGGTCGAACAAAGCGCTGGGATCGTTGTCCATCAGTCGCTCGCCGCGGGGAAGAGGTGCGAGGATTTTCCCATACTTGTTCAAGTGGGTAGCACTGCAGGGCAGATGTCGAGCCAACATTACCACAATTACCATTAGTATTATTTCGAATACGTCGTGTCTCGGCTTTGACATTGTTTTCAAAAGGATTTCATTTTGTCGAGATCTGCATCTGTGCCCAGTACTATAAAGTCAGAAGGGAGGTACAACTTACTGGGAACGGCTACAGGTGAGCAAACTCGACTTTGAGAGACCAGCTACGAATACTGTAAGAAAAGCATTTAAAAAATGTGTAAAAATCGTTATTATTAAAATAGGAATATAATTTAAAATTAAAATATAATATATCCAGAGTAAAATACAAATTTTAAATCTTTTAAAAATTTGCTTTTCGAGAAATACTCAAACAAATACAAACATCATTTTTTCTGTTAGGTTAAACCAAGGTTTGAACCAAAACCGTAGAAACCAGTTCGAGAGCCAAAACTAAATCTGGTTCTATGGTTATAGGCATATATTTTCAAAATTTTAATAGATCCCTTGTATAGTTTACGTATGGGTCAAAAGAATATTTTAGCAACTGTTTTGATGCCCTCAGATTATTTAAAATGACCAAATGACTAATGGATTTGCTTTGTTAATAAATACTTGAAGCATGAATATGATAAATTGTTTCAATTATAGACGCCTTGTGATTGACCAGATGTCAAGCATATGGGACAAAGATTTGATGACGCAAACATGACCACAATGCATTGCCTTGGTGCAAGTTGCAAGTGCCCAAAGGCACCGTCCACTGGAAAAGCCCTGGAATGTGACTGGAAGGAACACAGACTTTGGTGACTCAGTGGCTGTCGTGGCCAGTTTCAGTTCAGTCAGTCGAATTTTCCACTCCAAACGCATCAGAAAAGGCACCAAGAGCGTGTCCCAAACAAAACGGAAATAATTCATACATATATAAACTTGATAAAAAATAGAGTATTGAGTGGCCCTAACAAAGAAGCTGTGAAAACAGACGGAAACTATCAAGAAGAAAGAAAGAAGAACATTTCGTTTCGTAATCAATCCGGATTTCGTCAGTTTGCTTAACATTTTAAATGCCACACAAACGCAAAAGGCATAAAAACTAAAAAGATAAATAATATATATCAAATTCAAATAACCTTAATTGCAATAGAATAGTGCTTTTTGTGCCTTATAGAAGGATACTTTTTGCCATGACTGTCTCCAATATGCACGCGAAAATGATAATATTGATTTTGTTTTTCTACAACGGTTCATACAATTGGAGTAAAAAGTTCTAAGCTCTCGACTACCCCGCCCCCTCCCCACACCACACCACAGGCGGCGTTTGCTTCACTGTGTGTGCATGTGTGTGTGTGTGCTAATTGTGGTCCCGTGCGTGCAATATAACGGGTAAGTTTCGCAGTATAATTATATATTCATGTAGGCATTATTTTATCGCTGGAACACATCCCCAATGCCTCCATTGCTTCCGTTTCTCTTGTGCTATCGATTTTGTAATTTTGTCATGCAAAGAAAAACAACAACGACAACAACTACAACAGCCCCAACACCAACCCGAATCCCCCGTCTCCCCCGTTGTCATCCAAATGCCAGCAGGATTCACAACAACAAGTAGACAACAAAGAAAGTCCCAATAAGAATGCGCAAAAACATCTGAACCGTTAGGGTTTGCTACAGTGGCTGTCCGAAATAGTGCATACAGCAGCGAACAGCGTAGGAAATTGGTTGTTTGGTTCAACTCGATGCATTTAATATATAATAAATAGTATAACAATATGTGTCATTTTTAAATGGATTATCTCCATTTCTTGGTGAGTTCCTTGATGAATCTTGATATGTTAAAGAGGGCTAAATTGTTGACTAACTCAAGGATTAAGTAAATTTAGAGCATTTTCTTGTCAGAATACCTATTTAAAGATCTAAAATTTTATAGTAAAGTAATGTAATTCATGCCTTACACTTTCACTAACCCAGATCATTACTATAATTTCTACTTATTTTATTTCTTCGAGTTTAAATACAGCTGAAACACTTCCACTGACCCAGCTCATTTTGTTTGAACGCCACTGTATTGAAATCATTGTTAATTTATTATAACAATTTTGTTATTGATTAATTTTTTATCTGTGTATTTAGTAAATGCAATCACAATAACAATTGTAAGCTATACATTTTTATGACTTCAAGTTCAAATTCAGCTGCAGCACTTCCACTGACCTAGGGTCATTGGTTTGGACGCTACTGTACTGAAATCATTGCACTTTCAGTCGTCGTTCTATTTTCTTTGTCTTTGTTACAAAAGCCAAAAGCAACATATTCCAATAATTCCAACTGGAAGTTCCACAGAGTTCACGAGCTTGCGCACAAATCGTGTCTTAGCACGCAATGTTGTGATTGTAAAAACGAAAAGCAGACTAACGGGAATGAGCGTAGTAGAAGCAAAAGATTCACATCACGCTGCATCCACATTGTTTACAAATACGCGAACTGTGAGTGCCACGTGGCACGTGGCAAGTGCCATGTGCCATGTGCCATGTGCCATGTGCCACGAGTCACGATGGCCATTGGAAGCAGGGGCAAGGCAGTGGCAGGTTGTGGGGGAAGGGGAAGGGGGACTGACTCACGCACCGGCCGGCATTAATTTGCAATTTTGTTAGGCTTACACGCCTCGTTGATGACGTCAGTCGTTGTGCCGACATTGAACCAATTTCATGACAGCCTCGACTTAGATACATATGTATATATATATATACATATATCTCGTCTCCACTTGCCTTCTCGAAGGCTCTTCTTTCTTCCAGCTCAAATTTGCTGGTGACGTCAACGAGGATTTTTTTTATGGCTTGCACAGCTAATCGAATTGCGAATTCTGACCCCAAACTCAACCTTAAAAAAGCGCCATCTATGTGTCGCTGTATTGCACATAGTTTCCGGCCCACGCGACGTATACATAATGCTGGGTAGATTTTTTCGATTTGGGCTGGCTCATAAATCGTGGCTCACAGCTAGCCCTGAATTTGAGCGGCGCATTAATTTATTAATTAGCAAATTAATGAAATAAATCTATTTGTTTATTAATGTTTGTCGACTTATGCAAAGTGCGGCCCCAAATGTTGACTTCAATCGTACAATTTATATACGAAAAAAAAACAATATTAATGCATATATAATATGACCTTGGCTATTATTGCACCAATTGTTGTAAACAATCATTTATGTTTATGCCGCCTGCTTAATTTTTAATTGCACACAAAATGTTTCTCTAGATTTTACAACCTTTCTAAATAGCACAAAATGTAATTCGCTACGACGCAAAAAGCCCTCAACTATATGGCAGCTATTATTATATAGCAGATGATACTGCAGATGAGCGACGGAGCATAAAGGCATGAGGGAATTCAAAGGCGCCGGGAGGGGCTGGGAAGGTGTTCAGAAATGCGATTTATATAAACCAGAACGTTTGGTATTGTTTTCATCTTTCTGATGGCGCTCTCCGCCTTTGATTAGATAATCGTCATACGCTCACTAAAGCCACAACAAAATTTCCACTCGAGAAATAAATGGGGCCATAGACCCATAAACTTTACCTTTCATGATGTATACGAGTTTGTTTGTTAATTGCTAAATCAAATTCGCCAACAATTCAAATTGTGCTTTGACGCATATTTGTACTGATAAAATGTTAAACAACTCATAAAAAAATAAATAAACAATTGTCGGGAATGATAAACAACCTATTTATATGGTATGCATAATTTCACCAGAACATGATTTTATCTAAGGTTGTAAAAATTCACAAAATTTAGATCTCGCTTTAACAATTTCCCATCTGTTCCTTAATTAACAACAGGCTCTCACAAATTTTTCTGTTTTTAAAATTTGAATGTCATATTTTTTCTAGAAGGAACAAACTGTTTTTCATTATTTTCTTTTCAAATATTCTTTCTTTGCAGTTACGGAAATAAGTCCAAATCCAACTCCCAGTTTTGAATCCTCGTTCGACGTTCTTTTGTTTACACAACAAAACTGAAAATAATATTGACACGAAGCTGTGTAGCAAAACAAAAATCGCGTTAATTTCCCCTCGTTTCTGTTTTCGACTTGGGGCTGTGTGGAATATTTTTCAAGCTTTTTTGCGTCATAAATTAAAATATTCGTGCGAGTTCAAGTTAAAAAGAACAAAACAAAAGCAGCAAAAATTGTGCCAACGTCGTGTCGTTGCTATCAAAGACAATAAAATCTTGCGGAGATCTCAAACCACAGCGGAAACCCATAGAGAGAGAGAGAGAGAGAGAGAGAGAGCGAGAGAGGCCGAAGCAGAGGGAGAGGGAGAACTATATATATAAGCACGATTCTCATATCAGCGAACTGTGTGCATTCAGCATTTGACTTCGACACAATCGTCCGTCGCTAGCAGAGCTCAAATTCAATTTCCATTTCAATTTCCATTTCAATTTCCATTTGGATTTCAGTCGTATTTCGCCTCTCGTGGGAAACGGATCAGGCTTCGGAACAGAGCGGAATAGCAAACTACAAGTGCATATTGAAATCGTATATATGTAGAAGAATATTAAAACCGTCGAACTAGAGAGAAACTGTGGGACAAAATCCACTTCAATGTCGATTAATTCGCCAATATTGTTAAAAAACTCTGACCTGCATTGAACAGGCAAAAGCGATTTATAAATAAAAAAACAAAACAAAACCAACAACAAAAACAAAACAATTGCTACAGCAAAATTGCAAAACAACAAACAGATAAACAAACAATTTCTAAACAGTGGCAAACAACAATAAAGTTGTTTGCTTTTTAGTTCACGTTCCATTATTTTTATAATTTCTTTGTGTTTCGCAACGATAAACAAAGTGTCAACAGTTTGAGAGCAACTGCTGGCCGCAAAACTGTAAATCGAAGAACCTTCAAATTGTGACTTAAGACTTTGCAACAAAGGTAAAAGAACAAAAAATCCGCGTGTGTAGTGTACAACAATTACAAGGCAAACAACAAACAAAGCACAACAACAACAACAGAATTTCTGTTTATTGGGCTTAGGCCATTGTATGGGTAAGTTTCTTAGAACTTAATTTGTAAGTGCATAACACAAGTGCGCAATTATTTGCAGTATTAGATACAGTTAGTCAAGTAATTGTATTGACCCAGAAAAAAACACCTTTCCTTTTATTTTAAAGTTAAACTTAACGGATGTTATTAATTGCACTTGTTTTTTTTTTTAACTTTTTCTAAGAATAGTATTTTTTAAAATTTGTGAATTTTTAATTTATATTTAACAATTTTCAAATGGATTTCTTGTAAGCAATTACTTGACCAACTGTTTGTAGGTAATATAATACTTATAGAGAAGGTCAATAGTTAATAGATAACTAAGAAATAAACTAAGAAATCTGTTAGTTTGGACAGTGTAACAGTTTGAGAGGAATTGGCAGTCGCCTTTTGCCCAGCAATAATAATAAATATAAGAAAACAATTACTTGGCCAACTTTATGGAGTTAATGTAATACTTATAGAGAAGGTCATTCTTAATAGAAAAATTACAAAACTAAAAAATCTAACTAGTTATTTATTGTCAGTGCAACAGTTTGAGAGGCATTGCCCGTCACTTATTGCCCAGCAACAGGTTGAACTGAATAATATTAGATTTGCACGGACTTGCACAATGTTTTGTCGTATTTTTAGACTTTTTGTCTGCCTCTGGCAAAGAAACCTTAACATAGTTTTCAGTTTGTCGGGGGAAAATAATGAATCACTTGTAATTGCGAGTAAATTGAAGCAAAATGTGTAAATTCCGAAAATTGTGCAAAACAATAAAAACATCAAATGAATCATTTTACAAACAAACAGCAAACGAATGACGCAAAAGTTTACTCTAATCAACACAAAAAAGAATAATAGAAAACAGCCTTGGAATGACGACGTTGAACTCGCGCTCGGATCGGATCCATCCAGACATATCAATTAGTTGGGGAGATGCTTTACTAGGCGCATGAGCTAGACACGTGTTGAAGTCCCCTCCTGATCGGACTTTTGTATATGGCTTAACCACTTGTCGCCATCCGGTGTGTTTCCAACTGAAATTCTCACTTGTAATCAGTTGGGGCTCGACCTTATCAGCACTTGAGGCCATGAAGGGAACGGAGCCCCGTCGGGCTTAATAGGCATTATAGTTTCCATTTATTGTTGATGACCCTTGGAAAATGATGAACACTTTGCCTGCTGTGAACAAACAACGCAACAACGACCAGCTGCAGATCATTACAGAGATTGGGCACAAAGTAATCAGTAATACTTGGAAATGCTCGCAATTATCTCGACAGTTACCTGAGGTCAGAGAGCAAAGATCATGAATCGCTGATTAGGCAAAATTGTTGGAAAAACTGAAAATCTCTGTAAAAGAAACAGAAAAAAAAGACACTGTAGTTAGGAAAGCAATGATTCATTATCGATCTCGAATGATTAATGATTTTGTTTCCTTGAATAGAGATTTATAATATTATCACGAAATCTATTAGATATTAAAGAAGGTTTTGTCAGGATTTCAAACAGAATTGAGATTGCCACACAATTCGAATTTGCTAGTTATATTATTTATCTGTCGTAGGAATTAGCTGACCAAAATTGAGATTTTTTATTTAATAACTTCGTTGTTTCTTAAGATATTTCAACAAAACTCACGAGTTGTGCATATGGTATTGTTTTACACTTCCAGACAGAATTTTGTTGAAATCGGACAAGTATTAGTATATCAAATAGCTGTCATAGGAACCATCGCTCGAAAATAGAATTTTTGTATAAAGAACTTATTCACAGCAAACTAAAACTAGGTTAAAAAAACTGTATTTGTTTCTAAAGAAGGAGAACTTATATACTTTTTTAACATTTTTTTGAAAATCTAGAGTTTCAAGGAGATAACTATTATTTAATGCTATTACACGAGTATTCGTATTCTTAATCCTTATGTGTATTTTTCCTTTGCCCTTAACAGATCAGTCTAAACAAACAACGAAATTTGGAGACGAGCCGGACCTCCTGTTCAACCGAGCGCAGGGCCGGATTAGTCTTGGAGCTTCCACTGCAGCTTCCAGCGAAGGAGTCGCAGCAGCTGTCCAAGCATCTTTGAATCCAAGCGTCAACGCATCGCGACAATTCGCCAACATTCAACTAGAAGCCACATTCAATGACTGTGAAAGTGGCTACGTGCCCACCGTGGGCCGCTGGGGAGCCGAGTGGCCAAGCTGACTCGCCGCAGGCAATGGCGATGGCCAGCGGGAGGAGGAGGAGGAGGAGGGAGAGGGAGCAGCAGCTGCCGTTGCTGCTCGAGGAGCCGCCGGCGTGGATCAACAGCTGGCGGATGCAATCAGTGGCATGGGATTGACTACGAACGCTTCCAAGGATCATCATGTTATTGAGCAAGCTGAGAAGCCAATCAGTTGCCATGCCACAAAACGGGCCACGCCCCTGCGTACGCCCTCCACGTCCAGTGAGGATGACGACGAAGATGCTGGAGAGTGGCTGCCAACCACCGACCTGACATCGGTGGGCACCGCATCGGAGCGTTACTCCGATATCATCCAGCTGCTGGCCAAGCAGCAGTCGCCATCAGCATCGCTGGAGCAGCAGCTGCTGCGTCCTGCTGCTGCCAACTGGGCCATGGCAGATGGCTACGATCTGAGTGCCTACAATCAGGTGAATGGCGTCTGGCCCTTGGGTCACCCGCTGCCACTGCCCGACTGGGGCAATGCTGAGGATCAGGCCAAGGGCACTTTGCTGTTCGACAATGTCTGGCAGTACGAGGAGCTGAATGGCATTGTGGAGACGGCACTGCAGCGCATGCTGGAGGAGACACACTACAATACGGCGAATCTCTTTGTCGACTTCTATCGCAGCTTCAAGCGGACGCGTCGCTCCGATCTGCGCAGCTTCTTCCAGTTCTACGATGTGCCCATCAATCGGCGCCATCACATGTGCGTCTCCTTGGCCTTTGAGATCATGGCGCGACTGGTGCAAATGTTTCCACACCTCGGCCAGTATCTCTATGTGGTGTCCTGCGAGGAGCAAGTGGCCGACTGCAATGACTACGTGCAACTGGATGAGGAGTACGGCATGAACTCGGCCGATGCGGGTGTCGAGAAGGAGCACGTCATGGTCGCCATGCGCTTCGCCATTGGCGAGCGTCGTGGTGTCATGATCCTGGATCCTGGATATCATGTGGGACGCGCCGTCACGGTCATGTCCGATCAGAGCTATCCACACACAGGTAAAAGATATTTCAAACATAATCCTCCAATTTGGTGAAATCTTTCTTTAAAAATAGATTTGAAACAAATTGGACTATAAAAATTAAATGAAAAATATAAAATTAAAAGCTCTTTTCAAAGTTTATATGAATATTTTAAAAGTTCGCAAAAGACAACAATATTTTATTCAAATATGATTCAACATATTGTTTACTTATTTCTTCAATTTGAACTCAAAGAAATTCATTCTTTATTTAAATATAGTTTAAATTAACTATACTAAAATTAAATGATATATTTAAAGTTTCGATTGAAATAAATTATATCTATGAATTTCGAAATCAATCAATTAAAACAAAGTTTATACCCTAGAACATTTTTCTCTGGTTATTTGAACTTGACTAACTTGTCGTTGCTTCCAGGCTGGTTCAATCAATCGAAGGAGTCGCATCTGCAGAGGGACTACTGTTACAGCTACAGTCAGCACAGCGGCAAGTTTGTGGAGTGGAAGGAGCGCGAAATCCGTGGCGACGAGGCCAGTTTCAAGACATCGCTGATCTACACCGCCCAGGAGTACATGACCGCTGTGGATGTGACAGTGCGTCGGAATCTCGTCTACAATTTCCGATCCTTGCTCTCCCGCGATGCCAAAGGTCGAGTCTATGCCGGTCTCTACTTTCCGCTGGTGTCCAATGTGCAGGAGGCGCATCTGACACTCTTCTACGATGGACCCAATGAGCAGCGTGTGAAAGCCAAGTTAATGTTCAGCGCCTTCAAAGTGGGCAAGGGCAAGGTGAGCAATCAACCTGAATCTTAACTGAATATATGTCATAATTAATTATTTTTCAAATTTCTACTCGTAGCAGTTGCCCGATTATGTGACCCAGCATCTGGTGAAGCTGTCGCCGCAGTTGAATATGTCCCAACAGGATCTGACGGAGCTGTGCAAATCGCTTTGCGAGGTTGTCTCCGATCAGAATTTTATTGGCCAGGTGTTGGCCATTAACGACGACATCGGTGTCATGTCCATGGAGAATTGACAGTTAAAGCAGCCCAAGAATGCCGCTGCAAGCCCCATTGAGCCCAATATCAATGAGCACGACGATGATGCAGCTGCTACTTAAACTTGGAGTTAAACATTTTTCAAATTTTCACTTTTCCCAAATACTTTTCAAAAATATTAATTTAATAGAACTTAGGCGCACCCACAAACAAATATTATTCAATTTAGTAATATATGTATATCCACGTATATAAACACTATAAACAATTATTATGCTTACATATATACACACATATACACATCTTTAACGGACACTAGAAGACTTTGTGAAATACCCTGTATTGTTTAACAAAACGAAAACAACTATCAACAATTTAAATACGAGTAATATATTTAGATATTGATTTGGAATTTGCTTCAGTTGAATACTATTTCAATTTCGTCTATAATAAACAACTTAAACTTTACAAAAATTTAAAGGATAAATAAATAAATTAGTTGAAATAATATTTTTGTTAAACGCACTGTAATACTTTTGTTTAATAAATAAATGCAAATCAGCTAGCAAACAAAATTGACTTTCCTTTATAAAAAGTTAGTCATTATTTTGAAACGTATTCGTTTATACGAAGAATTTTATTAATTATGGAAATAAGGATTAAAAATCATGTTAGATTTCGAGGGTAAGTCGATATTATAAAATGGTTTATTAGTCTTTAATTATGACAAATTAAACTAAATACAAATTAAAACTGTGCTGTTTGAAAATTGAAAAAGTTCAGTATTTTTTTATTCAGTATATTTTTATTCGCATTTGCGCTATGAACATTTTCGAGTTAGTTGCACTTGGTCACACTGGATACCGGCTGCTCATCAGCTGTTCGCGTGAGTATTTAATTCCAAATTAAAAATTTACTCAACTTATCAGATTATAAAAGCACATTTCAACTAATTTTCGCGTTCTTAACTAATAACATCTATATTTAAAATACCCAAGTTTATTTATAAAATGATCAATTGAGATTTGGACAGGTGTGTACTCCTCTGTTATGAATCATTTACCGGCGTTGACACACCTGTTGGCGAGGGAGAGCAACAAAAACAAAATTGAAAATTAAAATCAGGTTCTAAGCACAAAACTCGCGACGCGCGCGAAACATTAACGTATTTAGTTGTCTTTTGAATTTCTTGCAGTGCGGTTGTGTTTTTCTTTGTAACCGGTTTGTTGTGGTGCTATTGAATTTGAAACGTGATCGCAGTCAGAAACTATTTACCTAATTATTAACTTAAAAGGTTGTTCAATATTAGCATAGTCAACGGTTTCGCCACGACTCGCAAGTGCATAGAAAACGCATCAGCTTATGTAAGTATGTATGTATGTATGTATGTATGCATGAGTACATATGTGCAAGGTCTTGTGCACTTGGGCGCAACAACAACAATAGAAATAGAAAGTTAACAAAATGCAAGCAGTTGGTTTTTTTTTTGTTGACGGAAGTCGAAGACGCCGCAACGTTGACAACGCAAAAAAAAACATTTTACGAGAGTCACATACATATGCACAAATGTATGTATGCGTGTATTAGACACACACACACACTCTCATACGAGTTTAGTGGGTTATGTTGTCAGCCCTCTTCGCACCTCTGTGGATGGCATTAGAGTAACGTGTCGTATGTTTGTCTTCTCTACGAGTTGTATTTCATATGTATGCTTAGCTTTTGGCCCATTCTTTTGGCTTTTGGCGTTTGGCGTTTGGCTTTGGCTTCTTCAACTTTCATTCCCTTTGCTTGACTCTTTTCTTCTTTTTTTAATTTGCATTTTATGTATCGACGTCGTTGTTGCTTTTTTTTAGAAACCAAATGGTTAACTGGGCCAGAATTTCACAGCTTTAGCGGTTACTTGCTGGTTATTTTGCTTTAATTGTTTTAAATTGCGCTTCCCTCACACTAGCAGTTTAGCCAGCTCAAGGTACTTAAAATAAAATAAATGGACAGAAAATCTGTTTGCAAGTCAAAGGCCAGTACTTAAATGAAAACTGATGTATGCATAAATTTAAACTTGGCATTGCGAATGCAAATATTGTACATTGTTAAAGCAATAAAAGCAGTTGGTAGAATACAATATTTTTCTGCTGACTTATGCCAAGTGCCGTATTGACTAAAAGTGCACTCGGTGCTCAGCTTGAATAGCACTTGGTGCCAGTTTCGCTAAATGCTTAAAATAATTGCCAGCGAGGATATTAGTATAGTAGAACTATCAATTATAATCGAACCCCTATTATAATCCATACAGAGTCTTAATTAAATTTGCTGCAACCCTTTATAAGTTGAATAATCATGTTTCCTGATTACAGTATTTAAATTCTATACATGTCTTAATTACACTCGGAGAAACCCTTCATAAATTTAATAATAAGTTTGCCCTCTTTTATTGTTGATGCGATTTGTATATCGTAAATGTTGTAATTGTTAATAGAATTAAAGAACTATTGATTGTAGTCGAAAACCAAATCTAATCTAAACTTATCTTAGTTACACTCGTCGAAACCCTTAATAAATTAACAATATATCTAACTTGGTTCTTTGTTTATGCGATATGAATATCGTATATAAATATCATACAAGTCTCTATAAAAATTATAATAAACTCTTAATTATACACTTTGAAACCGTTAATAAATTTAATAAGTTTGTTTACTTGTTGTTACATTGTTGGGGCGTGATGAAGATCATCTATAAATAAATAACCCAACTGTTGAAATTGTTAATTCCGTATTAACTTGTTGCAGTCGAACACCAATTACAGTTCATACTATGTCGTAATTAAACGCTTTTTAACGCTAATCAGAGTCCGATGATAACCTTTGCACAGGCGATTCGTAGTCTCGTCTAAAATTCTGACTGTTTTCTTATCTCTTGCATAGTTTCAACATTGTACACAATGATATTCTTCTTACTGACTATCGTTGTTGTTGGCCTGCTGGTATTCGGATTTCATATCACCAAGACAACTAAGGAGATACCCAAAACATGGCTTGAATGGAAGACAGAGTTCAAATATCAGTATATTGGAGCTTTGGGCCTGGTTCATGACGCTCAGAATGCGTCGAGGGATCGCGTGAGTAAGTATCTCAGCTGTTTTTGCAATTACCAAACACAATTATTGGCAAATTATTAAGTCGCTTTATCATTGTGATTATCTTAAAACTTAAATAGCACTCTACAAGCAACCGGATCGCATTGCTGTCATTACGGGCGGCAATCGCGGCATTGGCCTGCGCATTGTGGAGAAATTGCTCGCATGCGACATGACTGTCATCATGGGTAAGTGAAGTTGTCACACCAAAAAAACTAAATTTCAGATCGGATCTGTTTGTATAAAAACCAGCGCATTCAATTACTAATTCAACGAACACATTTTATTTTAAAATCCAACGGACATGCACGATAAGATGTTACGAAAAGAATGTGTAAAATTCACGTGGTCTGCATGCACAATTAATATAGCGCATTCGATTACTGATTCAAAAAATTTGTTTTAAATCCAACGGACATGCACGACAAGATGTTACCAGAAGAGAATGTGAAAAATTCACGTGACTTTTTAATTAAAAGATAATTTATTTCAGGGCTCCAAGGCAAAGTATTCCATTTCACAAATGTTGCCGAGCGCCTTCAATGAAATGAGATTTTTATTTATGAATTATTATATTTTATTAAACAATTAATTAATTTATTATTTGAATTTTATATTTAAAAATTCATTTAAAAAATTAAGAATTTATTCAATGAACTGCCAAAAGTATGCAACACAATTTCCAATAGCTGCCAAGAGTATGCAACACTTCTCATAAATTCAATGAACTGCCTAAAAAGTATGCAACACTTTATTTATATTCTCTGTAGGAGTAAGGTTGCTAGCAACATTTGTGCTGCGCAGCTCTGGCAACATGTTGCTTGTGGGGAGCATGCAGAAAAATTAATAATTAATAAATTAAATAATTAACTAATTAAAGGACAAATCACTAAACCAAGAAAATCCGAAACTTTCTAAAATTCTAAAGTTTATTTTTAAATTAATTCAGAATAATCTAAAAGTAAACTTAATTACAAAGTAAACTCATTTACAAATTAACAAAAGAAATCATAAAACACTTATTAAATGGAATCCGTTGTATGACACTTTATTATTTCTCTTGCAGGTGTTCGGGATCCAGACAGTGCCAAGTCGGCTGTCGGTGGCATTGTGGATCTTGGCCAGACGAAGGGCAAACTTATTTGCGAGCAACTCGACGTGGGGGATCTGAAGTCGGTGCGTTCCTTTGCCCAGCGGATAGCGCAGAAATATCCAAAGATTGATGTGCTGTTGAACAATGCGGGCATTATGTTTGCCCCCTTCAAGCTAACTGACGATGGCTACGAGTCGCACTTTGCCATCAACTACTTGGGTCACTTCCTGCTCACACATCTGTTGTTGCCTCAGCTGCGGGCAGCGGGAAGTAAGGGAAAGAATTCTCGCATTGTGAATGTGAGCTCCTGTGTTAATCTAATTGGTAGCATCAACTATAAGGATATCAATGGACTGTGAGTGAATGCTGTGAAGTTATTTAGCTTTCCACTTATATTATTTCCCTTTATACACTGCAGACAGAACTATAATCCTGGAGCTGCCTACAGTCAGTCGAAGCTGGCTCAGATTTTCTTCACACGCCATCTGCAATCACTTTTGGATCGGGAGCAGTCGCTTGTGCAGGTGAATGTGGTGCATCCGGGCATTGTGGACACGGATCTGTTCGAGCACTCGGCCACCACATCAGTGCCATTCCTGAAGAAGATCTTCTTCAAGACACCAGAGCGAGGCTCTCGCACTGTCGTCTTTGCGGCCATAGATCCGTCCATTGAAGGTCGAGGTGGCTTATATTTCAGCAATTGTAGCAAGGGTCCTGTTCATTCGTCTGCCAAGCAGCCGGCCAAGTGTGAAAAGTTCTTCCAGTTCTCGTGCGAACTGCTGAAAATCAAGGAATATGGAAATGGAAAATAATTACTGCTAACGATGTTACCCTAACATTCCTAACATTCAACTGGTGAAACGTACATTTCCGCTAAGCTGCTCTTAATATACATAAATATGGATATGTATATTTAATGTGTAGTCATATTTTATATTTGATTTGTTTAAACTTGTTTAAATGTCTGCTTAAGTACTTGGCAATGTTTTGCCTGCATTCGGATTAATCCGGATAACAGCCGGATAGCTGTGGATAACAACATAATACTTCAAATATATTTTAATACAATTTTACATACTCGAAATCTTAACTTATATCAAGATACACATTCTGGACAAATGTAGACTCATAGATACATTTAGTGTTGCATCTTTGAGATAAAAGCTTATGCGATTTTTTAATTAACTTGTCTGCGTTGATTGGCAATTAAAAGTGCAGCAATTACAGCAACAGCAACACGCCAAATGCACTTTACTCACAGATATTTTTATTCGGCGGCAGCTTTAAAGCAACAACGACAACAACAACGGTTGTTATATGTCAAATTTAAAACAGCAAACAATTTAATTTGTACTCCTTCTCAAACAATGAGCGATTAACATTCAACATTTATGCGGAATTTTAATCGACTTCCACTCGAGAGGCAGAGAGAGGGAATAGGAGGCTGGCAGATACCCAGCTAGATGGGCAGATGGGTGGATCAATTCAGCAACGTCAACAACAATGACAACAACAACAACAACAACAAACACAAACGACAACTGCAGCCATAAGACAAAAAAATCTTCAGTTTGCTGTCACTTGAGCAGCTGAACTTCAAAGCAAAAAGCGCTGCATATGTATCTTCTATGTCTTTACAGATACAGATACAGATACAGATACAGATACAGATACAAGATACAATCACACACAGATCCATATCAATGTCGAGTTGTGTGAAGTTTGTTTTGTTGTTTTGTTTCTTCTGTGGATTTTTTCTTTATCAAATTCGTGGGCGCAGTCATCAATCAAACCAGATACTCGTATGAATCTGGCCAAATCCATCAACGGGCCAAATGAAGTCATCTGCCTGCCAAGTAAGTTATGTTTTATTCACTCCGTGCGTGTTTAGCGCTCATCAAACGTGTTGATTGGATTTCTTGGGTCTAAAACTCAGTGATAGATGCGCTGATGAAAATGAAGCACAAATATAGGCATTCCTTTTTTAGATACAAGTATCTGCGAGTACGAGTATCTTGTCGCACCAAACAGGTTTACAAAATCTGACTACTAAGTATATCAGAAGTGATGAATATATTTTAGAAGATTTCATCGAATATTTCAAAACGTTTTAATTATTGATTATTAACTGTTATTTTGTTAGTGACTATTACTTATTATATAGCTATATAGTTATATAAAAATATATATTCTTTTTACTGTTACATATAAACTCGTACACCCACAAAATATCGTATGATTGTCATTTATTTGTATTTAATGTTTTTATTTAGCTGAATTCATTTCTTAGCTTAAATAACAGTCTATTTGAGGTAGCATTAAAATAATGTATTTAATATTTGATATATATAGCTAAATTAGTAATTTTTGTATAATTTTTCCTTAACAATACTTGAACTTTTCACTTAGCTAGTGCGTTGTAGAGCAGCTCTACTGTAATAATGTTCCTTAAATGACAACAAGAAATACTAAAATTCCTTTGAAGACCATCACGTGTCTGGCATTAAGTTAGCTACAATCTCCATTCTTATCTGAGTTCTGGAATTGTGATCGTCGCTGTGGAAATTCCTTGGCATATTCGTAACCGTTACTGATTTCGGATTCATGTGGTAATCCCTAGAGATTCCTAGCCCATTAATTGTTGAGAGTTTCTTAATATCTCTGGCTGCTCATCTGCTTGACCAGCTTGTTGCAGTTGCAGTTGCAGTTGCAACTCCTCCCCTCCACTTGTCCCTCACTTCCCCCCTTTTCCAGCTTGCTGAGCTGTTCTGTTAATGTGCTTTTTATTTAAATGCAGCTCGCAAAACAATTTGTGTTGCACTGTTAACTGGCGGCGAATTCTTCTTTGCAACAATTTGCTGCTCCAATTCAAGTGGCTAAAATGCTTCAGCCCCAACATCTTCTTTTAGCCAAGCGCGTCCGCATTAATCATGTGCTGAGATTTATGGCGACGCAGCGCCCACGTTGCCAACGCTGCCAACGCACGTGTTCATTTCATTTCATTTCATGTGGGCGAATCCGAATCCGTTTCTTCCCCTCACCACTCACCCCTCCTCCCCTTCGGCCACCCCTCTTGGCACATGCAGAACGCCCACCTGCCCACCTGACTGCCGCATTTCGCATTGTTGCAAGTTGGCAACTTGTTAACAGTTAGAAGCGTGTAGAAATCAAATGGATGGGGCAAGTAAATGTTTGTTGCAACTTCTTCTAAGTGCATTCGAATTTTTCGTATTGTTCATACCTGGGATGCCCTATAAGAACTTGAACAAATACTACAAAATTAAATACAAACTTGAAAATAAAATGCTTTAGGACAAAACAAGTATCACTCTAAGTTAGGCAATACAAATTAAACAAATTAAATTTTTAAAAATTGTTAATGAAATATTAAAAAGGTAACAAACTACAAAGTATTAAATTTGCACTTTTATTGTCGTTTTTTAACTGTTAATTTTAGATAAAGTCGATCGATGATTAATAATAAAATCAGATACTTTATAAGAGTTCTGGTCTAAAGGTCTGAACACAGGGTATCTCATAGTGGTGCAGTTGGGAGCTACAGTTTATTACTCGTTTGCCCTTTGAGGATGTAGAAGAATAGAAATTCTGTATAAGGCAGTTATTATACAAATATTACGCATACGCAATGTGAGCTTCTTTCGAACTGTTTCTGTTAAGTTCCGTTTTGGTTGTCAGGTGTCAAAAGGTACATGGCCAACAAGTCGTCCGAAAGCTCATTGGTGTTAACACACGTACAAACACTTGTTGCAGTGGCCGAGGCAATTGTTGTTTCTTATACCCGGCACTCAAAGAGCACTAGAGTATGTTGAATTCATTGCAGGCATTTCATTTTGACTGATACAGCTAACGTGAAGGAAATTTAATTTATATTTAGACCAGGGATTTAAATTGGTAACCGTAACTGAAATCGTAACCGTATGAAAACTTTTTCATTATACCGAAACCCAAAAACCGAAATTATTTCAATCGAAATACCCGTTTAGATTTTAAAGCAAATGAGTGAAAATCGGTTCAGAAGTACTTTTTTACCCCAATTTAATCGCCTAGAGTCAATTAAAAGAATAAATTAAAGATTTAAAATTTTTGAAATTTTTCGAAAAATTTAAAGGGGTTACTATGTAAAAATCGACAAATTTTTTAAAAAAAATTGTTGTCCCAGAATCATAAAATTTAATTGCAAAGTCAAAGTAGGGTTAATGTTATGAAAAATAAAACATTCCTCATGGAAATCGGATGAGTTTGAAAGAAGTTGTGCTTGTTGAAAGTCCAAAGAGTCAAGATTTCTCATATATAGATAATTTACAATAGTTGACATACAAACTTTTTTATTGTTTGAGCTATCTCAACTAAATTTGCAGAGCACGCATCTAAGATGGTCATAAAGTCACACTATTATATCATATAGCTGCCATAGGAACGATCAGTCGAAAATCAAGTACATATGAAAAGAGTACCGGGTATTTTATAGTCGGTAACTCGACTTCAGTATTCTTGCTTGTTTTTCTTGTTGATGTGTTTATTTAACTGTTGGCGCCCCAAACTTGACAAGCGGCGACCAGTTGCAGCGTGTTGACTGCTTTTAATTACAGCTGAGCATCCGCTTAGATGACATCCGCAGCGAAGTCAGCGCGGAGTGACCAACTGGATGTATTCGGATCTGGCAGATACTCGCACTCGTACTCGAATTTATTTGATTTACGCGCTGCCATTAGCCAAAAGTAGTCGTTGTGCATCTGCTGCCTGTCGCAAATGTCAAAAGGTTAATTGGATTGTGGCTTGTTGCAACTGCAACTGCAACTGCCACGCTAAGCTGGCAACCGTTAAGAATGCGGTGGTCAACAAGAAGGAAGCCACCTCGAGTGTGGAATGTGAATGTGTGTTTAGATTGAATTTGATGGCACGCATTTGTAATTGTTATAATTGGCAAGATAAGCTACTTAGTGCGGTTTAATAATATTTAAAGCGGAGGAAAATGCAATGATATTTTAATTATAAACAATAACAATATTTGTGCATTATAGTCACATGCCTTAGAGCGCATTAATTAAATATGAAAGACTAATATATGTTAATAATAAAATAAAACAAAAATAGGACTTAACAATATTTTAATTAATTAATTAACAAATGTACAAATAAATAAGCAATAATAAAAAATAAATATGAATATAATTAAGTTAAATAAACTTTGTTATATTTTTATCTTAATGAATTTCATAAAAAATAAAATAAAACAAAAATACCATTCAATAAAACGTATCAGATTTCAACATATTTAAATTAATTAACTAACAAATGTTCAAATAAATTAACAAATTTTTCTCACCCTTGTTAAACAGTTAACGGATAAATTTGAAATGGCGTTACGCATACGCCGCATAGTCCCATTAGCGAATCTTCATACAATTTTGCATAATTTATAATATTTAATTACTGTTGAAGTCAATTAATCAAACACTTGGCTTTGGACCCGACGCTGGCTATAACTTGGCTTTCAGCCTTAACAATTTGCATATTGACGCCTTAGTGCCTGAGATCCCTTGGAGTGCTCTTTGGCTTTATTTTTGGGTCTACACTCGAGAGGCCCAGCGGCGACTTGTAAAATAAATCCCAACACGGCTAACAAATTCGCATCATTTTATTTTATTTCTGTTTATTTTTTCTCTTTATCTGTTTTTGCCTCTGGCCATTGTTTTTGGTGGTTGGTGGTTGGTGGTGCTGCTTTGATGTGGTGCCTGGCCCATTTTACGCTCGATTATCGGAGACTACCTCAATTTGAATGGGTAGCCAAATCTGCGGCTGTAATGGCCATAGAAATTCCTCGGCCAAGTCATTGAGCTTGTCCAAAATGTGCTCCGATGTAATTAATCGTAAGTATTTACACATTGTTATTGCTCCGCCATGGATCATGGATCACGGATCACGGATCATGGATCATGGGGTTCAACTTGAGGTTGTGGCTGTGGTTTCCTATCAAGTGCTCGATTTGGCAACAAAAGTAAAAGTCTTGATATTTTGAAGGTGATGGCGAGGGCGAGAAAGACACGCTGATAACTTGGTCAGCTTCACAGCTGACAGCTGCCAAGGGGCACAGATTGCATTTCACATTATTTTTGAATGGCAACTGCAGTGGCAACTGTCTCAGCCACACACTTCAATTACCAAACTGTTATAATGTTATTTGTTCATTGCATAAATCAACAAGTGAGCAAACAATCAGACAAACAGACAAACAACCAGCTGACAGGCAATCCAAGAAAAAGCTATCCAACGACCTTGCGGCTCTGACACACTAAAAATTAAAAAAAAAAGATGAAACTGTATCAAGTAGCAGGAAATTGGTTGACGACTGCATTGGTAGTAGGTCTGAATACGGGCAGATTCACATACTCACACTCGGTTTGTAAAAGTGAATGTTTATGGCACTTCAGTTGCGAGAGTCATTGTGGCAACAAATTCCCCCATCAGTCGATCGATCGATCGATGGGGCAGATGGCCCCGATTACGCAGCCCAAAAAAGTACTCGAAGCGACTCCACAGTCCACAGTCTGCAGTCTGCAGTCTTCAGTCTGGGAGAGCAACCGAAACTGTGTTAGAAAGTCAACGGCTGACGGATGTCATAAACAACCAACCGACTGGGAAACTGGAATCACAGTCAAGATTGATTCCCCTTTGTACTCCATATCCATTTCCATTTCCATTTCCAACTCCCACTGCATCTCCATCTCCATCTCCAGCTGTGACTCTCATTGTCGAGCAGGGCCTGATTTAGATACTTTAATTAAGCGTAATTAAGCTAACTGCGTCTTGTGTAACACTTGCAACATTTTACATACTTACTACGCCCATTTGCTGTATTTGAATTTGTTTTCAATTAATTCAACTGTCGGCAATTAACAGACACTCTTTAATTTTAATTACATATAAAGTTTTGTTATTGAAACAGGTTTTCATATATTCACTTTATGATCAACTGCCATTCACTTAATGTTATAAAACATATCTAATGTTATTGTTATCACTGGAAATCTGTTGTTAACTGAACTTTTCAAATTTAAATTCATTTACTGAAATACATTGCTAAATTACTGTATTGAACAAAGAAATGTATTTTACATATAAGCAAATTCATATTTACACCAGTTTATGCTTCTAACATAGAAAGCTCATAATTTTCATTAATGATAATTATCATTTAAATTAAAGTCTTTGGTCTCTGCAAATCGAATGATAACGAACAATTATAAAATCTTTTCTTTCATTCAATGCGTTGAAAATAAACAATTTTTAATTTTCAAAAATATTTATTGCTAGCATAATTTTAAATTGTTTACAATACCATTACAAAGTCTTACTCAAGTTTATCCTTCTCACATATAAAGTTTAATTTTGATTCACATTGATTATCGTTCATGGCATATGTTGAATCGAGATTCAGCAACTCAACGCAATTTTCGATATTTTTGTTGTTGGGTTCCGGGTGATGCCACTTCAAGAAGGCGGCCTTCTTTCCAGTGGATAGCAATTGGAAGACACCCTCCTCGGCCAGATCATTGATGTCCAGCCAGTAGTGGTTCTTGGTAAGCTTCGCACTCACTGCCCTTAGCTTTAGCATGCTTTGAAGTCCAGCGAGATTTCCAGCCATCGCACGGCATTTGTGAGCGGCGTCGAACCAATTGACCTCATTCATATTATCAATATAATAGTATTTTGATCCAATTTTCTCAAATTTGGGCACATGGGTGGCTTTTATTGCCGTAACTGTTTTGCTTAGTTCCTCAAACTTTTCTTCGAGCTTACCAGACCTTTCTTCATACTTGGAAAACTTATCCTCCAACTGGTCGATCTTCTGGTAAAGCTTGCCAACCTTTTCTTCTATCGGTATTTTAGAATCTTCAGCAGAATCGTTTTTAGATTCGGAAATCAACTGAACATCAACTTCATCTGCGGAACCTTCATGATCGTCTTCATCAGCCTGCAATAAGTTTGAAAGTTTGGGTTTTAATTCGATTTTCAAGCTGTTTAGCTAGACGAACTTACGAAAAACCGAAGGTGGTCAATAAATCTTTGATGGTTTCGCTCCATTATATCGTGATGATTTGGAAACTGCTGCAATAATATCCACTTCATATATTAATTTCAAACTGATAAATGGGACTAACTTACCGCTCTACATTCTTGCACTGCAAGAAATGTGAGGAAAAGTCCAACGAATATGATTTTCATTCTGCTCTACTCAACGAATGTGTTAATCTGAAGGAGCTCAAAACAACTGCATCTCATTCAGGGGAGACTCATCCCCTTATATACCGAATGCACATTAGAATTATCAGTTTATAATCATCAGTTGTTGTTTTGAACTCTCGCTTGATCTGGGTCGGGAATCTGGGAATTCTTGCCATAATCAGCTCGATTACCATGCAATTTCTTTTGAAATGCACTTTTTTCTTATTCTTATAGTCACTATCAGTTCTAGTTAAATGAAGAAAATTTCCATGAGGAAATAATTTAAAAATAGATTATACATTATTAAGAATTAACTAAGAATTAGAGATGGACAAGAATCCTCAGGTCTCTTCCCTCAGCTCTCGGGATTCGGGCATAAAAATCCTAACTCGCCTCAGCGAGAGACCCATCAGTCAGTTAGATACGAAAAATCAAGAAAGTCACGATTTCACACTTATTTTTAAAACGATTTTTAAAAATATGTTTGTGTATTTCACTGTTCAAATCAAGCTTCAACTAGAAATTGATGGAAATGTGATGTAACAATTTGAAAAAAAAGTACAATCAATGCGAACATATGACAAAATAAGTTTTTTTTTGGACTGGACTCGGAAGTGGCCTGTCTCTCATTATATATGAATTTTTGCAATTTTCGAAAAATTTGATGTCAAATAAATAGCACGTAATAAATACAAAAGAAATATTAATTTATTGAAAGTGCAAATCAAGCAATAAAAAACAAAATACAGTGCTCATTAGACAGACAGATACGGCTTATCGATGCGGCTTATTAATTAAGCTGTATATATATATATATATATATATATATATATATTCTTATGTACTTGATAAGGCCTGTTAATGCTTTAGTATAAACTATCTATAAGTCAACGAACTATTGTTAGCGAAAAAACTATTGAACTAACTTTGTATATATAATGAATGATATTAATATAAAAGTTTGTGGGAAATTTATGTCACAAATATCTCGACCAAGACCTCGACTTGACCAGCATTATTGAGAGAGTCCTTAGAGCTCTTCCTTTTCTAAGAATACTTGAATTACATCATATTTTATAACTATCTTAAAATACTAAGATCCACTGATCGACAGATACAAGTAAATATTCTGAAAGATATTTCAAATCTCACCCATACGAAACTATCTATTTAGTAATGATTATTTCTTATATATATTTATCTCTTTTTGGTTTTAGCTGGATATAGAATTGAATGATAGATTTAGATAGATTTAGGTCAATTTCAGAACCCGCCCTCTGTATAGACAGTTGCCAAAATAGTTTTATTTGTGCTAGCAGCTCAGCAAGATGGACAGCTACTAGTCTTGAGGAGATGGAGGAGAGGATTGGGCGACAAGTCATCGAGAGATGCACTTGGACTGACTGCACACACCCAGCACTTTTACGATTTTAGACTTTTTTTTTGGCTCAATTTTGCAGCATCATGGCAGCAATTATGCGATGTGCCAATGGTTCAGATGAAGTTGATGCAGCTCCTCCTGCAATGATGTGCCAAAGTGTGAGGGGGAGGAGAGGGAAGAGGGAGGAGGGAGGAGACTGAGAAGAAGAAGTAACTGTGGCATTGTTGCAATCGGTGGTGCCAATTAAAGTGCTATTTAGTGCCGAATATTAACAGAGATCGAAAACGCTCTAATCTTATTTATGCTCATTGAGTTTTATGGCTTTTATTGTCAGTTGTTGCAGCCGACGGAGGCAGAGGCAGCGACATCGACAGCGACAGAGGCAGCGGCAGCGACAGGTGGAAGAAACTTCAAGCTGCCACTTGTGGCAGAGTTGTGAAAGAATTTGCAAAAGTCTTTTCGCAATCACGAGTCTAACTAAGCATAGATATGTATGTATTTATCGCCACAAATGTACGTGCTCATATTCGTAGTAAATAAATATTTTAATGCGCTCATCATTACGAAAATTCGGCAAACGCAAACTGGAAACTCGAAAACAGTTTTCAAGCTTAAAAATCATATGTCAAACACTTGAGGAAACTTTGCCGCTGCATGCCGCCCCCCAATAAAACAACAATAACAACAATAACAACAACAACAAAGACAACAAACAAAACAAAAATATAAAATAAATAAAAATAATAAAAATAAACTCAAGTCGAGTCAAACCAAAAGCCAAGCCAAGTTAACTTGGTCCAAAGCCATCAACACATTCACCCAGTGCTGCCTCCTCCTGTTTCCTCCTTCTCCACAAACTCCTCCACCTTCTCCTCCTCCTTCTCCCCCTCAAGCCACTCGAGTCATAATTAATCTGCTTTGGCATTTTTTCTGTTTTTCTACTTTGCGTGTTGCAGCGATTTAAAGTGGAGTCCCCGACTTTTGATTACTAGTCGAACTGCAAGACAAAGCCGAAGCTGCAGTCAATGCAATTCGTAGATACTTTCAAATGAGTTGCAGTTCTTTATTTTTATTTTTTTTTTAGTGGCATGCCACTTGAGCGGCGCCACAACAACAAATTTGGGTTACATTTGGCATCTTAAAGATACACACTACACTTGGACACACAGATATTTTCATATTCGAGGCTGAAGGGAATCCAAAAAGTGGGGAACAAAAACTCAGCCAAGAACAAGAAAAAAAGCGCTAAAGTTTTTTGTTGTTGTTGAAAAGCGCCTTTTGTTGTGCTGCCAGACAAAAGGCAAACATTGTTTAAACTTCGCATACGGTAGCTAACAAGTTTAGGGTTTCAAGTTGAGGTTTACGGGGTCAAGAGGTCAACAGGCTGGCTGACTGGCTTGACGAAGTGTCAGGCGACCTTCAGTTTGAAATCGAACCGGAATCTTGCACCGAAATTGCAGCTGGAGATTTGTGAGACAATGAGAACTTTGTAAATTCGTTAATTCAAATTGAACAATTAATCAAATGTTTATAACAATAAGTAGAAATTAAGCAAATATTTTTGAAGTGTGTGTGTTTTGTTACAAAATCAAATCATCAGCATACGTAAAGTTCAAGTTATTTAATTGAAATTCTTGAACTAGATTTGCAGCCTTAAAATCTCACAATGCTTGAGGCAACAACAACAACAACAATAGCTATAAATCCACGACTATAAATCATGCTATCCGCTCAATACGTGCATATATAATTACTTAACAAAAATAATAATAAAAAACACATTCTAAAAACTGTATAACAACAATAAAACACAATTTAGTGTCACATAAAAATAAAACTATAGCCTCCAAGCACATCCCACTAACCCAGCGAAACCACCAACCCACCGATTCCACCGATCCCACCGATCCCACCGACTAGTTGCCACCTTGCAACTGCTGCATCACGTTGCTGCCACAGCCACAGAAAACGTTGCCATCAAATTGTAACAATTTTTCACCTGTCGCCCGAGCCTGAGCACATGATTATTATTACATCAGAAGAAGAAACATAAATTTTGGCCAACAAATCGTGATGCGACTAGATACAACAACAGCAACAACAACAACAGTGCGTTACAACATGTTCAACTTCCATCTCGAATCTCCCTTTTTCTCTCATCCCCATCAGCATCTTCAAGGAAGCCTCAACTATGCGTTTGATTTATGCCACAAAATGTATCACAATTTTGGGTAAAATTATGACAAGTTGGTAGGAGAACATGACCGGGTATGTGCGACTTGCAGATACTCTGCAATCAAACAAATGACATAAGAAAAGTATTTGTTAAAAAAAAGGAAATTATTCTTATATTATGATAGGAACATACTCATAAATAAAGAATTTTAACAAGGTAAGCAAACTTTTTGATGAGTTTCTAAACATTTGACAATTACAGGGTATAAGAAATGGAATGAAGATAAATATAAGTAAGAGTACACGAATAAAAGGAAATTGGTCTGAACAATATTTTTGATAAATGTGCAACACTTTTATAATTACAGTTTACAAAAAAGTTGCAAAAAAGAAGAAGAATGCATAATTAAAAAAATCTATTGTATTTTATCTCAAGGTTAATCGCAACAATAACACATTCACACTTTGAACTGTTATCGCAGATTGCGAGCGAAAACACTGAAAATGAAATTAGACGGACAACTAATCGCTTGAAAGTATCTGACAGATACATTTTGACCAAGCATTGGCGCTTGAGTTTTAAGGCCAAGCAATTAATTTGGTGCAACAATGGCCAAAACAATCATGAGGGCGCGCGATCTCCGACTGTGCAAATAATTCGATTGCCACAAAAGAAAGCCAAAGTTTATGCGCAGATAAAATTTAAGAACTGAAAATTAAATTAATTAAATTAAAAAATGTAACTAAGTTGAAATTTCATACGAATGCCGAACACATTTGTAAGAGCTACAGTTTATTATAATTATGGTTTCCTCCTTTCAGCTTCATAATAAAAAGCTTTATGGTTAAATAATAAAAAGTTTATTTATACTTGAAAGTATTAAGTCTACAAAATTATCTGTAAGTGAACATTATTAAATAAAAACAGCTGTCAAAATTAGACAAGATTGCCAACTGCAATCCGTTAATTAAACAATTTGCCTTCACAAGTTCAGCCACGTTATCATTATAACGAGCATCGTGTAAACACACATTCCCACATCATACAATAATAATGCCCGGCAGCATAATGTGGCATGTCAAATACGAGAAGCATAATGATACTTGTAGATTGTTTGGCATTCTACGGTAAAAGTTAACTGCATTGGAAGGATGTGCCTTGACATTTGCCACCATTTGTGGCAGCAGCCGATGATGATAATGATTGATCGACACTTGTCTGCAGAGACACAGAGACAACCGCCAATTGATTTCGTGATAATGGCAGCCTCGCCAACAAGCCAGGCCAAGTGACTGGACCAGGTTGATCCACAAGCGATTATCGATGCTCTTATGCAAATGACACGAATCTTCAAGCGTTCCCCAATCGTCATTTTCTTCTTCATCCGATCCGAACCGAGCATTGCTAATGTGCATAACGAGACGTGTTCTATTAGCCAAAAGCTGGAGACGACCAGGCTGGACCCACTGACTCACTGCCTGACTGTCTGGCACAGCTCTTGCACAATCATCTCTTGAGGAAAAATCGAAAGTGCTTTTTATTTAGGCCACAACAATAACAATAGCTGGAACTTGGCTTAAAGCCGCGACTTGCCACTTTTGAAATTGAGCACATCGAGTTCCAAGCAACAACTAAAAATAGTTACATTTTCCCAACTTGTTAATTATTATTAGTTAATTGTTTTATAAACAGTTTACCCATGAAATCGAACCCGCAGCTCAAGCTCAGCTTCTGCACTGTGGGTCTAAAAAGGAATGTGGAATTGCCAAACGCAGCTTGATGAGCCAAAGAAACGAATTGTTTGAAAGGGAAATTGGAGTAAAGGCAGACAATTAATCACCTATTCGGAATAATTAAATATCTAAAAACTAAACTATCGATTTACAACTAAGTAATTAGTTTAATTTGGTTTAATTTTAGGATTGTGGGACAAATTATTTTCAAACTCTGACGAAAAACAAATTAGCAAATTAAGTAGAAATTATAAATAAATAAGTTAAACTTTCCGCTTTAATCCGCTTTAAATCTCAATGAAATATTACACATACTTATATTGTTTAACAAACCAACAATTGTCAAATTTAACTTTTTAAAGTAAATGATATTATGAAAATTGTAATAATTGCAATTTGAGAAGAATAATGATTTTAAGAACTTCAGTAATTAAAGATAGTTTAAGATCTTGCAGCACTGTAAAGTTGAAAAACTTTTAAAATTGTTGTAATATTTTCATAAATTTAAATTAAATGTTTTAAGGAAAAAATATTAACCAAATTATTCTTAAATAATGAATATGCTTACGTAAATATTGTCACATATGAAATTCATCTCGAGCTAATGGATATTTAACCACTGTACTTGACAAAAGGTTCAATACAATTGAAGTACAAGATAATGAAATTTGTATGGCCTATGCTGTTGACGCCGTCGTCTGCGTCGACGTCAGCGTCGTGTTGTGTGCGTTGTTGTTTTCAATGTCAATGTGCTAAGGATGAGGCCGCTGTGGTTTATGGTTAGCATCATAACCTTTTTAAGTACACACATCGGCTTGAGAGTTGGAATCGAGCGAGTACTCATATTCATATTCATATTCATACTCGTATTCATCTTGGTATTCGATCTCGATGATCTTTTGTCTACGTCTACGTCAAAGGCGGAAGTTGTTTGTTTTTTTTTTATTTTATGCTTCTGAGCGCAGAGCAAAGTGTTTATCAATATATTAATGACTGACGCAAGTATCGTAATAATTATTTATACATTTGTACTCCAATCCGAGTACATGAGCATCTCTAGCTGATTTATTTTAATTTTTTTGAAGCATTTGAAGCGTCACAGATGTGGGTAGGCCGTAAACTGCCAATCAAACAAGCCAAAAATCGACCCCCACGCAGTCTGGCAAATAGGATGTACAAATTGTATATTGCCTTAACTCTGGAGTTCAAGTTGGAGTTCTTCCAAGTGGCGTCAAGTTGCCAAGCTTGCAAACAAGTGTGTGTATGTGTGTGTGTGTGTGTGTGTGCTTGGCAAGCGGATTAACTGTGCAGAACTTGCCATCACGGCCAAGACAATGGACCATTCATTGAACTGCTAAACCAAAGAAACGTACAAATTGCTAACCAAAACTGGCAGGCGAAATTCAATTAGGTTTCCTGAGCGTAAAACGCACAAGACGCCAGCTCAAGTGGCAGGCAACAACAAAAGTGGCAAAAGCAACAGCAACAATAACGGTAGCAACATCGCGCACCTTCTAATGTTGCTCAAGTTGTTGCATCTGCCCCGCAGATGTTGTGCAACATCAGCAGCAGCATTAGGCTGCAACAAAGGCAGCCCAAAAAAAACATAATCATTTCAATTTAGCTAACTCGACTGGCCAAATGAGTTACCAACTTGCCGTTGTTGTTGTTGTTGTTGTTGTTGTTGTTGCTGTTGTTGCTGTTGTTGCTGTTGCTTTTGTTTTGTTTTGTTTGTTCAGTGGGAACAATTTTTATGAGTTGTCTTGGCCATAAATAATTCTGAGGCGTTCACAAATTGCACTGGGCCCATTCAAGTACCGTTGTCAACCAACAAAATGGCGTGTTCTCCATTCTGTATTCTCTATATTTTGTAGATTTGTATGGCACATCAATCATCGCCGACGAACTGATGAACTGTCAATAGATGTGCTACCCCCGTCACTAAGCCAAATTGTTCTGGCTTTCAAGCCTCAAATTGATGTACACAAATTTTAATTATTGCCACAGACTCGATGCCGAGCACTTTAGCAACTAATTTTTAGTTTTTGCAGTTGCATTTGCCACTCCAAGTAATTACTTAATGGAGCGCAGTGCGATGAGTTTTACGACGCGACTTGAACGGCATCAGCAACTGCATCGCCTGCAACAACAACCAAATAAAAAATCAGCTCAAAATGCCAGAGGTCCAGAGGCACTCAAGTCGAGCAGCTTTTACTCTGATTCTGCCAAAAGCATACTGCCAGCATCGACCTTCAGGCCAAAATTGAAGAATGCTGTCAGAATGCATATGCGGCCAACACTGCACAACACAGCACAAGATTCTCAAGATCATCATCGTATTTAGCCGTCGAGTGCATGACTGTGATTTAACCGTTCTACGAGTATTTATAACCATCTTTTGGGCACTCCATCAAGTGCAAAGGGAATTTTTGACTTTGCTAACAACTTATTTACTGTATGATCAACATTTTTTGTGACTTGTAAAGAACAAAAAATAAAAGCGCAATTAATTACAAGCTAAAATACCCTATCTTTCAGAGATGTATATATTATTATTATTATTATTATTTATTAAATCTCAACTGTTGAAAGTTGCACTTCTTTCCATTTTGAGCATTTGTTTTCTATGGTACTATGTCTATACTAATCGATTTTAATAAAATTAGATCAATATTCCTTCGGTATACTTTAACATACATTTTTTAAATTTTACTGCTACTCAACTGTATTTAGTTGACATTAAATAAATAAATAAATAAATAATTTGGAACTTTTTTAAAATTCATCAAAAATTCTTCTTTAAAAAAAATGGAAATAAACTATTTTAAAATATAATTTTGTCATGCAAGAACTCGCATTTTCACCTATTTTTTTTATATATGTGGAAGAAAGCTTAACTTAAAATATATGATTGGATTGAGATATAGCCAAATAACACTAAGGTATAACTCACATTTTGACCAATAGCTCCATTGACCAATAACTCCAATAACTTTAATTTATTCCGTTCTTAGATATTATCTAATCTAGCATATTAATAAACAGACCTAGACTTTAACGACTCGGCTCATTAAGAATGGGCGGCGACACGCCCAGAGTGACAAAATTGAAAGATTGATGTGAGATCAAGACAATGGATGAGTTGATGGATGATATGGATCGCGTACTTATCGCAAGTGACTCCACCTTTCGAAGAAGAAGAGACTCATTGGTGTAATATGTGTAATATGTGTGCCCTTGTAAACGAATATTAGAGGTATAGAAAATCTGTGGTATTTTTCATAATTCCCCCTGCTGCTGCCCCTAGCGTCAAATCATCATCAACATCATCATCATTATGATCATCCACATTGAAGTGCGCCGCAATTTACATTGAAATGCCTTAATTGATTTAAAGCCAGCATGCGGGCATTGCATCAAAAAATTATTGTAGTTTAATTTAAATTATATGTTATGTTCCACTCGTCGGTTGTTCTAGGTTACAAAGTAAACACTACACAAGATCGAACACACACACTTCACTGTACTTCAAGGTAACCTCTCTAAACTCAAACAGAAATTATAGATCTCGCCTCGTCTTGGAATTGGAATTGGACTTGGACTTGGCGCATCATCATCTTGGCCAACTGGCAAGGGGAAAAGAGGGAAACGGGGGGAGTTGCCAGTGCCATCAGCTTTTGGGGCATGTTCAATGTAAATTAGCCGGTAAAATGCGTTATTTGTTATTATTATAAAATATGCAGGAAATTAAATGATTTTTTAATGTGCACATAATGTTTGCATTTCGTTGCTCTCGAGTGTTATTGAATATCATTTTGTTTGTAGCTTAATGTTTCGGTTTTTAACTCAACCAAATATGAGTTTTATTACACCATTTTGAAAGCCATTATGAATGCGTGAAAAATCTTAAGTTATTTTAAGATTTAAACTATTCAACTAACATACATTTAACTATGTTCTTGTAGGCCATATAAAAATGAAGTTTATTTTTGTATTTTTCGCTATTTCCTACTATTTAATATCTTATAATAAGAAGTTATTTAAATAATGAATAGATACCGGAATATAGAGAGTATCTTTTAGACTAACACATCCACTTCTTTCAAACTTCATTCAAGTTATTTCAGTAGTTTAAAGATACATTTAATACTACTTAATATTGTTTTTATAGACAAAGTTTAGGCATATTCGTAAGCAAGGTCATGATATTACTTGCAATTTCTTTAGGTCCACATTGATGAAGTACGCGGTACGAGTAGACTCTACATTTTGACGCTCTATGTCAGTGTCTGACATTTCCCAAGCTTTTAATAAACAAGCCTTGAATTATTCATTCAACATTTCCTTCAAATAGATTCGACATGTCTGCATTGCAAATGGAAGCTTATATTTTTTTTTATTTTTAGTTTTGGGAGCATTGGGTCTATGGGTCAAATTGCCACTTCCTTCCAACAATATGGGGCAACATAATTATTATCTCATTGCTCAGCAATAAAATGTGAAAGTCAGTCAGCTCGTGCCGAGATCAATGATGGTAAGGGGGGAAAAAAACACAACAACTTATTGGCAAAATGTCAGTAATGGATTTTGCATCATAAAAGAGATGAGGAAAACGAAGAGAGAAAAAATAACAAGACAATTTGCAACTTGACGGCATTCAAACTATTTGCAGATCGTGATAAATGCTACGCCCACCCGTTGAATAAATAAGGCGAATTCGAATACGAATACGAATACGAGTCTGAGTACAATGAGCTTTATTTGAATTTGTTACAATTCCTGAAGTGCTCGTTAAGTCTTTCTATTGTTTTTATGGCTAATAAATAATAAAAATGACGACCTTCAATGCCAATTTCCACACCTCACTTAAAAGCCGAATTGAGCATTTCGAATTTTTTGCGAAAATCCCAACTAACAATCAAACTAACAGCTTCTTCCAAGAGCCAAATTTTTATCTAACTTTTTTATTCTCATATTAATTTATATAATTTATAATTACAGAGATGCATTTCTTCTAGTTTTCTATGATTTGTTTCACGTTCATTTGGGATCATTTAAAAATTGATAAAAACAAATTTCTGGTTAATTTTAAGCGACTCCTTAGACAAATTTATTTTGCCCCCAAATATTGATTTCGCAGAAACTAAGCTGAAGATAAATGTTTTTTAATAAAACATACAAAAGTTTCACTCTGATTAAAATATTGACAATTAGTCTGATTTATATTCAAAATAATAGGTACCATCATTACCTTAAATTTAACCAGGTGCTGAGCGACTTTAAAAAATATTAGATCAGATATTCCAATTCGTAAGAATGTCATATTCTTTAATTAATTGCACTCAAATTTTTTTTTTAATTTACAAATATTAGTAAAAATTAAATATGTTACATATTCATCTCGTACCCCATCCTATATTTGTTGATTGCAACGCTCTTCAAATGCAACAATCGCGCCTGTCATTAATAATTAAGTATCTTTTTTACTACCATCTTAATTAAGTAGGAATTTATTTAGTAATTTTCACAGTTTGCCCCCAGGCAAATGCTTTCAACATTCAACATTCTATCCCAGCACTTAAATTTTCCAACGGCAATGTTCACATTTCAATTGCACATTACGAGTAGAGGCCTAATCCATGTCAGCATCTGATCATTTGTTTGCCACAAATCTCTCAGCCCGCCTCCCAAGTGGGATCATTAAATGTGCGCCAAGATTAAAGATCAAAAAAAACAAAACGCGAAAAACTCTCACGCCCAAACACACACACACACAGACACAGACACAGATAGAGCTGTAGCCAATTTGTTGTCAAATTGTGGAGCATAAACAAGATGAATATATAGGAAAACAGAAATAAGTAATGTAGAATTTTTGTATTTAATATGTTGTATGCTGTCTTTGGCAATCGCATGCGCAAGTTTGTGCCTTAAGTCTTTCGTTTGCTGCTCTTGCTGTGGCGACTGCCGACTGACTGACTGAGCCCAGAGCCGAGAGGCAATGAAGATGCGTGGAACAGCAACAACCAGTGGCAGCCCCAGTTCCGCTCACCTGTGGCCCTCGCTCCGAAGACGATGCCGATGCTCAAACTCATGTTGTTGTTGCTGTTGTCGTTGTTGTTGCTGCCTCTGCCAGCTGCATGACTAATCCCATTACAAATAAGTGCTTTTGCTATTACATGACAACAACAACAATAGCACAGATCAAGAAATGTTTATGGCATAGGGGCATGGGCATAGGTATGGGCATAGGTATGGGTACAGGTAAATGCATCCCAGGAGCGTAATACTCCCCCATTGCTCATTTATTTGAATGTGCGGCGCTCATCTTCGCTTCCCATCGTCGTCGTCATCGTCGTCGTCGTCGTCGTTTTCGCTGAGTCTTCAAATGTTTGGCGCTTCAATTTAAAAGTAACTAGTTTACTATAACACTAAAGCGACAGCTTCGGATCTCTGCTTGGCATCTCAGCTTGGCTCACGAGCTGAGAGGAGAGCACTCGTTTTGTAGTTATTGTTGTACTTATTGTTGCTGTTGTTGTTGCCTTTGCATTATTTTGTAATGTTTTTTTGTCTGTTGCTTTGCATTGCTACTTACTTTGATGCTCGCGCTCTTTGAAACCTCCAAAAAAAAAAGAAACAAAAAAAAAATGATACGAAAATTTGGCGCGCTATTTTTGTTGCTTCTGCCGCCGCTGCTGCTGCTGCTGCTGCTAGCGACGTCGACGTCGTCGCCAACCGCGGATGCAGTAGATTTTCAAATATAAATACTGGCCTACGAAATTGTTTCAGTATCACAATCAAGTCAACCATCTTCGCAAGAAGAACAGCAACCAATCAACAAACCAACTCCAATCCCAGTCAAACCTTCGCTACTGTTGCCGAGTTTGCAGTAAAAGTTTCGTGTGTGTTTTGTACTAAACCCAAGCAAGTGACTACGCAAAATGAAGGTATACAATAACAACAACCACAAGCAGAACAAAAATATAAATCCAAATATCGCTAATATCAATATGCTGAGCATATGAACTGTCAGTGCAAAGTGTTGCGATGTGTTGTGTCCTGCCCGCCAAAAAAGGATGTGAACAAGCTAAAAAAAAAAAAAAATAACAATACAACTAAAACCTGCAGGAAATGTAGAATTTCCCAAGGATCAGATCTTTGTTTATTCCGAAAACTTGAAAAGAATTCCAGATATCATATTTCTAAAGTCTTAGAACCATTAAAATTCATTGCAATCTAAATTAAATATTTTTCCTTAGTTGAAATGTAGGTGGACTATCAAATATATATTTCTAATTCAGGCACCATTCAACAGTTTTTAATCACAGCAGCATTTTTCAAATTCGTTCGCTACTCCAAATGCAGTTTCTTAATAATCCAACATCAATTTGCATTCCTATAGATCAACTAATAAATCAATTCCATAAATCATAAATTGTTTATCCAAAAGAGCTACACAAAAAAAAGAGTCAAGTTCACAAGCGCAATTAATCAAAGAAATTCACAGTCAGCCCGCTTATAATTACCAAATCATCATAAATTTCTTATTAAAATGTTGCTTGCCAAAAATATAAAGCGGCTTCTGTTTAAATTAGCAGCTAACAGCTGGCGACGCCTCAACATAAATAAATTAGTAAGCCGTTTTAGCTTGGAACTGAGAAGCTCCAAGAAGATATCAAGATTAGTAGCAATTGCTGCATGTTTTGGTAACTTTAAGTTGGTCACTGGCAACGCAGCTGTTTTTTATCATGTTGCAATGCATAAATTAAGAGTCTAGTACTTTCAACCAACGGATGAATCCATGCCCAAATATGGATGTGTCGAAGAGATTAACAAGGGACGATAGACGAAGACACAGCGATACAGCGACAACAAAGTTTGAAAGTCATTGAAGCGTGAAAGTCACTGAAGGTCTTGCGCTCGCAATACAAATAGTTGCGTAACTCGTGGACAGAAGTTTTTGTGTGTGAAATGCAAAATACTTTGTAGCGCACTAACTAAAAGGGAAGCAAGCCTTAAGTTCCCACAGGCAACAAGTTCGTTGCCTAAGTCATTTGTTTCTGGCACAGCAAAAGCTGGTTGCTATAACACGCTTAGTCACCTGCTAGGCCCTTCACTTTGCCCAACGACCCAATTTCCACAGATTTGCATATAAAATGCTATAAAAAAAAGCATAATTATTACTACAATATTTATAAAAAATGTGCATCGCTAATTATGATTGTAATTTTAATGAGATTCAGTTGAGAACAACAAATATGTGATAGAAAGACAAAGTAATGTATACATATAATTTGATCATGGTATCAAAAATTTGGAATGCAAGACGGAACGATTTGTTGTGATTGAGACAACCAACAATCGACTATTGACTATCGGCATCAGGTGGCTGTTGTTCCTTGTACAGATAGGTGTTGATATCGTTGGGCGATCGATGTGCCATCTGATGGATCTTGAAGCCATACAATCTTAAAACAGAGTAATAGATCAAGTTGAGCATAGTGCAATTAGTATTGGGTATTTAGAGATGAAGGGGAACTCTATCGATAGTCATACTTACACACACCTTGGCACAAACTTCTGCTTGGCTCTTTTGGGCTTCGCTTCCGGTTTCACCATGAACAGCATGTGGGGAAATCCGGTGCCAAAGAAGGCACCATCTATGGCCGAATGTCGCGCCGACTTGGGCAGATAGACATCATTGCACTTGGGACAAAAGACACGCACCATATCCTCGCCGGGATTGTCGCTCAGTCCAATGGGCAGCACCGGCTGGCGTTGGCAAAAGACACGTGGACAGTAGCCAAAGATGCCCTTCTGATACTTCTCCAGCATCAGATCAATGCCGCGATTGGTCAGTATAAAGCGAGCGTGTATTAGACCGTATAGCTTCTCGGCACAATGCTCCAGCTCAGCCTCTCCCGGCGCATCCGTGCCGGAGCCCGTGTCCAGATCCAGAATAACCTCCAGTGCTCGCCGATAGTTGCTCACATTCGAGTCGAGAAAGTTTAAATTGAACTTGTCCTGTATGTAGTCCTCGTCCACCTCGCAAAAGAACTCGTGACCGCGCTGCTTGCAGAACCAAGGTATCCAGGCGATCTCCTCCGAGTCCGTCATGGTTGACAATAAAGTTGGGGGTATCGACTAAAACAAAAAATATCGCTTAAATTATTTACAACTCAATTTAAATGGCTCTCAAACTGTAGCCTGCTGTGCTCTGTTTCTGTTTTCATTTCAATGGATTGAGGATCAAAAAAAAGCTAAGAAATGCTAAATCAATATAAAATCAATAATATATTAAATATTTTATAGAACAATTATAAATTTGAAATAATTTAATTTATAAGTATTTATTTTTTAAATGTGCTTAAATGACAAAAGACTTTTTCTGATCCACTATGTTAAATACTCAATGCTCTTCTGTTTGCAGTGCTTTACAACGATCGCGCTGCTCGTCTGCCTGGCCGCCTGGACGCAAGCGGAGCCACCAGTGCCCCAGAACCAATATCTGCCGCCCAACCAGTCGCCCCAGGCGCCGACCAACAACTATTTGCCGCCCACCCAGAGCTACCAGTCGCCGTCCAACAACTACTTGCCCCCACAGCGTGCCGGCAATGGCGCTGGCCCGGCGCCCAGCAACAGCTATGGTGCTCCTCTGCCCCAGAGCCAGTATGGTGCACCGGCCCTGACCGGAGCGATCTTCAAGGGACAGAATGGCGGCGGTGCTGGCGGCTATGGCGGCGGCAATGGCGGTGGCTATGGACAGCGCGATGAGGAACAATACGGACCAGCCAAATACGAGTTCAAATACGATGTCCAGGACTACGAGTCCGGCAATGACTTTGGACATATGGAGTCTCGTGATGGTGATCTCGCTGTTGGCCGCTACTATGTTCTCCTGCCCGATGGCCGCAAACAGATTGTCGAGTATGAGGCTGATCAGAATGGTTACCGTCCAACCATCCGCTATGAGCAGGTGGGCAACGGCAACGGCAACGGCAACGGCAATGGACGCAATGGCAACGGCAATGGCGGATACGATAGCAATGCGCAGGCGGGCAAGTTCAATGGCTACCAATAAGGAGAGTGCTGAGGGCATATTTACCTTCTAGTGTTTCCAAATTTAAGTCGACCCTGTAACTATACTTGTCTACTATACTATGTACATCGTTGTTGTATCGCTCACCTAGTTGAGAGTATTAAAAAAATGTAACTTTAACTTGGTGCTTGGCGCGGCGATAAACAGTTTGACATGCTTCTGCTTCTCTCTCTCTCTTTCTCTCTCTCTCTCTCTCTCTCTGTCTGTGACTCTCTTTGTTAATTTAGCGCAACGCCGCCATTTTGCCATAGCCAGGCGCGTTCCATTGCCCACTGTTCCGTTTCCCGCCTCTGACTATGCCACATGTTCCATGTCTCACTTTGTTTCGTTTGCCGTTTGTTTTGTTAAGCGCCTTCATTTTGTGTCAGTCCACACAGACACAAACACACACACACACACACATATCACAACCAACACCAACATGACCATCACACGCATTCATACATACATATACATATACATAAGCATTGTATTTAATTTTAATGAAAACAACAAAAAATGCATTTGACGCACACTCGAAACATGCAAATTATGTAAGCATTATGTGTACGAAGACATATGAGATTTTTTGTGTATAAATAATGATAATGAATAAAGAAGCATTTTTGTATAAAACAAAGTAAAAAAAAAGTTAAACAAGTTTTCTTATTTATTAAAATTATCTTTTTTAAAATTCATAATTTTTTCAGCTTGTTCTGAATCAGTGAATTCAGTGATTCGACTCTGGAAAAAATTTATATTTTAAAATTTAATTTTATACTTTTTATATTTTATCATCTGTAGTTTTATTTCACATCAGTGGAAAAAATAAAATAATTTTCTCAGATTACATTTTTTTAAAAGTTTCAAATTTTTGTTTTAAATAATTTTGAAGACTTTAAAAATTAATAAAAAACAATACCATTATAATTTTAGAGGTCTAGTAGTTCTACTTTTTTTACTTCAGCACACGCTCCAATTGACCCTGGCTATTATATTTATAAACCGGATCCTGTATCTCGCCCACCGACGAATATTTCAGCTGGGCCGTGAAATCATCGCCCTTAGCATCGACCGTGCGATAAATAACTCGCTGTAGTTTGTTATCTGGAGAAACGATGTAGTAACGACCTTCGACAATGTTTGACTGTGGCTGAGTCAAGGAAGCCGAGTCGTCTTCATCCGGATAGATTATTCTAAAGCCGCCCTCAGCTGGAGGTCCATATTTCGCAGCCGGATTTGATATCCGATCTCTGTTTAGGGTATCCGCTTGGTTGGCACTTGGCAATGGCTGCTCCTGTTGTGGCACATCGAATTGAGGTGGTAAATAGTTCGAGTTGAGCTGCGGTTCATTAAAAGTGCCCGCATGCTCCACACGCTGCTTGCTGACCTCCAAGCTGGAACCGGCTGGTGGCAGATACTCGCCGGGTAGATTGAATGGCACCTCTGGACGCCAGCCAGCAGCGGCATAGGGAGCTCGCCCAGGAGGCTCAGCTTGGATAGCCACCACTGCGATGATCAGTAGATAAACCTATTGAGATTCAAATTAAAGAACTATAAAGACTGTTTGAGACCCTTCTAATCCAACGCACCTTTAGCAGCATTTTGATCGATCAAAGTTGCATTCACAACTGCTATGTAATATTTGAGACTTACGCATTTTTATATCAAATTTAACATTTAGTTCATTAAGTAATTCACATGCCGGGCACGTTTGTATCTCCCTCCCCGCCGCGTCTGACACACATAGGCCACATCTCGGTTGCATCTCGGGCTCAATAGTCACGTAATCCGTCAGAGACGACCTTGAGCAAATTATTGGCAAGGGTTCAACATTTTTGGCTACTCCTCCCACAGCACAGTTATGTTGACTGTGCAACACTTAATGCCCGACAGTTAACTTAACTTGTGAGCAACGTTCCGATTATCAAGTTCAAGTATCAAGATAATTAATTAAGCTTATTAATTTGTGAACTTAATGATTTCAGAATTCCAGCCAAGCTGACCTTGATTAAATGAGAACCTTAGCCAGCGTATTCTCCACGTGTCTGATCAGGGCCTTTAAAAATATATCAAACAGCAGGTGGCGACTTTAGAATTGTTATGCTACGCTGCATTTGATAAATTAATTATTAACAAAGTCGCTTTTCTACTTGCTACATTTTGATTAATATTAATTGGAAACGAAAAAGCAAATTAACTGAAATGTTAAGTAATTTATGATGTTTTTTATAGTTATGATTATTTGAGTTTATTTCCGAATTTTCAAGTCTTCTTTGCCAATTTATGGTGTCAGCTAATTTTAAATGCGCGCCAAACCACAGCTCATTTTTAGGGTGACCATATCACAACATTTAAAACAGCCCTGTGCAAAAAGCTCAGTGCGAATATACACATACATATACATACACATATATACTTAACTTTGGCGGGGCTTTTTGAATTCTAGTTTCTGCTGTAGACACCAGTTAGAAAATTTAGTGAAGCTGATTGTAAATTTAATTCGCTTTTATATTAATCTGTTTTTATTTATGTTTTATACTGTAAAAGCACAACATTTGTATATATTTATTAAAATTAAAGGCAGTAGTTCGGAAATTTATTTAATTTGCTTTCTATATTTATGTGTTTTTATTATTCTTGTGATCCATATAATTTCTGATAATTCTTTGTATACTTTTACTAAAATTGTAGAAAATAGTGAAGAAACTTTTTACTTTGAATGCGTTAAATTTGACTTGTTTTTATATTAATGTTTTTTTATTTATCTTGTTTTCTATACAATTTCTGTTAATTCGTTCAACGTTCTGTTTGGACTAAATTTAAACCGATTAATCTCTAAGCCTCTTCAGATTATTGCGCACCAGTCACGCCCAGCTTCTTCTTCAGGGACTCGGGCATCTCTGGTGGTGGTGGGCGTGGCATGCGGAGGAAGACCTTCACGGCATCGTAGATGAACCATTGGGCGGCAGTCAGTGTGCCAATCATGACAATCCTAGGCATCAGACCTCCCCACAGACCTGGCAAACAGTTAAGAAATATAAATAATGTTTGTCAAGGATCGTTGGGTGGGATATACTCACCAGACCAGCCCAATTGCTTGGCAACATCAAGTGCGCTGGCGCCCTTGGCCTGGTTCAGCTTGGATACGACGGTATCAGCGGGATGGGAGACAATGGCACAGAAGACGCCAGCAATGTAACCAGCGGCAAAGGTGACAATCAGCTGCTCGCCCTTGGTGCAATCGGCACGTGGCTTGGGCACCACATACTTGTACAGCAGCTCCAGAGTCCGCTCGAAGCAGGCGAACTTCATCATGGTGTAGGGGATCTGTCGCATCCAGAGGGGCACCAGACCCTTGTAGAAGGCCGAAATGCCCTCCTGTGCGGTCATCTTGGGCAACGCCTCGCGCAGCGTCTTGGCAAATCCGGGAGTTGTCTGTATCTTGACCTTGGCCGCCTCCATGGGCGCCAGCGCAATGTCGGCAAAGAACTCGGCCGAGGCGGAAGCGGCCAAATAAAGGCCGGTTCTATAGAGGAAGGCATTCTCCTCGCCAATGAAATCGGTGTACATGACTTTGAAGACCTCGTAGAGACCGAACTTGCACAGACCCTGCATGGAGTAACCGATGAAGGTGGGCGCCCAGCCCTTGGCCAGACCCCGGACACCCTCCTCAGCCATACTGACGCGGAAGCCATTCACCACACTCTTGTACTTGGCGGGATCCACCTGCAGACGGCACTTGACCAAATCCAGAGGCACCACCATGGTGTGCGTAGTACCACAGGAGATAATACCACCCAAGCCACATAGCAAGAAGTAGTGATTGGAGCCAAACTCGCAGGAATCTATTAAAAAAATAAAAATAAAAAAAAGCAAATAAAATAAAATATAATATATGTATGTGTGAGTTCTCCTCTGAGGTATAATTTACAGTGTGTATATTGATCTAATCTAATACAAGACTTTCCAAGTCCTACAAAAAATATTTGTTATTAATAATGTTTATTTAAAACTATTTTCCTAATTTAATTTGAAATTTTAAAAAAAACATAAACATATAAACAATCTCAAACTTCAAAATTTTTTTTTTTACAATTAAATATTATTGAAAATGATCGTTTGAAAAAAAGGCCGTATTTATCTCTTAAAGATATTTTTTGTAAATTAAAAATTGATTTAAAAGTTCAAAATAAATACCAAATTCTACACAGAAAAAAAACATCTAAAATATATTAATCAGGTAAATATAAATATATATAAACAGATCTGGCAATAGTGATAAAAAACGATAAATCTTAAAATTCCCTTTTCAGTACTGAAGTTTTTCCAGCAGTAATCAATTATTTTATGCAGTTAACTAAGAAATTATCTCCACTATATTTCAAATCAATTAAAATTGTATTATTATTATTACAGTATTATTACTTAAGTTTATTCATCTACAACTAGAATTTTTGTTAATTTAAATAATTATCTTGGATTATCTTGGGAATATTACTTCAATTTCAACTTACCACCCTGGGCAACGGCAGCGGCAGCGATATTGTGATTCGGGGTAAACTGACGGGATGCTCCCTCACCAACGGCGGAGGGCAGCAGGGGGGTTGTGGGGGCGGGCGTCGCAGCCTGGCAGTTAGCGGTGTTGAATGGCGACTTGAACGTTGAGTTCTGCGCGGCCTCGAACAGAGATTTGAACATGATGTCTAGAGAGGATGCTGTGAAATAGACGACAACAAGGTTGGGGTTGAGGTTAACAGTTCATGATGTAATCGCAATTGATCCTATTAAAAGCAACTTCAATTAAGATAGTCATTTTTTAAAAAACAACACACGCTTAAAAATATCTATAGCCGTTTAACGTTTCAATATCATGCACAGTTTCCAATTGCCATTGATCTTGGCAAGAATTGATCACATCCCATGATTTTTTACATAACTATTGTCTGTTTTCTTATTTAATATTGTACTTTTTTTTATATATATGTGTATGCATTACGTAATAGTTGTATGTGCTCAAAACAATTTGAACATTTTCCAAAAGTTCTCGAAAACAGATGGATTAATTGTTATTCTTTTTTTTTTTGAGTATAAGCCAAAGCTATAGTAACACTCACTTCAAAGTGCGAGGATGAATGTGCGGGAGACAGTGAAAATAGCCGAGTAGTAGCTGAAGTAGAAAATTGTCGTTCTTGGGCAGAAAGTGGAACCCAAAAAACAACGTTCGTCGTACGCCAAACCAGAAAACCAAATGCAACGGTAGCAACTACAAGAAAAAAGATAGAGCAAAAATGTCTGTGCAGAGTTGTCGAGAGCCTACCCAGTGTATCGGTTATGAACGGTAATGCAATGAATGCGAATCGGTTAATAAAGAGTATAGCTTTTAACTTCTTGTATAAATAATGATAGCACATTATAATTTTAGTAATAAGCTGTTGAAAATTAAGCATTATTAAGCAAACAAAAACTATGTTAAAAATTTTCAGTCATCAAGAAAATTACAAAATATATATGGAAACTGTTCAATGGTAAATTCAAATGCAATTCCATTCGACACAAGCTGACAACCCTCGAGATTTATTTGTATTTATAAATACGCAACATTTTGGCTGAGAACTGATCAACTGAGCGACATCTATTTTTTTGTATCTAGTGTAAAAATAAATTCATTAACGCGTCGACAGCTGATCGAAGGCGAAGCTGATCATTTGCTCGGGATCAAGGTTGAGCACAATTGCAATTCGATTAAACATTTTATTGGAAACATAGTACAAGTTATGCTTTATTTTACTAAAATCGAAAGTTAGTAACTGTATTGACTTAATAGCTATTACCAAAAAAGTATACTCTTGTTTCGTGTCGTATTGTTACTTGATAATAAGTACAATTAGTTGATTTCGTGCTTAACAAATAGTAGATAAATGCTAAAAATATTGGAAGTATCTGCATAATAATAATACTTTTTGTTTTTGCAATAAATTACAGTACACAATAAACTTGTGTGTCCGTCGAATAATAAAATGGCAGAGTAATTAACGATATAAACGACTTAAATATTAAATATTGGCTGGCATTTTGTTGTTGTGTACGTGTGAATTGAATTTGAGTGCTAAGAGGTTTGACACGCACTGGTGACAGTGCAATGCTACTCAAACCATTGCGTTGGAGGGCAGTTGAACCACCCGCATAAATCCTAATACAAAATACACAAATTGGCAAACAAGCGGACGTCTTAAGGATAATGAAACTTAACAAACTAACTGGGACTACGACTCGGCGGTTTCCATGTGCCTGTGCACGGTCACCGGCGCCAGGATGTAATGAGAACGTGCCTCCTCAGCATCCAGTGGCAGCGTAGTCTGTCCATAAACTGCACCTGCACCCACACCTACACCACGACATGGCGATGGCGTCGCTTGCTGCTGCTGCAACTGTTGCTGCTTATAGCGCTCCGTCTTGGTCGCGGGCTGATTGCTTAAATACGGATGCGTATTGGATTGTTGTCGATTCGTGGGACTCGATATGGATGTGGATATGGACATGGTGTCCGATTTACTGTGCCGCTTGTCGTGCAGCAAAAGTGGTTCCGCCAGCGTAAAGCACTGCTGATCGGAACTATCCTCATGGGGAGTCATCGTGCTATAGCCATGATCCGACTCGCCATTCGGCGGTCGACGATAATAGCTGCTGCCGCTGGACATGTGATACGGCGATATATCCGCAGCATGCATCAGCTGACGTTGGGCAGCTGTGTGATCATATCCACCCATGGGCGGCTCATCATGCGCCTGGCAATCATCGAAATTGAAACGTGACAATGGCAAACCGTAGTTCTCCTCCTGCACCGAATCCACATAGAACTGTTCCTGCGTCTGATTGTCCAGATTGTGGCGATAGCAGTAAATGGCAAATCCAATGACCATGGCCAGCAGAACGATGGCACCACCGAGTGGCCCAAAGGCGGAGTAGGCATGCTGTTCCCGCTGTGGATTATGTGCGGCCAGCATCTCCAGTTCGTCCAATTCACCATACGGCGTCAATGATGCCAGCACACCATTGAAACAGCCCGCCTGGGTCGAGCAGAAGGCAGCACCAAAGCTATTGCCTTCCACATCCTGTTGGCACCACTCGCAACCCATCATCCCCAGGCATTCCCGCTGTGTGACATGCGTCTCACAGCTGCCACCGCCAGAGCCACCGGCAACGTCGCACGTTGGCAGCACGCTCAACAGCTGGCTGGTCGGGGGAAGCGCTAGGAAATGCTCGCTGGGTGGCGAGCAGTATGGGAACTGTTGCGTATAGTTGGCATAATCATCCGAATCGGTGGCAGCAACGTTCGACAACATGGGGCACTCGCAGGGACACTCACAGTCCGTCTGATCCATGCGCTTGCAGTTGAGGCAAACGCGATCGATGGTGCTGCAGGGACAGAAGGCGCCGCCATCGCAGCTGGAGTTGAGCACGGCGGCAAACAGATTACTGCCCCGTATCAGGGCAATGGCATACTTGGTGCGCTCTCCGTGCACCACATTGCTCAGAATACTCGACAACGAGGTGTTAAAGGCGTAGTAGCGTTGCAGGGTGCGATTCTGGTAACTGGCACAGCCAAGTTTACGCACCAACTGTCCATGATTCAGCATATCATTCGCCAGATACGATTCCTTGTGCGTCAGATGCTCGTGCGGGCGGCGTTGATTGCGCGTGGGCGTGGACACCTGCATCATGCTGGGATGGGCCAGCAAATAGCCTTCGTGATCAAACAACAGGCACTTCATGTGCGGCAGCTGGCACAGCGGAGTGCTGTCCAATATAAGACGATAGTAAAAAGCGTAGGGCACATCCAGGGCGACCACAGCCACAGGACGATCCTGCTGTGCCGAGTGGAGCGCATGCGCTTTTCCCTCGAAAATTGTGTGTGCTATGGTGACAATATAGCCAGCTCCTCCCGCGTCCAGATACGGCGCCGTGCTCACAATCCTTCCCGGCTGTGCCATCGCCTGTCGGAACCAGGGACGTCGCGTGGCATCGTAACTGTTGCTCAACAGACACCCCGGATACATTTGCATCACGCCACTAGCACTGGCTATATACCGTCTGATGATATGACCACGCAGTGGTCCACTTGTATCCTGATGGCGTCGACGCAACTGCAGCATGGCCTGATACAACACGACCACCTCGTGTGGAATGCGTGGACGCAGGCCGGGATTAGCCAGCACGCCGCTGGGACCGCGTAGATAACCCATAATGGCATCCGACTCCGGTCGATTATTGTGCAGAAAGGCAAAGGGCGACTCAAAGGCCGCGGCACTGAGGAAAAGCGTGGGAGCATCTGAAAAGAGACAAACAATTAGAAAAGATCCTTAATCACAGTTGTCTCTTGAAAAAATCAGAATCAAAAAATAACCAATTTAATTTTAAATATAATAACTAAATTTGTTCACTTCGATAAAACCAAAATACATTCTTATTCATTTTATATGACGCTTTTCATTAACTCACCCATTGTGGCCAGCTGCCTAAAGTAGCGACAAGTTTTTGGAGCTCCGTTTCCGCTATTTTGCAACAGATCCAGGCGATGGTATAATAAATCCATGCTCTCGCCATAGTAGCCTGGCTCATAGTTGCTCACAGGATCCAATAGATTATAGCGCTGCTGCTGAGCGGAGGCATTGTGGGCGGCACTGCCGCTGATGCTGGAGGTGCTCACCAGGCACAGCACATAGATGCCCAGTACGGATTGCCAGTGATAGGTGCGCTGCAGCTGTTGACGGCCAAGATAGACGCCAGTTGTGGCATTTCCTCGCTCCTCATGCAGCAAGCGATGACGAATGCTGGCAAAATCTGTTGCATTCTCCAGGTAAGCGATATTCACAGGATATGCAGTTTCACGCTGTAAAAGGGGCCGCGGAAAAGCCGGATGAGCCAAGGTGTTTCCATTGCTGCGATCCAAGAGAAATGCATAACTAAAACCCTGCTTGGCGGCAGACGAAGCACTCGGATAGTTTAACAAATCCTCCAGCAAATCAGCCAAGTATAAATTCACGCCCACGACACCGTAAGGCGGCACAGTGTGTGTAATGGAAACGAGAACGTCTGCAAAGTTAAAGATACACCATAATCAAAATAAGAAGGAAAGTCTGAAGTTGTTACTAGCTTACCCCCGCTCTCCGCATCCACAACCGGCTGATGCACTTGCAGTGTGTCCGTGAGAAAACGCTGGGTGAAGAGCTGACCAAAGACACGACTGCTGGCCCGAGGTATTGTTTCAGCATGCATCTTATTGAGAACAAAGAAGCGTCCAGCCAACTGCTCCTCCTGTCCAGCGGGTAGCCAAGATCGCACATCGATGTCAAACTTGGTATAATTTTGAGTTGCGATATCGCTTAGGAATTGTTTTTCATACATGATACGCTTCTCGTCCAGCACCACGGCGCAGGTGTTAATAATAACCGGTGATGACAGACGACTCTGACCCTGAGCCAAAACGCGTAACACATACATGGCATCCGAAAGATTTGTAAGCAAGCCGCGGGTTACATAAATAAACTCAATGGGCTGCTCTGAACTGTTTATCAGCTGCGATTGCTGGAGGCGATGCAGCATCTGAAAGGCGTATTCAAAGCCCAAAGTGTGATTGGTCAAGGCACGAGCCAAGCTTAGATTGTTCACATAGTTAAGTATCTCATCTTTATGAGCACGTGTTGTGCTATAGATGCCATGTGCAGCATCAGCGGGGAATGCATCCAATAACATAAAGTCAGCCTCGTTCGAAACTGTCACTAACGATATATAGTCGGTGTCCTCCAATAACATAAGCAGCTCCTGAACTGAAAATGCCCAATTATGGAAATTTATTAGATTAAATACTTTATTAATTATATCGGCTTCATCTGCTTGTGAACTTACCAAAGTTCCTGGTAATTTCGAAGAGCTCCGCATTCATCGCCGAACCAATATCAATGAGTAGCATCACGAACTTGTGTCTAATAGCCGAAACATAAAGCTGTCGAAAGAGTGCACTTGTTGGAGCTCCATCGCTGCTGGATAGGAAATATATATGCTTAAAGTGACTGATGCTGCTGCTGGGTTTGTTCTTAACGCTGCTGTTGGGATCGATGTCACTTTGGCTTTTGCTCAGACGCTGTCTCAACAGATTCAGTTGATTCGCAATGTAGGCATTCGCATCACGCGATCGTCCATTGTTCTCGTTTAGGAATGTGACGCGGGAAGTTTCATCCGACTTCAGGTAGTTAAGGATTTGTATCTGCTGTTTATTGTAATGAACAGAGCCCGAGGTAGCTGTATCAACGTTGTTCTCGTAGTCCGACTGGCAATTCTCCACTTGTGTATTCAAATAGAGATGCAAGTGCTCCTTACTGGTGGACGCTCTACTGCTATCCACATCCTCCTCAAAGTCAAACTCGTTTTCCTGCTCATCGTCCCCTTCGTCGTCGTAGTTGTGCTGTTGTCCAAGCACTTTGGTCAGATTTGATTGCAATAAATCACGCAGTTCCGTTACAACATGGGTGGCTCTTTGCAATTTGCGTCTTAAACGCTGACTAAACGTTTGCAGATCCTGCTGCACGCCTTCATTTGAGTTGCCAGATGATAACCGTGAGGCTACAGAGCTGGCAAAGTGTATTGAGTCAAAGATTTCCTAAAACAAAAGAATTAGTAATAAAGAAGGACACAGTGGGTGCATCAACTCACCTGTATCTTTGCCACAAGCATCTCAAATTTACGTATACTGTGCAGATTGCTCTCCACATTGCTCCTCAGTTGCACTACATTCTGCTGATTGTAGTTGATAAAGAAAATACTAGCTGGTGTCTGCTGGAGTGGCATAAAGCTGGCAGCAGAGCCAGTTGTGATGGACGTAGGCACTTTGTTAATATTGCTAGTTGTTGTTTCATTTGTTGTGGTTGTATTTTTGCTTATGTTTAGAGGTAGAGGAGGAACATGTTCACTGCTGCCGTTCGGCGATGTTTGTGCAGCTGCCACCAGGAGCAGGAGCAACGTGTTGGCGTTCCACATCTTGCTGCTTTCCTGGTAGGCTATATTAGCAACAATTACCGCGTCATTTAGGATACCAATTTCTAGTTATATTTTTTTTTATGGAACTATTGATGGCCGATACACTATTAAGTTGGCCGATAAGTCGACACATGTTATCGTGCATGTCCGAATTTATTTTATAACCGATTTGGTCACACTCTCTAATGAAAAAGTTTAGTTTTAGACGCATTTGTGCTGCAAATAGAATAAATGAATGTCTGGTAACACAAATATGTTTAATCTTTCAAAAATTTAACATTTGGATTATTTTACTTATAGGACTTATTTCTATTTATCGAATATTTATGACTATCGATAGTTAAGGTCTTTCTTTTACATCTTTTTTTAGACAGGTACGGATTGAAGCTAAACTAAACGCCAGCGTTAAGTTTTCAATAACTTGATGATGGCTGGTGGCCTAACAAAACTACAAGCACGGAGGAAATTTTTCGAAATCAACCGCACAGTGCGGCTGCGCTGCCACAGATCAAAACTATGATGTCAATGAAAAGTCGTCCGGCCGCCACTAGCGATTAATCGAAATATTCGATACATCGATAGCGCCGTCGGTTGTTGTGTAGTTCTATCGTGAATCATAATAAAAGAAAAAGGGTGATTGGATCACAGGCAAAATTAAAAAGAAAAACAATAGAGTATAAAGACTTGTAACACATAATGGCCGCGACACTTAAGCCATACTTGACCGCTGTTCGCCATTCGCTGACCGCAGCAATGTGCTTGCAGGATTTTCCATCGCAAGTTGTTGAACGCCACAACAAGCCCGAGGTCGAAATTTGTTCCAGCAAAGAGCTGGTGCTCACGCCCATCGTGGTGTCCCGCAACGAGAGGGAGAAGGTGCTTATTGAGCCATCGATAAATTCGGTGCGAGTTAGTATTGCTGTAAAACAGGCAGATGAAATCGAAAGAATTCTGTGCCACAAGTTTACACGCTTCATGATGCGACGCGCCGAATCATTTATAATACTGCGCCGCAAGCCAATTGAGGGATATGATATTAGTTTTCTGATTACCAACTTTCACACGGAGCAAATGTACAAACACAAATTGGTTGACTTCGTTATCAGTTTCATGGAAGAAATCGACAAGGAAATCAGCGAAATGAAACTGGCTGTAAATGCACGAGCGCGCACCTGTGCTGAGGAATTCCTGAAGCGGTTTTAGTGCTATGCCAATGTTGCACACAATTGTATTCCACAAAGACTTCAATAAAAAATAAACTATGTTTCTATAACTCACAAAGTTCTGTATGTACAACATTCATTTAACAGATTGGAAATTTACAACCTTTGTGGGCGGCTAAATAAATCCACGCTGCTAATTAATGGAAACTAAAATAAATGCGCTTGTACCTCTTTTCGATATAAGTTCCTGTTTTTTATTTTGTCTTTATCAATAAAATATTACCTACCCAACAAATGTATATTTAAAAAAAAATACGAAGAGTACAACAATCAGAGAGATACGTTGACAAAATTTAATTGAACTAAGAAAAAACGGGAAAATTATATTTTAAATTTCGGCGCTCAATTTGTGTGTGTTGTGCAACACTGTTCAACACATGTAGAATTCTGCAACACCACTAATAACGACCCTGTCAAGTAAAATATCAACAAACGCAACACGCGGACCACAGCACCAGACTTAAACGAACATATTAAGTTTTTTAAATAAAAATGGTGACTACAAAAGTGAAGAAAACTGCAACTGCAAAGCAAAAACAGCCCAAAGGCACTAGCGATACACCAACTATAAAATCAAAAAGCTGGCAGAAGGTAAAACTCAAAGGCCACGTGATATCCGATGAATTTAGCGGTTACGAAGGAATGATTGGCCTGGAAGTGCTTAAGGAATACGATCCGGCACTGGTTAAGTCAACACTAAAGCAGAGTGAGACAGCAATAAGCACCAAGGGCAGGCGGCATAAGCATGTAGAACACGAAATTGAATCAGATTCTTCTTCCAGCGATGAGGAGGAAAGCGATAGCGAAGCTGAGAATGAAAAGGGAAAGTCTAGTAAAAAAACACGCTTGGCAGAGCAACATGCGCAGCGACTGCTAAAGCAACGAGAGAAGCGTGAAAAGCGTAAGGAACATCGTAAAGAAAAGGTAAAACCTACTAAAGATGACCATACAGCCAAGTCGAAATTCACACCCAATGATGGCTATGCACCGGATCGGTTTGCACTACTCCGTCCACCTCCAGTCGATAGCGATGATAATAATGATGAGGCAGAGGCTGAGGAGTCAGCAGATGATGAACAAGTGCCACAACTGGACGCCAGCATCGAGCTGGACATGACCAAATGGCATGGTCTGGGCGTACCTGCGCCCATTATGCGCGCTTTAGCTGAACAAAACTTCCAGGAACCCACGCAAATTCAGGCCATGACGCTGCCAGCCGCCATACATGGCAAGAAGGATATATTGGGAGCAGCTGAAACCGGCAGTGGAAAAACCCTTGCCTTTGGCATACCCATACTCTCCGGCATCATGGAACTAAAGCAGCGCAATGACGGCTCCAGCATACGCAAGGCACCAAAGGTCAAAGGTGATAAGCAGTCGACAGAAGCACCGCCGTCTAAAGATAATCACGAGCTAACTCCTCCGCCAGAGGAGCTGGATTACGTGTCTGGCGCTAGTGAAGAGGATAGCGATGCAGAGGACAGCAGTCTGAGCAAACGTCGTCCCCTCTACGCTCTGGTGTTGACGCCAACCCGTGAATTGGCTGTGCAGGTCAAGAATCATATTGTTGCAGCTGCTAAATACACAGACATCCGTGTGGCAGCGATCTTTGGTGGCCTATCGGTGGCCAAACAGGAGCGTGTGCTGCGTCAGTGCCCGGAAATCGTGGTGGCCACACCCGGTCGCCTCTGGGAACTGTTCGCGCAGGGCAACCAGCATCTGAATAAAATTGAAAACGTCAGTTTCCTGTGCATTGACGAAACCGATCGCATGGTCGAGAAGGGACACTTTGAGGAGCTGCGCAGTCTGCTCAAGGTGCTCAATGCGGATGAGGATCGCAAGAAGCTGCGCCAAAACTTTGTCTTCTCCGCCACATTGACGCTCGTTCACGATCTACCTGAGCATATGCAAAGTACGTTTATTTTTTATAATTTACAATTTATAATCATTACGATTCCTAATCATTTTAGAACGAAATCTGGGCAAACGTCCGAAGTTTACCAAACAAACAGTGGATCAGAAGATTGAGAGTCTCATCGAAGAGTTGGGCATATCGCAGCCAAAGATCGTGGACATAACCAGCAGTCAGCGTAAGTAAACTATTATGGTTTCACGAATATTGTAATAATGTTGGACTCTTTAATTAGAAACATCGCATACACTCACCGAATGTCGTCTACTCTGCGCCATCGATGAGAAGGATTACTATCTGTACTACTTTGTGCAGCGTCATCCTGGTCGCACCATTGTCTTTTGTAACTCTATTGACTGCGTTAAGCGTCTGGCTACGCTGTTTGGTTTGCTGGACTGTAATCCTTTGCCGCTGCACGCCAACATGATTCAAAAGCAACGACTGAAGAATCTGGAACGCTTTCGAGATAGTCCGATGGGCTTTCTAATAGCTACCGATGTGGCCGCCCGTGGCCTGGACATACCGAATGTTGAGCATGTTATACACTACCAAGTGCCACGCACCAGTGAGAATTATGTGCATCGTTCGGGGCGCACGGCGCGTGCCAATAAACATGGCATTACGGTCATGTTTATGGAACCTGGTGAGGTCAGGAGCTACGTCAAGCTCTACAAGACACTGGAGAGAAGTAAGTGCCTGAAAACTATTCTATTAGTCTGACTAACTAAACAATGTTAATCATAGCTGAGGATCTGCCGCTGTTCCCCATATCTGAGCGTTTCCTTGGCGCTGTAAAAGAACGCGTTAATCTGGCCCGTGATCTGGACAAGGAGGAATTGAAATTGCGACGCGTGCAGAGCGAAGAGGGTTGGATGAAGAAGCATGCCGAGGAAATGGACATGATTATTGATGGATATAACGATGTGTCGTAAGTATTGCTTATGTATTCCTTCACCTTCATAATCTAACATCATGTCTCATCATTGCAGTGGTAGCGACCAGGATGAAGATCCATTTGTGATTGAACGCAGGCGCAATCGTTTGCATGTGGACGCAGTACGTGGAAAGCTTAGCTCACTTCTAGCACAGCCCATATTCCCCAAAGGCTTTAGCTTTAAGTATCCCACCAGCACGGGACAACTTATCGCGGGCTCCGAAATATCCACGAGTAATGGTAAAAGTGCTGTAGAGGCAATGAAAGATGCGATCGAGGACATGAAGCTGGCCAAGAAGCAGCGCAACAAACGCAAACGCATTGCTTAAACATATGTTAATCTAGTTTACTGTACAAATATATATAAATCAATGCATTCAATGTTTCGAAACAAAATATCGTATGCCGCCCTCCGTTAGGGAACGCGCATGTTTGGCCAACAATGTAGATACAGATAGGGTGGGCGTGGTGAAGCAGCTGTGAATGGAAAGAAACAATGAGTAGAAGTTAACCCAGGATTTGGCAACTTTCTTTGCTTACTCGATGTACGGTTCCATCTCGTTCAGCGTCCATTTGCGTTTCGTTTTGAACAAGGCGCGCATGCGATCGTTAATATTGGACGGCAGCTGTTCCTCGGCAAGCGAGCGTATACATGGTTGAGCCCCTTCCTTGTCCAATATTCCCAGTCCGCGTAGATATTCCAGCTTACAGGACATACCTTCGGGCAATGCCTCCTGCCAGGTGTTCATAAACTCCTCGTTGCGAAAACGCAGACCCGGCTGTAAGATGTTCTGTGCCACAATGCGGGCCACGAGGGATTCTTGATATCTGAATTTATTGGGGCACCGATCACTTGGCTTTGTATAGATATCAAATAAACCAGTCACAATCGGTTCTGGAGCAATGCCTTGCAGTGCGTATATTGTTTCCTCACGTTCCACCTCATCCAAAGACCAAGAGTTTTCACTGATCAGACCGAGCATCAAGTTAATAATGCGATATTCATACTCATAGTCCAGTATACGAATGTGGTTATCAAACTCTATGGCTCGATATTGCCGTAATCCTTCCAGAAACTGTGCTCGACTGCACTGAACCGTATCCAACAGTTGCTGGAAACTAAACAACAGCTTTCGCTCTATGCAATATTCGTTCTCTGGCCCGGAATAGCGGGTCAATTGGAGCAGTTCCCCAAGCTTTCGATAACGTGGTCGGATTTCGCGGCATTCAAAGTATTCGTGGAATATAGTCAGCACCTGTCGTTGCTCCAGCGTGCGTGGAACCTCCAAATCATCATCGGCGCTGTCGTTTAGACTGCGCTCCAGTGACGTATTGGCATTGCCCGTGCGCGGACTCTTCAGAGGTGAGGTGCTGGTCGCGGCACCAAACTTTAAATCGGGCACCAGTAAAAGACTGTTTGAGATCTCCGCACCCTTGACGTCATAAGTTCGCTCATCCGTGCAGAGGACAACTTTCTCATGTAGGCCGCCCTTGAAGTGGAGCGTTTGGCCGGTGCGGATTTGCTGCAGCATGTGGTCGTCCAGCTCCAGCAGCCGCAAATTATCACTAACAACATGTGTGCCAGGGTAATACAAAGCCTGTGTGACTTGTGTGAGCTGCCGTTCATCCATTTTGGCATGCTTAACAATTGTCCTTACATCTTCCGGTGTGCGCACGTAGCTGGCAATCAGTAAGTTATAAGAATATAATGGTAAACATATTTATTAACTTACTGCTGTGGAACATTTTCATCAACTTCCATAGCTTCGGAGTCCATCTCATTGCTTGCGCGCCAAAAAATAACTATTTAATGGTCATACATCGATAGTATCTACATTTTCACAATTCGGCGATATATCGATATTTTCTATCAGCTTAAATTCAGTTTATCGATAAGCTATCGAGTACCATAAATGTGGGCGAATGTGTTTAAATTTCTCATAAATGGGCATTAAATGAAATATAAGAGGAATTGAAAAATATATTCTTATAACTGTAATAGGCTATCAACAGCCTATTTTATATATAAGCAGTCGAGTGGGTTTCGATAAACATGCTCATCACTGCTATTCGCAAAGAATATCACTTCGATTATTTATTCAAATTCTCGATGGTCGCACTTACTTTTCGATAGCTGCAACAAGTAACAGGTTTCATTAAAGCATGTGAAATTGCTTTGTAAAGACAACACGAATGGAGAACCTGGCGACGAAAAAAAACTGGACGGAGGAAGAAAGGCTGGAGCTGGCAGCCCAATTAGATGCTGACCTCGATCAATTTATTGATAGCTTGGAAAAGAAACGCTATGAGGAAGGATGGCCGGAAGATCGCTGGCAGGAGGAAATGGACAAGCATCCGTTTTTCATGAAACAGGCGCCACAGCCTGGTGACGAAGTGCATCCTATGTTCGAGGGCCTCCAAAAGCTTAAATACGATCCAGAAGAGAACACACTTGAAGAGCTGGCGCTCAACTACAAAGAAGACGGCAACTTTTACATGAAGCACAAAAAGTTTCGCATGTCCATTTACTCCTTCAGCGAGGGCATCAAAACAAAATGCGAAAATCCGGATGTATTGTCCGTCCTCTACAACAATCGCTCGGCTGCACATTATTTTCTTAAGAATTATCGGTCCGCATTGAGTGATGCACAGCGTGCGTTGTTTTACAAACCCGTCTATACCAAGGCGCGTTGGCGAGCTGCGCAGTGTGCGCATGAGCTGGAAAAGTTTGACCTGTGCACACAGCTGTGCGAGGAGCTGCTCGAGGTGGACATTGATCACAAGGAGGCAAAGGCACTGCTGCACAAGAACAAAATGAAAAAGGTGCTGTACCTGTCAAAGTCAAAACTCGAATAAACAAATTTAATTATCTTTAACCTTTAATCTTTTAGCTGGACACGGAGCGTAATCAGCGCAAGGAGACTGCGGAGGCTAAACGTCGCTTGACACGCTTTCACAAGCTGAAAGATGCCTTGGAGCAGCGTGCTGTCAAATTCGATGATCAACGTATTAATAAACGTCTTAACATAAGCGAGGATCTGTTGCGTCCCAAGTTTCTGCCACTTGAAGACTATCCAGTGCACTTGGATGGGGATGGCAGCAGCTTAATTTGGCCCGCCGCCTTTTCCTATCCCGAATTTCTGCTCAGCGATTTCCAGCAACAGCTGCCAGAGTCGGCCACCATGACGGATTGCCTGAACACGCTCTTTGCCGAGCCGTTGCCGTGCGACAAGACGCTTAGCTATCGACCTGAATCTGTGAATGTCTACTACGAGAATCGCAAGGTTGGCTGCGTCCACAAGATCAGCCCGAATAAGACGCTGCGCGAGATTATGGATGAGAAGGGCTTCTTTGTCTCTGGCGGCGCATTGCTCTTCTATGTGGTGCCCAAGGAATCGCGCGTCGAACAGGAGTTCATTCATCAACAACGACGGCCAATGGTCTACAGTTGAGTTAAGCCTACTTTAAGAACAAAATTAAGCATTTTATTTTGGTTTCTTTTTTCTTTTTTGTACATTAACAAAGCATTGATTAATTTTATTTTTATTGACTTTCATTTGCGGTGTAAGATTCACTAAGATCTTTTTTCATCTTAGTCTCGGTAAAACTGAGCTTTGGTTGCGCTATAAAGAAGCTTTTGCAATATGCATAGTTTATAAACATATATCCTTGCTGAAGGACTTTAATATTATTATAATAAATGACTGTTTATGTCAGTCTGTAAATAAAAATTATTTGATTTTTTCGGATAAAAATTATTTTAGACTCTTATTGTTGAATTTAATTATAAAACTCAGAAAGCATTAAATTTTTATAATGAAATTCAAAATAAGAGTTGTCTTGAATTTTTATAAAAAAAATAACGAGTTATATTCCATTTTTTTAATTAAAATTATGTCTGACATTTTCTCATTCATCCATAATTTTTTTTTAACTCACAACTCTCATCATGTCTGCAATTTTAAAATTTAACTAATTTAGTTGTACAATTTGTTGATATGTTTAATGCAAAGCCAAAAAGCGTAGGGCGGACACTCATAGCAGTACCCAATAGTTGAGCATTTCTTATAATACGATAACTCTTAGATTAATGATAAATCAATACATTCATTAAGAGATGAAGAGAGATCTTGGTGCGTTGAAGCGGCGCTTAGAAATGTCTTGGCTCATAAGAAAAGCTAAAAGCCTTAGTATCGATTATTGAATTTAGTTAATAGGTCAACAATAGTTAATAGTTGTATAATTTTGTTGTATATAAATAAAAGCGTTTTTATAGTTTTTCCTATAATTGAGCACACGTATGTGAATATGCATGTATAATTGCGTAGACAAACAACCAACAGATATGTGAATATATCTCCATCAACTGATCAAACATACATATAGTTAAGCGTTAGTTTTAAATAATATTTCTGGCAAAGTTAAGTTTAACATATAAGTAAATAAAATAGTGGAGCGTATTAAATACAAACAGCTCAGAAGTAAACTTGAAACATAATTGGTTAAATCACATGCGAAACATATAAATTATAGCGAATAATACAATTACAATTAGGATTAACTTACAATACAATAATAATTTAAAATGAACAACAACAACAATGACATCAATAACTTGACTTATTGCTACTGCGGCGATTGTGGAGCTGCTGTCGGATTACGTTGTAGCACATTATTTAAGCGCAGTTTGAGCGGCGAAAAGTCAATTTTCTTAAATCGTGGCAACGAGGCAAACTTCTTCAGGCTGTTGACCGGTGCCACAGCCACTTGTTGTTGTTGCAACCCGTTGGGTGACTGAGATTGTGTCATGACTGGCTTGAGTTGCAATTGTTGATGCTGTTGTTGTTTTTGTTTGGTTGGTGAATTGCCAAACTTGGCCAATGTGGCATACTTTTGGAGCATGCGTGTTGCACGCTCTGCTGCCTGATAGCAGTGCTCATATTCATCCTCCAATTGGCTGGATTTTGTTTTAGATTTCCCTTTGGAGCCGGAAGCTTCAGTCGCTTGACCATCGTCAAATTTGAAATCAATGTTTTGCAGCATCGCCAGCTGCAGCAGCTCCTCCTCAGCTTGTTGTATATCATTGTGACTATTGTCGTTGTTATTGTTGTTGTGGTTATTGCTAATACCGTTGCTGGCACGTTTTGACGAATGGGTGACGGCATAGACACCCTCGGAAATTTTATGGGCGGCAGTCTTCTTATTTAATGTTTTAGTCTTGGCTAACGATGATGCTGTGGATGTGGATGATGATGTGCTTGTGCTCTGGGTGGTCTTTTGCCGTTGCTCGATAATCTGTTGGGGCGATGATATGTAGAGATTCTCCTTACGCTCACGTCGCAGTCGGGCGCTTACCAAGTGACGCATTCCCGGAGCTGCCTCAGCGCTGCTGGGACTGCGTCGCTTGGACTTGAGAGTGTCACAGCTGTTGGGATAATAGGAGGGTATCTTATCATCGACGCTTATGATAGACTTGCGTGGTGTTTGATAATAGTCCTCCTCCTCCGGCTCCCGCTGTTCCCGATCTGCTACGGGCGTCTGCTGCTTGGGTGGCAGAGCGGGCAGCAATGGTGATTCGGTGGGTGTGCTGGTGCTCAAGCCATAGCCAAGACCAGATTCCAGTTCCTGTGATGCCTTAATGGCCAACAAATTCTCATACAGATGTTCGGCCAAGATGCTATTACTGTTTAACGAGTTCACATGCATCGGCTCATAAATGTCGCTCTCGTTGTGTGCCGCAACGGCAACAGCAACGGCAGCAGGAGCTGAGATCTTGACCGTTTGATCGTCGGTGTTGCAACTGCTTGTGGATGAACTATACGAGCCCGTGGAGTAGCCGGATGAGGTGGATGCGGTGCTGGCGCTGGGTTTCTTTTCCAGCGGCACCTCACTATTTCTGTTCATCTTTTGTATAATGGGTGCCATGACGCAGTAACCATTAAGATCATCCACCAAGACTTTCTTTTCCCCTTTCCTTTTTCCCTGCAGCAGCTGTCCATTGGTAAGAGATACGGCGCCATTAGAGCCAATGAGATTAATGGTGGATGTATTGCAGGCGGAAAAATTAAAGTTGTGTGGCAATTGCTCCGACATATTCAGGCTCTCCAGCGAATCGGCCCTGCTTATATGGCGTGTTATCTGTTCGAGCAGCGCTTGACGCGAATTGTCTTCAATAGCGGAATCCTCAAGGCTGATGTTCAGCTCCTCGCTGGACAGAGCTTCACCAAATGTGTCGAGAAAGTTGAGCTTGGATAGATCAGGACTAGAGAAGCTATTGCGTTGTGCATTTTTCATGTTCGACGGGCGTTTACGTGGTGGCGCTGGCTCTGGAGTCGGAGCATTTTCGTACAGGGCCAATTGTTGTTGTGTCTCCTCATCATCCCGCTCCGGCGGTGGCACATCGACACTGGCGCTGCCCGAGCGTCGTTTCTGGCCGAAGATGTTGTCCAACATATTTTTGTATTTCTTCTTCTTGGCCAGCTCCGACTCGGGATTGGTGCTGGAGCGCGGAATCTCACCCGGTTGGCACTCAAAGGTGTTGATGCGTTTGCGATGTGCAGGTAATGGCGGCAATGCAGGTGGCATTTCCAAGATCGCTCTGGCAGCAAGTGCGGACGTCAGGTTCATCTCCTCATAAATGCCCGATGCAATGGATGCCCGAGATATGCGACTGCCATCAAAGATTTCCTCGTAGATTTGCGAGACGCGTGAGGAAAAGTTGAAACTGTTGGCGTCCAGATCAAAGCAGAGCGAATCGGGTAGATTGGGCAATGGGCCAAGTGCTCTTCGTTCGAAAAATAAAAATGAATTAAAATTAATTGTTAAATAGGTGTTAAATATATGTATATACCTTGGGTCGCGACTGAGTCGACGCTGCTCCAGAAACACTTGTCTGTACAACTCCAGATTCTTGATCGACTTCTTAATCCACTTCATGTGTCGACGGCACGCAGTCTCCGTTTCCAATGCGAAATAAATGAAGCAATCACGTCGATTCTGCGTCCAAAAGAGTCCATACGAATGTTGCTTGGTGCGCGAAGTTGCCAAACTGATGTTAACACCAGGCACGTTCACTGAGACACTTAACAATTTCTGTTGTTGCTGCTGCTGTGGCTCATCCTCGCTGAGGCTTTGGAAACTGAGACGCAGAAAGCAGGGCACACACTTGATGGCTTCGATTTTTACCTGGCATCTGGTCCATGTCTTGTAGCGCAGTGCAATGGCGCGCTTGTCATGTGTATCCAATTTGACATCCATGCACATAGAAATTTCATTGTGGTCCATCTTTGCTTATTTCGGTGGTTTCGGGTGGAGTTGTGCTTGGATGTTGGTGTGTGATAAATGAATAATGATAATGCTAACTGATTTCCAAGGAACTTTACTATTTTACATGTTTCTTTTTCGTTTTTTCTTCTACTCCTTATAACGGAGAGGGTGGAGCTCAATGCTGCCAAATAGAGCTACAACCAACACCAACACATACAAAAAAGGCACCGTCAGTTTTGAAACGTGTGGCAGCCTCGGTTATCGGGAAAAGGACGATATCCACATTGAAGTCCTTTTAAAAAAAGTATCCTCTTCTTAATTATCTCTGATTGTGAATTTGTTACCATACAGATTTATAATTATACAGACTCACCCCCAATAAATAATGTACTGGCAAAATCATTAAAATAAATTTCAATAATTAACAATCTCGTTGGTAAATTAAGCAGTTGATTAAACATTTTTTTTTTATTTAAATAGCGCGCCAGACCACTGTATTTGAGATGGCCAATATGATGTTTTTATGCAATCAGAAAGTATTTTTACATTTCCCGCTTTTTATATGTTTAGTATACGGCTTATAAAATACTAAGAAGTGTTTGTTTTTTTGTTGGCATTAAGACTCTGGTCACACTATCAGCAGTTTTGTGAATTTTCTGTGGGAACGTTGACGTTTTTGTCGTTTTTTCGGAATCAATCATAACGCTCGTGTTAGAATTCGGGTTCACGTCGCTCTTTGACAAAGAAATTTATAAATAAATTAAAGGTCTTTGTTTGTTTATTACCAAGTCAAAGCTCCGATCACATTCTGTTAGCAATTCTCGATTTGCATAATTTACGCAACGAAAGCAGCTGCGTTGCAAAGAGAAGGTGCAAGAAGGCGGGGTGGCAGTCCAAGAAGCAGCAGCGCAAAACGAAATCAAAGTCTGCGCATAGAAACAAAATATAAAATAGAAAATATTTAAGTGTGTGTAATTGTTCATAGTTGATAAAAAAAAGTGTTGAAATTGCTAAAAATAGTACAAAATGGCGCGTTTGAAACATTTCTAATTTATAATATAAATTATATATATAAAAAAGTGTGGGAGCCAAATAGTATTACTACATTTTGTTGGTAAGTGAAAACTGTTAAATATGTGTTTTTTTTGACGTCGCCTACGTCACATGCTGTATGCGTGGGTGTGAATCATGCATAAAAATGTATGTGCATATTTTCGCACGTTCTCTGATCCACGCACACTTGTTTGTGCATTGATTTTCCCACTCACTCACGCACGTGCCGCATTCTAACTGGTCACAATGTGTGTCCAATTAGAATAAATGGTATTACAATTAAAGCAGTCAACCCAAAAGTGCTCTGTCAGCTGTTGAACAGAAAATTTTCCACGCACACCGCTTGTTTTGATTTGTATTGATAGTGGAAATTTTTCCAACCCTCTCCATTTTGGCTCATACTCAGGTAAACAAACGGCTTTTTGAGTTGACGTGTTTGCCGGCCGTTGAGTTGCCACCCACACATGGCCATACAACAACAACAAACACAACAACAGTTAGTTGCATAGAGCTTTCAGCCACGCAGCTTTTGCAGGCAACATTTAAACTTGCAGCAGAAAAAGCTTTCGAGATTCTTTTACGACACTTGCATTGAGAGTTTATTGACATTGTAATGCAAATGGCATAGAGCGCATGATATATCTATGTAATTATTTTTATATAAGTGGATATATAATAATGACTAGTAAACCGCTTTGTTCCGAGTGAAGCTACAGAAATGATGAATTAACAGACTTTTTCATCTCAAGAGTATGACATCATTGAAGATATTTAAAAAATGTAGAAAAGAAAAACAGATTTTGATATTTAAATTGTTTGAGAATAATCATTAATTAAATGTTTTACATACATATACTAGAAGTAGTTCCTTGCTAAGGTTATGAAAAGCTTTTGCATCACATTGAATAGCTTTTCGTTCTGCTTTTTATCAGCATTTATTGATTTTGATGTTTACGGTTTTCTTTTCATTTTTTACTTGCAGTCAAATCTGGTTGGACGCAGTTTCGCTTTGAACGTGAATAAATTGCAAACAACATTTTTAATAAAGTGTTTAATTGAAATTTGTTATTGAAATGGCGCGTTTAAGTAATTTGTTGTTTAATTCGACTTTGAATTTAAAGACTAAACAGTTTAACTGTTAATTCGAAAAAAAAACCAATAAAACAGTAAAAAAAAAAACAAAAAATTGAGTCAGAAGATTGCATTAACATTAAACAAATTGTTTAGTTTGTGTGCGTGTGTAATTTGGAATTTGGGCAGTGCAATAGAGAAAGTTAAAAAAGAAGAAATAATCCACATACATTCCACGTTCCACAAAGTAGAACTTGAGAAGCTCGCGCTCTTTGACTCTCCGAATTGCGCTCTCAATATCAGTGTTCATCTCTTTCGCTCGATTGCTCGATTTATCAAGTTGATAACGGTTAGGTGCCTAATGGCAAGTTCGCTAAACAAGACGAGACACAGGCGCAGATTGGCTGCGATCTCGTTTCTATCGAATATCTCATTAGATGGCACACATCGGGACACAAAATTTGGGGCAACATTTGGCAGCGGCATCTGCACGCAACAGCAGCAGCAGCAGAAGCATTACAACAACAATAATAAAGGCAACGCAACGGCAGCGTTGGGACTCGGCGCCGGCGGTTATCACCAGCATTATCAACGAAATCATCAGCAGCGCAGCAGCCAAACTCAGCAGCAGCAGCAGCAACAACAACAACAACAGCATCATCAACAACAACAACAACAGCAGCAACAAAATGGAAAATATGGTGGCAACACTGGAGCGTTGCTTCTCTGCAGCGCCGATGTGCACATGGGAGATGCCGGCGTCGAAATCTGTGGACTGGATGAATGCGGAGCCGCAGCTGTGGGCGGTGCCAGTGATGGTGATGGTTTTAGTGAAACTGAAAATATGGGTCAATACCTGATGAATGTGAGCAGCCTGTCCACCCACAATGCATCCAGCGTTGTGCCGGTTGAGAGACGCAACATAAAGCGGCCCACCTCCTGTGGTCGCCAGCCTCATCAGCAGCAGCAGCAGCAGCATCACCAGGCACCGGGCACTGGCAATAATAAGCAACTGCCCACCCAACGCGGTGGCAGCGGCGGTTCTGGCGCTGAAAGCGGCAGCGATTCGGACAGCGTCAAGATACCGCTCAAGGTATCCAATTTGGGCAGCGGCATCGGCGGTGGCTTGAAGCTACTGCCACTAAGGGAACGGTAAGCTTAACTTTTCAAAAACAATTATTTTATTTTAAATTTTATATAATTGATGCCTAAAAGAATCAATTTAAATATATTTTATCATATTCGTATATGTTCACTGTATCTTTTCCCATCTCAGATAAAATCTACAATTACAAGTAATCAATTCCATATTTGAATTTCTTCCATTGCTATAAGATATTTTTATTGATATTCTATATGCTTGAAATGAATTCAATTGCTTTACTTTTGCTAGCGTCAAATAACAAAATTGTTTTCTTCGAGTTTCACAAAGATCTCGCATTTTTGCACTTCGGGAAACCCTTTTTTCTTTTGAAATATCTGAATCAGTTTTATTATTTATTTATTGTACCGGACATACATATGTTTGTAAATGATTTCCGTTTAAATTCAACCAATTGATACCTGGTGTTGAATTTGTTTATGAAAGCAAACATTCCAAGTATAAGAGAGAAAATACTCGAACTTGTTTGAATATGCATTATTTTAATTGAGGCATTTTTCAAAATTTATTTCTCTGTCACAGATTCGAGATAAATTTATGTTTTTCTTGGTGTGTTGACAAAGCAGCTTTATTCCCGTCAAATGAGTCTGTTTATAACGAACCATTGCCGAAAAAATAAATGATTTTACAAAAAAAACTTTATACTTTCGTTTAAAATTTAACTTTTAATTAAGACATTAAAAAAAGTGTCTTAATTTTAATATATTGTGATTACATTTGTCATCATGTACATTTTTTTGATGAATGTCTTAGAAGATATAAATCTGTATAACATCTAAATTCTTCCGCTTTTGTTGTTAAAAAGCTTAGATTATTTTTTCTGCTTAAAAGTTGTCAACACTGGTTTTGACGTCGCTGCCGTTGACGCTTTCAGTCGTTCTCGTACTCAATTGGGCAGGCGGATCTTTATTTCACAGCTCGCTAAATATAGTAGTGGTCAGTCCGAGATACGGATTCGCACCGCATGTGGCGCTGTCCATTCAAATGGGCGACGACGTGTGCCCGTTCAATTAACGCTAATCAAAGCGCCTCATTGAAAAGCAGGCCGCAAATTACTCAGCGACAGTTTATTGTTGCACGTTGTGCGGTGTCCACTTAATTTAGGCATTTGTTGTGTGCCACAATTCTCATAGCCCCCTCACACACAGGGGTCTGTCATTACCCTTATTGTTGTTTGCTTTTTATTGACACGAAAGCGTCATTTAATGACCGGTGGCTTGACCAAATTGCACGCAAATTCAATTTGTCAGTCATGCGCCACGCACAATTAGCTAAATTACTTAAATATTTAAATAATTATTTAACTTTGCTTAAAGTATTCTTTTCATTTTGCATTTTGCATTTATTTACAGCGAATTCAAGAACGCATGCAAAACGCAGACAAAAACTGCCTTGAACCCAATTCCGTTAGTTCAAGTGCTGTCTTTTAACATTTTGCTCGCTCTTTCACACGCGCTTTATCGATCTCACTCTCTCTCACTCTCACTCCCCTTTCCATTACCACTCCCACTCCGACTGAAAAGCTTTCGCTTCAATGTTAATACATTGCTCAAGTTATTAAACTTGTCTAGACATGACTACATAAATAGGTGTGTACACACTGTTCAATATGTGTGTTTGTTCCTCTTGTTATTGTTGTTGTTGCCATTATTGCACACTGCAAGTGACTGCGCTTCGGCAACGTGACCTTGTTTCTCATTCGCGCTTCGCTGACGCCCCACGACTTTTCACTCTTGTTCTTCTTCTTTTAGTTGTTGTTGTTGTTTTGTCTGCAGCTTTTGTGACAATCACCCGCCCCTCACCTAATTGGCTTTTTGCGGTATCTCGTTGCATTTGAATTGCCAATGGTCCAATGGTATTGCACGTTCCATTTCCATTTCATTCCAATTAGAGTATATTCTGATTCTTTGCCAATAGTTTTTTCAACATTTACATACTAGAATTATTTATGTTTGTGCAATAATTCTCATATTCATAGAGCTTTGAATGATTTGTGTTTTTTCTTATATTGTAATTTCGTAAAGGTCACTGTATATAAGCTCTTATCTTGCAATCGTTCGTACATAAGGAACATTTTGTGCTAGCTGATTAGATTATGGCTTATGATGGCTTAAGCTGTCAATAGCTGGCTATAATATGTATTGCTTGTTTTTCACTTGAGAAACTGTCTGTTATCGAGCAAAACGTGTCGTTTAGTAAAGATACAAAACCTTAAGCGAAAAAAATTATGAGATACTTTCAATTTCAATAAAGTAAATTCCACTAGACTAAGATTGAGAATGTACTGAAGATACTTTATAATTAGATACGTATTCAATATTCAACTATAATTTTCAAAGCTCATATTATGCTACAGTGCAATTAATAGATTGCTTCTCCTTGGATTTCCTCTTGACCAAACTCGTACTCGCATCATCATTTTTGTAAACAAATCTTGAATACAATTTACCCACAAAGCTTCAATTACTTTGCTATTTCCGTTTGACTATGTCAGCAAAATTCTTTGCGAATTCTTAAAATGCAAATAGCGCTTTAATGGGGGAACACTTCCTGTGGGAAAAAAGTGCTGCGCTTGCGCAAAAGATGATTCCATATTATGAGTGCTCATATTCAAGTGCAGAAAACTACGACGCAAAAGACCAAGCGAAAAACAAAATTCCAAAACTACTTTCAGCCAGTTCTTGTTATTGTTATTTGTTTCGGGCCCCGAGCTGAAAGTTGTTTTGAAATTGGATATACATATGGACATACTTATTTTGTTCCTCAAGTTGATGAATGACCAGCTTAAGAAACAGAACACAAAGCGGATGGAAAGTTTGCCGAAAACGTAAACAATTTTTTTTGGTCGGCATTCGGTCTAACAACACGAAACAAACTCCCTCTCCCTCTCGCTCTCCCTCTCTTTTGCTTCAGATGTTGCGTCATACTTATGTTTGCTTAATTTGATTAAATGCCCCTGTTGGCAGCTTTTGGCCTCTCTCTCTCTCTCTCTCTCTATCAGTTTCAAGGACAGCGCCGCAACGGCATTCAATGCAAGAACAGCAGATTGTCTGGCAACGCTGGGTGCTCTCTCTCATGTCCTGCGCCGCTTCGTTCAATGTCAATGTCAGGGTTGCCCAAAAACCTGTAAACATCGCAGCTTTTATTCCCCTTCCTACCACCCTTCCTAATTCGCGCCCCTTGCCCTAAGTTGGCATCGCTTGCAAACTGGGTAACCTTGAGGATATTTTTTTTGTTTTTGTTTCTTTGTTGCTTTTTCGCAATACAACGTCATAGGAACCGGTTAGATTGATGTTTGTTATGCCTGCCATTTGTGCTCTGGTTGAATCCTTTGCTTTTTAATGCTGCTCATTCTGTTCTGTTTTCTGTTATTCTGAATTGCATGTTGCATTACCTCAAGGTCGTGTGGAAAGTTTTAGTTTATGCAGCATTGGCAAATGGAGTAACCAGTTTCAAAGGGGTGTCATAATATATGTGTCAGTAGTGCAGTAAACTTGAGTAAAAAATATATCTCGTTTTAAAGGAATTTCTTGCAATTTGCAATAGTAATGCGCAAATTAACTTTACTTCATTGTTAGCGAGCTCTTTTAAGGCATGCACATTTGTACACACACACATACATATGTACATACATACATGTGATGTGTTTGCGTACTAAATGTTAGTAAAAGCAACTCTGCTTCTCCCTCTCTCTGACTCTCTTTGGATTGCCTCACTCTCTGGTTTTTCATATGTATGTATGTATTTGTGGTGTGGTCATTTGTCGTTGCTTTTGTGTTGTTCCATTGTCGCCCCATTCGCTTTGGCTAGCTGGCAAATACGCTCTCCGGCTGAAAATAAAAAACCAAAAGCTTAAAGAAACAGCGTAAACAACGAAACAAAGACACAAAACTCGATCAAACCGCTTCGAACCTCTTTGAGCCGCTTTCGTACACTTCAAATAAAGTCAGAAATAACAAGGCATACTGAAAGCTGCTCTCTGATAAGCGACAAACAAACAGTGGCGATTTGTCATATGTCGGTGGAGTGGGGGAAAAGGGGGTGTCTCTACTTGATAATCAACGTTGTTTTCATTATGTTTATCTTTTGACGTTTTGTTTTAGGAACTCAACAAAACGAACGAACGAACAGCACGCAATTCGCTTTTTTAAATATTTGCATCTATTTATCTGGTTTTATGAACTTACCATATCACTTATCATTTAGTCTTAACTATATCTGGACAGATTTACAGATTTTATGACTGTCTGGCTGTCTTTATTTATGACCAAGTTATAGTTGTTCTAACCTTCAATTGAACCTCCACCCTAATGGCATTTAATGAGTAAACAAATATTGTGAATTATGTTGTAAAACTTGCCTGATTAGCCAATCAATTAACTTCCGTGCTGTGCAAAACATTTACAAGTACGTTTAAGTTTTTGTATTTTCTAAATTTTTAACTTAAAATATATATAAATTCTATGTGTTTCATTTTATCGCTCAATCGGTTTATTTTGTATTTTATTTCATGCTGCACTCAAAAATATACTTATCTGAATATTAATCATCATCATCATTCAAACATGTATATATGTATAAACATACATACATTATATATATAGAACTTCTGTGACTCAAAAACAAGTTTGCTGATAATTGGAATCAATAAAAGTAGCAACAATATTGTTGATAAAGTCAAAGGGAATTGTTTTTGGTTGATTTGATTGTTGTGACAGCGGACAAATGACAATGAAATTGCATTAACTTTTAATCGAGATTCTCTTTTACTTTTATTTATTTATTCACTTGTATTTACCTTTTTCTTTGTACATTTCTGTGTATTTGATTTGAGCTATGATGTGAAAAGTAAGTGCACATACAATGTACATAATTATGTACTTATTATAAAGTATAAGTTTACACAAAAAGTGTTGCGACTGAAAGTTCGTACATTGACTACAGTGAGAATTGATATTGTGTTAAAATTCAGAGAGGGTATAAAATGGTCGACATGCCAAAGTTAAATGTTCCGTCTTATTTATTTATATATGTTTTTAGTACCACTTTGGGCTTTGTTTGCACACTGATAAGCAGTTTTCGAGAGGTGAACACTTTACAGATTGACGTCAATTAAACCAATCAAATTAATTAGAATCACTTAATCCGAAATCAATTTCTGTTTTAGGCAATAGAAATATAGAAAGTTCCAATATTTACTTTATTTTGGTTGTTTTTTAAATCATACAAATGCATTGACAATTTTTGGTTTCACTTGAAGGGAAATTACCAAAAAAAAAGAAGCTGAAAACCCAGATTTCTTGTTATTCTTCTTTTATTTATTTGGCAAATATTCCGAAATAAATGTTTCGAAATTTAAATATCGCTTGTATTTTGATTAGGCGCACAGATATAGAAAGGCGGACGACAAAACTGTTGCCCAAAAGAGCTGAACAAAAAAATCTATCAAAAATGTTCAGAGACCCAGACACACACACACACACGAACACAGAGCCAAACGTAAAGTCCGCCACCTGCACTACAGAAATGCCACTGCAGTCGACGCTCTCTCACTTTGCTTTTTCTTCTAATCACTCTATTTCTCGCTCTCTCTCCCTCTCTCTTCGTCGCCTTCTAATCTTAGCACAAATACCGTTTTGTTATAGGCACGCACGCACATTTGCTCACTCACTCACTCTCTCAATTGCTGACCCACTCTCTCGCTCTTTGAAAGAGTCAATAATGAAGTTACATAACCTACAAATACAGTTGCTGGTGCGTGGCCCTTTGAAGGCATCTTCTTCTTCCTCTTCTGCTTCTTGTGCGTTTCGTGCGTTTACATTTTATGTAAATACTTAATGCGTGTGTATATGTGAAATTTTTGGTTTGTTGTGGCCCTTCCTTCGGTCTTCTGCACGCCTATTAGAATACTCCAACTAATTAACGGGTTATGACAACCTTGGCGCCACTTCATCAAATTATGGCCCCCCCAAATAAAGTTGCCTAATTAATGCAAACGACACTTTAATGGAAATCCATGTTGATGATTTATTGTTAATATTTTCGTTTAACAAATTGGAGCCGCTTTGCAGGTCGTGTAACCTCGATCTAGACCAATTATCTCAAGGTAATTTGACAGGCGCTCAGAAGTTCATAGCAATTGGTTGGTTGCCCTTCAGCAGCTGCAGCTCATTTTATTTTCCTGTTTATTTTCCAATGAAATACTGAACAAACATTAACAATAGACAAAGAGCTGTGCGATAAGTGTGAGTTTGTGTTCGTTGTCGAGGCCTTGGGTGAAGATCTTTGAACTGCACTTTGCTGCAACCCTGTGAAAATATCGATCACCTCTTTGGGGGTGTGTGTGTGTGTGTTTCACTTGTTGCTTATAGGAAGTATGGAAAGAGAGAGAGAGAGAGAGCGAGAAAGCAGTCATGCATTGGTATTTGATTTAAAAATAAACTAATGTAATTAAGGTTCACATTGAAATAGATTTACAAATTGAAATTTTAAAATTACTATAACACAGGTTTCATAGGAACTATCGGAAAACAATTCTATTTTTGTATACAAAAAATGTTTATAATAATTAACTTTTTATTAAAGGGTATTGAATCATCGACATCACGAAGATAACTTTATTTTTGTTTTGCTCGCTTTGAATTTATAAACTTAATAAATACACTCATAAACACATTTATATGGTATGAATGTGTGTATAAGAAACACACGTTTTGCGGCGTTTTCAAGGTGATTTATTGTGGTTTTTTCTCGGTTTATGTTCACTTATTGTTGAGCGCCTGTTGCGCTTAAGATTCGTTTTCGAGCAAATGATTCTAATCTCCTCTACGTCCATCTCTACTTGCAGAACCTTTAGCAATGGCGCTACTGAGCAGAGCTTGCTGCCGGAGAGAAGGGCACGTTTGAATACCGCTCCTGGAATGCCGGTGGCGGTGTCCAGCAGTGCGAACATCATTGGAATTGGCGGCCTCAAGCGCAACTACAACATTCGGAGTGGTTCGAGTGCCAGTCACATTACGGATGACAGCAGCACGGAGAGTTTGGCTCCGGCTGGCAACTATGGCGGCAGTTTTCGCAATAGTCTCAGCAAATCCGTGCAGATAAACGATGGACGTAGGGGACCTGGTCCGGGACTGGGACAGCGGGATGAGCGCATGGTTTTGGTATCTCGAAAGGTGCCATTTTTAATATTCTCCGCGTTGCCCTACTACAAAGGCAAGAACGGACGGTGAGTCAATGATGATAAAGACTCCTTAGTCCTCAATCATAAAACCTATTTAATTTCCGTACAGTGCTGAGCTTCGCAAGGAGGATCGTCGACGTCGCAATCCATCCACCTCACGGCCCTTGAGTTCCATTAACGATGCACCCTTTGATCCCTTCGATTTACTCGGCATACAGAAGGCCGAAAGCGGTCAGGTGAGTTTTCGATTTGTTAAAATACTAATTGATAACTAATCTAATTATCCTTGTTATTTAGGATATTTCCTATGGCCATTTGTTGATACCGTCGCGTCAGTACGAAAAGGAGCGCAAGAAACACGGCAATGCATCCACGAATCCCTCGATCTTCGAGAATCAGATGGAGATAACGAGCACAGCGGCTCTAAGAAATCATGGCATTGCAAGGTTTGTGCCAACTCGAAGTCAATCTATAGTTTTCCTTATTTTTTTGTATTATGTTTTACAACATACACATTTATTAATAATATCCCATTATCACACAATTCAAAGAACTCATACATACTCATACATGTGCCACATTTAATCATACATGTACATTCATTTAATTGTATTCCAATAACCTAGAATTTCTCGAGTTTCTAACTTGAAATTGAATTGTCATTATAAATTGTATATTATTTTAGTAAAATATTGCAAAAGAGACAATCATGGGGATCTTTTTCGATGAACATTAGTTGAGTTTGTTAATTGTACTTTAATTATCTAGATTTTCTCGAATTTCCAATTTGAAATTGAATTGTCACTAAGAAATGAGTATTATTTTAGTAAAATATTGCATAATACACATTATGATTCAACATTGAGGATCACTTTCGATAAACAAAAGCATAGCTTGTTAATTAATCAAATTTGTTTAATCAAGCCCTTAAAAGCCACCGACCCAAAAGGTGTCGTCAAATTCCTTTGATAAGCAAAATATTTACATTTTTTTTGTTTTTCTTTTGTCACATGTTAAACAACAGCTCGAGAGTCATTTGCGTTTAATTATACAAATTATATATATATTGTCACAATATGCTGACACAAAAAGCTGTCCATATTTTGGGGCATTGTTTGAGTCATCAGCAGTTAAAAGTCCGTAATGAGTTGACCAACTTTGAGTCAGCATATTTCGAATTTATATAATTAAAATACTTGTTTTTTATGATAGTAGAAAAGAAGGGAGTACCCTAGAAATACCCATTCAATGACCATCATTTATTTTTGTAAAAACACAAAGTTTCAATGCATTTTTGTACCATTAACTATTGCTAATCATAACGCTTTGCACTACTTCGTTTCAGCACAAAAACCATAACCAAACGTCAAGGCAAATGGTAAATTTTTGAAGCAGCTAATAAGTAACCGTTAACAGTTGGCGACTCAGCTGAGACTATGGGTGGCAATTAACTGAATTTGATTACCTTTATTACCGCCGCCCATAGCTCAGATGTGTCGTTGCGGCTTAAACGAAGCTTTAACGTATCCTACATACAATCCACTAACAAAACTCACACTCTACACTCTGCACACATTCGAAAACTTGCAACGCTTCAACTAACTTGCTAACTCACGCTTTGCTCTTGTTCACAAATCTGTACGATAGATGTATGCTCTATAAATATATATATACATAGTTCTATAGTCGATTTCCGAATGCATTTACAGGTGTTTCACATACGAGAACAACAATCGCAATAATGCAGCGAGTCCGACGCCCGATTTGAAGCTGGACATGGACATGGAGAGCATTATCCTAACTGGAGATGGAGCCCGTGGTTTGCCAGTAAGAATAAATGTATTTTATAAAAGATATAAGATTAAAATAAATATACTTATTATAGAGCAGGACATAAAGAATATTTCTACATCAGTAGTTACAATTTTTTAAAGTTTAATATTTTGAATTATTAAAACTAAAAAAGTTATTTGGATAAAAGAGAATATCTTCAATATATACATATTCTGGAGTGTCATGGAAGCAGAATAAACACTTATTTTCAATTTATACATAAAATAAAATTAATTCAAGCACTTATGTTATAAATTTAATTTTATAAAATTAAAATGTTTATTTAAAAGTACTTTTATTTTCATTTTCTATACATATTTTGTTTAGTTTTCATTTATACATTTGTATGATTAAACTTATTAATTTAGAACTAACTCCGATATCATTCTTTGTTTTTCAACAGTATTCGGCTAGCATATTGGATGACCCCGAGCTGATTGCGGGCAAGCATCGCACTCTGTTGACATTCACCTCGTACATGACCTCGGTCATTGATTATGTGCGTCCATCGGATCTGAAGAAGGAGCTCAATGATAAATTTCGCGAAAAGTTTCCAAGCATACAACTCACCTTGAGCAAACTGAGAAGGTAATTCGATTCTACAATTGAACTTGATTCGTCGATATTAACTTTGATTTCATTGACAGCATCAAAAGGGAAATGCGTCGCATTAACAAATTGGATACACGCATTGATCTGGTGACAATATCACAGGCTTATGTGTACTTTGAAAAGTTAATTCTGGCCAATTTGATAAACAAGAGCAATCGCAAGCTGTGTGCCGGCGCCTGTTTGATACTCAGTGCCAAGATGAATGACGTCAAGGGAGATTCTTTGAAGAGTTTGCTGGAGAAGACTGAGAATGTGTTTCGCTTGAATCGCAAGGAGCTGATCTCCTCGGAGTTTGCTGTCCTCGTCGCTCTGGAGTTTAGTCTGCATGTGCCGATGCATGAGGTGCTGCCGCATTACCAGCGATTGCTCTACGAATCCTAGAATTGGCCCACGCGCTGCGCCGAAGGACGTTTAACGGCGGCAGCGCAGGCAGCGGTAGCCTTGGCAGCGGCTACGACTCGGCATCACTTGCGTCGCAAGGGCAGTCGCAAGTAACGGCTTAAATGTTGCATACTTTGCGGCTGCCTCTGAGCGCATTTGTACTTACATTGCATAGTTTTGGGTGTTGGATTTTTCTATCATTATCGATCGCGTATATAGCCAATAAATCTTGAAGTAAACCATAAGTTAAACAAGCAAATTGACAAGAAATTTATAAAAGAACAGAAAGTCAAGTAAAATACATAGCTGTAATCCCCTCCTTAAAATCCCCTTGGGCAGCAGGCGCTTCCACAACAAATTTTAATAGCTGTTAAGTGTTTATCGATTTTTTTTTTTTTTTTGGTTTTTGTTATAGCTCATATGTATATGAATAAATAAATAAAATGACAAAACTATATACAGTACGTGATTGTGTAATATTATTTGCATACATATTTATGTATGTGGCGATAGCTTAAATACGGCCGACGCTTATCAATTTCACAGTTGTTGTTGTTGTCACAGTTGTTGGAGCTCCATGCAACGTGAAAATATTCAAATTCAAATGACACGATCTCTGCCTTCAGAAATTTCTGTTGGCCGCATGAGCAAAGCTAACTAATCCGGCCCAATGAACACCACCTGATGAGCTTAATTTACACAGTTCGGAAAATCCAATACAAAACTTCCCCACCCAATCCAACATATAATCAATTGACTATTTGTCGACTGTGGCTCGTCAATCAAAAATCAATAAATAATTTGCGATCGATTATTTGTCAGCGCAACAGGCGCTCAGAGTTCACCAGCAACTGGTTACAAAAAAAAAATAACAAACTAAACTGTTCTGTTAGAGTCTATAAACAAATGCGGGACACGATAACCCCAAAAATAATATACACACACACGCACGCACAGTTGGTCCCGTATGCATTACATTGTTTGTTATTGTTGTTAACAGTTAACTCTTTATTTTTTTTTGTTTTGTTATGATAAGCTCATTTGTGGTTCTTGTTGTTGTTGCCTTAACCGATTTGGGCAGCCAGCAAATGAGCAGAGGTTGCTTGCTACTGCACTCAGAAAATGAAACGGGCTGAGTTGACTGTCTGTGTGTGTGTGTGTACGTATGTGAATGCGTGCAAGCATGTGTGAGTGTGAGCACGCTTCTGCTGCATTGTAATCAGTTTTCGTCTTATCAGCAATGGTCGGCTGACGAAGAGAACAGAGTGCAAGCACACGTCGAATGAGTAAAAGCAGATGTTCTACTCTATTTATTATATTAAAGAAAGTAATAAAATACTTATTAATGTAATTTAAGGTATCACAACAACAAAGTATTCTTGCCGATCTTTTTTTAAATATAACACTCTGGCAACTCTATAGCTTTGAGGCTGCTGTCCTGACTTGGAAAAATATTTCTATGGGATAATTATTGGTATTCGTTTGCTGTATTTATTGCATCAATAATTAAATTAATAATGATCCGAAATTCTCTGAAACCTGTATAATTAAGTTCTAAGAATTGCAAATATTTTAAATTAATGCAGTGGAATAGACAGGTGCTTTAATTCATTAGCGTAACTTTGGACCACACACACACACACACACATTCGCATTCGAGTGGCATACATACACGTGTTATGTATCCGAAATATGTATATACATACATATGTACAGCTGTTGATGTTGCTGCCTGCCACATGCCACATGCTGTTGCATAATGGAAATGCTTAAAACTAATTAACGCAAAAGCAAGCCGGAACCGAATCAGTTCTCCCCCTTCTCTCTTACTGGCTCATTCACTCACTCTCTATCTCTCTCTCCCAAAGTCACTCCCTGTCTCGCTCTGTTTCTCTTTCTCTGCAGTCGCTTGTGGTCGTGACTGTGGTATTTCTGCTCGCCTGATATTTACGTCTGCCGCCTGTCTAGGCTATGGCAGAACAGCAGCAACGGTTTATTTGATTTATTTATTACTCATTAGCACGCAAAGACCACAGACGGCAAGGCAACGTTGATGACTTTTGCCATCTTTGGTTCATTCATTAAGAAAAGGCAAAAGGTACACACCAACACACACACACAAACGGACCCAAAACACGCACAACAAACACACAGCACATTTCCGCACAGAAAACTTTTTCATTAAATTCTCGAATTTATTTCGTTCATTAAGCTGCGCCCATTGCCCACTTTTTCGGCCTCCCCCATTTTTCTGGCAGATAGCACCCCCACAAGGCTTTATCTTTTGTGGCTTTTGTTGTTGTTCGTTCGTTAACAGTTTTAGTTAGTTAGTTGGGCCACTAGTTAACTTTTCTGCCGCTGCCTCTGAAGTTGCCCTCTGCCTTGGCCAAGCGCTCGACGCTGATTGGAAAGTTCTGTCTGCATTTTCATTACCGCAGCTGACGGCGTTTCTTTTGCTTTCGCTGCTGCCGCTGCCTCAGTTGCTGCTACTGCTGCTGGTGCTGCTTCTGTTTCTACCGCTGCTGCTGCTTCTACTGCTGTTGCCTGTCTACTAGCTGTGGACTTCTGAGCGCCTGATACTGTGCGCCGAGTTAATTGGTTTGCAAACAAATTAACCAACGTGGGTGTGTACGTTTCCTAATTAGCAGCTTTTGTAATTAAATATGCCCGCAGCCATTCAAACACACACACACACACACACACTTTCGTACTCATGTGTACAGTCTCTTTCTCTCTCCTTCTCTCTCTCTGTGTACAATGGCATAACGGTTCATGTGACTGTGACGCACAGTGGCAGCTACTGGGGGGCGCCTTCTAGCTAATGAACAGCCAATCCCCTTTGTAGCACGTCCCAGGCTTTAACAGACAAGGGGAGCTGAAGGGCACTGCGGTAACAACGCTGACGTCCCGAATGAAAATGCATTTTAATTAGGGGTTTTTGTTGGCTTTTGTTTTTAGTTCTTTTTTGTTCGGTGCGGCTGCTGCTGCTGCTCGAAGTGCTGCGCTGCTTTGGCTTCGTTCATTAGTTGAATGGAGGCACACTGCGTAGGGCTGTCGAGTGTCGTAAGGTTGCTAAAATAAAAGTAGATGAATATGTTTGTAGTTGAAACTCATTAATTTATAATATCGACATAAGAAAATTAAGGAAATTAGCTATTCTAAAAAAAGAATAATTAACTTTAAGACATGGACCAAATCTTTATATCACATAACTCAACCACAATACTAGAGTTTCTTGGCAACCCTGCGAACTCCAATGGGACATTGTACAATGGCTGGGTGCTTTCAATAGCTAAAGTCGGACCAGTGATGCCTATGCCACTATCCTTCTGTATATATCTGTAACTGTGTGTGTGTATATGTATGTAGTTAGAAGAGCTGGCTTCGAGAGGTTGAGACAAGCTGGTCCGTGCCGGGACTTGCCATTCATTTGATTGTTTTTGTTGTTGTTCATTTCAATTGAATTCAATTTGAACAGCACCGAAAAGGGTCCAATTAAAAAACCACAACAATTAACGAGCCAAGTGAGTTAACTTGGCATAAATGGAATTTTAATTGGCAACATGAGAGCGGTAGCTACAACAACTACACCAGTCGCCAGTGAAATGAGCCAAGAGCAGGAGCCAGAGTGACTTGCTGAGTGCCGATAAGTGAGTGCTGCAATGGACAGTGGGTGCGAAGAGAGATGAGAGTACGGTATTGCTCTACAGGGAGAAAGGGAGAGAAGCAGCTCGTTACGAGACGGGAGTAGTTAAGTAAATGAGCATTTTGTTTCACTAATGAACACTAATGAATGCCGGAGACAACACTTGGGTTAAGCTGTATGGATGTGTGTGTGTGTGTGTAAGCGAATAAATATGCATGTGTGTGTGTGTTGGCTTTGTTGGTTTGGGGTTTTTGTGTTGTTAATTAATAAACACGAATGCCAGGCCAGGCCCATTGTGTAGGTCTCTCTTTCTCTCCTTGTGACTGTGTGTGTGCCCAGTTTTGAAGGGGTTAAAATAAGCAATTAGTTGGATTTTCAACTAGGCGCACAGCAAATGAAGAACCGTCGAAACCGGCAACAGGCAACAACTTTGGGACGCAAGCCGACGACATGAAAAACTTTCAAACTGTTGCCGACCAACGTTGTCGACATCGCTTCTTCTAACGAGCAGCGGAGAGGAACCGCTGCTGCTGCTGCCGCCTCCACTGAGTCTGGGGCAAGGGGTCGAGTTCCTAGAGTCAGCGCGAGAGCAATCCGAGCGAGGAACGAGCATTGTCGACGCTGTGGCATATAAGCCTGCCACGCATTGCCCCTGACATCATGCATGTGAGTTTGCCTGCCTGCTGTCAGTCTATCTGTGTGGGTGAAGGGTCGAAAAAAGTTTTTCGCCTAGCCTGGGCCCTTGCGGTTTTTCGTTGTAGGCATTAATTACTGTGATGGCTTTGAGGTCGTACGTGGATTAAGGAGTTAATGATTTAATGTCTCTGATTTGTGTAGCGCAACATTTGGAGCACTGATTTGAAGGATCTCAGGGATGTTCAATCCACGCTAAAATATACTAAATATTTAGTATATTCCATGTTCTTGATGTAGCCCTCGCATATACCAGCTATGATCGCCTTATAAAATATGGCAACGCTCGTAAATCGGTCTAGTAGCAAAATCGGCATTCTATTCAAGCGGTATCATTGTGCAGGGTATCTGCAAGTCGTTTATTCTCAAATTGAACATGATTGTTAATTACTTCCTAACAATATCAGTTGATCTAGTAAACAACAACAAGCCCACAAATAAATCCTATCCGATTCTAAAAATAAAGAATCAAAACAAATCAAAAGAACAGCTTTATTTACATACATACGATAAATGAAGTCGCCAAATGGAGGCGCATGAATCACGTAAAAATGCTGGCAATTATAATGGCCATATTAAAATGACAGCTTCGACTCCAAGACAGCGATCAGACTCGCTTCAGCAGGGAGCTGTTAGACTTGGTGTTTAATTTGTCGACATACATATATGGTAATCGTCAGAGACGCGGAATCGTATTGTACTGTTACTGAGATTATTGCTAAACAAAATGCCGACCTGTGGAGGTGGCAGCCTCAGAGCTGACACTGCCAACCCGTTTTGAGCGTGTTCAACTCACGTCATCGATTTAAATGAACGTGTGGGTCGCTAGCTGGGCCAAGCAAAAACAATCATTTCCATGCCAATGTTAGAGGCTAAACAGAGTGAAATCATATTTTAGAATCTCGCTGGCGTTTCGAGACATCAATCGATTTTTAAAACGCGTCGAGTGAGCATCGTTAATCGCTCGAAACAAAAGCTGAGGCCTACAAAATCATTCAAAATGGCACTGCGCAGAAAGGACGACTACATACCGATTAAATGCGAGGGATGGAATGGAAAGTTTGCCTACACTGATGGGGCTGTGAACAATGTATCGAAGATCCGTCGCCAAAATCAGAATGTGACAAACACAAACAATTTCTATGGCTTCAATACCGAACCGATTATCTTGCCCGCTGCCTGGGATGGAACCTTTGTTAAAAGCGGCGAGTCACGAATCAAACCCGAACGCAATCGTTCCGATGACCAGGATTACTTTGACTTCAATTCGGATCCCACTATTTTGCCGCCCGTTTGGAGTGGTGAATTTGTTACCGATCCAAATGATGTACGCATCTTGCCCGAACGGAATTTCTCCGATCCCAGAGATTACGCTGAAGCAAAGCGTTTTAAGGTGGTTCCCCATTAAGTGAGAGTGAGAGTGAAAGAGGCATCTACTAACTGCATACTATTCTACTGTTTATTTTATTTGGGACATACTCCCAATTGCAATTTACTTATTTCATGTTCTCTTTGATTTTGCAATGAAATTAACCTAGGCGTTATATTTGAGTTTTATTTTTAAAATGTATTTATTTTTACACTTAATAAAAAAAAACAATTGTGAAAATCAACAACCGGTTTACAATCTACGGTCAATATTTATTATATAACTTGTATTTTGTGTTCGTGTAGGTGTTGAAATCGAATGTTGTGCCCATAAAAATAGTGCGGAATAGGGTATTATTTTTCGTCACCAGCAGATGGAGAAACCTGCAAACCGTCGAATCTAAACTGACAATTTCATTACAATTGAATAATAAATGAAATGGGTATCTTATTTGACGAGCAGAGATGATTTTGGTATAATTATTTTGTATTACCTTTTAGGATTATGTATAAGATAATCTATTTTTTGAATTTACATTAGTAAATTATTCAGACCGTTTATGGTAGTGTATTGCTAAGAATACAATTTCTAGAGCATTCTACGATGTTATTAATCAGGTATGGAAACAAATTTTCGAAACCTATGAAAAATCGACAATTAATCAGAATAAAACAGATGCAATATTTGCCACAATTTGAAAATTCTCTTAAAAATGTATATATTTTAGATCAATATTGTATCATTGACACTGAATATATTCATGACTTTTTATTAAGTGTGTTTATTGTAATCACTTGCATATGAAAACGCTCAAGTAAAAACAGTGTATATGTACATGCAATAATAAATATTATTAACAACTATTGTTACTGACAATCTAATTTATTTCAGTGTGATGAAATTATAGCTGACACCCAGACAGTTTTAGTCAGTGAATACTAATTCCAGAAAAATCTAAGCAGATTTTTCCAGCATACCCTTTTATCAACTTTATTAATTGCATATATATTTTATAATAAACATTAAATACTTTGACAATATTGTTAAATTTTAAAAAAGATTCATATACTTTATTTTATAATTTGTATTCTATAGAAAAATAAAAATATGATACCAATATTGACCCCGACGTGAATCGAACACGCAACCTTCTGATCTGGAGTCAGACGCGCTACCGTTGCGCCACGGAGTCCTCAAATATACGCATACAAATTGACTATTTAAGCATTCGTTGCCACATTATGTGCTTCTATTAAGATGGCAGCCTTTTGTAATGATGCCACTGCAATAAATTTGTTTGATAGCGAGAATATCGATATTTAAACCTAAAAAACTTTTTATAAATGACACTATTTTCGTTTCATTAAAATATCTTAAATGTTCAATGTTCTTTTAAATTTTTTAAGAGATGTTGCTTTAATTATGGTTTTATAACACAAAATTCAAATAACTATCGATATATGCAAAACAAAGTTTATCATTTATGTCCTAACCAATCGATAGCATTTGGCATTCCCTTCATTCTTAATCGCAGCCAACTTCACATCAACGCGTTCTCGGTATAGGTTTTAGCCATTATTTATTCGCAATAAATGCGAATGCAATTGCGAAAGTTTATTAAATTCGCTATATTTGCGAAAAAGGACTAAATTCAGTTATCTAATAATCAAACGCACCGATTCCGCATATTTGTTGCTTGCACGGTTCTACATTTTCTTTTCGCCTCAAAAATTGTGCGCGAGAGTGAGAGAGTGTGTGTGTATTTTTGTGCGTGACGCGCTGCTGCCGCCATTCAAGATTGAAGCAAAAAAATGGATTTGGCGAAGCTGGACAAGATGAAGGTGGTAGACCTGCGTAACGAATTACAAACGCGCGGTCTCGATACCAAAGGTGTTAAAGCTGTGCTCATTGAGCGTTTGCGGGCACATGTCGAAGGTTCTGCCGCCGGCGGCGGCGATGGAGGTAAGTTTGTGTGGGTTTGTGTGTATGCATCACTGCGCATTTTCGTATATGTATGTGATTGAGAATATCACAAACTTTTCAACGTTTATAAATGTGCGCGTGTTTGTGTAACGCGGCTCTGCGTGTTTTCTTTTTTTTTGTAAACGCGCCTTATATAACCAAAATGATAACATTTACATGAATTAATAATAACTTTTTTTTCAACACGCTAGATGGCGCTCCACTTACACCAAGCCGACGTCAGCGTCGAACGCGCTCAATGTCGCGCTCACCATCGCCGGTGGCAGCTGCACCAGTTGCCACCGAGCCAGAGTTGGAGACTCTAGAAGAAGAAGAACAAGCTGCAGGTGAGCCTTCCGCAGTTGCAGAGCCAGAGAAGGTGGCAGAAGTAGAGGACGTCGATGAAGAGACACAAGAACAGGAAGAGGAGTCTAATGACATGGAACAGGAGGATGAGGAGACAGAGGAGACAGATGCAGCTGTAACTGCTGAGCCTCAAGCAGAGCTAAATGAAGATGTGGCCATGACAGATGATGCCATAGAAAAGGAGAAAGCAGAACAGGAAGAGTCAAACGACTCCAATCAACAAGAGAAACAGGATCAAGCAGATGAGAATAATGAACCTTCTGCTGATGGCGATGCTGATGCTGATGCAGATGACGAGAAAGTCGCTCATCAATCCAATGGTGACACTGAGAAAATGGATGTAGATGAAGAAGCTACCGTGTCCAAGACAGAAGAGCAGGAGGACAAGGAAAAGGATCAGGAAAAAGAGAAAGAGAAGTCAAATGAACGACGCAAAAGATCACACAGTAATACACGCTCCCGCAGCAGCTCGCGTTCTCCCAAGCGTCGCAGCGGCGAAAAGCGTGACTCAAAGGCGGCAGCTGCTGCTGAAGAACGAACTGTAGCCGAAGATGAACCCACTATGGAGGAGAATCAAGTGGGCCTCAGCTGGCGTAAGTAGATTATATTTATTTTAATCTGTTTTAAGCCATTTGATAATGTCGAAACGTAACTCCCTTTATTCCCTTGCAGTTGATTCTGATTTGCATCTGCGCATCGATGCCAGCAACTTCACATCGGCCAAGCCCCTGAATTCGGAGATCTACTCGCTGATCTGGTCAGGAGTACGCGCTAATTACGGCGTACGGGAGGGCAAGGTGTGCTTTGAAGTACGACTTTCGGAGGAATCGGTGCCGGAAAACTCTCATCATTTCCGCGATGAGCCAAATGTGCGCGGTTTTCGCGTTGGCTTCTCAACGCCAAAGTCCCCGATGCTACTGGGTGAAGCGGAACATTCCTATGGCTATTGCGAGAACGGCCGTAAGGCCAACAATGGCGAATTTACCAGCTATGGAAAACCATATCAGCTGGACGATGTAATTGGATGCTACTTGGATCTTGAGAGCACGCCGTGCAACATCAAGTACACTCTCAATGGAGAGGATCTGGGTATTGCCCATGAGTTTGACAAGAGCATTTTAGGTGAAGAGGACGCACTCTTTCCGCATATTCTCACCAAGGGCTACGAGTTCACTGTGAACTTTGCTAATGCCGAGGAACTGCTCGTCAATGCTGAGCGAAAGACTCGCAAGCGACGTAAGCAGCGAGCAGAGTCGCACAAGGATGATGACAACGATGGCGAGAAGTGGAAGGTGCTCGATGAGGCAACTGCCGATGATGATGAGCTCGAAAGGAAGGAAGACGAAGCGAAGCCCGCCGCAGCCGAGAAATCCGAGGAAGGTGACAAACCTGAGGATAAGCCTGATGCAACCAGCGCCAGTGCCGAGAAGGAGCAATCGAAGGAAGCCAATGTCGAAGGAGAGGAGGCGCAATCAGAGCAGGCACAAGCAGCCGAAGCAGCTGAAGTTGCCCAAGATCAGGCCGTCGAACCTGGTAAGCTCTACACACATCTTCCAAATGTCTGCATTATTTTCATAATTTATATTTTCCTCGCAGCTGAAGAAGCAGCCGAGGCTCCAGCCGAGACAGCAGCTGTTGCCAACGGCGATAGCCAAACTGATGCTGAAAAAACTACAGAAGATTCAGAGGTTGCTGCCAAGCCAGAAACTTCACCCAAGGAGGAAGAATCAAAGGCCAACGCAGAGGAGGAGGAAGATGATGGTCCATCGCCAAATAAGCGCGCCAAAACTGATTCCGAGACAGAGAAAACATCAGCTGAAAAATCAAAACCGGCTGAAGAAGAATACGAGGATGTTGTCCCTGTGCCCCGCGATACTGCTGCTCTACTTCCGGACTATATTCTGTTGGCTCTGGTGCCCATTGAGCAACTGATTGCCGGGCCACAACGCGCTGAGTCGCGCAAGCAATGCGAAGTCATTCTACTTGTCGGACTCCCAGGCGCTGGCAAAACGCACTGGACACAGAAACATGTGTCGGAGAACGTCGATAAGCGTTACGAGATCATTGGACCTGATACTATCATAGCCAAAATGACGGTGAGTGTGACAATATATGTAATAACAAGGCTATGAAAAAAATTGGCTAGTTAAAGTTAGTTACACCCAGTTAACAGTTTGTGTTTTGTATATTTGTATATTCGATAAACCTCTTAGCTTCAATTTTCTTAACTTCGGTCGTCTCGATTAAATCTATTTTTAGCTCTCTTTTACTTTTTCATTCCTCACATGTAACTTATAAGTAAAGAGAAAAATTGCATCTTGAAACTAATAAAAAGTATTGTCGAATTGTTGTTCGATTTCGATTTGCAGATTGACGGAGAGTCGCGCAAAACTGTGCACAAGGGACGCTGGGATAAGGTATACGAGATCTGTTTGAATAGCCTTGGCGCACTGGAAGACATTGCCATGAAGCGACGTCGCAATTACATACTTGATCAGGTAAAACATCAAGCAAATGACCCATACACTGAAATACCAAAACAAACTCGAAAACACACACACACACTCACACCAAACTCATTCACACACACACACACTCACACCAAACTCATTCACACACACACACACACACACCAAACACTACACATACTAAAAACAAACATATGAAACACACAATAGAACCGAACGAACCACGAAACAAGCGAGAATTATGCGTTGATGATGATATAATGCATACTGAGTATTATATCACGGCCAGATTCCTCAAGAGGATCTTTTACAATTTATTTGAAATATTTTTTTTTTGTATGTTTTTGTTTTGTACAATTTTGAATATGCATTTGAATTGCTCATGTAAAAATGAGAGAATGTGTGAAAGAAAGAAAGAGAATTTGAGAAATCGCAAGCGTCGCAGGACGCCAACCCCGTAAAAGGTGTCAGGTATGTGTTAGGTTTTAAGTTGATCCGATAATTAGTTTGCTATAAGTGTGTATTGCGGTGTAAGTATCTTGTATTTTGTATCTTGTATTGCCTAAGCTTAAGTTTTAGGTGCAACAGTTGACTGTAGTGGAGAAAATGAGGCAGTGTGAGAGAAGATGAAAAGATGGAGATGAAGATGAAGATGGAGTTGGAGATGGAGATATGGAGATGAATAAATGTATGTATGTATTTATGAAGGATGTAAACGTGCGGCAAGGAAGCCACTGTAAGTAACATAAACAAAAAAAAAAACAACACAATTCCAAAAACAACAACGAAATCCGTATCACATTAGTATCTACTATACCTACTCTCTATCTCTCTAAATGCCAACTACTATAAACAGAAGGCGGCAGAAACCTCTGCTCTTTATATACTTAGTATTAAATTTAACAATTATATAATATCCTATCAATATATACAAAATTATTAAGTCAACTGTTGTTTCGTTCTGCCATTCCGAAGCAGATGCAAATATTTGTGTTGTCAAATATAAACTCCCTGGCGGAGTTGAAGGCGGCAGAACGAGAATCAAGAATATATATATTTTACAATATATATGAGCCACATGTGTGTGTGTGTGTGTATATCCAGGTATGTGTTAGTTTATAAGCGAGGGCTCTCAGCGTCATCGCCGTCAGGGGTGTTGGGGCGGCCAGCGGCCAACAGAGCAGAGCAACAGCATTTGCAACAATCCAATATCATCAACGTGTTTCTCAACTGGCTTGCTACCCGACCACAATTTTACGCAACGCAACATCCAACAAATTTTAAAAAACAACCGCCCAAATCAAAAACCAACCCAACAACAACCGAATATCAATCAACCAACCAACAACAACAACCTGTAATATTCTTGTAGACGAATGCGTATGCCTCGGCCCAGCGACGTAAAATGAAAGGTTTTAGCGACTTCAAGCGTATTGCGGTTGTTTGCATACCCGGCGAAGATGAATTGAAACGCCGCATCGCCGAAAAAGAGGAAAAGGGAAATGCTTTTACAGTTAAAGAATCAACAATAAATAACTTACGAGGTAAATATTGTCCACCACAACCACGCAACGAAATTATAACAAAAAAAAAAAAAATACAAACAAAAATTATATCATTATAATAATAATGCTGTAATAATGTATATCGAAAGCGTCAAATTATCTATACATATATATTTATATATATAAAAAATAGAACGATATGTATAATGCTTATAATGTAACGTTTATATATTTAGTTTGTAAGCAGCTGCATTCTATTATGTATTTATAACTATTTTTTCTGTAATTCTAAGCATCTTTTAATTTACAATTTTTTGGATTTTTCATTTTGATAAATTATCCCAAAGCATTCCAGCACAAATCCAAATCTTATCCAGCTATGAATCGTGTTTATAATATCCATCTATATCATTTGAAGCTAGTTTTCTTTTGTACCTAAAGTAATAGTCCGATTTTTTAACTACCAATTTTTCAATTGAACAGATTCTTAAAAAAAATTTGATATGATCCGATTAAAAAAAAATATTACTATATTTTTGCAACATTTTGATATATGACTCCTAAAATTTTAAGTAAGATTTAAGATTCTTATTTATTTCCGATATATTCAATTGAGTTCAGATATCTGTAGGGATGAGCTATATAATCCGATTTTTAAACTTTCATTGCAATCCGTCTTACAATTTTAACTTAAATTGGAAAAAAGACTTAAAGATTTAATGGCATTCAGTATGCGATTTTAAAATTTTTATTAAAGTTTGTCCGATTAATTGTAGTATTTATTAATCCTTCAAGTCTAGCACTTGTTCATTCACACATTATTAGCTGACATCCCCGCCCTTCCTTCTCATCCTTTCCACTCCTTACTCTTTGTAAAGTGTAATGTGTAATATTTATATGTAAAACAAAAGAAGAAAATGAAATACTTTGCAAGTGCTGTACAATGCAGTCTTAAATTGAAATTGGTTTGCACAATCTTTTTGCAGCGAATTTCACATTGCCCTCACTGGAGTTTGGATGGTTCGATGACATCATCTACACGGAGCTGAACGGTGACGAGGCCAAGGCTGAGGTCAAGAAGTACAATGAGAAGGGCAAGAAGGCCATCGATGCGGACAGAGCGCGTGACAAGAGATCCCGTGGCGGGCGCGATAACTATCGCCGTGATGATCGGCATCGCAATCGCTACATGGACGATAGACGTCGTGATCACGGTGGTCAGCGGCACGAGAGTCGTTGGAGTGACTCGAGACGCGGCGGTGGAGGTGGTGGCGGAGGCGGTGGCAGCTACTCCAGTGGTAGTGGAGGAGGCGGCGGCGGTGGTGGTGCAGGCAGTCGCGGTTACGATAATCGCAATCGCAACTATGGCAGTGGCGGCGGCGGAGGTGGTGGCGGTGGCCAGCAAAATTGGATGCAAAACAATCGCCGTAGCGGCTACGATGATCGCGGCTATGGCGGCGGTGGTGGAGGAAGTGGCGGCGCCGGCGGTGGCAGTCGTGGCTATGATAATCGCAATCGCGGCTATAACAGCGGTGCTGGTGGCGGCGGAGGTGGTGGCGGTGGCGGTGGCCAACAGAATTGGATGCAAAACAATCGTAGAAGTGGCTACGATGATCGTGGCTATGGAGGCGGCGGCAGCTCGCGAGATTATCGCGATCGAGATCGTGGCGGCAATGATCGTAATCGGATGGGCAGCAACGATCGCAATCGAGGCAGCAGCCAGAGCAGCTATCGCTCCGGTGGTGGCAATCATCAACAACGGGATTTTCGGCATGGCCACCGCGACACCAAAGAAGATAGTCGCGGTGGCTATGAGCGGTCAGCTGCACAAGTGCTGCCCAAATATGGCAATAACTCGTCACAAGCTGGCTACGATCAGTACAAGCATCAGTCGAGTGCTGGCCAACAGCACGGCTCCAAGGTAAGCCCATAATAATATAATCTGAAATATGTTATGATAAACACACTTTTCATATGTAATATTTATTCTTGTTAAATTGACAGTCTACGTTAAGCGGCAAATGGAGCACCTATGCCCAGCACCAGCAACAGCAGCAGACGCAGCAGCATCAACATCAACAGGCTGGCGTCTGGCAGCAGCAGCCACAACAGCAACAGCAACAACAATACCAGCAGCAACAGCAGCAACCGACCGCCGGCCAGCAACAATATTGGGGCTATAATCAGATGCAGGGTAGGTAATGAAAGCACGACAACAACCACAACAACGACAACGTCATATCCAACCCGGCAAACAGTTAACTTATAAAAACTCGCACCGCTAATAAAATTCCTGCTTAACTTTGAATTTAAATTCTTTACTAATTTGGTGGTTGCAATATGAGTTAAGTTACATCGAGAGTTGGGGATAAATGTTGTTTTTTTTTTTATTGTTTCTGTGTTGTCTAATTGTGTTGTTTGTGTGTATTCTAAGCAGGTTATGGCAACCAGCAGCAGCAAGCACAACAACAGCAACAACAGCAGCAGCAGCAACAACAAGCCTGGCAAGGCACCGATCAACAACAACAGCAATGGATGTCCTGGTGGCAGGTAAGCACAAGTTGAAGCTGCAACCGAACAGACAACAATAACAACACAAATCTCTGTCTGCCGCTACAGCAACAGCAACAAGGCGCCGGGGGAGCAGCGGCCAATAATGCCGGTGGCAGTGCGGGTGGCACAACGGGCGCCACTGGCAATAATGATGGCGGTGCCACCAATCATTATTGGTCTCAATATTCATACTCTACACAGTCCAATGCGGGCGTCGACAAGAAATAGGAATGGAAACAATGATCATTCAACTTTTTCTGCCGCGGCGCTTTCAGTTTGAACAACATTTAAACCACAACACACCACTCCACTCCACTCTACACACAACAGCAAAACCAAGTTGAAATGATAGTTTTAAAATATAAATAATATTACCGAAAGAAAACAGCAAACAACAAAAGCAAGCGTAAATTTAGTTTAGCCAGTTATTAAGAGTCTGGAATGAAATAAATGCAAAACTCCTAAATAACAAACAGCAGCAACAAAATCACAAAATTTATCAGAAAAATTAGCTGTTGATTTTAACAAATTTTATTATATTTAGATTTCGCTACCAGTTTCACATTTCGTATTCATTGTAAAATGGTTTATCTTTTACCTTTAAGCAATTAGCAATCTTTTCTCGGTTCTTTCAAAGCAATAAAAGAAATGTTCACGCAGTTCTTTTGGCTCATTATGTATCTAGGACAGTACAATTTGTTTTAACGTTTAATTATCATTATTGTTTTATTTTTATACATTAACGAAAAACTGGAAGACAAACTACAAAAAAGAATAAAATAAAATTTAACATATAAATCTATATACATACAAAAACTACAAAAAATTAAATATTTTGTGTTTTAAATGGGTTTAATGCAGGGTAATTTAACTGCCGATACAAATTCTAGGTTTATTACCAGAATTTGTAAATTAATCCACTTATACTATCTTTTTAAACAGAAAATGTATTTCAGTTAGCTTAAATAAAATCTGATTTTGAAAGAGGTCAGATTTAACGGGCAAAGGGCAACACTGGCAAATGTATGTGTATTAACTAATTTCGTCAAGTGTGCTTCGTTAAGTGAGATCTATCGAAGATCAAGCAAAATGCTATCGAGCTACCAGCTATACAACAAATCGATAATATTGCACCCTGCAAATGGCGCGCAAAGTAAACCTTAAAAAAAAGTTTTAAATTAGATAAAATAATTTAAATTTAAGACATTCATAGTGCAAGTTACACTGAATTTTAAAACGAACTTTATTATTTTACAAAATTTATAATTTTTTTTTTCATTTTTAATTTGAACTTTTATTGAATTATTTAAATTACAAATATAAAACACGAAAAGTTGCAACTGTGCGGCAACCTTGGCCCAACTTTGGAAAACAAGGTGGCAACCATCACAAATATTTATATCAGAATTTGTTGTAGAACTCCATTTTGATAAGAAATAAAAGTGAATTTCGGTGCGGTCAAAAAGGCTTTTTTATCTAAAGCTCAACATAATTGAATAGACACGGCTGAGGTATGTGTAAAAGATGTGTGCATTTGCGTTTAGTAAGCGGCTTTTGAGTGACGCATACCACAAATTCTGAGAACGGCGTGATTTCAATTGATTTTCACACTTGCAGCAACAAAAAAAAAAAAAATACAGAACAAGAAGAACAATGATTGGCATACAATTGTTTAACGAAATAGGCACAATTTTTCGGAATGTGAGTATGTGTGTAATTGATAATATATTTGTAATGTATAACAATTGCCGTGTGTGCTCCGCAATCAATTGTAGACGCCGACCTTTGCGCTGGTTTTAGAAACGTTGCTTTTGATCACCGTTGTTTGGCTGCTGCTGCATAAACGAGGCGGGCGACGCCTCACAAAAGAGCAGCAAGAGTATTTAATTGAACAGTACGAGCCGGAGCCATTGGTGGCCGATACGGATCCGGATCATCCGCTGCTGCGCACACGCATCGTCCAATCGAAGGTGGGCAAGCGAATTGTGGTCGATGGCGTCGATTGCCTCAACTTGGGATCGCACAACTATTTGGGCTTCCTCGAGGACAACGACATCTTGGAGGAGGCGTGCAAGTGTCTGCGCAAATACGGCGTCGGATCGTGCGGTCCACGCGGCTTCTATGGCACCATGGATGTACACTTGGATTTGGAGGATCGCTTGGCCAAGTTCATGGGTCTGGAGGAGGCCATTGTGTACTCTTATGGTTTCTCTACAGTAGCCAGTGCAATTCCAGCCTATGCCAAGCGTGGCGATCTCATCTTTGTGTAAGTTAGTTATTTAGACCCTGTAATTAAATAGTGAAAAGGGTCTATTTAATTTATCTATTTTTTTCTATTTATTCAGAGATGAAGCCGTCAACTTTGCCATTCAAAAGGGCTTGGATGCATCGCGCAGCACGATTGTGTTCTTCAAGCACAACGATGCCAAAGATCTGCAGCGTCTGCTGCAGGAGCAGGAGAAACGTGACCAGAAGAATCCCAAGAAGGCACAAAAGACGCGTCGTTTTCTGGTCGTCGAAGGTATCTACATGAATACCGGAGAGCTTTGCCCGCTTCCGGAACTTGTTGCACTACGCAAGCAGTATAAGCTGCGTCTGTTTCTGGACGAGAGCATCTCCTTTGGCACGCTTGGCAAGACGGGAAGAGGCATCACCGAGCACCTCAATGTCGACGTAAGCTCGACCCACAACAGGCTAAACAATTTATTAATTTAATTCTTATGTTTGCAGCGTGATGAAATTGATTTGATATCGGCGGGAATGGAGGGTTCTATGGCGACCATTGGTGGTTTCTGCGTGGGCTCCCATTTCATAGCTGAGCACCAGCGGCTGTCTGGACTTGGTTACATCTTCTCAGCCTCTTTGCCGCCCATGTTGACGCAGGCGGCCATTTCATCGCTGGATCGCTTCGAGCGCGAGCCGCAGATCTTTGAGCAACTGCAGGAAAAGTCGCGCCTTGTCCAGCAGAAGTTTAAGCTCTTCAGCAAACTCCAGCTGCGTGGCGATGAACTTTCACCCATCAAGCATTTGTATGTGTCTCAAGAGCGTGATAGTTTCGAGTCTGAGAGCAAATTGCTTGCAAAGGTCGCAGACAAGGTATTAAATATAATCAATCCTACTTGATGTTTTCATTTTACTGACACATCTTTTTTCCTTTCTCATTCCTTGCAGTGCATTGAACAGGGCGTGGCCGTCGTGGAAGCCGCCTACTTGCAGAATAGGGAACGCAAACCGGTGCGTCCCAGTCTCCGCATTGCTGTCAGCCGTCTCTTGGATGAAGCTGACATCTTGTCCGCTTTCAAAACTATTGAGGCCGTTTCCAGTGAAGTGCTTTAAGCCAATTTGTATTATTTTTTTTTTAAATCGATCGAATTGCTTTCGTTTAAATGTATGTAGATTTAAAATGAAAATGTTTCCTGTTGTTAACGTCCAATTATGCTACAGCTTATCAAATATTGCTGGAATTAATATATAATAAATTTGATTTTACATTGTTTATTATCTTATTATATTTGCAATTTATTAATAAAAGTTCAGCCCGAAGGGTAACAAGCTTGCAACATTCGTTAAAATAACCTCATTAATCTGATTTATAATTTAAAATGTTTATTAAGCTATAATCATATGGCAAAAATTAAACATTTGTTTAAAAATTAGCATAATTAAATTGCGCGCCAAGACTATGGCTGATTGGTTGACAGATTGTGGTGGTTGGGCGATAGACTTGTTTACTGATTAATAATGCTTTCAGTGTTGAGCAACCAGTGTCTTTAATGCAATTTTGTGGTTACATAGTTTGGTCACACTGTCACTCAGATACGAAGCCGAATCGAATCGCACGTACGTCGCGCTGTGATTTTCTGTGTAGTTTTGCATTTAAAAATCTGTAAGAAAGTGTTTAATAATTCAACAAATTCTAAATTATATGCCCAAACGCAATAATTGTTCGTGAACTATTTGTGTAAATCTAAATGGTGTAGTAAAATATTACTGCAACTGAGACGCACTAATCGATTTTTTCACGGCATGCCGGTGACGGAGACGCCGCCAAGTGTTAATTGCGTTTGTGTGTGCGTGTATGCGCTTGTGCTTGAATAAATAATATGACATAATCGATATACATATGCGTATGTGGTTGACTTAATTGACATAGTTTTTGCACTCAGTAGAATACATAAAAGTGTCGCATACTTTGTGGTCAACGCGTCAGGACTTGGCGTTTCCTCCTGTACTTGTACGTGAACGGCGCTGTTTTTTTCACGCTTGCTTTGCTCACCATATTCGTTGCTGCCAATATACACACACCGTCACATATACATAGATTCCCTTTTTTTTTATTTGGGCGTTGCAGGATGATTTCCAGGCCGCTTTGCGGTCATTTTCCAGAGAGAGCGGTGTCGACCCTATAGTTGTCCCGCTCTCGCTCTTGCACAAAACGAAAAGAGCTGCAGTTGTTGATCAATCATATTGCAAAATTATGATATTGTGAAGTTTGTGTTTTTAAGCATTAATACATATATACTTCATTCATGTATATATATATAAATATATATATATATAAATTTCTTATCCAAAGTATATGTACGTCTTTAGTGACGTTAATAATTCGGTACGCCCACCTGTCGTTTACCAACACTACCATATGCGGCCTCTTCCAGTCTGAGCGCGCTCGCTCTTTTTGTTGTTAACGTGCGCTTGTGAACGACGGACGTGTGCGTTACAGAAATAAATATATGTTAATATAAAATAGTGTTAAACGGTGGTAATAGTCTAAATCTAATCTTAAACGAATTGAAGTGGATTGTGCAATTATAGAGCTTTGTTAAAACGAATAAATTAATGTGCAACGCAAGTGCCGTTAGAAAGACCCGCCATTACCAGACGCCATTAGAAAGCTAATCGTGCTCGTGTGCCACTTGCTAAAAGTGCAGGCGACATTGAGATAAAATTGATCTTGTGGAATTCACCACCATTGCAAAAATAAAAATAAAAAAAATTAAGCAATTTTATAAAAATTCTTTTTCCTTTCCCATTTATTTACTACATATATGCACATAAAGCAGCCGAAAACCGAACGCGTGTGAGTGCCTGTGTTAGTCGAATTTGTGTCTGTGTTTGTGTAAACGACTTCCCAGCAGCACGCAATAAGAACGAGAAAGCGAAAAGAGACAACGAGGACTACGTCAAAGTTGGAAGCAGAAACAGAAGCAGAATACACTGTGAGTACGAGCCCATCTACCTTCTCAGAAATTATTTCGATTCGTATGCATGTTTATGTGATATTAATTGTATTATGTACTTTTCGGGTTGAATTTATTTGTGAAAATATTCGTAGACTGCGCGCTGTTTACTGTTATGCGTGGCTGCCAGTTGACCGGTGACGCCATCTTTTTACTCAGCAACAAAAAAAAAATATATTTCGTAGTTGTTTTTGGGATTGGTCAAGCACATTCCGGAGGAGTGTGTATTTTTTGTGTTATGCTTTGCGTTTAATATTCGTTCTCAACGCAGGGCAACAATTTTTTCTATATATTTTCTTCGCCTATTCACATTAAGAACATTCTACTTGTTTCTCTTTGCTCTCACATTTTACATTGGGTGGGTGGGAGCTGAGATCTTTGTATACATATGTATATATGTACACACATTCGTACACTTTCAGCTTTCTATTCATGACAACATCATACAGGTTTTTGATTATTAGTGCCGCCTTTATTATTAATTTTTCATACACAAACGCTTACGCATGTCTAATGCATTTTCGCTGATAAATTGCTTAGTGTTGGGTATGTTTCTGAGGCGCATCTGTTTACAAGTTTCGTCTCGACTATGACCCACTTTTTCAAAGTTTCTTTGTAGGTTTTCGTAACTCGTTTGCTGCTTTGCCATTTGCATTCGATTTGGCGAAAAACCTAGTTATTTTGTTGTTTTTGCACAAGTCCAACATGAGCCAAATAGTGATAAACAGATTTGTAAATATCGGAAACTTGTTTATTTGTGAATGACAGAATAGATCGATGGTGCTATGAAGGAGGCGACGGGGAAGGCGTTGTGTGCCAGTTCAAGTTTAAAAAAAGCTCTATACTCTTTTACTGTCAAGCAGTTTGTAATTTGGCAACCATAATTGAATTGATTGCTAATCGGCCGAAAAAACAGCTGTTTGACCAATGTTGCCATATTAAATTATTGCAAATGACGTGTACCCGGCGTGACTGATCATTCATTTGTCTATGCTGCTTCCACAATCTAATCGGAACTTGCCTTGTATTCTGTTCTCTAGTTAGACGCCAAACGAATACATTGTAATGTATAAGTGCCTGTGTATGTGTGCGAGTACTTTTATGCTCTTTCGGCAGTAGTTAACCTCATTTTCTAGTATATGGCAGCCATATTTTTATTGCCATTATTAGCAAGCGCACATTCAAAAAGATAGGAAGAGAGAGAATAACCGTAGATATTTTTAGCATGCACCGTTAGGCCGGAGTTTGTCAGGTGCATCTTTTCTTTTATTTTTCAAATTACAATAAAAACGGAAAAGAGAGTGAACATTAGCGACTTGTACTAGGAATCGTAATCTTGTTGCCTGAGAAATTTTTTGGTCGCGCCCATATCAAATTGGCATAACAAGCAATAATCAAGCGGCTCAATAGCATGATAAAAAGTCAGGTATTATTCCGACAAATGACGTCATTTTGCGCATTTTCTAATGAAATTTGCTGCCTTTTGTTGCTAATTCGAATTTGCGCTTCCTACTCACACACACACACTCAAACACATGTATGTACATGCTTGATGAGTTTTATAATTTATTTGAATTTTGCCTCTTTTTTTCCTTTATCACTTAACTTTTTATATTTGTTTTTATGCTTCAATATTGTTTATTCCCCCTTTAATCGGTTTTAATGTATGTACATACAAATATGCTATAAGTTTTTGCACTTTATTGTTGTGTTTTACTTTGCTAAAAATGCCACTGCATTTGCCACCTATTGAAAAATGTATCAGTTGATAAATTGGTCTGGATAAAAGGGGCTTTGTATTATACCGAACGATTTTTGACCGACAAACTTTCAACAGGTCGAAACAAACAACGAGTGGCGCTCGTGGGTGAGAATGGCACTGTGAAGAGAACAACGAAAACGAAATAAAACCATTGTCATATTCCGCTACTAGTGCTATTTCAAGTGACGAATTCAAATGTGTCGAATGAATAAATGAGACAGAAGACGGGCAAAGTCTGTCTGCATGTGTGTGTGTATGTTTGTGTGAGGAAGTGCATAGTTAAAACTGTAAACAATTGTGGGGCAACCTAGAAAAAGTAACGACAACACAAATGTTTGAATGTAAAAAATTAGTTTGGGTTCTGATTTTTTGTTATTGTTGGTTTGTTGGTTGTCTTTGCATGTGACGGAAGTACAATACAAATGGAATGTTTATATATATGTGGTAGACACATAAACAATAACAAATATGTACGTATACGTGTAAATTACTCAATATATGACTCACTTGGTAAGAACAACATGCAACGATGCAATCAAAGTAGAAGCATTGAAAGCTGATTGACTCCGACTTTCGAACCCTTTTAGGGTGTTGTCTTTCACCCTGCATAATGCACAAACTCACGTTTGAATATGAAAATCAAGAGAATCTGAGCTGCTGATGCTGTTTGCCTGCCTAATGTATTTTAATTGAAAATTGTTTACTCATGCGTGCTGCTTATCTAATTTTCCATTGACTGACGTCAGTTGCTTTTGGTGTGTCAGTTGTTGATTAATTGATTTACAATTTTTAGAGATTAAGTGCATATAATTGTGACGTTCGTTTTGATTAATGGAAGCTTCTTCGATATTAGCACGGTCTGGCAACTCTGTTGCTGGTCTCCCCTCCCTTACTCCAAACAATTTGTCTAAATAGGAAAGAACGACAAAGCAACCCAGCAGTTGTAGAGAAAAGTAAACTCGTCTTTGCCTCAGGCAATTGAAAAGCCGCTTCAGCCAGGCACCACACACACACACACACACACATGCATGCAGCGAGAAAGAGTGGCAGACAAATGCATAAATAAAGAGGCGTACGTGCCAAGCTTCAAACAGAGACATATACAAATACTTACAGACACAAGCACACATGCAGAAGTGAGATTAAAAAGAGATGTTGCTGCTGCTGCTGCTGGCTAAACAACTGCAGCTCATCAATAAAACAACAACAATAACAACTCAGAGACAACAGACAAATGTACAGTTGCATCAGACAGACTGGCAGGCAACAACAACAATAATAATAAAAAAAAACAGCAACAACAAACTGTGCTGCAACACAACATAAATCTTGTAAGAAAAATCAAGAAGACCATAGAGCAACGCAAAAGACACAAAGCACAAGCGAGACAGAGATGGACAATAAGACAGCAGCAGCAAAAGCTCAGGCACGACGACAATGCTGTTAATTATACCGAATGTTGGGAGAAGAGAAAGAGAGCACAGAGAGTAGGTTAGAGTAGAGAGAGAGTGGTAAGCACAAAAATGTCGACAATTTCAAAAACAACAATAACAAAGCTGAGAACAAGAGATGCAGCTGTGTTTTTGTTGTTTTAATGCCAGACTTGTGGCTCAATTGAAACTGTCTTCGTGCATTAAGAGTAGAAGACTGTTATTATCATTGTGCTTCCTTTGCGCTGCTCTCCCGCTGATCCACATTTAAATTGAGATTTGTAGGTTAATTTCATTTCATTAGTTTTGTGTGGGCGTGGGAAAATGTTTGTAAATTGCAACAATTTGTTTGTAATTAATGTAATTTAAAGTAAATAGCGTAGCATTAAATGCAATTTCGCTAGCAGCATTGTTGACAGTGTTGCCACATTAAAATAGTACAAAAAAAACGTTTCGTGTTTATTTATTTATTGATATTTAATATTTTGGTTGCTTTTGTACAGAAACTTGTAACCCACTTAAAGCCGAAAATGTCAATAAAAAATCTCGTTTTTATAAAACTTTTCATCTTTTTCGCCAATAACAATGCAACAAAAGCCGCAAACGGACGGCATAATAAAAAGAGTTAAGCAGCAACACTCACACACACACAACTACACGTAACAATAGGCAGAGTCAGGCAACGTGTTGCTGCATAAATGAATTCATAATGCAAAATGTGAGGCACACGAAAGCCACGACTCTATTCGATTACATAATAACTTTAATATCTTCCTTCTACGTATTGGCAAGCCTCAAAAGCCAAAACCAAACAATAAACCAACAACTTTTCAGTCATTTCGAGGCCAGACATTTTGACGTTGGCATGTGAATTATATATACATATAATGTTTATGTGTTTGTGTGTATGTGTGTGTGAAAAATAATGGATTGCATGTTTGACCGCAAACATCATTTAGTTGAGAGAGACTCCAAATTAAATAGTTTATTAACACTAGTAGCATATCAGGCATCATTGCACGCATTATTATTATAGCTAAAAAATGCGCTTGGGAATTTAATTACATATTTTTGCTTAGCTTGTCATGATTTCGTTTGCAATTTGTTGTTGTGTGTGTGATCACACCAAATGCGAATACTACTGATAAGTCGTACTGACCAAAGTTCCGTTACGCTTGCCGTTTCAATTAATTATATATACTCACGCATTAGCAGCTCATCATATTTGTAATTAATATGCAAATTTTGTAGAAAGTGTAATATGAAATTACATATGAATAAATTAAAAAAAAAATCATGGTAAAGCACTTGTCTAAATGAAACTAAAATCTGCCGTCAAGTATTTCAATTATTTTTATTTTGTTTGCTCGCCACCCCTCTCCCCACCCGTCTGTGTAGTTTAGTGTATATACAAAGCGAGCAAGTAATACAAAAATATTTGAACGCGCGCTAACTAAAAATATTTGCATGACATCATTCAGCGTCGATGCCGACGAAAGAGGCAGCAGCAACACAACAGTTGGGGCGGGGCGGGCGGCATCAATAATTTTCTCTGTTTTACTTTTTGTGCATAAATTTTTTCATATCGGAAAATGTGTGTATTTTGTAAAAAGCTGCTAAAAACGAAATTACTGCATTTTGTGGTCAGTCTTTAGGAGGACAAGGGCCATTAAAATGTATTAATCGGTCGGCTCATTGAACTTTTGTAAATTTATCGAATTACTCACAGTTTCTTTTGCTTATGTACTTATGCGTTCTATATATATGTTTCCATTTGCAGGCTATAAACTTCACTAAATAAATAGCAAAAGGTGAGTTCTGTTGAATGGAGTCATAGACAACTGTGCAATCGATAGCGATAACGATAAGTTTAAGGCTAGTGGAGGGTAAACAAACCCACCGCCAAGAAGCAAACAGAACTTGACTTGTTGTTTATCTCTTTGGGCAAATGTTTGCATTTCAATATGTGCAATGATTATGGTAAATGATGAGTTAACGCACGCTCTCTCTCAACTTACGATTTCTTCTCTTTATCGCTCTATCTCTGATTCTCTTTTACGTTCAGCCAGCTGACCGACTTACTATCGTATTTGTTGACAGTTCTCTTGCATCACATGATGAGTACGACAGGGAGCGAGAGTGAGAGAGAGAGAAAGAGCAACCACACCTTAAGCTACTCTCTCTCTACATTTGACCGGATTGCGTCTTTATTTTTATTTTTTGTAAGCTGCGAACTTACGCCATAATTGCTATAATTAAGTTTTGTTTGCCAAAATTAAGTGCTGCTATGTGTCATTCATCTAAAATGTGTTTGGCGTTGAACTGAATATGATGACTTGATTTTCATTCGACTCTCTTTTTCTCTTTCTTTCTTTCTCAAAAAACATAATCAGCAAAGTTAAACAGTCGGCAAATGATGTCACTCGGCGAAACAAGTTTACACTATTGTTATGGTTATTGTTGTAGTTAGCAAGCAACTTATATAAACATTTACAAACATTTTTAATTTATTCAAACTAGAAATTCCGGTTGTTTAACTTATTGTTAGACCATCATTTCACTTTCATTAGTACATTTTATGTACTTTTATTCTTTTATAAATTTCTTTGGGAATTTATTATTATTGAATTTATGCGAGAGATCTCTGAAATAACTTTACCTCTAATTCAATTAAGCTTGACCTTTGCTCTCGACTTGTTTTCCTCCGTCTTTTCTTTCAAGATTTTACTCAATTTAAATTGCTGTTGCCACTTACGCGTAAGTCTGTCGATTTATTTAAAGTACGAAAAACAGCTTTTTACTGATTAAATAATTGAATTGCGAAGGAATTTTGTTTACACATTTGAAATTGATCAAAGAAAAGAAAGAATACTTTCTTATTTCTATTAAAATACGCCTAGTAAAAGAAATATATATAAAATGTATATTACAAAGATACAGAGTTGTATAAAAACAAAGATAATATTGAAGTTCTTTTGCTTAACTTAAAATTCGTCTCGCTGTTGCTGGCGCATGTGGCCCAAAGTCCATCTGGGCCAACTCAACTCAGTACTCAAATAAATGGGTCATTGAACTGGGCAAACTTCTTTTGGCTCTTATTTTATTTTATTATCACACAGACATTTCTGTTAAAGTTTTTCTTCTCGCTGGCTATCAAAACAGTTTTCGAGCTTTACTGTCTATTTAGTAATTAAACTTATGATGCCGTTTGTCGAGCTTTTCTAAATTAATATGCTGTACTGTAAATTTTTCTAAAATAAATATGATTATTTTTGGATTTGTTACATAGCAACTACTGTGTCCTTAACATTGTACATGTCCGTAGCCTGTGACCCGGCAACGACCTCTTGGCAATCATACTATATTTACATAGTTGTCAAGTATGACATCATTCCTCATTACATGACATAGCCTAGAACCCCCCATCTCCTCCGCTCCGTCGTTTCACTCTCAGCCACCCCCAATTGGAACACAAGGCTGGCACTTGAACCGGCAAATAAAAATTTCACCCTCATAGCGATGACGTCACTTCCTGTCATTAAGTCAAAACATAACCCACCGTCCCCGACCCCAGTAAAAGGATATTTTTACGAGTCGCGTGAGGAAACTTCCCTTCCCGCTTTCTCCTGCCACAACTGTGGCAACTGGCGCCACATTTCTATGATTTGACGATGATGGCGCCGGCAACAAATTTCATAATGGCAGCCGGCGAACATTTTTGCCGGCATCAGCAAACAGTCCCGATAAAATGTAGGGGATAGGAAGAGTAGCAGGGGGAGGAGGAGCAGATATTTTGCCTTGCGCTCGACTCCATTGGCAGGGGGGTGGTGGGCGTTTTGTCTTGGGGGTTGCTCACTTACCCCCCGCCCACTTGTGTCTGTGGGTTTGGCCCGTGTCGTTGAACTTGAGCTCCTGCCTGGCAACACGCGATTTCCGTCGCACACATGTGTCAATAGGGAGTTTGACGCCCGATGCGTGTTTACTGTTAGTTTAAGGCCCAGATAATCAATGGCCAAGAGCGTGTTGGTAAATGCTACACATACAGTGCACATGTCCTTAACGATTGTAATTAGATACCGGCTAGTCGCATATTGGCGGCTCTAAATGGATCTTTAATGGTTCTGCACTATCAAAATATTCCATGAGCGTTGCCCGACTTCCGTTTTCTGAGCATTTATTTCAACATCTACCTTTTCAGAGCTGGGAAATTTTATTTAATTATAAAGAAATAAATAATTGCTGTTTTTATCGAAGTTTATAAATCTTACACATATTTACTTTATTTATTAGAATTCACATCAAAGATTTCCCCTGATTAAATATAAACAATACATTCTTAATGCTTTACGTATATAAATAAATATAAATGGTTGTCTTTTGGCTTTTGTCCCAGTGAGTCAAAGCTTGTACTCGATGACAATACTACAAAACTTTTGACAGCCCATTGAAAAATCATTTGGAGCTTAGGAGGGCAAGCAAACGAACAAACAAGCGTACAAACTGTAAACAGTAATTGTTTGTTGTCAGCAACCACACGCCAATTGTTATTTTCACTTGTCTGTGATCTCATACATATTTGTATTATATATTCATCACTTAAATCATTTCATTTGGAAGAGATCGGGTAATCCTCCTCGTCATGCAATGGCGCCAACTTCTTGAAGCAAAGATTAATGTGAGATTTTTTGCATTGTAATTCAAGCCACGCGACTTACACGCGACTCCGAAATAAACAGGCAGCTGTTTAGCAAAACAAACAAAATTAGCAAGATATGAGCCGAATAGCAGAACAGACAAAGCGGACAGAAAAAAAAGGCAAGACTGTAAAAGTCAAAACGAGACACTTGCAAGCATTATTACCTTATTAAGATATTCCAAACACGGCACGATCCAAGTAATAAAATGTGTCAGATGAATATATGGCACAGCAAATAGTTATTTTTGTCAGTTAAAAATTCAAAGTTGTTTTAATAATACATATTTTTAATTACGAGGATATTTACCAAATTTAAAAATGTATTTTCTATTAAAAAAAATAAAAAGTATGTCCTGTTTCCGCCCGGGATCGAACCGGGGGCCTTCTGCGTGTTAGGCAGATGTGATAACCGCTACACCACGGAAACAGCTGTGTGTATGCTTGCCAAATGCGAACCAGTTTTCACACAGCGTACGACAGCCTCGAAAGTAATTTTGATTCCGTTACGCAGAAATATAAATATACATTGCTCATAAATAGAGAATCAATGAATTTCTCAATAAAAAATTGGAAGCAAACACATACACGCCATGTGTAATGTACTTTTATTCGTTTCTATGCATAATTGTTAAAATAAAATATATTTATAATTTTTTTTTTAATTAATGTACGATTTTCTTTATTAACTTTAAAATTTTAAAATGTATTTTTGCTGAAAATTTACAAAAAGTTTACTACATGTTTCCGCCCGGGATCGAACCGGGGGCCTTCTGCGTGTTAGGCAGATGTGATAACCGCTACACCACGGAAACAGCTGAATCTTGACCGACTCAATACCAAGCAGTTGCTTTGTTCAAGTTTTGTGAAATATAAATCTGTCGGCACAGAAATATAATGCAAATATTTATGTTTTAGAACGAAGCAGAAAAAATACTGTTTTAGTTTATTACATTAATTAATCACGTTAGTTTTTATAAGGTTTTTACTACTAAGTTCATAAATGCTTATAGTTTCATACCCTTTTGCATAATATTTCACCCAAATTAAAAGTATTAAGATTTTATGTTCATTACTTTGGTTACATTGTAGTTTTCTGTTTCAATCTATTTTCGAAATAAAAAAAAAAGGATTGTTAGACTCGCAGCCGGTAGGATTCGAACCTACGCTCCCAGAGGGAATCTGATTTCGAGTCAGACGCCTTAACCACTCGGCCACGACTGCTTGTGAGAGCAAAGTGTCTAAAGCGTTGTATATACCAGTGCACAACATTCTGTTGTTTGTTGTTCTCAAGTCACGAAACAATCTACTGCAAACTTTGTATTCGAGTGCAAATTTAGCTTGACAATGTTTCAATATTAACATTCAATGTATGTTTTTTACGTTGTACGTCTATTTTTAATGGGCTTCAGCGTCAAAGTTATACAACATTTAAATAAATAAGTAATTTATAGTTAAGAAGCATAAAAAAAAGACAAAGAGTCAACTTTGTCTATTTACTATCTTTGAAATGTGGTGGTCAGCGGGTCTATCCTATGTTTGCAAAGATAAAAATTCTTCTTTCATTGCATTCATTCCGATTGGGGCTCCGTCAAATAAGCCTAAGCCAAAGCGCGGAGTGCAATTTGCACAATAACAATATGAATGAGTGTACAATATTACAAAAAAATAAAAAAAAGTTTCTGACAGCTACAAATTATCATTATTTACACTTAGTGCTCTGCTTTTATGGTTTATTGCACTCGGCGTCATTCGGAATTTGTTGCCTTTTTTTATTTGATATGTATGGATGAATATTTGTTATTTGTCAGCACATTGTGTATTCAATGTCTTTTCCCTCGACGATGATGTCTGCGTGTTTGTTTGTTGAGTTCTCGCCTATACTTGTATATACAAATGTACATTTGTGTCTGCTCCAGTAAACTGAACGATCTGTATGCAACGATGACTGCCCCACTGACTGAGTGACTTGTTGCGTTATTAAAACTGAATGGAATCATTTGCTCATTGATGATGATCAAGATGATGATGATGATGACCTTATTGCAGGTTCTTTGTGCTCCGGATGTCAGAAATATTACGTAAGATTTCTTCAGTCGCGATAATTGAATATGTACTTGAGAAATTTAATTAACGCCGTCGTATGTGTGAAAATTAAATAGAGGGTGTCTATTTGGGGGTTAATTGACTGCCATCAAGTGTCGACTGATAATTAACTACATCTATGCATAATGAACAGCACATAATTTTTCTACTCTATTTTTTGCTAAAAAAGAAAAGAATATAATTTTAGTAAATGCTTTGAAATTAAATCTTTGTCGTTATCAGTGAGTTTTAAAGCATAATTTGTTGAATTTTTGGGCGTACTTTGTTGTCGACCGAGTAAAGTGTGAGGTAATTGCATAATGTCAACAACCGACTGATAATAGACATTTAGCCAGGCCAACGCAAGCAACGTTGGCGTCAACTTTGCTTAAATTTAATTGTTGTCTTCCGTGCAAAAAGGTCAACTACAGAGTCGGAGCTTCACTTGAAGATGTAGAATGTATGTGTACATGCAACAGCTACAGTTGTCACAGTTTTTATTATAATTTAACCGCATGCCCCAATGCTACATTACGTCACATCGGAACACATGATAAGTTAATTTGATTTGTCTATTTGTCATTGTTTCTTTTTTTGGCTAATGTAATGTGATTAGACAAGTAGCGAATACCTGGCATTGGCAAAGTTCAATAAACTGTGGAGTAAGCAAAATATTTACATGGAACATGTGTAATTTGTCGAGGGCCTGAAACAATTAGCTTTTGAAGGTAACCAGTGTTGCCATTATGAATACTAAACTACTAACAAAAATAATTAAAAATGGTTAAATAAATTGGCAGCACTGTTTAGGAGAGATGCATTTTTGCAACTCTTCAGACTCGCTTAAAGCAAGCACACACAGACACTAATACTCATACATTATGAACCTACACATGATATGATTTGTAGGGCAACACTGGCAGACACGCAACACCTACGCACCAGTGATGGCTCGTTAAGTTTATTGTGCGCTGCCCACACGTACAGAGGCACTTGAAAACCGTTTATTTTCTGTTTGATTTCCACCAAACTTCTCATCGTCGCCCACGCACTCGGTGAGCGCATGCAGTAAAAGTTCAATTACCTGGCAACGTTGTAGCTCTCTGCTCTCAGTTGACTCGGTTACTGTAGTTGTAGTTGTCATTCTTTCTCTTTCTGCCACGGAGCTGTCACTCAAAATGTGTGGCACGCGCTCAGTCAGCCATAAAGCAGCACTCATGTCATAATTAGCAAACAGTAAAAGCAACAAAAAAAAAAAAAAGCAAACACCCGTTGTAATGCAGTTTAAGTATGCACATTTGTATGGTCGATGAACAATTGTCAAGCCAACAAAAAAAAAAAACAATGTGCATAGGTTTTCGCTCTTCCCCTGTTCCCTTAATAACAATGCAATAAGCTGACTACAAAGCTGCCGCTCTTTCGATAGGTGCACACTTTCTTTTTTGCTGTAGAACAACACTGCAAATATTTTTTGTTATTGTCAGTTTTTGCATTCTTTTTGCGGCTTCCTCTTTAAATTGTCATTACGTTTATTTTAATTAAGATGGCGAACAAGCACACATAGCAATTGAAATGTAGGTGTGGGTGAAGTAAATGAAAATACATGTGTATGTAAGAGTGTAGTTGTGTTGTTGATATTAGCATATTTGTTGCTTACATTATCATCGCTACGGTTTCGGAAAGTACGAAATTTTAATTAAATAGAGAGTTAGTAATGATAATATAAATTCATAAATTTATTTAAATAAATGCTTTTTTTTAATATTGGACTGGTGCAAATACAACAGATATCTGAATGTTGCGCACACATAAACAAGACGCAGCGAAATCCAAATTGAAGGTTAATACCATTCAAACCACCACCACGCCTAAAATTAAGCGAGCAACGCATTTTTTGCTTTTACTTGTTTATTTGTTTTAAGTGGTGCAGCGGCAGCGGCGTCGCTGCATTCGCTCGACGTCTGCGCTGCTCTTTACGCTTGAGATGCGGTCTGCCGTCTTGTCTTTGCGACTGTGTGCATGTGTATGAGTGCGTGTACATGTATTTTGGCTGCCACTTTCTTCATTTTGTTTTCAGCCGTCAATTTGATTTCGTAAAAAGCCAAATACATTCATATTAAAATAAAAGAAAATGATCTTAAAATAGTTTTTCCATTTCTGTTGGCGCACGTTTTATTTTCACACTTCCGTGGGCAGAGCAGCGTCGCTAGCTCGCTCTAATGCACGCTCCACTCCCCAAAAATATTTTACCAACGATTTTACTTTGCAACTGTCAAAAAACCAAAATTTATTTTATCCAAAATTAGACTTGTTGGGGTTGTAAAATAAATATAATCATATGGAAAAAGCGAAATGGAAAGAGAGGTTGACCGACTCTCAGAACTTTGGCATTTGCCGTTCACAGCAAATGCAGACATGTTACTTGTAAATACATACATATGTATGCGTATATAACTTGCCCCTTTTGCTAGTTCGCTCTCTCAATTCCATTGTGCATTCGCTCTTCTCTGCCGCTCTCCAACTAGCCCACTCTCTCGTGCTCATTGCTTATGTTCTTGGAGTCGGCAAACTTGCCATTGGTTGGGTGGTTCATTTGCGCCTCGCCTTGCAGTTTTATGCTGCCGTCCACTGATGCTCTCTGTACACTTTCTCTCTCTCTTTGCTCTCTGCGCCATCCCCTTTTCAATAACGAAACGGAAACCGAAAATGCTGCTCTGCAGTATTTAAGGTCAGTTGAGAATTTTCAGCTGAACTTATCGAAAGCAAAATAACATTCAAATTTAAATTATTAACTAACATTAATTTTTGTATTTTTTGCTTTTAGCATTTTAACTACAATATAAAAAACAAACTAAGAAATGACTGAATTAGAGCAACCGCCACAAAATGGCATAGATCCCACCGCGGGCGAAGATGATGAGAACAATAAAGCGCGTCCCGCGGACATTGAACAGGTAATTAACTAACTAAAACAAAACAAAATGAAATATAATATTCACTTTTATGGTTTTTCATCAGGATATGCGTGAAATGGAGCGACGCAAACGTGTGGAGGCCATAATGGGCTCAAAACTGTTTCGCGAGGAATTGGAGCGCATTGTGGACTCGGCACGCGAAGGAGGCGCTGGCGCCAGTGGAATATTGCAGCAATTGTCTGATATTGTGGGCGTGCCAGTTAATCGCGTTAGCAATGTGTTTAAGAGCAGCAGCTGCATGGTCCCCATCAATGATATCCGTGGCGTGGAATCTATGGGCTATGCCAAGGGTGAGAAGATACTCAGATGCAAATTGGCCGCCACATTCCGTCTGCTGGACCTGTACGGCTGGACCCAGGGTCTGGGAGCACAGATCACGGCGCGCCTAAAGGTCGATCAGGAGTACTTTTTGGTCAATCCCTATGGACTGTTATACCATGAGGTCACCGCATCGGCCCTCAACAAAGTCGATATGCAGGGCCAGATTGTGGAGCAGGGTACCACCAACTTTGGAGTGAACAAGAGCCGTAAGTAACTGCAATAATTATTGAAAGATTATTCATTTTTCTAATTATTTTAATCTCTTTTTATTCAGACTTTGTGTTGCACTCGGTGGTGCATGCAGCTCGTCCCGATATCCGTTGCGCCATCTATATTGGCTGCAGTCCCGTGGTGGCCATCTCCTCGCTGAAGTCGGGCCTGCTGGCCCTGACCAAGGATGCCTGCGTATTGGGCGAGATCAGCACACACGCCTACACCGGATTGTTTGATGAGGACGAGCGCAATCGTCTGGTTCGCAGTCTGGGACCCAACTCCAAGGTCATGCTGCTGGCCAACCATGGTGCTCTGTGCTGTGGCGAGACCATCGAGGAGGCTTTCTACGCTGCCTGTCACATTGTGCAGGCCTGTGAGACGCAACTGAAGCTTTTACCCGTCGGTATTGACAATCTGGTGCTCATACCGGAGGAATCGCGCAAGCTAATCTACGATCAGTCGCGTCGTCCGCCAGAGGATTTGGAAAAGAAGTTCGCCGCTGTCACAGCTGACGATGATGCTGCTGCCGCTAGCAAAGAGGAAGTCCATCCCAAGATTGGAAGCCCACCCAAGTGGCGTGTTGGTGGTGCCGAATATGAGGCATTAATGCGAATGCTGGATAATGCTGGCTATCGAACTGGTTACATCTATCGTCATCCACTGATCAAGTCGGATCCGCCAAAGCCTAAGAACGATGTGGAACTGCCACCAGCTGTGTCCTCGTTGGGATATCTGCTCGAGGAAGAGGAGCTCTTCAGACAGGGGTATGAGAATTGTTAATAATTAAAAAAAATATGGTTATTATATTCTTACTCTTTTCTTGACAGCATTTGGAAGAAGGGTGATCTGCGCAAGGGCGGTGATCGCAGTCGCTGGCTGAACTCGCCCAATGTCTATCAGAAGGTCGAGGTACTGGAGACGGGCACACCAGATCCCAAGAAAATCACAAAGGTAGAGATTATAACAATTGAAGATAGACAAACGACACAACAGCAAACACAAAAAGTGGTTAACCTCAAGGAAATCGAGGGAAATTAGTGGCTATATTCACTATATCCTATAACCTAATACAAATAGGGATGATTTTTAAATGAAAACCAGATCTATGTACACTTGATCTTGACAAGCAGCAAAAACATTCCAAGCAGCCATCAATAGAAATATTAATATTAATTTCCACTCTGCTAACTTTTCTACTTGCTTTCAAAACAAATATTATTCACGCATAATACACATTTATAACATTTAAGTAATAGTGAAAGTGAAGGGAAATCTGCAATATTTTGTAATCAAAATAAAAATGCAGCTGAATCGCCACTAAATGAATATTGCTAAATCAAAATATTAAACAAATTACATATATGAAATGCTTTATAAATTGTAATTGCGCATTAATCAAATAAATATATAATTATTTAACTAAATCGCTTAACTGATGATGATGATGATTTTGTGCCTTCTCAGGGAGTTTCCAATTATTATTATTTGCCTTACAAGCCAAAGAAAAAATAAACAATGCAAAGAAAGAGAAAGACATTTGTTACTAAATATTAAATATATAATTCTTAAATAATAATCAAATATTAAATTTTAATCCCATTCATTATGCATGTTATTTAATTTTCCAATTTAATTCATTATGTTTTTAAATCTTTTTCTTTGCATGTTTTTGTCTTTTGTCTGTTGTCTTTTGTATTATTTATTTATTTAAGGCACAAAATCATTTCTGCTTGTTACATTTCATTTATTATAATAACATGTTATAATTAATTAAAGCATTTGCTTGCAATTGTCTATAAAAATATATATCTGGTGGTGTTTTTTCATCCTAGGGAAGATGAGATATAATGTTTATCAAAATAATAATAATAATAAAAAACCAAATACTTAGTTTATTTAGAGTAGCAAGTTAAGCATTTTTGCATTTTAAATCTAAATAAAACAAATTTCTTTCTCTTTCATTTTAAATTGCATTCTTAAACACAACTCGTACGTGTGTTTAATTCCCTTTGATCAAATCCAAATCCAAAAACCGTGCAACTTGTATAGTGGGTTGCCGATGGTTCCCCCACTCACTCAACTCCAGTGCGGATCGAGGATCCCTTGCAGTTTGTGCCGGCTGGAACCACAACCAAGGAGTTTAAGCGCGTCCAACAACAAGTCAGTAATTGAAATTAATTTGGAAATCATATCATCGATATCCAATGATACTTATACTTTATTTCATTGATAGATCAAGGATAATCGACGTGCGGACAAAATCTCGGCTGGTCCACAATCGCACATATTGGAGGGCGTTACCTGGGATGAGGCAAATCGTATCAAAGATGCTACCGTCTCGCAAACTGGCGACCATGTGGTGCTCATGGGCGCTGCTTCCAAGGGAATCATACAGCGTGGCTTCCAGCATAATGCGACTGTCTACAAGGCACCGTATGCCAAGAATCCATTCGATAATGTGACAGACGATGAGCTCAACGAATACAAACGCACCGTGGAGCGCAAAAAGAAGAGCATTCATGGCGAATGTAAGAATCGACATGCGTTCAAGTTTTCATGCCCTGTGTATATAATAAGTGTATATAGCAGACAGAAAGGAAGGATTTTTTTTAAAGAGTTTTTTAAGCTATTGTCAAGTACTAGATTAGTTTTGGCCAAGTTATAAAAGTTTCAAGTTGATCAGCAACAACAGCCGACTCGAAATAGCCAAATTTTGTACAGGTACAGGCAGATTAAGTTGATTTTCAATTATGGATACCATTCTCTCCACTTAGACACGTATATTATATAACCAAACTCGGATCTATCTTAAAAATATCATCTAAATCGGATAATAATATTCGACAGCTATTTAAGAAACAGTTTCACAAATAATGAAGAAGAAATCAATTCGAGAGGCATTTGAAGGACATGACAGCGATCTTTATTAATAATATTATTTCCTTTTAGATACCGATACGGACTTCTCGGAGTCGGAGGCACTCAACTCGATGCAAGCAGCGGGTGCTCACGCACATGCAAAACACGCACAGAGTGAACCAGAAACGGGTAAGTGTTTTTTGTTTTTATTATTAAACACTGATAATAATGTTGAATCCTCGGTCTCTTTCAGAACACCAAGTCATACAGATCCAAACGCAGCAGGCGCCGATTCCCAGCCAGGCTGAAGTTGTGCTGAGCGATGGTAAGTCGAAAACTATTCCCATAGTTCCTCTTGTTCCCTCTTGTTTTATGTCTATGGCCATTTTTTATTATAATATTTACAAACACACAGAGTTATGTCTTCCATTAAATCATATCAAAAACAATTCTCAGATTTGTGGATACAAAAATTGTTAAAACATATTTTCTTATGCATTACGTTTTATGTTATTTATTTTTTTATTTTTCTTTATGTATTTTTTTTAAGTATATTGTTTAAAGTAGAAATTGATATTTTGCGCATAATTATTAATATTCAATATATTGTATTATTTGAAATTTGACTTATATCCTAACCTTAATTTTAACTTATGCTATTTTCCTTACTTTATTTTTTGCCTTTATTCCACCACTTCAACATTAAAACTCACACACAAATAATTAAAATAAAAACAAAAACAATTTCATAACAATTACTATCAAAAGTTAACAAAAAAATACTCGTAGCACTCGATACCGTTTCGATATCCTTTCTGTAATAATCAACTACAATTGCTTCTATTTACGATACAACGATACTTCTGTTAAATACAACTCTGTCTATCTGCTACTACTATTCTATCTACTACTTATTTAAGGGATCACCTGTTGTACGGCGTGTATTAAGTGATTTTTAGTTCCACAACAACCGCAACAGACCAACAACAACAGTAAAAACAACAAAAACCTACTTTTAGTTTCAAACCGGAATTTTCCCCTCCCATTACAAGTTGTTTACTTCAATTACAGCTGCAGTTTCAATTTGTAATCGTTAACTTTTTGCATTATTTAGTTTGTTCTTTGTGCACTTCTTTTTATTTGTAATCAATTTTGCAAACAATTTGGCAAATTGTAAATCAAAATTTTAAACTTTATATACCTTTATCGATCCTTCTTTTATATTTATCCAAAAAACCTGTAGCCAAACACAGGCGCAAATGAATTGGCGGCTAAAATTGCTATAATTTTGTAGTTTTGCAAGTATTTGAAATGTGTGTAGGGTAAAAATAAAACAGGCAAAACAGCTAAAACAACAGCGAAGCTCAACAAAACACGAAAACTACTTCTACTACTACTACTACTACATACTACTACCTTTTCTACTACCATAATCACAAACTACATGTGTGTGTGCAATGCTGCTGCTGCTCTTTTAATTATCTACACTCTCAAAAAAAAAATACAAATAAATACAAAATATAAATGCAGTTTAGTACCATACATTCAATGTTTTGGAGGTGAGTGCAGCCCAAAGGATTAGTGTGTAGTATAAATGCAAACACAACTGCAAAAACAACAAACATAACAATACTCGTATACAATAGTTTATAGACCAGCGAAAAAAATAATCTATGCATATGCATTTCATTACATTTCAACAAACATTAACAGCCATCTAACTTGCTCTGTTAATTAACATTCTGCATTCAGTTAGCTTTTAAATATCTCTGTTAAATTGCATACTGCATTCAGTTATCTTTGCAGCGCTCTTAACTCTGTTAATTTACATTGCTCATCAAGTTAACATAATCAGTTTGCTGTTTGTTTAACATAAGGCTTTTGTTCCAGTTTGCAAATGGCTTTCTGTTAGTTAACATGCTAGATATTTTGGAATATACATTGGCAGGGCTGCAAGTTGTTGTTGGTTCCAATGAACAATTAGTTTGTTTCGCAATAAATAATAAAATGAGCTCTGCAGCCTTGTTACCAGGTATACTTGTGCACACTTAGTTAGTTTTATTAAATAACTGCAGCTGTTTATCATTGCTTTTATCTTCTCAGTTTGTTTTGGCCCTCAAAATGCTAAGCACCACGTTACAACCAACTAACTTAATTTTTAAGTTAACCAAGCATGCGAATATCTTTCGTAAAATATGAATACTAATTACTTTTCAATCTCAACTTGTATGATGTTTTGAATGTACTTTGTAAGTGTTATGTATTTTATATATATTTTTAAGGTTTATTTAAGGTCTATAAAAAGAAAATGAAATGAAGAAAACGGCAAGAGCAAAACATGCGAATTTATGTATCTTTATTTCTCAATACTATTTTAGCCACACTTAGTTTTATTAACGGCGAACGCTCTCATACAGCCACAAATCGCAAGCCGCCCACTGGCCGAGGTAATGAACCAGTTCTTTTCCCGATTCAAACCTGAATAGCATTTCTGTATATATACATATATATCCATTCATACATGAACTAATGCTCAATTCTCCGTTGTTATTGGTGTTAATAACCCCCCCTAAAAAATCACATGGTTTCTATATGCACCCAACTTAACCCAATCTTAGATCATATAATCTCCATATATACTCTATTTAAAAAAGATTCACACTTATTAGCTGCTAGCTAGAAATGAATAGTTTATAATCTAGAGTTGTTGATTTCAGATATATCCATTAGTTCCCAGACAAATTAATTGAAAGGAAATTGTTTACAGCAAAGTTTAAGACAACTTTTAGTGACGTAGCCCAAAGTTTGATTCCATTCCGTAGAAAGCTTCGGTTAAAAACTTTACAATACTATACATATATTGACAGACTGACGGTAAGACCTAGGAGGCTATATATTTATGCAATTACAAGTGCGCTAAATTACTTCTAGTATATTTTTTTAAATGGTAATCTACGTATTTCTATGTCTATCCCAGCGAGTAGCAAGTCACACATGCCGCAATCTTCAGATGCGGATTTGTCGGCTTTGTGGACTTGAGTGGCGCTTGAGAGTAAGTCTTGAAATCAGTTTCGATACTGATTGTCAACTATTAGCCAAGTTACTGATGCTCCTGTGACTTTCTTTTCCCTTCCTCACACACACTCTACACAAAGAAGAAGCGCACATTGAGGTTCAAGATCCCGATCAAGTTGAGGGGCAGAGCATCGTCTATGATGAGGTGGACAAGGAGAATCTTAAAGAGTCGCAGTGTAGCTCATCCTCGACTAGCAAGTGTCGCCGTGATTTGAACTCAGCATTTGTTAATCCTAATCTTAGCCGACCAACTCCTTGTACTAGTCCCCAGCCTGACTTGGCACAGAGATCTGATCCCAGACAGATGCAAAGTGATTTCTATACCTATGCCTATGGGGTAGCGGGTGGGGGATCTGTGTCCTTGGGTCGCTGTTGTCAGCCGCAGATTTGTTCGGTTCTCCTACAAGCTCTGCACTCGAACTCCATGTCGTATCATCGCGGTAGTACCACTTCCAGCACTGTGACCACCAATACCAATGACTCCCTGACGCCACGTCGTCCATTGCAGTTGGCCAATATTGTTTTACCTGTTTCCGTTGCCGTTCAGCCTCCTTATCGCACCTGTTCGCACTTTGGCTTCAATTCACCACGGCACACACCACGGACGGAGCACAGACATGTGCCAGCTGGAACGGAGTGTGTTCGCTATCGACCGATGCAGCGGGTGATTAGCTATGAGGAGATCTTCGCCACGCCCCGCTACGAGCAGCTGTGCCACTCGTGCTTCGAGCAGCTGCTGCGCCTCAAGCCGGAGCTGCAGCGTCGCAGTGGTCCCGGCAGCAGTGTCGATGATCCCGATGAGCTGATCAGTTATCCCAGCAGCTCGGTGACTCCCCGCAAACTGGCCACTTTGACCGAGACAAATGACGAAGCGGAGGCGGAGGCGGAAGGAGAGCAGTACGCCGAGATCTCGGAGCTTCCATGTACTCTGTGTCATGTCAGCACCCAGACGGGTTCCGGGTTCCTGCGACAACTGGAGCGCTTCAACTTCTCGGAGGAGTCGACCAATGTGGATTATGTGCCGGGTCTGCAGACCAGTGACTTTAGCTTGCCAGCTGCTCCAACCACGTCCAGTCCGGCGGCCAGTGCCACGAGTGAGCCGCCACTGAAATGCCAGCCAGGACTCCAAACGAAATCCACCATTACGGATATTACCGAGGTGTGGAACTTTGGCAACTGGCAGCAAGAATGCCAGCCGGATCAGGATCGGGAGAAGCAACAACCGCTCACTGAACGTCATATAACTCTAGAGATTACTCAGCAATTCACTGAGCAGCAGGATCAGGGGCAGGAAGAGGATCAGCAGGTTGAACGTCAGTTGATGTCGCGGGATGAGCGTCAGCGACGGAAGACGGAGTTCGAGGAACTCTGGCAAGATCATGTGCAGTACTTTGGCGCCAAGGAGCAGATGGAACAGGAAGCGGCACCGCCAACATTGGAGGCGACGCAGGAGGAGGAAACTCTCTGGACATTTGTGCAGGCAGCGACTCAAGCAGAGCAAGTAGAGGTGTTCCCTGAAGACGCCGACTCCTCCCCCAATGAGGTGGCTGAAGCAGCTGAAGAGCTGCCAAAGATGTTGCACGACTTTGAGCAAAGTCTCAGCGCTGCTGGGGACAATCTGGAGAAATTGGTGGCCATTGCCAAGAAGCTGCAAGTGGATGGAACGCACGAGGAAGAAAGTGTTTTGGAAGAATCCATGGAGAATGGTTCTCTATTTCGTGCGATTAGCTTGGAGAATATTGCCGAAGCTGATGATGCTGCATCTGTTTTGGAGCCACAACACCCGGTGACCTACACGGATGACGATGATGAAGGTGAAGAGCAGGATGCGGAGCCACAAACCGAGAATGAGCATGAGGAGAAGCGAGACTATGAGAAGCCGGTGACACTCTCGCCCGAAGTGAGCAACAAGAAAAAGGAGAAGCTCGAGTGCCTCCAAAGCGATGAGAAGGATGTCGATGAAAACGAAGGTCATGGGGTAAAGAAGGGGGAACGGGAGGTGGAGTGGGATCAGAAGCAGGAGGAGGAGGGGGAACAGGAGCGGGAGGAGAAGCGGGATCAGGAGCACGAACGGGAACATGACACGGAGCAGGAGCCGGAGGGACAGCCAACAAGTGTGCCAAGTGATTCCTCCAATGATAATGCCATCTTCTCGCCATTGGAGCGTGAGATTCTCGAACGCATCGAGACGGACAAGCTGAAGGAGCGGGAATCGATCTTTGGCCGGATTGATGAGAGCATTCGCAACAAGTGGACGCCTTGCCGGCTCAAGAGCATTGCCAGCGATGTGGAAGAAACCTTCGCGACATGCACACACATCTTCCGGAGTCCGCCGACGTCGGTGACACCGCATCTGTTCCAGTTCGGCAGCGAACCGCGTCCCTCCGCCTACAGCATGCACAACATTGAGGCGCCGAGCAGCTCATCGGCCCATGTGCATTTGATAACGGGCCAGGCGCCACGTCTCTCCCGCTCCTGGACGAGCTACCAGGAGAGCAGTGAGCAGGCAGCCAATTCCTCCTGCCAATCCCAATCGCCGTCACACTCCACGTCATCCCTGGAGAGCACAATGTCCTCCAAGACCTTCGTGTGTCGCCGGACGCCACGACAGAAACGCAACTTTATCCAGGAGAACATACGGAATGCCAGCAAACCACGTGCTCTGGCCTCCACAACTCTGAGTGCAAACAGGAAGAATCGCAGACAGGAAATGCCCATTGAACATTCCTCGGTCTGTCCCTTTCAGGCGGAGGAACGCGGAAGCAGCGCACGTCTCTGGGTCACGTTGCCGACGAGTCCGCGTAGTGTCGTCGGTCAGAAGCGCCGATCTCCAAGTCCCAATCGTGCGGTCTACTCCTCTTCGCACTCCTCCTGCTCGCCCTACGGCAAACGGCGTAAGCCGACTGGAATTCAATTGGCCAAGATGCGTCGAATTCCCCACGCCGTGTCCGTTTTGCAAAAGTCCATATCGAGTAGCACCTTCTTTGCCGAATCTTGTGAATCATCCGATAATGTTGGATTGCGGCAGGTCCAATCCAACACCACCTTTGAGCTGGACGACGAAGAAGAACCACAAAATGTGACCTTAAAGCCCGAAACTGTACAGGAAGAGGATGAGGCTGGAGAGGATAAAATTAATGCCACCAGTAGCACCATGTATTACAGTGCCAACGATAGTACAGGGACGGAGACACAACGAAGAAGCCAGGATATTGAACTGGAGAATGATAATGAAACACTACAAATGCGATTATCGGGCGGAGAGACAACGGATGCGGCCAGCCAAGAAGCTGGACAAGCTGTCGGCGGGAAGGAATCCGTGGAGAATGAGGCAACAGCAGAGGAATATATTGAATACACAAGCTACACTGATGAGATCTCCGATCCCACACAGAGCACATCCGGCGAAGCACTGGCAGGAAACGAAAATAATTTCGAGGAAGAAAATAATGTTGATCATATCTTGGATATTGATGAACCTGATGAGGAGACATCTATGCAATTGAATCTGGCAACAGACTCAATGGAAGAAAACACCACAAACACTCCATCCGCTTCCAATGATGAAGAGATCGTTCCTTACTCCAGTGACACTGCACAGACTTCGAGTTTGGAGAATGTTTCGATCGCCTTGGCAAATGCAACAAATATTGGCATTGTCATCTTGGAAGAGGTTCAGGAAACTACGAGTAATGTAACAGAAAGCGAAGGAGAAGTGATTAACATTTTGGGAGCTAATAGCTCTTCCGCATTTTCTCTTAGCTCCGTTCCTGCGGCCTTTAATCTTGGCTCGAAGAACCAGACACCACACAATTCTAGAGATTACGATAGCGAGACTAGCTCACAAGAATTTCTGCTGGCTAAAGATGAAAGTTTGCAAATTTCTGTTGAGAATGAATCGGAAGAGGATGATAATAAACCAAACACATCTGCGGCAGCTGCAAAGAAACGAAAGTTTAAAAAGAACTCGGCCAAAACTGAAGATGACGAAGCTGTTGTATTAAAAACACAGTGTCAGCTCAAGGATGGAACTTTGCAGATAACCGAAGAGGAGCCATTGGATGATATTCAAATGCCTCGTTGTGCGAATCATGATAGGAATATGGTGAAGCCCAACAATTCATTTTTTCAATACGAAGATGTTTTGGAACTGGAGGCAATTATCGATGAACTTGATTTTGAAGTGGACGAATTTACAAATGAATTTGAGTTAACAATAGAAAAAGATTCCGATTCCGATTCGGAGCATGACAATGATGCGAACGAATTGAAAAACGTTGAAAATGAACAATTGCGTATCGAACTTGATACAAGTTTTTTGGTTCCCATCGGCTCAGCGGGGGATTCATCGTACTTAAGGTTGTCTCCAGGCATCTATGACTTTGGTGCCTTTGTTCTGGAATGTATATTAAGCGAAGAGCCTGAAACAAACAATGATAACGACTCTGGTGCTGCAAATTCATCGCAAACTCTGGAAATCTCACAAAATGAAACGAACCAGTCGATGGATTTGCAAGCAGAAATACAAATCGATAACTTTGATAACTTGGGCCTCGATAACCCATACTCAGTTGACCCCAAAGACTAAGGCTGGGGCCTTATCCCTATCCCCTCATAAATGATCCAAATATTTTACTTTTGTACTGTGTCAAGTCATGGAAAAATTAGATTTTTTTTATTGTATACCTTTATACATTTTGCATTCATATAAAAGCATGTATAATTAACCAACATACATAAATTTATAGTATATAACTATATATGCTATCATATATACTAATCAGACATTTGGAAAATGGTCAACTGTATGGTAAAAGACAGAAAAAATTAAATTTGTTTTTAATATTACTATTTGCATACACATTGAATTTATTTACTAGTTGTATCTCTTCAAAATATTTGTAGTTTATAAGTTGTTTTAATACTGGTAAAAGGAAAGCAAATAAAATTACTTTATTATTAATAACGTGTAAATACTGAATTTGGTTAGTTTAATCTCTACTCTTATAAGAGTCAGACACAGTACATAAGTTGATTTAATAATGTTTATGTTAAAACTCTGTTAATGTTCAGACTACTGTTAAGCTCTCTATTGTGAAAATGTTAAGTGTAAGTGTTAGTATTGTTAAGCGTTGATCCTTTCCCCTTATTGTCCGTTTTGTCAAGTGTTTGTCCCGCTCACGCCCACACACACACACACTCATGGCAAACTGCACCATTCTCTCTCCCACTCTCTCTCTCTCCCTTAGCGAGATGTGCCCTTTTGGCACTGAAGTATGCTTTTCTCTTTTTGCCCACCAATCATAGTTATTTGAACGCCTGCGTTGAGCACTTTCAACGTATTCATGTGAATGTCATCTACAAAGTGGATGCCACAAACAGATACCACAATTATCCGCCGCTCAATAATAGTTCCAATACGAACAGCAATAACAACTCAACCGCAGTGAATGAGGAGAACTTTGCTGTTAATGATGCTGTATGCAGCACGCCTCTTAGAGGCGCCACTCGTGAAACTGCTGATAACAACAACAATAACAATGCTAGCCCACATCGCACATTTTCCCACTACGGTTATAACTGTCCTTTAACGAATGCACCCAACATTCTGCTCCATCCCGAAAATAAGAGTATCTGGCTGTCGGTGTGCGAGCAGCGCGAGAAAGTTGTCTCCTTTATTGATCTAACTGCGCTGAGCTTTGCCAAGCGTAAAATGCTCAATGTGCTCAGTGCATGTGGCCAGTCGTCGCCGGTTATCCCTGCGGAGCCGCCGTCCCCGACCTCCTACGTCTCGGCGATGCAAATTCACCTAGAGCCGCAACCGCAGCGCAAGCAGCTTAATAAATCGCTGGACGAGTTGACGCCGCAGCTCAAACCCAAGACCATTTCACAACCGGAGACGGAGAGGGACATCGACAGCTGTCAGCAGAGCCCCGATGACTCATTGGACGATATGATTGCCCAGTTTAGCTCCAAGCTGTCCATAAATACATCGCCCATGATTTCACAGCCGGAGCCGGAGCGGGATGATGAGAGTCTCTATCCAAGCAGTTATGTTTCGCGCAGCTTTCTGCCGGACAATCATGCGATGGCCAAGGATACGGGAACTGGAGCGGATAAGCCCGAGGCGGAGCAGGTCATGTATCAGAACGGCGATGACAGCGGCCTGGGATTGGGTAGCAGCCGTGGAACGGGACGACGTCAACGTCTGGTCACAACCAGCAACGAGTCGTCCACGCAGGAGGCGGAGGCCTACAGTCAGGGCAAACACATTCGGTTGACTTTGAGCAGCTCCCCGGAAGTGGAGTCCCAGTTGAAGCCCTCGTCCATTGAGATTCTAATCAACGTCTCGCTGCGCAACACGGAGTGCATGCAAACGGTGCAGGAGCACGAGCAGGAGTTCCGATCGAAGCTGGAGAAGGTCATCGATGATGAGATCCACTACATATCCCAGCAGCTGGCCATGCAGCATCGCACCGCACACCTGTTGCAGCACCCGTCGGAGCAGCATCCGCGTGCTCCGCTTGCCACGCCCACTCCGTCCACATCGCTGTTGCTGCAGCGGAGCAACTCGGCGCCAGCGCTGTGCCACACCTACAGCTATGTGGCACTGCCGTTGCCACACGCACCGCCATCGACGCCAACGTCCAGTCACCGACACGACCGCAGTCACGACTGCGGCGAGCCAGATGACTTGCAGCGTCTGCAAAGTACTCTGGATCTGGAGCTGCAGCATCTGCTGAACAACATAATTCGTGCCCATGCGCTGCACAATCGGGCCGTCATCGAATGCCACACGCGAATCTCGCAGATCTGTGAGGACATTATTAGTGAGGTGGCTAACAGAGCCAGGGCAAAGTAATGGCCCCCCTGACTCCCCTACAGTTGTTCAAGTAATTGTTTTGACAGGGAAATTAATGCACTCATTTTATTTTGCATAAATTAACAAGTGAGTTTCGTTGGGCATAAATATTTTAAAAACAAAAAAATAAATATAGGTATTTTTTGTCAAAACAATTACTGGACACACTGTACTCATTTTGGTATTACTCAATATTATTGTTAATTTCAATCAAACCATCTATTGTATTATTACCTAAACTAAGCACTTGAATATATCTTTTTGTTTACTGTTATCTATGTAACACACATCTTGTTTTAAATAAATGTAATCTTCATTCAATAAGTTAACTACTTAGTTAATAAGATCCTGCTAAATGTTTATACAATAAGTCACCAAGTCAAAAGCACAGGTAACATTTTTTGCACTTTTCATTTTTGAATGTTTATTACGTCACGCATGTATTTTTGTTGGTATTCTTCGGCTCTAACTTTTGATGCATGCTTTTGTGCTTGTCTATCTAATATTTGTGTACTAATACTACGACTCGTTACATTATCATACTCACATCCTACATGTTTTAGTTGTAACATCACTTTTGTGTTTACTTATCGTGTGCGTGTGTATCTAACGGTGAAGAATTATGTATACATACATATGTGAATGTGTGTGTATACATATGAGTTTGTGTGCGTCCATTGAGTTACATACATGTGTATATTTCTAATTATTCAGCTATATTAATTTTATTTATTTTCTGTGCAATCAACAGGTGAGAACGTACAAAATGGCGATCACTCGGAGGCGCACTTAAGCACTTTTTCACAGAGCAGTAAAGAGGTAAGTGGTAGTCCAACGACAACGCTGCAAAAATGACAGCGAAATCGGAGAGAGCATAACAATTGCAAGCACTCTCTCCCTTTTCCTTCTACGCATCCATCACCGATTGTCATTTTACTAGCTCCAAATCGATATTATCGATAACGATAACAAATCATATCGTAACGTTTTGCGTTTATTACTGTTCACTGTTCACTGTCAATCGTCTTTTTAACGGCATTTCATTGCTCGCCTACTAAACGAAATACAAACGATATTCTCATTGCAAATTTCTATTACGGTTCCAGGATGTATCCACGGACGGTTCACCCAAGAAAGACAAGAAGAAGAAGAAGGGCCTGCGCACACCATCGTTTTTGAAAAAGAAGAAGGAGAAGAAGAAGGCAGAAGCCTAAATTGACTACAGTGCATCATCAGCGCGGGCGGGGACGACAGTGTAACCGAGAAGAAACGAGAGGGCGAGAGTTAAGAGAGAAATCGATGATATAAACGACGAAAAGAAGGCAGCAAATAATACATATATAAATGAGGCATTAAACAGAAACAAATGAGCAGCTACATCTGATCAAGCAGAAGATGAATAAAATATGACGACGATGAAAGAGACAACATCAGATTATGGCATAAAACACAAAGCAACAAACAAGAAAAGAAATCAAGTCTAATACTAAAAAGATTATATAAAACACAATCTGCAGCACACAATTTCAAATTCAATTCTTGATTCTTGACACAATTGCCGCTGTTCTCTACAAAAAAAAAATAATAATAATAATACAAAAAATCTAATAGTTCTCTAAGCGCTTAAATATACTACGTAAAAGCATTACATAGTAACCAAAAGAAAAACAAAAAACGAATCAAGATTTGAGTGTGTGTCATTGAACAACAAATTGCAAATAACTTATTTACATTGTCTGCCTACCAATGCAACAAATGGTTTAAAAAAATGAAATTTTTTGTAATTTATGTGCTAGTTTATTTTATAAACAAAAATGATCAATTGCCACACAGACACCTTCACACACACACACACACACACGAGTAAATTGAACTGTACACAAATATGCAATATTTTTTTAAACGCAATAAAAAGCAACAAACATTTTGATATTCTTTGCATGAGTGTGTGTGTCGAAATATTATTGCTTTGTATGTTTTATAATTATGATATATTATACTATTTTTTAGTTTTGTTTATTTTTTTTACAATAAAGGCAGCCAATTTCACACACACGTAAAAATAATAAATAATAGAGAGATGTACACATACATGCAGCATTGTATTAGTTTTTTATATAAATAATTATATATATTTTTATGTACGTAAAACTGTTTATATATATTTATATACATATATATTTGTATATGTAAAGCAAATAAATTATGAAGAAAGAAAGCAAAATGCACAGAAAAGCAGAAACAGAAGTAAAATAATTGAGATCAAGAAAGAAAACAACAAATGGCACGAATTCTTCGATGCTTTTTCAATTTTTCGCCTTTTCTTTTATTGTAAGTAACTGTTCCCAGGACAAGAACGGAAAGGAAAACAAAAACAAGAAGGACAAGGATAAGGACAATGAACAAAACTCCCAACAAGAAAAACTGCCATAGCATGTAAAGTTGTAAGGCACAAAGTCGTCAAATTGCATTTCAAATGTTTATTAAACATATTAATAATAATAATCAATTTTCATCAGAATTATATTATCAACAGTTTCTGCTTTTCATTGCATAACAACAACAAAAACATAACAATCGTGCATATAATAAATATAAAAGCATTGCCTGAGCCTTAGAAAACAGTTGAGAAACATTTAAATAATTTATAATATTTAAATCATTTACAAAATTATTGATTATTTGCGCAACGACAGAAGCTTATTTCTAGCAACTTTTTTTGTGCTCGATTTAAAAAAGTTTGTACAATTCTCTTCGATTTAACTTAGAAATATGTTTAACATTCTCAGTGCAAATAATGCAAATTCGAAAAACAACAACAACAACAACATGCGATAACAACAGCATTAAAAAAATAATTGCAAACGAAATAATGAGAAAATGGAACCACGAAGAATCTAAAGAAATACGCAGCTGTTTCTTTGAATATTCGTTAGATCTTAAGTAAATGCATATATATATATATATATTTAAATTCGTATTATATAAAACACACACACACACACGACACACAAAAAGCAAAACATTATTAATAAACACTTGGAAATTGTACAAAACTTTCGCAACTTTTTTGGAACTTAGAAATTGGGAATCGTTTATAATATATTGCGATTGGAATGCAGTTTCTTTCAATTAAATAAATAATATAGTGAAATGCATGTACTTATATTAAAGTTCAAGGGTATCAAGATTGTGGTGTCATGAAATTCGTGCATTTTTAATTGAACTGCATCGAAAATTTGAGTTATAAATCTTCATGTCAAATCTAATACTCTTGTAGCCTGTAAGATCGATAGACAGATAGAATATAATTCAGTTGGAATCTTTGGGCACTGGTTTATAGGGTATTCAATTTCTCACCATTTGCATTATCAATTTAAAACAGGAAATAATTCGAAAACCGATACGGGAAGTTTAAGTTTTGTATTTAGAACCGCTAACTGAAAGGCTTGCATCATAAAGATTCTGGTATATTGCCTTAAAAGTTGTATATTTATATATATACATTTTTTCATTATTCAAAAATTTTAACAATAAAATTTACTTAAATTAGGGATTCAAATTATTGGACAAACCCAAGATAGAACCTCAGTTGGAATTGAAAGACCAGTTGATTTAATATTGGAAGCAATTCGTTTATTCTTATCAATAGGAACTATAGATACAGACTATACCTAGACATAACCATACATATGTACATATGCATGGGATTCACCCGATTCCCTAATGTTGGTCCTTCTCATTTGTGGCTGTTGTGGCTGTGTCGGTTTTCTTGCCTCCAGCGAGGATGTGCTGAATCTCGTGCAGGGATTTGCCCTTCGTCTCGGGCACGCAGAGCAGTGAGTAGAAGAAGGCGATGACCGCGATGACCGTGAAGATCCAGAAAGTTGGCGCCGATCCGATGCTATTCTTTAGAATGGGAAACAGCTTGGTCACCAGAAAGGCGGAGAACCAGTTGCTGGTGCCGGCAATGGAGCCGGCGACACTTTTCACATCTTCGGTGAACAGCTCGGCCATGATGATCCACGGCACGGGTCCGAAGCCAATCGCGAAGAAGACGATGAAGAGCAGGATGCTGGTGATGGGCAGCCAACCCAGAGATGCCACCGAATCCGGATCCGTGTCCTTCAACTGGAAGTAGACGCCCATGAGGCAGGTGGTGATGGCCATGAAAAATGCCGAGATCAGCAGGAGGATGCGTCGTCCAGCCTTGTCGATGATCATCGTGGCCACCAGCGTCATGATCACCTGGGTGGCGCCAATGAGAATCGTGCAGATGCGACCGCTGAGACCAGCGCCGACATCCTCGAAGATGGACGTGGAATAGAACATGATGGCATTGATGCCAGTCCATTGCTGCAGTGCCTGAAGGATCACCGCAATGGCGATGCCCTTGAGCGTTATGGGACGACGCAGTGCCGCAAAGATGCTGACCTTCGGCTCATCCACATTCTTGTTGGTCTCCTCCATGATCTCCTTGAGCTCGTCGCTGATATCGCAGTCCTGGCCACGCAGCCACTTCAGGGATCGGGTTGCATCCTCGGGTCGGTTCTTCATGGCCAAATAAACCGGGGACTCGGGCATGAAGAAGTGCACCACGGCAAAGATCAGCGGCAGGATGGCGCACAATATATTGATGGTCAGCAGGGGCAGATAGCCGCCAACGATGTAGCCATAGAGCAATCCCGACACCGTGTTCAGCTGGAAGAAGCTGCCCAAAGTGCCGCGTGTGGCAATTGTCGATATCTCAGTGGAATACATCGAGGCGGTCACACAGAAGGCGCCACCACAAACTCCCAGAATGAAGCGTCCAAAGTACAGCATGGTCACATTGCTGGCGAAGATCATGAGCAGCCAGCCGACCATGTAGGGCGGTATCAGAGCCAACATTGTCGGCCTGCGTCCAATCCAATCGATGACGAATCCCGCCGGAATGCACACACAGGTGGCGCCCAACGTCAACAGGGAGGAGACCCATCCAAACTGGTCACCCGACACTGGAAACCCGTACGCGTTCTCCTCCGTCAGCATTTTCTCGACGGGCGCCGACCAACCCATGCTGGAGCCCATGCAAAAGGCACCGAATGCCGCCGACAAACCGGCTATATATTGTGGTAACACCTTTGCCTTGGCCATGTTAATATGTTACCTTTTTTTTGGGTTGTATTCCGTTCTGTTCTCTTCGCTTCGATGGCTGAAACCAAACTGATTGTTGACGGACAACCCTTACTTGGCTGGAAAAATCGTTGCATCGTACATGCTGATAACTGCGACGTCGGCGTCGGCGTCAGCGTCACAGTCGGCGTCGCAGTCGACGTCGGTGCATCTTCCGCTTACAGCGTGTATCGGGCCATTTATGCCACATCTGAAGTGGGTCAAAAGGCGCAATGGCCTGATAACATCATCAATTTTCGAAATTTTCCCAGCATATTTAAAATTGTATTTATTTTTTTCAATTTATTTTTATTTCTAAATACTTTTTAAATTGTTCATAGTGTAAATGCTTAATGCGCCACTAATTAAAAAGATTTGGAAATTAAATTTTTATTTTAAATTTTAATACTAAAAGTTGGACAATAACTCGTATTTGAAAACATTATTTTTATGTATTAAAATAAAAATTGTTGAATATTTTTTTATATGAAAATTTAAAAGTTGATCATTATTTTGTTCTCACTTAATTTGGATAGAGCTATAAATCAAATTTTGTGTATAATTTACTATAAATTATTATGTTCCCTGCTTACTGCTTTTAGCTACCATAAAACAGGTACTCGAAATAATAGTAATGTATGAAACTTTAATAAAGAAATATTAATGATTTTTGTTGAAGACTTAAAAGAATTAATCAATACCTGAATTTAAAACAAGACTTTTTAAGTAAAGTGCAGAATAAATTGTATTTTCGAAGTTATAAAAGAGATAAGATTTTTTAAAATAAAAATCATAGCAGTTCCGATTCCTGCAATAAACAAATAAATATAAGATACAAAACAATTAAGGCAATCTGTGCAGTTGGAATGTTACAACTGTTGTTGTTGTTGTCGTTGCTATTGTTATTGGCTGCGTGGGAAGCGTACATATGTGTGCAGGTGGTTAAGGTATTAGCGCTCTCCCTCTCCCTCCCTCTGTTAAATCGCTTAGCGTGGATCTTATCTGGTGACGAGCACGGAAAATACAACGGTCATCTGTCGGTCACCCGTAGAAGCATGTGCCGGGTGAAGGGAAAAGGGATAGGGGGGGAGCGGACAGAGGCAGATACACTCAATGAAGTGAGTCGTCATAACATGCGGTACTTCTGGCCAGTCGGACAAGTGGATGTCGTCGATGTGTTTAACTAAATCATTCCAGCTCCATTGATAAGTGCCTTGTTTTTGTTTAAGAGTATGTAGCACTTTATTTGCTATGCATTGAGTCACATAACACAAAATCGAAATACCGACCGACCGGTCCAGTTGATAAAATTCAGTGAGTACTCGAAGAGTTCCCGTTAAACTGTAAGCGGGAGGTAAACATTGAAAGATAACCCCACAATTGTTGATTTACACTCGTAAAATAGATAGTTTAACGCGTATGCGACGCGGTTACAATAACAAAACATTTAATAATTACATATTTAATCAATGAGGCATTGCCACTTTTAATGCCACTTGTCTTATATAATCTATATTATGATATCAAATTTTATTTAGCAATGTGACGACGCGTAGTTGGACGAAATTTACTTCTTGCGCTCTGCCTCCTCCATGGCGCGCATCATTGCTGCATCGTACTTCTGGTGGTGATCACGTATGGCCCGCTGCAGTTCCTCGTGATGGCTCTTGCTTTCCGGCGGATAAAGCTCGCGCTTCTTCTTGGTCACCCACTCTTCAAAGTATTCAGGCTGATTGAAGAAGTGAAACAGTGCAACGGGAAACGTCATGTACATGCCCATTTTGGCCACCTCCAGTACCCAGGTGCCCATGTTGATATTTAATGCAAACTCTTTATTACTTGCACAAATTTTAATTTCTTATTATCGAATTCTTGTTATTTCGTTGTCCAGTGGCTGTCAACAAAACTCAGCTGTTTAGGTAGTGCTGTATAATGCTTATTTAAAATCTATGAATCAGTGCTGTTAAGCTGTTTAAAAAATGATAATTTATCGATAATATGAGTATTCAAATTTAAATCAAACGGCGGGCTTACCCTTGTGCTGTTCAGTTTAAAGTAGATTAAATAAATATGTAAATTGGTGCATTAATTAATTCTTTATTTGAAAAATTAAAATAAAATAGCGAAAACAATTTTTAAAAGGCCACTTTTTTACATAGTTGTTCATTTTGGGGCTGTTTTGCGTCAAGTGGATATTAGCTTTAAAACTGTAAATAAAGTACTTGAAAGGTATTTTGTGAATAATGTCACATTAAAAAAGATGACACACCAATGATAATTGATTCGAGTGCCATGGTTTTGGTTTCAAGAGTGGAATTAATTGATTGAGCCCATTTAAAATGGTGTTACTTGATATGATAAATAAAAATATTTTTATTAAATGTAATTGTGTTATAATATAAGTTTTTGTGCAATATTATTTGAATATTTATGTGTCATGCATTTATAATGTTAGATCTTAAGCTACTAAAAGTTTTGAGGAAAACGCGTGCAATTACAAAGCGAAAACGTAATTCCTACAACTTAATACGCGAACATTTCTGTCAGCTCGTTTTGTTTTCGAAAACAATTTCACGGAAGCAATATGTTTGAGATAAGAGATAATTTTTTAAAACCGTACAACGGTTTTAACGTTCAAGTGTGCAAAATCTGTTAATGCTTAAGACTAAAGTGCTGTTTCCCCTGGATACTCCTCATGAGAAGTAATCAGTAATTTCTTGGTGAGCAAATGTTCATCCGCATCCCCGCTGGAAATGTTCTCCTTATTGTCCTCATCATCCGGCACAAGGTCTAATTTTCGCGGTGTGTCCGCTGAACGTTTGCGACCACTGTTGAAGCTGACCAAGGGAGATGCGATTGCCGGTTCATTGCCATCCAGACAGTAAAGCAAACTGGGACTCAGCTCGGACTCCTCAAAGTCCTCAATGTCCTGTGTTGTGTTGGCGCCACCAAAGTCATCAGAGCGACTGGCAAATGACAAATCCGCCGGACTGGCAGTCAAAACACTGCGTGTGAGCAAATACTCCCTGAGGAGTATAATTTTCGGGTTGATGTAATTAAAATATGTGGTTATCAACAGTTTAAACTCACTTGAAATCGCTTGTAAGGGCATTGTGGGGTTTCCCATCCATTGAGGGCTCCGTTTCCTGCTCCGTACTGTTGCTATTACTGCTGCTGCTTGAGCACTGTCTGGATGAGATTATGGTGCCGTTGATATACTGACGTCTTAATATATCCGCATAGCCGCCCAGCGAAGTAGCATCCTCGCTGTGCAGCACCGGTGGCTCCAATTGCTTGCTAACCATCATCTCGTCCTGGTCAGACTGTTCAGTTTGCTCGGCAAAACAGAGATTTGTCTGCTTGTCGCCATTGCCCAATGCTGTAAGCATCATAACTGGTTTACGGGAACGCGGTGTCATAATGGATTCCTGAAAGAATTTCGGGGATTAGCTAATGCTACGATATGCCATGCAAATCAGATGGTGGGACATGCCAAGCAACTAATCATGCTCCACTTACCTGCATTGCCTTGGGCATGCGCTGTGTGGATTTGGTTATGGGAGACATCGATCGCCGACCCATTCGCAACGATGGTGTGCTTGTAATCAGATCCAGATTTCGATAGACGCTGCTCTGCAACAGCTGCTGGTGATGATAGGCTGCATCCCCTATGCCTCTGGGCAGCTCATTAGACAAGGTGTCATCATCGATCGCATCCAAATCGCTGTCATCCATATCCTCTAGCAACGGAGCATCTGCTGTTTGCAAGTGGCATCCAGTCTGCTTGGCCTCATCGCTTCCACTGGGACGACGTTTGAGTGTCGCAGAAACACTGCGCACCAATCGCTTTGTCGTCTCCGGTGTGCTGAAGGGAAAGCGCAGATTGCCCATGCTGACGCCCTTCATCAGCTTGCGGGTCAGAGACTTGCCCATGCCGCTGCTAGCTGTCGTCGACACCTCGACAATGGGGGTAAGTGCCGAATCATCATCGTTGTCGTCATCGTCGTGCACCTGCGGTCGCAGACTACACAGATTAGGCTCAGACTTGTAGCGTGAGGATTGCTGTACAGGTGTACAGGGATTCGAGTATTCCTCGATCTCCTGTAGTCGACAATCATCCCAGGCCACAGTCTTCTTCTCGGCCACACTTATCAGTTGCTGTGCCGCCGCTGTAATGACTTTCAGCGGCGTCACACAGCACGTATCGATCTCATCCGGCTCTGGTACAGCAGCTGGCACAGTGGACAGCTCATTTGACTGCTGGCGACTGACGGGTGCTGAGTGGCTGCTTGCACCACAGCTACTACTATCCGATGATGAATCTTGAGCTATCTTGAGCGATGTAGATGAAATGGATTTCTGAAGCGTGTGCGTTGGGTTAGTGCCAGATGTTGTGGTGATTGTGCTGACTACTGATAAAGGAGGCAGTGACATCGCTGGCGTGGGACTTTGGAACAGTACGCGCATTTTGGGCGCCTTGGCATGCGATACATTAGGCGTCTGCTCAAGGACAAAATCATGCGGTTAGTTTACAAACAAAAACAACTATCATAATCAAAGCACACAAAAACCCAATGATAACCCACCTCTGATCCACCCATGGCTGGCAGAGCAGGCGCCCTTTTGGGAGTACGCGACATGAGGCTCTTGTGAAATATATGCTTCTTAATGGAATCTCCCAAGGATTTGGCACTCCGCGTCGCCTCATTGTTCTTCAGACGATTCATAACGACCAACTGCAACGGCGTTCCTTAATGATGATGATGATAAAATGGATAAATCAGTATAAGTTTATAGACAAATGAATAGATGCCGTACCCTGTCCGTTTTGCTTGTTAAACTGTTTGATTAGGCGCCGTTTCTTGGATGATTCCGGCAGACTTTGAATATGGGCGTATAGCTGGGCGAGTTCAGTATCCGTGGTGTTGGTATTGGTGGCCGCTGCGGTGGCCGCTCGATCTACAAAAGTGTACACCGTGTTGACCGTTGAGATGTCCGAGATTGATTCGTCAAGCGTTTGCTCCGGCGACATTGTTTTCTTGCGTTTGCGTTCAAGAAAGTACGCCCGGATATCGGTAGCCAGCTTAGCGGGCACGGCAAATATCTCCAGGTTGCGAGTAATCATGTAAGCAATAATGCTGGACATCCGTTTGGCGGTGTAGTGGAGAACTTCAGGCGGTAGATTTCGTGGACAGATCAGATGTGGTGTAAATATCGTCGCGAGATTCGCGGCTGTCATTTTGTTACTCTGCTCATGCATCGACACGGAGTGCAGCATTTCTATGATATGCTGCAGCAGTTCGCGATGCTCCTCGGGCAGCAGCAGGAGTAGTAGCTGCACCGAGTTCAGCAAATGCTGTTGCCGCTCCAATGTGGCCTGAGTCCTTGCGCTCAGATCCTGGCACAACGGCACAATTTGCAGATGCGCGGGATAGTGGGCATCTGTAAGTAAAGGCTCCGGGAGTTCAGCCAAAAAGCTCTTGAAAACTGTTGCACAATCGTGCGCTGAGAATCCCGCCTGCTCCAGCTCCAGTGGCTTGTCCTGTTGTATATGCAAACGCAGTTCGTTCTGTCGCGACACAGCCCCTGTCTTGCGGAATAGTCCTTCCTGGGTGAGATCTGTGAGAAATGCAATTGTTAATCTAAAGTTTACATATGCATTCCTTTTGACTCACTCTTGTCCAGCATAAGAAAGTCCTTGAGCTCCATGAGATGCATTTGGAAGCCTGGATCAATTTGCTGCTGCAAAGTTTCGGTTGGACTGTTGCCCACAGATTTGCTGCCTGCTCCTGCGGCACATCCTGTGACAGTTGCAACGCTGGCAGCATTGCCAACGTGCCCCAATCTGTGCTTCTTGGACAGACGATTCCATTTCTTGAGTTTGCCTTTGTCCTCGTAGACAATCTCGTGGCAGGGTAAATCGAATCTACAATTGTCACAACACTTGTTAACACTCACTGTCACACATACAATGACAATCTCATCCATTCACTTACTCATCGGTGTTCAATTCAAGCTCAAACGAGAGGTGCATGCGCACGAGAGATTTATATTTCTCATAGTTGCAGGTGCGCATGCGCGTCGCCAGTTCGAGGTCGTTAAATTCATTGATATTCACGTATTCCATGTCCATTGTTGGATATGATGAGACGTTCTCGCCCAATCAAATGTATGTATGTTTGTATGCGAGAGTGTGTGAGTGTGTGTGTGTGTAAGTTAGCAGCTGCAGCAGCAAAACAATAAAAACAAGAACAACAAAGAAAACGGATCGGATCGCACAGGACAACGACAATTGCTAGCGATGGTCACGACAAACCATGCACTCCAATTGTTGTTCACATTTAATCACTGCCACTAATTTACTATGCACACTACTTGGTATGTCCCATGTTCGCTCCTTAGCTGCGTTAGTTAATTGTCGAGAAAAATGCAAGACGCTCTCAACCAACCGCTGTGAATTGAAATACCAGAGTTGCTACGCTCTGCCAAAACACAAAGCAGTGTAGGCAAGCGTCAGAATTTATCGCCAGTCAAATCATATCAACAAATTTATTTTGTTTTTTATTTTAGCTAATAGGCATTCTTTGTAAAGAAGGTAATGAACTTACCTACGTTAAAATAACATTTCATGCAATTATTACATTTGATAAAATTTCTTTGTTTCACTTTTTACACTTGACGTTTACCAACACCTATTGAATTTACCGCTGCCAGACGGTCTGCAAATCTGTTTATTGTGGTGATTTTTGCACAATTTTCTATTAAAATGGTATTAATAATGCCCATTAGCCCACCTGAGCACGGTCTCTTATATACCGCTAATAATATAAAACTCAAGCTTGGAGATAAGGTGGTCGGCCAAGGCACTATATACATTTCACAAAAGTGAGTGCAAAAGTCGTCGGCAGTGTTTGTGATGATAAATAAATTCTTCTTTTTGTTTTCTACGCAGCACGCTTTCTTGGCAGCCAGTAGATCTTCAAGAGGGCATTTCAATCGAATGGAAACAAGTTAGCCTGCATGGCATTTCATCGAACCCTAGAAAATGCATTTACTTTATGCTGGACCGAAAAGTGGAGTGGGAAGGCGTCTATATGGGCCGCAGTCTCGAAATCAATGGTCAGAACGGTGGTGGGGATGAGATACAACGAAACGCTGTGGCCAATAACGAAGTTGATGAGGGCAACGGCAGTGATGAGCCCGATGATGATGACGAGGAAGATGATAACTTTGAGGACGCAGTCGATCAGCAACTGGATGACGTTACCGAGTGTTGGCTATTGCCCGACGATATTCACACCGTGGACACAATGTATAATGCTATGACCACTTGCCAGGCATTGCACCCAGATTCGGCGGACAGCAACTCAGAGGATAGTGATCCCATGGAGGATGCTGGAGGCATTGGTATGGCCTTTGATGACCAGGACATGGTCGAGGATGCCCTTACGCTGGGCCGGAATGGTGGAGAAGTCGGTGGCATGCAGAATCTTAGCCTTGACGATGATGATGAACGCTTTGAGGATGCGGACGAATAAGGCTGCTAAACCGTGAACTAATTACTCCAAATAACCATTACATCCATATACATACATACGTATTTATATTTGAATCTTTTATACAAATTTTAAGTCTAAAGTGTACGAATTGTGAACATATTTGATTAGCTTTTGGAATACTATATACTAAACGCTGTAAGCGCTCAAAAGATCTAAGCGTTTTCCTTTTTTGCCTGTTGGTGCAGCTTCATCTCCTCTTCAAGCGCCTCTTCACTCACAGGAGCTGCCAACTGAAAGATGTGCATTATGTAATCACGTGTATGTCATGTGAATATTATTACAATCTTACCGCGTCGGCCACTTCCAACATGATCGCAGCCTGTTGATATCCATCGCTTTTCGACGGTACTTTATCGTAGTTCCAATATGTAAACTCCTGGAAGGTGCCCGTGAGTCGCAGTTGGCGTTCTGCCAGATGTGGGTCAGTCTCCTGCAGCACGACACCCTTGTACCCCTGGGGCAAAGGCTCTCGCTTTCCCAGCAGAGGATAGCCTCTTAATGCGTTTGTCAACACGCCGTTGCCGTACTCAGGAGCTTCGCGCGTATAATTGTTGAAATAGTTATCCACATTCGTGCACTCGCCGTCACCAACGATTTTGGCCGGTAAATAGTGCAGCTGCATTGGTCTTTTATTGTCCACTTCCTTAACATCGAAATCCAAAGTAATGGACATGATGTTTAGTTAAAATTAAAATAAATACCGATAAAAACAATAGCGCACAAACACCGCCAAAATATTTAGTGCTGGGCAACGGTAAGTTATCGGTATCTGGTCAGCAGTGTTATAAAATGCGTTTACCAGCACTGTGTTTCGGGAACCAACAATAAAAATGGCGTTTCTCGTCGAACAAGAACTGATTTCTGCGCGATATTAGCATTAGTTAGTAATAAACATAATTGAAGCCTGGGCAATGCAACATAAATTACGTTAAATAATGTAGTTTAACTAACTGAAATTGAATCAATTGTTGCAAAATCGAACGGTTCGCGCTGCAATCGTGCTTTATCCGTTTCAGTTGTCGTCGTTGTTCATAGTTTCATTCGCTCTTTCGTCGTCTCTCCATAAGTACAAAACGAGAGCAGTGCGTAAAAAACGAAAGAATATATTTGTTGGAAATGTTGATGCTGTCGACTACGTAGTGCGTTGTTCATAAATCTATATGTGTAAGCATGCTTCTAATGTGAATGAGTATGCAAAGTTTATAATAACTAACAAGTGTGTGGTGCGGCCCAGCCTTTATTTTATTGCAAATTCTGTGGCACAGAGACAGCCACACACACAAACCACAAACACCGACACAATCAAAATAGTATGCACCCATACAAAGGCAGGAAACAAATTAAAGTTAATTAAGCAACTGCTGAAATACATATTGAAGTATATACATATATGTACATAATTTAATACAATTTATGAAATAATAAAAGTTAGTACTCGGTAAATTGCCTGCGCGCTGCCTGCAACGTGCGTCGTCGTGCCCAGTGTTTATGTGTGCCTGCAACTGTGTGTGTGTGTGACATGTGCGTGTGAAATTGTTTTAGGCAACAACAACAGCATCAGCAGCAGTAACAACAACGACTGCAAAAACAACGACAACAACAAGAGCTGAAGCAAAACAATTTCGGGTGAGTTGTGTGCTACCTGCCAAAGCTGTTTTATTTTTCATTTTTTCCTCTTTCTGTTCGTATCTCGTATGTTCGCCGGCAGTTTGCACGCCCTGCTCTACACTGGCACGCACACAGATAGACAGACAGACTGACTGACACACATACACATGCCCTAACACTTACGCACTCCATTCATTTTTAAGAGCTGAGAGAACCACCTACACAGATACATGTGCTTATCTTAACGAACGAATGAACGAGCGAACGTTTTAGTTATCAAAATGTGTGTGTGTTAATAAAGCAATTCGTATAAATTCAATTATAAAACTCATAAATAATCAGTTTTGTCGCTTTTCTATTGCAGTGTGCATTTGCAGCGCCAGCGTAACCAAGAACCAAACAATCCATGAATTATAAATATTTCTCTGTACAAACAATGACACACAACTGCAGCAGCAGCAACAACAACAACAACAGCAACAACAGTAACGGCAAAACTCAAGGCTACAACCACAACAACAACTCCAGCACCTGCGAACGAAACAACAAGAACTGAGATACATTTCATTCTATTTTGTTTCTTTCCGTTGTATCTCTAAATCCCTTCTTCACCTGCTTCAATTTATTTATGCTGCCAGCAAACAATTATAACTACATAATTAATTCAATGCCCAAAAATGATCAACATAATTGTCGGACTGACCAATCGCTTTATAAATAAATAACAAAAGTTCAACTATATTTTTTTAAACTACATAAAAACAAACAAAATTAAAAGTCTGAAATTATGAATAAATTGGATTACCCACGTCGCAATGGTACACACAAAGTTCGAGTAACGCGTAAGTTGTCATTGATTCATTTGGAATTTTGAATAATTCCCACTAATTTATTAATATTTTTCTTTGCAGTATTGTGTGCAAGAAACTTGGCGCGCAAGGATTTATTTCGTAAGTATTCATTAATTGTGTTTTGGAATTAAAGTTAAAGTCTACACTTTTAATTCAATTGAAAATGTATTGCCGACTTTTCATGGTACATTTACTTTTACCAGCTTTTGAGAAGTTTTTCGAGTGCTACGTGCAAATTTCCATTTCCTTTAGTCTACTTTCATTTCGATACAAATCCCCAACCTTCAATCCCCTCTTCTGGTCACATTATTACGGTTGCCAGCCGTCGAGTTGTTGTTTTAATTTTATGTTTACACATAACAAAAATGATTATTACTAATTTGCTTTCATAGTAGCTGCATCTCTTTCGCACACTTACACACACGCACATTAGCATCTGTGTATTATTATTATTATTATTTTTTTTTTATATTTCTCATTCATTTTTTACACATCGTTGCACTTAAATCACGCGGCCAACCGTCGACGGCGTCCGCATTGCCTAATGCCGTCTTTAATGATATACTATGTACATATGTACATATGTATGTCTGAAACTATATACAGCTAGTCAAGTAATTTTTTTGACAAATTATAAAAATGCACATATTTAATTTGATTTTTTATTTATTTAATTTAGATTAAGTTGGTTCTTAAAACACGTTGGAAAAGAGATTCATTGGGAAAAAACAAATCTGTGAGCTGGTTGCTTTGTCAATAAAATAACTTGACCAACTGTATACATTTATATAGATAGTTAGATATAGGTTTCAATCCGAAATACGCGACAGAGAAGTGTTCGTGAGGGGGTCCAAAGAAGGAGTTGCTTTCGATGTCGTCGATTTCTATGGCCAATGAAATGGCGTATTAATGTTAATGTACAATTAACAACGGTATGCCAAGTAGCAAACGACGGACAGACTGACTCACTGACCGACTGACTGGGCGATCTATATCTATCTATCCGAAAGTACAGATCCAAATCGACGCACTTGGCTTACATTTGTCACGGGTAAATGTTTTATGTGCCCATGCAAATAAGTTAAAGGCAAAAAGTGGTTCGCTAGACGTTTATCGGTTCGCTCTCTGATTAGATTCGTTCTACGAGTGTACACTATACATAGATATATATATACATATATATTGCAAGCACAAAAAACTATGAAAAATCGTTGTGAAAAAACCAAAGTTACTAAATGGGTACAAATGTGTTTTGTTTCTTTTTTTTTGGGGTCTTACGAACGGGACTTGTCGAGTCGCTATCGATGGGCGTTTGACTCAATTTGTCGACTGATATAAATAGATATTATGGGCTAGGGATTTATGGAGTTCGACGAGTAACATACATAAGTTATGACTAAGTTGCCGGACGTTCTCATAAATTACAGGAGATCGCAGTTTTAATCAATTTATGATAGGAGTCTCTCAATTGTTTCTCTTAGTTTCCAGACAGGGAAATCACACTCGACATTGCCTTTGTTGTCACAGGTGAAAGGTGAAAGGAATAGAAACTACAATTTGAATTGCAACGTGTATATTTAAAGTAGAACAATGAATACTTTGCTGTTGCGTCTTCAGCTGCCGCTTAATTATAGAAAATCCTTTGCATTTCCATATCTGCAAAGTGTGCTGGGAAATGCATTGAAATGCCGGGTAAATGACATGTCCTTGGATATGGATGTTGGTAGACATGAGCAGGAGTTAATTGCGATGCGGAAAAGGATCAATGAGCTTAGAACATTTACACTTGCTTCGGCATTCCTGGGATACTCGAGTGAGACCAAAGTGGAGCAGAGTTTCCGAAAATGGTCCAAATTGAGAGACATGTCGCTTATAATGCTGCCAGCACAGATGCCTCAGGCTATGGCCATGTCCACCAAGGGCGGAAGTAAATCCGAAGATGATAAATGCAATCCCGACACGTCGAAGTCAGAGGAGTCGTCGGAGAATGAGAAAAAAACCTTTTGCTCTGATAAGATGCCTTCGATAAACTCAATGTCTAGACCGGAAGTGTCTGCGTTGAGGAAAAAACGAATGCTGGCCTTGATTAAGGAGAAGCAAACTCAAATGATAACCAAGGAACCTGAACGGGTAGAAGAGTCGGTCAAGTACAAGGAGTACAACAAATTTCCAGTAACTGCAGAACGAAATCCATTAAAGTTTCCCATCAACGAGAGATTAAAGGAAACCAAAGATAGCGAATTAGCTGAAGTACTCGAGGCAGCCAAGAGAAAGGCTGCCAAGGAACCAAACCCAGTGAGGATTGTAGATTTACGCGAAAGATGTGGGGAATCCGAAGAGAAGTCAGCTGCCTCTGGGAATAAATCGACAGGTACCTCGGTTAATCTTAGCAAACCTCCGGGTTCAAGATCCTTTTCCACATCCGGACCGCCACCAGCTGCGCCCAAGGATCTTCCGCCCGGCACACCGCCACCGCAAACGAAGACCACGTTTGGCCCCTTGGCAGATGCGGACAGGATCTTCACAAATCTCTATGGACGTCACGACTGGCGACTGAAGGAGGCGATGAAGCGGGGAGATTGGTACAAGACCAGGGAGATTGTAGAGAAGGGCTCCCCGTGGATCATCAATGAGATCAAAACGTCTGGTCTGCGTGGTCGCGGTGGTGCGGGATTCCCCAGTGGCCTCAAGTGGTCGTTTATGAACAAACCGCCCGACGGACGTCCCAAGTTTCTGCTCGTGAACGCCGACGAGGGTGAGCCGGGCACGTGCAAGGATCGCGAGATCCTTCGCCATGATCCTCACAAGCTGATCGAGGGCTGCCTCATCGCCGGATGCGCGATGGGCGCCAACACCGGGTACATCTATATTCGTGGCGAGTTCTTCAACGAGGCCTGCAATCTGCAGTACGCCATCCTGGAGGCCTACAAGGCGGGCTATCTGGGCAAGAATGCCTGTGGCTCCGGCTACGAGTTCGATCTCTACGTGCAACGCGGCGCCGGAGCATATGTGTGCGGCGAGGAGACGTCGCTCATTGAGTCCCTGGAGGGCAAGGCGGGCAAGCCGCGGAATAAGCCGCCTTTCCCGGCGGACATCGGTGTCTTTGGCTGCCCCTCGACGGTTACCAACGTGGAGACGGTGGCGGTGGCGCCCACAATCTGCCGACGTGGCGGCAAGTGGTTCGCCAGCTTCGGACGAACTCGCAACTCGGGCACAAAGCTGTTCAACATATCGGGACACGTCAATCATCCCTGTACCTTCGAGGAGGAGATGTCCATGACCACGCGTGAGCTGATTGAGCGGCATGCGGGCGGCGTCTGCGGGGGATGGGACAATCTGCTGGCCATCATACCTGGCGGCTCCTCCACACCCTGCATACCGCAGAAGGTGGCCGAGACGTCCATACACGACTACGACGGACTGATGGCTGTGCAATCCTCGCTGGGCACCGGCGCCATGATTGTGATGAGCAAGAGCACGGACATTATCAAGGCCATCGCCCGTCTCGCCGCCTTCTACAAGCACGAGAGCTGTGGCCAGTGCACTCCCTGCCGCGAGGGCCTCCACTGGGTGAACCTCATCATGCAGAGATTCGTCACCGGACGCGCCCAGCCCGCCGAGATCGACATGCTCTGGGAGATAACCAAGCAGGTCGAGGGACACACCATCTGTGCACTGGGCGATGGCGCCGCATGGCCACCACAGGGACTCATCCGGCACTTTCGACCCCTCATCGAGCAGCGAATGAAAGAACGCGAGGCGTGCGACAAAGCCGAAGCGGAAGCCAAGGCCAATCCGGCCAGAAAGTCCCCTTAAATGTCGAGTGTAAACCATAATTGGCAATAAACAAATATTGTACAGTGGGACAAAAGCGATTTATGCACCAGCGACTCTTCATGCAACAACGACTTCTGTTGCCAGTTCCCAGTTGCCACCGAGTGAAAGTGTGGCACGTAACGTTAAGGCCACAAATGGGGTTGAACGACGACGAAAGTCGGAAGTCGATTGAAAGTGAAGCTAACAGAGTTAGGTGGTAATACATTTGCATTACAATTCGAATAATAATTATTAGTAATGCTAGGGTATACGCTTAGTCGTTCTTTGCATTCGCTTACCGATTATAAAGATCATGAGTATTATTAGGGTATTCCCTAGTCGAATGTTCCTTTTTTACTTACCTCGTTTCCTTTTATTTATCAATTAGAAGCAGGTGCAGTAATTTATGAGCTATGAGTTTGAAAAATCAAGCAACAAATCGATTTGAATGAATTAGAAAATCAGAGGAAATACTTTGGTTATTATGGTGTGTTTTGGAAAAAAATAAGTATTAATTTGCAATATTTATTACAACAATTAACTTAAATCTTATTGAATTTTAATCAGGCTTGTTGCGGTTTCCACTTAAATTCCATTTTATCGGAAGTCAATCTCTTTTAATTTCGGCTAAATTTGTGAATTGAATTCACTTAAAGTGGATGAGCTGAGCTTAAGTTAAACGTTATTTTTAAGTGTAATGAATAATGTAAGGGTATACGCAGGTCGTCTATTTCTTTCGAATATTTCCTTTTACTTTTCGCATTTGGTTTTGTGTTCTCTGGAGCATAAAATCAATCAACAGCTGCTGTTGACGTCCACAGCTCAAGTTACACACACACCACATGAACACACGAATACACACAGGAATACAGGTATATTGACAGGTAGAGGCAGAAGTACAGGTAAAGTGCAAGCAGGAGAACGAACTCATAGCTTAAGGTGGACTGGGAATGGCCTTGATGGCCAGTTGAGTTATCTGAGTCAGCAGCTGTTCACATCATCATAATCATGTCCCGACGCAGCGGGAGGAGAGAGAGACAGTGAAAGACATAGAGAGAGAGAGAGATAGTATTAAAATGTTCCGACTTGACCCAATTGAATGACACTTGGCCCCCATTCACGTTGCGGGTCAGAAAAACAATTGTTTGAGTGTTGTTCAGATTCAGATTCAGATTTAATTGAAACTCATTTATAAACTAGATCAATTGAGTGGCTGATGTTGATGTTGCTGTTGCTCTTCATCATCATCCTCATCCTCATTTGCCGTGGGGATTGAAAGGCGGCGTTCCGGGAAAGTTCTGAGGTGGCCGATACTGCGACTGTGGGCGGCGATTGCCGCGTCTCTCGTCGAAGGGCGTGGCACTTGTCAATGTGGCACACAGAGCGATCAGGACGAGAGCCGACCAGGTGAAGAAGCTGCTGAAGCGTATGGCAACCATGACTGAAGTGGTTTATGACTATTCCACAATCGAAGGCGGCTTTTATATGGTGGATCAGTCTGTCAGTCTCTCAGTCTGGCGGTGATTTCCCTTCCAGTTATTGTGGAAGATAGAGCGGGGGATTCACAATCAGTTGACAAACAAGTGGCGTCATCGAGGTGAAATTGCTCTTAAAGATTAGGCATCGATTGTTGTTGTTGTGATGACCTCGCTGAAGCTGCTCGTTGTTGTTGTTGTTACTGTTGTTGTTGCTGCTGCTGCGATGATTTCCCTTTGTGGTTGTTGCTGCTCCGAGCAGCTTCTTGGATCGATAGTCAAACGATTAGGAAAACCAGGACGTGGATGTGGCTTATAGCAGCCAGTGGGAGGCGTCACAAGGATTAGAAATAGGAGTAGGAGTAGGAGTAATTGCAGCAAGCGCAACATGACGATAAAACTGTTAAATATTCAAGATTATTTACAAATTAATTAATACTCTGTTAATTTTGGCAGCATTAAAATCATGTTTAAAAAGTGGTTATTTAATACTTTTTATGACATACAATTTTTGGAATTTTTCTCGATTTAGTTACAGCATTATTACCAAGACAACTGATTGTAATACCTTCTGCAAAGGGATATACAATTGAAAGTGTAATTTGAACTATTGATAAATACTAACTATTATATTATATTAACAAGTTCAGCTAGCTATTATTTTTGATCAGCTCTCGTATCGACTCTGTTGATGTTTAAGATAGATTCCGTTGTAGACTAATTCCATAACTATAGGAACATTATTATCAGGCATTATTTGGATAATATTCAAAGCACTTACAACTCAATTGTTGACATGCAACCAGTAATCGTATAATAAACTAATTGCATATCTTTTGTCTCGATATTTACAGGTTTACCCGATCCGTTTGCCAAGGTCCAGGTGGATGGCACCGGGCAGGTGTACTCGACGGAGATAAGCAAATCCTCGCTAGACCCAAAATGGAATGCACACTACGATCTGTTTCTGGGACGTGGCGACTCGATAACCATTACCGTGTGGAATCAGCGCAAGATTCACAAAGGGAGCGGCTTCCTGGGCTGTGTGCGGATTCCCGCCCTGACCATACAAAGTCTGAAGGGTGCGGGATGTAAGTCAAAAGAATTTTGCCAATTCCAAATGAATCCGATTTTAATCCCATTTCATTCTACAGTTCAACGACTGGATTTGGGCAAACTGTCGCCAGACGACGATGAGTTGGTACGGGGCCAGATCATAATTTCGCTGCTACCCAAGGATGGACCCTGCAGCGGCAATCCCCTGGCGATCGTGGGTCCCAGCGGGGATGTGCGCGGCCCCTCGGAGGAGGACCCGACGGAGGACTGCCTGCCCGAGGGCTGGGAGGAGCGACGCACGGACAACGGGCGCATTTACTATGTGAATCATGCAACCAAATCAACGCAATGGGATCGACCCAGAGCGGGCACAAAGTCGCCGCCGCAACGGCAAAACAATGGCAATCACATTGACAGGCAGCAGCAGCAACAACAACAACAACCGGCGGGTCCAACACGATCCACGACCTGCACGAATCTGCTCAATGGCCATGGGAATCGACAGGGATCCCGGGAGCCGCCGGACGAGCGACGCCACTCGACCGAAATCCTGTCCAGCGTGGGCGTGACTGGTGCCAAGGAGAACACAAATCCCAGCTCGGTCAACGGGTCAAAGACAACGACGACGACGCCGGGCAAGAACTCCAAGCTGAGCTCCAGTCGGTCGGGTAATGCGGTGCTGGAGCCTGCAACGCCCAACAACAGCAGCAGCAACAACAGCAGCAACAACACAACAACTGTAGCAACATCGACAGGAACAACAACGGCGACTGGTCGCCAGCACAACAACAGCAACAATGACAATCATCTGAAAACGCCAAAGCATCAAACGTCCTCGTCAGCACAGAATGGACATGCGCCCGGCGAGGCGACACCTGCGTCGCCCACTGGACAGCAGAACTATGTGAATGGCAATCCGCTGGCACAAAGTGGCCAAGAGGCGCAGCCTCAGCAGGCCAACAATGGCTGGTCAATGGAAGAGGGCAACACAACAACAACAACAGCAGCATCAACGCCAACGACAACTGCAAAAATAGCAGCAACAACAACAACGCCGCCCAGACAAAGTCCAACAACAACAACAGCAGCAACAGTGACAACGCCCACGACGCCAGTGTCGCCCACAGCGAACAGCAATGGAAATGGCAATGGGAACGGACATGGCAACAGCAATGGACACGTGCACAGTCCCAATGCGAATAGTCAGCCGGCTGGCAGGTCGGAGCGTACAACCTCAGGAACAACGTCCTCGGGAGCAGCGCCAACGACAACGCAGCGCTCGCAGCGACGCAGCTCGCGTCAGGCGGCGGAGGAGGTCGCATCGCGTCGCAGATCATCGCGTGGCACACGCAATGCGGCTGGCGGAGGAGGAGGTGGAGGCGGAGGAGGTGGTGGTGGCAGTGGAGTACTGCGTTATGCGTCCGCTGCTTTGGCAGCGGCTAATCAGGCGGCGCGCCCGTTTTTAGATCTGCCACCGGGCTATGAGATGCGCACGACACAACAGGGCCAGGTGTATTTCTATCACATACCCACTGGTGTGTCCACATGGCATGATCCGCGCATACCGCGCGACTTTGACACGCAGCACCTGACGCTTGATGCGATTGGACCGCTGCCCAGCGGCTGGGAGCAGCGCCGCACGGCCTCGGGGCGCGTCTACTTTGTGGATCACAACAATCGCACAACACAATTCACAGATCCGCGTCTCAGCGGCACCATACTGCAAATCATACGACGTGGCGGAAGTGTGCCTCCAGGGACACCAAATACAGCGACGGCAGCTGCCACAGCAGCAGCTCCAGCAGCAACTCCAGCAACAGCCACGGCAACTCCAACTGCAACTGCAACTCCTGCTCCAGCACCGCCTGCCACGCCCAACGCTGGCGGCGGAACAACGTCGACGACGACGACGCCGCATCGCAGCGCGGCATCGCAGCATATTGTGGTGCCGGATCTGCCGCAGGGGCTGCTCGAGGGTGCGGATCTGTTGCCAAAGTATCGTCGCGACTTGGTGGGCAAGATGCGGGCGCTGCGCTCAGAGCTGCAGACGATGCAGCCGCAGTCGGGCCATTGCCGGCTGGAGGTGTCCCGCAGCGAGATATTCGAGGAGAGCTACAGACTGATTATGAAGATGCGCGCCAAGGACATGCGCAAGCGGCTCATGGTCAAGTTCAAGGGCGAGGAGGGTCTGGACTACGGTGGCGTCGCACGGGAGTGGCTGCATCTGCTCTCCCGCGAGATGCTCAATCCGCAGTATGGACTCTTTCAGTACAGCCGCGATGATCACTACACGCTGCAAATCAATCCCGACTCGGGTGTCAATCCGGATCATTTGTCCTATTTCCATTTCGTGGGACGCACCCTGGGCATCGCTGTGTTCCATGGCCACTGTCTCGATGGGGGATTCACCACACCCTTCTACAAGCAGCTGCTGAACAAGCCCATCACCCTGGGCGACATTGAGGGCGTGGATCCCGAGCTGCATCGCAGCCTCACCTGGATGCTGTAAGTGTCTTGCAATTCACCCAATTATTGTAATCCCCAATACCAATTGTTATTGCAGAGAGAGCAACATCAGCGGCATCATCGAGTCAACATTCAGCGTGGAGAACAACAGCTTTGGCGCTTTGGTGGTGCATGAACTGAAACCGGGTGGGGCATCGATTCCCGTCACCGAGGAGAACAAGCGCGAGTATGTGAAGCTCTATGTCAACTATCGTTTCATGCGAGGCATCGAGCAGCAGTTCCTGGCACTGCAAAAGGGTCAGTAGTCCATCAATTTATCTTCTGGTTGTCAAACATCCAATCCTTACATTCTGATTATTCCTGACAGGCTTCTGTGAACTGATTCCCAGTCATCTGCTGAGACCCTTTGACGAGCGCGAATTGGAATTGGTCATTGGCGGCATCTCCAGCATCGATGTCAACGATTGGCGCAACAATACGAGACTGAAGCACTGCACCAACGAAACGACACAAGTCCTCTGGTTCTGGCAGGTGAGTTGAGTTCCTCATGGGTGGTGTGTTGTGTAAATCCTCTAGTGAATTTGTTAACTTCATCTGAATTAAATCACACAATTGTTTATTAAATATTTTACATCAAATTTAAATTGCTTTCCCATCTTCCAGGTAGTTGAGTCGTACAGCTCTGAGATGCGAGCGCGTTTGCTGCAATTTGTGACTGGATCGTCGCGTGTGCCGCTGCAAGGATTCCGTGCACTGCAGGGATCGACGGGGGCGGTTGGGCCACGCCTCTTTACCATACACCTCACAGCGGATGTGCCGACACAGAATCTGCCCAAGGCTCACACCTGTTTTAATCGCATCGACTTGCCACCATACGAAAACTATCAGCTGCTGTGTGACAAGCTGACGCAGGCCGTGGAGGAGACCTGTGGATTTGCTGTGGAATAGTTACAACGCTAACACACCTGCATTCTTACATATACACACATTATATCATATATAGACGGAAGCGATTTGAAATCAAAATTATATTGGCCTGAGCCTATGAACCATTTGCATTGGAATTTGTCTGTTGAAATATGCTCGGTAATGCTGTTGATTCTTTTCTGTGCTGCGCCTTTTGCAGTTCTAATTTCAAAAATACGAAAATGTAATGATAGTACACACAGACTTATTACGTACATATTTATGTGTTGCTTTAAAGCAACAAACGTTCTTATACATAGTTACCAAGTGCATATACACCCCAACGTAAATATACATGACGTACATATATACATAGTACATATATCTACTTGTATTTTGCTGTCTACCCTTGGCCTTTGTTTGTTTACGTCGTGTTATAAATTGTAGTTTTAAATATTAAAAATCTTATACATACATTTTAAATTTACATACATCAATTTATATATATATATATATGTGTATATATTGATCAATATATATATATATATATATATGTATACATATAGTTGATAATTAGGCCTAATACAAAGAAAAAAACAAACAATCAACAATAATAAATTTTAAAATTGTAGGCATTGAACCAGCAATTATGTGCTTTGTTTAGTTTTTATTGCATTTTTTATGTTTATTAATTATATTTTGTACATTTATAAATGAATCAAACTCACTGATAAGTTTTTAATTATTGTTAAAATTGTCCTTAAATACACATATATATACACACACACACATACACATATAGATAAACATTCATTGCATATTCGATAAGTATATAAACAAATTGATTGCCCATGCCCCAAAAAAGTATAACACAAAAAGAAAGAAAAGAAAACACAAAAATGCTTGAAAAATTACTCAATTACTATAATTAGTTATTTTTTTAAATTTTTAAATAAATGAAAATTATTTAATTTGCATTCGGTTAAAATTTTATTTCATAGTTGGTTCGACTATTATTATTTTATGCCAAATCTATCTATTGAGAAACAAATTATACACATATTCATACATACGCTACATTCATACATACATCGTAGAAACTAACGTCATAACATTGATATTGATACGAATTGGACAAATTTCTAGAAAGTGATATTAGTAAAAATTTTTAACTGTCTTTGCATTAAATTGTAACAATTGGTAGTTATCTAAGAGAGATCCCCTTGGACGTGTATTTCAAATTTATATACCATTGATTTTATGAGATTGAGAAAACATAAAGAAGTAAAATAAGTCTAGCATAGCCCCAACAAACAAAACAATACACAACACAAATCGAACGTTAACTTTTTAGCTTTAGAGAGCTCTAGGGTGTGAAATCCAATTGAATTTGAAATTAAGCAGACGTTCTGCTTAATAATTGACAAAGGGTTAATAAAGGATTATAAAATATGTAAAGATATGCTAATTGATTGTTTTATTTCACAAAGCGTTTGACAAATACCTCAATGTGTTCCTTAATGCAAATTTGGTTTGTGGTCTTTGAAGTCAATTTCTTTGCGGTTGTTGGAGATATTTTGTCCAACTCATATATTTTCAAATAAGTTTAGTTCCCTTACGACCAGTATTTAGATTAATTGCAATTTTCAATCTTGGCAGCTATTCTAAATTTTTTAAAATTCTTACAAAAATAAAATGGGTTCACTCAAGTAGAATGTGTAAAAATTCTAGAAGCGTGTGGGATGAAAATCCGATTTAGACACAACTCTTACAACTGCCGAAATAGCTCAGTTGGGAGAGCGTTAGACTGAAGATCTAAAGGTCCCCGGTTCAATCCCGGGTTTCGGCAATAATTATTTCTTTTAATTTTCAATTTATTTTACTTTAATCAATAAAGTTATGTAGGAGAAATTTTTATTATATTTTTTTTAAATAAAAAGTATTGCTTCACATTATTAATATCTATGGTTAATTCAATATTTAATGCTACTGGTTATCGTCTAAAAATGACTTCCCATTTGTCTTAACAAGTGCATTAGAGCAGGCTATGCTCAACTGCCGAAATAGCTCAGTTGGGAGAGCGTTAGACTGAAGATCTAAAGGTCCCCGGTTCAATCCCGGGTTTCGGCATAAGACTTTTTTATATTATTTATTTTAAAATTGAAAAAGCAATATCATAAGAGAAATAATTGACATGCTTATTTCATTATAATTTTTACTGTCAAGATACAGTATTTGTTGTCTGGTAATGCAAATTATCTTTTATACTTGACTAAAATCAATGGGCTTGTAAGATAATACAAATCCGGGTCTAGAGGTCAATGTATTGTATGTGCTGTTCCACAATTAATCTTATTTGGAATTAAAATTGTGAAATTAATTAGACACATGTTGCTCGGCAAACTTTTTGCCATTTTATATATTGCAAAATCCTATCTGAGACACAAACCAATTTGGTGTACCTGGCTGAATTCAAGTACAAGTAGGAAAATTGTTTGCAACACACCAACTGCCGAAATAGCTCAGTTGGGAGAGCGTTAGACTGAAGATCTAAAGGTCCCCGGTTCAATCCCGGGTTTCGGCAATGATTAACTTTTTCTTAAATAAAAAAACAATGATTTTAATATTTTTATTTTAATGTATATTATTTTATTGTTTTATTCATTGTCTAGCTGTAGACATTGGTAGGTGTAGTGTGATTTTTTAAACTGCGATTAATTAAATTATTTAAAATGCCTAAAATATAATTACAAACTAGTATTAACTAAAAGTGCATGACTATTTACTTTCTGAGAGCCAGCCCAAATGTGGGTGTGGTCCCAATTTCCATATACATACAATACATACGTAGAATAATCATTTGAATAGATTTAGTCAAGAACAAAGTTATGGAAGATAGATAGCAGGGAATAAAAGTAAGAGTATGCTTGCATAAATAGTTTTTATACCTGTCTTATACTTGTACATACATATATGCATATATTTATATATATATAATGTTACTGAGCAGCAGTTTAAATAACTGTTACATATTTACTTTCGCAACACTTAATCAGTGCCAGTTACTAAAGCTAGAGCGTGGTTAGTCTGTCTGTTGGACGGACTAGAAGTCCGGATCGTAGTCCCTCGCATAGCGCGTCCGACTCGCGTGATTATTGTAGCTGTACATCTGGTGGGCATCGGCGAAGGCATCGGGATACTGATGGCCATGGCCATATCCCTGCGGCTGTTGCTGCTGATGGCCGGGATATGGCTGATGTTGAGGCTGCTGGTGCTGGTGCTGGTGCTGGTGCTGATGATGATGGCCGAGATGCGGCCGCTTCAGTGAGTCGCCCTTCTGCGAGTAGGCCGGCTGTTGGTCATAGAAATAGTCGCCGCTGTTGTGAGCTTGGCGAGTCGATCTCCAGCTGTCGTAGATGTTGGAGCTGTTGCTGCCGTGCATGGAATTCGTGAAGCGCTGCAATTGTAATTTATTGTGAAACGAGTTAATTCATATTTTAGCTATCGCTTTCATACATATTAATACGAATTTACAGCTTGTATATTAGCGAAATCACTGCTTGCAGACATACGTTGAAGTGTGCACTGCTTGCAGCTTATGTGCACTAATTGTGGAACTGTTTGTTTATTTAATTTACAATAGACAATAAATCTTTTTTGGTTGCATTTAGACTTATCCTTTTTTAGAATGTTGTTTTATATTGTTACTTTTCTATATTTTATTTCATTCTTCATTTCTATTATTTTCTAGCTTATTTAACTGGCAAGAGAACGAATGCACTGCTTGCATGCAACGCTTACCAGTAGGAGTACACTGCTTACCTTTGGCTTGATGGGCTGCTTGGTGTCGTTCCAGGGATCGTCAATGTTGTAGAAGTCGTCCACTCCGTAATTGTCAGCACCGCCCATGTGATTGACCTTGAGCTCGTTCAGCATGTCATTGGTCAGCGGAATGGGCGTCTTCTTGGCACGCTTCTGTCGGTTAAGCAGCTGCAGGGAGAAGTCGCATTGGAGTATGGAGAGTGGAGATTGGAGAAGTAGGAAATGTCAAGGACTTACCACTGTGACTCCAAAGATGACGACAAAGGCGAGCGAGCCGACGCCGATGACAATGACAACGATGGCCCACTGCGGAATGGGCAGATCATCCTCCGTGTTCTCCAGATTCGTGTGCAGATTCTTGGCGATGACTGTGAAGAGACAGGGAGAAGGATTCAGCCAAGGGAACAGAAAGACATCTGGATCAAGATACTCACCACTGAACTCGGTGGCCACCGGGTCGATGGTGAACTTGCCCATCTGGTAGCTGGCCTTGACTAGTTGCTCCTCCTGCGGCTGGACACCGGACTCGCTGTCCGTCTCGTTCTCCTGGGCATCCTTGTCGGGCAGCACGGCAATCGCGGGCTTGCTGAGGGCGTCGTGGAACAGCTGCTTGATCTCCAGGGTGTCCACGTCTTCGGTGATGTTGGCCAGCTCCACGTAGTAGTCGACCAAGACGCTGCCCTTGCTAAAGCTGTCGATGCGCACCTTCTTGTACCACTTGCTCAGTTGGGCCGCATTGGAGTAGACCTCGTTGAGCTGCAGACGGCGAAAAAGAGAGGGGATGAAGGGGAGTAGGGAAATAAGGCGGATCAGGAGGACTCACCTGAGCTTCCAGCTCGTGTGCCAGATTCTTCCACTCGACGGTGTTGTGATCGAGAAGCTCTGGCTTCCAGGCCACGCCATCGACTATCTTGATGGTCGCCTCCAGATCACAGTCGGCGGTGCAGTGTCCCGGCTTGGTGGGTCGTGGTGTGGTGGTTGTCGTCGTGGTCGTCGTGGTGCTGGTGGTTGTTGTGGTGCTGCTGCTGCCCGCCGCTGTCAGCAGATCCTCGAAGTTGATCGTCTGGGCGTTGAGCTTGTCAATCGACAGCGGAGTCGTCGGCGGAGTTGGCCAGCCCGTGAACTCGGTTGTGGCCCGCATCGGAGGACCCTTTCGGATCACCAGGGATGGCGACGACGAGGCGGCAGCGTCAACTGCTCCGTCAAGGGGAGTGTGTGGCGTAGTCAGTCGATGGGAGCCCAAACGCTTGTGGAATCCCTTCGGAAAGACGACCTTCAGTCCTCCAGTTGCCTCCGTCGAGCTGACAGCTGGAACAGCGGGAGCTACTGTCGACTTGGGCTTGCTTGTGCTGGTCGAGGCGGGATGCGGCGCCACCTTGGACTTGTAGCCCGGCGGCAGTAGCGAGGCGAGCAGATCCTCATCCTCCGCCTCAGGACTCGACTTGAGGGTGTCGTTCAACTTGAAGCCAGGCGGCAGCAAGCTGCTCAAGTCATCCACCTTGAGGGGGGTAATACCAGCGGGCAGCTTCGGCTCCATCTGTTCCTTGGGAGACTTGTAGCCAGGCGGCAGGAAACTGCTCAGATCGTCGAAGGGAACGGCGACGGCGGGAGATCGCTGTGTGCTCGAAGTAGTTGCGGGACTGAAGCCCGGCGGCAGGAACTTGGATATGTCATCGACCAAAGCGATCGCTGGCTTCGACGTCGTCGAGTTCAACTTGTAGTCCTTGGGCAGCAGGGCGGCCAGGCTGTCGTCAAAGTGGCTGAAGAGACTCTCCAGGGCGGGACTCTTGGTTGTCGTCGAGGTCGTTATCGAGGTCGCTGTCGAGGTCGTTGTCCTGGGGGGTTTGTAGCCCTTGGGCAGGAGTCCTGCCAAGGCGACATCCTGCACGGCGACGACGCCGTTCTTGAAGGAGCGACTGATGGTGGAGTTTCTGGCTGGCTTCCTGCTCTGATCATCGCCAGGAGCCTCGGTCGTCGTCGTGGTCGTCGTAATCTTGCGATTCTTGTAGCTGAACTTGGGCTTGAATCCCACTGGCAGCAGACTCGCCAGCTCGTCCATTTCGGACTCATCGAAGTGCTGGACCTGCACCTTCATCTTGGATCCCCCGCCGCTGCTGGTGGTGCTGGGAGCAGCTGTGGTGCGCGGCTGGAACTTGCGAATGTTCGGAGCGAATCTGCCACTGCCCGTGGACAGGGTCGAGGCGGGCGTGGAGGCGTCCATCTGGCTGATGATGGGATACTTGCCGGACAGCACTCCGCTCGACAGCTCCGACTGCACGCGATCGAGTTTGTCGATGATGCTCTCCGTGGAGGCGCCCTGCGCTGGCGGGGATCTTTCCGTGCTGCTTGGGACAGAGACGGACTCGGAGGCGGAGGCGGAGGCGGAAGAAGCGGTTGTTGTGCTCGGCTCCTCGCTGCTTTCGTTCTGCTCGAGCTGCTTCTGCTGCTGCTTAAAGTGCACCTTCCGCTCGAGCTCCGACAGCGTCTGCTTCGTCTCCTCCTGCTCGATGGCGGGGAAGGACAGAAAGCGGGCTCCGTTGATGCTTCTACTCGTCTGAATGGAGGCCACAACCACGTAGCTCTCGGTCACATTCGCTGGCTCGCTGGGCACTGGAGTCGCCGTCTCCACAGTGTCCACAGTCTCCACTCTTGTCGCCTCTGTGTGCTCCTCCTGCTCCGGCTGTGGCGCTGGCTGACTGTCCGCCAGAGTCGTGGCCAGGCTGCTGGGCGTGACAGGCGCCGGATACGCCGTGGAGCCATTGACGACGCTCTTCGTGGTCACCACCGAGATGATCTCGCGTCCGTCCTCGAACTTGTGCACTCGCCTCGAAGTGGAATCGTTCTCCGACTCGGTAGTGGCATCATTGTGCTGCTCCTCCTGCTCTCCCTCCTCCTCCTCGTCGTAGTCGTACTCCTCGTCACCTTCAAAGGAATGATAAGTATTTAAAATGACTTAGACTAAGAGTATTCCTTACCTTCCTCACCCTCCTCATCGTCGTACTCGGACTCATCCTCCTGCTTGGACGTTGTCTTGATCTCCTTCTGGGTCTCCGGTGCCTGTTGCTTCGGTGTTGTGCTCTGAGTTGTGGTGCTTATGATTTCTCCTGGCGACTCGGTCGTCTCTGCCTCGGGTTCTGTTTGATGTTCCTCCGTCGACTCAGCTTGCCTGGGTATCGCGGTGGTTGCCTTCTCCCTCTCCTTGTCCTTGTCCTCCTCCTCCACATACTCGTACTCATGGGCCACATTCGGCAGAGTTGTCTCCTCTGAGAAGTCACTGGTTTCCGACGAGTCTGTCTGGGATTCCTCCGTGCTCGACGTGCTGCTCGTGGACTTGTCGAGGCCATCTTCGTTGCTGGTCACCGCGTCCTCTAAAAGAAGTGCCTCCGAAGTGTGCTCCTGGCTGTTTACGCCGTCCTCCGGCCTGGCTATTGTGATGGGTGTGATTGTCTCCTCCTGCAGTGGCAGTTTCTCCAGGCTCGTGGACTCCTCATGGCTCAGCTGCTGCTCTTGGTCATTCTCCTGCAGCTCCTGCTCGTACTGTTCCTCTCCACTCTCCTCCTGCTCGTCCACGCTCTCTGTGGTGCTGGTTGTGCTGGACGTGGGTCGGGGCAGCTTTAGCCGCCCGTTGGCGCTGTTGTAGTTGAAGGGTCGCTTGCTCACAACAGTCACGGGTTCGTTGATCTCGCGACTGATGAACACGGGACGACGAGGATTCGGCGCCTTGCGTCCAAAGCTGGGACGTTCCGAAGAAGCGCTCTGTGTGACTGAACTGCTTGTTGTGCTGCTTGTTGTTTTTGCGGCCGCTCGATTGCTGCCAAAGCGATTATACCGCTTGCTGCTCACCGCTTGCTCTGCACTGCTTCCAGTAGTTGTCGATGACGCTGAAGGAGCAGTGGCAGTTGAAGGCTGATAGCGACTGCGTAACCGATAGGGAGTCGCAGCTACAGCTGCAACTGCTTGCGGCGTGTCTTCGTCCGCTGGAGGCGCTTGAGTGCGAGTGCGCGTCGAGCTGGGCGAGAAGCCACCGTTGCCAAAGGGCCGCAGGGCAGCACTGCTTGCCGACAAGCGCTTTTCATTCTGAAACGAGACGCAAGGGAGGTATTGAGTATTAAGTGAGACTTGTTGCCGATTTTGGATTTTCGGATAAATCTGGTGTTTATTAAACTACATAGCGTGGAGTTATGAAGTGTTTTTGGTTGATTTAAATCCTTTTAGACTCTTTGGACTTTCAAGAAGCACAACTTTACTAAAGCTCATTCGATTTCCATGAGGAATGTTTTATTTTTCATAATTTTAACCCTACTTTAATTTTGCATTTAAATTTTTTGATTCTGGGACAAACATTTTTTTTCGAAAATTGGTCGATTTTTACAGTGTTACCCCTTTACATTTTTCGAAAATTTTTAAAAATTTTAAATCTTTGTTTTAGTTTTTTAATAGACTCCAGGTGATAAAGTTTGGGTAAAAAAGTACTATCAAACTTATTTCCACTTTTTTTCTTCAAAATCTTAAAAGTTATTTCGGTTAAAATACTTTTGGTTTTTGGGTTTCGGTAAAATATAAAAGTTTTTTGGCAGAGTGTTATAAAATAGGAGATTTTTTGGAAATATTTCAGATACCTCAATCAATTTTAGAGATTTTCCATCTGGATAAAATCGAAAATAATCTTTTTTTCGTGACTGTCTGTTTACTTGTAATTGTAATACATTTTTTTGGCACAATGTCTTTCTAGTTGGCATCGCAGTTGGGTGCATGACTTACAACAAATCTAATGGTTACTAATGTGGGATAATTGGCGGGGCGTCAAGCAGTCCAATGCCGTGCTACGCTTTGTTACTGTTACAGTTTCTGCAGTTATTAAGGCTGAGACAACAGTTGTGCTGAAACAGCTTCTGTGGTCATATGTTATCGTCGTCATGGGAAACTGTTACTGTTACAGTTACAGTTGCAACACACACACACATTCACAATCTCTGCGGTTCGTCTGTCAATTGTTTTGCGTGCGAACTCTTCTCTGCTTCTTCCTCCACACACCGCAACTCCCCTTTGACCCCATCACCCCCTCTTCCGCACAGTCCCATCATCATCGCATTCAAGTGATTCTCAAATTTGTCTAAAGCGTTTTCTGCAAATTTCCAACCTGTTGTCTGTTGTCTACTTCGTGTTCCATTTGCCAGTTTTGGCGTTCATAATTTATGCGCTCGTATTTATTTAATTTTGACGCGAAGGTAACGATCGAGTGGTAGAAGAAGAAGAGACTCGTAGTAATAGAGACTGCATCTGAACTGTGACTCCTATTCACAATTCTGCAGACGCTCAAACTGCTTCAGCTATTGAAAGCACGATGACATTTGGGTCGCTGCAGTGCCAAGCAAATGCAAGCAGTAAGTTTTGACAGTCGACAGGCACTTGTTGAAGTGGTAACTAAGCAGCGTAGACGGGACACTTCGATCGCTCGACTGCTTGGTGCGGCAAGAAGTGCAAATGCGAGTATTTCGCATAGTTTCGAAATTGATAATCATGAAATGCATATATTAAATATGATTATCTATCTCAAGCGTAAATTACTCAAACAATATGGTGAGCGATGTCTGTTAAATGCTGATCAATTGTTGTTGTGGGCGGTCAATTTAGATACTTATGTACCAAGATTAATCATGCGAATTTACTTTCGCTCAAATTTGGCAACAGATTGTGGCAATTAACTTTAAATCAAAAATTAAAAAAATACTGCTCGACTCAGAGATTCCCCGTAAGCAGTGCTCATGGAATGGTGAAACGCTGTGGCGATCGAGGAAAGCAGTCAACTGCTTTGTGAACTATGCAAAGTGGCTCTAAAAGTATCTCGTTTATGGTTTAAGACCTCAATTGACGAAATATTAAAAATAAGATATATTATTTAGCTACACGTCAACTGTTGATACCCTATTTGCCTAGCTACAGGGTATAACAGCAAAGAAGGCGTGTGTTGGGGCGGAGTGAGGAGAAAAGTAAAAATAAACGAGGAAAGTATTCAACGACAGAAATACTTGAAAAATGCGAGGGAAGCTCAATTTGACTATTTGTTTAATGGCAATGTAAATAAACAAATGCGAAAATCTGTGAGATACTCGTAAATGTGGCTGTTGAAGAGATAAACAAATGAAATGCTCCAGATTTGTTAAACAACAATAAACCAGGTGAAAGGTAAAGCTGATTTCATTGATAGATTCATGTGCGGTCTTAGAGTGAGAGAGATAGTGTGCGAGAGAGAAGGAGAGAGGACATTCAAGTATGCGATTTGCAACTGGTTCTGGGATTTAGCTGAATTTTGCTGTTGGCCAAAAAATAAACATTTGAGAGAGACAGAGAGTGAGAGTAAGAGAGCCAACTGATACTGATATTGGCCAAATCAGAGCATGGCCAATTGTTTTGTTAAGTGTTATGCAATGCAACAAAATGTTGTTGATTTTGTTAGAGTTCCTTTTGCTTGCTTTTACTTTTCGACTTCCATCTGTCTCCCTGTCTCTCAGTCTGTCTCCCTGTCTCTCTGTCTGTCTGTCTCCCCCAACTGCTGATGAACGAGATCTCAATTGGCATTTCCTTACCGTTGTTGCTGGCTCACTGAAGTGGGCCAGAAACTGCGTCTGCTGATGGGGAACATTGACGCGCTGCGTCTGCGGTTGGAAGCCGTTCAAACCGTTCCCCAAGCTGTTCCCCCCGCTGCCTCCGCCGCCGCCGTTGCGTATCGCCTTGGAGCGTGTAAATCCATTCGATGGCGTTGCGGACGTTGCGCCACCTCCACCGCCGGGCACCCCAAAGGGGCGTGGCGAGATATCGTAATAATCCGACTGTCGATTCGGTTTCTGTGGGAAGCAAAAGAAACAGATACAGAAAAGGCCAAGTTAATTCATGTTGTTATAAGCCACTCATGGCGCATTAAAACTATTTAATTCATTGACATTCAGTTAAGCAGATAAATTTGAGATCAAAATTGAATACAATCAAATCGGGCAACAGCTCAAGCTTCAATTGCACCACTTGACATAACTTGCACTCACTGTTTGTGCAGTGCAATTGTTGACTGCAAGTAGTTTGTATGAGATTTGCACACACACAACACCCAGTAGCAAAGGTAAAGAAAGCTGTGCCCACCACTTGGCATTAAACGCACTTCATGCACTGCACTTGCTAAATAACGGCAAGAAGTGCAAGTGACATTTGCACAGTAAATGCTTAAGCCTGGAAGAAGTTGACGGGTCAAAAGCTAAGCAGACTTTGAGCTGCATTTGAAATATCGACTGCAGTGCGGGAGAAAATGTTTAAAAAGCTGCATTTCAAAATACTCGTAAGCTGACAACGAGACCCTTAAGATCATTGGGTTGTCTAAGAAATGGGAGTACTCATCGGTACACCTGACTGTCCCTACTCAGCTGAGGGGGCCTTCACTTCACTCCACTTCAGTCCACTCCACGTGTTGCAGGCAATGCCAAAGCGCTTTAAGATTCAAGCCGAATCAACTGTAAAGTTGATTGCAAATGGATTGAAATCGAAATTGAAAGCAGTACCAATAACAACAGCAACAAGAAATCAAACAATGGAAATCTATCAAAAGTATTTGATTGAAGTGTATCAAGGTCGAAATTCGACTGGCCGCTAATTACAGAAATCGCTGTCAGTTGCCAGTTGCCAGTTTCGCCTTTAAAATTGGTAAGTACTTGTTGTTATTATGCATTATTATTATTACTGTTGTTGTGTTTATTTCTCAGTTTATTTATTGCCTTTTTTTGAAAGTGCTTCTACAACAATCTTGGGTGCAGTGCGACCAGAAGGAGGGGAAGTGAGTTTCGCTCTGTTAAACAAATTGCATACAAAACGCAAGTTTTGTTGCTAAAAGGCGAATTTCAATTGCAGTTGTTGTTGTTTTCCGCTTTGCGCATCAGAGAATTCGCTAGAAGACAGCTTCTACAATACAATCCAGCCAACTGCAGGCAATTTGCAAAGAGAGCTCTTCCATTTCTCCTTCCAGCAATTAGACAGAAATGAGAGTCTTAGTCTGATTAACTGACACGGTGGTAATTGAAATTTCGACTAATGTACTTGTGAATTGTGAGTGATTTCCCAACAGTTTCACTGTCACCAGTGGAGAAGAAAGTGTCGATCAAGAAACTCAAAAACGCTCTTAAGTCGTTTGTCAATAACAATATGGAGGCAGCATAAGCAAACTATGAAAAAGCCGCTCACGTACTAGGCATAAATATTGACTTTCACTCCAAAAAAAATGGGCAATGAAAAAAATATAGTTAACTAATGCAATAATCATTTAATTGTTACCTTATTCTCTGCCAAGTGAGCGCACTTGATGGTAAAGCAGTGTACATTTCAAAGGAGCCCAAATCAATTTGAAACGCTGCAAGTGGTGCACAATTAAAGCAGACAATGCAGTGCAAGCAGTAGATTACCTCCTGCGAAAGGTGTCAAAAGTGCAGTCTGCAGCTGACAAGCAGACGAAAACAATAAAGAGCAAGATCGCCAGCTGTGCAAGGCGGACAAGCACTGCTTGCAGTCACAATTGAGTTAAATTGAGGCCATGACATGATTTTTCAATTAGGGCCTAAACTGGAAGCTCCGGCTAAGTGCGTGCTCATGATCGCAAGCTGCTAATAAACAATATGATTAAACACATTTTTCTTCAGCTGTGTTTTTTCTTTTCTTTTCAATTAGAGACACGTTTTCCAAATGCATTTCAACGCATAAATAAATAGCGTTGATTCGTTGAAATGCAGAAGGCACTTTGTCTTTTGTCTGCATCTTTTGTTTGACTTTGGCAAAGTGAAAGTGAAACGCTTCCAGCGCTGGCCGGTGATCGAATACCCGTGTTACGACGAATACTCGGTACACCCACCCCAATTTATTCACTCATTCATTCATGTAGTCTAGTCGTTTTGGGTATTTCGATTTGCGTGAATCGCTTCGTTTGGTTTCGTTTCTTGTTGTTGACCAACAACGACTTCAGCTTCAGTTCCAGTGAATTCCAGCTTAAAGGAAGCAGCGCTTTGCACGCACCCAGCGATGGGAGGGGCAACTGGGCGAATCTCGAGCTGGAGACTCGTGAGTTGCATTCCGTTGAAATTTGAAAAATATTATAAACCTACTTCTGCTTCCCGTTATGCTCTGTAACACCTCTCGTGATCGTGATTGAAACCGTTTCCTATCAATTATCGACGTGCCACAGACCCATTTAATAGAGTCTACTTATTTAACTGCCTTTATCGTTCCCCTTTAGAAATCGTACAATTAAATGGGGATAACAAATTAGGACTAAAAAACATTACATCATTTATAACCAATAAATTGTTTTGAAAAGGAATTCGTAACTTATAAAGAAAGGAATTAAATATTGTTTAACAATATTTAAAATAAATGAATACTTTTTTATTTAGATAACCCATTTTTTCTTTGGTTTCTTTAAATTGTAAGTTTTTGCCTATCTTTTTGTGATTTTTGAATAAATGTTTAAAATTCATGTAAAATACCACAGGAAATAAATAAAAAAATCATAATATGATCTAAAAGCGGAGATTGAACTCCAATTGTATTGAAAATAATTACAGAAATATGAAGTGAAGTAAAAATAGAATTTAACTACTTAAAAGAAAAATTCAAACAGAGACACAAAAATCAAATCATTTTTTGTAAAATTAATGGACTAGATTGTTTCTAATTATAGAATATGTTTTTATTTAAAATTCATAAGATTTGCTTTCTTTTCACTATACTTACTTAAAATGTATTCTTTCTTTTTGTAATACTTGAATAAATATATGAAATTCTTGTAGGGAATTATAAAAAGAGAAGGGGGAAGAGTTCTAAGCAGAATCTTTGCGATGTATTGAAAAGCACGCTCGTGTCACGCGCTCATCTCTAGCTTGCAGTTCACAATTCTCCTCGCAATTTAACAAGTTTTGCAATGTGGCTTAATCAAATTTCATATGTGGCATGTGGCAAGTTGTAATTTTTGAATTTCATTTGATTTGATTTCGTTTTTTTTGGCGTTGATTGGCAACATTTTTTCGGACGTGGACACGATGTGGTGTAAGAGAGAGAGAGAGAGAGAGAGAGAGAGAGAGGAAGAGAGAGATAACAAGTTACTTAATTGCCTTGAGCAAAGTTGGGTTGCATGCTTATTTTGTGTGGCAGGTTGCTTGCCACCCCAACCCACTGGCCAATTGCCAATTATGGCCAAAACCTGAATATTAAGTAGGAGCCTAGATTGCAGCTTAGACTCGACCTGGGTAGAGATTTAAATTGAGAGTTGCCCACTTACTGCAAACTGTGAGTTGCCTCCAAATGCTGATCCAAATGGTGAGTTCGAACTTTGTTTGTTGCCATTGTTGTTGTTGTTCTCGTTGGCTATAAAGAGCAGCTGCTCTTGATAGGAGCCGGGTGCAGGGGCGGGCGCGGGGGCGGGGTTGAATCCACTGTTAACACTGCGAAAGCCATTGAGAGTTTGCTGCGGCTGGCGGGGAAACGATCCAGAAGAGGGCACAAATCGGTTTTGCGAGGGAAAATAATAGCTGGATGCATCTGAAAGCAAAAAGAAGAAGGCCAACAATTAGTTAAGGGTAAACTGCTTTCAATGCTGCGCCAACATCACTCATTCACTTATTCGGCTAGCCATGAAACGCACTCAATTTCAAAATCATGGTAAATAATTGTCAATTAATTGTAATGAATAAAATAAATTCGACGCTAGGGGCTACAATTTGTCACTCACAACTCCTACACTGCTTATTCGTTGTGTTGGCACTGCTTTGACATCTTTTGCGAGCAATCGATCTAAATTGTTCTAAAACTGCTTGACCAGAAATGCAAGGCAGATGTTGACACATAGCCAAACAATAATTCCAAAACAACAAAAATTACACAAAATTTAAACCCGCTTTATAATTTAATATCTAAAATTAATAACATATTTATTTAAGCTATATTTGCTAGTTTATCAACGAGTCACTCCGTTCACATAATATTTTCTATATTTGGCTGACCCGAAACCATTGTAAGCAGTGCCATTTCACTCGTGTTGCGCGAACAATGAAACTGTAACAAATTGCAAGCAGTTATTAACATGGTTTTAAGCTGGCAATTGGCCTCGTTGAGTTTTTTGGCAACTGCCAAAGAGATACTTATGTAAATAGAGCGTGGGCACCCAAAACTGACTGCTGACAACAACAGCAAGAGTGAATAACTTCCAGCTGCAATATCGCATGCGTCACTCTTTGGCTTTTTGACCCACAATGTCTAGGCATGAAAAGCTGCTGCACCACGCAAATAAAAAATCAAAACACAAACGTTGCCACTAATTGAAAATTGAAATATCATACTCGGCGCAGTATTTCAAACGAAAATGCAGAGCGTTGAACATTTTATCAGGCGAATTTATGCAGTCGGCAAGGAGGGGCAACGCCTACGTGGGGTGACTGGAGACTGGGGACTGAGGGGCAGAGAGGTGAGGTGCCCCAAAGCAAACATTACTCAATTTTCACACCTTGTTTTCGACACATATTTATGTATGTATATGTACATGCACATGAGCATGTTTGAGTGTGAACACAAATAGATGCAATTGAGAGGCGAAGAGGGATGTGGAAAAGGCGATAAGTTAAGCTCTTGATTAATTGACGAAAAGAAGTGTCAGTAAAGATATTTTAAAGTGCCAAGGCAAGCAAAACAGAACCATTCAGGGCGCTGCTTGACAGTGAACTGCTTATCAACTGCTTGACGTAGACACACGAACAGAACGAGAACGAGAATACAAGTAGTTGGATGTTAAGCAGCTGTCTAGCGATTTCCGTTGTGGCCTCGTGCGTTGAGCTGTCGCCAAATCTATCTGAGTGTGAATATTAATAAAGTGCGGTTCGATTCTCGCCTGTGAAATGTTGTTTCTTAATAATTTAATTTTCTTTAAACACTCGTCGCCCACATTAACGGTTTCTTGTGTTATAGCCTTTCTGCGCTTGGGCAAGAGTTGCTTGGTAAATTGCCAGCCGGCAAACTCTAATCCGCTGAAGGTAGATTGAATCGTTCGGTCTCCATTGCCGTTGACACTGCACTATTGTTCCGTTTCTAAGTGGGCATTGCAGTTCTGACGTGACTGAATACACTTTTATTTTGATAATTAAATCGAATACACTTTTATATTGTTAATATAAATTAATACTCTTTTATTTTGGTAATAAAATAAATGAATACACTTTTATTTTGTTAATTAAATCAAATGGAATACACTTTTTTATAAGTTAAATAATTATTTCATACTTTCAAATAATATATACATATGTATATGTATGTACATATGTTTGAATATGCACACATGTGTATGGCGGATTATTCTATATATTGGCTAATTAATATTCCCCACGCATCTGACCCAAAATAGAAAAACCAATCAATACGTGAACATTGTGACACACTTTTCTGCCTATTTTGCTTCTATTTCTGGGCAGAACTCAAAATTCAACAACACTGTCGCATTAACAGATTCATATAAATTGTCGATCGATCGCATTGGAATTTATTGTAATGGAAATGCCACTTTAAATTGTCAATCGTCAATTGAATAACAATTAGATGGGCAAAAGCAGATCAACTGCTTGCGCATTGAGCCACGATTAGATAACGGATAGAAGGGAATTTCTCCTGCAATTCAACTGCTTGCAAAGTAAATTTCAGTTATCACGAGTCTAGTATATCTTTTAAATAATATTACTTTTTATTTTATAAAATACTAAATACTTGTTAAATACTTGTCTCTAATTAATAACAATTCTTGGCATTCAACTGTGAAATTTTTCCATACAATGAATTTGAGTGACTTTTAATCCATGAGAGTAAATGACATGCCACCTTAAAGGCCGTCTATACTTCTGTCCAATTTGTCAGATTAGCGCTTTTGGCCTAAACGCTGCTTACACTTGGCAGCGGAGCGCGGTTTCTTTGTCTTGACGGGCAACCTGCGCTTCCTGACCACTTGACCTGTCGGATTCGGATTTGGACTTGAAGACGACTTGCTTCTGAATCCGCCAAGTGCGCTGTGATCTCGAGGCAGCGCCGTTCCACGAGGCTGTTCGTAGGGCCGCAGTGACCGGATCACGTAGTCGAACATCTGGCAGGGAGTGAGTTTGTCCCAGAACTGATGGGCCATGATCGTCAGCTGCTGATCCGTCAGCCAGCGGGCAAAGTCCCTGTAGAAGATGTCGAACGGCTTGCACGACTCTGGCTCAGCTGTCATTCTCTCGGTACAGTGAGTCCTCTTTGTAGCGGTCTGCTGCTGGGCCAACCAGCTGGAGAAGTCCTCGAAGAGCAGCTCGGAGGGCATGGGCCGAAAAAAGTGCGACTTCAACATGGTTCAAAAATGCGTAAAACTACAATTTATTTTTATTTTATTTTTTTTCTTTTCTTTTCCAATAATTTAGATGCGTTAACAAGTTTGTGTTTGAATTAAAATGGGAAACTGACAAGCTCCCCGCCTGCCTCAAAAACAACAAAGTAATAACAACAACATTAACAATGCCTTCAATGTTGTTTCAACTTTGTTTCAACTTTGCCGCACGGCCTTTAGTCAAGTGCCTCCCAAACTGTCTGCATGCAACGTTTGGCATTTGGCCCAAAGCATCAAGCCAAAACAATGAGCCAGACTCAAACCATTTTTAGCTTTTCCTCGCATATCGAATGTCCAAATTGGACAGTGCTGCACAGTGGTCACAATTTGAATGTGAACCGAATAAATTTATTGAATCTGTGCAATTAATTGAAATGGTATTGCTTTAATTTATTCACATTCATTAAATGCAATAATATTCTGTGAGTTTTTGCCCCACTGTGCTCGTTGCCCTCTTCTGCGCTGACAGTTTGACATTTACAAGAATTTCCAACTTCTTTCCACTGCTTGCTCGAATCTTTTGGTCTGGTTGTTAAACTAAACTCTCTCTCCGTCTCTTTCTTGAGGATAATTATAGCAGTACATTATGATATTGTGCGATTTATTGCATCTTGAATTATTCCCATTCATTTTGAATGTTGCCGCAACAAATTGCAAAATAAAAGCATAAAGCATCTTGCATTTTCTTCTTTTGTTTTTTGTTGTTCGTTTTTCTTCTGTTTTTTGCTTGTGCGAAATGTCAAGACGCCAGCCGAAAACTCATTCAGAAGTGCAGTAAGCAACAAAAACAGCAAGCAGTTGAAGAAGCAGCATCAATTACAACAGCAAGCAGAAGAAGAAGCAGCACCACAACAACAACAAACGGCGACGAAACAAGTTGAACTTTAAGTTTTCTTAACTACATACTTGTATAATCAAGTTTCTGCTGCGTCTTCGCTTCGCTTTGATTGAAGGTCGTGCGAGTAAACTACGAGCACAGTTTTACAGTCACTGCGCACAATCTGCGATTTGTCAGCCGCTTTGACTGACAGTTGTTCCAGTTTCTAGCCAACTATTACCATGTGACTTTTCATCTGACACATTTGCCAATTGAGTTAATCTTAAAAAATCAATTCAATTTGTCATTTAAAAATATAAAATATTATATTTTATTTCAGTTATGTTTTTGAAATGTTGTTAATTTTTTGTACCGTATAAAGTTAGTCTATAAAACAATTTCTAGCTTTTTAAAAAATCTTTATTATATTAAATTTCTCATTGTTTTTGTTGTTTAACTTATAAAAAAGTATCTAACTTATTTAAAACTTAAGTAGGCAGTAAAGTTATTTTATTTCAATAAAATGTTTGGGTAATAAATCTTTGGCATGTCAAATCTGAAAGCTTTACTTTCTTGTTTAAATTTGAATTTCGAATTGTTTGCTATAAAAAACACACCCCTTATAAGGCGACCGTCCAAGTTGTAATCATCGTGTGATCATGGCTCAAAGTTCTGGCCACCTGTGTGACATCATGCCACTCCCAGGCAATAATAATAATAAGTCCCTTGTCTTGTCGTGTCTTGTGTTTTGGCCAAATTGATAGATAATTTCGTTTAATATACTCGCTTTTAATGGACCCTCGCAACGAGGTGACAGAACCCACAAAATCGCCATAAAAAATTAACAAAAGAGAGAACAATAAAAACAACAACTGCGGCAGCCGAAAGATCGTTATGTTAGATGTTGACTTTGGTTGAAACAAAGTTGAGAAATTAGCCCAAGAAGTGGACAACGCGCTATGAATTCCCTTTTCTCCCTCCCTTCTTCTATTCTTCTCGCAGCTGCTAATTAGAAAATAATAATGCGCCGCTGAAGGTCAATGCCAAGAGCAGCGCAGAATAGAGAAGAAGAGAATTGTTGAAAATGGAGAAAAGAGAGTCAGCTGGTTTCTATCGTTCTCCGATCTGCTCAGCACCCACGGAAGTTGCGCTTATGTAAGACGATCTGTTGAGAACGATGACAAATGTCATCAGCTGCCCACTCAACTGCTTGCTGTCGGTGTGTCTGTCTGTCTGTCTTTCGACTGCTTGCTGTCTGTAGAAATTCGAGGTGCGAGCTTGCTTGCATCACATCACTCGCAATACATTCCATTTGCATCGTTTTCGCTAATGTTTTTAGACCCTGTTCATAAAATAACCAAGGGTCTATTAAGTTAGTCAGAGAATTGCTTCAAGGAACATTTAAAAGAAACAGATTTAAAATTTTGAATATTGGATTGAGATCGTTTAAATAAACACCAAATTAATTACAAGTTAAATTGTTAACAAAATGGCAATTTTGGCTCGAATTCCGCTTGCGTATTTTTAATTTTTAATATTTGTTTTAATTTAATGTTGAGATTTGATTTTCTTTCAGACAAAAATTTTTTTTCTCGAAAATTTGTGGATTTTTGCATACAATTACGTTTTTTGAAAATTTATTTATTAAATCTCATCCGATTTCCATGAGGAATGTCTTATTTTTCATAATATTAACCCTACTTTAACTCTGCATTTAAATTTTATGCTTCTGAGACAAACATTTTTTTTTTTTTAAATCGTCGATTTTTACATAGTTACATTTTTCGAAAATTTTTAAAAAATTTTAAATCTTTAATTTATTATTCTAAACGACTTCTGGCGATAAAATTAGGGTAAAAAAGTTCTTTTGAACAAATTTACACTTTATTTCTTTAAAATCTAAGCCAAAATGTAAAATTTTCTACTTTTAAGGCTCCCGGATTTTAAGTACACGATATAATACTTATACTTTGAACTATCATACCCTTTCTAAAAATATAGAAAACCAATCATTGAAAATTTGATTTAACAATCGCTAAGTTTATTTTTAACTGAATAGGTGCTGGGTCTATTAGATTAGAAATTAACAAAATAAACTATCTTTATATGAGAAATGTTGACTCTTTGGACTTACAACAAGCACAACTTTACTAAAGCTCGTTCAATTTCCATGAGAAATGTTTAATTTTTCATAATATTAACCCTACTTTAACTTTGAGTTTAAATTTTTTGATTCTGAGACAAACATTTTTTTTTCGAAATTTTCTCGATTTTTACAGTGTTACCCCTTTAAATTTTTTGAAAATTTTCAAAAAATTTAAATGTTTAATTTATGATTTTAATCGACTCCAGTTGATAAAAATTGGCTGAAAAAGTACTTTTGGACTAAATTTCGGTTTGCTTCTTTAAGATTGAAGCCATAAACTGCGAAAGTGGCAACCGTGGTTATAATTATATTTACTAATACATGCTGTGTTGCTGCTGCTTCTTGTTGTTTGTTATTTGTTAATCACATATCACACACTCGTATGCAAACTTGTTACACAAAGCGCAAACGGCAAGGCGTAAAGCAGAGCAGAGCAAAGCAAAGCAGTGTAAAAAGTAAAGCGCAAGCAGAAGCAAAACAAAAGCGAAACAACAACAATGGCTGAAAGTGTTGCATGAAAAATCGCCAGCTGTTTTGGCTATTGTTGTTTGACTTGCATAAACACTCAACTGTTGAGGGAGGGAGGTGCTCAAAGACACACACACACACACACACACACATAAACACTCATAGATTCGGGCTGAGCTTGTATTGGTGGCATTTGCAGATTTCTGAAACATGTTAAAATGCTCAGCTTGAAAATTCGAATGCAATTCAAGAATGATTTAAATTAAAGCTGTTGGTGCTCGCAATAAATTGTTTAAACGAGCTGGAAAAAATGTGAGTGAGTGTGTTCGACTGTGAGAAATCCCTGTACTCATGCAGAGATTTATGTAAAGTACATTTATTAATACGCTTAATAGTTTAAGTTCACTTAACAGTTTCTAAAATATTGTGTGTATTTGATAAGCGAGTATAAGAATATATGAAAAAGAGATATTAGATTTAATTTATTTAGATTAACTTAAAATTAAAAAGTTATCATTAACAATTACAGAGCTTTTGCTACTATGTTTATGTATACTTTCATTTAGTTATCACACAATAAATAAATAATAAATAAATAGAAAAAATTAATTTTATATAATTCAATGCGTTTAAAATGTTATCAAATCTCGCATAAAATATTTTTACTTATCGTGGGTTTTTATAAATGGGTATAATATGCCGAAATACCCATTTGCAGTAAGTACAGGGCATAAAAAGCAACGCAACGACAAGGGGTGAGACAATCTGTTTAAACAGCACTTGCAACTCGACTGCACCACCAATTTCTGGTGGTTAACCAAACAACCCAACCACCCACCAATCCAAACCCAACAACAACAAATACACAAACAATAAAAACAGCAACTACAAACAATTCTTAATATAAAATGTGTTTACCAAAACATGAAATGCAAACAAGTTAAGAAGAAGTTGACGGATTAACAAGTTGAAAAAAGGCCAAAAAAAATGGTATTACGAACCAGTTTAAAATATATTTAACCAATGCTTATTTTGTGTCTATTCATAATCTATTCAGATTTTCAGTTCGAATTGGCAAGCAATTTCCGCAGTTAATATAGTACCGAGATATCCGGCATTTCGGTCATAAATACTTGTTCATAATCAATCATTTGGCCAGGGACAAAGCAGCAATTGTTAACTGGAAATGGAACGCGGCTAACACCCGCACAAAGCACAAAGCCAACAATAATTCCATGTTCAAAACCGTGGCAACATTCTAAAACTGCAATTCGAGCATAGGGAACCTGTTTATGAGTCGTGCTTTGACTTGGCTTAACTTGGCCAATTACATTGACTTAATTGGCAGACACACTTGACTCTCTCACTCGAGGGTGTGTTGACCACTTATCCAGTTCTATTGACTGTTTGTCGTCTGGCATTTTTGTCAACATTTTTCTCGACCACATTCCACGGCCAACTGTCAACTGTTGGCCAAGTTCCCGTTGCCAGCGACCAGAAAACCTAACAAGTCTTTTGAATTCCCTGGGAAAAAGACGGAATTTAATTCATTTATTCACATTTATTCAAAACGTGACCAAAAGAAACAAAAAAAGAAGCAACAAATAAATGAAAATCATTTTGTTGGCAGTGGAAAGTGCATAAATTTATTCAATTTGTAAATCACTTAAGTTTAAATATATAAACAGCATCAACAATAGCGCCGACTACTGGGCGTGTCAATTAAGGGCAAAGAGGAGGAAGGGAACTTACGTAACTCTCAAAAACTCGGAGGGTCAAACGAAAACGAAAAATGAATCAAAATCAAAATCAAAATAAAAAGAAAGGCAGCAAACGAAAGTGAAATTTTCTGGCCAGCGCTCAACGGATGATTATCAGATCAGAGTTGCCCCCGTTTGGGCCAGTTGGAGTTTTGACCCGTTTCATGCAGCGTAACCAAAGCAAAGAAAATGAGGCTGAATTTAAAAATTGATTTCACGGACAACATCAGAAGGGGAAATCAAAGATCTATCGATTGAACTCATCAACTCAGAGAAATGTGTTTACAATTTAATTAAGCTTCGATTTCAATGTAATTAGCTCTCTTAACAACAGCGAGCTAAAACTGTTTAATTGAGATGTTCAATTTATGTAAAATCACATCATTTATATTCCGATGTAAATGAATCTGTAAATTTAAATATAGCCCGGAAGGTATTTCATGTCGATAATCTTTCAACTTTCCGATTTTCCACTGATTGAAGTTGCCAGGAAATTAAACAAAACTCAGTAAAATTTATTTAAATTGAAAACTCCAAAATAAGTTACTAATTAACTATTGTGTGCTGTTATCACCAAAAATGCTTTAATAGAGAGATAACAGAGCTCTGCTAAAATGAATTCTGCTTTCGGAAGGTGCTGTTATTAATATTAATGCACTAACAGCGAGATAACAGCGCTCTGTTAAAATGAATTCTGCTAGCAGAACGAAGTTAAAAGACTTCAGTGAGGGAGGGAGAGATCGACAGGGAGAAAGAGAGAGAGACACTTAAAAAGTCATAGCCCGATTTGCAACTTTGTAAATGGCAAACGAACATGAAAAACTTCTTAGTTAGGAAATTCTTTTAGCCGGTTTTCGATTACCACTCCCGCAATGCCTTAAAACTGAAACTGAAACTGGTTCAATTCCAACATTGGCCAGCGCGTGCGGGTGGCAATGTCCGCGATTGTCCCTCTCCCTCCCTCTCTGCCCTGTCCAGTTGTCCCCCAACTCCAGTCACGACTCTTGGCTCTGTGTTGCTAGTTTCCATTAGCGATTCCCTGTCCCTTTGTTGACTCGGCTCGTGCGGGGTCAAAAACTGCAGTCGGAGCGGGTGAAAGGCCGACGATCATTTTGGCCATAATCAAATAACCGTCAGCAACATGCTCATCATCATCATCTTCAACAGCATCATCGATATTCTATCAATTATTTGTTGTATTTGTTTGATTTGTGCTCCTCTCACACTCCCCATTGTCTTTCTCTGTTTTAGCCAAGTCAGCGTCGTCTTCATTCCGATATTGGCCAGTTTTGGGCAAGTTTATTTAGTTTTCGAGGTGCGACTGCGTTTTGTTTACGTTTCGTTTCGTTCACTTCATTTTTGTTTGGCTTATGTAATTGGCAAAGCGTGCTCTACGCTTTACTCTCTGCTCTAATAAAGGCAACAGCAAATAAAAAAATTATATTGCAAATATTATAAATAAATTACGGGTACGAGCGTAAATGCAAACGAGTTTTTCGCATTGCAAAAACTTCAACTCGGAACTCGAAATGGGAGCTAAAACTTAAGCAGAAACAGAAACTGACAAAGTTGCTGCCGATGTTTGTTGGTATTGCTGAACTGGGCTTGGCCACAACATGTGGCAATAAATTGTGGCCAATAATAAGAGCAGTTTGTTAGAAAAGCTGAGATACGAGTACTTGAATTCAAGCTGTGCTCTTTGTCAATTATATTTAGTCAAACATTCTAGCTAATTAATATCTACGACTTAAAATCCAAGGAACTGAATTAATAAAGCTGAAGTAGTTCTTCAGTAAAAATCTTTTTGTTTTCTATGATTCACATTTGAGGGCGTTAGCTAGATATCTAGATAAACTTTGATCCAATTCCAACCGCCGACTAGACTACAAATCCCACAACACTTAATTCTGTTCCCATTGAAAAGCCTCAATTAATAATTCAGACAACGCACAAGCTGATCTCATTACAAGCAGTGCAGACAAGTGTTGACAGTTCAACTATTTTATAGCTAGAATTTGCTCTTTTGTTACAAGAGTTCCATCTACTTTTCAGATTGCCTGAGCCTTTATATTCTTAAGAAAATCAATTTCTTCGCTGTTAAAAATATAAACAGATTATTGTTAGATTTTAATGAAGAATTTTCTCATATAAGATTATTATTATTCTCATATAAAATAAAGAATTATTAAAATCATTACTTAAAATTTGTTTTCTTTAGTAGCTATATCTGGCTTCTTTCTTATATATTACTAGCTAATTTATCATTTGAACAATACTAGTTCTATTATATCTCAAAGGCAGAGAGACAGCACTTGATCTACTCGTAAGTGTGAAAAACTGTCAACTATCTGCGGCATTTGGACGCTCATTACTTCATTTGGCATTTTCTATTTAGAGCCAGAGCCAAGCACGTTGCCTTTCTAAACCAGGTCTTGGCAGTCGTGGCCCAAACGTTGATTGAATGTTGCCTTTCTGACTGCTTGCCGCTGATCTGGAGACTCTCTGCTGGAGATTGTTGAGTGAATGGTCTGTCTGACTGAATCTTGGACTGGAACTGGGACTGGGATTGTGTCCAAGTCCTACACAGCCAAGTCGCACTCATCATCATAATGATCATCATCATCATCATCATCATTGTCGATGTCGTTGTCGTTGTCTTCGTGCTGCCATTGTTCGCATTAGTATTGCATATTAAGTAATAGAATTTTTTTGTGCCTGGGCTGCAACTTTGAGTGCGAGTACTTCAAATGGCGTAACTCTAGTACTTGTGCCGCTATTTGGATGCTGTTGTTATTTATGTTGTTGTTGCTGTTGCTGTGGTTGTTGCTGTGGTTGGTGTTGGCGGTGTCGTTGTCGCTGTCGTGGCTGTTAAAATGCAAGTGGCAAGAAATGCGCACGGCATGCCGCAAATGACAAAGGAATCACTCTGAAATCTGTTCAGCTTCTGCTGCTCACATTGTGCAACAGCTTGTGCAAATTTATGTGAATATTTTTTTGAATAAGTAGACCCTTTCAGTTGAATTAGAAAGTTCTTTTGAATGTGTACAACAAACTCATTTCGTGACCCAATATAGTTCATAACTTCGTTGTCTGGTAATCTTATACAGTTTCTGGCTTCAATCTTAAAGAAACAAACCGAAATTTAGTCCAAAAGTACTTTTTTAGCATAATTTTATCAACTGGAGTCGATTAGAATAACAAATTAAAGATTTAAAATTTTTGAAAATTTTCGAATAATGTAAAGGGGTAACTATGTAAAAATCGAGAAAATTTCGAAAAAAAAATGTTTGTCTCAGAATCAAAAAATTTAAATGCAAAGTTAAAGTAGGGTTAATATTATGAAAAATAAAACATTCCTCATGGAAATCGAATGAGCTTTAGTAAAGTTGTGCTTGTTGAAAGTTCAAAGAGTCAACATTTCCCATATACAAATAATTTACAATAGTTTTATTGTTTGAGCTATCTCAAATTTTACGTCTACCAAAATGTTCAATATTATAACGATCTATTTTAATTTTCTTGTTAATTAGTTCGAAAGATATCTAGTACAAGTCAAATAGAGAATTTCAAAAAACTGTAATTATAATTGTTAATTATACGTATTATAAATAATTAAATAATTATTGAACAATGTTGCTGCATAATGTAGAAAATATTGAACAAATTGGTTTCCCAAGACTTGAGCGTTTCCCTTTTGTAAGGTTACCGTTGAGAAACCTGCATAAAATGTGGTTTTCCTTGAGAATACGGTTAACCAAGCAGTCCAATAAATGTCCACACAACACACACACACACACACACACATATGTGTTTGTATGTGAAATTCCCTTGTACACTTCAGGAGTTTTTAAGCTGTCCCATTTGCAGTTGCTTTGTTGTTGTTGTTAATGCAGAAGCGCATTATTGTTAAACAGGAAATGTTGCCCCAAAGCAGCAACAACGAAAGTGCAACAGCAGCAGCAACAACAACAATATTAACAACAACAACAAGAGTAAATGCATTTTAGCTGGATCCCAGAGGCAATTTGGCTTGATCAGTTTTCAAGTTGGTCGCTTAACGAGCGGCATGCATAAAATATGCCCTTTGTTCGCAGTCATTTTTAATAAAAATGTCAAGATATATATGTTTATATATGCACATACATATGTAGGATGATGAAGGAGGATCTGCTGTACGCTTCGCTTTCAGACATGGCGACAATGAATTGCAATTTGCGCGCTACTCTGGTCCTTGACTTGTGCATCAATTGATTCAGTCGGATTCGGATTGGGATCGAAGATCTCAGCGGAGGCGTTTCAACAGACACTCGAAGAGCGCCGTCAACTCTGTGATTGACGGCTGGAATTGTGCTTTTTTAGCCGGCTGCCAAGTTGTTTGCTCAGAAAACACTTCAAATTGCAAGGCAGTCAGTGGGGCATTGAACTCCTTCTTACTTCAAAACCAAGAAGCCAATTTTGAGCCACTTTGTGCGAAGTGCCAAACCACTTAGGGGCCAAATCATCCATTGACTATGGCTTCTAGGTAAAAGCTCACGCATTATTGGCGGCCACGCCCCCTTCAAGTGGTCAACACACCCACCCGCAAACGTGGTCCAAAGCGGTATGCAAATGTGTTAAGAACAAGCAACAAGAACAAAAGCCATTAGAATCATGGATGGAAAAAAGAATCTTGTTCTTCGCACAATCAATCACACAAGCAACAACAACAATAACGTTTGTAATTACAATAACAACAAAAACTACAATCAGCTGAATGGCCAACAAATCTAAGCCAAGACTGTTGACCATTTTGGCACTGGCAAATCTATTTTACGGTTTGCTCTTTTGCCTTTTTTCATTTCATTGTTAATTCTGCTATACGAAAATTATGCGGAAAATTACAATGCACAGAAATTCGAAAGATTAAATCGCGTATTATTGTAAACTATAATAAACGTTAAGAGTTTGGCTTTTATGTAGGCGACGCGACGGTTACGTAAATCCAACCGGTGAAAGAAGCCACAAAAAGTTGATTTCTGATTTCTGTACTCAAGACGAACACGTTGAGTAATCGAATTGAAAGAAGAATACGCGAAATCTGAATGGATTCCCAGAGTGTTTGATGAGTGGTTTCACTGTCAGAATACTCGTTAGCTAGAGTGTAAGATTGTTGTGGAGTCATTCAATGTGTCCGAGTGTGAATCAACTTGAACTTAATTTTAACAAAATTCCCCAATTTCCAAGACCTTCAACGAATTACTGACTGTCATTTGTATTAATCATTGACCAGTTTTAGTTTTTGATTAACAAATTTCAAGAACTTTCAGTTGAACTTCTTTTACATTTATTGAAATTCAAAAGGGTTCAACTAAATTTCCCAAGCAAAAAATACTTTCGTAGGGAAATTTATATATCCCAATCCCAATTGGGAAAATAATGTACACATTTATTTGACTGTTCGATTGCACAATCTGGTCGCACGCAAATTTGCCTTGAAATTGGATGAAAAACTTTGCAATTAGGGCGTTGCTAGATAAAATGTGTTTTAGGTACATAATTTTAGACAAAGAAATAAACGCATTAATGGCTTAAATCGGAATGGCGCTGAAAAAAGGCAAATTTAATGTTTGCCATTTGTCGTTTGCACTTTGCAACAAAACGGAAACGCCGAGAGTCGAGAGGAGAAGCATACGAAAAAGTCGTACACGTAGCCCCAACTGGCATTTATGGGTCAAGGATTTTGCAGCTGAAATCAATTTGGCCACACTCCATTGGCTCTGGCTCTGTCTGGGTAGGGCGCAAAGTTCAGCAAACTGCAGGGCCCTCCAGCTCCATTGCAGCATATGTCATTGCACACCTGGCCAGGTTCCAACTCTTTTGTTTTTACAAAATATTTGTGCCTGTTATGTCATTTACTTTACCTACTCGACTTTGACTGCTGCTCAGCTCAAGCATCTATCCAAATACTCCACGGGGGGTTGGTTCCATTCATTGGATCAATTGATGCCATGTATTGGCCGTGAGTCACGGCGGAGTTTGGCCATTTGTCGGTGATCGGAACACTTTAATTAATCACAAATGCTTGTCAGAGTATCAGTTGCACTTTTATTTGTAGTTTTTGGCACTTTAATCGAGCTACTTTTTTAAAAAAAGAAACATTTTTCCAAGTCAATAAGATCGCACGACTCACTTAACTCTAACGAACTAACTCGCAGATTATCGATCAGTCTTTCATTTAAGTCCTGTTCTCGTTCATTTAGTTCGATAAAATCCCATCCTTTAATTTATCAATTTAACCCAGATAATTGTGTTATCGATTTTTACAGCGTTGCTCATGGCACATAAAAGCTAATAGTAAAAAATATGAAATAAGATTTTATATTTGCCATAGTGGAACTTGCTGGACAATTTGCAATTTACTTTCGCCCAATAAATAACTTGGCAGCTGCCTATTAGCACTTCCGTTTAAAGTCAACGCTTTCTTTTTGGCCAATGTTTTGCCTTTGTTTATGATTTATGGCCTGACCAATTGTCAAATGAAATCAAAGTTTTGCACCGCGTTCTGCTTGACAGCGTCAACCAACGCCAGGGCAGGCCACAGTCCGATTTGAAGCCATTAAATGACGCCAATCTCGGCACAAGGCGAGTTTCGAGTCAAGCCACCTGGACAGTGGCACAGTTGCAACAAGTTGTGAACGCAGAAGTGAAACAAAATGCAGATAGAGAAAGAGACGATGAGGAAAACTCAAAGCAAAACACAAGAAACACCAATTAAAAGGAAAAGCGAAATTGTGTGTGTGTGGAAAATCGAGCAATGCAGAGAAAGAGAAACGAGCAAAATAAATGCGTTCAATGCACCCAGTCGAGCGCTGGAAAAGGCGTTGGGCGGTAGGCGTGGCAGTAGCGCATTGCCCAGATACACAGAAAGAAAACTTCAGCTGTCGATTGCTGACTGTCTGCCCACCTCTCTGCATGACTCATGGAACAAACGTGCAACGCTTTGCATACAGAAAATGTTAAAAGTACATGCCTCAAAAGTTGCTAACTAACAATTGGTCGACTCTGTTTGTTGTAAGCGGAAGTTGTAGGTGCAACAAGTCAATAAGAAACTACGCAGTACTCTAAGAAATAGAGGATAGTCAATTGAATGTAATTGTAATTGATATCTTAAGATAGCAATTTAATACGGAAAGAGTATGTGAAAAGAGATTATGAATGTATCACATACATATATAAAAAAAGGACGCTGATTACTGTCAAAAACTCTGCAGAGAATGCAACTTAAAATTTATCAAGTCAAGACATTTGACATACTCCTATTTCTTTTTTTTATTCATGAGTTCAACGTAATCAAAGGCACCCACCCGAAGAATGCAATGACTGCAAATTAACATACAAAACTCATTTTATCAATGGGGTCGCAGCAACACACCCTGAAAACGAAAACAAATGCCCATACAAATATAATGGCATTTTTCAATGGTGTTTTTTGGGGGCGCTGCTTTTAAAGAAATATTTGAAAAAGTCAAACAAAAATGTCAACAACACGACGAGGCAAGACGGAAGCGAGCGGGGGAGTCTCAAGTCTGCGCAGATAGTTTTGTTGAAATTCAAAATTGAATTACAATAACAACAAATGACATTTAAAATGCATGCAAGATTTACTTCAAAATCAGAAGTTTCTCTAGCAACCGAAATGTATACGAGGAAAAGAAATTTAAATTTAATAACTTCTTGATTTACTTATTCATTGACATAGTTTTGAAGGATATTTAGTTTCACAATAATGTGAATTTTATTCAGTTACGAATGGTTGTATATAATGACTATATACGAATATAAATCAACTAGGTAATAACTGCTAAATTCCACTGCAAAATTAACATTTCTCATATTCTCATTTCTAAATGAGTAAAACGTAGAGAAATGTAAATTTTGTAGTGTAAACAGCGTATAGATAATATAAAAAAATGAATCAATCGCATTTGGAACTTGAGAGTTGTACTCCATTTTCAGATACTATCTTATCGTCACAGACATCAACATAATTCGCCGTCCGTGACCCTTCAGCCGTATCTGTGTGAGTGTATCCGATTGGTTTATACTTGCGTGTAAGTGTGTTATATTTGGTCTTTTGTTTTCTTGATTTATTATGAGAACTGTTTGTTAACTTGTCCGAGCGTCGAGTTGAGCTTACCTAAAATGAAATAAGAGAAGAAAAAACATTTAGAAACGGTTTAATTTCGACTTAGGCAGAGCACATAAACTAATGAAAGGAAAAGCTAAATGTTTTTAATTGGTTTTCTGTGGAATTGAGCTCAAGTCAACAGGTTCTTGGGGCGTGGCAATAACAACAACAACGCAAGGTCATTTGCTTTTGGGTTGTACTTGAGACAAGAAAACGGAACAGATCAACTTGTCGGAGAAAGATCTGTTTTTTACGAATATTACTGCCGGGCATTGTTATAGCTATGATTATGGCGTAGATAAAGAGACGGTTATACTTATTTGGGTATATGTATTTCACATGGAGGGAACAGACACAACAGAGCGACTGACAACGATGGGAATCGAGTTCACAGTTCAGATAGTCAAGGTTAAATTATAGCATACAAATGATAACAGATTAGAGCTCATTGTTTTACGGGTTTTGCACAATAAAATTACACCATTAAGAGATCCATTACCTAGTTTTATTCATTCTTAAAGAAGGCTTCATAAGCTGGCAGCAATGTTGAACAATCAAGTTCATCAACAACAATTTCTCTGCAATTTGTAACACGGACAATTGGACGTGTAATTGCTGTTCCAATAACCTATAACCCGCAGGCAGCTAACATGGCCCGTGCCAAACAAATAAATAAATATATTAGGCTGTCAAAAAAAAAGAAACAAGTTAATAAATTGCTGGCAACGCCCGCAACAACTCGCTGGACAAGCTGAAAATGATGTTGCAGGAAAATCCAACGGATTTTCGAGTGCTTGAATGAAACAAGAAGAGTAGAGAGGAAACGGAACGAAACGGGTTCAGATCTGCATAAAGACGCTCTTGCATTAGTGCAATAGTGGCCGACATGCTTAAATATATATATACTCCACCCAGTCCACCCACTGCCCGTAGCTGTAATTCATTCGGCCAACTGACAACCTACGCGACCAAACTGTTGTATCCCAAGTTCCCCAGCAACAACAACAGCAGCAGCAACAACAACAGCAACGATGACGAGCGACTCAAATGCGTTGCTGTTTTTGGTAATAAACGAAGCGTTAAACAAATTGCATTACAGCAACTACTACAACAACAACAACTACTAATACAACATGTCTAGATCTGTTGCTGCTGTTGTTGTTGCTGCTGCTGCTGCTGTTGTTGTATGCAAAGCGTCATAAATGAGGGCGCTTGGCGGCAACGCCGCCTTGGGCGTAATTACATCAACTATCAAAAATGGTCAAAAGAGCGAAAAATTATTACATGTGTTGTTGCTGCTCGGCTGATGTTGTTGTTGTAATAACATTTGAACTGACAGCAGCAGCAGTAACAACAACAACAACATCTTAGGGAAATTAAATGCAAATGATTGCCAAAAATGTGGTTGAAAAATTTCAAAATATTTTCCATGTCTGGAAATTTAAAGTTTTGTTTTGGATCTTGGACAGGAAATTAAAAATTATACCAAAGGTATTAATTAGTTATGCAATTTTAATTGTTGGGCAATTTATTAATGTCCGTTAACGACAAACAAAAATTAGGAATACCTGTATTTGTAATTAATAAACTGAAGACTCCAAAGAGTTTATTGCTATAAATTAAATTACTCGAAATATTTCAATCAACAAATCAAATGAGACAAACTAAGCCATAGTACGATGTATACATAGAATTTTGTAATTTTATTATACACCTCAAACCAGTGCCATATTTAGTCTGATATGCAAAAAGGCTGCAGCTAAACATGAAAAACTAGTTTAATGCTGCAAATTATAGCGAAGGCGAACATAAATCAACTGGGCTGGCTAGGAAAATCAAAAACAAAGTCGAAGTCGAAGTCAAGACAACAAAGAGCAAAACTAACTGCACACCAATCATAGGGGATAATAACAGAGCACAGGGTACAGATACAAATCTAAGCAGCAAACGTGGCTTAAAAAAGAAAATTGATTAAATTATGCCCAAGTATTAAAATCAGCACACCAGTCGCAAATTGCGCACTGAAATCTAATTGCACGGAAGGCTGCGATCGGATGGGAACAGATCGTAATTTGAACTCAAAGAGACACAGGAAACATGCCAAAATATTTAGATATATTACAAAAGGTCACAATTAAATGAGTCACTACAAGAGATTAAAATTAAATTAAATTATTTCAATTCTGCTCTGAAACTCGTCCGTAACTTAATTAGAAAATTAATGAATACTTTAGCACATTAGTGCAAAACTGCGTGTAAATCTCTTAAAGTAAGTCAATAAATTTTAATATAATATATTATTAAGCTCTAACCCTGACTAAGCATTTAAGTGGTTTAAAACAGATTTAAAGCGTTACAGAAACTCAATTTACAAGCTGCTTAAGGCCATGAACGCCCAAAATAATCCCAGACATGAACATTTAGAGAAAATCATTTAAAGATGGCCTAAGCTGAAAGTTAGTTAATGGTTTTCGGCTTGATACATTCAACTAACTTGGCAAATTGCTCAAAAATGCAATCAGCGAGCCGAGGCGGCAGCGGCAAACACAGCTTACAAATGACATTGAAATTGCACAACAGCAATAAATGGACACATTAGCCAAGGCAGTGGCAAAACTGTCAGCCACTCATTGAGCCACTCACTCTTTTACCCAAGTTAGTGAGTGCCGATGAGGTGTGTCTTGGGCTGGTCCAGCAAGCTGACGAAGGTTACGCCAATAGCAGCAACAACAAGGCCCAACAACACTCTGTGGTGCTTAATTTGTCGAACAGATCAAGACAATTTGGTTGCCATTTTTGTTGGCCAGTTGAATGAACTCAACAAACGCCCACAGCACACGAAGAGCCAGAAGAAAGGGGGGCTTGGAGGGAAGGTACAAGTAATGTCTGGCCAAATGAACATGTCACGGATAGATGGAGCCTCCTGAACCCGCACAGACTCACACACACAGTTGCTAAGCCGCAGAGTTCAAAGCGAAGGCGTCGTTATTGTTGTTGTCGCCAGCTGTCAACAGATGCCAGCGATAAGCTGGCAACAGGCAAATGGCTAAAAGCCAAGCAGTCAACAGCCAACAAGCATCTCAGCCTCATAACTTGCACGTTGATCTTCAGCATAAAATCTACAATTGGAGCTAGTGGACGCACAATTTACAGCCTGACATTTTCTCAACTACAAAACTCCCTACGTTAAATCAAGCTATATAATATTATACATATTCTACTCAACTAAAACAAACGAATAACTGTCACTTATAACAACTAAAAAGTATCTTATGAAATCGACTTTTAAGTGGCAAAAATTACTAATACAAACAATAAATACCAAGTAATTAATATAAACCTAATTTAACCAAAATTAGTTTGACTCATTATACTTATTATCAGAGATAGCAAATTTTAAGATGAGATTTAAAATGTTGAATTTTCAAGAAACTTAAACTGACTTCAATAAGATGCAACATTTCTAGTCATTTCGGTGTAGGTGATCCACTAGTTTTTAGACCCAGCACAGCTCAGCTTAGTGCATATTATTCATATGGTAGCCTGAGCATAAATCACTTTGGTATCTTTAAGTTCTACACGTTGTTAAGGGAGCCCAGTGAATGGGCCGTGCAATTTGTCATAAGGCCAGGCTCGGTTGCGTTATCAATGATTTATAAAGAAGGCTGCTGCAGGTGCACAACTGCAAATGCCTTTAAGTGCTAGCGGCGATATCGACGTTGTAGTCAAGTTCTTCTCGGAGCGGATGTCAGCGCGTTTTGGCGGTAAATTTAACTTGACCCAAACGCTGGCACAAAATTTCATGGCTCATGGCAATGTGATCGTCGAACTGTAAAGTTATGAAGCGATGCCAAACGGAAGCGCGTGTTTAAGGTTAAAGGCACAGGGCCAACGATCAACAGCCGGAGGGGGGAATATGCAAGAACGTCAGTAGAAATCACTTGATGAACAGACTCACCATTCAGTGCGCATCTCTAGCTTTTCATAATATTGTATTATGACGTGAGGATATAATTCCATCAAACGGCTGGACGGCACGATATCGAGGGCTGAGCAATTCTTCCATTTGGTCACCATAAACGTTTCGCCACGCAGTTGGAAGGCTTTCATTATTTTTTCCAATGTCAAGCCGCGTTCGAGGCCCTGCGGAGTGTTGGGCAGACGCAGGTCATGATCCCATCTTTGTGAAGCGAGTCCATCGCTTCCACAGCTGATATTGGGATCAGGCAAGGTTTCCTTAAGACTCTTCTGCGCGCGAATCGGACATTTGCGTACGCTATCCAAGCGTTTTGTAGGAGTTTCGGTGAGGCTTTTACCCTGGCTCAGTCGACGCTTGCCATTAATGGACACCTTTTGAGTGTAGAGCCCAAACGATCAGTTGCATATATATTTGTTAAGCGAAATTCGACTACTTACATGCTCCATGTCCTCCTCTCTGCAATCTTCGTACATTGTCTTGCGTCGACGCGAGTTTAGAGTCATCGGCGGTGTCCTTAGTAACATTTGCTGTTCCGGCTTATACGGCGTTAATGTCTTATTAGCGGTTTTCTTGTCCTGCCATTGGCGTGCCTGCGCCTTGATTGTTTCAATGGTCGTCTTCACGCTAGACATCTTAGCATTTGACTCCGACTTGCCGCTATGACCCCGCTGGCGATTGCCCTCGGATTGCTTCAGATTCCGATTCAGTACTTCCTGATCTTCGGATTCATTGTCACTATCGTCACTCATGCTAACACTGCAATCGCTGCTTAAATCGATCTCCTCACCGAGTTCTACGTTCATTTTCTGTTGTTTCTTCGTTGGCGACGTCGCTTTTGCACATTTCTTAGCGCACTGCATCTCATAGTCGGCGACCAGTACCAGGCAGTTATCGGTCAAGTTCTCAATTGGTTCCCAGGTGCTCTGATCCTGTGGATAACCCTGCCATTTTAATAATAGTTCACAGCGACCATCAACATAGCGTTTATCCAATACTTTCTCAACATTGTGAACTTCGCCCGGACTGTTCTTATTCTTCCCCTTTTTGACGCGACCGAATGGTATGGAGCATGCACGATATATTTTCTTTTTGCCCGTGTTTGGCGATGGTTTCCGATTGAACTCTGCCATTCTTGAATTAATTTTTAGATTGAGAGACAATAAGAAACTACTTATGTCAACCAGACGAAATTAAAGAACTTATTTCGGCTTCTCTGATTAAATTATATGTAACACAGAGAGAGAGAGTGAAATATGAACAAAATGGACGAACAAACGACCTGCGTGCAACTGACCACAAAAAGAAACGTCAAAAATTAAAGATTGCCAGACGTTTGAAATATTGCAATATCGATAACAAATGCGATATACATAAATATGTATATATAGGAAATATTTTTTTTAAAATAAAATTACACTGGTTGTTTTATATGTATAATTTACAATAAGAAATTAAGAAACACTGTGAAACGCAAGCTTAAACTCGGCTTTTAGTGTTTTTTTTTTTTATAAACAAAACTCGTTTTTCGTGCTCCTTTTAGTAACTGCAGTTAACTAAAGCGGAAATAATGTGAACTGTGCAAATGTAAGTATTTTAATTGGCCAATGGCAAAAATACCAAAGCGTTGATTGTTGGTTTTGTAGGCTTTACATTTTGCGGTGTAAATTGCATGTTTCTATTGTGACTGTATGGAAATTTAGCTTTTCACTATAATCCGCAAGTCGAGTTGAATTTTACATACAAGCTGAATTTTACATACCATGGACAATGTCATTGGCATGTTTCTCATCATTATAGTGCAGAAAGCGGCAATTTCCAAAATAAAAGCTACAGAAAGCAGAAAAGCCTCTACTAATTACTCAGGTATATATTTATGTATGTGTGTGTGTAGACATTCGACTCTTTCTTTTGATGAATGAGTCGTCATGTTTGGATGAGTACTCGTACTAGACTTGTTTTTCAACCCAAAGACTCATGTGTGACAGTTTGAAAAAAAGTTCAGTCACAATTACGTTTTGTGCACTTCTTTCACTTACTTTCATCATGTGGCATATCGGTAGTGCCATCTCTATTTATCGCATAGCGCAGCTTATGCCTGTGTGTGTGTGTGTGTGTATTTTAATTCAATCAAATTAACAACTATGAAGTTGGCTAGAAAAGAAAAGTGAAATGGCGAACTTTTGAGTGCGACAAGGGCAACCGCAAGGGTCTTCAAAGTCAACACATGGACAATTCACTTTCGTTTTTTTAGTATTGTTACAAAATATCAACTCTCTGTAGACAATTTCGTTGGACAATACATATTTAGTGTTTAATTTGCATAGTTGTCGGCAAAAATGCGCCCAGAAACTCGTTTTTTAGTACGGCAACAACACGCGCGACATAATGTCTGCATATAAAATAAATGTAGATTTCCAAGAGTAGTATTTCTTGATTTCGAATATATGTAAATACATACATACATATGTATACGCACTGTGTGTGTATTTTCGGCAGCGAGATCATCAGCACCTTCATTAGTAAGTTTATTTTATTAACGCTGTTTTTGTTTGACAAGTTTCCATAGCTCAGTCTTTGTTTGTATTAAAATTCAGTTGGTTTCTACGCTGTTTGATTTTTGTTTCGGTATTAAATTTGTTGTTAGTAGAAAGGTTTTATCAGCGTTATTTTCATTGGGTAGGTAGGTGTTACGTAAGAAGTTTGATTTGAATTCGTTGAGTTTTTTGTTGGTTTTGCTTTGTTTTCTATTGATTAAACGTGGTCGGTTATTAGAGCTTTTTCTGTTGCTTTTTTTTCGGAATTTGTCAATCAACCAAACATTATGCAAGGACTTAAGTATTTATGTAGATATGTCATAATTAAAAAATCAAGTTATTTTATGATGCACAAATATTTGTTATATCCTGTTCTATTTAGATTTAGATTGATAAGTATTATTTTAGTTAAAAAGGGTTTAGTATATTTATTTCTTATTCATTTATTTTTGTCTTAAATGTAGCTTTTATTAACGGTCAATATTCTGGTAACAGTGTTGTACTCACAAATTCGATTCACGGTATTTTTAAAGCAGTGACCGATTTACATTTCTGTTTACACATATTTATATGCAAATATTTATAAAATCTTTATACAAATACAAATACATATAAGAACGCCTTTATTTAGCATTCGCTTTTAACTGTTATGTTAACATTTGTACGGTAAACATTTAAGTTTACACACTTGGGCATCATAATTTTTGACATAGTGGCATGTTAACACACTTTTCAAACAAAGTCATTTCATTACAGCGGCTGTTAATGCTCGCAAAAAGGTCGAAGCGAATGTGAGATTTGACTGTGAAATACAAATCGCCCGTTTACTGACTGTCAAAACTCGAAAATCGGCATTTCGAAAAAACAAACATTACAAGTTGGAGTAAAATAAGAATTCTTCTGACTCTCACTTCACAAGAATACCAAATATGAATTTAACATTCTTAAACAACATAGAACAGGAACATCAAGAATATTTTTGCATCATTAACTTAAAAATCGTGCTTTTTGGAAAACAAAACTAATAACGATAAAAGGTATTTTTTTTTGGTTAACAATTTTCAACACATAAACTACGCATCGATGATTAAGAATTGCTTTGAAACTGTAGAATACCGTTAACAGTTGGCGGTGCACTGCGGAAGTACGTGGTTTTATTTTTATTTGTGCTTATTATTGGTTCTTTTTCTTTCCGTTTGGTAACTTTTTCGTGACAAATCACAACAGCTCATTGTATTTGACCATTTAATTTTTAACACGATTTCTTGATTGTCTCATATCATTTTCTTCTTCTTGTTTTTTAGGCCCAGACCTTGTCGAAGTTCCGGCTGGCAAAGGCCCAAAAAGATCTCATGCCGGCAGTATCAAGATAAATTAGCATGAAGTGATTCAGAGGTAAGCGAGCGGTTTTGTGTCTTCTGCTTTTAATGAAAACACAAATTGTGCTCCAAGATAAACCCAACAATAACAACAGCAACAACAACAACAAATAATAACAACATGGGTAATAACTGCGACAAAAATATGATTATAAGCACCGCAGTTTTGAAACTTCAATTTTAATTTTCTGTACACAAACATAAAACAAAAACAAGAAAAAATCATATGTAAAACTCACTCACCTTGTGCGCTGCTGACGCTGACACAGCAGCAGAAGATGAAGACGCCGAGGCTCCGCACTGTCATCCGCGTCGACGTCGACGTCGGAGTCTGCGTCGACGTCGCAGCTGGCAGCGACGCCTGCTTGGGTTTAACAAGCATTTTTTGTGGGGATTTAAAAGATATCCAATAGGCTTTTGTTTCTCAAGATTGCCGCTTGCTTGTAATTTTGTTGTTTTGTTTAGAGTTTAGCATTCAATTTGTAAATTATTAGCAATTTATTTGTTTTCTCAGTATATGCATTTTTTGTTGTTGCTTTTTGATTATTACTTATTTCACTTTAGCTGCCAAACTGGTTTGCATCTGCTGTATATATATATATTTTTTTTTTTTGTGAATTAAAAAAAAACACTTGACATATAAGCGAACAACTCGATTTAGATACCGTTAAAATATAATTAATTAAAAATGTTGTGTTTGAATTTCTTTCATATTATGTTGTTGTTTTCTTGTGATTTTTCGCAATCCGTAAAGTTCAAGGCAACGTTGCGTATGATGAATAATTAGAATTGTGTGAGTGGGCCAAACTTCATTCGGAAATGTAGATTATTCAGATATATTTAAAGTTAATGATGGCTACAAATCGAACTTAAGAAATTCTAGAAATTATGAATATAATTAAAATGTAATCAATGTTTCGTATTTTTAAAAATGAGAAATACTCTGAAAACATGTTCGTTATTTATTTAAATTACATTTCGAGTTATTTATTATTATCTTTGGTGGATGCTTATGCTTTTTAGCCATTATCTTGAATTTTGACTTTGGCACACACCGAAAAAAGTGGTAATAAATTTTCACCTGTTGCAAAAATTAATGGCAAAATTCACCTTGAATTTGTCATGCTGTATATTATTAACAATATTGCGAAGATTCGCGTTCGCTTTGTATTTACAATTATTTATGCGATGGTTTTTTGTGCACTTTTCGGCTGCTGTTGTCATTTCTATTTCTATTTGGAATTGATTGAAACTAATTTCTTATGGAAACACCTGAAATTTGCATCTCCCCTTGACCTTCGCTATTAATGTTTATATTTTTTATTTTTAATATTATTACTTTCGTCTTTTGTAGTCTTTAATTAATTTGTTTAAATGCATTATTCTTTTCAGTTTCTAATTGGAGGTCGTCAAAATCGACAGACACAAAGACAAAGGGAAAGCGGAGGAAACTAAAGTTTATGTTAATTGTTAATTGGCCAGCAGTTTACAGCTAAGAATCTAGAGGCCTGCGAATGGGCTTTTAATTGGCCAACGAGTGCAGTGAGGCAAAAACAGCAACACGCACAGTGACCACAGACATAGACAAAAGCAGTGCGATTTGAGTTGAGTAAAACCGAAACTTGATTTCAATGCAAAGTGAAATTTTCCAAACACACACAACACACACACACACACACACACGAGTAAAAGCGCTTCAAGACAACTTGCAGCAAAACAACAAATTCGAAATCAACAATAATATCAACATCAACAAGTAATGACCGAGTGACTGAACTGTTTATGTTAGCCAGGGGAGCGGGGGGATATTATTGTGCAGGGGTTAAGGGGGATTTTTATGAAGTCGAGTCCCGGCCGTAATGCGAAATTACGCGTTTTGCATACGCAAAGCAACAAATGACAAATAAGTAACGAATTACAATTTAAGCCGCACTCTGTTAATGGAAACCGTTCGACGACCGACCGATCAAACGATCAAACGAACAACCATTAAGGTTGCGGCGGACGCACTTGCTCCACTCCAACACACACACACACACGTGCATACACTCACGTACACAGACCTACAGAAATTGGCGACTTTAGTCTGAGCAAAACTCGAAGACGAAATCGAAGTCGATGTCGATGTCGATGTCGAACCGTGGGCAACAACCAAACTGAGACGCGTTTCGAATTGAACTGAAGCTGAAGAATGGCAACGAACGGCGACGGTGAGCGAGTCAAGCGGTGGCTAAAACACGTTTCAAGCTCAGACAAGTGCACTAAGCTGCAGAGAGAAAGAGAGAGCGGGAGAGCGGGAAAACGGCAGAGGGAGCAGAAGAGCGAGAGAGCTGAAGTTAAAAGTCTCACATTAAGCCAAGACCTGGCCAGTGTTGTTTTTGTTTATTGTGCAGGGCTGTCAAGCCATTTGGAAATTACTTTAATAAATTCACTTTGTGTCAACTGATCTAGAATTAAAAAAAATATGACTAACCCTTATAGCTGCTGCTGAAATTAAACTCAGTTGAAAATATAGTGTAGTGTGTTGGCTTTAAATGTTTTCCAACTATTGTACATTCTTAAGTATTTTATTTGTTAGTTTTTTATTTTTTTAGTTGAAAGTGAATGAACTGACTTAGCACGTACAAACACCCAGTCGTGGTGAGTTATGCTCCAACTTAACGAATTCACATATTACTTAACGATGTGTGCACACACTCAACGAAACATTGCTCAACCAAGACACAAACCGCAGCGACAGCTATTGGAAACTTTGAAAATGTTCATTAGAATTATTATCCCTTTTAATAATGATAAGTGTGGGCAGGACATAAATTTGAATCAAAGTATTTTATTTAACTATAAATTGTGCAGTTGTTTAACATGTAGTTCAGTTGTGCTTTTCAATTCGAATAATCATACTGCCAATTTGATTTGGTAATACCAATGCAGTCGAAAGTGTTCTTGAGTTAAGTGTAGAGATTGATGGAGTATTTCTATTGACCGGGTCACCTTTACGGCCAATGCTCATAAGCATTTCAAAGCTGCTAAAGTTTTCTGTGCGCTTTGTCCACGGATTTCGAAGTGACATAAGCGTCGTATGCAAATGACAACTTCCTGTCTCTCTCACGGTTGAAGGTGCAAAGAAAAAAGTTGGTAAGCTATAGTCGAGTGACCGACTATTAGATACCCGGCACTCAGTTGAAATATTTATATAAATTTAAAATATGAAAAAATAAACACTGCATTACAACTGAAAGTTATCACTATTATAAATTTATGCAATTTTGATAATATATATTTGTAGGATTGATATTGGAAAAGGGTAACTTCACTCAGAGCGCGCTATCTTAAGAATTATGGCTGTGGGGATAATGTATATTATAATAATAATAATAAATCGATCAGGACAGATGGACATAGCAATATCACTGATAACGAATATATAAATATATTTTACTCCTGCCTGCTCGCAACGAACACAATATACCCGTGTACTTTCTGTGATTACCGGGTATAAATGCTGTGTTGCATGTGGCATGAGGCCAATTTGTCCACCTGTAGCCAAAGCGTGTGCAATAGCCACAGTGTGTGTGTGTGTGTGTGTGTGTGTGAGTGTCTGGGTGTGTATGTGTGTGTGTCCTTAAATGTCTGTTACAGCAGCAGGATTCGATATTTTAATCTATTCGCTGGCAACTGACGCTGACAGCCTTAAGACGATATTCGCGCAATTTCTTTCTTCAGTTGAAATCGAAAAAAGTGCTCTTGACACTTTTTGTCAGTCTTCAGTTTTCAGTTTTCAGCTCTCTTGTTTTATTTTTTTATCTTTTTTCATTTCCACTTTGTTGTCATGCTTGTTTTGCCGTCTATTCAGTTTGTGCAAGCGCGCAATATGAATAATATATTTATATATATTATATGGAAAAGCAGAAGATTTATTTCAAAAGTGTCTTTGACCTCGACAATTGTGTGTGTGTGTGTCTTTCTTGGCCAACAATCTGTTTGGGCCTTCTAAACGAAAATCTCCCATCTATGGAAAATATTATTTCGAAAGAAGTGCGAGCTCAAGAGAAACTTAAGAAATCGAAGGAAAACAAAATAAATATTTTCCAATCAGTTTCATTAAGATTTAAATACCTTTATTGCCAGGTATTTATAGACAGTCGGGCAGGGAATTAGATACATGAATACTTTGGGAATTATTCCTTGAATAAATACATATTTAAATGCTTTCCAAATATGTGGATGGAACGTGCTGCCTCTTCGAACATGTGCGCCCATAAAAATGTCATAACTCAAAACAAAATAAGAAGAGGAACAGAAAGGACGAAAAGAAGCAAATAAGAATAACCAAAATTCAGCCAAGCGATTCCTACGGGGAATCCACAAACACGTACTGAACGCTCACTTGGCTCCTCGATTGTCTGCAGGGAGAAGGGACGAAGGAGAAGGGACTGGGAAAACAGGCCAAAATAATTTGTCATTATTTTGCGTGAAATGGCAACTGGGAAACTCAACTCCATTCGGCGAGGACAGAAGACAAAACTTGGTCAAAACTTGCCAAAGTTCGCGAGCCGGCGACTTCAGTTGTCAAGACTTGAAATGTCATCATTGCAGCTGTGGTTGTTCCCCCCCCCCCCCCTCTCTCTCTCTCTCTCTCTGTCTCACTCTTTCACTCTCTCTTCATATGGCTTTGTTAAACGATGGCAGTCAATGCTGTCAACATGTCAATGGAAGAAAAACTCCAGTGTAGACAAAATTCAACTGTCGCTTTCTGCCCTTATGAACAACAACAAAGTAACCTTTCCCTCTCTCTCTCTCTCTCTCTCTCTCTCTATTCAACTTGCCTCTTGGCTTTGTGAATCGAATGCTGGCTTAATGACAAACTGCCGTTTAAAGAGCGTCGCACCAATAAACCGAAACTGTTCTTAAGTTGTTAAGCCGAATAACGTTGAAATTTTCTTGTGAAAACCACATTGAGATTCTCAAATGCTTAACCATAAAGTCGCCAAGTGTTTTGGTTTTCACAATATAAATCAAAGACAGATTTTCTCTCTCTCTTTTTAATGAGTCACTATAAAGCTGTTTAGATCTGAGAATAACTGAGGACATACTTATGTTTTTATCTAAAAAGTGGATCCAATTTCTCTTTAAGATTTCTCTTATTTTATTTCTTATTTTATTTACTTTACTTATTATATTTATTTATTTAATGTCAACTAAGAACAGTTGACCTAAATTAAATTAAAAATTAAAAAAAATTTAAATTAAACAAAATAAACCATTTTAAAGAAAAATTTAGTATTTATATTTAAATTTATATTTTACCTGAAAGAATAAAAAAGTTAAATTAAAGTTTAATTTAAAGATTTCGCTTTTAATTCAACACCTTAATCGAAGAAATCTTCTCCCATTTTTATAAAATTCTTTTTGTAAGTTAATGCGATTCAAGAATTGATCTCAGAAACTAAAGTGGCCTTCTATAAATTTGCTTTGATCTGAAAGCTTGGGCTAATCTTATTGTTCTTCTAGAGCTTTATCAGTTTCTATAGCTGTAACTCTATTTTGCCTTAATGACTCTCTTATTTCCAGAAATACTTTCTCAGTTTAATATTTTAGAAAGAGACTAAGGATTCTCTTAGTTGTCAGCCAATTCAAGTTTTCCGTTCTCTTCACTCGGCTGACTCGGAAAAGTCCTTTATATCAATTTCGAACTTTGACAGGCAACAATAACAAACACAACTGTTCGGCAAAGGAATTCTAATTTTATAACTCACTAAACAGCAGAGAAACCCACTCAAAACTGACAACTGAGAACTGAGAACTAACAACTTGGAATTCGCCCTTAGTCCTGAGTCCTTCGTCTGTGTCCTGGAGTTGCTATATTTCAATTTTATCAGCTGCAGCTCAAAATGATTGAGCGTCTCAGTTTGCTGGGGCTAATTTGATTGAAAAGGGTTTTGCTCCATTTCCCTCCCACTTCGTCGAAGGAAAAGCAAACAAATGAAATCGACGATGCGCATAACTCGAAAAAACAAAATTTACTTCATCAGCCTTTTTTTTATATTATTATTATATATTTCTTTAGTCCCAGCGCAAAGTTCACGAGGGCCACGTCAAGTTCTCATAATTGAAACTAATTAAATAAGCTCAATGAAATTGTCTGTTCAAATGAAATGTCAGTACTTGAGTACTTAAAAAATTACAAATTTCAACTCGAATCGCTTTTAGTTTCTGTCACAGTATTAATAATTATTATTAATGATTTCCACAGAAAAGGTCAACTAACAATTTAGTTCAACTCAGTGGATTAATTACAGTATTTAATTAATTAATTCATTGTCGCGTGAAAAAATTCGGCAAGTAAGAATTCAGATATCAAATTATATTTTATATGTTTTATATCAATTACACAAAGTTGGATAGAAGAATTTCGGGGCAATGAAAATGTTTTCATCACTAGATTTTTATTTTATTAAGTTTTTTCATTCAAGATTTAAAATTAAAGCGCTTTAGATTCTTTTACAGTCTTATTTTTAGCAAACTTGTTGAGAATATGTAAATTATAAACAATTTTTTGTTAAACATCAATTAAATTGTTGACACACATATTTGATGGCGCGATATAAATAAATAGGAAATGGTCCTCTTAAAGGATCCTTTTATGTTGAGTTCGCTGGAACAGCTTATTCAAATATGTTTGATTCTCATGAAAACCCTTTGACAATGAATTCCAGCAATTCGGGTTGGCAAATAACTGAAGAAATAATAATAATGGAGCATATGCGAATGCATTAGCAGCTTTACGGAATGCCTTGAGGGAAGGCATGAGATATTGACCAGCAAGTTGAATGGCATCGTTTAAGCTTGACCTCTTGGCCGGGATTATTCAGACGTTTAACTCAGTGGGAACACACACGAGTTTATGCAAATTTGCGCGCTGAGTTGAATTTTGTATGAATTTGTTGCAAATGTTGAACTTCTGATAAGGACTTTGACTTTTCCAATATGATTTTGTTTTTGGTTTTGTTGTCGTTTAATCTTTCGAATGGTCCTGGCTATTAACTGTGTGACAGTTCAGGCGAATGTCCTTTTTACTATACGAATGCGAATGCGAACAACGAATTGTCCTTGTGTGAATCCCCGCCATTTATGGTCGGCGAGTGTCTCCCATCCGGCAATCTCGCCGTGACGTGGGTCGTGGTTGTGCCCTATTTTTATATGCTCTCTAAATTTCAGCTCCTTTTATATTGTGGCTTATGTTCGAGCAACGAACGTAATCAATTTGAGTGTCGCATTCTGATATCTGTGTAAATTTCTTACGAATTTGCCACGCATCACCGAATTTCCCTTGCCAAGGGCAATGGGATTTGTGGGCTTAGCTCGTCTGAATTCACTTCATTTCCAAAATTAACTCAATCCTTTTTTTGGCCGCATTTAATTGGGTCAAGTCTTATCTCAAGTTCGAGTACTTGTGCGTACTTAATTACTGACAGCCTCTTCTTCTTTTTCACTTTGTTCTTGTGTCGCACGAGGCGTATACTTAATTCGGCTAGAGCTTTAACTGGCAGTTGTCCGAGTGGCTTTGTGTCAGCCACATTTGCTGCTTCTCCCGAAACTTTGTGCTCTTTCCCTGCAATTAGGCAACGGCAACAAAGTTCGAGGGGATTCCCCTTTAATCGCAAATCAACTTCAACAACCACATAAACCACCCATTGAGCCACCGCCACCGCCACCGCCTGTCGAGATTGTTCCCAAAAGGAAGTTGGCCAGCTCGAGTTCTCAATGGTTGCCAGGCATAAGATAAGCATTTGGGTTGTGGACCACTTGACCGATGGGTAATAAAGTTGTAAATGCCGAAAATAGACCCGAACCCGAGTGGCCACTGGCCAGCATAAAAAGTATCAGTATGTGTGGGCCGCAGTCCTATAATAAACTCTGTAACTTGACGTGTTGGACAGAGCGACAGCCCCCGCAGCGGGGGGCGTGGCAATCGGTGTGTAATTTCAACTTAATATATTGCAAGTCAGCAGGTGATGATTTTTAGTTGTGCGTGATGAATGAAGCGAATGAACCTTTAAATGGGGCGTGTGAGTTTATTAAAATAAACATTGTGGGCAGATAGAAGATTTTATGGGATTTGCTCTTAAGGATTGGCCAAATTGAAAGTTGTGTTAAATATACGTGCGAAGTAATACACTTTGTATTTTTATATTATTTTAGGTAATATACCAATTCAAATGCCTTTAAATACCTAATATACATAGTATCATAAGTATTTTCATTTAACTACTAAAGTACTAAAAGTAAAAGTCTGGCAGCTCTGTGACTATGAACAACTGCTCGTTCATTAACAGCATCTCTAGCTATCTCTTTCTGCCTTTCAGAATCACTAGATCACGGATGATAAATATCTCCTTTTAACCATTTTCTTTGCGAAATGTGTATGACATAAATAATTTAATAATATTATAACAGAAGTACATTGGAATAGCTGCTCAACATTCTTATCATAAACCTGGAATTCCAAACCGAAGCCCTATTTAATCAATCACTTAGGCAACTCATCTCTAACGCGTACAAAAACAAAAGTGGCCAAGTGCAGTTTAAACTGTAATCACAAAATCAAACCATCAAGACATTTGTAAGGACTATTTATGTATTTAAAATACATAGACAGCTGTTCGAGGAGCGCGTTGTCCTGGCGACAACTTAGAATCCCGTTAGCTTACGACGCCTACGAAGCACACGTAAAAAGGCCTACGTGCATTGTCTGGAAACTTCTCACAATACGTATGTATTTATGTGCGGATGTGTGTGTGTGTGTGTCAGTGTGTTTTGTGTTGGCATCTGTGTGTCGCCCCAAAAGTGCCCTCATGCTTATTGAGTGCCAATTTTTATATTGTTAATGTGTTTATATGAGTGTGAGTGTGTATGTGTGTTTGTGTGTGTGTCTGTGTGAGTGGATTAAGCGTCTTTCTGCTTTATTTGTTGTTCTTATGCATGCTGCTGAACGCAATTTACGATTAGCAGACCCCCCTCCCCCCACCCCTTTTTGTACCTTGCGGTATTTGTTTGGTATTTACATCTGAAATCGTTTTATTTATTTGCCACCGTCAACCTGCCGTTTCGCCGCACAAATTGCCGAACAACAACAACAACAACACACACACACATATGTATGTTTTATATGCCTTTGTCATTGCCATTATTATTATTGTGTGTGTGTGTGTGTGTGGGTGTGTGTGTGTAGTGGTGGCTGGAGTGTTTTATTTGTGTGCGTTTTGTTTTTGTATGTACATTCATTATGGCTTCACTTGTTATTGTTCTTATTGCGGCTTTTAAGTGTCAAGACACATTCCACTAAACGAATATGAATGTTCCTTTAAATAAGAACTAAATAACTAAATATTTTCACCTTTCTGTTAATGAATGTGAAAGAGAAGTACTGAACTAAATTAAAGTTTTAAAGATGATTCGATACATAGAAATTTTCTTTAGCTGCAACTTTAGTTTTTATTTATTAAAATACATTTTATCCTGAGCTTTAAAAATGTGAAATATGTGAGCAACCAACAAAGGTCGCAGCTCAAAAAAAAGTAGACATAAACAATATACTTTATTGTTTTGCAGCTATAAAATTGCCTTTGCATAGCATCAATATAAATTGTGAAGCAAAATGATTGCGCTTTGGACCTCTAGAAAGAGAGTTTAATACACATGAAGGAGCATTTTACAACGAGCTTTGTTAAGTTAAGAGTAATTCGAAAATATTAAAATTAATGTAGAGAATTCAAGGTCTTAATTTGAGTCTTGGTTTAATTTTAAAAGATGAAAAAATTTGATATTTCCAATAGTTTTTACATGTTCTTTGAATTTTGAAGCCTTTAAAATTAGGCAATAAAAATATTTAAAATTTTTTTGGAGAATCTAACTAAACAAAAAAATATTATTATATTTTTTTACAGTACGAAATATATGCAATTTTTTTTGAAAAAACTAAGAAAGCACTTTTTACTTATAGTGAAAAATCTACAAAATTTTTCATGTAAGTATTAAGATCTCAAAATCTGGTAATTGTTTTATGGATTTTATTTCTAATTCAAAGGACAAAGCGAGATATTTGTGTGCTGAATTATCCTATTGATGGATTTAAAGTCTGTTACACTCAATACTCCGCAGAACTGTAATATATATCAGCCAATTAAGTCACTTTAATTGCATTTGCATATTTGATAAGCACTTGGTCAACTAATTAGTGGTATGTCAATGCTGCCGCAATATCAAATTATTATTCTATTGATGTAGCAACAAATTGCAAATAAAGTGAGCAATGGAATTTACAAATTCTGAATAAAAATTCGAAGATAATGAATCAACATGGAATTGAAATTTAAAACCCGACCAAAAAGCCAAAGTGAGCAAGTTTCTGGCAGAGCGTAAAACATCTGAGAAAGTTAATAAAGCCAAGGATAAACACTCGAGCTGTCCTGATGACAACTTGACGTAGTAACTGAAGCATCATCAGCGACATCATCATCATCATCTTCATTCCATTCCTACGTGACAAGCTGAAAACGCGAAAGCGGGTTTATTTCTTTCTTTTTAATAAGTACGAAATAAATATGAGAAAAAAATAAGTACGCACGAGTATAAAGTTATTTGAGTTGCTTGGCAGGCACGGATGGGATGTCAACTCTGTTGTTGTTGTTGTTGTTGTTGTTCTTGTTGTTGCTCTAGGCGCTGATGGGGATGATGTGTCAAAGAAATCTGCCACAAATTGCTGACAGATCAACGACTCTTTCAATGCCAAAAGGTAATTTCATTGCAGTGCCTGTCACGGCAACACGAACCTGCCCGACTTAAGCTGATTGAGTCAACATAATACGGCAATGGCCGGAAATCGAATGACCAACAACAACAACAAGAAGAAGAAATTAAACAAACAGTGCTTAAAAGCCACACAATTTGCTTAAGCCCACACCTTGTGTTGTGCCTGCAGGCAAACCAATTAATCTCCCACACTCACTTCTGGCCAGAGTCCAAGCAATCCCAATCCCAATCCTGATTTCAATCCCAAAGCCGCTTTTCGACGCTCCCATTTCCGGTTTCGAATTTGGGGTCGCGACCCATTAACGTTCAAAGTTCAGCGTCTTAAAGTTGGCCATAAAAGTCACAGCTGCAGAGGGAGAAGGACAAACAGAAGGAGATGGAGAGAGAGAGAGAGAGAGAGAGAGAGAGAGAGTCAACATTGTTAACTCCATTTCACAGACAATATATTAAAACTAATTTGATTGCTCAACGCACACAAATCAACATTTATTGCAAGAATCGTTTAAAATCTTTGGACATTCATTACACATACATAACATATAATACATATTTGAATTTATTTACACAGGTTCATTTCAAACTCTTATGTACATGGGCCGCAATATATTTTAATATATGATGGGGATTAATTTGCAATTTTTGTTCGAGCACGTAACTTGTTTAAATCTTAGTTGTAAGTCTTAGCGGTAATCGTTTTAATTAAAATTCGTTAGCTTAAAGCAATACTTTAGTATGGACACAGACACTGTTTAACCACCTTAAATACTTAGTATAAATACGACTAGACCGTGGAACATGAAAAACACATTAAATTCTTTCATATTCAGACTCCTATATACAAGCGCGAGGAACTGGCGAAAGTCATCAACTTTATATTAACTTTGAAATCGCACTTTCCACTCACACACCAGAAGTTAACCAAACTCCGCTCTTTTTTATGGCATTCTCTTTGGGGAGCCTTTAAAATAATATGGTCAAGTTTTGGTGTTGACATGAAAAACGTTTCATTTCCACCAAAAACTTCAGTGTATTTAAGATTTTGAAATTTTGCATAGCGACGAATTTGCTGACAGTCTTGCCTTACTTAATGAATTCTAGTTCAAGAACATATTTTTGTATTATGCTAAACTTGGCTTAATGCTGCTAGTTGACTTCCTGTAAGCTCCGTGGAGTTGCCCGACAACGCTCAGTTTAATGGCGACTCCTGCATCCGGTGCGCCAGCTGCGAGTCCTTAAGCGAGCCCAACTCACCGAGCGGTGAAGCAAACTCATAGCCCATGGACTCGTTATGGGAAACGGCCGTGATGGCTGACGCTCCATTAAGGCCGCCATTGGGCAGCGTTGTAATTGTTGTCTCCTGCAGGCGACAGCTACTACGTGGACGGGGGAGGGGGTCAGTTAGGGTGGCGGGCCGAGCATTGATTCCGACTCACCTGCGCACGGTGCTCTGATAGCAGGAGTGACGCGACTGATAACGCTTCGAGGCTGTGCTGGTCAGCGACGTGTCCCGGTGCATGCAGAACGTGTCGCGCTGCTTGCGCCGTCCGCTGGCGCCCCGACAGAACAGATATCTGGATGGAGTGAAGGGGGAGTGGCAGTGGGAGTGGGTATTGATGTTAGTCAATTGGCAATCAAACACGAGTACAAGCATCAAGCACATTTCGAAATCATTTATTGTCTGCGATTTTTGATTGCAATTTGAGACGGATGTTTGAGAACAGCTTTATATATAATACTCAAAACAATAGAAAACTTCACATTTTCGTAGTCTATCAGTCTGTCTGTCTATCATTCCATTTTATATGCTGACAGTATCTAAGTTTCTTGTGATTTATTAAACCTTTAACACTCAAAGTACAAAGAATCTATTTATCTATCCCTTGGAACACCTATGTAGATCCCAGAGACAATTAGAAGAGCTAGAGCTACTAAACTTGGTATGTGCATATGTATCTTTGACTTTATTTCGACTAAAATTACCCGCTTGTTTTTTAAATAATTACCGAGTCTCTTGCAGTTGAGCTCGCTCAAATGTAAATATTTCTATTATTTACGACTTTTATCTTAACAATACTCTATAAAATTTAATTAAATGAAATACTGATTTGTTCTTGTTTTCCTTTTCTATAATGTCCTTTGTGCAATCAATGCAAACAATCAACAAATTCCATCAGAATTGCAATCAAAAGTCAGCAGAACTTTCACGCACAATCCTAACAATGAAATGATTGTGATTTGTGTCAGCAGGACATGAGTTTTGGGAAGTTCCAGCAAAAGTTTAAAGTGTGCACATGTTTTGTTTCATTGTTAGTTTGCTTGTATGTTAGTTAGTTTTTAAGTTTTGTGAGTGGAAGATACAAATTGCAGTTTGCTTACGCTTACAGTTACAGTTTATATTGATTGTTATCGGTTATCGATAATCGTTATCGTTATCGTTATCGTTATCATGCTGTTATCGCTAGTCAGCTGCAGTGAGGTGAATGAACAAATACCTATTGAAATGCTTGCGAAACGCCCCGCTCACAAAGTAGAGGGCCACAGGATTGGCACAGCTGTTGGCAAAGGACATGCAGAATCCGACGATGCGCATCACATGCCAGAACGTGTTATAATCCTGCTCAGCAGTTGGCCTGCAAAGGGAAACGGAAACGGAAACAGGAAAAAGAAAAAATGCGAAGCATTGTAACAATGTATGTGCATGTTAACCTAATGGAGACATAAGCCAACGACAAGCTAGAAATTGATTGACCAGCACAAAACGGGTCGCAACGCATGATGAGCGCATTACTCATACGCAATGTGAGCCACTCTCTCTCTCTCTCTCTCTCACTCTGTCAGGGCATAGACAGGCCATAAATCCCTGGCATCCTTTATGTGTATCCTTGCATATTTCGAACGCTTGTCGTTGTTATGGCTGTCGCACTTACCAGTAGTAAAACCAGAGAAAGAAGACGTGATACGGCAGAAAACAAATACCAAAGATGACAACAAATGCCAATACCGTTACGGCGACTTTGCGACGCGCTCGAACCTGCAACAACAACAACAACAACAACAGAAGAAAAAACAGATTCAATTTCAATAAAAGTATCCAAATAAGTGGATTTTCTTGAATATTTAAATTTTATTTCATTTGTTGTGAAAGTGAATGCATAAAAATGCATTGAATAGAAGAGATGTAAAGTAGAAAAGCAATTCATGTTGGCTTCAGATATTTAGTTTTAAGTATTTCAATCATATATCAATCGTATTTGTTTAAATCTGATCTCAAATCTGTATAAAGTAAATTTCTTTATATTTAAATTTTTATTTAAATTTATTTAGTTAATTCTGTTCAAAGCGAACTTAACGATTGTGAAATCAAATTTTCAATGACTTGTTTTCTATATTTTCAGAAAAGGTATGATAGTTCAAAGTATAAGTATATGATCGTGTACTAAAAATCCGAGAGCCTTAAAAGTCGAAAATTTTATATTTTGACTTATATTTTAAAGAAATAAAGTGGAAATTAGCTCCAAAGTAAATTTTTACCCTAATTTTATCACCTGGAGTCGATTAAAAGACTAAAACAAATATTAAAAATTTTTCGAAAAATTTAAAGGGGTAACTATGTAAAAATCGACGATTTTTCGAAAAAAAGTTTTGTCTCAGAATTCAAAAATTTAAATGCAAAGTTAAAGTAGGGTTAATATTATGAAAAACAAGACATTCCTCATGGAAATCGGATGAGCTTTAATAAAGTTGAGCTTGTTGAAAGTCCAAGAAGTCTACATTTCTCATATATAGATAATTTACAATAACTGATATCTTTATCTTTAATATTTTTTTAAAATAGTTTTGTAAAACGGAATCTTCGAAACCGAAATATACAAAAACCGGTAGCCGTTACGTAACCGATATATACAAAAACCGAAAACCTAAATGTGAATATAGTCGAGACTATAACTGAACCCGATATTCGTTTCGGTTTGATACCCTGATCCAAACTCACCTGGCGGACCGCTCCCTGCATTTCGCCGGGAACACTCGCCGAGTACATCAAGTGTAGAGCAATTAGGATATAGAAGACGGCTATAATGACCAGTGGGATGGCGTAGTAAACCAGAAAGTGCAACGTGACCATCAACTTGGCGTAGTTAAAGCCCCATTCCTCCGGAAATGGATAACAGATGACAATCGATTTCGCCTGATTGATGCCAATAGGCTAAAAAAAAGCAAAGGATGTCAGAAGTGAGATGCAATTAAAAGAGAAAGTCAAGTGCGGCAATCACCTTCAGGTTGCTGCCAATCAGCGCTGGCAAACCACAGAGAATGGCCAGAAGCCAAATGGACACGGCAATGGCCAATGTCATGCGAGTAGCCCGACGTCCGCCACCTGCAGGACGAAGGATCAAATCTTCAATTGGTTCATTTCGACATTAAGTGGGTCACGTTTCTTACCATGCGCATGAAACTTGCGCAGCGGATCGACAATGGCAAAGTATCGATCACTGGAGAGCGCCGTCAGTGTGAACACCGAGACCCCAATGGACACATCCTTCATGAACTCCGAGACGCTGCAGAGGAAGCTGCCCCAGGGCCAGTACTCGACGGTGTAGATGGTGGACACCAGCGGTACAGTGGTCACTATCACCAACAGATCCGCTAGCGCCAGGGAAAGTATGTAGCTGCCAGGGAGAGATGGCCAGAGGTTTGTTAGAAAGGAAAAGAATGGATCTTAAATATCGAATATATAGATGTAATAGATTAAGAAAAAACTGTTCTCATATTATATGAAATTTATGAATATTCGTATAACGCAAAGATATCAAATTAAATTAAATTGAATTCCCTCTTCTAAGGACTCTATAATTGCTTTGTTCTATAATAATAATTATAGTAAATTTTAATTTAATTTTTACTTAAATTTGGGTCCGCTGTTCTTAGTTGACATTAAATAAATAAATATAAATAAATGAAATGTAAATCAGTTTCGAATTAAAATAAACGCTTTAAAAAGCTTTTAAAGTTTCTTTAGAAAACTAAAACTTTTGCAATTGTAATTGTAATTGAATATCAATAACAATACACCAAAAATTCGCCTTAAATAAACACTATGTTCAACATCATTACTTCGTTCTCAACTAACAGATTCTTGGCGATCATTTTGTCCCTCGATTGTAATAAATGTCTACCTAAAGGTCATTCCTTATGCCTTCTCCTAAGGATACAATAATTTTCTACAACCTCCAGGGGTTGAAGCAACAGAACGATTGGAATTTCAAATAAAACAATCAACAGCAAAGTCTTGACAAAAGTCCCAAAGCCAACACGTTAGCAAATTGGGGACTCCCCCTTGAGATAAACAGACTGACCCGCATTGCTCCAAGGGTCGCCAGCGCGTGTTACTGCGAACTCGCTGATTTATGTAGTTCAACTTCAGGCACATCTGCATCTCATTGGATTGAGGGCAATGCTTTTGCCGTTTTGTCAGCTCGCGATGATAACATTGATTTATGTTTAGAATTTATTAAAAATATTTCATGTTAAAAATATCATCATATTTTAAATGCTCGCAATACAGGCAACTTGAAGTTTAAAGACAATTCAGCCTTACAATGAAGATAATTATGTATGTTAAGTATACGACATGCTGTGCAAGGTTGAGTTTTATAGCTTTGCTAAGCTCAAGTTTCTAGATTGGAGCTCAAGAGAAATGCAATGGGAATGCATCATTCGATTTTATCACCAGACGTCAGGCTGAGATGAAAATGAATTGCAGCTGTAGTTTAGAGTGTGATCGCATCTATATATGTAGTTATATAACTTTTATCCCATGGTCCCTTGTAATAAATAAGCTGCATGTGGCACTTTATTTGTGCAACATCAAATTACTTTTCTGTGGCACGAACTGCCAACGACCGATAAGCCAAGAGAGAAGCCGTCTGGCCAAGAGCGGAGCCAACTGGCCAACTGATTCCGGGCTCTTGGTTCTGGCCATGAAATGCAATTTCAACTTAATGTGATCAGTTGACATTTCCGTTTGCTTTCCTGTTGATTATAAGTACGCAAGTTTTTTATGGCAAACGTGTGGCGATTCCAGCTGTACTTGACGGATTCGTATATACCCTGTAATTGAATGACTGTGCAAGAGAAGTTTCAATCTTTTTACAGGGTATCTATCAGCTGACTTTGGCCAGTGCATTTCTAGCTATTTCTGCTCCGTCGATAATAAAGTTATAAGTACTAAAATGCAGCTACTTAAATTCCACTCAATTAATTGCTCTTCAACTGTGGAATCATCGAGTAGCAAAGGTCACAGCCATATTGTCGAGTGCGTTGTTAGCGATGTTTTCACTTTTACAAGTGGCTGAGACTCCAGCCAAGTTACACACTGGTTGACCTGTGAACTGTTCCGTGTAAAATGTCAGTTAAGTTTGATATTTTAATTGGACGCTTGCGGGATGTTTTTGACGGACCGCAGCGTAACGGCAACACTGGATGTGGCTATGTTAACAGCCTTCAGCGTGTTAATATTGAAATTGTGACAACGAACAACAAGAAAATGCGTTGACTGATTGAAAATAATATTTACATTAAATGCGTGTCATGCATTTTACTCAGGCGAATCTTTATTTCATTGCAATCCTGAAGGACAGAGCGGGACAGCTATCTGCTCGTTATTCTACTGATCGACATCCACGCGAGTTGCCAGACAGCTGAATTATTTAGATAACTAGTTAACATCATCACTAGCTGCAAAGTTAACAGCTGTTAATGAAGGTCAAGCTAAATGTACTTTCTTCCATTTACGATTAAATAGATACAATATAAAATTGCAGCCGTCATCTTAAAAAACTCTAGCAAAATTAATACGCATAGTTTAATTTGCCTAAATTAATTTAATTTTGCTGACTCTTAATCAGGCTCATAAATAAATAAATAAATAACTAAATAAATTAAAATAAATAAATAAATAAATAACTAAATAAATAAATAACTAAATAAATAAATAAATTAATAAATAAATAAATAAATAAACAAATAAATCAATAAATAAATCAATAAATAAATGAATAAATAAATCAATAAATAACTAAATAAATAAATCAATAAAGAAATAAATAAATAAAAAAATAAATAAATAAAAAAATAAATAAAAAAATAAATAAATCAATAAAGAAATAAATAAGTAAATAAATAAAAAAATATATAAGTAAATAAATAACTAAATAAATAAATAAATCAATAAATAAATAAAAAAATCATATATACTTGAACTGAATTTAAAGCGTGCTTACATCATGATATTCTTAAAGCGCACAAAAGTAGGCAACGTCTTTGTGACAAGCCGCATACGTTAGCAATTTGTGGCACGTCAACAGACGGTACATGATTTTAGCCATAACTGAATCGCATTAAACGCTACGCCAAACAATACACTGATTTATGGCATTCAATTTATGCAAAAACAACAATTCTCAAACACACACTGATACGCACCCACACAGACACACAAACATGGCTAATTAGTACGCACAAAAAGCCAAAGTGTATTTTGGCATTTTGTGGTAACATTTGCGGGCACAAGAGTTATGAACGCGAGTATCTGTTGTGACAGTTAAAATTGTAAGTAATTTTCTCGGAACAACATTGTCACCATAATTCCGAATTCACCATGCCCACATCCTTAATTGGGTGCGTTGGCATTTTCCAGCCTCGTAAAATTCGACTCTGTGCGCATAATTCAAAAATACTCACACACTTTATGCCCCGAGGTTGCGCATAATTAAATTCACTTTAAGTTGGCCATAAATCAAAGGAGCATTTTCAAGCATAAAATCGCTTAATAGGTTTACTAGGTAACACTCTGCATTTAAAAATAGACCAAATTTAATATTAAAGTAACGATGGTTGTACAATCTTAAGTTGTAATACTCCAGTCATCACCCAACTTCAATAGCCAGTATTCTAAGAATTGACATGAAAGGTATATCAATCAAAACTGGGCAGCGATTTTCATTTTGACAAATGCTGCTAGTCAAATTTACAACTTTACATTTAGCAATTCCAGGAGGGTTACAGCTTTACATACCCTGTAAATGCCTTAAGTGGTAGGCTGACTAAATTGTATTTCTTTCAATCTGATGTTGCTAAAGATAAAATTCATAAATGGTTTGATTAGCAAATACCCTTCAATCACATCTGGGAAAGTTTCGTTTCCTATTATATAATTTATAGCCATGTTTTTAAGGAAATAGTCATATGTGTATCCTACGATTTTATATCCCTAAAATGTAAATTTTGACTTATTGCCCAATTCCCGCATTCATAACTGGGAATCTTTAATTTTTTATGGATTATTCTTTAATTGAATATTAAGCAATCTAATGTCTCCATAGATAAAAATACCCTACCCAATACCCTACATTAAATATGCAAAATTTAATTTTGAAATTTTGAACTTAACTATTTAATACTTCAGTTGACTCTTTTTTTGAGAATATAAAATGACCTTCTCAAATCCGATTTTACAGGGTATTTACTAGTGGACTCACGTGTTTGGAACGTTGCGCATCTGGCGCACGCTGAGAAAGACCACAATCAGGGTCCCATTGCCGAGCACGCCCACCACGAAGATCAGGGCGAACAGGACGGGCACAATGTAGGTCTCGGGTCGTCGGCCATAAGGCACGTAGGGCGTCTCGGTGGTGGCCATGCTGATGTTATCATCAAAGAGCAGCGACGTCTGGGCCGCCGTCGTCATGGCCAACTCGAAGAGCAGCCGTGTGCCGTTGAGTTGAGTTAGCGGTGACTCAGAGCCCGCATCGGTGTCCGCATCCGTATCCGCATACAAATTCACATTCCCAATCACATCCGGGTCCATGTTCATGTTCATGTCCACGTCCTTCGGGTTGCTGCTCAAGTCGCTGAGCAATAGACGCAAATTGTTCTCGATTTGTTTGGCTTCGACAAACTATTTAAGCGTCAACTATTAATTTAATTTCCTTTCGCCTCGTTTGCATCTTTTTCCTCTTGCTCCCTGGTGACTTTTTTATTCCCTCTCGTTGCAAATGAATTTTATTCGCTTCCTTCTATTTTTTGGTGCAAACTTTTTTGATTGCAATTCGTAGCGATAAATCCTATAGATATGTATAGATATAGATATAGTAGTAGTTGTTGTTGGTTGTTGGTTCGGTGTGCTGTAAACAAAGTAAATGAAAAGCAAACGCACTGTAAAATGGGTTTAATTGTGGACTTTCGTTTAAATCAAACTGGGCAGATTTTAATCGAATATTTCAGCTAACGCAAAATCGTTGCTTATTCTGATTGAGCTAACAAGTCGAGACACAGACAAACATATATAAACTTTAATAACTAATATTTATTTAAAGCATCTAAAAATATGTTATTTTTTAAAACAACATAAAACAAATTTTACGAGCTATGTTTATTAAAGAATGTTGATTACAAATTTTTTGAATAGAATTCTCATTTGTCGGTTGAACAAATTTCGAACTTTGTTCATGTAAATTTGGTTTGGCATCCTGACTGTGTTTTTCTGGGTATTCATAATATTTCAGGAGCAGTCGTGTGTGTTTTATGTGCCCAGAAAGGCCAAAAAAATAAAAAAAAAAAAAACATATTCCCAAGCGGAGGCGTTTGAATAGTTACCTGATCTGCGGGCAAATGGCAAATGGCGGAGCATTCATATTTTTATGGCAGCGGACTGCTAAAGAAATCAGAGATTTCAATTATCTGGATTTCCTTCATTTTCCCCGCCCACAGCCAAGTGAAGAGCGACGAGATTTGCGAGGGCGTCAGTAACATTTTATGACGCACTGTGTGTGTGTGTGTGCGGTTAATGGCTGGAAATGTAATGACAGTATGCGAGGATTTCTCCTCGAGCAGCAACTGGATAAGAATATAAAGTCGCCATGGCCATAATTCTGCAACTCAAATCTGCCGTCGACGCGACGGTGAGAAGCGTCTTTGCAATTAGCTGAAAACACACACACACACACACACACACACACACACACACACACACACACACAGACACAGACAATTCATTTTAATGTGCCTGTGTTTGCTTTAATTAGAAACTCTTCTGCAAGCTCAAACGCATAACTTGCACTCGCATCATATATTTATTTTCAGACAAAAAAGAGTAAAGAAGATGAACTTGCTAACCAAACAAAGGTGAATACAAAAGCATCGTTCAAATGCTTTCTAAACTGGCATGCAATCATTTGGGACTGTGCATCTTTTTTCTAAACTGAGACAACGCTGCGTATGAGCAATAATGAGGTGCATTTTAGAAAAGCGCAGAGAGAAACAGTCAGAACTAATTTGGATGCCGCAATTTTAGAGGGTGAGCTTTTAAATCATTGGCCTAATTTAAATAAAGATCACTTTTTCTAACCAAATTAGAATTATGTTGAATAGTGTAATTCATCAACTGACAGCTGATCAAATTTAATTTAATTATTTTTAACTTAATTTTTAATAGAACATTTTTAACAAAATCAATTTTTTTATCTGAACACACAAGAGGATAGTCAATATAAAATGTTTGATATAAGTAAATACCCTGTAGCAACTGCGTAAACTAAAACTTACATTTGGTGCTAATACCTACAACTAACTTACACATTTCCTTTTAAATTTAGAATACCCTTTCCGAGGGTATACAAAATTCCGGTCTTCATAAAGCTCATGTTCCATTGAAAACGAGTGCAAACAATTCTTGTGCCAGGTTAAATTAATTTTTGCTATGCAATAAATCAAGTTGAATTAAATAAAATGGGAAATTCTTTAATAGCTACGAGGTACATATTTCATTTGGCCAAAGTTCTGTGCATTTTAATGAGTGAATTTGAAATAATGGTTTTAATACAAATACAAATTCGAAAGCAGAAAAGATTTATACTCCCCTGGCACAATGTATCTGACTGCGGTACTCCAGCAATAAGGAAGGCCAATTTTGCCTGAACTAATTAAGTTTAGTTGGAAATCACTGAGAAGCGTTCAATGCAGCCAAGTGAAAAGTTTTCCAAGAAAACTCGTTCGGCTGCAGCATTGTTAAAATTAAAGAGCAGCAAAAGTTCCATCGACACGAGCAAGTTTCGAATTTCACAGAATTTCATGTTTATCTTTTGCAAAGCAATTTCAGTGTTGTTGTATTTTTTACTGGCCCATTTTGCGGCAGATCTAATGATGGAAATTGATTTTTAATGAATTTATGACATCGCGCAGTTTTTCCAAATTGATGGGCTCAATTAAAAAACTATTTGGAGCCATTGAAATTATTACAGACAAGGAAATTACACAAATGTGAAAATAAACTAGTTGAAAGTATTCAAATTAATTAGAATGATAATCGAGCATCGAGTAGTTTAGTTTGAAAATTCGTTTAGTTTGGGAATGAATTTAATACTAATGAGTTAGGCTCCCAATTTAGTTTGATCACTTAAATTAATTCAAGTGAAAGTCCTTTAGAACGACAATAAACGTATTTATTTCAGAAGCCTTTGCATTTGATGCTATGACATAAATTTATAAAATAAGCCCACAGTTAAAGTGTTGAAATTAAAAAAAAAAATCCAAATCAACTTCAAAGTAGAATAATTTACTGTATTTATCTGAGAGTTCTTAATGCGTATCTTTTATCTTTTGCAGACATTAAACAATTTTAGTTTTGGAAACAATCTTAAATATTAAACACTCCACATCATTTCAAGTGATTTGATTGCAAAATTACTCACTTAATTGAAGCGAAAATTAACTGGCAACGGCATAAAGTGAAACTTTTGATTTCAGGCTGTGACAAAGAGAACTAATTAAGTGTCCTGAATGAGCAGTCGAAAGCATTGTCATTGTTTCATTTCAATCATTGGCTAAAGTTTCAAACGAATGAAAGTCTTTTACATAATTTTCTGGGCTTGTGAAACCTTTGATAAAGTTGGGCGGCCAACAAAATGTCCACGTTGTTGTCGCATTGTTTGTCGTTCTTGTAATTAATTTGTTAGCACAATGCCCGAACAGACTCAAGGATGTCAGCAGCAGGACAAGTACACAAGTTTATTAGTACAAGGATATATGTGAATGTTTGCTAGTCACTTAAGCTAATTGAAATTTACAAATTGCACGAGTCATTTGCATAAAGGATCACAAAGCTGCGGCCTCAGCTTGATAATTGGATCAAATTCCCTAGCACAATTCAATGCGTAATACCCTGTAAATAATTCGGTAGCTCTATGAGTAATCATATCTATTTTGCAGCTAACCTGTTAGCCAATATACAAAACAAAAACAAAAAAAGAAGTCCGGAAAAAGACAAGTCTATTGATTTATGACAAGTCGGTGGCGGGAATGGTTTGCTCGCTTATCTGACGACCATCTGGATACCACGCATTTATGGACTCCCAGCGAGTGTGTTGCCCTTTTAGACACCCACACACACACACACACACACACAGTCAGAGTCAGAGGATGGGGTTGATTTTGATAAATCAATGCAATTTATCAACCGTTCAGTTCAAATCTGTCGCGTGTGTTTTTCGGGCACCCGACACTTTTATCTCAACACAAACATTCCGCACACGTCCCCGGTCACCGAATCCACTTTCCGTGCGAGTTCAAGTATGAGTATCTTATCTGTCAGTCGTTGGGGCTTAGTGCGTCTCCAAATAAATACAGTTAAGTCTTTGGCTCGTCCCAAAATGTATTTTGTCATAAATAACGCGACTCAGCAGCGTTTTACAGTCGCTTTTACTCATTGTTTTCTTTATGTGTGTGTGTGTCGGAGGATTCCTTGAAATATACGATATTGTTGTCTGCAGGCTACCTACACATACATATGTACGTCTGTGTATCCTTTTTCGCGCCCTTCACACAAAGATTTGTGACTGGCCATTTGTTTGGCTGCATGTAATTGAATATGCCCACGGCGAGAGTTTCTCGGAACGACTTGGAAAGTATTACCCAAATGTATTTGTAATGTTAGAATAATAATTTGCGAAATTCTGCAAAAGTAATAAGCGAGGTAACATGAGTAACATAAAGTAAACATACGAATAACTCAAAGGTCTGACTCTTTAATAAGCAACAAATTAAATTTTCATATTTAACGAGATGAAATCACTGCTTGGCGATGTGTGTGTGCGTGTGTGTGTGTGTGTGAGCACATATTAAATTAACATGCCAACTATGTAGAGGTAAAAGTGTAACAGGCTGGCAACACTGGCCATCGCTTGCTCATCACTAGTAGGTCAAACATCTAGTCATCTCGTTTTGTCCTCCATAGTTTGTATTTATGACAGCAACCACAAAAGTCGTTTTGCCGTTTTCATAATAAACTGAGACGCACTTTAATCGAAAGATAAACGTCAAATCCCATTTAAATGGCAAGCATGCGGCAGAATGTGAATAAATTGACAAACACTCAGACTGAGTAGTTAAATTATCATACGAGTATTCAGACTTTTACTCTTCAAGCAGCAATAAAAAATCAAATTTAAGCCATTTAAATACATAGTTCTATTTCCAAGCACATTCACATCCCTCCACATGGCTAATGGAATATGCGGTTTATTTACGGCCTTAAGGCTTTAATCTCTTTTTATATTCTGCTTATGAAAGTTGCTTTTGATTTAAAATATAAATGTGGTTGATGGTTATTATCTACATAACTTATCTAATAGCTGTAGCAATATCTTTATGAATTTTCCCGCCTGAAAGTATGCTTTAAAATTGCTCACGCCGGAAATCGACTGTCGTAGATTTTTTTGACTCCCCTTTGGGCAGCGGGCGTAAAAAAAATATTTATATACCGTCATTTTATTGAACAATTTCCGCAGCTTGAAAACGCAATTTAAACCGACCAAAGTTGGTAACGCAATGGGCGTGGAATTAAATCAATGGCCCAATAAGTGGCAGAAACTTAAGATAACAGCTACGCCTGCATCTAATGTCGTTTAATAACAATGCTTGGTACTAACAATTGGAAGTTCACTACAACTTCGGCTAAGCTATGTGCGAGGGTAGGCTGATAAGTCATTGGCCTAAGTACAAAGACATATAATTTTTCAAATGAAATTATAATTCTGTTATATACAAAATAGCATCAATTGGCAGCTGATTAAATTATTTTCATTGGACCCACAAGAGCATAGTTACCAAGGCAAAATTGAATGAATTATTATATATTTTTCAATTTCAAATAAATACCTCGATGATAGGAGATTTCACGAAAAACGCCTGTTTTGAAGTCCTTAAAGAATCGTTTTATTTGGAATGCATCAAAAAGTTTGAGGAGCATTAAATAAAGTTTCAGTGACTTTTCAGCCCACCCTCGTATGTAAGCCAAGTGCATTTATAGAGTGCATTAGTTTGGGTTAAAAGTTTATCTGGGTAACAATGCCAATTTGAATTGCAATTTGCTGACAAATCAGAGTCTCGAACTCGTTGAATATACAATGTATGCAAAACTTTTAAACACGGCTTTAAAAACTTCTGCAAATTGAGAAACCGTGTTCTCAAAATCGGTTTCACCATAATTTCTCTGCAGTCCCTGTTACTTAATCGTATGGCAATTACATTGCGGGCAGCAAACTAATGAACACATTATTTCAAGTGATGTAATAATGATAAACTATTTTATTGGAATACTTAATCTATTAGTTGAAATGCGACATGTGGAACGTAATGAAGACAAGAACATTAAAATTCTGCTGCTGCTGCTGTCATCATCCGCATCCACATCCGAGTACTCATTCTTTCAGGCTTATTTAATTAAAGCTGGCATTTAAATTTTGCCAATGAACTTCGCACCATTTGCTGTTTTTATTAGCGTAAATTCTGAGCACTTGCACTTGTCATTGACTCTGGCTAATTGTGCACTAAAAGTGGCCATTTTTTGCTCCTTTTTCGAGTGTGATATTGTACCCTTACAAAGTGCATATTACATTAGTTACTCAATATGTAAAAGGAGGCAATTCTAGACTCATAATGTAAATAAATGTGCTAGATTATTTTTGAAAATAGTTTTAAATTATTTAACTTATTTTTATAATTATATTTTAAAATGGAATGGAATAGACTTAAAATGTAAGTAAATATATATTCATGCTCGAATATTTTTGAAAATATAATAAAAATTAAAAGAGAAATTTAATAATTATATTTTAAAATGGAATGGAATAGACTTAAAATGTAAATAAATATATATTCATGCTCGAATATTTATGAAAATATAATAAAAATTAAAAGAGAAATTTAATAATTATATTTTAAAATGGAATGGAATAGTCTTAAAATGTAAATAAATATATAGTCATGCTCGAATATTTTTGAAAATAGTTCCTTATTTTTTAACAAATTTTTAGCAAAAGAAATTTAAAATAATTACATTTTAAAATGGAATGAAATAGTCTTAAAATGTAAATAAATATATAGTCATGCTCGAATATTCTTGAAAATAGTTCTTAATTATTTGACTTATTTTTAGAAAAAGAAATTTAATATTTTTGGAATATTTTTGAAAATATAATAAAAATAAAAATATAAATTTAATAATTACATTTTAAAATGGAATGGAATAGACTTAAAATGTAAGTAAATATATATTCATGCTCGATTATTTTTGAAAATATAATATAAATAAAAAAATAAATTTAATAATTATATTTTAAAATGGAATGGAATAGAATTAAAATGTAAGTAAATATATAGTCATGTCGAATATTTTTTAACTTATTTATATCAAAAGATATTCAATAATTATATTTTAAAATGGAATAAAAATAAACTGAAATCGTGAATGAAATAAAGATTTTTATTATAAAAAGAAGCAAATATTCTATTTTTGTCAGCAACTATTGTTGGCTCTGCCGGATAAGAAACGCTTTAAGGGTATTAAATCGTTCATTCTTTATTCTGCTGCAGTCCAGCACTTGGGCGGATCCTTGCACATGTAAATGAAGTCCCTGGCTGTGATTTATGCACATGAGTAATGGTGTTTGCACATAAATCCCGTAGACGACCAGCTTCGTTGTTGTGTGTGATAATAAAAATAGCAAACAATAGCAGAGCACAGAAAACACGAGTTTATACCTGACTCAAGTGTTAAATAGACAAGTTTTGGTCAATTTCACAGAGTGAACACGACCATTACATTTAAATTTAAATACACTTTGCGAATGAATTTCAAATAGATGGATTTGTAATGCTAGGCGGAATCCTTAACTACATCTACAGCTTCATCGATTTGTGCATTAGTGACATCAACACCCACTCAACTTTCGAGACATGGATTGATGTCTGTCTTGAAAAACTTTTAGACCGGCAGATTTCTTAGGTCTGCTGCTCATTAATTCAACTTTCTTTTTATGCGGTGGCACTTTTTATCTGGTCCTGAGCAGATTCTTGATAAAGAACGCGACAGAGCCTAAATGCCGCCAATTTGCATAACTCATCGCATTCTGTGAATTTCAGTTTCTTACTCTAGTTTGTTGACATCTCTTTGATGGGCGCCGAGTGAAAGGCGCTTCATCAACAGCAACAGTTTGAATTTGAATGGCTCTCGACACATAAATTATGCTGGCTGGATAGTCTCTCTCTCTTTGTGTCTTGGTCTCAGCCCCCTCCGCCTGCTCCACCACCCCCGCGTCCTCCAACACCACGCACAGAGTCATCAGCAGATACATACATATATCATTTTCATTTTGTCATTTGTCTCTCAATCCCCTCAGCCCCTCGACCAGCTCCATTTGTGCCCGACGGCCCACAATTAATTGGTTGGGTGTCGGCATTGGCGCTGCCAGTATTAAATTACATGACAGCATACACGAAAGTTAGGGGCGAGGTCAAAAGTTCGCCCACTAAACAGACAGCGACTCATTAAATGTGTGAAGAAAAAAACCGCCTGGGGGTTGTCATTTATGAATAATGCGGCAGATTCAATTTGGCTTATGCAATTTCCGGCTTTCACTTTTGGCCTAGTTAACTTTAAAGTAAATTTATCTTATTAAGTTAAAATCGGTTAAGTGTTTATATTGGCACTTTTATTCCCAATTCGTTCTTCGATTTTCTTGATTTTATAAGCCAGGCTTAAATAAACTATGATATGAACTATGAAGACAAATTTCTCCTCTTGCATTACTTTATTTTCGCCATTTTTAATGCTTAGAAATGAAATGTAATTATTCAGTAAAAAGTATAAAAAAGCAAAGCAATATCGCAAGTGCTTTCAATGATTAAACAGCATTTTGGCTGCCACTTCAATCCACCGAAGGGTCAGTTGTAAATGTCAAAATTTGAGAACTTTAGCTCCAAACAGAAAGGGAATGAGACATGTAATGATAAATTAATTTCAACTCAGAGCAAACACCAAACACTCTTAATCTATAGTAATCCCTTTTGTGTCCGGTTCTGAAGCAGAAGTCGTTGCTTTTTCATTTTCATTAATTCCAAGCGCGTTCGCTTTTCAAAATTGTCTTGGGGAAAGTATTAAAAACGTCAGCTTCAGTTGGTTAATTAATGAGATTGTCGAAACAATTCTGGCACGCGCCAAAATAGTAAACACTCAGCAAAGTGTTTGAATATACATTTGGCAAAATCTGGCAAATTAAACCAAAGCCAATTTTGTTAATGTGCTAATACTAACACTAATTGCATTTTGGACTTTCAACAGAGTCTTCGAATATTGCATACTTATGGGAGTCAATATTGTATACAGTTGACTATTGAATAATTAATTAATTAATTATATTTATTTCATAGTTAATTATTAGTTGGAATTACCATTCATTTTCCATTTTTCTTTAAAAGGACTAACTTTTTTTGAACCATTGTAGGTCATTGACCTGGGCACAATAATTAACGTAACTATATATTAAACGGCCAGATTAACCTATTGACAACATAATTTAGTAGGTAATATAATAGGAATGCCAATTGATTACAGATAATCAAATACTGCAATACAATACTTCTATTTATGATATTTTATTTACGAGTAATTCAGCGAGCTGCTTTCGTCACTATCGTGGACGGCCGCTCAAAGTGATTAAGCCATGTCGATATAATATTTATTATCTGCTAATTTTCCACATTGCTTTTAGTATGCTCATATTTCACTGACTTTACTACTCATGGCGAACATTCTTTTGTTTTTTATTGTATATGTCTCGAGAAATAAAAAGTCAACTCGCCTTTGATCTTTAACTTTTGAGCATCGATGAATGAAATCGTTGAGCGTTTTATTCAATTTCAACTTGTGTAACAGAGCTTGATTTAAGTTAATGGTATGAAAACAATGGGGAATACGACGAGTGTTATCAATAGGAGGCTGACAATGCCACAAAGAAGGAGACAAAAGCCACTTGCATAGTTCAGCATCATTAGTTTTGTGTTTTGTGGTGATTGGCATTGTTGTGTGCACTCACACACTCACACACACTCACACGCACACACACACACACACACACACAACGCACTCTAAACGGATCCAGGCATCGACTCCAGCGTCACTTTTAGCAGCCAGTTGGCAAACAGCACCAAAGTGAAGTCAAGCAAAATGCCAGACTGCAGCTTCAGAGCAGCCCACATTTGATTCGTCAGTGGCAATGGTGATGGGGTGGTGAGCTAAGGGGTGAGTGGCAAGGGGTGAATGGTAATCGGTGAGTGGTGAGTAAACACAACGCGTTCGTTCGTCATGGCCATGTTTGACAGCACTTATTGAGCATACGACGCGTGTGCACAAAGCCTTAAATACGGCACAAAGCCAAACACACAATGAGAACTATCAAACAGAAATACCTAACAAAATAGGATACCACTCGATGCCCATAAATTGAGGGCTATGAGAGCCAATCAACAAGTTTTTGTTGTATTCACAATTGAGTATTTCTTACAAGTTTAAGTTCTGTTTCTTGAAGACCGCTTCTATTTAGTAAGTCGAAAAATTGTATTCGAAAATTAAGAAATTAAAAAAACAACTTCACTTGACTTTTAGTTTGTTTTTTCTTATCTTTTTATAGTTGGTTCTTCGAAAAGTTGAAAGAATACGAAAACTCATTGCGCTTAACTATTATTAAATAACCGTTACTTCACATACTTTATATACACCAACACAGTATCTTGGAGTAAGTGACAGGCATAATAAAAAAAAGTCTGGCAACTCCAGCGCTAGCACTATCCTGCTATCTCGTTTTGCCCTTCAACTTGGCTGAGAGTCACTGATGCCAGAATAAACAGAGAAAGGTAGAAATGGGAAAAAAATGCACGAAACACGCGAAGAAAATTTTACGGCTCTAGTGTTTTTCTTTAATTAAAAAAGCTTTAAAACCTATTTAAGATTTCTAAAAAAAAAAGAAAATGAAAAAGAAAAAAAGTACCAATTATAATAATAAAATTAAAGAAAATCTGAAATGGCAACGCTCCTGGGAGCCTAGCTATTCAGATATCTAACTAATGAATATATGTTTGCGGCTAATTAAGTGTAATTGTTTGTTGTTCTACTGTTTACACACACTTGTACAAATTTATGACTCATAGAAATTAAATGACAGCCATTCGTAAGCATTAACAGCGAAATTAGCTCAGCGGCCAAGCAAATTGATGATAGTCAGGGATGCCTGTACTACAGTCGCACAATAAGGGACCTAACGCTGAATTGGTAGCATATTGCCAGATATCAACAACAAGTAAGCCTACAAAGTTCGACCATAAAAGCCAAGGCCGACAAAACAATGTTCACATTTTCACAGCATAAGAAAAATGATGAATCTTCATTTAAACGGCTGAATAATTAATCAGAACTAGAACTACTTATTAACATAATAACTAAATACTAAATTCACTGCTGTATATATTAATCTGAAGTGTGGATTTGCTGATAAGTAGAATCCATGAATTAAGTAAACTTTATCTTTTTCTTTGAATAATAAGTGAAATAGTCTACTCTCACCGCTAGATGGCGCCAGCATTGTCTTCCGGCCGCTCTATGGAGTAAAATATGTTGAATAACTCTGGCGAATATTATCATATTGTAAAGGAATTATTTTCTGTATTCAAGGCTAAGAATATAAAAATAAAATCAGAGGATTCTTCCATTTGCCTGTTACAGACAAACGTAATCAATTTGAATAAACCCACATATCCCTGTACAATCTTTTAATATACATACATAAAAATAGACATCATAAAGTTGTCGTAGACTTTGAGTTTTTACAGTCGAGACACTGTCTGTGTGAAAGCTTCAATCTCAGAGATTAAAGAGCTGGATAGATAGAATTGTATATTGTGAGAGGACGTCGCCTGTCATTATCTCAACGAGTTTATTTAAAATTTAGCAAATTTACATTCCACCCTCAGTCGACACTAGTGGAAATGGGCACAATGTGATATTATTGAGCCCAAAAATAAAATCGAACAGCTTCGACACGAGCGCGTCCATTTGATGGCCGTGTGATTCAGGTGAGTACATTTTACGATTTGGCTAAATTGTTTATTTTTGCTGGACGCTATCTGTTTAGCGCTGTCGCGTCGGTTTATTATAAACACATTTTGTAGCGCTGCCAGCAATGTCTGAGGCACGCCTCCAACTTATATAGATATATTAAATGGGGCAAAAATCAGGCAGCATCCATCAGGTCAACACGAACCTGTGGATGCCGTCTAAATGGCTATTGGACATCGGACGAGTACACAAAATGTACAGTGTCCAACAATTAGACAGACACCATAAACATTTCCATAAACAGTCGTTTGCTACTTGGAGTTTATTTTAATAGTTGGGGCCAGCGCACGTTTAAGCCACGCGCATCGTTTGCTGCCAAAGGCTAATAAATGCCACGCGTTTCTCCACCAGCGGCAGTTGCACTTTTCCCAGTGCCAAGTACTACATTTCAATTTTCCAAGTGCCAAGTACTGCATTCGAGTACAAGCCAAACTCTGACTCTCCTTGGACTTGTGCATTCTTAAATTGTTATTCGCCTGGTTTTCCTGACTCGGATTTTTCATTAGCTGCCCAGCGCTTGCAGCTGGGGATTTATTGTGGCTTTGTATTTTACTCATAAATTTCCAAACCCAATTCCATATTTGTCTTTTGGGCTTCTTCTTTGGTTTGCTCGATTGTATAGAAATTGAATCAAAAATCCAAAGTTAAGGGTTAATGCATTTAAATCAAAATTTCAAAATGTGTGTGAATTTTTTATGGTAATAAGTCTAACTTAAATTTCAATTACATTGCAAAATTTTTTTAGGTCTCAAGTAACTCTCGAAATATGAAATTAAGTTGACTTCAATTTCAGAAAATTTAAAGGTAAGAAGTTATTGTTATTTTTAGAGTCGGTCTAAATTACAGCATTACAACGTGAGATTTAAAGTTTTGAATTATCAAAAAAGTTAAGAATCTTAAGATATCGATAAAATTAAAAATTTATAAAATTTGAAATCAGATTGAATTAAGAAGCATGATGAACCATGATCAAAATTATATTCCGCTTTAAAAATCTGTTCAATTTATGGCAAAGTTATGCAATTTTGAAGTTGATCTGATTTTTGACCTCTCAACTTTATAAGTGTTTTGTTTTTACAACTACGTTTGCTTTAAATATCGACAACTCGATTCAAAACAAAAATAGTTCAACTAAGAATATTTTGAATATTCATTAGAATGCAAATGAATGGAAATGAATGAATGCATTGTTTTGTAAATTGAATTGTATGCAAAAAGTCTAGTCTGCTCAAATTTGATGCTGATTATTAAAAGGTCAGTCCAAAATTGAAAACCAGATCCAAAAAGCCAAACTGAAGCATGACAAACAACGGAAACGCAAGAATAATAAAATCCAAACAAAAACAAAACATTGGAAACTATTTATGTTATATGCGTACATATTTACATATGTATTTATATATGTATGTGTATACATATAGACTCTTTCCGTAGGTACAATTTATGAGTATTATCGCACTTTACATGATGTGCAAATGCATTTCCGTGGTGAGATTCATAAAAAAGGGTCATAAAAAAGGTAAGGAGATCCTTAAAGTGAAAAATGCAAATGCATTAAATGTGGCACATTAATTATACGTATAAACAATGCATTAATTTGCCAATCAATTTCCCCGTATCTGTGCCGTGTCAGCTGTCAGATATTGAAAGCAGCTCGTAAGTAATTGGCCGGGATCTACCTGGTCAATTGAACTTTTTCCATTTCGTTCACATTGAGCGACATAGATAAACACATTTGCATCAATTTTCAATTATTATTTATTGTGCTTACATTTGCGTTTCAGTGTTTCCTTGTTTTGGAGATCTGGGATTTAAGTACACGTACCGGAAAATATGCCAAAACACTTGGCCAATTTTGTTTAAATTTAGACTTTTTATCACTTTACGATTTGAATTCGCACAGACACCAAAAGCGAAACCGGAAACTGACTTCAACGCTTGAATTTCGCGCTATGTGAGAGAGAGATTGCCGCTTCCGCCAATTGGCAGCTGGTGAACTGGCCACGACAAGCGAACGCAGGCGACTTGTTGGCGCGCGCAAAGTCGTCGACATGTTGGCCGCAGTTCACAATACTCATACACATACAATAGAACGAAGATTTGCAACGGGGAGGATTGGGACAGGGGAACGCTATGTTTGTGCAAAATGCCGGCTCTCGAAGGCGCCTGCGCAGGTCCGTTTAACATTTCTCATTCATTCAAAACTTTATATAGAATCCTATGAATTCGATAGTTCATCTTCCTCTTAATATCTCTTTAAGTAAAGATATTTAATCGATTGCTCCTCAATATATTTTAACTATTATGATCTAAACTTGTTTAACTTAGATTCTACTGTTAAACTCAAAATGGCACTGTTATACTCAAATGGTATAAATTTCAATTTCACCTCCCAAAAACACGGTGGCAACATCAAGGTACAGAAAAAGAATTCTGTATTTTTTAAAAAGGAACCTTTTTTGATATATTGACATGCATTTTTGTGATATTTTTGGCGAATTTCCTATTTTTGATTGCTAATTAATCTAACAACTTTCATTGAAATGATCTCCTTTATTTTTATCTAATTTATAAATTATTTGGTTTTATTAATTTATATTTATGTGCTAAAATAATGCTAAATGAACTGAAAACAAGTTCACATTTAAAACAGAATTTAATGAACTACAATCAGTGACGTAGCTCGTTCGTTCAGCAAAGTGAGTAGTTCAATCGAACTTATTTTGAACAACTCGATACGATTGTAATGCATACATGTCACATATCGATAGACGAAAACTTGTATTTTCCTCTTTTCTTTGATGTCTTGTGAATGACATCGTTTTGCTGTAATAATTGTGAGTTATTTGTGTAAATCGTGGCTAATACCTAACTAAAGTAGTACTGCAGTGAAGAGCAGCGAATGCGTCGTGTGTACCACGTCGCGAGCGTATGCATAAACCGAGTAATTGTGTTAAATTTTTGCAGTCAATATTTTGCAAACGCCATGTTGGCCGCTTGCACATAACCTCAACCGCCAAGTGTCAGCCCAAATTGAAAGCAGTTAAAAATTTGTGTACGTTTTTTTCATATATTGTTTCAGAAAACGGCATAAGCAGAAGTAAACAACATGTCACGTTTCTTTGCCAACGGATCCGACTCGGAATCCGAGTCCAGCGAGGAGGAGGTCCAAGCACAAAACTACAACAAAGCCTCCAACTTCGTAAGTACCACGATCTTTAAACAACACAAATTAACAAATAATAAAAAAAAACCCTCTTTCTGAACAGCAATTCAGCGATGACGAGGAAGAGGTAAAACGTGTCGTGCGCTCCACCAAGGAGAAGCGATATGAGAACCTGACCGGCATTATTAAAACGATACGCAACCACAAGAAGATTAAGGACATACCGAACACGCTGAGCAGCTTTGAGGATTTGACGCGCGCTTACACGAAGGCTCTGCCCGTCATTTCTAAGGAGGAGAACGGAATTACTCCGCGCTTCTACATTCGTTGCCTGGCCGAACTGGAAGATTTCATCAATGAGGTGTGGGAGGATCGAGAGGGACGCAAAAACCTTTCGAAGAACAACTCGAAGTCGCTGGGAACACTGCGTCAAAAAGTGCGCAAGTATATCAAAGATTTCGAGGATGATATGGCGCGCTTCCGCGAAGCACCCGACCAGGAAAGTGACGTGGAGGAGGGCGAAGGAGACGCCCATGACAGCGATATAGATCGTGCTGGTGCCGATAGCGATGGTGGTATCGTCGGTGTTGGAAGCGGAAAGCTGCCTGATATACCCAAGGCAGCGAAATCAGTGCCATCTAAAGTGATTGCTGACGATGACGACGATTCTGATGATTCAATCGACTGGGACTCGGACACCGAATCGGAGACTGAGTCCTCGGAGGACGAGAATCAATACCAGAACATGCGTGAGCGTTTCCTTAAGCGCACCACCGAAAAGGAGGACAAGGACGACGACAAGAGGAAGGATAAACGCAAGGAGCAGAAGCACAAGATTCGCAAGCGTGCCGACGACGATGAGGATGGCGAATGGGAAACCGTCGTCAAGGGCAATGTCGTTGAGAAACCTAAGATGTTTGAAAAGGACGCTGAGATCGACATTCCCTTGGTGCTGGCCAAGCTAGTTGAGATAATGTCGGCACGTGGCAAGAAACGCACCGATCGCCGCTTGCAAATTGATTTGCTGTTTGAGCTGCGCGACATCTCTGAGCAACATGCTCTGGGCACGCCCATTAGCGTCAAGATTCACTTTAACATCATTTCGGCTATTTTCGACTACAATCAAAAGATATCGGAGCCCATGAAACTGGAGCACTGGGCCCTGCTGCTGGAGGTGATGCAAAGCATGATGAAACTGTTGCTCGCTAATCCGGAAATTAATTTGAATGAGAGTGTTGCCGAAGAGCACGAGGAGTATGTCACGGCACCGTATTTTATTCGCGGTTGTCCCCTGGCAGCCGTTGAGCGTCTGGATGATGAGTTCACCAAGCTGCTGAAGGAGTGTGATCCCCACTCGAATGACTACGTATCGCGGCTCAAGGACGAGATCAACGTGGTGAAAACCATTGAACTGGTGGTCCAATACTTTGAAAGCGCCGGCAGCAATAATGAACGTTGCCGCATTTATCTGCGCAAGATCGAGCATCTCTACTACAAGTTCGATCCGGAGGTGCTTAAGCGCAAGCGTGGAGAACAGCCTGCAGCGGGCACGGTGACAGCTCCATCCTCCGTCGAAGTGATGGACAAGCTGTGCAAATTCATCTATGCTAAGGACGACACGGATCGCATACGTACCCGCGCAATACTTGCGCATATCTACCACCATGCAATGCACGATAATTGGTTCCAGGCTCGTGATCTTGTGCTGATGTCGCATCTGCAGGATAACATCGATGCAGCGGATCCCTCGACTCGCATTCTGTACAATCGCATGATGGCCAATTTGGGTCTGTGTGCTTTCCGCCAGGAGAACATCAAGGATGCACACCATTGTCTGGTCGATCTGATGGTCACCGGCAAGCCAAAGGAGTTGCTCGCTCAGGGCCTGTTGCCCCAGCGTCAGCATGAGCGTTCAGCGGAACAGGAGAAGATTGAAAAGCAGCGTCAAATGCCATTCCATATGCACATCAATCTGGAGCTGCTCGAATGTGTCTATCTGGTATCGGCGATGCTTCTCGAAATACCCTACATCGCAGCCCATGAATTTGACGCCCGTCGTCGCATGATCAGTAAAACATTCTACCAACAATTGCGCTCCTCAGAACGCCAATCGCTGGTGGGACCACCGGAGTCAATGCGTGAGCATGTTGTTGCCGCCGCCAAGGCGATGCGTTGTGGCAACTGGCAGGCGTGCGCCAACTTTATTGTTAACAAGAAGATGAACACCAAGGTGTGGGATCTGTTCTATGAATCGGAGCGTGTGCGCGAGATGCTTGTCAAGTTTATCAAGGAGGAATCGTTGCGCACTTATCTGTTCACGTACTCGAACGTGTACACCTCGATTAGCATACCATCGCTGTCGCAAATGTACGATCTGCCGTTGCCCAAGGTACACTCGATTATCAGTAAAATGATCATCAATGAGGAACTGATGGCCAGCTTGGATGATCCAACTGAAACGGTGGTCATGCATCGCTCGGAGCCATCACGTCTACAGGCATTGGCCATGCAATTCGTTGACAAGGTGACCAATCTGGTCGATGTTAACGAGAAGGTGTTCGACATGAAGCAAGGCAACTTCTTCCAGCGCGGCAACATGGGCAATCGCGATCGCGGCTACAATCGCAACCAGAATAACCAGGGTGGCAATTGGGGTGGCCAGCGACGCGACAATCGCAATCAGCGTAACCGCAACCAGCGTGGACACCACAAACAACAGCAGCAGCAACAGCAGCAACAACAAGTCCAGACCATCGACGAGGAGTAGACTCAGTTCGCAGTCACTGTAGCGGCCTATAAACAAATACATGGAAATGGCTCGGCGATGGAGGCAATCGAACAAGCGAAGGAGGAGAGAACCTATTTACAACTGTGGCCAGACCTCCGGTTCAGTTCATCTCTGAATCGGAGGTCTACACTCTTCCTACGCCTTTTCAATTACGCTATACTGTGAATTTGTTTTAACGCTCATTATGCTTAAAAACTATATTGATAAATGCATTTTTGTATGAACTTAAATCTAAAGTGCGCAAGTCTATGATTAAAATAAACTGTAAAAGAAACCACAAACAAAAAACCAGAAAAGCTAAAATCGTGCCTTTTATTTTGAATATGCTGCAATTAACAATTGAAAAAATTCACATGAATTTCGCGCAGCGAGAAAAGAAAGTTCAAATTGTCAGTTTTATTATTATCGATAATTTAATGTTAAGGCGGGACGATTATATTATAAATTACTGTCAGCAGCCCTTTCTCTACATTAACAGTATCGCTATTGTCATCGATACTTTTAAGTTGAGAATTTTTGTGGAATGACTATTTTAATCGCTTTTATGGAAGATCATAACGTAATTTAATAAAAAAAAAACTTTATGACAAATTCGAAATTTATTGACCGCTCATAACATTTTTAATCGATAATGTTTAGAACAGCTGTGCTCTGTTATCACTCTGTTATGTATATGTTATCAACAGCTAGTGACAGTGGTTCGGATTATTTTAACAGATGTTTATTCAAAATCATATATTCTTTCGTTCATTTTGCACTGCAAATTTTTACTTTATCTAACCTATTAATTGCAAAACTCATTAATTACAATTTCTCATCGATTTATTAAGAATTTGTTAGCTAAACATGTGAATACAAAATTCGATGTCATTTAAAGTTGATACCCGCTGTTAATATCAGTTGAATAAAATGTTAAGTTATTGTCGCTGTAAATGGGCACAAAAACAACACACACACGCGCACACACATACACAGTGATAGAGCGTAGTGCTCTCTCAAACTGGGAGCCCAAATAACCATAATTTATATTAAAACAAATTAATAATTAACAATAAAATGTAAATCGGCAAGTGTGTGCGACGAGTGATTAGTTTTTAGTGACCAAAGTAATAACAATTTCATTAAATTATATTCAAGCTTTTTTTTGCTGCGTAGCTACGGGCTGTGTGTGTAACAAAGACAGACGTTGGCGTACGGCCAACTCATATGCAAGGGCTAGCGTCAGAAAGAGTCAACTCCATGCAGCACAAGAAGCAGAAAAAGAATCCAAAATTTTTAGCTCTCTGCTTCTGCTTTTGTTTGTGTCTTTGCAACATGCATTCAATATATTAATTTAGATTTACTGTATGGAAACTAATAATAAATATGTGCAAGTGCTGTTACAATATAATCAATGGCTTTAGAATAACGCAATAGATAAAAGCCAAAACAAACCACGCAAAAAGGTTTTTTATACGTGCGTTCGTGCGCCTGTGAGTTTCTGTGTGTGTGTGTGTGTGTGTGTGCGCATTATAATTATATATGTATGTATGTACATTACATACATATGTATTATTCCTGCAGGGGCAAAAGCAACAAACCAACCAACTTTGCTCTTTTCTTGTTGTGTTTGTTATTGTAGGCAACAAATTTACGGCGTACACAAATACATACATGAATGTACATAGCATATATGAAAAGGAAAGGCAAAGAGAACCAACTGAAAATTAGCGTGTGTAATAAACCAACGAGAAAAGTGACTGGGAGTAAGGGTAACTGTAAGACATACGACTATTAACTGTAACGTTTGTAATAAGACGGGAGCGTAACGCTCAAAAATTGGGCTGTGCTGCCCCCGCCCAATTAAAATGGCTAAAACTGCTGCTGGTCAGGTTAGTGACGGTTAGTGTAATGTGTGTATGGTTACGAATTAATTTACAACTCTTCATTTTATTGTTTGCATATTTTTGTGGATATTTAGTATGTTCGGAAGAAACCAGTAAACTGCCTCCGCACCAACGCCTGACATGGACACAATAATAATAGCAGGAAACATAGCTGAGAGTAGTTGTAAATAGCTATATATACATTTATATATTTATGTATAAATATGAAAACCATAACGCCGGATACATCCACATCAGCAGCGCCGCAGCAGCAGCAACAACAACAGCAAATGCCTATGCAAGGCGCCACCATTCCACAAAAACAACAACATATTACACCTGTGATTATGGAAGCAACAGCGCATGTGAATCTCGTGGATGATGATGATGAAAAGGATCCACTGGCGTTGGACGCCACAGCGCATCAGACGGTGTCATTAGAGACGCCACAGCAATCCCAGCTTCAGCAGCCGGCAACGAACTCAACGTTAACGTCACCGAACAAGCACACACATAGTCTGAGGTGCGTATCTCAAATCTCAAATATTTATAGTTATTTATTAATGTGGTTATTTTACTTGACATAGACGTCACCTGCCGCGCATCATTGTGAAACCCATACCACCTGAGAAAAAGTCAACGGCCAGCGATGATGCGCTGCATAACGCTGGAATACCGTCAACACTAACACCAGTGCTGCCTGTGCCACCCATCGCAACCTCCGCCTCATCCTCATCCTCGACAGCTGCACCACCTGTGCGTGGCATCAGCAGTCGTCGCATCCAACAACAGCAGCAGGCGAAGGCAGCCGCAGCGGCGGCGGCAGCAGCGGCGGCGGCGGCAGCAGCAGCTACAGCAGCCGCATCTGCCACATCTGTGTCGCCAAGCTCAGCGAAGGCTGTAACACAGGCATCCACGATGCGTGAGGTGCTGGCCTCCATACCGGGATTCAGTGTGAAGCCTCGTCGTCGCAGCAACAAAAAACTGACAACTGCCGCACAAATTGAACAGTTCAAGGATGGTAAAGTCGATTTGGAGACACCTGACTCGATATTGGCATCGACAAATCTGCGGGCGCTTCTCAATAAGCAAACATTCTCATTGTTGCCGCCACTGTATCAGCATAATCTCATTCAACTGTTGCCGAGCGTGGATCGTGAGGCGAGTGAGATGGTGCAGCCATTGCCGCTTCCGGTACCGGAACAAGCAAGTACAAGCAGCGGCGGATGTGGCAGCAGCAATAGCTCCCATGAAGCCATACGTCTAAGCGCCTCCTGCCTAAATAATGAGTTCTTTGCACGTGCCTGTCTGGAATGGCGGGAGCGTCTTAGCGAAGGTGAATTCACGCCGGAGAATCAAATCAAGCTGAAAACGGAAGCGGAGCGCGAAAAGAATAAACTTGATCCCTGGAAGCTTAAGCATTTTGAGCCATATTGGGGCGAAAAGAATGCGAAGCGTGCACCGAATACAAACCCGCCAACCAGCAAGCTTAAGCTGGAGCCGACAAGGCAGCAGCAACAGCCAATACCACCAGCAACTCCACCAGCACCACCACAACAACAGCAGCAAGAACAACCACAACAACAACAACTACAACAAGCAACATGTGATAATGAGACTGAACTGAAATTTAATATTGTAAGTAATACATTTTTCCCAAATATTTCTCACTAAATGATGTCAATAATTGCAGAGCACAAAGTGCGAATCAACAACCACGACAGCAGCAACAACCACAGCAGCAGCAACATCAGCGAGCATGAATACTACAACAGTAGCAGCAACGACAGTGACAACTAGCAATGCAACAACTGAATCATTAAGCAATTGCAACAGCAGCAGCATTTCCGTAACGGAACAACAACGACGGATTCTGAAACGACCTTCGGGCAGCCCTTCACGACGCAAACGCAGTGATCTAACAACAACAACAACATCAGTCAGTGAGCTGCCAACAACGTGGAAGGAAAGCAAACAAATAAAGCGCGACATTACTGAAATGGTTCCTAATGTGACGGCAATTGTGGCTGAAGATGCTGCAACAAAGTTGAATGCAACAAACAACCAGCAGCAACTTATCAACAGTACCTGTGTTAAAACTAAAGAGGCAACTGATGCAGAGACATTCACTAAAACAACACCAGCAATACCAACAAATGTTATGCCTGCAATAACAATAACAACTGTTCCAGAAGTTGTCAACAGCTTTGCTGGATATTTGCAGGATGTGGAAATAGTTGAAGGTGTGTTTTGGTTAATTAAATATTTATATATTTATTACATGAAATTATATTTTATATTTAGATACCAAAGCAACACCCAATGAGGTGCCAACAACAACATCGACGACAACTGCAGCAGCACCAGCAACAAACCATGATTATGTGTTTGCAGATACAATAGATCACGGTAAGCAAGCTTTAACTTTTATTAAAAGTTGTCAATACCATATCATTAAATGTGTAATTCATTTATTTTTCCAACCAAGCTTACTTCCATGATCATCAAGCAGTTGTGAGTCACAACTATTATTCATCATCATCATCGCCAAATTGTAATTACATTAAATCGTTATTTAAAATAAGCTTAATCTCTAATTTGTTTAACTTATCTTCTGACACACAGCGACAGCAACAATCAGCAAAGTGGAGGATCATTGTGATAAGCAGCTGGAGGATTCACCGATAACATTGGCAATGAGCATGACAATGGCCAACAGCTCGTTGTCGACAACAACACCTTCAAGTTCGCTGGCATCCAGCAGCTGTGCATCATCGTCGTTATCGTCTTCCATGTCATCGTCCTGTTCTAGCAGCAACTCCTCCACAACAGCAGCGACAACAACAACTTCAGCAGCGGCAACAACAGCGACAGAAACAACGCTCGCCGATATGCATGCCATGCTGAGCACAGTGGCGACCCTTCAACAACAGGATCAGCAACAAACAACGCCCGCTGTGGAGTTGCCGGTGGAGTTGAACTCCAATGAAATGTTTCAGCATGTGCAGCACGATTGGAATTTTGGTGGCATCAAATTGCTGACAGCAACGCCGTCGAATAATGCGACAGCAACTGTCGAGCAATTGCAGGCGGCAGAGCAGCACTTGAATCATGAGGCTATCCATTTGATGGATGTGGTGCAAGAAGCAGAGGAGGTCATTGATGACATGATTGAGTGTCACAATCTGATGGACAACGATGTTCCCGAGACAGTCGGGAATGAGATAGATGAAGATGACGATATTGTTGATGATGACGATGACGATGTTGTGGAGTGCATTGATGCCGAGCAACAGGATCAGGATGAAGTAATGAGTGCAATGGTCGACCATGTTATGGACGACAGTGATGGCGATGCTGTGCGCGATATTGTGGACAAGCTGCAGCAACATCATCAACAGCAGCAGCAACAACAGCAACAATTGCAGGCACAATTGCAGGATGTGGTGCAATTAGCTCAGCATTCGTTTATGCCCCAGGCACACAGTACCGACTATTCGAATGAGGTAAGATTCATTTAATTTATACCCTTGCAGAGGGTATAATTAATTTGTATCGAAGTATGTAAGGATGATAAGCGGTCAGTCCCTTTAAAGTATAAATATTCTTGATCAGGCATTGTCCTGTAAATCCTCAACAAAATTTGGTTTAAATCGGGCCAATATATATGTCTGCCACTGTTTTCTCTAGAGATATCTGTCACACTTTTAACCATAGTATGCAAATCGGTTGTCTTTTTTTTTTAATCTGTCAAATATGCATTTGGCGTAGCCCTTAAAGTTCTGAAAAAGTCTGATTTAAACCTGTCAACTATATTGTATAGTTGTCATAGGACTAAACAATCTGCAAAGGTATTAAATCTTCTTATATATTTATCTCAACCACTTTTAGATTACTCACGAGCTGCTGTGCGATGCGGTGCCGTTGTCTGCAGCCGAAATGGAGGTTTCCAGCACGGTTATAACGAACAGCAGCAACAGCAACGACAGCAGTAATAATTTAAGCTTATGCAGCAGCAGTAGCAGCAACATTGCAATCAGTCAGCTGCCCCAGCAACCAACAGCAGCAGCTGCTCCACCTGCTGCACCACCGCAGCAGCAACAGCGTCAAATTCTGGTCGATTCGAATGGCCAGATTATAGGAAATTTTCTATTGCAACAGCAGCAACAACAACAGCGCCAGCAGCAGCAACTGCAACAGCAGCAATTATTGCAACAGTTCACGTTGCAAGCAGCCGCACAGCAGCAGCAGCAACAACAACAACAGCAGCAGGTGCAAGTGCAACAACAGCAGCAGCAGGTGCAACAGCAGCAAGCGACCAGCAGCAATGCATTGCAGAAAACGCATCAAGCGTTGCCCGTGACGCTGCGCAAACCATTTGAGATCAACAGCAATGGAGCACAGCAGTTCTTGGCACCCACTTTAATTGCACAGCAACAGCAACTGGAACAACAGCAGCAGAAGCAACAGCAATTGCAGCAGTTTGCACTGCAACAGGCGCAGTTGCATCAGCGACAGCTGCTCGCGCAGGCAGCCAACAACAATCTGCTGCAGCAGCAACAGCAACTGCAGCAACAACAACAGCAGCAAGTATATCCACAACAGCAGCAACAAAACGTTGTGCCGCCCAAATTCATAGCGAAACCGTTGAACATAATATCAATGACACGACCAGCAAATGCCTCGCCCAACACAGCGGCAACACCAACAGCGATTGCAACAACAGCAGCGGCAGTTGCAACAGCAGCGGTAAATAATCCACAGATTCCGTCCACCTATGCCAATGTTGTTGCCGCAGTACAGCAGCAGCAACCAGCAGCATCGCAGCAACAACAGCTCAATCACAACAGCAACTTGCAGCAGCAACAAACTTTGCAGCTACCCGTTGCAACTGTTAACAACGTGCTGACCATGAAAACACTGCCTCCATCAGGTGTACCAACAACAATTGCCCAGCAGCGATTGCAGCCAAAGATGCCCACGGGGAAGGGCCGCAAGGCGACCACCAATCGATTGCCACCGGGTGCTGTTAATCTGGAGCGTAGTTATCAGATTTGTCAGGCTGTCATCCAGAACAGTCCGAATCGTGAGAACCTCAAAGCTCAATTGCGTCCACCGGCGGCCATACTCAGTCAGCACCAGCAGACTACGACAACAACTGTTAGCAGCAGCAGCAGCAACAATGCAGCATTGAATGTATCCACCGTGGCTGCCACACCGATGAGCAACCTGAGCACAGTTAACAGCAATGTGACGGCAACAACAGCTGCTGCTGCCCCGCCACAGAATCTGATCAAACAAGACGAACTGCTGGTCAGTGGTGCGGCAACTGTTGCCGCTGCTCAAGCACTGCCCGCCGGCATGCCGCCCAATGTTATGGGTGTGGGCAGACCAGGTGTCTATAAGGTAAATGTTATTACTCATCCATTTCTAACGAATGTCACTTAATCCATACCTCGTTTGATTGCAGGTAATTGGGCCACGTATGGGAGGCTTTCCACGGAAGAAGTACGTGCAAAGGAAACCCTCGCCCACAACGGTAATACGACACATGTTGACAGCGGCGACTGGTGCGCCCAGTGGCACACCCCAGCAGCTGCAGGTGACACAGCAGACGCAGCCGACAACGCAGGAGCAGCTGTTGCATCAGAATGGAACTGGACAATATGTGTTGGTGCATCGCGCCAGTGTCGGCGCCGCTGACAATCAGGCGCCACGTGCCTCAAGTGCGCCACCATTGCATCAGAATCAAGTGAGTTGCCAAGTCAAGCATTTGAGCTAGAAGCAAATCAAACTAATAATCTATTTTCGACAGTTTGTTACCGTACAGAATCCATTGCACAGTCTTAATGGGATAACAATGGGCGGACGCGGGCGTCCGGCATCTGTTGACAATAACACAGCTGGTAATGGTGCGCCAGTGATTGCCAGCAATGACGCACTGCATCATCACGAGCTGCACTCCCAGCAGCTTCAGCAACAGCATCAACAGCAGCTGGGCAATGTCAGCGCGGCCGCGAATATTGTGCGGCGCAATATCGCTGCAGGTAAATTGGTGTATTATTAGTGCTTAGCGAGGTACGTCTTTTAAATCCATCGCCCATAAATCAATCAATTAATCAGTCATACATCTAATTGGCACGCAATCATAATTATTTATAATCACATAGTTTTATTAGATATGCCTTTCGTTTCGTATCTTCGTAACCCATTTGCGTATGCGTATGTGTATCGAGTATGTAAATTGCATGTTTCTTTCTCAGGGACCAAAAACAAGAGTTATTGTTGAAATTTTAAATTCTGAATTTGTGAAGTTTTATAGAAACAATTTAGTATTTTCATTTATAAATCTGAGAATTTTTTATGGAAAATGCTATAGATTATTTTCGTATTTGCATTTAATTCCATTATACAAAAGCTAAAAATCTTTTATTTGTATTTAAAATTTATTTGTTAAATAAATTTGATAGCTGTTGCGGTCCCTGATGATTCTTCTTAAATAATAATTAATTTAGTTTTAATCAAATAGGAAATTAAATCCATTATATTGCTGACTAATGATGTGTTATGATTCCAATAGGCACCAATATCACCTACATTGACGGCAGCAATAACAGCAGCTCGACGCCGGCGCCGGCTCTTATGGAGTCTGGCAACAACTTTATTGTGACAACGACAACAACAGCAACAGCTGCTGGCGGCGGTTCTGCAAATCAGGTACAAACACAGCAGACAACTCAACAGCAACAACAACATCCTCTATTGCAAATGCAACAAAGCGGAGAGAACACCCCACCAGGGAACGAGGCAACCACCAACAACAGCTGCGCCTGTGCACTGAATGCAATGGTCATCTGCCAGCAATGCGGTGCCTTTTGCCACGATGACTGCATCAGTGCGGCAAAGCTGTGTGTCGCTTGTGTGATCAGATGAAAGCTACGCCTGCAGATGCAACTCGACAACGTATTATAGTAATATATAGAGATAATATTCATATTTAGATGCAAAGGCTATATAATTATGTAATGTATTGCATTGTGAGTGTGAGAGAAGACAGTCAGTTGACTCACCAGCAAATCACCTTTTTTACTTGACAAATTTGTAAGCTATAGATTATAAACAAAAGCATAACAACAGACACAACTCGAAGTGCAGGGATGGCTTGTGCGCACACTCACAAACACACACTCACTCATACATACCTATGTAAATTAAGGCATGTTGCAACTCTTTAAAACTTTTGTAAAAAGCATAAATAACAACGGAACTACATACTAATATACAGATATATATAAGACAAATTCTAAGCAAGTGTTGTGTACTTTGTGCTTTTCGCGTATCCCTAAAATACGCGTTGTTTTAGTAGTATTTTTAAAGGATATCGCAGGAGCACAGGCAAAATAATAATGATCAGAAGAAGTAAAAACAAAACTCTCTTTGTAATTAATAATTTAACAAACAAAAAAAAAACGAAAAAGGCAGCAGCAAAAGCAGCAAGCAAGCAACAAGAGAATATAAGAAAAAGTTAATGTACATATTTATGTTTAATATTAGTTGTAATTTAAAAACAAACAAAAATTATATTAGTATATATGAATAAAATATATAAATATATATTTATTATTAAGCTAGAATTGAAAAACTTCAAACTTAGGTTGGACATATGCCTGAAGACTATAATTTTTATAATTTGTCGCTGCATATGCGTGATGATAATTATTCAGTTGGTTCGTTTTTAAACAACAAAGCAACTACAACATACATAAATACATACATATATATTTTACTGTGTAATTTAAAACTAAGCTTTTAATTTCCCTAATCTTAAGTTAATCATTCTCCATACACACCCACACACAGACACCCCGTACACAGACACACATACACATCTCTAGCATATACATAAAATATAGCGCATAAAATAATTGTAATTCGCATATAAAGATGATTTAAAATGCATAAAACTGTTGATAAATCACACACAAATATACACCGCAAAAATTATAAAATGAAAATCGAAAACTAAAATGCAATTAAAGAAGCAACAAAAAATACTATAACGAAGTGAGGAACAAAATTCAAAAATAATAATAAAACGAAGAAAATCATTTTGCTCCTAGATGCACTCAAAATTAACCAATAAACATTATTACAAATAAAATGAAAAACCATAAATAGTATAATTTATAAGTACGCGACATTCGTATTTCGAAAAAAAATTATATCCAGGATAACTTGCTGACGGAGTCCATCCTTTCGATTACTCTTTTGAATCAAGGCAAATAAATGATGACTAATATTAAGGATTAAGCGTATTGTAAAGAAGTCATTATTCGTTATGAATCGCATAATTTTAATTAACAATTTTTCGAAAATATTTACAAAGGCAACTGAAAAGTTGAAACAACAGACGCAACTATAGTCGGTACCTCGGCCATGGCACCATTCCCCGTGTCGCCACACATAAGGGTCTTTGAAATGCAGGGAATTTCCTTGTAGCCCCAGCTAACTAGCTTATCAATTTGTTCTCGAGTTATGGGATGATCGTACATGCGAGTATTCATTGCCGGAGCAAACATAAGAGGCTTTTCCAGGTCCCAAGCGCGCACCACGCACATAAGTATATTATCGCAAATGCCCTGTAACAAATTATCCAGTCATTTATCTTTATATGCCCATTTAAATAAAGATAAGATGATCTTACCGTGGCTATTTTGGCCAGAGAGTTGGCGCTGAGTGGGGCTATTAATAGCATATGTGCCCACTTGCCGAGCTCAATGTGCAGGACGGGATCACCGCGCTGGTTCCAAGTCAACCACTCGTCACGATTGTGCAAGACGGGCACGCTCTCCGGCACCAGCTCCAGTTCAAAAAAGTGCTTGGCACTCTCCGTAATAATGATTTTCATCTATAAAGCAACGATTCTTCAATTAAATGTAATTAAATGGATTTCAATATATTTTACACTCACGTTGAATTTGTAGGGCAGCTGTTCATTGCTTAGTTCCGATATCAATTGGACTAGTTTGATGGTAGCCACACTCCCTGTGGCTGCAATGAGTAAATTGCGTTCTGGTTTTATTGCTGTTGTGATTTTTGTGGCTGCTGCTCCTGAGGCAGCTCCTTGTCCGAAAATCCCAGTTTCTGCCATTCTGTCTTTTCCATAAGATTGTTATCCATGCGACAGCCCAAGTAATCTTTGGCCTCTAACCGACACTTGCCGTTGTCGTTGTCGTTGCGCCTCAAGCAACTCGCATAGATTAAAAAGTGTTTCTTGCACAAACTCTCGTGATCTAATGGAAAGCTGCCCTTCTCCGGCGCCGTGGGAACAAACTTCTTTTGACTGTAGATCTGTGAAGTCATTTGTACAGTTGTTGCCACAAGATCTTATCTTAAATCATGAAGTAATGTGCATATGGCAATTATGAAATAGATAAAAAGGTAAATAAGCAAATAAAAACAACTGTCAATCGGCCATGCTGAAGGTTGCCAGATTTTCCGAATGAATTATAGTGGCAGCTCGATAACGATACGTTAATACCGCCAATCGATTGACAGCGGTTTTCATACGAAGCCGGCAGAATGCAGTGGCTTAAATTATTTATTTACTTAATTTCCATATTAATAATATCAGCTGAGGCCCAGTTCGATCGTGATCCTAATGGCTATATCACATATTGTCCTTGCATGGGTGAGTTTGACACATTTTCCATGTTTGCTAATAATTAAAGGTGTGATTTTACGCTCCCAGGACGCTTTGGCAACCAGGCGGACCATTTTTTGGGATCGTTGGCATTTGCACAGGCTCTGAATCGAACGCTTATACTGCCACCTTGGGTTGAGTATCGCAAAGGTGAAATGCGCTCCCGACAAGTGTCATTCGACACCTACTTTGAGGTGGAGCCTCTGCGGGAATATCATCGCGTCATTCTCATGTCCGACTTCATGTCTCACTTGGCTGAAGACGTGTGGCCTGCAACGGAACGTGTGTCCTTCTGTTACATGGAACGCAAGAGTTTGCAGCAGGAGAAAAACGATCCGGACGCTCCAAACTGTCATGCAAAGGATGGCAATCCGTTTGGCTCATTCTGGGATACCTACAACATTGATTTTGCGACCTCCGAGTTCTATGGGCCGCTGCATTTCGATGTACATCACAGCGCCATAGCAACCAAATGGCAAAACAACTATCCTGCCGATAAATGGCCGGTCCTCGCATTCACCGGCGCACCAGCCAGTTTTCCTGTCCAGCTAGAGAATCGCGAGCTCCAAAAGTACCTGAAGTGGAGCCCCAAGTACAGAGAAGCGACTCGTGAATACATTAAAAAGGTTTTGCCGCGTGGCGCTTTTATTGGGCTGCATCTGCGGAATGGCATCGATTGGGTGCGTGCCTGCGATCACATCAAGGACAGCCAACAACTGTTCGCTTCTCCCCAGTGTCTGGGCTACAAGAATGAGCGCGGTCAACTGTATCTGGAACTGTGCATGCCCACCAAAGAAGCCATTGTGCGGCAGCTAAAGCGCACCATCAAAAATGTGCGACAAACGCAGTCGAAGAACGAGGTGAAGTCCGTTTTTGTTGCATCCGATGCAAATCACATGATTGGAGAACTCACATCCGCTCTCAGTCGGATGGACATAAGCGTGCACAAGCTGCCCGAGGATGATCCTTACTTGGATTTGGCCATATTGGGACAATCGAATCACTTCATTGGCAACTGCATCTCCTCCTACAGCGCATTTGTTAAACGTGACCGAGATTCTCATGGATTTCCCTCATATTTTTGGTCTTTTCCCAAAGAGAAAGATCGGCAACAGACCAAGGTGCATGAGGAGCTGTAAAGCAACACGAGAATCTCTGACAATTCTTATTAACTCTTATACGTATCCATAGTATTAGCAATTTATAGATATTACTAAGCTAGAAAGGTCCCGAATTAAGATGACAAGCATTTATCCAATTATATACACTACATTCGATTTACTTAGAAATTTATTCAAGCTTGGTTTTCCACGCATTTCCTCAAAATAATTTAATATATAAACTTTTCACGGCGCTTTTTATTTGATCTTGACGTCACGGTGTGGTATCTTGTATTTCTAATGTATCAGCTTTTGGGTGCGCGCCAGATCTAGTTGTGCGGATGATACATTCGTCAAGCCCTCGCGAACCGAGCTGAGGTTGTCCTTCCAGGCCTGCAGCAGATCGCGCAGCTGCTCCCACTGTGGTGCTCCGAAGGTGCGGTGCATGGTTGACGAGATGTGCACCTTGCGGTTTGCCTGGTCAAGACGCGCACGCACCAGCTTTGTCTTCAGCACTTCAATGACAAATGGCTCAACTTCGTCCTCGCCAATTTGCAGCTCCTTGGTCAGGGTGTCGAAGGTCATCTCGGGAAAGCTTTCAGCCAACTGCATGAACGTCAGCAGGCGCATCTTCTTCATATTCTGCTCGTGGTTCAGGCCTTGAGAGTTGACAAACTCCTTATGATCCTCATAGAATTGTACGTACGATGGCAATTTGTCCGAAACGAATATGGACAACAAGTCGTGTATCAGATCGCCCTCCAGGAAGCGCACCGGTTTCAGCGACAATAATGGATCAAGCAGGAATGTATTGGGATCGGCCAGAGCGGTGACAATGCACTTCATGGCATCCTCGCGAGCGACGCACGCATTGTCGGCCGTGTAGGTGCCCAACAGCTCAATCATGACCTTGGAAGACAGCTCCAGATTGGTGTCCTTGGTTACATCGTGCAAAAGACGATACAACTTTTGCATCTGCTCACTCGATGGTGGGCAGTTGGCAAACTGCGACTTCAGCTGATCAACGCCAGTGAAAACCTCGAGAACCTGATCGCACTGCTTGGCCACCTGCACCAGATGATAGTAGACATGGTAGCGCAAAGGTGAGGCTGTGTCCAGATTGTTAAACAGACGCCACAGTGACTGCAAGCACACTTTGGCCAGTGGCTGGTTGGGCGCCTTAGTCATCTTTTCGCAGTAGGCCAGAACAATGTTCTCACCACGATCCAAAGGTATCTAAAAATTCACAATTGCGTACATTATTAAATGTAAAACGACAGCTAGTTGGTAGACTCACCGTGATCATAATGGACACAATGCTGTTCAAGATTCCATCAATTTGGGCTGGTTCGCCGTCTTTGAAGCAAACTTCGCTGACGCCGATAATTTTGTGCAAATCATCTTCAACGCCTTTGTTTGATTTCTCTGATGAGATTTCCGCGCCTAGTTTCTTGAAAAACTTGCGTAGCTCTTGCACCTGAGTAATATGAACACAAATTGGATTTCTTAAATTTGGTATTTACAAAATTTGTTTTCGCAGCAACAGACACCATAACCTCACTTTTATGGTGAGCGCGGCAGAGGCAAAGCGTTTAGGCATTACTGAAACCTTACCTGCTCATCTAACGACAGGTCTATAAACACCGGATGGGAAGCCATGGTTTTATTCAAAGTTTAATTATTTATTTTCGCGAAAGTATAAACAATTTGCACGCACACGTCGTCGTCTTCGCTGAATTGACAACTCGAAAGGAAAGGGCAAAACAACAGTAGAGTTGCCATACTGCATTAAAAATATCGATAGCAATTACTTCGATGACGATTGCACGGCAGATATTTCAAGAAATTTGGTAATCTCCCGGGTTAAATGGACGATCTAAATGACGATTCGTTTGATGATGTCTTGGCTTCCATGGAAATGCCAACGGCTTCAAAGCAGCCTAAATTGCAGACGGCATCAGAGTCGGTGGTAGGTTCAAGCAGCAGCGCCGGCAGCTCCATTGCTGGCGCAGCGAAGCCACCGCCTTCAAATCCGCACAGCGTTTTAGTTCACAGTAAACAACGCGGCAATCCTATACTGAAATGCATTCTCAACGTTCCATTGGAGTTTCGAGACGACATTGTGCCTGACTATGTGGTGGGTCGCACTTCCTGTATTCTTTTCCTATCCCTCAAGTACCACAATCTGAATCCCGATTACATTTGCCAACGACTCAAAGGACTTGGCAAGATGTATGAGCTGCGCGTGCTCTTGGTGCAAGTGGACACGCCGGAGCCCCACAATGCCTTGAAGAGCTTAACGCGCATTTCGTTGCTAGCTGATCTAACGATGATGTTGGCTTGGAATGCCGAGGAGGCCGGCAAGATCATAGAAACGTACAAACAGTTTGAGAAACGTCCACCTGACTTGATTATGGAACGCGTGGAATCCAATCCTCATCAAAAGGTGAGACACTGAGTGTCTTTCGATGAAATCTATTAAAATGTCTTTCCATTTCAGCTTGTGGCGGCTCTTACGAACATAAAACCCGTTAACAAAACTGATGCAGTGACTCTTTTGCAGATCTTTGGCAATCTAGAAAATCTTATCAATGCCAGTGAGGAGCGGTTGTCTCAAGTGATGGGTCTGGGTCCTCGAAAGGCAAAGAAATTGTACAAAACACTGCATGAACCCTTTCTTAGCAAATAGTTTTGTATACTGTAACAGTTATTTATTACAATAAGAAGTACTTAAACATATACAATATGTACATATAACCAACACGCACATTAAATCCCTTATCATCTCTCAGTTAGTCAATTAGTTTCCATATTTTGATGGTGCCATCATCGCTGCAGGATATCAGTTGTCCGGCTGTGACGGGATTCCATTCCACAGCATTCACATCCTGTTCGTGAGCGCTCTCCTCGGCAGTCAGCAGCTCAAATGTGGGCTCATCACGTTTAGAATCGCTGGTCTCTTTAAAAATCCGAATTCCATCATCACCACAGGCGCTGGCAATGAGACCCGTCAATTTGCACCAGGATACATCGTATATGGCACGCGAGTGCTGACCCGATAGAGTGCACACGCACTTCCATACGGTTGTTTTGTCGGGCGTGGCGATCCCAGCCTCGTTGCCCGGATGATAGGCGCGCCAGATCTTCAAAGTGGCATCATCGCTGCAGGAAACCAAACGATCACCATCCGCATCAAAGTCAATGCTCCAAACGGTGCTCGTATGCGAGCTCAGCGTGGCCGTGCAATCCCAGTCACTGTCTAAGGCGCTTTCGGCGAACATCTTGATGGTGTTGTCATACGATGCAGATGCCAAGATCTCCAATTTCGGATGCCACACGACACGCTTCACATCCTGAGTGTGCGCATTCAGTACGGCGGCGCATTCAAACTCATCATCGCCAGCCACTTCCCAAATCCACACAGACTTGTCGCGCGAGCATGTGGCCAACAGTCCTCCGCTTCGGGACCAGCTAACGCTCTTCACTTCGTTCTCGTGTCCCTCCAAGGTGGCATTGCATTCGTGCTTTGACCAAATGGCGGTGGTTGCATCGAAGCTGGCGGATGCCAAGTACTCACCACACGGCGACCACTGGACCTCTCGTATTGTACGCTTATGACCATCTGATAGTATAGTTTTGGTGCTCCATGTATTACCAGACAGCGACCAAATTCTGATTGCCTTATCTTCGCCGCACGAGGCGAAACTGTTGCCTTTTGGATGCCAGGCGACACCCCAAATGCGCCCTTTATGACCCTGCAGTGTGTGCTCTAGAATTAGACGACCCATGGCGAAACTGGTTTCGTATAAGGCGATATGTTTATCAATAATTATGAGATAACTAATTTATTTTTTATGTGCAGCGAGAAACCAAAAACATATGGTAGTAGTGATTTAAAGTTCAATTGAACTACTCTGCAATGTGACTCATTCATTTAAGCTTGTTCTGAACGAGACAACACAACTACACTGAACAGTGTGGCAACGCTGAATGCTTATCACTAACTACACATTCCATCAGTTGGCAACACTAGAAAGAAAGTTGTGTATTGTTTTGTGTTTTTTCGCACAATTATGTGCGCTGATAAGAAAATGAACGGGTTAATTGTATTTAACAGTGCCAACGATGTCGTCTACCAGAATCTGAATGGAGCTCTTACCGAAAAGATCTGCAATATAGCCATCGCACAGGGTTTACTGCCAGCTGGCAGTGTAACGGCACCTGGGGCAGCATTGGACAGCAATGTCCTGTTGCAAATATTCAGTCCCATTATCAGCTCGCAACGGATAATGCATTGTCAATTTGACAATGCTTACGCCAGTTTCCAGTGCGAGAACGGCTTTAATTTAGTGTTTGGAGAACTCTTGGGCTTCAGCTTCTTAAAGATTGGACAAGTCGAGATTGAGCAGCTGATGCGGCAGCTGGGCGTGTCCATGACCTTGACGCGTTACTGCTATGGAGCCAATTTGTTTGGGGCACAGGCGGGAGTCATGCAACAGGAGCTGCTGACGCAGTGCCTTAACTGCTACGAGCTACAGCTATGCCAGGAGGAGCAGGCTTATCTGCTGGAGGCAATTCCCAAGCTGTTGATAAACCCCGAGCTGAAGCGGACCGTTCACATTACACTGGACGCAACACTGGAGCAGCTGCGTCAGACTGGTGGCCAGCAACGGACACACGCCCTGCTGCTCGTTTCCCACAAGCTGGTGGCATTGAACAGCACCCGCCAGGCACTTCCCTTGGCTCCGGCCGATCTTCTCTTTCTTGCCATTCTCGCGCGAGCTTTGCAATCGCAGAAATCCCAACGTGCGGTTGCCGTATTCCTGCAGGGCGTCTCACACGATGTCAACTCGGGTTGTGTGCCAACCATTGTGCACATCTCACGCCTTCATGGCCATCAGGTGCTGTTGCAGCTCATCGAGTATAGCCACATGCCACTGACCAGTAGCATCTACGACACCTTTTTTGTGCTGCAGAAGATTGTCGCCGTGCAGCAACAAGGTGATGCGGATGCCTTAAAACCCGCCTACGAGAGCCTCGAATCATTTGTCAGCCAAACTTTGAGTGCTCTCAAGCGACACCTGAAGCAAAAGCACGAGGAGATGGACAACTGTGTGAAAAAGTTCACGGCCCGTTGGGAGAATCTGCGCAAGATGTACGTCGAGTTCTTTAAGAGCTACGAGCGGGAGATGCTCGTGCGCATCGAGTCTAATCTGCCGGCCTTTGTCGAGGAGCTGAAGCAGCTGTTTACGCTCTCCCTCGCCAGCTGTGACAGTGCCAGCAATCATCAGTTGGATCAGCTTGCCGACTCCGCGGCTGTTGTGGAAGCCAAGCTTTTGGAATTTGCCGAATTTCTAGCCGTCAAGGCGGCGCGCAACATATCAATCGATGCTTATCTGGAGGACTTTCCTGGCCTGGTGCACTTTATGTACGTCAATCGCAGCTCTGGTCAAATGCTGGCGCCAGATTTGCGTCAAAATAACCCACAGCTGGTGCCAAAGACAAAACTATGGAACATGGTCGAGTTTACTCGCGGATATCTGAAAAAGGGACAGACCACGGTCATGTGGAAGGATCGCACATTCCATTACTCATACTTTCTCTGGTTCGAAGATCTCTCGGGAGGCATCTTGAAATGTGCGCTCGATCTGCAGCAGCATTTCCTTTCCACTGGCTTTGGAGCCAACGGCAATGGACAGAAGCCACCGGCCGAGCCGGGCGCCTTGCCCATGGACTACTACAGCGAATTGGCCGAGCTTTGCTTTCCCAAACTGGCGCCGGGTAAAGTACGCGTCTACGAGCTGTACTGCATACATTTGGGCCTCGTTACGGCCACCTGCGCCGTGGAGCATGCGCGACGCCTGGTAGCCACCATCAGCGATGTTGTTGGCGAGGAGACATTTTAAATTCGATTTATATTCCACATTCCACAACCACGCCGCACGATGCTAGTCAACTTTTATGGTTCAACTAACCGGGAGTTTAGTTTGTTAACCATCTCTTGAAATTTAATTAAGTTGAGGGATATTTTTCGCACCTAAAGTTATTGATGTCGACAACATCAATATCTTTTTTATTTTTAAAATAAGCACCACATATAGTTTAATTTGCCACTGGACTGGCACATTTTTAATTTATTATTTGATTGTTGTAAGCTAGTTTCATAAGAATAAATTAACCAACAATATTTTATATTTGGCTATTTTGTAGCTCCTCAAACTTATTCTCAAAGAAAGATTTGCGCGCCGTCAATGGCATTGACTTTTGGCGCAGCATATAGTTTTCATTCCCCAGAGCAGTGTAGGTATTATCGCCAATTAGGTTCCTCAATGCAATGTTCTTTTTCAGATGCTTCTCGTAGTAGGTGACACCGGCGGCCACAAATTGTGGACCGAGTGTAGCGAGCTTCTTGTCGATGTCGGAATCGGTGGTCACCTGATTAAAGTCCTTCATGAAGAACCAGCTGCCGATGCCGAACAAACCCAAAATGCTGTACAATACAAAACGCGTCTGGAAAGCAAAAGGATAAGCAACAGTGTCTTCAAAAAAGCAACAACAACTTACGCTGCCATGGCGCGCGAACAGATTAAGGCGCAGGTTTAGAAAGTGTCCTAGTGTGTACACCATGAGGAAGCTCACGCTGGGGAAAAGCGAGTTCATCAACACATGATGCGTTTGCAGCTGGAGAATTGCTTTGCTCAGTCCAAACAGCTGCTCATCTTCGGTCAAGACAATTGCCTCTTCCAGTAGTCGGCCGTTGTCCGATTTCCAGTCAATTTGCTGATTCCGAAAGCGTATGTCCGAGCGGTTGATCTCGTCAATGCTGCCATATGCATAGTTCACAGGGATTCCCAGAGCGGCACCAAAGCGATAATTCACAGTGCCGGCTTCAAACAGATCAAATCCAAAAACGGTGAATGGCTTCAGAAACTTTGCCTCTCGGGGATCAACGTTCAGTTTCTCCAAGGCTTTATCCAGTCGCTGTTGCACCGACTCTGGCACGGCTCGGGGAATTCCACTTCTGCATTAAATAAATAACAAATTGGTAAACTCTGCAAAACACTGCCTTCATTCGCTCACCCACTGATAACATGTCACAAAATCGCGGTAATATTTCAGTCCAAAAGTATGTGGCACAAAGTTGGCCACAAATAGACCAATCGTGGTTGTTCCCGCTGCATAAAACACCACCTTACGTCCAGTTTCGGTCTTAAAAAAGCTAAAAATTCCTCTGCCGGCTTTGCTTTTCATGCTGGCCTGTTTTGTAACCACTAGGCTAGTAGAATTTCTTTTAATAACCAAAACCGGCGTGGCAACCTTGGCTAGCAAAACAGGGTGGCAAGCATCAAGCCACAGAAAAAGTTCGATTTCATTCCGTGTTCGGGTACTAAGGTTGCCACACCGTTTATCCTGAATAAACTAACTGTTACTAATTCTATTTTTTTAAAATCAATTTCACTTTTTTATTCACACTTAATGGACGAGTTTCCTCTATGAACAAGTTTATTAAAGCTTACATTTAACTTATTTGCTGGATGTGCTTTGTAACTTAATGTCAACTATAACTATGTTGTTTTTGGCATCTTTGTGCCGCCACCAACGCCCCAACCGATGCTCCTGGCCAACCGCCACATAGAGCTTTGTACCATCGGCATTGAAAGTGAGTCCATTTACGAAGCCTCCAATGGATATGCTGTTGATCTGCTGAAGCTTGCGGGCATTTGGATTTGTTTGCCATAGTCTCACACAGCCGTCGCAGGAGCCTAAAAAGCATACCAGTTATAAACGATATTGAAATTGGTTAAGATTCCGCAATTCCCACCTGTTGCCACCAAATCCGTATTGACCACGACAGCAATTGCTGTTATCCAGTTCGCTACGCCGTTGTCGCCCAGTCCATGGGCAAGTTGTGTAGTGCAAATTGGTTTCTTCTTCATCGCACTCCATAGACTAATAGCACTGAAATATTATAAAAGAGATTTGTCTGTTACAGAACTTGAGTTTCTCCTTTTAAGTAGGTATATTTACCCATCAAGGCCTCCGGAGACAAAGTGCTCGTCATTAATTAACTTGACAACCTCAATGCCATCCTTATGTCCATTATATATCAGCTGGGACTCTTCCGTAATCTTCCAAATGCGCAGTGAGCAATCCGAACCACCAGCAGTAATAGCTCGTTCGCGACTCAACGCATCTATACTCGTAACAGCAGTTTGGTGACCAAACCTACAGAGAACGGACAGCTATAAAATAAAATTGTGGAGCAGGAATTCATAACTTACAAGCTCTCCACATAGGCTAGTTCATCGACAGACCAAATCTTCACGGAGCGATCCTTTGCGGCAGAGTACAGTTCGTGGGTTCCCTTTCGAAAGACGAGCGCCGCGACGTTATCCCTGTGTCCTTTGAAAGTCTTTACATGCTTCATAGTTTGTGGACACCAGATCTGTATGTGCGGACCACCCTCTGCCAGTGCCATGAACTTCATATCTGAGGTCAGACAAATGGCAATGACATGCGATCTTCGTTTCTTGCCGGTTTCGGGCTCTTCACGGTGCGGCAACACATCACATTTGTCTAGAACTTTTCGACTCTCAGTGCACCATTTGAGTACATGTTGCGATTTGGCGCCCGTAAACAGAAACTTTCCGTCCGCGCTGAGTGCCAGGGCACATAACGGTGAACGATGGAGCTGGTGCTTCAATAATCCTTGAATCGTACACGATTTGATGCCACCGGCAATGTTGCGACGCAGTCGACCCACACTATCCAAATACTCAGTCTGTAAACGCTGCTCGACAGTCTTACTCAGCTCCCGATCCTCAGCACGCTCCGATTCCTGTTTTTCAATTTCCGACAGATATTGTTTGGCCAGACGCAGACGCTTGTCCTGTGCTGTTTCCTCATCTTCTTCGTCGGCCGAGAAGGCCAATGCATTATCGCCCACATCGCTGTTATACTCCTCATCGTCGCTGGCAATTTCCTCATCGTCCACCTTCGATCGGCGTTGTTTTTTTGGTCCTGGAACTGATGCATTTTGAGTTCGTTTTCCCGGTTTTGCGACGCTTTTGGATTTCGTCGCATTGTTCTATGGTATGAGTTTGCTATCAGTTTGTTCTATATTGCTGCGTGTGCATCACTCACCTTGCGTTTTTTGTTGGCTTGTTTAGCAGCGCCTGGCTTCAGAAAGAACGATGAAGACATTTTCAAAAATATAAATTTACAAACTTTAAACGCTAAATAGGCCCACGTGCATAGTATTACGCGTTTTGGTTTTTTTAGTCCCTTTGGCGTATATCAGCTGTTTGCATCTTGAAAAAGACTGATTGCTATGAAATTCACCACATAGAAAACCTGAAAATTATACAGCACTGTTTTTGCGCGCCATACTTAAAAATTCCAGATTTGATGTCTTCAATCAACGATCCTTTTTGAAAAATTAATTTAATTTAAATAAAACAGAAACTTTATATTTATTACTATTATGTTTATTGATATAATTGATTATTTTATAATATAATTAAGCATATAGAGAATCATTAACACGAATATATTGTTGAATTCAGCTTTTTATTGTTTTAGATTAGCAGACGCACATTACATGATATAATGAATTAGGCTCGATTTTGTGTAACTGAATTTGTTCTCAGGTGTTATAAAATTATCACAAATTATGTATACTTTAGCTTTTTATTTGTTGTGTAAAAGTTTCTTTTTATTTGCAATTTTATCGTAATAAAATAAGTTAAGTGTTGCGCCCTCAGCGCTGCCCAGGCGATGTATGCTGAAGCTTGGTACCTACAGAGAACAAAAACGCACTTTGACCGCACGTCTGTAAATTGTTTAAAACTAATTAACGTTCTAAAATAATTTTTAAAATTGCTAATTAAAAATTAAATGAGAATAGGAATAACATGTAAGTGCCTCCACATCTACATGATCGAGCAAAGACCCGATGTTTCGATGCCGTTTTGAACTTTCTTCGTCTTTTTTAAAGTGACATTTCGCAACGCTGGCTTCTGTTCGATAACAGGCTCAGGCTCAGCTTCGACTGCAGCGGCTGGAGGCGGTGTTATCGATTTCTGAGCAGCGGTCGCTGATGAAGCCCCGCTGCTTGTCGTTGATATCGATGTCATTGGCGCTCCCATTGATGTTACCGTTGTTGTGGGTAAACGTGAAGCGCCATTACTGTTGTTGTTGTTGTTACCGCTGCTGCTGCCGTAACTGCTGCCAATAACCGAAATGGAACTAATGTTAGAAGGCGGCGCATTTGTGGAACTGCTGGTGGCAATCTTGGGCACAAAAGTGTTGCCTCCGCACAGCACTGGAATTGTGGAAATGGTTTGTATTGAATTCTGTTGCTGCTGCTGTTGCACATCGGTATTTCCACAGCTGCCAATTACACTAATTGCCGACACTTGCGAGTCCGTTGTTGTTGTTGCTGCTGCTGCCGTCGTTGTTGTTGTTGTGGTTGTATTTGTTGTTGAGGCACTATTATGACTATTACTACTTGTATTCTTAGTGATATTTATTTTTATTTTATTAACTATGCTAGCCAAAGGTAACGCTGGCCCCGGTCCCGCTGCGCTCAGATTATGTGTCTCCTGCGGATTCTCACCGTTAAAATCAGCCTCGGACGTTGACGCCATCGCCATCGGCTCCAGTTCCAGCTCATCCTCATTTGGGGGCATTGAGAGCGATGCAACTGATGCTGGACGTTCCATCGTAGCAGGCGAAGCAGATGAATCAATTGTTTGCGTTTGGGTTTCTGGCCAACAGGAAAAATGTTTAATATTGGAATGAAGATCACGCAAACAGTAAGAGAAGAAATTATTTTGACACAATGAAAAATGCACATATCTTTTTTATTTTTAAAAATAAATGCAATGCAAAAATAATAAGTGCAATTTTGCATTTTGTCAAAACAATTACTTGAGAGCCTGTATGTGCAGATGAGCAACTTACCACTGCTATTAATTGATATCTCATCTTCTGGTAGCGGCAGCAGTGTTACCACTGTGCCCACATCTTCGAAGCCATCATCTTCATCTTCCTCATCGTCATCTTTGGGCTCCTCTTTGATCTTGACATTGAGCATTGGGACCGGCTCCTTTTCCACATATGTGTCCAGATCGGTAAACGGAATGTTTGGCTCTTGTATCTCCACATCTGATTCGTTAGCATTCTCAGCCTTTTGAAGTTGGTCGTTCTCTTTCTCCTTATCACTCTCCCGCTGCTGCGGCGGCTGCTCCTCATCAGTCGCTGTCGCTGACGTTGTTGCTTCTTTCTCTTTCTGCGACTCGATATCCGTTTCCGTTCGTGTCACAGTGACCGGAACGTATTCTTCATCATCATCATCATCGACGATCTCTGTTACACTTGGCTCCTCATTGGGCAGCACAATGACATCATCATCATCGTCGTACAGCAGTGTGTTCGATGCTTGCTTGACATCATCTGTAGGTGATTAATAATGGGTTAAGTTATCGTTTATCGGATATGTTATCGGTAGTTTAATAATAAAAGGGGGATGCACGAGTTGAGTTAAAAAATCAAACCCAACAAAATTAACTGAATGAAGGAGAAATTCTCAGATATTTGTTTTACTAGTTTTATTTAAAAAAAATTATTTAAAAGATTTTGATACTAAACATTAATTTAATTTCGATCATTAGAATCATATGTTTTCACATATTTTCCTTTTGTTAAAAAAGTTAATTATTTAAAAAATATGTTTTATATTTAAAATAAAAATATGAAATAATTTATTTTTGGTCAAATAACTTTTATTTTATTATAAAAACGGAAAATTAGTAAAGTTATTTTTGCATTAAAAAAGGATGGAAAATAAGAATTATTTTATGATTTTAAAATAATTTAATAAACATTTTTCACTTTAATTATTTAGATCAAACCAAGTTTTTAAAAAGATATCAACAAATGACTTTGACTTTAATATGGGGTTTGGGTTCCGTAAAATAAGATAATCGGATTGGACACTCACCTGAATCATCCTCGAGTTTGATAAGCGTATCCATAGCGTTGTCATCGCTGGCATTGAGCATATCCACGTCGCCGTTGGCTGTGCTGTCGCTGGCAACTGGCGCCGGCGGATTCAAGGAACTCTTGTAGTCCTCGTAGCACAGGGGATGATAGATCTTCTCTTCCACGCGTATGGCCGAACGGAGATGCCATTCCTCCAGCTCTTCGTTGTAGAACTGCTCGAACTTCTCATGACACATGTCGCAGCTGCGGTTCACGTCATCCGCTCCAGCGGCACAGCTGGGCATTGGCGAGTCCAAGGAGCGTTGCTGCGACACTTCATCGGCGGCATCTGGGCCAAGTGGTTGGCCTTGGGCCTCCAAGAAGTTCCGTTCACGTTCCTCAACATCCTCGATTTCCTCGTACTGCCGCCAATCATTGAGATCATAGAACCAGCGCTTGGACGTCGCCTTGCGCGTCGAGTCCCGTTCACGTCGATTCTGTCGGAAATGCCAATCCAAATGCTGGCTATATTTGATGGTCTGCTCCGGCGGGAAGCGCACGCCGCAGCTGCTGCACTGCATCCCCAAATATAGCGTTGCTATGACCGCCGATTGTCGCGTCTTGATCGTATCCGGTTTGTGTAGATCAATGCGCTTAATGGGCTCGGTGGGCGCTGCTGTTGGAGCGGGAGCGACAGCGGCAGCTGGAGCCACTGCGTCTTTGCTGGAGCTGGAAGTGACCTCCAGGGCAGGTAAATTGACCGCATTGTTGTTGCTGCTGCTGCTGATTTTGTTGTTGTTGCTGCTGCTGCTTGTGACGGGGACTGTGGCTGTGGCAGGACCACCAATTATGCCTGAGGAGACGAGCTTCTGGAACAGCTCATCGATATTCAGATTGCTCAGCGCTGCTGCTGCCACCGGCAGTGGCACTGCTGCTGCTCCTCCTCCTCCGCCGGCTGTTGCTTGCTCCAGCGAAGGAATCACGGCCGCTGGAGCAATTGCCGGCACTGGTAACGGTGGCGGCTGTGGTGGCTCCGCAGGTGCCTCGGTCTTAATGTACACCATATCCTGGACATGTGCCTTGCCAGCCTGTACGCCCTTGGGCAGAGTGCCAAAGCGTATGAAACAGTTGCGTCCACCATTCAACTTCATGCTCTTGGGCAATCCGCCGTATTCCAGCTTCTGCAGCTGTCCGTCGAGCAGAGCATACAAGAAGCTGTCCACAAACTGCAGCGAATGCTGCTCGGCACCCAAAAGGAACGTCTGCTGGCGCCCGTCAAGGAACAATGGTACAATCGTGTGGGCATCCACAATCATGTTGATTTTGCCCACAACCAGATCGCGACGCACACGTCCAATGTCCACATTCGGAGGTGGTCCCTCCGCCTTCAGCACATGCAGCTTGTTGCCAATGGGCAGTGAAACGGGCGGGCCACCAAAGTAGATCTCATACCAGTGATCATCGATGTACAGTTCCCGGGACGGATGACCGAAGCGTATGCGATGCAATTGGCCATCCAGCTGGAAGGGCTTGTAGTCATCATTGAAGCTCAAGGCCAGCGGCTCATTGTGATCAATGTAGATGGCGCGTTGGCCATTCTGGAAGCCAATCTCATGCGGCTCATCGCCAGCCATGAAAATGATGGCCACCTGGTTATAGAAACGTATCTCCTTGCTACCCCCATCAATGGTTATGCTGCGCACCACATCCGCCATGGGATTGTCCAGGGAATTGATGGCCTTGGTTATTGCCACTGGCGGCACCGGCGGCATGGCCATCATCGATGGTGGCTGTGGTGGCGGCGGCACCGCTGATTGTGTTATAACCAGCGGTGGATGCTGCCAGGGCATGCCACGAAAACCAACGCCAGCTCCAAGATTGGCACCCGGCATGCGCTTGTTAGTGTTACTATTACCATTATTATTGTTATTATTATTATTGTTGTTGTTGTTGTTGTTGTTATTGTTGCCTTGAGCCAGTTGCCAGGCAGCACGCTGAGCTGCCGCCGGATCCACTTGCTCGCCCCACTTGCTCGGCTTTCGCCGCTTGCCGTCTCGCTTGATCTTGGCCTGCTTGGACGCCGGCTGCGACTTGTCAGCGAGGGACGTTTGTTGTTGTTGTTGCTGCTCCTCGTATCTGTTGTCGCCATCGCTGCGCGGTGAGCTGGAGGCGTGATTCTCGTTGCCCTTGAGCTTGGGAATACGCTTGCGCAGCACCGCATCGCGTGCTGCATTCCTGTCGACATCCACATCCGCGTCCGCATCCGCATCGTCGTCATCGCGTCGTCGATGGTCCTTCAGTTTGCTGCTCTCGTTCATGGCGACCACTTTGCTGACCAGATCCTTGTACTGCTCCTGATTCATGCCATGATTCTCGAACATCTCCTGCGCCTGGCTCAGTATCGTGCGCATTGTCTCATCGTGTGCCTCCTGCGAGTCATCGCTGGTCTTCAGCTCCGACGACAACTGCTTCAGTCGCTGCGCCACAGGATGCTCCTTGGACTTATCTGTGTATGGGCATTTGGGATTGTTTAGTCGGAACTGTGCTGCATCATCTTGTGCTGGTTGCTTACCACCCTTGGACAGCTTATTGTTCTGGCGCACCGTCTTGGCCAGCTTGGCACGCAGCTCATCCAGAGTTGGCTTCTTGGCGACTGACTTTGCGGATGGCTAAACGGACGGCGAGATGTCAGTTAATGTTTTTCAATTATTTGATTAAATAGAGTCCAATTTTGATTATTAAACAATTTCAATATTTTGTGACTGATTTAAATTAAAATTTCTGTTAATGTTTTTCAATCATTTCATTAAATAGAGTCCAATTTTGATCATTAAACAATTTCAATATTTTGTGACTGATTTAAAGTTAAATTGGTTTACTAAAATCCTTGAATACTCCTTTAATTTCCGTTAATGTTTTTCAATTATTTGATTATCTTAAATGTCAACAACTTTAATTTTTAAATAGTTTTTATCCTGCCAGTTTTAATTAAAAATTATATCTATCTGTTAATGGACTTCAACCTCTTTCAAATTTGTTTGATTTAATTATTTTGTGACTGATTTAAATTTAAATTGCCTCACTAAAATCCTTGAAAACTCCTTTAATTTCAGTTAATGTTTTTCAATTATTTTATTATCTTAAATATCGAAAACTGTAAGAGCTAGAGCTAATTTTTAAATAGTTTTTATCCTACCAGTTTTTAATTACAAATTATATCCAAGCAAATCCCTTTCATATTTGTTTGATTTAATTATTTTGTGACTGATTTAAAATTTAAATTGGCTCACTAAAATCCTTGAACACTCCTTTAATTTACGAGATTTCACTCACCTTATCCGCTTCCCAGTTTTCCATAGAGTCATCTTCGACCACAATGACACCACTGGACGCCATGGCAGCTGGTTTGCCTGGCATAGCTCGACGCAGATCGACATCCTCGCTGCCAAAAAGACTGCAGAAAAGGAACATTAGGGAACAGTTGGGGAATCTGTCAAGGATGCATCAAAACTTACGCATCCAATTTGGCGGATTTGCTGCGTTTCTGCTGAGGTTGTAGCAGTCCTTCATCATCATCGTTGTTATCATCCTGATCCAGCGGCAGCTGACCAGCCGGACGCTTCTCACCGACACCCTGTGTCTGGCCAGGATTCATCAGCCTGTTGATGGACTGCTGCAGTGACTCCGATGAGGCCGTTGGCGAGGATTGCCTCATGTTGCCGGCAGCTGTGGTTGCTGCTGTGGATGCTGCTGCTGCTGCTAGCAGTGATGCTGTTGATAAATTCGCTGTAGATTTTTCTAATTTATTAAACGGTTTTTGTATTTTGAACGACACTTTTGTGGGCAATTTGGAGGAATTGTTCGATGCGTTGGAAGCGCTGCTAGCATTTGTTGTGCCGGTGATGCTGTTGCTCGATTCATCATTAGTTGTTGCTGATGTTGTTGCTGCTGCTGCTGCAGCTAGTGATGGTCTGTTGATTGTTATTACCGGAGGCGGCGGCGTCGCCGGCCTGACCAACGACAACCTCATATCGACGTCCATGATTGATGCCTCCAAATGCGACGTCGCACTGGGAGCAGCAGCAACAGGAGCTGAAGGACGAGGCCCTGGTTCAAGTATTTGAAATTTATCTAAAATTCTTTTATGCTTGCAACAAACAATTAAGGATTTTTGGTTGTGCCAAAGAAAATGAAGATGTTACGAAATTACTCACGGCCTATTTACAAAATCAATTGAATTGAACAAAATTAAATAAAAAAAAAATTTAATTAAAGGAGAAATTATAATATAATTAACGTTGGGAGCATCAACAAACACCAGGCACAGCAATTGGGCTAGAAAAATTAGTGGAAAATCATAACAAAAACAAAAAATAAATATAATTGAGTTCCGTTGAGGAACAGGGTTAGACTAATTTAAAAAAAGCAATAGATAAGGAAATAAACAGTTAAAAGTGCCGTTCTACAAATACAAAAAATAATAACAGTAATAATAATAAAAAAAAGATTTATAATATATACATATTTAAAGAGAGAGACGTATAATCTGAGCATTGTATTATATTAATACAATTACAACAATACGCTTAAAGTAAATATGTATTTGTTTGTGAAGTGTTTTAATATTATCAAGTGTTTTGTTTTAGACGTTAACAACAACAAGTTTAAAACTGTTATCTTTATTTCTTCTTAGTTTTTATCAACTGATTATATCAGGTACAATGTCTTCACAGTTATTTATCTGTTTATCACGGAATTATACTTTTCATTAGTTTCTTTTTACAATTACACAAAGTAAATAGACTTAAAATTACACCAAAGGCGGCACCTGGCTACATTTTGCATTTTTTTAATTAAAACAACTGGAATGCAAAAGGTTTTTAAACTCATTTTTATTGGATTTGCTTTTTTTTTGTTTCGTTTCTTTTCATTTTTTCTTAGTTTTGATTTTATCGTTTTTTAAGTGAGCTTTGGTATTGATCTTAATTATTAAAAAAATTGCCTAAATATTTTATGATTATGTAGATATTTGGTTTTTCAAATTTTAGCATATGTTTATAAATAAAAGCTCCCCCCAAAAATGTGTCAAGTTGAACTATGAAACATTTTAGAGGCAGAATATCACAGGACGACAACCACAGAGATTCCATCACTTGGAATATCAACAAGCTTCTCAGTAAAGCGCAAAAAGTTGATAAGCAATATGAAATAATTTTGAGATACACAAGGAACTTTTAATGCTTTTTTTTGTCTTACTTTTTGCAATCTACTTACAAGTCTTGGGTCAAGTGAAAGTTCAACTGTATGGAGCAGAATTTCTTCGATAGGAACACACGCTCAACACACGCCCACAACAACCGCCCCCTGCCATTGGCCAGATGTGAGCCTACAGTGCCGCCAGTTTGGTTTGTAATTTCTGAATATTTCAACTACTTTGTCATTTGTATGTCTATGGATATCGTTCTCGACTTGACGACTGTTGGCTAACAAAAGTGAGATTTGAATTAAAAATTGTTTCTTACGTTTCTCTAAATCATTTGCGTTGACGGCATTAACTGGAGCTGAAGCTGCTGCTGCTGATGATGATGCTAGAGCCTTAGCTGATGCTGTCGACTCTGGTGACTTGCTTCGCCTTACGCTGCGCATATCCACATCTTTGTAGATGGGCGAACGGCTGCGGGAGCGCGCATTGCTGGAGCTACCCGCTTTGCCGCTCGCTCCATCACGTCGCGTCGTTGTTGAGGTTGAGGATTTGTTTGTGGCATTGCGCTTGGATTTCGATGGCGAGCTGGCGGGTGAGCTGCTCTTGCGCTTCGATGCCACAGGCGATCCTCCATTGTGGGCATAGCGCTCGTTTGGCTCCTTGCTTGAGGGCTTGTCGCGCGAGCTGGACGCACGCTTGACCGGCGATTGGCTGGAGCTGCTGCCCTTGTGCCGCCCATCGGACCCAGACGACGATGTTGAAGCAGTGGAACTTTTGGACTCGCTCCTCTTGCGACTGCTGCTGCTCGACGAGCTGTGATGGTTGCTGCTGCCCTTGTTGGCACGGCTGCCGCCCGAGTTGCGCATTGGAGACTTGCTTCGCGAGCGACTAGATTTGTGTGCGGATGATGAGGATGATGCCTTGTGGCTCTCCAGGCGCGGATCATTAGTGCGCATGGGCGCTGCCATTTGCGACGATGCTTGCGGCTGCATTTGCCGTGCAAGTCGAGGATCCCGTTGGCGCACTGAGTTAAGCATAGCCGCGTTAACCGGATGCACCTTTGGTTTATTGGCAAAGGGCTGTTAAGTAGAGCCCAAGATTAGATCAAGTTGTTGGAAATGAATAATATGAACTTACCGGTTGCTGGCCAACTACTGGTGTCATGCCACCAACCGATGCTGGCATCGCGGGACGCATATGACGCATTCCGCCGGGATATATAGGCGGCACAGCAGCTCCAACTGGAGGTAGATTGGCCTCCATGCCCGGCGGACGCAGTGTGGCTGCTGGCGCGGGCATAGCCATAGGCGTCACGGAAATGGCATCTGTTGCCTGACTTAGTTGACGCTCCTGTTCCTTTAAATGCATTTTAGTTTGCTCCAGTTCCAGCTCTAATTTACGCTTCTTCAGCTCCAGCAGCTCACGAGTTTTGGCCTGCAGTATCTCCTCCATGTCGGTTTGCAGCGTGCTATTTACGACCATTCCCTGTGGATGCAGATTGGGGTTAAGTGGACTCATTGCTTAGTGTCCTGATGTTTGGCTTACCGTCTTAAGAAAATCAGGATTCACATGTATGGCTGGGTTAACGTGTATTTTGGTTGCCTGACTTGGTTTTGCCGTGATGGGCCAATTGTTATCCAGACGTTTTACCTTCACATCCAGCGCATACATTTTGGAGGCGGGAAACACCTCGTTCCAGGTCTGCCGAAGCAGATACATGCGCTCCCTAACTTTTTCTAGGACCTGTGATGGCGAGTGCTGCACCTGAAGATTAGAAGATAAGAAGAATCATTCATTAATGCCATAGAGAGATCGAGTTTAGCATTGAATTAATTCAACTTACCGACTCGAAGGCGTTGAGAAATATATTGACAATACATTGCCCAAAAAGCTGGACGTAGCTGCTTTTCACATTCTTAATTATGGAATCAATTAAATATAGTATGGGCAATTTGAATTCTGGCGGCACCTGTTTGATTTGGTAAGATAGGTAAAAATAAATAGAACATAAGTTTCTACAACGTCGCTAGCGAAGTGTGTGGACACAGATTGAGGCACATCATCAATTCACAAAGTCCTGGTCACGATTGACCACGATGACGGTCACGACAACGACGACAGCTGCTGGGCACAGATGCATCTCCATGTTATTGGGTGGGTGCAGTGGATCAAAGCAAACATCTACAGCCTAGCTATCAAAGTGTCCCTTAACAGAAGGATTTCAAAACATATCCAAAGACTATGTCTATATCGGATTTCATACTTATGCCGAATCTTAATAAATGTGTATAAATATAGAATTTATACGAAATTACACTTTATAATTTATATAAAAAAAAAGTTTTGAAACTCGTAGGTTTTGTTTCTTGTTTATCTTCTAAGTTCAACAAAGACGTGAGAGGTGGAAAGCTTACGATTTTATGTCCTTTTTATTGGCCAAATTGTTCTGGTTTCTTCTCTCTTTTTTGATATACAGAGATCGCTGCGTGTTTCGGTTTTAATTATTATTGTTTGTTTGTCAATGTTTTTTGTATAAAATAAAAGACAACTTGATGACAATTGTTTAAGTATTTTTACTTTTTATTGCAATTTTCTTTTCGATTTCTTTGTGTATTTTATTTACTTCAAGGTTATCGAGGAAAAAGAAGAATAGAAGTATATAGTAAACGAAACGTCTTACCTTGTAGAGGATAAATCAGTCTCTGCTTAAAACCCAAATAAATAATATTTCAATATCAATTACGAATGAATTCGATTCTAAAGTTTACAAACACAAACCAATAGAAATCTATAATTGGCAGCGTGAATAATCTTTAAAATAGTGTGCGGATGGAGGAGCAATAACAAAAGAAACAAAGGATTTAATTATGCAATAATTTAAATTTGTAACTCTTTTGTTGATTGTACTCCATCGATGTCTGAGATGAAAATCGATCGATAGCTTCAAAATTGTTTGAAGATAATCAATCCACCTATCAATCAATGGCTATTAATAGATTTTCAACTCAGGATTGTGATGTTGATTGAGCCTACATTCCTAACACACATTTTGGACATGGAGATCATGTGTTGACACAACTGCCGTACGGGCGGCATTCGTTACGAGGACTCGGAACACTTTTCAAAGTGTGCTTGTATGTGTGTGTGTTTGTGTCTCTCTGTGTAGTTGCTGTTAATTAATTATGCTTTATTTGTTAACCTGGCTGATGTGATATTCCACCACGCGAACAATGACTGCAGCATAGTTGATGTTCTCCTCGGCGAGCATTGTGAGCATATTGATAAGCGGCTTGCTATTGCAATTCAAATCCGTTAGACTGGATAAATACTCTTCGCCAATGCGACGCGCATCCTCGGGATACGATTGGAATATATTCTCCATATTTCGATTTTCCTTCTTCGATTTCGATCCCAATCTATTCCGTATCACTTTCTTGAGCGATTTACAAAACAATTGCAGTCGTTAAGCTGCAAAGGGAAAGTTAAAAAAAAATCAGAATCAGTATACAACGAATATGCAATTTAAAATGATTCAATTTGTATTTATCCATATGCAATATTTTCATCCCTCGTCATGTGGTCACTCTTGTGGCACATACAAACACATTTCTGTATAACGATATTATGACTGACCGCATGAAACAAAGAAATTACAGTATATATGCATATTATATATGTTGATGTGGCTATCACAATAAAAACACATGTAAACAAGCACACAACAATCATACATATATATTAATTATATGTATATGCACATATACATGCAAACAAACATACACGCTGTTTATGGGCGAACAATAAACACACAGGGCAACGGGGCTACAAGTCTTTTCAGCAAAAAATTCAAAATGGCGGACACCAGACAACTAAACACGCATTATTTTTTACACTTGCAAAAAACCCATTGATACTTAAAAATGTCTATATTTTACACACTTTTCACATTAACCACGTCAGAAATGATCCAATACACACATTTAACACCATTTTTAATTGCTTGATTTTGTTTTTGAACTTTTCCCCAACATTTCCGATGTAGCCACGTTTATACTGTACACGCACACTAATTTTCTAAAGTATTTTGCAATTTTAAAACCCGTTGGCACACATACCTTTTTACATTAATTCATTTGTACAATTAGTTTAACACACTTTAATGCAGTGAAAAATATTTATTAAGCACTTTTAAACTAAATAAAATCAGCCTTTGACAACTTTTTCACGTAACAAATACTAATATCGAAACGTTTTCAGCTATGCTTTCGATAAATGGCTCATTTTTTTGCGTGCGTTTTTTCATTTATCGGTAAACGAGCAAGGCTGCCACCTTGGCCTAAGTTAAAAAAGAACAAGGTTGCCACTTTGGCATCAGTTAAAAAAGAACAAGCCTGCCACCTTGGCCTACGTTTATAAACATGGTGGCAGCCCTGGCAACGGTGTCTACCAAAAACACCAAATAATTCCTTGATTTTGCTTAATTTTAAAGCTAGAATTTTTTAAATTCTACAGTAATTTTTGTTATATTTACCTAGATTTTTTAAAATTTTTTTTTTTTGAATTTCTTACCTAACTTTGCCAAGAGAAGGGTGAGGTGCACTAAGTAAATTTTTTAATAAACTTTATAACTTTAGAGAATTTCGAATTTTCTTCGTTTAGTGATTTCTCCTTTATTTAATTTATTGTTGAAATTTAAAAATTATTGAAATGACCCGTTCATTTAAACTTTTTCAAAACAAAACCTGACAACTCTACCAACAACCAGCTGTTGATTGAAAAAATTGGAGGCGCATAAAAAAAATCGCAATTAATTGCTATTAAATTATTAGTTGTAGTTTGATTTGCTCACAAGAGTTGGGTGAAATGGATGAGAGCGACACTTACCTGCACAGCGCCTACCAGGTGTCGATAATTCCAACGGATCTACATCACGAGGAAACTATAATCAGAGCAGCACAGTCGCTCGACTGCCTAAACAAAACAATAAACTCAATTTTTGGGCGCATCGATGCTCGGTTAGAAAGAAATGGTGCCAAGGTCCAGCAGATAAATGAGCGTGTCATGCGTGCGCAGGCGAAAATTAACGCGCTTGTTGGATCCAAGAAATCAATAAAAATCTTTGCACCCGCTCGTTTTCCCGGCAGCGCGGTTCTAGGCAACATACCGGCCACCTTCCCGCAGGTGGGACAGGAGCTTATGGATCCACCGCCGTCGACAACGGAGCTACAGCAGCCCCGGTTACGGAATCGTGACGAAGGATCAAGTGTACAGGAATCGGGCGCGGGTCTTGACTCCGTCAGCTTCCATGTACGTGGTGAGGATCAGCTTGAAATGCCGCTGGTTATCGAGCGTCAACTGACTAACCGCACAGCCGGTTTGGGCTCGCTGCCAGCTACCAAATCAATGCCAACTCTTATGCGTTTTAATTCCAATGAATTCGCCTATACGGGCGGCAGAAACGGAACTAAAGATCTAAACGCCTGGAAGCGCACACTACCGCCACAAATCTCCAAGCGAGCTGCCAACAAACCCAGGCCAATTGAATCCGAACTGCTGGCGCCGGCACCACATTCACTGGCCCATGGCACCACCAAGCTTGCGACGCCGGCAGGCGATTTGCGTTACACTCCGGCTGCATTGGCAGCACCAGCCATTGATGTACCTCTGGACTTGCCTGATTTGCCAGGCATTGCCAATGACTTGCAATATGAGCCAGTGGAGGAACAGACTCCAATTGCGCCATCGCACCAGTTTGTCGATTTGCCCGATTTACCTGGTCTGATAGAGCCGGAGATAAATATGGATGTGGTCATCACGGTTCAGGCTTTAGCTGCCCAAACGCATACAGCCAGGAAAGTGCCGCAGATGCAGTCGATGAGTGTGCCTCCTTCAAGAACATTGGCACCACCACCTCCGCCACCACCAACACCAGCCCCACCGCCGCCACCTCCGCCGCCCCCACCACCTCAAACTGCATTAAAGCTGCCAAATGATAACGTGATCAAGCCATTATCGCCGTCTATTGAAACGCCACTGAACATACCAGACTCTCGCGCACCGCCAGCGGCGGATCCACGCTCTGATCTCATGGCTGCCATACGTAACGCTGGCGGTGCACTTGGTGGTCGTTTACGTTCGCCGGCAGCGGCGCCTCTCAACATGGACGTAGTGGATACCCAAAAGTCGAGTAGCGCAACACGTTCAAGGGCAGGTGGGCCCGTGTCTGGCGGGGATCTCATGGCGGATTTGCACAATAAGCTCATGTTGCGTCGCAAGGGCATATCCGGCAGTCAAAATCCAGCGGAACAGTCGGGCAATCCCATAATGCGACAACTGTCGAAGTTAATCGAATCACCGATGGAGAAAAGCAAGGGTTCGATGTCCAGCGATGAGGGCAATTCAGAGGAAGACGATGCTTGGGAGTAGTAACACATCAATTAGAATTTAAATTTGTTCCAACTAAGTGCCTTGCTTTAAGCATTAGTATAAATTATTAAAATCATTAGGCAGGTCGAGCAATAAACTATACAATTAATTTTCAAGTGTTGGGAAGCGTTAATAGTTGATTTATCATCGCGTGTTATCGATAAGGGCAACTTCGATAATCTTTGACTGCAGCCACATTTCAACGATGTCCAGTGATTCGCGGGATATTAATGATCTTTTTGACGATATAGTGCTTACAGAGGAAAACCACGCACGCCAGGGATACGAAGAAGGCATCACTGACGGCCGCGCTCAGGGAAATCAGGAGGGATATCAACTGGGCTACGCTCAGGGCGTGCAACTTGGTGAAGAACTGGGTGGCATTTACGGTGAAGTGGTGGCACAACAGCAATTGCCCCATACAGAGAAAGTTCTGCGGACGCTGCAGCAGCTGCGCACTCTGATCGAACAGTTTCCACGCAACAACGATCCTGAAGCGGATATCATTGGCACTGTGGAGCTCATACGCAACACGCATCGTCGGCTGTGTGCGTTGCTGGGCACAAAGAAAGGCGTCAACGGACAACAGAACTCAGTCACGGAAGAGCGCAAGGATTTTAGTTTCTAGAGCCAACACAAGAATGGAGAGCGTGGACGTGGCTGAATTGCAGAGGTCACTCGATGGCCTATTAGCCTATCTGGATCCTCACTGGGATTTTGTCAACTGTCACATGGTCAACTACTTAACCGACGATCATTGGAAGCACTTTGTACCCGAGCCACTACGGTTAGAGCTTGGCAATGTGGACGACGTAAATCAAGCAATAGAGACTCTATTTTGGCGGTCGGAGCGGGACAGCCAACAATTTTCAGGCTTTGCAAGCTTCCTCGCTGCTGGTGATCGTCAGCGTCTGGAGAACTTTGAGAAGCGATTGACTACTGTTGAGCAACTAGAGCAACAACTAACGCCTGCAACGCATACTCAGCTGAGCATTAAAGAATTTATGAGCGCCAAAAAATGCCATGAGGTAGGTTTCAAGTAAAAACAAAACGTATTAAGAACGGTGTCTATTGATTTCCATTATTAGGTAGAGCTGGCGGCTGCGTTGGTGGACAAACTAGTTCAGAGCATGTCATCTGTTCCAAGTGAGAGTTGCTTCGTTGTTGATGCGGGCGATGGAAAAGGTTATCTCTCATCGAGATTGGCGCTCCAGTATGGACATCGCGTGCTTGGGATTGATGCCAATACGACAAACACTGAAAATGCCTTATCACGCAATCGCAAGCTACAGGTGAGTCACTGTTTACTATAAAATAAATACATGTTTATTTCATTACTTTTGATTCTTAATGTTAAGTTTGCTTTCGACGTCTTGTACTGAGAATGGCGCCCACTGTAGCCGTTTGTTTAATCGCGCATTTCCCCCTCTTCATCGTCATCCTCCATGCCTTTTATGTACAGTACATTGTTGCAGCGTATCAGGACTTCGCCAAGATTTCCAGTCACTGAACCCTCGATAACTTCCTCCGTGTTGGCCAGTTGCATGTTCATGTATCCGTCGACCGACACCAGGAAGCCCTTGTATTCCTGCCCCCACTTGAGTTTCACGAGCACAGGTTTTCCAGTCAGACCATTTAGAAATGGTTTAGGGTTAATTGGCATGCCAGCTGACATTTTGTATGTTTAGTTTTTGCAAGTTTTTGGAATGAATTAGAAAAATTGCGTTAAAATTGCCGGCTAAAACGTTTTTGCGTCGGGCAAGCAGAAGTAAGAAGAAGAGACTTTGACAGCTAGAAGACGGGGTTGTTTGTACATATATTTCAGTGCTGCAAAATTGCAGGCTTTCAGATGTTATGATATTTCTATGTAATTTACCAACACTGTTTTTTTAAATTTAAATTAGCGCGCTTGGAACGGCCTAACGGAACGCGCTGAACTGCAGAGTCAGGGAATAATACCTGCAAGGCGTGGCAAAAAATCAACGGCAAACCAACGAGACGCATCTATAATTCCACCCTCACTGGAAAATTACAAAACTACATCGAGGTTCATAACAACGGAACTGAACCTAAGTGATTTAGTAGCAGAGCACTTTGACCAGCAGTCCAATAACATATGTCTGACGGGCCTGCACACCTGTGGGAATCTTGCGGCCACCTGCTTGCAGGTGTTCCATGCCCAGGACAGCTGTCGCATCCTATGTAACGTCGGCTGCTGCTATCATTTATTGCGGGAACGTTTCTCCCAGCAAGAGTTCTTTGGAAACAAGGCGTTGATGGAGCAGCAGAAAGATTGTGGCTTCCCACTTAGTTGCTATCTGCAGCAACGACAAGTGCGATTGGGTCGCAACGCACGTATGCTCGCTGCCCAGTCGATTGAACGCACCTTGGCGGCCAAGGAGTTGCCCAACACAACACTCTACTATCGCGCACTGCTCGAACTTCTGGTATGCCGCCATGCACCGCACCTGAAGAACGAACTGCAGGTGGGCAAGGTGCGAAAATTTGACTCATTTTCGGAATATGTACAAAAGTGTGCAGATAAACTTAGTCTGCCCTGGTTGGCAGCCGTAAAGGAAGAGGAACTGCTGTCGTTGCTGGAGAAACATGAACTGGATCGTCATTATTTGGAGCTCTTCTATCTGATACGTATGTCGTTGGCCCCAGTTCTGGAGAGTGTTATACTGTTAGATCGTCTGCTGTACCTCAAGGAACTCGGCTATGATCACAGCTATTTGATTGACTTGTTTGATGCTGTTATATCACCACGTCACTATGCAATTGTTGCTATCAAGCAAAAGGCGCTACGAAGTCAGATCTGAATGTAATCTGGGTTTTAATTTTGACGTTTAATGATTATCATTTAAATCACTTGAGAAACGTGCATTCAAATTGACATGTAAATATGTTTTACGCAATTTAACAACAATCTAACAGTACGAGAGCTTGTAGACTGGCAGATACCCTGAAAGTTTTAAGATTTCGATTCGTAAAAAATAAAGTTACAAACTTTTTAAATAATCTTTCTAAATCGTTTTATTGAGCACGCAATTCTATTTTATTTTTTTGAGACTCTTTTTTCCATTAAGCATATTGATTATTTCAATCTGACTATTAATTATATTTGAATTCTCAACGCAATTTTCAAACCCGTTTTTGTCGTATGTAAAACTACACGTATATGCCCAAACCTAAATTGTTACATTGATTGTTAAATGCAAACTAGCTTCTTGAACCTATTTTTCATATACATTTTTTAATAGCATTTCATAATGAGTCGACAAGATTTTTCTTATAAATGTCCCAGCTTTGTTAAAGCCGAGCGAGTGTTGTACGAGAAGCGAGATTTGTCGGTCGTCCGCTTGCGATTCGATTAAACGAGTGTTGACCTTCTTATCTGGTGCAGAGTTCAGTTAATTTGAACTTTAAACAAAAGAAGCGAATTAAACATATTTAGATATATTGAAAATAAAGAAGGACTCCAACAGATGCACAACTAAAGGAATAAATGTGTGTTAAATAAGATAAATATTAACTACTCTGAATATGTGAAACCAGTCGACCTCGAATATTTTCTAATTGTATTCATGAATATTCGGGCCAAATGTAAAAAGCGCTTTGAATGTGTAAATTCTAATAAAATTAGAAATGTTAGTTAAATAAATAAGTTTACATACTTCTTCTTTCAGCTCTAAACATGATTTTAACTGCAATACTTTTTGTACTTGTCGGAGCCTTGAGCGCCATCTACATGTGGTTTCAACGAAACCATAGCTATTGGAAGCGCAAGGGAATTCCCTTTATAGAGCCTACGCCCATTTTGGGAAATACCTTGCCCTTGTTCAAGCAGACCAACTCCTTCGGAATGCATATCTCGGATATATACAAAGATCCTCGGATGGAGAATGAGCCTGTCGTGGGCATCTATGTGATCAATAAGCCAGCTCTGATTATTCGGGATCCGGAGCTCATTAAGTCCGTGCTGATCAAAGATTTTAATCGCTTCTCGAATCGCTATGGACGCTGTGATCCGCACGGTGATCCCTTAAGTTCAAATAATCTCTTTTTTGTGCGCAATCCACAGTGGAAGGAGATTCGCAGCAAATTGACTCCAGTCTTTACCAGCGGCAAGCTCAAGGCGATGTATCCTCTGATGCAGGAGGTAAGTGATCCGCAGGTGGACTATGGGGAACAGATCTAATGAGTGCTATTCTAGATAGGCGCTGACCTGGAATCGCATTTGGCCAGACATGATCCGGGCACGAATGTCGCCTATATCTCAGATGTTAAAAATGTCTGCTCCAGATTCACAGCGGACTCGATCGCAACCATTGCGTTTGGCATTCGGGCTGACAGCTTGCAGAATCCCGATGCCGAGTTCCACAGACAAGGACGCAAGACGTTGGAGACGACTCTGATGCGCAGCAAGGATTTCTTTGTGGCTTTCTTTCTCCCTAAGCTCGTGTCCCTGCTCCGTGTCAAGTTCTTTACCCAGGAGTATTCCGATTTTATACGCAAGAGCATCAACCACGTGATAGCTGAACGGGAGCGTTCTTCCACCATCCGCAATGATCTCATTGATGTCTTCGTGGGTCTGCGCCGGGAGGCAGCCAAGGATCCAACTAAGCCGCATCTGGCCAAAAACCAGGATTTCCTGCTCGCCCAGGCGAGTGTCTTCTTCACCGCTGGCTTTGAGACATCCTCTTCGACCATGACCTTCTGTCTCCTGGAGCTGGCCAAACAGCCGGCTGTGCAGGATCGTCTGCGCCAGGAGATCAATGAAGGTCTGCTGAAGGAAGACGGAAAACTGAGCTACGAGACAATGAATTCACTGCAATACTTGGACATGGTGCTGGATGAAGTGCTCCGCATGTATCCAGTGCTGCCCTTCCTCGATCGCGAGTACCAAGGCATCCAGGGTCAGTCGGATTTCTCCCTAGAACCGCACTACAACTTCAAGCTGGAGACGGGCACTCCGGTCTTCATTCCCGTCTATGGTCTGCAGCGTGATCCCAAGGTAGGTCAAAAACTATTACTCTTTGGAATTTATACTCATCTATCTCATCATCAGTACTGGCCAAATCCGCATCACTTTGATCCTGAACGCTTCTCGCCGGAGAATCGCAAAGCGATTGAGGCCATGGCCTATCAGCCATTTGGTCTGGGCCCCCACAACTGCATTGGCAGTCGGATTGGCCTGCTCCAGGCTAAGCTGGGTCTGGTGCACTTCCTCAAGAATCACTACGTGCGCTGCTGCCCCGAAACGGCTAAGGATGTGGAATTCGATCCGAATTCCTTTGTACTCCAATTGAAAAATGGCCCCTACCTGGAGATTGTTCACGACGGACTGTACGATGATAAGGCTAAGATGCTCTGATTTTCAGTGTGAAAACAATGTAAATAAATATTTGGAAATACTTTCAAGAGGAAGGACTAAAAAGTCTGAAATGTTTGATTCACCAAATTAATCAAATATAAAAGGGAACGATTTGCTTTGGACTCGGAGCCGTTTAGTCTGTCAGTTGGAATGGCTTATCATGAGATTTACTTCTTTATTTTTGTTCATTTTATAATCATACTCAGATATGAAAGAAGTAAACAACTGACCGATAAGTTGGGCAGTGATAAGAACAACATTTTATTTTATAATTGCAATGTTTATTGATTTGTTGTTCGTGTTAAGTTCACGAATGAAATGATAAAACATTATGAAATTAGTTGGTTCTTGAAAGATTAGATTAGAATAGATAAACATAATACAAAGATGTTTCAAGTGCCATTTCAAGATCGATTTAGATTAATTAATAACGGTCGCTGTTTAGGAATCAGATGTTAGACTGTATAGGAATCAGATGTTATATTGTACATAAAGCGAATATTAAATACAAATACGAATAAATTAACGCAAAGGGGATATTCAACATTTTAACTGTTTGAAGAAATATTTAAATAGACATATATGTCTAGAAAATGTCTAAATTGGCAGCGTAAAACTATATATATGTACGTCTATCCGGAAGTGGACCGGAATTAACACGTTGACCTATATGTGTAAATATTCACTTATATTATCTATACAATTTAATAGAAATCAAAATATTTTTAAAAAGACTCACACTGACGCGTGCGCTCAACTCTAATCTTTTCGAATACTTTTTAACAGCAGTTAAAAATAATCTCGATTTTCAAGATTGTGCCTATAAAAGCCCCATCTCAAAATCAACTGAACCAGTGCTGCTCGAGAAGCGTAAATCGTCGGTCCTTCACTCGCGATTCGACAATTCTGAAGATTTTTAGACTGGTTGGTGAAAATCAAGAATTTAAGATTAAACATTTATAAAAACTGCTGGTCAAAATTAAGTACTCCTTTAAGGGATGTACTGTGGATTCCTGACGGAATAAGTGTATCATAGGATAATTACTCTGAACTGAGAAGGTAGTAAAACGAGTCGACCTCCAATCTTTAATTTATATTCTATATACAGTTTTTAAAGTACATGTTGTGACAAAAAAAAAATAAAAAACCGATATGTTTTTTCTTTTTAAAAATATTTAAATTAATTGGATCTTGTATATTTGTTTAACATAATCTAAAAACCAAGATCATCTATAAAAATATTAAACTGCAAAAAAATAAAATAATTATAACTAGAAAAATAAGAATACCGTTAATTGTGCATTTACACACATGTTAAATGTCAATAAAATTAAATAATATTAATTGTATCAGCCGAAATCAGAGATGATAACTTATCATGCCAATGCTCTACCAAAAGACAGTCGTCAAAAAAAGTATTGTAACTTGGAGTAGTACAATTCTACTTTGCTTGAAGTTATATAATGATTTCATTCAGTCGGTGAAACTTAAAAGGGAGACAGTGTAGTATTAATTATTTTTTTTTAATAATTTTTCAATTTTAATTGATAGCTGAAAAAGTCTTTAATTTACTGACTAAAGATCTTATAGTATGACAAATTTAACCAATGTTCTTTTCAGCTCTAAACATGATTTTAACTGCAATACTTTTTGTTCTTGTCGGAGCCTTGAGCGCCATCTACATGTGGTTTCAACGAAACCATAGCTATTGGAAGCGCAAGGGAATTCCCTTTATAGAGCCTACGCCCATTTTGGGAAATACCTTGCCCTTGTTCAAGCAGACCAACTCCTTCGGAATGCATATCTCGGATATATACAAAGATCCTCGGATGGAGAATGAGCCTGTCGTGGGCATCTATGTGATCAATAAGCCAGCTCTGATTATTCGGGATCCGGAGCTCATTAAGTCCGTGCTGATCAAAGATTTTAATCGCTTCTCGAATCGCTATGGACGCTGTGATCCGCACGGTGATCCCTTAAGTTCAAATAATCTCTTTTTTGTGCGCAATCCACAGTGGAAGGAGATTCGCAGCAAATTGACTCCAGTCTTTACCAGCGGCAAGCTCAAGGCGATGTATCCTCTGATGCAGGAGGTAAGTGATCCGCAGGTGGACTATGGGGAACAGATCTAATGAGTGCTATTCTAGATAGGCGCTGACCTGGAATCGCATTTGGCCAGACATGATCCGGGCACGAATGTCGCCTATATCTCAGATGTTAAAAATGTCTGCTCCAGATTCACAGCGGACTCGATCGCAACCATTGCGTTTGGCATTCGGGCTGACAGCTTGCAGAATCCCGATGCCGAGTTCCACAGACAAGGACGCAAGACGTTGGAGACGACTCTGATGCGCAGCAAGGATTTCTTTGTGGCTTTCTTTCTCCCTAAGCTCGTGTCCCTGCTCCGTGTCAAGTTCTTTACCCAGGAGTATTCCGATTTTATACGCAAGAGCATCAACCACGTGATAGCTGAACGGGAGCGTTCTTCCACCATCCGCAATGATCTCATTGATGTCTTCGTGGGTCTGCGCCGGGAGGCAGCCAAGGATCCAACTAAGCCGCATCTGGCCAAAAACCAGGATTTCCTGCTCGCCCAGGCGAGTGTCTTCTTCACCGCTGGCTTTGAGACATCCTCTTCGACCATGACCTTCTGTCTCCTGGAGCTGGCCAAACAGCCGGCTGTGCAGGATCGTCTGCGCCAGGAGATCAATGAAGGTCTGCTGAAGGAAGACGGAAAACTGAGCTACGAGTCAATGAATTCACTGCAATACTTGGACATGGTGCTGGATGAAGTGCTCCGCATGTATCCAGTGCTGCCCTTCCTCGATCGCGAGTACCAAGGCATCCAGGGTCAGTCGGATTTCTCCCTAGAACCGCACTACAACTTCAAGCTGGAGACGGGCACTCCGGTCTTCATTCCCGTCTATGGTCTGCAGCGTGATCCCAAGGTAGGTCAAAAACTATTACTCTTTGGAATTTATACTCATCTATCTCATCATCAGTACTGGCCAAATCCGCATCACTTTGATCCTGAACGCTTCTCGCCGGAGAATCGCAAAGCGATTGAGGCCATGGCCTATCAGCCATTTGGTCTGGGCCCCCACAACTGCATTGGCAGTCGGATTGGCCTGCTCCAGGCTAAGCTGGGTCTGGTGCACTTCCTCAAGAATCACTACGTGCGCTGCTGCCCCGAAACGGCTAAGGATGTGGAATTCGATCCGAATTCCTTTGTACTCCAATTGAAAAATGGCCCCTACCTGGAGATTGTTCACGACGGACTGTACGATGATAAGGCTAAGATGCTCTGATCCTCATCTTGAGAACAAAAGAAATAAATAAATATATAATTCAAATATTCCAACTGTTGAACTTAATGCGGTTGCAGGACTCAAATCTGAAGAGGAATACTCTGATTCGAGCCGAAACACTTAAGATTATAAATGATAAGATTCTTTCAGCTGCCCGACAACAATTTACCTGTTTTGTCCGATGTTAAAGATTACAAGATTTATTTCTTTATTTAATAATAGTTTGATAAGCTGAGAAAATATAATAACAATATATTTAATGGTATTTAATCTTCCTCTTACGATGTGATTTAAATTGCAAATAAAGTGATTAACCAGTTTAAGATCAGAGCGTTTTTGACAGCTGCTCTCGAAAGATTACTAAATTGCATGACAATCACATATTACAATGTAGTTTCCAAGTGCCTTTGAAAGATCAATTCAACTTCAGATTGTGCGCAATTTGATACCAAACAGAAATTGTTCAACTGTAACACGGAATCAAATATTATACAATCCCATGGGTTTTACAAATTTGTTTTGAATGCTTAAAAGATTTTGAATTTTTTCATAATGAACTTTTTTTTAGCTACATTTTGAGATTCATTTTTTATGTGATTACAATTTTTACAAAATTTCTACATATATTTATTTTTTAATAATAAAATAGAGTAACATTTTTATTATTCCATGCCACAGAGAATTTAAAATTTTTTCGAAAATTATTTCACTTTTTATAGAGCTGATCTGATAATTAAAGGACATCTATTATTTTATTCCATTCCACAAAAGTTTCTCGTTTTACCCAAACTTCACAATTTTCTCAAGTAAATTAACATTTAAATATAAATATAGCTTTTTTATCCAAATTTTTTAAACATGATTTTTTATAATCTGGCACATAATAAAGAAGAAACGAAATTAATTTGTTGCTTGGAAATATTTGGTTTTTGCAAAGAATTTCTAATTACATTCTTCAATTTATTTACGCCAGTTTTGGATAATTATCTTGGGTGTACGATTAAGTGTTGGTTCAATTAAGTAAGCGGATTATAGTGTATTTAACTTTCAATTAAATGGTAGCACACATGAATAGCACAGTTTAATCGGCTATATAATGGTGGAAGTGTGCTTCAAAGTCATGTTAGATTGCTCAGTTTCCTATAACGGAGATACTTTAGACACTATAGGTACTACTTCCCCGCTCCCTTGCCTTTTCCTTCCTTCAATTCTCCAATGAGATCGACGACACGCAAGTCGTCAATCAAAATGCATTTTCGAAGATGTCACATCCAATTCTGGTCGGAGAGAAAATAGAAAAACTAATTTAAAGTGACATCTCACGCGAGACTTCAAGTTAGTTCCAAGTGAATCGCTGACAGGTGTATTGCTCGAGAACGATCCGCCAAGTAAGTAGCTAGCTAGACGCCCAGGGGATCACGCACCAGCCTCAGATGAATCCCGCCCTTGGCCTGGAGTATTATGGCCTTGGGATCCAGTTTCATCCGCCGTTGCGTGCGCTCCGACGTGGTCACCAGATGATTGCGCAGCACATAGACCAAACCCACCTTGGCCTGCAGGAAGCCATAACGCTCCCCGATGCAGCCGTGTGGTCCCAGGCCAAAGGGCATATAGGTGTACGGGGTGAGGAGCTTGCGATTGCTGGGTGAGAAGCGCTCCGGCTGGAACTGACGTGGCTGGGGAAAGTACTTGATGGGAATAAGAAGAGGAAAAGACAGTGATAAATATTACAAATAACTATATATTCCGATTTCGGTGCGTTCCGAAACGTTAAGCTCGGTAAAAGGTGCTATTCCGTAGTCCGGACTACGGTTTGACAGTGACATTTTTTAAAAAATTTTAAATAGGTATTTATACTTACAGAAAACAACAAAACAATTTTGAAAATATTTATCACAAGAGCTTATATGTTAAAAATTCAGACTTCAAATTTTGACTTTTCAAAAAAGTTAAGGGCAGCAAAAGTTAAATTGTTTAAAAATCTAAATCTTGAGGTATTCAATTATTTCAACTATTCTTCATTTTTTTCACGAATTTCGCTTGGGAAAATGTTCAAAATTATGAAAGTTTTAAGTTAGTCTAATTTTAGACCTAGCAACTCGTGTATTTTATATCCACAACTATGTTTTCTTATATCTTTTTTTTTTTTTGGGAAACCCGATACGTCGTTATTACCTAGAGTTATATTGATTAATTGATTAATTTTTGATGTTTTTTACATTTTGATATTGAACTCGATTCAATATGATTTTAACTAAATGCGATTAAAATGTTTCAAACAATATTTGAGAATTCATTAACTTAAAGATATAAAACAGGATGTAAAGAACATTTGAGAATTCCTTAACTCAAAGATCGTAATGTTTTTTTTTCAGTATGACAGTTTTAAGTTAATTCAGTTAGTGTGTGAAACGGTTAATTTCGAACAAAATATAGTGCTCGGTATGACTCCCTGACTACTCCATTGCTCACCTGGGGATCCATGTGCAGTGCATAGGCCGGGATGTAGATGGGCATGCCCTTGGGCACGTTGAACTTGTGGTAGGGCGTCAAGGGGTAACCGTTCTCCAGGGTGCATTCGCGATCGAGGAACGGCAGTGGCGGATACATGCGCAGCACCTCCTGGAGTATCATGTGCATGTACTCCAGGGACTCGATCAGCTGTTGGGTCACCTGCCCGCCACTGGCAATTAGAGCATCCTTGATCTCTTGCCGCAAACGCTGCTGCACCTCCGGATTCCTGGCCAGCTCGAACATGGCAAAGGCCATCGTGGAGGAGGACGACTCGAAGCCGGCGGTAAAGAAGAGCACGGCCTGGGCCACCAGGATGTCACCCTCGAACACAAACTGATCCGAGTTGCCATCGGCCTTGGCCTTCAACGTGCTCCGCTTGAAGTCAATGAGCAGATCGATCAGATCATTGCGGGTCTGGTTCGTTCTCTCCCGCTCGGCCATCACATAGTTGATGGTGTTGCGCAGGAACTTCGTAGGCCCGGCTGGCACCACCTTGAAGCCCAGATGGGGCACCAGTTGTGGCATGAAGAACACCAAGGTGAATTCCGCCGCTCGCATCAGACTAAACTCGAAGACGGCCCGTCCATGTCGCCGGAACTCGCTGTTGGGCTGGGTGAAGCTATTGGCCTGGACGCCGTAGGCCACCGTGGCAATCACGTCCGTGGTGAACAGGGCACACAGCTCCTTGGCCTCCAGATCGAAGCAGCGCATGCGTTCGTTGTGCAGCGGCTGCTGACGGAGAAAGGCGTCCAGATTGCATCCGACCTCGTCGATCAGCGGGAACATGTGCTTCAGCCGGTTGCTGGTGAAGAATGGCGATAGCTTCAGGCGCACCTCCTTCCAGGCCGGGTTCTTCAAGAAGAATATGTTCTGGGAGCCCAACGGATCCCCCTTATAGTCGGAGTTCGAATAGCGATTCGAGAATTTCGGAAAATCCTTGACCATAATCCGTTTGATCAGCTCCGGGTCACGCAAAAGCAGCGCGGGCTTATGGAACACATGTATGCCCACAAAGGGCTTGTCCTGTGCATCCGGATGATTGTACAGCTGCCAAATGAAATCCGCCGGACTGCTCCGCAAGCTCAGCATGCCCGCCAAATTGCCGAGCAGGATGCTCGGACGCAACTCCGGCACTCCACGACGCCGCCAGTAGGCGTAGTGCTGCCTGAGCAGCCAGTAGACAGTCAACAGCAGGACGAGGAAGAGGAGAAGCAGCATTCCAAGCGACATCTTTCCGGTTGCAGCCACGTCGAGCAACTGATCTGGGTGAAGCGAGATCATTGAGGATTTTGAGCTGATCTCGAATGGAAGATTAGGAACTGGGGTCAGCCAGGGGTTGCTCTTGTCTTGTGAATGAATTATTGTATTCATTGTATCCTCCATGTTCATTCATAAGAGAATATTTAAATATTTGAAGAGTTGAATGAGATTAAGAATAATCAGATGCAAGTATTCAATTTTTTAAATATTTATTTTTAAAATTTTTCGGTATAAATAATGAGTTGAAAATATAGGGAAACTGAAACCTATACATTGTTGAGACTATGTTGAATAGGAAAACTAATAATATAATGTATAATAAGCTTAATATTAAAAAAGTACTTCATGACAATAATCAAAAATTGATTTGGAAATATGAGGAATGTAAAAAATATACATTATTGAGGTTATGTTAAATAGGATCAAAATTAACGGCATGCAAATATTCAAATCGTTATGTCTAATGGACGCAAAATAACATAATATAATATTATTGCTTGATTCTACTTCCAAATATTTTCAATTTCGTGCAATTTAAATTTTTCTAAAAATTAGTTGTCATAATTTATTTTTAATCAAATGCACATCTATAAGTATTCAAAAACAAGTAATATTTAATCAGAATAATCAAAATATATCTTAAAAAGAAGGAAAGAAATTAAATTAAAATTAAATTAATTAATTCTATTTCCATTACAGTCGCCATGCTGCCCTTTTGGTTGCCTCTGCTGCTCCTCACGATCCTTTTCGGCTATCTCCGCCTGCAGCAATCCTACGGCTACTTTAGACGGAATAATTTACCGTATTTGCCCGCCTCCAACTGGATGCCAATGGGTCACTTGAAGGAGCTGCTGTTCCTGCGCATCTCATTCGGAGATCTCTTCCAGAATATCTACGCCAATTCAAAGATCAATCAGGAGAAGTTGGCTGGATTCTTTATATTCCAAACACCCGCACTGATCCTACGGGATCCGGAGCTGATACGTCTTGTGCTGATCAAGCGATTCGATAGCTTCTTGAATCGCTATGAAGCCGCCGATGCTGGAAAGGATTCGATGGGTTCGTTGACGCTGCCGTTGGCCAAGTATCATCAGTGGCGGGAGAGTCGCCAGTGGATGTCCCAGCTATTCACCAGCGGGCGGATGAAGCAGCGAATCTATCCATTGATGCAGCAGGTGCTCCACGATCTGGAGCAGCATGTGACCCGGAAAATGGGAGGACAAATGCAGCGAGTGCTGCCACTAAGTGAGATGTGTCAACTCTATACGACAGATGTGACGGGCAAGCTGTTCTACAGCTGGGATGTGGGTGGACTGCGTCATGGTTATTCACCACTGAGGCAGCAGACCAAGGAGCTCTTTCGACCCACTCTAAAGAAGGTGCTGCACTTCATGTGCATCTTCTTTCTGCCCCAGTGGACGGGCTACTTGCAGGCCAAGGTCTTTTCCGAGCCATATATCCAGTTCATGAGGCAGCTGGTGAGACAGCATCCTGGCCAGCATCAAGGTGACCTCATTGGCCAATTGGAGCAACTGCAGCACACTCGACCGGGAGCACATTATGCCCAGCATCCGGATTTCATTGCCTCCCAGGCGGGCATCATTCTGTTGGCGGGATTCGAGACATCCTCCGCCTTGCTGGGATTCACACTCTATGAGCTGGCCAAGCAGCCGGAGTTGCAGCAACGACTGAGGCAGGAACTGTGTGCCGCCTTTGGAGGGGATTCCACGCTCAGCTACGAAGTGGCAGTTACCTTGCCCTACCTCAAGATGGTCTGCCTGGAGGCACTGCGTCTTTATCCCGCCGCTGCCTTTATTAATCGGGAATGCACGCCAGGGCAGGATGAAGGCTTCTCCCTGCAGCCACATGTGGACTTTGTGATACCCGCTGGGATGCCAGCTTATATATCCATACTAGGATTGCATCGGGATGCAAAGGTGAGCTTGAGAGACTGTCTCCCAATTCTACCTGACCCGATTTCATTCTCAGTTCTGGCCCAATCCCCTGCACTTTGATCCCGAACGCTTTGCACCCGAGCAGATTGGTCGGATTGTGCCCATGTCCTATATACCCTTTGGAGCTGGTCCCCATGGTTGCATTGGAAGTCGCCTGGGTCTGTTGCAGCTCAAGTTGGGAGTTGCCCAAATCCTCAGATCGCATCGCTTGGAGATTTGTGAGCGAACAGTGTCTGAAATTCGCTTCAATCCCAAGACATTCATGCTGGAGTCTTTGGATGAGATATATCTACGATTCTGTAAAGATCCCTGCTAGATATTATTTATAATCCATACTGCAATTACTATCTGGCTGTGATACTACCAACGAATCATCAATAAACGCTTTATAAACCATCCAATTATCTCCCAGACACGTGTTTTCATCGTGTTCAGTTCGAGTTCTCAGTCAAGAAAGAAAATCGAAAGTACACAAAATTGGAAAACTACGAGAGATTTGCTGTCACGCAAGGTCGGGAGTATTACGTATATATGTATGTACAAACACAAACATATGTATATATAGTATAATTACAGTCGTGCTTTACCAATCATACAAAAGTTAGAAAATTTTGTTTCGTATCTACTATATATAGCTATATAACTGTACAATTTTTAAAGAATTTTCAAAATTTCATGGTATAAAATATAAAAATTCTAAACATTTTCAATATATTTTTGAATCACTTTTGACTATTGTCAAAATAAATTGAAGTCTATCGTATTTAAAAATCTTCTATGGTTTTTTTTTTTGATTATTAAAATTTTGAAAATAATCTCCATCTACGTATACAGGAAACTTCAAGATAAGGATGGACATGGTTTATATCGACTATATTTATATTTACAATTGTTTTCAAGCAATTCCTCAAAGTTTGACCATTTTCGAAGTGTTTTAAGTCTTGGCACTCATTTCTAATTTACATAGATCGAATATATTATTTTTTAACTCGCTCTGCAGTTTCATAAACTAAAAGAAAAAGAAGAAATTTTGCGCTCAGTTCAGAATATATAAATATTATAATTTTTTGTTTTCATAATTCATTACATAAATAATTGAATTTGATCCTTCTCCTGTTAAGTATTTATTCACTTTAGTTATTACGAATTTTCTGGCTAAAATATATCGTAGTGCTCCTTAATTGGTGTGGTCCAGTTTGCTTAGCTTCTCCTCGATGTCCTTGATGCGACAGCGGACTTCGGGTGCGGAGTCGCGTTGGAATTTGGTAAGATTCGTTTCGAAGTTCTGTTTGAGCAGTGCGAGAGTCGCCTGATCTCTGTTTGGGCTGAGGCGCTTGATCAGCATCAGGACAATGTTGAGGGCTTCCTTTTTGAGGCCTGTGTGGGGCACACTGGAGGCGAGGGTGACTGCGGCCAGGACATCGCTGCAGATCTTCTGAACAATGGCCTCGCGTGTTTGCAGTGGCGGCGGTGTGTCCGTTTTGGGTTTCTTCTCCAGATTGTTGCGCTCCAACGGCAACTCAGGCAGCTTGGCTGCCTCATCGAAGATGTACAGCCGCTCAATGTACTTGGTAAGGGCAGCCAGCAGACTCACTTGGACGGGACGCGTGCTCTCGCTCAGGATGCTGGTGCAGTTCTCGGCAAAGAAGAGCTGATACCTGTGCTGGGTAACGGTGGCATGCTTGGGCCAGGATTTGCCCAGTGTCTCCCAGACGACCTCCTTCAGCTTGTTCAGGATTTGGGCCCGCTTGTTGCGCTCGTCTGCGGTCAACTCTTTCTTGGCCATGCTGCTGCTGGGCTCATCATCGTCATCGGAGTCGGCGGCACGCAGCTCCTTCTTCTCAATCAGATACCAGATCATGTTGTACACCTCCTCGAAGCGATCCGCCTCGAGCACATCCAAAATGTCACCCAGTGCGCTCAGAGCCATGGTGCGATAAAGCGGCTCCTGTTTGCGTGCCTCACGCATGGCGGCTTCGATAATGCTGACACAGATCTCGTGCTGGCGATCGAGATTCTTGCAGAGAGCGGCTAGAGCCTGCAGCAGTCGTTCCTTGCCCTCGAAGGTGCGTCCCTGCAGGCCACTGAGCAGCAGCCTAATGAGACGCACACGATCCGCCTCATCCAAGGAACTGCTCAGTCGCGTGGCAATATTCTGAATGACATTGGCTGCCTGCGCCTTGCGTGACCAGCTGGCATCAGTCAGCGATGACTCCAGCTTGGGTATGATGACATGCAGATTGAGGCGAATGCCAGCATCGCCGGGACTAATATCATTCCACAGATCCTTCCACAATTCAATGTTTGCCTTGTTCTCCTCCGTTTGCTCCTCGTGCATGCCAAAGAAGATGAGCGGCAGCATGCAGTCCATGTAATCCTTGAGCAGCTCATGATGACGCTTATTTATCGATTGTATGGTCAATGGAATGGAACGATTGCTCGGCTGTTCCATATACAGATCATCCAGTTTGCCAAAAAGATTCTTAATGGATTGCTCCTGGGATGAAAAGAGAAAAGCAGTTTAATAATGTTTTTGTGAATTGATCATTTGTATCCCACCTTGGCCAGACCCATGAGGTGACCAATGGCACTGGCATTGTATTTGCGCACTGTCATATTGCGATCCTTGATGCCCACAAAGCAAGCGCCCAGATATTTGCCCACCAGTGGCGTCATTTCTTTGCCCAATCGAATGCTGATCTGCATGGCGAGAGATTTGGATGAGTTAAGCGGATTCAATGCGGATCAACTGACCAACTCACCAGACACACAAAGTGTGCACAACCAATTTTGGTGCCCAGATTGACGCTGGTCTTCATCAGCTCCAGCAGTTCGGGTGTCATACGCTCCAGCACTTGGTAGTCAATGAATCGCACACACTTGCTGATCGTCTCCATTGTATGATGCGATTTGGCAGCCTCGGCACGCAAGCTATCAACGGCTTCCTGGGCTTCATTGTCCGCGCCCAGACGTGTGGATACATAGGATAGCTTGGTGTTCTCCAGTTCGCCGGTGGCACGCAGCAGACATGGTATGAGCGTTGCTAGATGCGGAGCAATCAGTGCTCCCGACGAATCAATCATCTCTGAGATGGTCTTAATGCTGACCTTGCGAATGTCGGCCACCTTGTGACCCACACCCACCTCCAGCAAATAGGGTAGTATGGATGCAGCTACCGCTGTGCCCGACTTGCCATGCTCCGAGGATGAAGCCAGCACACATAGTTTGCCCAGAAAGGAGGCTGTGCCATGGGCGGTCATGCGTGTGCCCTCGTGTATATCGTCCATGACACGGAATAGCTGATACCAAAGCTCTCGAAGCTCTGGCTCCGGCAACTCATCCACATCCATGCTCTCGGGCGTCACACGACGTGGACTGGCCGAGGAGCTGGCCGCAGCTGAAGCAATGGGCAGCTGCTCCTCGGTGCGAAGACGCAGACCATTGGGTCGCTTGAGCAGATCTCGGACAGCCAGGCAACAGGCGATGCGCACTCGCCACTCGGTACAGGTTAGATTATCGAGCAGTTCACGCAATATCTCCCAATAATATTGCTCCGTTATCTCCTTGGAGTCGCTGACAATGGTGTCCCAAATGGATATCATGGAGTTTTGTATCTTGGGCGTGGGATCGTATTTGTAGCGATACAGACGTGGTATGATCTTGCCCAGATACGGTTGCATCTTCTGGCGCGACTCCGCCGAGAGCGTCTTCAATCCAAAGGCGGCGCCCAGTTTGCTGGTCCACGCGGCATTATGATTGGCCAGCTGCATAAACTGATAGATCATGTCCGGCTGATTGAGATCAGAGGCCAGAGAACAGAGCTCCTTATAGGTCGTTATGTTACCACCCGTTGGTGTCTTGCCCAGCATGCCCTCCGCAAAGAGTTCCGTATCACCAGAGACTTGATTGACCTGACGTTTGCCCCCAATCAGCTGATCCAGCAACGAGTTGGCCAACTCCCCTTGGCTGTTCGCATCGGACAGAGCATAGACGAGGCCCAAACCACGTGAGGCGACATCCTGCACAAACTCTGTAAATGCATAAACGGGTTAGTTAATGGACAAAGCGTTCTGCATATGATTAACCCACCGCTATCATCGGAGAGCAGTTCGGTGAAGGCAAACTGAAGAAGTTGCTTCTTTTTGAGCACCGCGGGTCGATTGCTGCAGTGCTTGACCACCGCCAGGAGCCACACAGAGATGGCCTGGCGCGACTGAGGGTTGGGTTCGATCACCAGGCGAATTAATGCGTTCAGAAACTGCTCAAAGTCTTCGTCGCTGCAGTGCACATTCTCGAATGTCTCCGTCGGCGGCCCCTTGTTCACATCATAGCCACACAAGGTGATTACAATGGCCTCCGAGATGGCAATATTCAATGCTGCATCCTTTTGCACCTTGGCCAACGTTAGAAACTTGTCCAGATTGCGTTTGGTGAAGTGGGCACCATCACCAATGGCCAAATAGCCCAAACACTTGGCCGCCTCCTCGCGAATCTTCTGACGGGCCGAAGTGCTGCGCAGCAACTGGAAGACAACGCCAAAGATGACCATTTTTGTGGATGCCTCTATGCTCTTGTACTCGGCCAGCTCCTCATCATCCTCGTCGTCATTGTTGCTGCACGGCACCTGGATTTCCACCTGCACGTTGGGAATCTCCACCGTCTTGCCAATCATCGAGGTGCACTTCACAGCTGCCGAGACGAGCAGCCAACGCGTCTCACACAGCATTTTGGCTATAAAACAGGAAAGATAGATTTAGTCAACAGGAAAATACAAACGGATTGATATACAGTCAAGTTTTAGAGTGGGCTAATTTACTCACCAATAACCTTCACGGCGTTTATAAACTGCGTCCAGTTGCCGTAATCCTTGGTCGACTTTTGTTCCTTCAACTGCTCGATTTTGCGATTGAAAGTGTGTCCCAGCACGAGCAGCCAGCCATGCTTGTGCTCCAATGTTCTCTGTGCCAGACTCGTGAGACACTCACCCACCTCCAGATCAAACTTATCGTCTTGCAGGCCATAGGCCCACAGGATGCCATAGACCTGGGCAACATTAATGCGCATCACTTCGGACACGTCTTTCAGAGAATTGCCAAGTGGCTCGAGCAGATGCAGTTGCTTGGACGCAAACAGCTCGGGTGCAGCATTCAACAGATCGTAAAGACTGAGGAGACTCGATTCAGCTGTGAATTCCATAAGATATTGAGTAAGGGTTAGACATCATTTAAACTGTAGAACTTACTGCGCTTTGCTTCCACGCCGCGTTGCACGAATTGCAGATACTGATGAAGAGCATTGGTCTCTTCCTCGGCATAGTTGATGGTTATATAGTTGCGAAGCTCATGCGTGTACTTCTCATCGCCAGGTGCGGCGACAACGCCTGCCGAATACCATAAACAGAGGCGCAAATAGTCGAGCATCTCCTCGTAAACCTCCAGGCTGTATGGCAACTTGGTGCGTCCAACGACAACGCATGAGCTGCTCTTCTTCAGCCTCTTGTTGGCCATTTCATGCACGTGTGCCATCATGACATGGAAACTGGGCAGCACAACGCGTCGCTGTTCCAGCGACAGGTGATTAAAGTCACTGATGGATTCGCTGTTGTGCTTGCCCGTCTGGTCAATGGAGGAGAGCATGTTATAGTTGACATGATCCTTCTTGGAAGTGCCATACAGATAAGTGGTGACATTCTCGCGCAGCGAATTTCTGGAAAGGATAGGATAAATAGATGAATAGATTTAGTTTACTTATAGAAAAGTATACCATTTACTGGAGATTGCTCATCGTAATTTTTTAATATACCAATATTTGGTTCTTGTTTATTCAACTCACCGTTCGCCAGCGATGAGCAGCAGCAAGTAACGTGCCGGCGCATAGAACTCCGGATAGCAGCTGGTGAGGAAGACGCTCGTCACGTTCTGTACAATCTGGATTTTAGACTCTGCATTGTCGAGTAGCATGGCCAGCAGTAGATGCTGTTGTCCATCCAGTTGCACCTCCGATGGATCACCATCGCTGTCCACGTCCATGGCATCGGATTTGGTCTTCGTTTTCCAAGCAAATGCCGGTGCCATTGATACCAATGCCTCACGTATGGAACTATGAAGATTTGGCTCACAGGTGGCCAGATTATTAAAGTAGCCCAACACCAGTTTTAGATCCTGACTGACATCCTGCGGAAAACTGCGAGCATGCTGAGCCAGAGCTGAATACGCGGCATTCTGCACATCATTTGGCTCCACAGAGTCACGGTTAATAACCTTTGTGATGCCCGTCAGTATTACCTTGGACACCTTGGACACTACTTCGCGTGGACCGCTGCAAATGAACATAATGACAGTCAGGGATTCGAAATCTATTTGAAATTCGATACTTACTCTCTGAGCACAAGTTCGACGAATTGAAGTGCCAACACTTTGCACTTTTGATTGGTATTGGTGCCAAAGAGTCCATCGAAGATCACCTGGAGACCCTTGCCCACATTAATGCCCTTGCTGCGGCACTTTATCAGATACTGCAACAGCTTTTGGCGCACACGGGCACAGCAGGGACGCGACTGTCGTTCCGTTAGCTGATTCTGGTTGCCAATGAAGAGTGTGTAGAGCGCTGAGGTGACGGCTGGATTGTTAAAGTCCAGCATGGTGCACAGCTTGCTTAGCTCAGCGATGGCAGGCGTGGCGACACTGAAACGTGTGTCGGCCGAGGCGACCACGAGGAGCACAAAGATTTCGTTGTCAGTGAAAACGCTGGCGCAGAGGAAGCGTACAATGCCCTTCTTAATCTTCTCCAGCTCCTCGGCACGCCAATTGTTGGCAATGACACGCTTAAAACTGTACGGACTGAGCCCAGGCGGCACATCCTGCTCCTGTGTAATGCCGTACGGCAACAACAATACATCCTGCAGCAATGAAAGAAAACTGGCACTAATTGCCGGCTTATTCTTAAGTTGCAGCAGTTCAGCCCGCTGTGCCGGATCGTCGGGAATCTTGATGTCGCTCAATATGGGCAACAGCAGGGTAAATAGCTTGTCCTGGTAGTTTTCCAGTTTAGACTCACAGCACACCACCTTGGCGGCAAGAGCAGCTTGCTGCTCCAGCGGCAGACGAGGAAAACCCATGGTAATAAAAATGATGGCGAAGTTCTTGAGAATTGTGGTGCTCTCGTTAGCCGCATACTGATCCAAAAGAGCTTCCACCGGTATTTGTACCTGTCCACGCGATGTTATGCGCCGCTTAATGTGTGTCAGCACCTCAACAACCTGACAAAATTATAATTAGACAATTTTGCATTCTATTTTTGCAGCGTCATTCACTAATTGCCTTCTATGCAATTTACTACTTGCCTTTGCGCGTACCACATTGTGAGGCGAGTTAATTTTGAGAATGACGGGCGTCAAGAACTTGCCCACCGTGTTCTCCAGCTTTTCATCGGTATCCGCATTTCCCAGACGCAGTAGAACGCGCTCGAGAAGTTCTGCCAAAGAATGACAATGTTTAGAATTTGTTTGTCGCAAATGTAAGCATTCAATCGACTTGCTCACTGCACCAAGTCATGGTTCTTATTGCTGCTTTGCATATTGCATGGTTTTATGATTTCAAATAACTTAATTGCATTGTATTTTTACCAATTTCTGCACCAGGTCCCGCTGTTTCCATTTTTGCTTATTTTTCTTTTTTGTTTAGCGTCTGACAGTGTTGCCAGTGAACGCAACAGCTGAGTCATCAAGCGTTGCCAGACTACTGAATAGCAAGTCATTCGCTCTGCTTCTGCCCTTTAAAGTGAAGCGCGTAGTTTAAATGGCAAATAAGATCTGCAATAAATTTATCAATTTGTTTGAAACTCCCCAAATTAAAGAAAATTAACTGATACATATTTTTTAATTTTAAACTGATTTATTTAAATAAAAAACAGTACAATACAAGAGTGCATTATCTCGCAGTCTGGTCGTCGGTATCTTCAACGATTTGGAGGCTGCAAAGATAAAACGAAATTACAATTAGTAAGGGGAAAGTATTATTATAAATTGCGGAGCTCTGTTGATAATTGTCAGTTTTTTTACAATTTGTAAAAAAGAGTCAAGGTTCTTCAGCAATTTGTTTTATGAAGACCGTCATGATTTTATCATCAGAATAAGGATTATATATCTAACAATAGGAATTTAATACACACCTTTATTTATGATGATCAACTGCTCCAAGTGCTGAAATGGCTGAAATAGACTTTATAGAATTATACAAACTGATTAAATTTACATGTTTTTTTTTGTTTTATTCAAAAAGAATAATGCTACAGATATTGTTTTCTTCCGCTGTGGTTGTCCTCACTTAAAACTTCCTGAAGCTCTTCTTGGCGCCATGACCCTTGCTGACTTTCAAAACATTGAAACGCACGGTCTTTGAGAGGGGACGGCACTCGCCAATGGTGACGATATCGCCGTGCTCAACATCTCTGCAAGTAAAAAGGACACAAAGCACACGATTAAATTGGATGCATTTACTCTGCATAAATGGATATTTGCTTTTAAATTTGTCAGTATTTTTACGTTTTGTAAAAAGAGTCAAGTTGCTTCAGCAATTTGTTTTATGAAGACCGTCATGATTTTATCATCAGAAAAAAGCTATAGTAGGAATATCTGAGCTGAATATGCACATACCTGAAGGCGGGCGAGCAGTGGACGCTCATGTTGCGGTGACGCTTCTCAAAACGACTGTATTTGCGCACAAAGTGCAGATAATCACGACGAATGACAATGGTACGCTGCATCTTTGTTTTGCGGACAACACCGTTCAGAATGCGGCCACGAATTCTGACATCTCCGGTCCATGGGCACTTCTTGTCGATGTAAGTGCCATCAATGGCCTGCAGAAGATAGAAAATGTATTAGTTGAAGAAGTGTAGGACTTTGAACAAGTGGAGAAGGCGGTGTTCAAGGAGCATGCATACCTCACGTGGGGTTTTGAAACCCAGACCAACATCACGGTAACGGCGGAGCACCTTCTTTTTGGTGATGCCGGGTTTCACCTTACGGTTTAGGTTAACACCGAACTGCTTTTGGAAGGCGCGTTCGTTCTGGTTAGCGTTGCATTCGACAAGTTACATGGGCCGGGTACACAACGTGCAAGGAAGGCGGGGGCGATTGTTTTGTTTGTTGTTGTTGTGGTGATGGTGGTGGTTGTGGAAGAAAAGGAACAAAAAGGGGGACGCAAAATTAGTTACATTTGCACTGGGACTCTTACCTCGGCTGGCGTTTTAAAGCCTAAGCCAATTTGACGATGCAAACGCAATCGCTTCTTGCCATTGACGCTCTTGCGACGCGTTGTTGGCACAGAGTGTTGTTTGCGAAATGAACGTTCAGTTTGCTAAAATAAAATTCGAGTGTGTACATTGTGAGACACCAGCGTACACAGCATGCGTACGAGTGTGGTTATGTTGAATTCGGGTTGCCTGGGTGTAAATCTTGATTCACTTAAATAAAAGACTTGCAGATGTTGCACTGCACAGCAATGTGTAGTTGATCTCACAATGTACTTAATATCACGTTTCACAATGCATTTGTCTTATAGCTGTGCCATAAATGCTGTATTTTATTTAATTTCGAACACATTTTCGCTGCCTTACCTGATCAGCCATGTTGGAGCAAGAGGAAAGAAAGAGCACGCGTTGAATTAGAGATGGGCGATATTTCAGTACTTGGTACTTGCAAAGTATTTTATGGTACTGGAGTGATACTTGCGACTAGATACTAGAAACTGTGACTAGTCAAATTTTTAGTCGTGAAACACAGAATAGTAGAAGTCGTTTAAAAAATAATTTAGAATGCAATATTTTAATTGAATTGAGTGCTTTGTAGATATAATGAACAAAGGTAAATAAATCTTCATCATTGTGAATTTTTAATCACAAAAATCCCTGGCATTCAATGTATTGCTGGCAATTAAAAAAAACATCGAAACCAGGGCTGACTCTTTATCGATACATGGGGGAGTCGTGAAAAGAAATGCAGCTGAAACTATCGATACACAAAAATCAGAGCTGCAAATATCGATATATCAATTGCAAAGCTGCTCTATTTCGCGCGTTGATAGTTTGAAATTCAAATATTTGGCTGCGTTCAAGAAACATTTATATTAAATGCTTACGTTTACAAAGACACTGCATTGTTTGCATAGCTATTGACCTTCTGCTTTTGCTGACATTGACTTTGATTTTTGTTGAATGCTAAGATTTTAAACCGCTGCCACGCTCTATTGACTTGAGTAGCCACTTAAATGGCTTTCAAAAACTGTCTTTTGTCTGTTCGCTCTGTGCTTTTTGACAACCGCACATACTAAAGTACTTTAAGGATAAGTAAAATTAAAAAATGCGTCAGCACTTAATCCTGGCATATGGAAGTAGAATAATGAAACAGCGGAGAAGGGAAATATGTCGGATTAAAAATAATGGCAACATAAACAAGTGCAAGTGGAGGAAGGCAATTGCATTGCCTTGAAAATAAGAAGCGCCTGGTCCAACAACAACAGACACAGACGCTGGTGTTGCTATAAATCCGTTTACAGCTAAACGTCACTGAGGAGGACGAGGCGGAGACGCAGGCGGAGACGGAGGCTGTGGCTCAGGACCAGGCTCACTTTCAGGTCCAGGTCCAGGGCCCCTTCTGCATTTCATTGCCATTGTTAGTGCGGATGTGTGTCTGCAGCATAAAAAAAATGGCCAGCTGGCGTTCTCTGCTGCATCTGCCGATGGGTGGTGACCTTAACCTGCAGCTGCTGCTGGCCGATGGGCCGATGGGCGTGGCATACGTATGTACAAGTATGCGATATGCTGTCAAGGTTTTCCATCGGCCTTACTCGTTGGCAAGGTAAAAATGCTGCGCAACTGCAATGAAATCCCTTTGTCGTGCTTTCGCTGAAGGTTTTCCCTTATGTTCATTTTTCGCATATTTTACTGCAGGTACACACACACACACACACACACATAAACGTACAGTATGTCACGTCATTTTTGTAACAACGAAAAAAAGTCACATATATTAAAAAAAAAATGAATAAATGTTTTACTTGGCTCTATATTTCTCTCTAAGTGGCTTATGGCCAGTAAAAAATATTTATAAACATATTCATAGGCTTCAACAATTTTTAAAAATAAAAAATAATATTTTTTGGTAAAGTTTTTTATTTTCAAAACAATTCTTTGACTAACTGTTGTGTGTATGTCTGATTGAATTTACGGTATGGTCGCTCTATTTTAATCAAAATGCGGAAAAAGCTTATAACTTTTTCAGTTATAATATTTTTATGTTAATTGTTGTTGTTGTTCGACTGATGCAGCTGAACTTTGTTGCAAATGAAAAAAGTTTGATGGGCGAAAGTTTGCTAAATATGCGGCCATCATTTCAAATTTAATGCTAAAATATTTATTATAAACACTTTAAAGTCCCCCCTTAATTCCCTCCACTCGCCTCCCCCCTGATGGACGGGCACTTCAAAGCAAATTAAGAAAATAATTTCCATGAGACAATGACAAAAGACAAGGAAAAAGATAACGGCATTAAGTGTACAGCTTAACGGTACATTAGGTAAACAGTGTTGTCAACTTCGGTTGCCGCAAAAACAAAAGTGTGTACACATAAAACTTTCAAGTGGCTGTATGGGCGCCAAGCCATTGACCCTGTCAAGGAGCTGGCTTTAAGGGGTTTTAAGGGGTTTACTACCTCTCCTCTGCTTTCCTTCTCCTCCCGCTCGTTCTCATCTCATCTCTTCTCTTGGGTTGTCTTGTGTAAGTGTGCGTGCATTTGAAAAGTGACCGAGATAATTTTTGGTATGCTTTGTTTGGCTTTACTTTTGCTGTGGCAACACCAACAAAACCCATCTTCCTCCTCTTCTTCCTCTCCTGCCCACCCCTTGGGGGCCATACAATTTTGATGAGCAGCAGCTGGCTGCGGCTTTAGCCATGGTTTTCTGGGGATCTGGGGGCTACTCATCGGGTGGCTTGTTTAACAAATAAATTTATGTGCTCAGGGTGTGGGTGGATTTTGGGTTTGTACACTCAGAAAAAATATCAAGACTTCCGCACTTAAGCAGGGGATGTTCAAGCTTAAACTATCTTAAAAGTTGTCCGAGTTCGGTATTTCCAAAACTGAGAACAAAAATCGTATTTCAATTTCACAATTTTCGAAATCTTTTAATAGGATCTGGAATACTTAAAGTACGTTTTTGAAGTTTATTTAAGTTCGTAAATGATCGGATAATTTCTAGTATAAAACATTTTCAAATTCAGCTATTTGAAACATCTTTTCTTAATGTCACCTTTTCGGGAAACAGCTGAGATTTCTAATCTACAAAAATGACAAATAAAACTTTAACAGAACTTGCCATACTTCATTCAAGAATAGTAGAACAAAACAATCTTAAAACTATAAGAAGAAAACGCTATAAATTCAAGTACCAATATACTTAATTTTAGAATGGCCTATTTTTCTCAGTGTACCTTCATCAGCAGCCCAGAGTCAAAAAACAAACGCAACGAAATTATTATGATGCCAAACTTGGGTTTCGTTTTTGGTTTTTGGGACATTGTTGCTTCTGCCATAGTTATGTATGTACAAATTTATGTACTATGTACATATATAAAACTGCCCACCTGTTTCCCTCCCCGCCCGACACAGTTATTGTGCGCCTTTCGTAAAGGGTTGATGCTGTAATTATGCTAATTCCTGTATACACAACATCCAACAAACACAAATACTGATAAATACAGATACCATGCGCAGAGCATCTGTAGACAAAAATTATTCTAGCATCCCTCACGTTAAAAGCCCAATTGTAGTCGACGAATATGGCTTAAAGACTTTGATGCAATTTCCGGTTAGAGAAAAGCACATCTTCATCTCAGAGCATCTTAGCTTAGTTAATCTGAATGACTAGCTATAATTCAGCATTGGCAACTTGTGCAAAACTTCTTGAATGTTACCTGACTCCTTAATAAGCCCGTTCCATCCATCATCGCCAAATGAAGCCTAAATTCAGTTCACTTGCCAACTAATTGAAAACTTTTACTCCTTAACTGGCCGTGACGCCCACAACATATCCCCAGCCCCATCCAACCAACCACCATCCATCAGGCAATTCCCTGATAACCCCATTCACTGTCTGTTTTATAACGACCGCAGACCCAACCAAATATATATCAACCTGTTCGCTTGCTCTCTTTACAGCCCGCTTTGCTGTTTTTATAGTCTCACCAAATGCCGTTAAGTTGCCGTACATGGCGTCTTACATTTTGGCCACGGTGTCTGAACTTGGACTTCCGTTTTCTTCGACTCTGTTTGCGCACGACATCCGTTTCCGCCCGAGACTCGCCTCAGCTTTGAACGGCTGGTCAGCGGAGTTGCCAATGACAGCTATTTACTGTCAAATTTGACTTAAATTAAGTGAAGTGAAAATACAACGAAAAATCGAAAAGTCAATTTTTGAGGAGGCGATTTTCAACGACTTTAATTCGATTTTTACTATTTTTGTATTTGCGATTTTTTCCATTCTGATTTTAGACTCGATTCACAATTTGGATTTTGATCGCTACTTATAGTCCAGAGAACACACGGCAGCGACAATTTTGGCTTTATTTTAACGAATTTATTTTATTTTTTTTATAATTTTTTACATTTTTATTATTCATTTAATCATGATGATAATGATTATTACATAATACAAGCTGTGTTGGCCCCATAATCGTATGACACAGTTCAAAAGCATAATGTATTATTAAAAATGTATATAAAAAAAAAATACTTATATTATAAAAAATCAGTTTTTTTCATATATTTTTTGTTTGAAAATTTAGCTTACTTTGCTCGAGCTTTGACCAACAAAAATAAGCTACTTAACAGTTGGCAACACTGCTGGTCAGCTCTGTTGCGCTCTCTCCCCCTCTCTCGCTTAGCTTTGTCCCTGTCGCACTTGCGGTGTAGTGGCAGCTTCACGTTACGCGCTGTGCCTAGATTTATTGCCTGCGCCCGCGCTCGCTGGCGTTCCCAAAAGGAATTCACATTAATTTCTTAAATTGAAGCGCCGACCAACAGAACTTGGCCAACACAAGTTGGCCGCACACAAATATTTCTTTTTCTTTGCTGGCGCTGTCTTCGAGAGAAGGAAAATCGATGCGAATTACTTGCCAACAATTTGTGCTGGCGTCGTCGATCTGAACATAATCAAATTGTATGTCTATCGTATATATTAGCATTCTCTAGTGTTTGATGTCTACCAATTGCGGATTACGTATTCTGTTCATTCCATTTCATTTAGTTCATTTGCCGCAACAATAAAACCAAGTGCATTAATTATCAGAAATTATTCAGTGTCAAGTGGCAACTCTCGAAGTGATCAACTTGCTGCTAAGCAGTGTTGCACAACACTAGCAGCTATCGATTTATTGCCTATCGAACAAAGTTTGAAGTATGTTGAGGGAAAGAGAGAGGTGATGCTGGCTTGAAAAAAACCATAGCATAGTTTTATGCTGCTATAAAAAAGGATAGATTTTAAAGTACTTCTGTTTCCCTATTTGCTGACCAGTATTCAGTCTGAAGCTCCAATGTTATTTAGGCCAACTAGAGCGTTGCGTCAGAGCCACAATAGTTTGTTGATGTTTATGGCCTCTGCCTGCTGGTCATGCGATGAATGCGTCGATTCGTGGCGCCCCAAAAAACTATTGTGCTGTATGCTTCGAATAAGATTTACGAGCTGCATTTATGAGCAACTCGAATGGCGGACACTGAGGGGGGCAGAGGGGGGGGAGGGGGCTGAGTAATGCATGTTGTGTAATTGCCGCCATATATCAATTGTTAGCAGCCAATTTGGCGTTCGATATAAAAACGCGTGCGCTGCCCATTAACACATAATCATCGGCAGCAACAGCAGCAGGAGTCACATGGCCCTGGCTTCGGGATTGGAGCAAAGTGGTCAACGTAAAGTGTGGGCCAGTAAAGGCGGACGATTGACCCGCTTACGAGTATGTGTACACTCAGCAAAATATGCCAACCCACTTTTGTTCTTCAAATCTTTTGATTGTTGTGTACCATAAATTCTTGAATTTAGTATGAGACGATCTGTATGAGTTTTTTTTTATTATTCGTTTATTATTACTAAATGGTATTTAATTTTGTTATTTTGCGCGATTTTTATGTTAATAAAAGTAAAATAGCATTGAAACTAACTTAAGCTAGAAACCTGAACTAGAAACAAGTACTTTTTGGAATAAGTTCAAGATTTTTCCTTAAAAAGCTTAAAATAATCCCTGCTTAAGTAGGGAAATCTTAATTTTTTTTTGAGTGTACGAGGTTTTAGTATTGGCTTTATGTGGAAAAAGGTACAAAAGTACTTCTTTACCCTAATTTGATCACCTGGAGCCGATTAAAAGTATAAATTCAAGTTTTAAAATATGTAAAATTCAAGAAAATTTAAAAACAAAATGTTTGTCTCAGAATCAAAATATTGAAATGCAAAGTTAGAGTAGGGTTAATATTATAAAAAATAAGACATTCCTCATGGAAATCGGATGAGCTTTAATAAAGTTGTGCTTGTTGAAAGTCCAAAGAGTCAACATTTAAACTTAAAATAATCCCTGTTTAAGTAGGGAAATCTTAATTTTTTTTTTAAGTGTACAAGGAGTGTTACCTTCGTTAAATTACATACAAAGAGGCAGCCATGTGCGTGTGTGTGTGTGTGTGTGTGCGTGTGTTTGTGTCACATGGTGTCCTTGGCTTCAAGGATTTGCTGCGGCTCTTGTTCCAGAGTCTTGGCCATATCCCATAGCCCGCACTTGCTGCCGTGTAATCGCAAATAATCATCCACTTAGCGTCATGAAACTTTATGCCAAATGCCCATCCGGCTTTGCTTCACAAGTCCTGTTTATACATATGTAGTCTGCATCCCGGACTACTGAAATGTCGTTGCGTTAAGAGACTCGAGAGTCGGCATAAAGTGCCTGGACATAGTCATAATAATGTTTATTATTGTTGGCAATTGAGCACATGCCAACTGTTTGTTTGCTGCTTCGCATAAAAGATACAAATGGTTCTCATATGGAATATCCGAGTATCCTCTCACATGGACTGCAGCTTATAGTTTGTCTTGGCCGAATTTAAGACACATAAGCTCTGTGTACTTAATAAGTTCGTCTTTTATATATTCAAATGGTATGTTGAATTGCATGGCAGCGCTCTATCGACAAGTTGGCAGCACCGCTAAATAACTTTAACAGGACTTATTTACCAACAGTGTTGCGTAACTTTAGAAAGACAGTTAATAAAAAGAATAACAAACTATTACAGTGTGTAATATTATTAATTAGAAATTAAATTAATTCTAGATTCAATAATTTTAAATATCAGTTTCTTTTTTTTGGTCTATGTAAATTTGTTGTAAATTTTATATTAAAATGTTGCTAAACTATAACTGTGCAGACTTAATCAGTTACTAGTTGTTCTTAGTTTCCAACTTTTATAATGTAAAATTTCAGCTACATTTTGAATATTTAATATCATGTTAATATCATATTAATAGTATGATGTTGTAATTTGCTGCTTGCTCTCTCAAGTGTCCACTTGTCATTCAGTCAAACACAAAGGAATTTAATTAAAATATATTCCGCCTGAAAATGTGGTTTCATTATTGCCCCATGGCCAGGGCCCATTATCTGTGTCCAGCCCACTAATGAAAGCCATTTTGTGGCATTCCGTTTCCGGTCGATTGCACAATTTTAGTTTGAAGTGGCACACTTCCCAGACTTCAGTCTCAATTCCCATCTCAAGGGAGGGGAAATTACACAAGGCTCATTATGGTCAAAAATCAGAATCACTTGAATGCAATAGGCTGGAATAATTTGCACTGGAAGGCGATGAGCTCAATGGAGTGTGAATGAAATAATTAACGCATAAATAGAATGCTAGAGGGGTCGGGCCAGAGTTCAAGGCAACAGCCGATCCTGGGCAGCAATTTAATACGGCAACTGCTACAAAGTCATCAATTTAATGCCCTTGTCAGAGACGGAGCTGGGAAGGAACCGGCCTGGACGCTTGGATGCTCCGCTGAGTCAGTCGAGCAGGCAATTTGTTGTTTATTTATGAGGCGCAAGACGCATCCAAAGCACGACGACGACCATTGCCCACACTCAAGCTACGAACTATGACCTCCTCAATTCCCAAGCCGAGGCCGGAAGCATAAAGAAAACTTGCAAAATAAAACTTTTCCGCTATTTGATTTGTTGGTCAATGGGTTAGGATTGGGAACGGGTTTGGTGTTCGGGTTGCGTTTGGGGCTAACTAAATCAATTTGACCCCAGCCGCTAAAAGTTTTGGGTGGGCTTAAAAAATGCCACAGTTGGATAGATAGTTGCAGCAAATAAAACTTGGTAATGCAACTGTAACTATAACTGGTTCTCTGCTCTGCTCCTCCAATTTTTTCGCCCACATCCTGGCGCGCTTTTGTTTGTCCGCAGCGAGAATTTACAATTTCTGGCCCGAGCGCGGCGGATGCTCGTTGTTGCTGCCGCAGGATGCGCTAGAAATGGCTGCACTTCCTTTCCGCTGCTTTACGACTTGGACCACAGTTCTGCTTTGCCATCATTTCGTATTTGTTTTTCAACACTGCCACTATTTAAGTGCCTTTTTCGAGTTGGTTTATTACTTAAATATTGCGTACTATTGCTTATTTTGGCAAATCATTTAGCATACACAAAAGTTTGACTAGAAATGTATGATTGAAAAAGAAATTACTATTTCTTTCAAGTATATTTTAAAATCTGTTTGCTTAAGATTAGTATAAGTATAGTACGTATTAGTATAGTATGTATTATCCATGTTCCCATTTCTACTTTCGAATTTAATTCAATAAAACGTAGCATACTTTTTGGAACATCGAGATATTTGAAACAGTTAAAACAACAGTAACTTTTAGTCGGTACTAATCGATTGAAATTGTTAAACGCAACTGAAGCACAACTATTTTATGATACCGAAACCCAAAAACCGAAATTATTCCAACCGAAATAACCGTTGAAATTTTAAAGAACGAAAGTGGAAATAAGTTCAAAAGTACTTTTTTTACACTAATTTTATCACCTGGAGTCAATTTAAGGAATAAATTTGAGTTTTACAATTTTTGAAAATTTTCGAAAAATTTAAAGGGGTAACTATGCAAAATTCGGGAAATTTTCGAAAAAAAATGTTTTGTCTCAGAATTAAAAAATTTGAATGTAAAGTTAAAGTAGGGCTTATATAATGAAAAATAAAACATTTCTCAAGGAAATCGGATGAGCTTTAATAAAGTTGAGCTTGTTGAAAGTCCAAATAGTCAACATTTCTCATATATAGATAATTTACAATAATTGATATCTGTATCTCTAATATTTTTTTAAAATTGTTTTGTAAACCGAAACCTTACGGTTATTTCGAAACCGAAATATACAAAAAACCGGTAACCATTAAGTAACCGACAACGGAACATAACCGTAACTGAAACCGATATTCGTTGGTTGGAACTGTTAAGAAAAGGGAAATTCGAAACATCTCTGATTGGGCTTCGTTTGTTGGTAAAGCTGTCATCATTGAAGATGCTGCTTGTCCGATTAAAAGAAAGCAGACTGAGGACCATAAAGAAAAGGAAAAGAGAAAAGAAATGAAGGAAAAAGGAAAGAAAAGAAGAGAAGAGAAAAGCGACGTTTATGTGATGTGCCCGCATTGCCTGTCAGTTGCCATCCCCCTGCTGTGTAAGATGTTGGTGCTATTTTCGTTCTTCTTCGCATATTGTTTTGGCCGGGCTAAATTGATGGCAAACAAAATTGGGGCAGCTGCCGAGCGGCATTTTGATTTTTGGCCGTGTGGTTGCTGTTGCCTTTTTGGCAGGCAGCAAACGGAATGAAAGGAAGCTTTTAGCAGATACTTTACGCAAATCCCAAGAGAAAACATTGGCACACTTTGAGAAACTGGCGTCGCAGTCGCTGTCGCTGTCGCAGTCAACGTCGACGTCGACGTTGGCAAGCATCATTAAAAGTTGAAAAGGATTTTCAACGGATTTGCGAGTTTTCGGCGTGCTCGACTTTTGGTGAGCAAACAGAAGCCATCAATTTGCATATGCAAAGGATAAGAAGAGGCTTCATAGAAAACGAGTGCCCAGAATTTAATGCAAAACGCAACAACGCAAGAATGGATTTAAGATGCGTCCCAGCGCCGTAAAGTATGCAACGGAATGAAAGCAAACAAAGAGCTGAACTGAACTCAAGCTAGCGACTGTCAAGTAGTCGCATAGTTGTCGTTTCCACTGACACTCGACGTCCTGCCAAGGACCTTGAGCTCTGTTCTGCTCTGTCTTTGTTTTGCTTAAACTTGTGCCATGGATTACGCCAAATGTGGAGGCTACTGGCACTGCCATGCCAAGGCATCTCTCGCCATCTCTATCTACATCGCCAGCTCCTCCCTCTCGCACCTTCCCTCTCGCTTCTCTGCCCCTTGGGGAACTGCGCACCCTTCGCCTGCTTGAGTATTTTTATGAGCTGCTTTTTCGTTTACTTACACCTGCTGCTTAGCTTTTTCTTACCCACGCTCATTTTCTTAATTTCTTTCTCTCTCTCTCTCTGTGTCTGTCTCTTACTCACTCTCTTACCTGCGGTGACATTGAATAATGACGTTGCAAGTCTCTTGAAGGCCGAATCTGTGTGGCATCTTGCAAGTGGCACAACAAAATTTATCATTATCCATTTCAATTACAGCTAATTGAGTAGAAGCTGATTTGCCAGCCAAAAAAAAAAAACTTTTTAACCCTGGTTTTTAAAGTGTCTGATATCAATGACTTTATCGACTGTTGATTCTAATCCAGAATATATTTTTATACTTTTATACTAGATCTGCCATCAATTTTATAAAACTGCCTCGAGTTTCGAAATTAGATTAGGTAAATTTTATTTACCATTGTTAGTATAAATTTAAATACTTGTTAGATTTTTTATAAAGCAGATTCTGAAGAAGTATTACTTCTTATTAGCTATTCTTAAGATCGAATGTTATTTGTTTTTTTTTATTATGTTTTTTATTCGATTTCAAGGCTTAGCACTCTACTCTGGATAATTTATCTTTTTATTTAAACTGCCCTTCGTTTGGTTTATCACCTTTGTGGCAATGCACGTTTATCCCAAAGAAATTTCAGTGCTTCTCGAATTATTTCCACAACATTTGCTCGACAATTAAATTGTTGCTTCGAGGAAATGCTGCTGTGAAACAGAGCACTTAAAATTATATGGCACCTTTTCATATTCAGAGGTCGTTAAATTTTAATTGCGTTCGCCAGGCGCCTGTTTCAATCACCAATTTGTTCATATTTGATTACATGCCAACGACGAATGCTCGCACTTATATGATATCTTGTCGAGAAGCACAATAATATGGCATCTCCAATTCGAATAGTGTTGCCGCTGGCCAATAGAGTTGCCACTATACGCCATTTCCCCGTCAAATTTAGCTTCTGTCGTTTTTGTAAGGTACTCAGGCTCGCATACTGGTGTAAAAAATGTTTTCAACGAAATTATTTAAATTTAAACGCAGCATGAATTAAGATAATTTTCAACCATAGTCAAAATGGCCAAGTTATGGTAGTTTGGAGTTGGTCACACCTTTAACCTAGCAACTTAACAAGTCAAAATTTGGATTCATTTTGGCATGATTTCTAACAAAAAATTAACCGTCTTAGTATCAAACATAAAAAATTGTTGTATGATTAAAAGATTACTTGAACGAAGCTAATAAAATTTGTATACAACCATAATCCAAAAAATCACTCCGCTTGAAAATCAGATCGAATTTTTAGCTATTTTCTCAATATAAGCAGACAACACTGGTTGCCATGTGGTTATCTGGTCCAAGGACACACACAATTTCTAGCACGTGCCCAAAATTATCTGTGAGCAGCCGTTTGAATAAAATAACAGTCGCAAGGAGACGCATAAACAATGACAACGCTAGGCAATGGCTGAACTCGAGACTCATCCATCGAAAGGGAGCTGAGAGTGAACTCATTAATTATAACAAATTCCTTTGCCTGAACTGGCCATGAATACAACATTGTATTATACGAGTTTATTGGATTGTATTGTATTTGTAATCAACTTTACCGATGGTGTCCATCAACATTAAACATGTTTTATGTACGCTGCTCTTAAGGTTTTCCCTAATATCCAGTTGTGTGTAAAATTGTTTACGCATTAGTCAACACTGACATTTCTAGGAGTCTCTTTGATATTCAAAGAGTTTAATGAAATTTATTTACAAACATTTGTTAATATCTGATTAGATAATCTAAAGATACTCAAAGAAACTTAAACATGGCTTAGATTTCATAGTCAAGTTACAAATAATCTGTATCTTTATTTTGTATTAATTTCTATATATTTGATTTGAACATATCTTTCAGTTTATTAGCTGGGACTCAACTAGACTACTGAACTTTACTCTACTAAGTTCTTTCATTAAGAAAGGATTCTAAGAAACAGTGCTGTAAAACAGAGATTAATAATTTATATTTTCTAATTGAATGACAGGTGTAGGCAAGGTATTTTTTTGAAAATGTGTGTTCTTGAATCTTATTTAATTTTTAACAATTTTGAAAACTAATTTTAATCATACTCTTTTGACCTACTCTTTTCTGATTATCTTCTCTAGCCTAAGTATTGCCATCTCGATTTTAAAATAATAATTCTTAATACTTTGACTTTTGTTATGGAATTGATTTTCAGTCGCTGTCAATTTGGGAACCTAATAGGGATTCGAATTTGATTTATTGTGTGTGTTTGAGTGACATTTACATGGCTGGTCGACGTCAACTACAAATGTTGGCTTAACAGGCGAACTTCAATCATTTGTCCCCAGTATTGGCAGTCGAAAGCATTAATCAAAATCTATCTAATAAGCAGCTAAAATAACAACACCATTTGAGAGTGGAGGCGTCTAATAAAGAACGTGCCAGACTTTGTCCTCGAGCACGAAAGAAATGGGTGACAAGTTCCTTCGATGGGTCTGTCGTCGACCTATGCGAATTACTGCCTGGCACAGGCAGAATCGACATAATACAAATACTAGAAATACTATGGTAGAAAATTCTGGAAAATAGCAAACAAATCTGATAGCGCAATGCAGTTCTCCTGATCAATTCAAGTAATTTTAGATTATAGCAAAGCTAATTTTAGGAATATGCTAAGAATCAAACTAAAGTAAGATTCGCACGTCTTTGGGTTAATTTTCTTGTCTTGTTTCATTTCGTTTTATTTCAGCTTTGATGATAATTTTAATATGCTCTCTGCAGGATGCAAAGTAATTTGCACGCAGTCTGCTGACAGCATGTCACCTTTTTATTATACCCTACCAATAAAGTCCATTGTTTATTTGCGGAGCATGTAACATTTTTAAAGAATTGTAGATATATATCATGTAATTTCGTCAGTCAGTATAACTTACGAGAATGGGTTATAATAGCAGATAGAATTATATTAGAAGTGTTAAGTTATCAAAAGAAGGAGAAGAAATTGTTTAATAAGGGAATCTGTTTTGATTTAACTTTATTTAATTAATCATATTTAAACTTTAATTTTAAAACTGAAAGAATATGAAAAGAAATTACATATGTATGAAAAAATATAAATTATATTATAGTATGAACAAGTATTTTCATTTTGTATTCTATTATAATCATTGCTTGACAAATTGTTATTGTTTTGATGCTCAGTTTATTTAAATTAATTAGCTATTTCAGAAATCTTATTAATAAGAAATATTCACTATATTTAATTTAATTTTAATTGTTATTTAATAATTTTCTATTTAATATTGATCAAAAATTTATATTCTTAAGTCGGTTGCTTTGTATGCATAGATAGGGTATTGGATATTCGTAGATAACTCTCCGTACATATTTACATATATATGTACGTATGTATGTCAGCATATCCTGCTGTAAGGATTGGCTGGCGTGTGTCGGAAATTAAAGCTGCCAGCAGGCAGTGCCATTTCAGTTCCCCCCAAGGCCCTTCCAGGGGCCATTTTATTCCAGTTGGTGACAGCCGCTGTCGTTGTTCTTGTTGCTTTCTGATGTTTTGGCTCAAAGGCATTTTAATGATTTTAATTAACTGCATGTTTGCCAGTAATTACAACGGCAACAATGCAATTATGAGTCTAGTTCGACCCGTAAACAACAGGCTGAGACGAGTCGGGGTTGGGGCGGGGACATGGCGTTACAGGATCTGACTCTGGCTTAGGACCTGCACCAAGGACATTGGCTTTTGTCTCTATTCTGGCCCCGTGACACACACCTCAGTTGACAGGATAATTACATGCACACAGGTACACACCATATCATCGACCTGCCTCTGCCCAACCCCTGCCAGCAGGACATAGGCGGATGGCAGAGGTCGACGGGGGGCAACAGCTACGAGAGTAGTTCATAAAAGCATTTGCCATTTGTTGTTGACGGTTATTGCCCACGATGATGTGGCACAGTGGGGCAAATCCATTAAGTTGTGCGCAAAACTTAAAAGCCGAAGCTATAGAAGCCATAACTATTATTACTAGACCATCAATCTTGTAATTGCCCCAGTGTGCAGGCGGGCACAGTGGACAAAAGTCCAGAAAGAATTTTTCTACACAGCAAAAAACCATTCTAAAATTCAGATTTAAAATTCTTCTCGATTTAAATAATTTCAATATTACCGAACTTTTGACACGTTATATGATTGATTTTTTTCGGACTTTTCTTCAGTGTATGAATCTGCATACTTTCAAAGCCGTAATATCATATTTAATTTTTACTGAACTCACTGTCAGTTGTTAGTCATAAGTTATCACTCTAATTGCCCCAGTGTGCCGGTGAACACTTATTACTAATACGACATGTGGCACACTCAAAGATGGAACATGTGTAATTATGGCTAACAATGTTGCTGTCCTTGAGTGTCATTGATGCCAGTAAAACTTGTTGCTTTCATGTTTGCCACTAGACGATTGACATTGGGCGTGGCAGATCATCATCATCATTGGCATCATCAACATAGCTATTGCCATGTGGCCCAATGACTTTCCCTTTGTGTGTGCGCTGACCGTAAATATCAAGTAATTTTCTGCAATTTTTCTGCACTGTCAATTGATTTATGGCTTGTTGCTGCTGTTCGCCTTATCCGTCTCCACCCACCGCTCGGCTTTGGCTTTGTTTGGAAAACAAAAAAGGAAAAGCCAAGTGAACGTTGTCCTTCTGAAATATTTCGCCTGTGGCCTGTGGCTGTCAAGTGGTCGCCATTCCTCCTAATCCTCTTCCCTCCACATTGTGCTCCTTCTTCTCCTCCTGCTAGTGAGATTGTATGCAAAATGTGTCGCCGTTGTCATTTGTGCTGACCACCCACAGCTAACAGTCCCCTATCCCTTTCGTCCTTTGTTTGAGGACCTCCTACTTGGGTGTGACCATTTTACAAGAAAATTCGTTTAGAGAATTTCATTTACATACAAATTTTTTTTGCGAAAATACTTGTACAAGAGATGAAAACGTTTAATATTTTGATGCGTGTTTCTTGTTGTGAGCGTGTTTAATAAGGCGTTACTCATACGCCACGTGGCGCGTTAGGCAGATTTTCATCTGCGTAATTGGATCACTGGAATTTCCGCAGAAGTGCCCTTAATGGAGCTTCAGCTATGTCAGTCGGATGACTTTAATTCGCTTTCCCTTCTTTTATTTATGCAAATTGCATAATTCAATTGCCTTGTAATTGCCGGGCAGTTAATTAGTCCTTGTTGTGCAAAAGTCTTAGAAGGCAAAGTCCGAGTTTACATACATATACGAACATAGATGTGCTGGTTGAAGTTGAAAACAAACGCTTTAAGTAATAGGTAATCTTTAAAGGGAACTCTATACCTCTAATTCTCACTGGGAGAAAACTCTGAAGCATTATCAAATGAATTTGAGGGAGAATATTAATATTAAATTTTAAAGTTTTTCCGCTGAACATTTTAGAACCTTTTTTTGCAGGAGCTACAAGATTCTTTTACAATTGATTGATGTTAAATCTACAATTCTATATTTTTTAATATTTCTCGAACTCTTATATAATTTAAGCTGTGATTAATTTTTAAATCATTTCTAAGCTCTAATACATATATTGTATTAAATATTTATCACAATATTATTATACTGCATATTAATTTTCAGCATTATGCTTATAACTCATTAAAATTTAGTACACAAATAATTTTAATCCATTTTGAATATTTGGAAAGTTTTCTAATATATTTATGGCGAAAAGATTAGCAAATATAAATCCAAAATGACAATTATATATAAGCTTTTCTAGTGATATATACTTGACTCTATATATTACGTATGTATGTACATGTGATTATTATCTATGGCCTAATGTCTGTCCGCCTGCCACAGTGGCTGCAACAAATTGCCGCCTTGGAGGCACTAACAAGGAGCTCAGCTCGGTCGTAATTTAAAACCGTTGCGCTGACCACAGCGAGTCACATGCAACCAGAGGCAACCACAACCAGATCCAGCCGCAGGACGCGTCACGCTGACCTTTCGCCTGTGACCAGTGTGTGCTTCTAGGCGCAATAACGACACAGCACATTAAAATGCAGGTCCCGTGTGTTTACCAGTGTGTGTATGTGTGTGTGTTTATGTGTGTGTTTATGTGTGTGCTAAGTGGAAAACTCAAGGCAAACTGCGTTGTGCATTTTTCATTTTTATCCGCATTTTCATTTTATATATATTTTTTTAATTTATTTTTCCTGTTGCCTTTTGGGCTGCAGTGTTAACGTTTTATTTATGACGCCCACATGAACCATGGAACTGCACCTTGGAGATTTATGGAGCGTGTCTTATTAGCAGTAGCAGTTGCCCAATAGCTTTTCCCCTCTGCTGGCAATCAAATTTAGTCGCTTTTGAAGTCGCAGCTAAAGTTAATCGCATTTACGGCAATCAAATATAAACACACCCAAAACATACACCGAATCCAAAATTCAGCCAATTCCACAGTGATCAAAAATGGTTAGAAGAAAGAAGCTTTATCTAAATTTGATAAAATACAGGAAATGATGTAGAAACAGGTGAATTTTGTATTCTTCTTTTGCAGATTTTTAGTAAATGCTGCCCCAGAAAGTATGCTACAAATATGTATTTAAAAAAATATAGCAATTAACAAATGTAATCTATGGAAATCATAAGGACGCTAATATAGTTAAAATATTAAAATTCTGTAATTACCCAGCACTGGCTTTACATTCTATCGATATCTTGGTTATCGAGGTAGGAATACTTTCAAAATTAAGCGTTGCTCGAACCACTGTAAATTAAGGGGAAAAGTCAAAAGCATTTTCCATTAACGCATTACAGGGCTGAGCTTGTGACTTGTGTGCTCCATTTTCCATGTGACTTGGGCCCAAATTTCCTGCTTTTCCACTTGTGTTAACCAATAATGTATGCAAATCCAATTTTGCGCTCCATAAGCTTTATTAGATACCAAAGTTGAAACAAGAAACGCCCCACGTCTCCCATGCTGACTGACTAGTTGATTGACTGACGGAATGAATGACAGACGGACAGGTTGACATACTGGTTTTGTCTTCCTTAACTAAGCGTTTAGTATACTGGGCAATTTCATTTCGTACTAGTCTTCCAGTCAATCATGCGGCCAGTTGACCAGGTGACTGGAAAACGTGCTCCAGTTCACCTTCAAATAACAAACAGCAGCCACATCACGTTTGAGGCATTCTGACTTATTGCTAGAGTTATAAAAGGAATACTTTTATATGGAGCATGTACGCGAGTTAATTTTACGAGCTCGACATTTGTGTTGTCTCAGCAAAAGTTCACTTTTATTAGATGCTGGCAATTTGTTTTCTAACCTCAAACGAACACTCGCACTCTCTCTCTGAAAAATTATCACAGAAAGAGAGCGACAATTGTGACGCTACAAACTCATAGATAAGACAATGCACAGATGGCAGCCCTGTTGAAAATGAAAAAATTAGTGCTCCAAAACGATTGATTTACTGACATTTGAAGCGTCAGGTGGCACCATTGATCGAGCGAGATTGATTGTGACGTCATAAACTGCGGCTACGCTGGTAATAATAAAAAAGTGTTGGAAAGTAGTGTATGGAATGATGTTAGTGATGCGATCAATTGTGACGTCACACACAGTTGACTGAATAAGTATTGTAAAAGACAACAGTGTGTGAGCGGAATACCGCAACAAGGAGCTCTTTAATATTTTTAATTCACTTTAGCCAAACAGATTGAAATCTATTATTCACCTGTTTGATCTGATTGGCTTAATGCTATTGGATTTTGATTCAGACAAGGTCTTTATTCCATGCATTAACTTTATTCAACGAAAAAATTCAATTGCTTCTGTTTGCTTTTCACTTTTCTTTTGGTTTTTATGCCGCAATTCTCTGTTTTAGCTGCAATCCATCATTGGGCTTATCCCAGCTGTCCTTTGCTTGAATTACATAGGCCTGTGCTGGGATATCAGTATGTTAATTTCATTTACATTGGCTGTATAATGATTCCCTTAGTTTGTGCATCAGCTTTGACTAAGTAAAGCCCATACTTCTCTCTCACTCACTTTGTCTATCTCCCTCCCGCGTGCGAATGCCGTAACAGTACAAGAGACGGCGGCTACGTGTCCTCCAGGTAGACAATGAAAGCAACAATGGCACACACACACAGGCCGACAAACATACACATACACATACACAAATATACACACACATTAGCTTGCTTCAGCCTTGATGATGAAATACGAGTGCGCCCAGGCCCCGCATCGCGTTTGGGGCCCAGTTTCATTGGGTCCAACATATTTACGGGCTGAAACGTGCCCGTGTGTCCTTTGGATAGCTTCTGCTCTTTTCATCCCACCAGTGGCAACGTCTTGCTCCTCTTCTTTTCCTAAGTTGCTGCTGCGCAAAATCCAAACTAATAATGACATTTTGCAAATTATTCCACATCGCACGCTGCTTGACACACTGACACTGAACTGGCAACAGGAGCAGGAGCAGGAATACGAGTAGGAGCAGGAGTCGCAATGAGAATGAAGGTGCGAGTGGGAACGGAGGCAGCTGGAGCAGCTTGTGGCATGGCGTGAAATTTATTTGCTGCCAGGACTTGGTACGTTCTCGTCACGTTGGCAGTGCAATTGCCACGTATGTGTTGCATAAAATTTTACAGTTGCCACACAACGTCAGCGCAAAATGAAAATATTTACCAGTTGGCATTCTAATATGCTTTCGAGGGTATCAAGAATTTACCATGCGGTTTGTACAGCCAATCACATGGAATGACCTTGCTGGCTTTCAAGGATATATAGACAACATACACGTGGCAAGACTGATCTATAATTTCATTAAAAACATTTAGACTATAAAATTAACAGCATGTTAACAGCTCTGCGATAACAGCGTAAGCTAAAGAATTCCGCTGTTAAAGTTAAAGTGCTGTTTGCATTAATGTTAAAATGAAATATTTAAAGAAAGAAATCCTGTTATAATGAAATGTAAACTTAAAAGTTATTAATTGACTTTCTTTCTATATATCTTTCTGCTTAATAATTTCATACATTTTGACGAAATAATTTATAAATCATTAATTAAAATCGAATATTGCAGTATTAACAACCACTCAATAAAATCATAATTATCAGTAACAAAAAAAAAAGAAGATATGGGCAGAAAATTTTAAATTGTTATTCAAAGCAAACTGAGTTACATTTCTTAGAGTTTTGTGAGAGTAAACAAAATTCGGCAAATTTTAAAACTTCTAGTCTTATTATTACATTTGTGGACATTACATTTGTTCCACTGCTGATTGCACAATTTATTTCAGTCAATTAGTCCGGAGCAGAGGCCAAACTATTCCATCTTCATCTCCATCTCCATCTCCTTGTTGTTTTTATTCTCCATTTTCATCTCCAACTGTCATCTGTTTAGATATTCTTAACTTTTTGTTGTAATTTAGTGCAGTTTTTGCATTAATTGTTGGTCTGTCAGATTATCTGATGACATGTCCAGAGAAAATAAATATAAATATAAATTCTGTTTCTTTCTAGCTTAGTTTTTTGGGTTATTTGCATAACTTTTCATGAGCTCTGCGTAATCCCAATTTGTGGTCGAAATCTAGGCTTGACGTTTGTCGAATAAATTACCAAAAGGCATTTATCTTACTGAAGCTGCAAGTTGAAAGATGAAGGATTTGTTTAGTTTATTGATGGCTTGGCAAATTGTTTGGGACATTTTAATAAAGATTTCCAACTGGCAATAATTAATTAAGGTGTTTTGTATTCGTAGAATGATTAGCATTTTAATGCTTTTTTTTGTATTCTGTTTGGCTGTTTGCAAAAGTTTAGAAAATCTCACATTTAAATTTGTTTATTCACTCAAAATTAGATAAACTTGAAAATATAAAGCTTAAATTGAAAAGATTGTTGAAATTATTCAACAAACTTGGTAAACTTTTAAAGATGAGAAAGAAGTTTGCATGAGTTTAGGCGAAATTTATATTGTGATTATCTTATTTCAATGAATCTCTAGAAGATTCTTTCTACCCTTACTTGTCTGTTAGGGTATTGAATATTAGACACGTTTTTCTGCCTCTGACGCATTTTAAATAATATGCAATAAAAGTAAAGCACAGTTAAGTGAAAATATGCCGCAACTAGCCTTGGGAATGGACTTGTATTTGCAATATATATTTATGCGCATATATAGCTGACATTCTCGCCTGAATTCTATAGTCCGGCGGGGTTGTAATTCCATTGTTTAGTGGCCGATAGAAGCCCCTTTTTTTTAGGAGTGTAGACACATGCCACAACAGAGCTGGTTAGTTGCGCATTTTCCAGTTAAGTTGCATTCCCTTTTAACAGCACTTGTTGACTTGCCCCTAACATGCTCTCCCCCTCAGTCCCTTCTGGTTCCTTCAGCTCGAATTCCCTAGCTGCAGGGGCGCCCAGGCAGCTTTTTATTTTAATTTAGCTGCTTCAACTAATGGATTTGGGGCTTACGTAACTTCAACACTTTGCTGTTGTTGTTCTTGCTACTAAAACGCCCGCCCTAGTTACGCCCACTTTTGGGAGTAGCATAATAGCAACAACAACAACAACAACAAAAACGATGGCGACTTAATTTGCATTTACAGCATGAAGTAAATATGTATATACTCGCATTGTATATAAATACGTAGTTATGTGTCTACAGTTAGTGCAAACTATTGTTGTACGTGACTGAGAAGCTTGCCTGTATACGCTTATACTCGTCTAAATATTAAGTATACGCAGTGCAGCCCCCCTGTTGTGTATGTGTGTGTGCGCGAGTGTGTGTGTGTGCTTAAATTACTAAGTGTACAAAGTGAAGCAAAGTCTCTAATGACCACTTTGAGGGTTTAAAATGTACGACAGGCATTCGCCACATAAATAACACTTGTGCTGGGCGAGCAGGGAGAGGGGAGAGGGGAGAGTGTGTGGGGCGGGGGGATTTGCTAAAAAGGAACCGCAACGCGGCCAGGATAAAATTAACTTATTCATTAGCAAATGGCAACCTGGGGCATACTTTATATATATGTATGTATGTATGTATATAGGTACGCATACCCTATACTATAAATGTATTATGTCTATACGGCTTCAACCTTCAAGCTGTGTTTTAATTAAAAACACGTAACAAGACGCAACTAAGTACAGAATGATCAACTAGTTAATACCCTGTGTCCATCTTAACTAAAATTGATGCTGTTACTTCCATAATGTTGTCGATTGCCCGATTTATTGAAATTCAAAAATAAGGAAAAATAAGTGACAATGAAATTTTAAATTATAAAACTAAAAATAATATAGAATTTTAGTATATCTTTTTATTTTTTTTATATGCGAAGGTTTCCCTCCTGCTCTAGCTTTTATGTTGCTTAAGGTACTATGTATAAAATAACTTTTATCATTTCGACATTGGGTCTACATTCAACTTATCTACCCTTTCCATGTCCTTACAGGGTATAAGCGAAAAACTTTCTAACATTGCAAGGTGCAAAATGACTGGTAAATTGCATAAACTGAAAATCCTCCCCGAGACATTTTAAAAAGCTGACTGACTGACTCAGTTTGTTGTTATACATATATATATACTTATACTACATATACATACATAAGTTTGCTAAGTATGTATATGTATGTGTTGCTGTTTGACATCCTCTAACTTTATTGTTCTTTTCCTCTTTTTCGGCATAACGAAAACAAAAGGAAAAAAGTTTAATTAAGTTTTCAAGTTTATTTTTAGCATTTCTCATTGTTTGCATGCGTTGCCTGGCTAATAACAACAACAACAATAATACAATAATAATAATAATAAGACCAACAATGCACAACAACAACAGCAACACAAATTGTGAGTTTTGACAGCTGGCTGTAATTTATGACGGCATTTAGTTGCAGATTTTTGACATGTTGCAACGGCAAGCGGCACGCAACATTTTCGTAGGGCTTAAGAACAAAAAGTTTTTACTTTTTTGATTAATTTATGACCTGCATATGAAACAAAGAGCAGGCATTACAATGGTTCTCTCTCTTTGGCCTCTCCTTTCGTTATAATCGAACAACGAGAATTTTAATTAAAATGATTCTCATTAAAATTCATCATTTAGCTAGAGAGATATAAAAATATGTTTAAAAGCTTAAATGCGACTTACTAAATACTTGTACTCATAACTGAGAGATTCAGTCGAATAGCAAATACCCTGTAAAGCTCAGAAAAAATGACATGCAAGAACTTTACTTTTGTAACCAATCCCAATACAAATATTTATACAACATTAAAATAAGTACTTTTATACTTAAAATATTTGCTTTATTTTTTTTTTTAATATATATTTAACTTTAAATTATAAAAGATATATAAATATGGATATTGTCTTCTTGGATAATCTACTCTCGAAATAGCTCGTTAGTCCTCACTAAAATGTGATTTATTTAAAGTATAAGCAAAATGGAGAAAAGGATAAAACTGCAATCGCCATTTAATGTGCAATTTGCGCAAAGAAATTGACAATTCTTCTATTTGAATTTCCCAAAGAAAAGCCTAGCAAGCAATAAGAAAAAGGCAGCTGACATTTTAAGTTTTTTTGCAGGCATTGACATCGATGTGAAATGCGCTTAAAATGTTGGAATACAAATGTTACGAGTTGTTCCAGAAAACGCATTCACTTGAATAACGCCTAATAGATTCGAGTGCATGACTAACTTCTAAGCTTATACAAATGTGTAAGATGTTGAAGTTGAGTTGAATTTGTTTTTCGGAATGCCTGCTGATTGGCTGTCGGTTGTCGTCCAGTTGACAGTGCAAATTGAACACCTTTTCGTAACAGGCAGGACGAAAGTTTCCGTCCAAACTTTTCTTACCTTCGGTTCGGTTCAATTCAGTGGAGTGCGAAATATTCTCGCTGCGATTTGCATGTTCACATAAAAAGAGACTGCCAGAGGGAGGGGGGTGGAGGAGGGGGAAGGGGGAAGGTGTTGAGTTGGCGCCGCACATACATAAATGCAAATACTAATGGAGCAGTTGGTGGACTAAGGGGGAAGGGGACTCCCCTCGAGGCACTGGTGCAGAAAGTGTGGCATACATTTAGGCGCCGTCGTCACCGCATGCAAATGTTTGACGTTCTACAATAATAAAAGCAAATCCGAGCAATGAAATGAAAGAAAAAGAAAATGGGCGAAATATTTTTAGTCTTTCTTTATCTGAGTACCCCCTTTGCCATTCGTTTTGATATTTTTTATGCGTTTCATTTTGCATATTTTTTCTTGTTCGATTTTTATGGCAGCGTCTGCGACGATGTTTGAAAATGTTGCGCAAATATTTGCGCTTTTATGTGCATTTGCCAAGTGAAGGTATCCCACGTTCTTTATACCCTGTAAAAGGTGTTCGAGTGAGGGTATAAGAAAAACAATCATTTGAAGAAAGAAAGAAGGCAGTTTTATCGCAGATTTTAAAATCTTATCAGCCGACTAGAGAGTATCTCTAATTCGATCAGATTTTAAGTAATCTTCTTACTTTTTATGCATATTGGATTTGCTTGCGTTTTTCTATTCGCTTTTTATGATTTACTTGCGCTTTGTATTTGTCCTCTCATTCGTATTTGTATTTGTATTTGTATTCGTGCTCCTATTGGTATTGGTATTGGTATTGGTTTTAGTATTGTGTGTTGGTATTGGTGCTATTGCAAAAGGTAAATTGGATTGAGAAATTGAAATCGCATTCAAAGCGAAAGGAAAATGCTGCAAAAAAAAGAAGCAAACTTATTCGCCAGCGAGTGAAAAGTTCTTGTCTTATTGATTTTATATATGTACACAGTCGTGCTCATACATAAGTAAGAATAGATACATATATCGAGAGAAGGAGAAAGAGAGCACTAGCATATGTTTTTCTAGTTGTTTGCTTTCCCGTTTGTCTAGCTGATGTAACAGATAATCATCCCCCAGTTCCATTTAAGCCAAAAAGTTTAATGAGTTTGCCAAGAGCAATGCACAAATTCCCTTAAACTGTCCAAAAAAATGACTTGAAGGGAATTTTCAACCTAGATATAATCAGGCTCGTTAAAGACGCAAAAATGGGATTCCGGTCTAGAGAAATTGACTTTTAGTAAGAGACCGTCTTGTACTTGGGTTTCCATTAGTTTGTAGAAAAGGAAAGTGAGATTAGTAAAAGTGAGTGAAACTATGTTTGAAAAATAATAAAATATATATTTTTTTAATAATTGTTTGTATTAAAATTAATCATATTTACCTTCGTATTTATCGTCATAATTATTATATTCAACATGATCATAATTATAAATAATTTTAATTCTAATTTAAAGTCGATAATTAATTATATAACTTAAAACTAGGATTGTTAGTTAAAAATTAATTTAAAAGTTCAAAAAATGAGAAATTCCCCGACTTACCTGTTTTCTATATCTGTTTCGGAGTTGATCTCACTTTCATTCTTGGCCCACATGATCTCATGCCATATCCGCATTAGCCTTAATGTCATCCATTCAGGAGTTATTCTCTTACCGTTCCTATTAAGCTACCTGTGCATAATTTAGTTAGTTGCTGCCTCGTAGCTGCTAATTAACGTCGTCTGATGTGTCCAATTCACAGCAGCTTTTTAGCAAATTACATGTTTCGTGGGCCCGGAACTCCCCTGACTAATTTATGCGCCCATTGCAACAGAAGCAGGCTAAAAAAAAGATATACAAAGTTAACTTGGAGGTTGTCGAAAAGTTTATACCCTTCAATAATTTAAATTTGGTATAAATGTAAAAAAAAGAATCATATGTTCTATCATATCATATCATTTTTTTGTGATACGATCGGCTAATTGGTAAAACTGATTTTAGAAATCTCAACATCTTTCTATTACTTTAATTATCTTTTTTCAAGGGTATTCTAAGAAGCACAATGAGAATTACTTAACTCGTTTCTCTTTAATTAATTATGACGTCATCGTTTTACTGTTCCCCCTTCCACCACACGAGATGGCCAATTAGGAAAAGTCGCTTAACATACGACGTCATCTGATTTGACAATTTTCGAATAACATGGAAAACGTTTTTGCCGCTGACTTTGATGAATTTCGCTGCCCATTTGGCTTTCAATTTAGTCCGAGCTCGTTTCTGACTAATGGATCTAGTAGTTCGGAATAATATTAGTTGTTATATGGTCATAATAATTGGAGAAGACAATAAGTAGTGCAGCCTTAATTGAATTCTCAATAAAATTGTATACTTATAGCTTGCTAGTACTTATGGATTTTTACAATATCTGTGAAAATAGATTGCCGAAGTTAAGTTAATCATTTCAATGCCATATTTTTTTATCTACTGAAAGTTCTAAGCCTGTTGAATCAAAATTTGTTCTTTTAAAAGTGTAATTTCAACTTTTAACGGATTTTTGTTTATAACAACTTTAGAAATAAAAAAGTAAGCTGCCTAAAAGTCGACTACACATTTCATACGCTAATTTGAAGAGCGCACAAAGATAGGCTGCAAATATTTCCAAAATATATTCATATCTTAAATTAAATATATATGTAAATAAAAATATATATAATTTATAATATAATTTCAGCTTTATTTATGGTTTTCATATATATAATTTTAAGCTTTATTTGATAAATTTCAAAGACTATGCAAGCTGCAGCACGACTTGAATACAAACTAATGGGAAACTAAAAATAAAAAAATTGTTATTATTTGGTACGAATTTGTTGTGTGTATGTGTGTGTGTGTGTGTGTGTGTGTGTGTGTGTGTGTGTGTGTGTGTGTCTGTAAGCGATATGTTTATGACTTAAGTGCGAATGTATGCCGCATGGGGAATTTAAGCTGATCTTTGATCTTAACTTAGAATAGTTTAACTAGAGACTAAACCAAACCCAAGACCGTACAGTAGTCGCTCAGTAGTGACGACCCATGACACGGTCCAAGTCATTCCAGCTGCATGAGTAATCGATCTGCAGCAGACCCTTCTTGCTCAAGCCAAATTTACGGGCATAAATTCCGGCGTAGAGCGATGAGTCACTCGGCGTATCGCATTGGGTGGCCGCTCGTCCGCCGGCCAAGGTGCCGTAGAGCGTTGATGGTGCCGCATAGATGAGGGACGTCGCCTGCTGTTGGCACTCGGTGCAATCCGGAAGGCTGCAATACGGCATTGTAGCATAGGGATTGCAATAGTCGTAGGCGGGCGAGAGCGGCGGTGGTGCGGGAAAATCAATCTGCGGCGCGAGAGCTGCTGCCATCGACTTCACCTGATTTGAAGACGTCGCCACAGCTCCACTTCGCTTACGTCGCGGCTGCGGAGCTGTGCCGTAACCAGAGCCGTAGCTTCCTGTTCTGTTCGCCCTGCTCTGGCTGGCAACGTTGGGACGACGCTGCAAGGTGGCCGCTCGACGTGGCAGCGGCATTGAGGGTAACTCGTCACCACCAATGGACGAGTGCTGCTCGGTGGAACTGGCACTGGAGACGCCTGTGCGAGAGACACAGAGAGAAACAAGGAGAGTTGGTATTCTATTATTATTTATAAATTTCATAACAACTTATTTCAGATTTAGTATTTACATTTAAAATTTAAGTTAACTAAATAGGTTTTATGGGGAAAAAATATTATTTTATAAAATAAACTACTTTATTATAAAAAAGTCTAGGGACGAAAGCGTTTCCATTACTCAAATATTCCGATATCCAATTTTGTGACGAACGATTAAATTTAATGAATTTAAATTTAACATAAAAAGTCACTATAATGATTACATATTTCATAGTCATTATAATTAGGGCCTTAGCCTTATAATTCGAAAAATTAGATTTCGATACAAGATACACAGTTCATAAATTTATATTTAATTTATTAATATTCTAACTTTACCATTATTAATATTCTTAATAGCATCAAGATCGGATAAATATAATAAATAAATCATTATATTTTTAAAATATAAATATATGGCTCTTTTAAATTTTTAATTAACTCTTTGTAGATATTCTATAAGCTTTATTTTTAATAAATAATTTCTACAGCGTTTGTCCTCCACAAATAAATAAAAGTAATGATTATTAATTGTAATTAAAAGCAGACTCACCCCCGTAGCCATTGTAAAGCTGTCGCTGCTCAGCATAGAGCTCCGGCTCCTGCTGATAGTCATCGTCCAGATGCAGCTGCCTGGTCATGGTGGCCATGTAGTCATCATAGCGACTGGGCGGTGCCCCGTAGACTTCGCTGCGTGCCGCATAAAGCGGCTCCTTGCGCCCGCTGCGGTTGCGACTGCGACTGGGCAGACGGCAGCACTCGAGTTGGCATTGATTGCGCGATAGGCGTCTGGTGTGTGGGCGTGGCATCGTCGAGGCCATGGTCAGGCCAGTGGCATAGCCATAAGCAGCAGCTGCCGTTGGACTTGACGATGGCGAAGCCTGTTCGTAATCCAAAGCCGTCTCGTAGTCGGGCAACTGAGTTGGCGCCAGCACATCGATGTCCATTTTCTTGCGCACATAATCGTAATTCTCCAGATCCCAGGGATCCACATAGCAGCGCTGCGAGGGCAGAAGCGTGGTGCCATAAATATCCTCGGTGTTGTCTATGTTGTACGGTGATTCCAGCACGGGCAATGCCTGTTTGGGACCCGCACGACGACGTCGTGGAGTTGTTTGGCTGCGTTCGCGCATGCTGCAAAAGAGAGAGAGAAACACAGATAAGGAGAGAGTGAGAGAGTGAGAAAGAGGCAGGGGAAAGTGTGTGAGTTCAGTGCGTAACTGGTTGTGTATTTTCAATGGCTCGCTTATGTAATCCCACCGTCTTCCGCGAGCCATCAACAATCAACCATCAGCCATCAACCAGTTGAGCTGGTAAATCTTGTCAACACAAATCTCCGGCCGTTGCATGCCCCATCATAAATGTCCCGAGCTCATGTAGCTGCCACTGACTCACCTTCGTCTAACAGGTGTTACAATTAATTCGATGGCTAACTGAATCTCAATCAGATCAACAGTCATTGGGCTTTGCCAATTGACAAAACTGGTTCAAAAACAAACGAAATATTCAAAATTCATTCCTACGTTAGTATTTATTTTTAAAATGGCAACAAAACTAAAGTCAACCTGTATTTTTCTGCTTAAAATGAACAGCAACTATAATTGGCTTATGTACTTTTGGACTCCACCTGACAAATTCATCAAGTTTTTTAATTAAAAATCTGTAAACTCTTCCGTTGCGAGCGAATTAAACATAAAGACTCCTAAATGCAATTGACACCAAAAATTGTGCAAGGCATTGCATAAATTTAATTAAAATATGCTAATCGCTCTGATGAAAAATCAAATACATAGTTGACATACAGGGTGTCACAGCGGGTGGCTTAGTGGATGTCTCATGCCATATTGAATAGATTTCGTACTATCTGATTGGTAATTAATTTTGTTTACTGAAACTATTTTTCTATTCAACAAGTAAACAATGAAATATAATTAAATTAAAACCATGATTTTAAACTGTTTTAATTTAAAAAGGTAATATTAGTGCATCAATAGTTAAACACCTTTTACGTTTTTAAAAAAAAAATATATGTACATAGTTCACTCTTTTTTATTTCTTTCTTAGATTGAGTTTTTAGTTAGTTATTTGATCCTTAGAAATAAAATTTTTTGATTGCATTTAAAACCACTTAAGAACCCATTGAAGCTACTTTAACTTGCCAAATAATCTGCAGCAAAAATGTTCATCATAAATAATTCAAAATTTCAAATAATGTAATTAACATATTTCAAGAGTTAATGTGGAGCATGTAAAAATCTAGTTTAAAATGCATAATTCCAATGAATTTTACAACTGGAAATCACGCTAAATGACCTTGTTGTAAATACCCTATGATTGCAGTCAAAGAGGGTTTATAAAATCTGAGAATACTTTAATTTAAAGACAAAGTTTAACAAGTTTTTTATTTGTAAATTAATGCAATCTATATTAGGAATTGTTTTCTACTCCAAATTCTTAAACAACTTTTATAAATATGCAACTCGTTATGTACAATCTCACATACCTAAATATAAGAGTTAGATCATATTTATTTTTAATAAATATTATATTTAAATTAGCATCAACTCTTCTTCCTATACATTTTTGTCCACTCATTGATTTGTTTGGTTTTTCGCTTAGCATTGGTATTTTGAAATATTTCAGAGATATTGACTTTTGATTATTGAATATTGGTTATTGGATGTTGGATGTTGGGTTTATTTGTACCCCACGCCCATTTGGCTGAGGGTTATGCAACTTTTGCGGGCATTGGCAATTTGTATTCATTTGCATAGTTTTTGCTTTTGTTGTGTTTCGCTTTTTGTTTTAATTTCTTGGACGATCGATTAACATTTCTATGGGTTTCATGTCCAACTGGCAAGACACCTCGACACCTAGACAACAGACCCCTCCTCAAATACAAAAGAGGGTGACAACATGTTGTTAGTGTTGTTTTCTATTGGTTTTCAGCAAAATATTTATAAAATACACAAAATAAATTGCAATATAAACAATGCAACGTGACTCTGGTTTGGCACGCAAATGAAATTGTCTGGCAACGGTTATTTACATGGCATATTTCATCGCCATCGGAAAAGAAAACCCCTTAAATAGGTAGAGCTATAGATACATTGATATAGAAAGTTAGATGGATGGGAAACTCGCACGTTAAGGCATCAAAGCACGCAAATAAATGGAATCTCGTTGGCAACAATTTTGATTTATTTCCTTTAGCAACAGTGCTTAATGAAGCATTGGATACAGATACACACACACACACACACACACTCACACACACACAGAAACTGTTGGTGCAGCTGATTTAGTTGCATAAATGCATATTACGTATGCGCCATGTGTGTCCAACAGCGATTGTCTTAACTAGACTTTATCTATTTTTTCATTTATCTATATATCAATTTATGCATAGTTCATGTTCTTAGCTTCAAGCCATACTTAATTAATAGCCATCACAGCAGAAAAGTGTTGGCCATTTGCTAGATTGGCCTGGCCAACGTTGTCCTCATTTGCATACCAAATATGTCAAGTTCAACTCAGATTTCATTTAGTTTTTTTTTTATTAGTGTTGCGTATAAAATTTGCTTTAACTTACAGCGCAATTGAATTTCAAGTGCTTCAATTTATGTTACTTAAAACCTATGATCGGTTTTCAATATTAAAAACTTGAATTTAATGCACAAACATAAACATAATTTTATTTCTGCCATAAAAAAGAAAAACTCTATAAATTTCTGACACCCAAATGACTGTGGAAAATGCACAGTAATTGTGAAAATATATGAAGTAAATCAGTAATTATTATACACAAAGTTATATTGTGTTCTTGATTTCAGAGATTTAAATTAGAAGCGATTTTACTTATTTACTTGACTTTTTTGAATACAATTTGGTACAATACAATCTATATATAGAATACTAAATGTGTATTTGTCATTAAAATCAACTGTAAGCTTATATGCTTACTTTTATTCATATTTTAGAATGGAAAACCAGCATTTTATTTGAACAGACAATGCTCTGAATATTTCAAATGGATTAAAATGACAAATATGTTTCCTGAATTTCCAGCGGTTTTATCATATTTGTTTGACTATAAGGCTATTATTAATAAACAAATGACTAGCTGATTATTATTCTAATTATCTGCATATTTTGATGGCAACTTAAATATCTTAGCCAAAATATAACTTGTTTATTTTAGATACTCTGTCTAACGACCTTGCAAATTATGCAAGATGAGCAACGAAAAGACGACGAATTCCAAAGTAATGAATAATATTAATTAGCTGCGTGAAAACATCCAAGTTCAAGAGCTCCAAGAGCAGAGAGACTGAGAATGCAGCTGTTAATATGCATTTTGTGGAGTATATTTATTTTTTAATAGATAGAGGTATTAGTATATACTTGATTAGCTTTTAATTATCGTTATCCTTGTAAAACAAAAATCACTTTTTTTCTATATGATCATTATCAAGTTTTCATCACGCGATTATTAAGGCAGTAGCATAAAGCGGAGGTTAAGTAAGATTTCTCAGGTAAGATACATTACTATCTCTAGTTTTAATATTGAAATATAAATATATTTTTAGTTAAAGATATAAGTCCAGTAGATAAATCATTTCTTAAGAATATTTTGAACTACTTCTAAAGCAGTTCAATCTTTTTATTTGCTTATCTAATTCTCATCACGCTTCTGTTGCACCCTAAAAAGAGTTCAAAAGAACAAAAGCTTTTAGAAAGAAATCTCAGCTGCTTTCTTTATAAAAGATTTGTATCTCTTAGGTTTCAGCACGGCTTAAACATCAGTTTGGAATGCTTTCTTCTCAAAGAAGTTTCTTAAGTGCTTCAAATTCTCATCACGCTTCTACCGCGCCCTAAAAAACATAATATCCAGAAGAGCGACAAGTGTCTGAAGAAGTGACTCAGAAGAATCGCAAATGCCTGGGCGTACGACAGTTGCCAACGCATCCATCATTAGCCATGAGGGCACCCAAAATGGTCTTCTTTACATTGGAATTGGAATTGCAACTGAGGCCCACGTCGCCAACAATAATAACAACAAGCCCCTGCATAAAGTCAGAAGTCAACCCACAATCAGTTGTTGATGCTGATGATCTTCTGCTTTTTGTCACACAATTGTCATCATTTTGTACAGCTTAACTTCTTTAATAATTGACTATTTTTATTTGCCTTTGACACAGTTTGCCATTTCGGGATATTCATTCACCTTTTAAGCTTTATTGTTTTGGTTTCTTTATTTTCTATTGATTTCTTCTTTCTTTTTTGCTGTTGACACTTTTGCTGTTCTATTTTGTTTGCTGTTTCGATTTGCGAATTTCAAACACGTTTCAATCGCGGCACAAAGTAACCATTTAAGCGCTTCGCGGGCATGTCAATATTCATGTTGAAATGATCAAGTACCGATATAGGACCGAACAGAACCGATTCCAATTGGAATTGAAGCAACGCGCTGCGCATGCGCTGCTGAAGGCGCTTGCGATTTGACTGACGACGAAAGCCGTTGGTGGACTTGGCTTGAGGTTCGAAGTTGCAACCGGTTGCAACATGTTCGACAGACATGTTGCGAGTGCGACAGCTTCGAGCTACGTTTGATTTCGAGCTACGGAGTTGCGAGAATCATTCATTTATTTATTGTCAAGCAGCGGACACAACAATATATATTTAAATTACAAATTAAAATTATATTATTAAATGATATTTAAAATAAAAGGTAATTAAAATTAACACGTAGGGATATCTAAAATTCGTTGAAAAAAACCCAAACAGACCAAGATAAAATTAGGATGAGAGTGGTAAGTTGGTTAAATTGGTTAGACAATAACAAAGAATACTCGGAAATAACCGTACTGTACTTATGGATATAATCAGCACACAAGATACGAAGATGATCATCTAATGATCTTCAACACCTGAGTTTGCAACTTCTTAATTTTGACTTCAAACAAACAGGTTCGATAGTCAAGTTGCGTTCACTTTGCTCTGGCATCTCTTGGAATTCATTCAGCAGTTGCGGACTTACAACTTGTGTGTTCCAACTTTGACCCGACGCAACCAACGCTTGGCTTTAATTAATTAACAACCCATTTAACTGATTATATCACTGTCAGATCTGCGCTCGCATTAAGATCCATTGATATGTAAATTTGCACTCGTAATCGTGGCTAGACGAGAAACCCAGCAGCCAAGTTCAAAATGTGGCCCAAAAAGAAATGCCAGGCATTACATCATGTGTTGCCTTTAAACTTGAACCGGCTTAACAGTCAACAGGGGCAGGCTTAATGATTCAGCAATAACATGAGTATGACAACAACAGACCGCCAAATACCTTTCATAGTTGTCATCTGTCTTTCGGTCTTTTTGACTCGCTGTCCCTCCGCCTAACTCTCAAACATGTGTGTTTTAAATTAAAAATAATCTATGCACATTTTTTGGTTTTTTTCTTTTTTTTTTACCTTTCAGTGTTCATTGTTTATTAACAAAAACAAATAATTGGCCGGGCAACAACAAAACTTTCACTTTCATCGCGTTGGCGGCGTTCATTGATTTGGGCCATTTAGCCAATTGGCTTGCTAAACTTTTGAGGCTGTTGCCGCATTTAATATTGGCCAGGTCAGTTATTTCGGCCGCGGTTTATATGACACACAATTGTGTTGCCTGTCGTTGAGAGCAAATAGAAAATGCCATGCATGTCAATTAATCAAAGCAAATCGTTTGATTTACTTTTATGGTGGGCTTCAGTTCAGTTTTGTGACGTATAAATAAATACAAATGCGAGTTGAATTTAACTATATGAGTATTTGCTTTATAACGAGCTTACCTAATTGCAATTTATTTATTAAACGATAGTGATCGACTGTGAGATTCTCTAGGTGTATTATACTTGGACAGAAAATACTATCGAGAATTGTTAAGATAAAAATATATTTGATTTGTTTTTATTTTTAATCGACAGAAAACAAATACTATGAAAATGAAATAAATTGTATCTTACTAATTGTAAATAAAATCTCAAAAAATTAAGGCTTCTTGATCCTAATATTAATGAGCCAGGGCTTTCCTAATTTTGTTCTCTGAATTCCTTTAGTTTAAAATTTACTAGTTCAGTGGAAAGTATTAAATCAATTGAGATGCCCTTTCTACCTAATTGTAAATTTAATTTTAAATGTAAAATAAATAAATAGATAATTCACCAAACCAATTGTTCTCTGCTAAAACAACATAATGAAAGCTATTGATTAAATGGTTCTACTTAAAGAAATCCCTGAGATATTTCAGAGCAATTTGTGGATCTGAACAATGCCGAGTCTTAAAGCGCGTGTTCCAAATACCTGTAATCAAACGAGTACGATTACGAGTGTGCGCTTACATTTATGGTAAATGGTGCAGACAGTTATGAGTGTGTGGCACAGGAAACCGGTTGCAGCTGGTGCGCCCAATTGGCCAGGCCTAAAGCGGCCCAGCAGACAACCCAAACAAACACAGCTGCTCGGCGGCAGCTCGTTGATCTCTGCTCCAATTTTTCGCACCAACTTTGGCATTGTGCAACATTTTGTGGCATGCTGCGATACTCGTATGGTCGCCAGGCGTTAGAAAACAGCTGCACCCAAAAAACCGAGGGATCAGATTTAATATACTGAAAAAAATAAGTAATTCATTCTTAAAACGCCACATGTCGAACTTGATTTCTTACTTAGATTATAAATACTAAAGCCAAGTATTTCGATCTTATATCAAGTATGAAATCTTAGTAGCTTACTTGATTTAAGTACAATTTAAACCTGATTCAATTCAAACTGAATTCTAAGTAATCGAAGGTTAAAAAAATGTAAGAACAAATGTACTTGATTAAAATAAAATATCAAAATTGTATATCAATTTAAATGTTTTTTCTTGAACTTGATTTATTTTAATTTGTAGTAAACTCTAGAAAATTGTACTTGATTCAAAATGTATTGTTTTTCTCTCAAGATTGTTAGTACTTTTTATAAGAATTTTGATACTCATTTTCAGTAATTTGTACTTATATCAAGTATACGTTTGGAGTATCGAAAATACTTAATTCGTGTTTATTCGAACTTAAATTTAGTACCGTTTTGTTTTCTCTGTGTATGACTGGTCCCCCATTGATTTTGTCTTATTTTTTGCAAGTACTTCCCCCCTTGTTGTCTTGCCCCGCCCCCTTTGTCAATTGTGCATACTTTCGATTTTTCATATGTCGTTTTATGGTCGCATTTATCGCTTTATGCGTTTTCATTGCAACACGTCCAATGTTTTTTTTTTTTTTATCTTGCTTTTTTGCTTTTTGTGTAGCTGGAAGTTTGCTTGGGCATTTGCGAGATGAACGTAAGTGGATTTGGACCTGCACCTTTATGGCCTTTTCCTCATGCTACATGCTCTTATTTGCCATTGTCATTGCTGTGGGATTCGCACGTGTGCGGCACACAAGACCACAAGAAATTTGTCTTGTTGTTGTCTGTCGTTTCCCCATTTCTTTTGCCGAGTCAGCAGAAAGTTGTCCAAGTGCCCATTGGACATTCAGTGGGTTGGCAGTCAACGAATAGGAACAGGAACAAAGCACGAGGAACGTGCAACGAGCAACAAGGAAACAAAACATTAACTCAATGTGTCTTTTGGATTCCCGTAGAAGCTTGTACCATATATTTTGAAATTAAATTAAGCAAACTTTTGGCCCAGCAATATAGAAAAAGTTCAGTCTTTGTTTGTTTCTTCAACAAATTCGATTTTAAAGGCAGTTTTCAATTTACTTAAAAGCTGTAGAGACAGAAGATTTAAGCTACAATGTGATAGTATTTCTTTATTTCCATAATTTATATGTATTATTTTACCTATTTAACGTGAAGTAGGAATAGTTGAACAAAAGTACTTTAAAAATTAAAAAAAAATAAGAAATTTGATTTGATATAAATATTAGCTATATATAAACATACATATTTAAATTGAATTAAATTTTAAAATTAAGTAAGCGAAGTGACCATGGAGAATGAAGAAATCCGAAGCTAAAGAATTGGCTAGAAAATAAAGCAATGTTTAGAATAAGAGCCTGAAGAATCTGTAGATATTATGGTCGGTTATCGACCCATCGATTGCTGAGATCTTTGGCTTTTGTTCTTGCATTAAATATAAATATATTTAAATGCAGCCATTGCACAATTGATAAGATGATGCAATACCATAATCACAATATGTGTTGTATTACAAGACAAAAGACAACACAAACAAATAACAACTTCAGCAACTGTTGAGGGCCAACGAATCGCAGATCTTAAAGATCCCCAGCCGTAAAGAGCTGAAGATGATGCTGGGGTTCAAGTGGCACTGGCACAAATCATCTCTCAAAAAAATACAGCAACAACAACCTTAATGGCAACAACAACAACAATGACAACAACAAAACTGCAACTGCAAGACGAAATCATCAGCTCCAACTTTGGCATAATTTGGTCAAATCTTTGAGTTGTTTCTTTGGTTTTTTTTGTAGTCTGTCTGTCTGTCTGTCTGTCTGTCGGTTTTGTTTGCCTTTGACGAGTTTTAATTTGTTTTTGTTGATTGCTGTTTGGCTTAGTGCGTTGTATTGTTGATGTTGATGTTGTTGGTCTAAGTGCTGAGCTTGCTTAATCTCCGTTTTCTGGCTGCAAATCAAAAACTTTTTCCCTTTGTTGATTTCTGGGTGGGGGCAGGGCGGAAATGAAGATTTTAATAATTAAACAAACCGAGAAACAACCGTCAGAATTTCTATTTAATTTGAGAATAGCTTAAACAAAACTAAAATCTATTACAGAAATATTTTATAATAAAGACAATTAGATATTAGATGAATTTTATAATATAACTAATTTTATTTTCGGAAATGAATAACAATAAAAATAATTATAATAAATACTGCAATTTCACAGTGTTTTCCAACACTAATTAGCTTCAAAAGAAGTTGGAATTTATAATCATAAAAATAAGTTCCATTTACACATCCAATTAACTTGATTAAAAACATAAAATCGATTTTCCATAGACTGTATTTCCTTATATTTTTTTACATATTGCTCTTGTCAGCCTAGAATTTGTCTAAGGCTAAAATTAACTAATTTATTTGAAAAGATACTTTGACTCTAAGCGCAAGCGAGCCAGAACCAGCTATATCTGATAATATTAAGATATTTATTCTATAGACACGACTTAATTGCTGTCAAGACCAACTAAGCTTAATTTGAATTCCTTGTTAGATACTATATTTTTAATTGTTTTTAATATAATTGGTAACACTTGAACAGAAATTTGTGCACTTGGAAATTAAATTGACTCGAGAAAAGAAACTAAATATTACTACTAATAGATATATTAATTATCTCTTCAAGTGAGCTATTTGCTGAACAGAAAACAAACTCTTGGCCGCTGACAGTCACACCCAATAAGATAGATATTCTGTTGTTGGCAACACCCTCTGGTAAATCCCACACACAACACCCACACACACACACACACACTCACAGTTGCCCGATGATGCCTCAAGTTCAAGATACAAATTTGTATAAACAATTTCGTGTGTGGTACTTGTACACTGTGCATTGTTTTTTTGTTTTCTGGCCTTTTTTATCTTTTTTTTTTTTGGAAACCACAAAAAGTTTTTTGCGTTTCCGCGTGCCGCAAAAGAAACATCTTTTTCTTCGCAGGCGAGAGATGCAAAGTCAAAGATACTCGACAACAATCACAACACACTGATGTTAATGTTGTTGATGTGGTTGTATTGTTGTTGTGTGTGGGGGCTGCGTTTTTCACAGCGCTTATCACACACTTCATTAATTTTGTTTCGCTTTTCATTTTGCATGCCGCACTGAGCCGCACTCGTAATTATGGGTACAGTTATGCCCGTGTATCTGCCAGATACACATCAAGTTTCACTTTTAATTTCGCTTTGGCGGCCTTCTTCTTCAGCTTCTTCTCTATTGCAACATTGCATGCTGCACTTGAAACCGAGTGCAGCAACTGAACTGAAATTGAAATTGCAATTGAAATTGCCACGCGTGAAGAGCTCTGCGGTTTAGTTCAACTCAGCTCGTATCTATGAGATACTCATATTTGTTAAACAGCAAATAACTAAATGCTGTTACAGTTTGTTGCCACTTAGCTGCCACTTTTCATGTGTTTTCAACGCTTCGCTAACAAAATTATAATCAAAACGATTAAAAATATAACCTTTGTTGTATTTAAAAAAACAAATCATTAATATACTTAATGTTCCATAAAGCAGGCAGATTTCTAAATTAGAAACCCCAAAAAACTAGATTTAACGGATGTAAGCAATGTGTTTACGATACAAATCTATGAATCAAATATTTCAACTAGAACATAATAAATGTGAAAGAGTTCCAGGGTATAAAAATAACATAAGTCATAAATGAAAAAGATATACGTTTACAGTTCAGCTTGTACAGCTAATCAAGTTGTAAGTACAACATGAAATGAATTGCATTTCTTAAATATTTACACGGAAACTGGCAAACAAATATGAATAAATTATAATAACATGAAAAGTCCAATCAATGAGGCAGTTTCCAACGGGTTGCTTGAACTCCTTGCGATTTTCCTGCATTCCTTTAATTATTCAACCCATGAAAGTTGTTGGCGTGCAAAAGACGTTAGTGACAAGTTCAATGGCTGATCTGGCAAACATGGCGTATGCGCAATTTGCATTGTGCATTATACATTAAGCGTTCCATTTTAATTAGCCGACCATAATTACGCATACGACGCGTTGTACGCCAATGCATATGCATAATTAAACTCAATTTCATTATGCTTTTTAATTGACTTTAACTGCCGGCAGTTTTAAAAAGCCGCTGGGAAAGTTGCAAATGAAATTGAATTCGATACGATTATTGCCCGATGTCCAACTATTAAAAATAATTCCTATCGATTGAGTAAGTATTCATTTAAATAAGTATCGGTCTTTATCTGCGTATCCAGTGGATTTTCAATTCAATAACAAACTTTTTTAGGTGTCGGTTTTAAAGTGAAACTTCTATGGGTTTTTTATGTGGAGATAATCTGGTTATCCGTCTGATGATAATAAAAATATAATAAATTTTAATGACAGTTTTTTTATATTATTGAAAGGCTTGTAATTTAAAAACTCCTTTTATTCCTAGATTAATATCCTTATAGACTATTGATCTGAGAGTCTATAAATATTTAATTAAAATTTAGTTTAGATTTCAGAAGAATTAGAAGGAGAATGGGGTAGTCGAATACAGTTATCAGAAGACTGTCTAGCAAATTTACAAGTCCAAATCGTTAATATTTGATGATATATCGACCACTCGATTTGTACATCTTTCGATTTTTACATTATAAAATTAGATTCATTACATTACTAATTATAAGCCTAAGTGCCGGATCTAGGCCAAAGTGTTTTTAGAGTTTCCCGTGTTAATTATGCGACTTAAATGAGAGCGGTTTCATTTAATTTCTTTCGTTCAACCTCTTCAATTGTTTTGTGAGTCTTCCCAAGCTATTTTTGTACAGCTTTACAACTTAATTGAGCTCGAGCTTTCAACAGATTTCCGAGTAGTTGCCCAATTCGCAGTTGGTGGCATAATTAACACGCTCAGTGTCAATTGTCTGGTGCTTAAAATACGCACAAGGCTAACAGATTTGGTAATGCAAAAGTAAGAGAGATGTTTACAGGTCGAGGGATAATAATACTTAATCATAATGATTTTAATATCTTGTATGAGAGCAGCTATCATTACAAATTGAGTTGATTTATTGATTTTCATGCTACTCTCAAATCAGATCTCTCCAGTTTCTCAAGTCAATGAGACCACAGCCCACTGTAATGAGCGATTTTAATGCGATTTTATTTGCTTTGCCTCGAAACCATGAAAATCACGTAGATAAATATCAACAATATTAACAGCCAATGTTTGTTAAAGTCTTTTTCGCATTCTCATCATCATTATCAGCATCAACATGATCATCATCATAACGATATTGATCTTGACGCTGTCGGACTAAAATCGCGACAATTTCAACACCTTTTGCTGATTTATAGATATTCGTTCGGTTCGGGCAACGGTAATTATCAGTCATAAGGAAATCGCTCGTTTCTTTTTATTTCCGTTTTATTTGCTCTTCATATGCAAATTTAAAGCTAGCACTTTTTATGTTTTATGAGCTCTACTCTTTTAAGTGCTTTGGCAACTTAATTAAAAAACAATCATCGCTCAACGGCTGCATATATATATAAATATATATAAATATAGGAAGTTAACATACTCAGAAACAACTATACAACTATTAGATATTAAATAAATAAACAAAAAAGTTTATAATTTGTAAAACAAACAAAAATAGAATATTTAGCAGTAGCACTAACAACTTTAAATCATAATTAGATAGAAGACACGATGTTGTAGACTGGCAGGGAATAAAATAAATCTTTTAGGGAAGAAATTGCAGAAAACTTCAGTCAATCAAGAACTTCAAATTAACAACTAATAAGCTTACTTTCATACACTAATGAACGTACTATTTGAGGGTGTTTAAAAACTTCCTATACCATTGACGAAGAATAGATTTTCGCTTGATTGAAGCAGTCCTAAATATCCAAAACTTGGCATAAATTTGAAAAATAAATTTAAGATTTTTATTTATATATTTATCTTTTGTATATTTTCAACGATATTTAATGTATTTAAATATGTTTATATTCAATATTAAAAATTGTAATATATAAATTTAAATAAAAATGGAACTTCTTTTATAAATGTATCTTATAGAATGTTTATCTCGAAACTATCTTAAGAAGTCAGAGCATATTTGCATTGTCATTTTAATAATTACAACAGTTGCATATCTCAGAAACTGTATGAAGGGTATTCCCACACTCTGCTTTCTTTCAGAAGACACTCATGACATTTATTAACTTGGCTCAGACCAGACAATGTCAACTGTTATTTATTGAGGGGGGTTTATATTAATATTCTGTGTATTGTCACAGCAAAAATTTATATATTAAAGAAAGAAATAAAGTATTTTGCAATCTTATCGGTGGCCTACAGAAAACCAACATTGACAAATATGCAGAAGAGGATGAGTAGGAAAAGAGAAGAGAAGCAGAGGAGTGGGGGTAAATTGTTTGGTAATTAGCAAACACGACACGTAGCACTTTTGTGGTTCTTGGGCCGCCGCCATTTGACAAACCGCAATGGCATTTAGAGGCTATATATGGCGATATATATATTCGTCGGTCAAATGGGAACCGTTAAGCACTCATACACACACACGCACACACACACACAACAGTTATACAAATTTGGCAGTGACAAACAGTCAACTGACTGTTAATTTGCCTTGGGCAGCAGTTGCTGTGACTCGATGTCGAACATGTTGCAAGTGTGGCATGCTACGGGTCAACACACACACACACACACACACACACACACACACACACACACACACACACAGCTGAGAAATGCCACGCCTGCGCATGACTTGGCTTGCCTCTCAGCTTGACTAACTTGGCCGTAACTCTAATTAGCGGCAAGCCGAAAATAACATTAATTAAACAACAGTCAGAGACACAGACGATGACGATGTTGCTGTCTTTTGTACGAGCACTACTCGTATAAATTAGACAGGCTCAAATTGTTTTATGGTCATTCTTGCCACAGCCTCAAAGATTGCAACTGCAATTGCAATCCGTGATTGCGACAAATGCACAGATTTGGTCAAGCAACCGTTCACCATGGCATCTGGACAATTAAAGATTGTCAATTGCCCAATCTAAAACAGCTGAGTATTGGGAAGTGGCAGGGGATGGGGTAGAGGCAGGGGATGGGGACGGGGGGACAGGGTGCAATGCGTCTCATTAGGGCAGTGAACCAGTTGACATTTCAGTGCGGTGACCTTACGCATGGGCTGCTTATGGCCAACGGAGCCAGAGGGCCAAAAGTTTTGGGCACGCTTTTGGACTTGAATACACTGCGCGAGAAAATCAAGTATTTCGTACTTAAAGCACTATATTTTAAATTTTATAGTAATGACTAAAGTCACAATTTTTATTTGATTCCAAGTAAGATTTCTAAAGTCAGATAATTTAAGTACATATATTAGTAAATTAGAATTTTCAAGAGCCAATGAACTCTACTCATAGTAAAAGAGCAAGAACCGATTGAGAATTCGAAGCAAGCAAAGGCGAATATGAAACAAATTTCTATTTAAATTTTATAATAATATACTATAATAATTTATATCTTTATATAAAATTTGTTTTTTAAATATTCGTGGTAAAAAAGTATTTTCCGACTTTTACAAAAAATATATAAAAAATTATCGCACTCATTTCTGGCAAGTCGAGGGCTTTTCTTATTTCGGATTATTTCCTTTTATATATACAGAATTCTTTTCTGCTAATTTTCAATACTTGGTACATACGTTAAGAATGGTTTTTACTAATCAAAATAATTTGTATACGACTTTTTCTCTCTGTGTACGAGTTTTTTATTGAACAAAGAGAAGCCTTCAACAGTTGACCATATTAACTCGCTTTGGGTTTCTTCGCCTTTGGCATAAACATAATTGGTAAACACTAGTGGCTATAATGGAAACTGTAAAACAGGAATCTTAGACTTGATTTAGAGTAGACTTGAGTTAAGTAAAGAATCTCAATATTAACCAGGTCCAACTGAGTTTGATTCATATCGCTTATTCAAATCTGATGCCCACCATTGATTCGAGCTTTAACACCTTAACGCCCCAGGTCTTTCACTTGGCCAAAATAATTACACAAATTGTGTGTTCAATCTCAGCTTAACAGACACTCAAAAACTTTAAGTGCTTCAAGCACTTTCATTTAAAAGCCAAAACGAATCAAATAAAAAATTTACAAAAACAAAAATAAAACGGTAGAAACAGAAGCAGAAGACAAAAAAAGCAACAACAACTTTTAACAAAAAAATTGTATAATCAACATAAAGCGGCGGCAATTGGCAATCATTTCTGGTACAAATTAAAATTATATTACAACATTTTGTTAACCAGAGTCCAAGCACAATTGCAGCCAAAATGCAGGCTTAGACTCTGGCTCAGACTTTGGGCCTTATATCAGTCGGTTAACAAAAGCAAACAAGTGAATACTGTATCGATCTATCGATCGGGAGTAAACGACTACTTGTTACCCTGTAAATTTATAAAAACTTATTTTTTTAAATCTGATTTTTCCAAAAAATATCAATAAAGTATTGGTAAAATACTTAAATTGATTTAACACTTAAACTTGTTGCAGTTAGTCTTTAATACCCTACATTCGACTAATTTTTGTGTAATTACAGGGTATTAAAACACAATAATTATATGAGCTCGATACGCGGCCCAATTCGAAAATGCAGTCAAGCATTGCCAACTCTTTTCAAACTGTCTTAGCCCGCGACTTGTGCTTTGAGCCAAGTCTGCGCATAACTGACCTGCCCAAAAACGAAACGGTCGAAAGTGAAAGTTTGTTGCAGTTGTTGTTGTTGTTGCTGTTGCTATACTGGCTGTTAAATGGGGGAGCTGCCGCATTGGCAGCATCACGTTAATTGCAATTGCAGCCGGACCAATGAATTAGCCGCATCCACAGACTAAATTAAACAATTTTATTGCAGTTGGCATCAAAATGGAGCGTTGCAATCAATTGCATTACTCGACGTTTTGTTGGCCCGAACCCGAAAAGCCCGTTGATAGGATCAACTTGCCATTGTTGTGTTGAGCTTCCTGCATTGAACAACCTGTTAAATGGTTAACAGTTAAGGCCACAAATGACGCGTCTTCATTATGATCATCATGACCATTCACAGTCCACGGTTCATTTTCAAGTTTAACAACATTCATTTTCATTTTCATTCAGATTCCCATTCCCATTCCCATTGGCATTCGCATTTCAATTGGTTTTCTGTTTTTGTTTTTATCGTCAATTTCTACACTCTTCTCACCTGTGGTCAGGTGAATTTCGTTGGGTTTGTGGCCTTTTGTTTTTACTGCTTTTGTTTGCCAGCTTTTAAATTGACCCACTCGAATTGAATGCCTTTAACTAATTTACATTTTCCAATGCTTAAATAGTTTTATATTAAATACGTGAGGTAATTATTTAACTTTAATATTCATATAAGTATACCTGACTTTAATTTATCATTTCAATCCAAACAAATGTGTATAACAAATTGTGATAAATCAAGTTAAAATAAATGATTGTAATTAATTAAAGATCAACTAATTTATATTCGCTTATCATTAACATTTATTATATTATATAAAAAAACAACATTTATGTATTAAAATTTAAAGAGATTTTATCAGAATTTTCTAAGGAAACTTCTCCAAAATTTAATAATTTTTGTAATAGTTTCAGAAATTTCTGACTTGTGTCAGCAATTATGATAATTGTTTCCCAGAAATTCATGTATCGTTTTACATATATGACAATTAATTGGCTTGTCAATATTTAATGTCAGGCGATTGGCTTTCGGTAAATAATTCAAATGGCTTTTAAAAGCCTACGAAAGTGTTACCAAGATTTCACTAGCCCCCGCATATTTAAAGCGTCAACTAATTGTTGTCTCTTGGCTAACATGCGTGGCCCAAGGAGCGCTGCCACGCCCCTTTAATCGCAACGCCTACGTATGCGACCCAGTTTATCAAAACGCAATTCAAACTTTTCAAAAAAAAATACATATTGAGTGCTACACATTTTTGGTAGAACTACAAACATGGCCAATGTATCGATTCAACAATATTTGAGCCAAGTTATTTATCAATTTAAAGCCAATTAACACAACACATTTATTTTGCCTTGACCAAAACCCAACGGCATTTTATAAAAGTGCGTTTATGGAATTTTAAAACCAACAAAAACCGTACGAAAACTGCAATTTTTTGCACAAGCCGACGATGCAATACTCTAGAGTTAAAATTAAATATATGTACCCTGATTTCATTTCTAAAATCACATCAAAATTTAGTCAAAATACCCGTTGTAAGGGTATAGAAACAAAATGCTGACAAGAAGCACAAAAAACAGCACTTTAAATGTCTGTGCGCTGTTTATATTTTTTTGTTTTTATTTATTATTATATTTATTTATTTTAGTTTGTTTCATGATCGTTTCAACGCATCGCGTCAAAAGCTGCGCATGACTATGAAATTTAATTTGATTTGGCCCAAACACTGACAGGGTCGAGTTGTCCAAATGACGTTGTCAGTCATAGCAAATAACTGTATGTATGTGTGTGTGTGTGTAATTTGTGTTGCTCGAGTTTAAGTTGTGTGTTGATGTAAATACTCAACTATGTTAAGTGCACTAAATACTCGAGAGTGGATCCACTTTAAGTGGCCCTTTGAGTTAACCTTCTTATCTGATCTTCAGCTACAGAAACTGAACTAAAATTGATTTGGTCTTAATGGTAAGCTAAGTGGTAATAACAAACGAGCACACGCTTAAACTATTTATGAATTAAAAGCGCATATCAAAAATAACTTCAAAATAAATAATAGTTTCGATTGCCGCTTAAAAGTATGCAACATTTATTGTTACACAAATGGAAATTTTTTAAGAGGTCGCATAGATGACCTTGACCTTGATTGAATGAGCTGATGTATTTTACAAATATTTTTGTACTATTATTTAAATTTTTAGTACATAATTGTTTTGTATTTTATTTATTAAATATTATGAAATTAATGTGTTTTACTTTCATTATTTTGAAATATAAATAAATGTTCAAGTATTAAAACATGAATTTAATAATATTATTTGCCTTTTCAATTTGTTCATTTTATAATAAATAAATTTAATTTTAATTAATATCTCACAGTAACTATTTCTCAAACTCTCATTTCAACTTGTGCCAACTGCAAATTAAAATAATGTTGCATACTTTTAAGTGCTATAAATAACCTGATATTAAAATTAAATACAATAAATTATAATTGATTGTGTTGTAACATTTTAGGCTTGTCGAAATAAAACTTAATGAAATTGTTAAAGACAAAATAATATTTGAGTTGCGCGACATTTGTTTGCTCAACTGTTTGCCAAAAACTTGGCCAATATAACATTTCAATGCCGATTAAAGGCCAATCATCTCAGCTACATAGAACTCACCTATAAATAGCGCCAAGTTGGAGGAATAGAAACGCAAAGTGAACGCAACTTAGGAACATGAAACCCACATTGGCTATCTCGGCACTTCTGATGCTACTCTACACCGTCTTAATAGATGGCCAAAACTACACGAGCAGCAGCCTCAACAGCAATGGACCCAAGATCTGTGTGCTATCCAACTGCAACTATTACTCTGTGAACAATGTCTGTGGTCGCTATGGACGCTCCAATCTCTGCAAGCGATTCAACAACAGTTGCATGCTCCGCTACGAGGCGTGCGTCAACTCGGTGCCCTACACATCCGTCCCCCTGTCCAACTGCTCTGGAATACCTGTGGGCACACGCCGGCAATGTGCAGGCTCCTCTTCCGTACTCCCAGGATCGTCGTCTCCCATTTACATAGGCAGACGTCGCGGTTAAGTTACTTGAAATTCGAATAAATTGTTGATTAAATAAAGTTCCGAAAAGTTATTTTAGAGAATGTAATAAACTGGTCTGAATAAATTTAACTTATTCCCTTTACTGCTGTAAGACGACTGTTAACGCCCAAAGATCCATCTCTGTTAACTCCATGACATCTGTTAAACTCTACAGAAGACCGCTTTTCAAAGTTAACAGAACAGAGATATTATTTACTGATATCAGCAATTTTAGTAAATATGTGCTTTCACATTTCTTAACCCAATTAATAATACACAGAAACCACATTTAAGAAAAATAATATTTGCAAATATTTAATATTTATTTAATTTATATTGTGGTTGCTGTTACCCTAAGTTAATCCAGATAATGGAAATGTTGTCATGTAATGACGAAACATGTTAAAATATTTTAACAGTGCTGCCATAACAGAGAAATGTTAAATTAAATGTACATATCAAGTGGAAGCTTCTCAGTATTTTGGCGGCAGAGTCCATTATGTTAAACTTTATATTTATATTAAATTTAATAAAAAATACAACATTTTGTAAATTACTATTAATATTTGCACAACATCAATTAAAACTTGAATATAAAAATTTACATTACAGTTCCCAAAGTTGTTTAATTTTGATATTTGTTAGGCAAAATAAATACAGATGTTATAAATGACATCATACTATAAAAGTCCAGGAATATCTGACTAAATTCTCATTTTAAATTTTTATTTAATTTGGAGGACAATGAAAGCAGCACTAATCTCTGTGAATACTGCAATAACAATTGGCAACAACAATTGGCCAACTGTGACAACTGTGGCGGCGTAACAGAAGCAAGTGAGTAAGCCAAGTTGTGAAGTAGCGACAAATAGAAAGAATGAAATCAATATTCAATTTCAGTTTATGAAAAGGTTAACGAGAAACATTGCCTCGACATGCCAATGAATCAAAGGTTACCGTGTGGCAACAAAGCCAACAACAAACAAAAAAGTCAACAATACTCGTTTTATACTTACATGAAATTATTTAATTGTTATTTTCGAAAGTCGATGTTCAATATATTATAATGTTACTAGCATTAACTCTGCAAAAAAAGCTAGGAATAACATTTGAAGAACCCTGAAGCAGGATAAGAATTAAAGCATAAGAAAAAGAATAAAGGCTAACTAAAAAGCTAGTTCATTAATAATAGTACAAATTGTTTTGTTTTTAGTAAGACTCCACAAAATAAAATAATAACATATTTTACAATGGCAAATTTAAAGCTTAAGTAATCGCACATTAGTTTTTATTTAATATTTCCTCTCATTTAGTCTCAGCTCTTATCTTTATGTATTTTACAGCCTTTTGTTGCTGTATTCTAATTGCATCCGGAGGCGGGTTTTGCAATCCAAGGCAAAAGGGAAAATGAAAAACCAAAAACGTACTTTCATAAATTTACCCTCTTATGGCTGTGCGTGTGTGTGTGTATTTTTTATGTATGTGTCAACCATAACTACAAGTATAGCTCGTTTTATTGTGTTTCGCCTTGAAAATGTGCAATTTATGGTAAATTCGCTTTCATGTTTTGCGATTGCAATTAAAAAGCAGCGCACACAAAAACTGTAGCATACATATATCATGGTGTTGGCAATGTGTGAGTGTGTGCGTGTGTGTGTTTGTGTTGTCCAATGCCACAAAAAAGTGCCACTAAAAGCGAAATGATAAAATGAATAATTGTTCCGGTTTCTCTTGTGCAAACGCAAACGGAAACACAATCATCAAAATGGACGCACTGCTGTTTCCGGTTTGACAAACGTGCATCGCATTCAATGCTTAGATGAACGATTTATGCATCGCATCTGCAACATTTTTAAAAGTGATCAATTTAAGTGTTCTCGACTATGAAATATCCTACAACTTATTTTTACCCAAGGCTGCAACGAAAATGTTTATATTTATATTCTTGATCACCCTAAGAAAAGTAATTAAAAGAATCCAATTGTATTTTATTTAATTTATGTTTGTATTTATTATATTTTATTACTATTCGTTTTGAAAATCCATCAAGATTTGTCTAATCTATTCAAATCATAAGAGTACCATGTACTATAGTACGGAGACAGTTTTTGCGGTTTTTAGCTTAGATTTTAAAGAAAAAAAGTGGAAATTTGCTCAAAACTACTTTTTTACCCAAATTTTATCACCTGGAGTCAATAAAAAGCATAAATTTAAAATGTAAAATTTTTGAAAATTTTCGAAAATGTAAAGGGGTAACACTGTAAAAATCGACAATTTTTGAAAAAAAAATGTTTGTCTCAGAATCAAAAAATTTAAATGCAAACTAAAAGTTGGGTTAATATTATGAATAATACGACAATTCTCATGGAAATCGGGTGAGTTTTATTAAAGTTGTGCTCTCTGAAAGTCCAAAAAGTCAATATTTCTCATATATGGATAATTTTCAATAATTGACACTTTTTTATTGTTTGAGCTATCTTAACCAATTTTACTATTGACAGAATCGAAATAAGAAATGGAGACTCTATAGAAGCTTTAAGAATACGACCTATGTTAATCTTCTTAAAATCTATATTAAATATTTTTGTATTTCATTAAGTGAATGTAAACTTTACAGAAATATAAATATTACACAATTGAACAAATGTTTAGGAAAACAAATGAAATTTTTGTAAATTCCAACAAATTAACAATTTCCGTTGAATCCCACTAGAATATTAGCAGCAGTACAGTCCGTCGCAACGGTTGGTTCAGCACCACGCCCATATTCTGTAGATGAAGTTCGAGATACGTATGCATAAGATTAAGATTGTGAATGGTAGTTAATTTAGCTCTTAGTACTTACGCGATCTCCTTAAGCATTTGTCAATAAAAAATTGGCATTCATTTTTATAGTATTTGCAATTGTGCGGTGGCGCGGCATTTGTGATTTTCACACAGAGGGGAGAGGCTTTGTCACATGAGCGTCTGGTGCTCAATTTGCAGTAAATGACCCCGTTCCTCTCAAGCAACAGTCCGGCCCGAAGACCCACAGCCAGGTTAAGAAGCAGAAGGCCAAAGACAAAGAGATTAGCAAATGACTTCATTTTGAGTTGGAACACTTTCGACTGATCCACATGCTCCACATTGACGCGTCTTTTATAGCCAAATAAAAGCTTCAAATTCCAAATAAATATTTGCCAACGAAAGTGAAAGATAATGCGCCGTGATTTTGTTTGACAAATGTTGAGCGAGTAAAAGCCAAAATCAATATTATTTTTATTAAGCAAATAGGTTCGACTTAGACAATGGTAGATGCGGATTATTCGAGTAATCATGTAACTGTCTGTATAGATTTTCACATTTCTATCGATTTATATAAATTTATTACCATAATAGCGTTACTTTCGTACATGTATTTGTATTATATTACCAAGTACAAGAGCAGAACTAGTCCTCTAGTAATTAGTGAGTTACATAATTACAAATTTTATAAATTGTGACATTTGTTATACCCTGCACTCATGAATTAAAATGTATATTTTACAGAACAACATTTGGTAATAAAAATATGTAACAATATGTTTTTAAAAGTTTTTAATTTTAAAAAGGTAAAATTAATACTGTCGAATAAAATTTGTCAATAAATAAAGAAAGTGTATGTTTGAAAAACTGGAAAACCAAAAATATTTTAATAAAAATCGCTTCGTGGTTTTGTCTCATAATTTATTTACAATTATCTAGAATCAATGAGTGTCTACACTTAAATGTGAGGTGTAAAATTCTAATGAAAATAATTTTCTTAATCAATAATTTTAATTGAAAACAGGATTACAGGATATCTTTCTGCTCACTCTAAGTCGAGCAATTTATTTTAGTTGTTTCTTTTCTTAGTTTTCTGAGCTCTCAGTTCGTTCATCATGCAAGTCCACACACTCATGCGAGTACTCACACTCGCACTCACACCCATAGTATGAGTACTCACACTCGTTCTCCTGAGAGCTGTGCACATTTCATGTCAGGACCGTTGGCATGTCATGTCAGGCGTTCATTTTGTTGCATGTTTCACTGTAAAATAACACCGCCCACCTGAACACCCTGTACTTAAGTATGTATGAGTGTGTGCATGTTTGTTTGTTACCTAAGTGCGTCTTGGCGTATACTCTAACAAATACAAATTGCCTTAACTATATTCGAAATCAGAATTTCCGTATGATAAATATTTAATCTCAGTTGCAGGAGTCAAAGTCTCCTGTGCTTTTTAGCTGCTTGAATTGCAAAGTTTTGCCAGCAATTTAAACAGGAAAATCTCTGCAACTTGTTGAAAGTAAATTCATTTAAATTTTCAGAATGCTTTCAAGCGCTTTTATGAATACACTTATACGTGATATAAAGTCTCTTGAAACTGCTTAGCTGTCCAGATAAATATGTTGCTTAAGCTTTAACTTGGATCTTTAATGTTTGCTAGGGTATCCAAAGAGTCGGTGTGAGCCAACAGAGTTTGCATGTCCATTTTCTTTTAGTGTTGTTATTTGTGCTGCAGTTTCTCCTGTTGCGGTTGTTGTTGCTCCTCCGCGGGTCGCTTGTTTTATTTTATCGCACCTTTAGGCCATGGCAAGAGGAAAGGCGATAAAGTTGAGGTTTTCTTTCGCCTATCGCATTTCCCTTGCCAGTTTTCCGTTGCATGCAATGCAAAAATGATTAACAATGGACACGACGCCGCCTGGCAAGTTAAACCTCAAGTATTTTCCTTTACACTGAATAATAATAATAATAATAGTAGCAACAAAAGCAGTCGCATTTCAAATTAAAACGAGCAAAAAAGAACTCGGCTTTAATTAGTCGCACGGTTGCACAGTTGCATGTCATACAAATTACAAATGGTTTATCGCCGCTTTTTCTCTCTCTTTTGACGGTTTCAGTTATTCAGACAAGGTCAAGCACTCGGGCGAAATAATACGCAAATGTCATAAAGAATTAAAGCAGATTGTAATAATGGCAATCAGTGCAACATTACAACATCCCTTCAGTTCCCCTTCACATTTATTTTTAATACCCTGTAGAAATGGTTAAAAAAAAAAACAAAAAGAGAGACACGACATATAAATGACATAATTATATATTCAATGGCTTAATTGCATTCAGTTTCACTAAAATATATCAAAAGTAAATAAAAAAATTAATTTATAATTGATGATATTAATTAAAGCTCAATTAAGTAAGATAAACAACTGATAATCATCGAAGACCTAATCAAAGACTATTCTTAAAAATTAAATATCATTGTTAAATTCATTTAAGTTGTAGTTATAATTCGAGATTTTGTACAGTTAATAAAAGCTTTATTTGTTAATTTAGAACTTATTGATTTTAAAGTTCAGAAAAATTATAGTGAAGTTATAAATGTGATTGGGATTTTACCGGGTATATGTTGGTCGGAATTCATACTCACTTTCAATTCATATAATTATATAAAACTTTTTTTGCATTGTCAACATTGCAAATTATTTTGTACTTTCATTTTTTTTCCTTTGATGATTTTCAGACTTTTTTTATTCCGCTGCCTTCCGCTTGCATTTTTAATGCGCTTTCTGTTGGCGTTTTCCCTGTTTCTATTAATAGTCTAAGTTGCAATACCATTCTTAATGATATACCCTGTAATTTCAGACATGACTTGAATATTGTATACTTGAAACAGAAGAGTTCATAAATTTAGCCGGTTATAACTATATAAATGCTGTTTTTTTTAATATGTTTTAGATCATAGTGCACATTTTCAAAGGGTATCTGTGAGTCAGGCAATTGCTGTCCTTATTTATATGCCCCCTCTTTGGCCGCATTGTTTGCCTTCTTGGCGTCTCTTGTTGGATCGTTCATTATGCATGAGACGCGTTTGTCACGCTAATTGCATAACAGCCCTTCGATTTATGCGTACACATACTGACACACCGTACTGTACTCGCAGTCATATCATATTCAGCCTGCCCTGAAATAATATCAATACTTTGTTAATTAAGAAACATTTTCTATTGTTTTGATTTGTCGGTTACGAGAATAGCTTATTAAATATTCTATAGCTAATGTTTGTTTTGTAAGATACAATCTTACAATATCATTACCTAATTAAATTAATTATAAATATACTCCACTTATACTACCAGATATTTGCTCTAAGTGAGTATGTTTTTAAGGTATGCTTCTATCCACCAAGTATTTTTTTACATTATCCGAAGCAGCCCCTGAATTTTCTACTCTCTTCAGCATCGCTGGGTGCATATTAAAAATTAATGGGTATTATTTGTGAGCGTCCAGCTGTCACATCCGGCACTTATCGATTGAACGACATTAATATGACCACAGCTAACCACAGCACATCAAGGGGTGTGTCCTTGTGTGTCCATATAATGATCTAACTGTATCTTCAAGCCACGTCGGCGAATTGTCCTCAAGCCGCTTTTAGAGGCAAACCGATTGCTGTTAAGCAAATAAATCAAAGCCATATATAAAGTTTTTGTCATTTGCAGCAATAAAATTCAAATTATTTTTAGCTTTATTTGGGCGATTATACAGAGACCCAAAGACAAGGCACACAGCACGCAAGTCAAACGAAAGCGAAATTATATAGTATATATTTATATATATATATATATATATACACATAGATACATATACAAATGTACGCTACCTAAGTATCTATGTCTATTTGCTAATAACACGAGCCCGTTTTCGTGTTGGCTTCAGTTTTATTGAGGCCTTTGCATTTTCCTTCGCTTTGTTTTTCTGCTTCATCCTTTGCCTTTTCCATTTGGCAACTCAACACGCGGCGCGTCAATGGCAATCAAAAGTTTTGTGGTTTGTGAAAGCATCGTCCTAATATCTGCATGTCTACCGGTCCCAATTTCCTGTCAATACTCATAAACGTAACTCGTGCTCCTATCTACACAGCACACAAACACACGCCAGAGTAACTATTGTCCTTTCCCCATTCGTGTCCTGTCCTGGTCACGGTTTCGTGTCAGTCGGGCGTCCGCAAAAACCGATTTTCAGATGCCAAACAAACGAAAATCGACAACAAGTCAGAATGTGTGACAAGTGTAATTTACTAAGGGACACCCTATAAGTTCAATAGAATATTCCAGAGTATCTCTGAAGTCGATGGAAATGGAATCTAAGACTTATAACATATTTATTAATAAACAAATTTTATTTAAAAATGTTTCATAATAATTCTGTTAATATTAGCTTTAAATTTGGTATAATTTCTGCATTGAATTGATGTTAAATAAATTAAATAAAAATATATAATATAGATATAGGGACTACCTAAAAGTTTAATTGAATATCCAAGAGTATCTCTGAAATTGATGGAAATTATAAAGATGGAAAATCTATATATATGTATGTATTAATATATAATTTTTGTTTAAGAATATTGTTTCCGTTAATGCTAGCTTTAAATTTGTATTCATTTCTGCCTTTAAAAAGTGAAGTTAAAGAGTTGAAATAAAACGGATAAAAATATAATATAATAATAGGGACTCCCCATATGTTCAATAGAATCTCCAAGACCATTTTGACCATTTTACGATACAAATATTGATTTGGTATCAAAATTGGATGATTTTGAATAATTCATTTTTTTCGGAAATTTTGCAGTGTTATCCCTTAAAATTTTTCGAAATTTCGAAATTTTCAAAAATTTTAAATCTTAAATATATTCTTTAAATCGACTCCAGGTGATAAAATTAGGGTAAAAAAGTACTTCTGCACTAAATTTCGGTTAGTTTTTTTTAGATTTCTGACAAAAACTGCAAAATGTTCCCTTATTTATAGTATTTATGTACATGGTATGGATTCAAATCGATGTAAATAATGCTTAAGTTTTATTACATATTTATTAATATATAATTTTTATCTTTTAATTTTACAAATTTTTTCTGTGAATGTTAGCTGAAAATTGAAATAAAATTCTTTTTTTTAAGTTGATGTTAAATAAATGAAATAAGAAATATAAACTAAATATTTTTAGTTGCATTGATGCTACCCATATTCCAATCATTTTCCACACATAGGGTATAAAAGGAAATGGAATGGAATGGAACGGAACGTAACGGAAAATGCGGCGCCTGCCAGTTCCAAAATTGTTGTGTTGCGGGGGGAATCCCCCCCTCGGGCACTCCTGCAAATTCGGCGTAGCGTATCGATAAAACATGTGCCCGGGCTGGAGGCGTGGAGCGTCTCATTACGCCCACGACATGAGTGTGTGAGGCCAGAGAAATTGAAAAGCCCAAAACGAAAACGTCAACATTTTGTTTACACTCGCAAATATGTTTTTGGGTTTCTTTATTTTATTTTTTTTTCTTTTGTTTTTCTTGTTTGCAAAATCAAATTATTGCATGTGCCACCAATTCCAATTTAAATGGGTGCTAAAAAACAAAACAATCCTTTATATATTTATGCATTTGCATGTGTGTGGAGACGTGTATGTGTATGTGCATGTGTGTGTGAGTGTTTGTATTTTATAGATTGCCAGTCAATTGGCCATTGCCTTTGCTCGCCTTCGCAGCAAACTTTTCTTCATAAATGCCTGTCGAAAGTTTTTCCAGCCATGTGGAAAAATGACTCGCAAACACTACAAAAAAAAGAAGCAAAAAGGTTGAAATGAAACTTTGATGAGCTATTAGTCATTTTGACATGTGCTTTACGAGTTGCCCTCCTCACAATTTACAGCCCCCCTTCCCACATTTGTCTAGACTCCGAGGCGGTTGCATAGTGCTTGCCACATTGCGCATACGCACTGTGTAACACACAGTCAACTTGAATAGTTGTTAAACATGCAAAAGTTCCATAAGAACAATTCTCAATTTGCACGAAATATAATTTAGAGAGTATAGGAATTCTAATGACCCTTTTCTGTGCACTCAAATTGAGTTCATAACCGATGCAAATCAAGTTTTGTTTAACTTCTTTTATTTAAATTCATAGCCTAAAATACGAAATTTACTATCATAAAAACAATCAAATAATTGTTAGATTATCCTCGCAGTTTTCAATTTTAAATATTAATTTTTAATTAAGCCACTTAATTGATTGCCAACTTTTTATCGGACGACCAAACTTTTCGGAACTTCTGCGCATTTTCCACATATTTCCAAATAACAAATTGGCACAGACAATTCGCATAAAGTTAAATGTCTTGGCAACAATTTACGAAAGAAGGGGGAGAGTAGAGAGGAAGAGCACTTAAGTTCTGGCTCTTAACCCAGCTGGACCCAAAACTTTATCCAGAACTCGACTCCACTACCCAAATAGCCGGCAACAAAAATGTGCAACGTCACTTAGCCTGATTGCAAATTATTGTCATTGGCTAAGACGAGCAACGGCTTAAGGCTGGCATTGGAACCCCATTGGAAAATGTAGTTTGAGATATTTCAGGCATGCCAAATAAATAACATCGGATGGTCAAAAGAAATGCAACAGCAACATTTTTTGGCAGACTAACTGGGTCAACAAAATGTTTCAGCTAAGTGCACTGTAAAAACCAATTCAGTTTTTTTTTCTTTTAAACTCATGCTCAAGTCACGTTCAGGGTGAAAGAAAATTACTGAAAATCATCAAAAAAAATAGAAAGAAAGCAGCAAGAGTGAGTGATTGATAAGCAAACACACAGTGATAACTGCCTTAAGCTCTAACATAATTCATGATGATAACATAACAGGCGAGATGGCGAAGGCTGAAAGTGTCAGCTAGCTTAACAGCGGATCCGCAGGAGGCATAATTTTAGCAGCTGTTAAGGGCAAAGCTAACATAAGCAGATCGCAAGTTGATGAAATGTAAGCTTTGTGAGCGAGCTGTGCAAATTAACAGCGTTAAGAACATGCATATGTTAATTGTATGTAAATGTTAAATAATTATGTTATAAACGAAAATTCTGATAAACTGACTTCTTTATTTAAATAAATAATGTTAAAATAATATTTTATATTTATATATTAAATAGCATACAAATTTAAAATAATAAATCAATGATTACATTAAATAAAAATCAGACTGCTGTTGCAAAAATCGCATGCGATTCCGCACTTATAAATATTGCAGCATACTTTTAAGGGCGTACAATAAAAGAGCTTTTGTTATATTATTATTCAGTTGTTATACATTCAAAGAATAAAATTTCTAGAAATTTGTGAATATTGAACAACATTGAAGCTTATTTATGACATTGTCAGCATTTGCATATTATACTTGTGTGGGGCATGTAAAATTCAATGCACCCCTAAGAGGTAAGTAAAGCCACTCAAGCGCTCAGCTCCGCGCTCAACACATGCGACACGTCAACATTCAATTTTATAATGAAATTTTCATTATAATAAGCATGAGGCAGTTGATGAGCACGCCCCATAACCAGCTATGACAGAGTATTGGAGTCTGGAGACTGGCAACCGGAAATGGAAAGGGGCGTGAGTTGGGGCCATGTTCTGTGCCTGCCACGCCCCATGCTAAAGTATTCATGACACTCTCTTACTCTGCTTGGCCCCGGCTAAACTGAGTGTGTGTGAGTGTGTGTGAGAGTGCAGAGTTCAAATGGAACGCAGCTCCGTTGCCAGTGGCTCGATTTCTCCCAGCCCAACGTGACCTACATTTCGACTGTCGCCCCGTAGCTAAGCAACCCCATGCCAGGAGTAAGCCACCACGCCCACTCCCCAACCCAACAAAACGCAACAAAAAAATGTACATGTATTTATATATGTATATCTAAATGAAATGTAGAAGGAACCAGACGCGCACGCGGCACGCATAGGCAACTAAGGCAGCTCTGCCTTCTCCTATTCTCCTCTTCCCTCTTCCCTCTCCTCTCTCCCCACTCCCCTCTTCTTGGCCCTTGCTCCTTGCAAGCCATATAAAAATTGTTTTCGGTTGCTTATTGGCAACAAATTTGCGTGCCGCGCATGCACAAAAAGCCTCATTTTCGGTTTTTCCCAACGCTTTTCAGCAACTTCATTACAAGGCGAACTTCAGCTGATTTGTAATTCGCCATTTGCTCAGGATTTCCATTTCATTTCATTTCTTTAGTTTTTTTTAATAAACTTAAGGCTGTCTCAAGGCGCTAAACTAGAATCGGACTTGGAATCAGAGTCACAAGTTACGAGTTACGATATTCTAATGGACTCTGTGGGCGGCAGTCTGTGGGCGTGGCACTTTCAACGTATTTGCATTGCTGTTGACAACTGAATTTCGTACATGGCCAACTCATCAATCACTTGCCAGAATCCACGTTGTTGGCCCAAATTGAACTGGCCTCGTCTCTGACCTCTGACACTGCACGTGCGAGCATTTTGCCATTTTACCATTTTGTTGACGTTTACTTTGGCCAAACATATCCACGGTTAGCCCCAAATATTATCATACAATCATCAATGTTTGTCCAGAATTGATATATGCATTTGTCACAAGCTATGCGAATTACCAGAGAGAAAAATCCCGTTTCAACTATTTGAATATTTATTTAATTATTTTATTTATTTATCTAAACATCAGTTCTTAAGAAAAAAAAGTTAATAATTGTTTAATACTCAGTTAAGAATATAAATATATTTTGAAAGTTCATAATTGTTCAATACTCAGTTAAAATATAAATAATATTTTGAAAGCCATTACCCTAATACCCAAATTTTCTAAAGTCTCCAGTAACTCAAGGAAATGAAATCATGGCATTTGTGGAAATTGACGAGTTTCTTGCTCATGGCCAGAAATAGGCTTGAATGATCTATTGCCATAACTAGTTTTAACTATCATTATCTCTTGACTATTTACAGGGCTATAAAACAGTCTCAATGCGTTTATTGACAAAACTGAAAGACAATTTCAATTTTTATTGCATAGTTTTTGGCGCGTGTTGTAGCACCCGAAAATCGAAGCTAACAAAAAAACTACAACGCAAAAATGTATTGCCAAAAAGGTTTTACGACTATGTATTTTTGCTCCTCTTCGATTGCGACTCCCCAGATTCCCCAGTCTCCCCTCTTCCCACCCCCTGCAAATCAAGTGTAAGAGCAGTCGAAAATAAATTAACAAACTGTCCAAAAAACTAACAGAGACAGAGTGTGTGTGTAAATAGCGCTATCCTGCTCTGGCATCAAAGATTGTTCGAAAAACGTCAATCAGAGAAAATTGTGTTTTTTTTTGCGAATAAAAAAGAAATATTTAATTTAATTGCCAAAAGAGAAGGGCAAAGTTTGGCGATTGCTGCGCTCATAAATAAAATGTAGGGCAACTTTTTTTTGGGTTTATTAAATTATCCACAAAAATCAAAGTAGCCAAAACGAAGAACAAAACTTTTTTAATACCATCCAAATGTTGAGCACACAAATCGCTTCACACACACACACACCACACACATACACGCACACACAGAGCACAGTTTATTAGATAACTTAACTCTTTCTTCTTGTGTTTCAAAATTGCTGTGGGCCATAATCAACCCCAGACAGAGACCCGAGAGATTCTATTCTGGCTTCACAGTTGAAAAAATTCAAATTACAGGCAAGCCAAAAGGTTGAAAAGGCTGAAGCACCGGGCCAAAGGACAAAAGTTCGAGAGCAACTTGAGCAGAGTCCTAAAAGAAGCTCAACTAGAAAATGAAAAATGAAAACGGAAAACTGAAAACTGAAAACTGAACACTCGAAACACGGCCAGTGGGAAACGCTTTGAAAGAAAAACTTTGGCTAGTACCGACTGTCGTTGGAAAAGGAAAAGTATAAACCAAACTAAGCAAGTGGAAATAAGAATGATGAAAAATTTAGTTGCCAAGTTCCACTCAAAATTGTTGTTAAGTTTTACTATCGTCTACGGGGCTGCATTATCAAGTATGTGGATCTTTTAGTTATTATGCTATAACACAATGGAATTTCAAATTGTTCAACCGACACTTGAGGTTATTCTTACAGAAAAGTTGCGTTTGTTTCAATTATAATGAAAGGACATTTTATTTGCAGTCTCTACTTTTCATACTCTACAACTGTAGTTTGATCTGAAAATGAGGTTCAGATTTCAATTAAAATTTTTATTAATAATTTATACCCAATTTTCTTTTTCTATCTTTCTTTTAAATTACACAAATATTAATACAAAAGAAAGAATTACTCAAAATATATATGTTAGAAAATGAAGAGATTAAAAATCAAAAAATCATAAATTGAAAAATAAAAGTCATGAAAACAATTAATTACTGCAATCAAAATTTAAATTTTATAAGCTGTTGTTTTGAATATCCTATCCTATTTCATTCAGCTTCATCCAACTGTTTTTCACAGCTCATAGACCCTGCAGTTCCCTCACTTGGTCCACATACCAAAACACCAAATCTCAAGGCAGCACTGCTGCTGCCTCTGCTCTGCCCCTGCTCTGCCCCTTCTCAGCGCAGCTCTGCTGCTGTTTGCCGCTTTGTGTCCAAAAAGTCAACTTCCAAGGCGAATGCAAACCACAAATTTATAGCTGCAATGCGGCCAGGCGAAGCGTAACAGCAAAATTTTCAGTGAAACGTCGCAGTCATAGATAGTCATGAAAATAAAGTAAGGACAATAAAAATACATAACATTAAACAGCAATGCTAACGGCAACATGAACTGCGACGGCGACGGCGACTGCGACGGCGACAGCGACAGCCACGACATAATGAGCAGCCCAAACGGTAAAAATCAGCCACAGCTGAGCCTTGCAAATGTGGGACATGCAGTACAAGAGAGTAAAAGAGCGCTCTCTCTCTCTCTATATCTTAACTCTCTTTGTCATTTGCTTTGCGCTGTACATTCTTTGCAGTACCGTTAACGTTTTTCTGCGGTGCCGCTTTACATGGCCATTTGTTACGTACGACGCGAGGCCAGTGCTAAACTGCTGCATACATCTGGGCGCACGCTCTTACTCTCTCGGTTTCTCACTTGCTCTGTCTCTCTGTGAGCTGCTATTGCTGCTTATGCGTCATTTTTTCATGCTTCGACCATTGCCAGCGCCTTTCTTACCATCTTTATCACGCATTCACATTGTAGGCTTCACTTTCGCTGCCAGCCCCCAATTTGCAACAACAATAACAAACTTGCACATGTTGTTTTTGTTGTTGTTCTTCAGCATTGCAGTATTTTACTCTGACAAGGGAAAAAAAAAGGAAAATAAATAATGTGTCGAATTTTGCTTGGTCTGCGTCGTTTCTATTACTGTTGCTCCTTGTGCTTGCCCAATTATTTGACGGTTTGCTTCGACCTCTTTGCCCCCCATTGCTTCTTCTTACTTGTTGCGCTGACGCTGACGCAGCTGTCACTGCGGTTGCTTACTTCTCTCTCTCTCTCTCTCTTTTTATAACAGAGAGCTCACACTTGCTAAGCAGAGTGTGTGCTTGTGTGTGCGTTTTTTGGAGGTCTTTTATATTTACCTGCAAATTGTGCGTCATATGGTGGGGGAGAGGTGAATTTATGCAGAAAATTGCAAGTATTTCAGTCACATACTCGTTTCATTCAGAGTCTGTCTAGAGTCTGTTATAAAGAGCTTTGCGAAATTTTAACACCCAAGGTTATACTAATAAGGCATCTTATTTATTTACATACAGACCTGTTCTGAGGTCCGTATTTTCAACTGCATTCTATTGAATTTTGTCAAACTGTATTTTCAATTAAATGATTTTATCATTATTGTAAGTAAAACGATTAATTGGTTCAATTATTTTATTAAATATATCTACTTGAATTTTATAGAATTTTAAACTTTTGATGATTTTTATGAAATAAATTTTAAGACATGTGAAATTTTATCAATGTCTAAATGTTTTACAAATTCCTGTCGAATTCACGCAAATTTTTATTATCTTCTTACTCAATTCCTTAATGTCCTTAAAATTTCTTTTCGATTGATTATTTTAAATAAAAGAAATTCTTATATGTAAATGCTTATTTAGACTGTAAATTATATGTTCTGTTAACATAGAATTTTGGATTACACATTACACTTAGGGATCCTTCTTGGCCGGGGACACGCCCGTTTTTGAGCTGTTCCTGGCAAACACATTCAGTCAACGGAAGTGCCACTAGCGTTCTTGCTACTCGTTTGTAGTTGTCGCTGTAGTTGCCGTTGTTTCTGGCTGTCGCAGCTTTCATTCATGCCACGCCAGTTGACATAATGCGACACAGCCACACAGACAAACCGACACGTCACTTCTCTTTCTCTCTCTCCCTCTCTCCTTCTTCAACTCACCCCACCCAAAACCCAAATACAACTGTAGCCAACTGCAAGGAAAAAAGACCCCGCCCATCACGCCCATCATTCCACAGCTTAGCTTAGTGCAACTAGCGCCCACATTGCCCATCCCCCTCCCCTCTCACACACACCCACACACTCCGCGGCATACGCATGCTATTTTTAGCTCAAACTGCGATTTATACTCTATGTGCAAAGAAACCAACAGGGTATATTACCTTTGTAAAAGCATCTGTTAAGACGTATACGCAAGTTATGTATATTTATTTATATTCTTTTGAATTAGTAAAAAAAACATAGTTTTTATTGTTTTTTATTTATATTTTTTATAAAAACAGTTAAGCGCAATTAATAAAATTAAAGTAGTCAAATTAAAAGGTCAATTCATGAATTACATTTTGTGTTGAAATCGGATTGAATTTGGCACAATTATGAACATTTACGTTGGTCTGTTATTCGAACTGGTAACTTTACAAGTCCAAAATTGCTTAAAAGTATGCGTGTATTTTGTTTTTTTACAATTACGTTGTCTTTTAAATGTTGTTTTTCGAAAACTCGATATATTGGTAATATTTGGAGTTATATCGACCACTCGATTAATTTATCATAGTATGTATTACGACAGTACTTAAAGCATTTTTATTTTATAGGCTATTTATTAGTTGAATTTTGCTATCAATGACATCTTGACTGGATTTAAAAATATATTATTCACAAAATAACATTTATAGGGTCAGGAAAACAGTCTTGGCATTTGTTGTTTCTTAGCAACAGTAAACAAAGCAACAAAGTTGTTGTCCCTACACATACTATAAATAATATTCAGTATTCAATAACATTTACACAGAGCACAAGTACACAAGTCGATTTCTAGAAAACACAAAAAAACCAGAAGCGAAATGCAGAACGCGACAGCAAACGAAGATGCCCGATATGCTGAGGGTAAGTTACGAGTTCAAGAGGAAAACGTTGAAAATCCGTTGTTTCCTTCATAGATTTTGCCCGTATACGGGAAACTCAAATTGACAATGTGCTGCGGATCATTCATACGGCCATCGAAAGAATTAAGATGTCGCTGATATTGCCAAAGTTGGGCGATGATATGGATCACTTAAGGGACATTTTAAAGGGTGGATTATATGAGCCGGCAATCGGATTGATAGAAAAGCTGCAAACTCTGGATACCGTCAAGGTTCAGATATTGAATCATGAAGTGCTCCGGATCATCGATTACTTTCATCGTAACTATCAAATCTACCAGCTGTTTCCACGCCTGGTCAATCTGTTATCGCATGAGGACAAAAAACTGATTGTGGCCTGTGATACGGTTCTGGCCGTGGCGGAGCGTCATCTCTGGCGTACCGCAAAGAGCGAGATTAGCATGGAACGTCAGCTGCACGTCATGTATCACGAGCGGGAGGAGCTTCGATCCCGTACTGCATATTATCATAAGAAACTGAAGTCCAGGTACGCCGTACTGCGCTGGAAACAGGCTGTGAAATTTCTGATATTGGAAAAACTAGAGACGGACTTGGCCAATAGAAAATGGAAGAACAGTGTGCGCATTCAGAATGAAATGTGAGTAACGTTTCCATTATGGATTTAAAAATAATTAGATTTTCGATAACAACATTTTCGATAAATCGATTTTCGATAACAACATTTTCGATAGCTCGATTTTCGATGTCTTGATTTTCGATAACTCGTTTTTCGAATACTTTAACGCGATATTATCTTGACTATCAATCGATTTAAATCGATTTTTATGAAAAATTGACCGCTCACTGAAGTTACAAGAAGTTTTTAAGTTTAAATACCATATTTTGAGGCATAAACTTCGAACGAAATGAATTTAATTTGAATGCCGAATGAATTCAGATATTCCGCTTGAATATCTTTTCAATTTTGGAAGTTTGAAGATGTTGAACCCTTTGACCTTGTCAAACTTTTAAGATTTCCATATTAAAGTCGATTCTCTTCTTGGACTTACATCATTAATTTCCATCTTTTGCAGTGAGAAACGAAGTCGCATTCTACGGGATGTCCATAAGAACACAGTGCAGAAACAAAAGGATCTGGAGGAGGAGCTGGAAAAAGCTCGGGTTGAATATGAGCATCTAATCACGAGTATTACCGTCAACGAAAAGGAGGCAAGGGCTGAAAAGTAAAACTGAATATAAAACTAAAGCAGAGAAATGTGTGATTTTTTAATTTCTTACTTTCTTTGTTACAGAAACAAACTACTGATCCAGCTAGAGAACATTCTGCAAAAGTTTGACACGAACATTGGTGAGAAGATCCGTGAGAATCTGGAACTGGAGGATCAGTATAAAGCGGCCAAAAAGGAGTTGGACACTTTTATGGTGTCGTACCGCAAAGAGGAGGCGATCTACAATAAAATTGTGGTCAAATACGAGCAAGAGGAACAGCGCAAACAGCAACAACGCATCCTCCTGTTCATGATGAATCGGGCGGCGCGGCAGATACAAAAATATTGGCTCAAATGGCGCCGGGATCAGCGTCTGAAGGCCCGACGCCTTAACAAGAAGAAGAGGAAGTAAATCCAAATATGTTTCAATAATCCCGCTGTTAATTTGTAACTGATTCTACTCTATTACTCAATAAAGACAACTGCGAATTGGAATTGAAATAGTTTCCTACGAGCCATCCATTTAAGCCATCTTAAAGTATAACATTTAATTTGTAAACACATTGTGCTCATCACACATATTCCTGAATCTCTCTTGTCAGTTGACATTTTAGTTGAGTACTACGACCAAACTTTCGTAAAATTAGCTTAATGGGTTTTAGCCAACTTCTACTTGACAACATAGTTGTCAGACCACCTTTTGGTGGGTCTATTAAAATACCATTTTCTGGCTTAATTACTTCGCTTTATTTCCCTGACAATTAGCAAACTCACGCCGAGAATGTTCCCACTGTTTAATGGCCAAATGTGCTATTTAGTTGGCCTTCTTTCGACAGACAAAAAGCGACTAAAATGCTTAAGGGACAAATAAATGCGTTAGGATGCAATTTAGACCTTATAGTATATCATCCGTAAGATTCTTAGACTAAAATTAGGAAAATGTGTGAAATTCTGTTTAAAGATTATCAGATTTGATTATATAAAATTCGATTTTCTTTAAAATATAATTCTCTAACTATTTTTTAATGCACATATACTTTTTTAGGAATATAAATTCCTATTTTATGAAATTTTTATTTTGTAAAATATTTGTATTTTTAAGTAAAATAAATTAAAAGTAGCTATAGCTTAAAGTGTATTATTAAAAAAAAGGTACTGAAGTATATTGTGTATAATGACATGGTAATGTATTTTTTTAGATTACTTACAAGAATTGTTTTTTAAATATAATTTAAAACTTTAATACTTCGGGCAATTTAAATCTTCAAAAAAATTAGAATTACCTCTGTTTTGTTATTTTATAGTTTACACTTGATTAAAACTTGCAGAACATATTTATGTGAAGTAAAGAAAAAGAGGAAGACTTGAAATTGAGAACTGAACGAAACATTTTGAACGCATTGCGACGAAAGCATTGACAAGTCACACGACACGATGGGTTTGGTTTGGTTTGGTTTGGTTCTGGTCGCTTGTGGGGCTTCCGTTGGGGCTAGAAAAATGTTTACCCAACACACTCACACTTACACACACTCAGCTCAGACAGGCTGACGGACGGACAGACAGACAGACAAACAGACAGATAGGCAGAAGGACAGAACGACAGAAAGACGTCCCCAAACGAATTTCATGGCGAAAAATGGCGCATTGCTGTCGTCGCCGTCGCCGTCGCCAGTGACGACGTCAGCGCCGCAGTTCGGCCAATAGCCAATGTTGCTGCATTGTTACTTCATTTTCATAGCGTCTTTCCCCATCCCTTTCGAACCGATCCGACCCAACCCAGCACAGCCTTAGCCCCAGTTGCTTGTCTAATTTGCAGAGGTTAACATACTTAACTTGTTGGCATGCGTTGAATTGAACGACATTGCAACAAAGAAAGAATCACAATGCGACAATTCGCTGCGGTAAAAAAAACAAGAAACGGGCAATGAAAATGACCAAAAACCGACTAACTAAATACATGCACACACATGCGAGTGTGTGTGTGTACATGAGAATGCGTGTGCATGTTATGATATTTAATACCAGCTAAACCTTTTTTAGTGTTAAATTGCTTTAAAAAAATAATACCTATAAAAATTCATAAAAAAACTCAATATTTTTTTTAATACATATTTTATTTATTCTGTTATTTATTTTATACATACATCTCTTTTAGATAACAAGCTTGCTATTTGGTATTATTTTGAACATAGGTATTTTTAAAAGTTCCCTTAAAATCATTAATATATTTTTCAAAGATTAGCTTACTTATCATATTGACTTTATAGATATAGTATCAATTTAATAAAATATTAGACAAAGAAACTATAATCTTGTAGAAAATTAACTGCAATTACATTTGATTTAAAAGCGCCGGCGCGACCGTTACTAAATCGTACATTTCGCTTTTCAATATTTCGCACAAGCTTACCCGCCAACCAGTGTTGCCAGCTCTTAAAAAGCTAGATCTGTATTTAAAACAAACTAGAAAGGCTAGAAACAGCAGCTAGAGTAGCAAGTAATCGTTAGAGAGCGGGTATAACCGTTTCGCTCGATAACCGGTTCGCTCATTTGCAGCAGTGAGCATCAAGTAACAGAGCTTATGTTATCAAACAGCGGTGTTGAGCATTGCCGATTGGTCGACAGCTCATTCGAGTGTCTGACAACGTGGAAGCAGTTCATTTGAGCAGCTAGCAGCAGGTTTGCAGCCATAGATTAACATTTGCTTTGCAGAAAAGTAGCAGCCGAACAGTGCAAAAACATTGTAGTACGCTTACGGGTTTTAAACGGTACAGTTACAATTGAGTTGTCAACCGTTACGGACGCAAGTTCTGATTAGGATCGTGAGTTACCTTCAATAAAATATATACAAGTTACAAATTTGCAGAGGACACCAAACAGGCCTAATAAATTTTCGTGATTCCACAAAAAAATACAAAAATTTTACAAAATATGAAAAAAATATTTTTATAAACCGAAATCAAGCAGTTTTGATATGTATTAACGAGTGTGCGCGCGTGTGTTTCGCATATTATATCGCACAATAGAAAACCCCGAAGAAAAAGCAAAAGAAAAGAAAATCTCAAGACGAAAATTATACAAAATTCGGCAGAGCAACAAATAGCAACAAGAAATTGCCACGGCGAGAAAAAAGTAGCGTCGCTGCGATGCCGACGGTGACGGCAACGTCAACGTCAACGTTTTGTCGCCTTTGCTTTCGCAGCTTTATTTGAATTCCTTCATTTCATTTGTTCGCCGCCGGCAAGCGACGCTTCTTCAGATTTAGCCGAGTGGTAAAATTGTTGTTGCTATTTGTTTGTTCCGTTTATTTGCAGCAGTTTTTGAGTTACGTTTTTTAAAATCATCGTGTATTTTCCTCTCCTTCTTCTTGATCTTTACAGTGTGTTATAAATTTTGCTTAAAACGCAAATTAAATTCAAGTTAAACGTAGAACGCGATTCGTCGTCCGTCTCAACGTTAATTCCACTTACACATACCACAGCAAAAGCAGCGCCGCCAGCAGCAGCAGCAGCGGATTAACCTTTAGCTACATTTCTTTCCAAACACAACAAAAACCCAACAACTACAAAAATGGTAAGTACATTATTAGTTTATACTCGACACAGCTGAATTTTTCATTATGTTTACATTCGAATTTCCATTGAATTGCTCAACAATTTGGCAAAAAAAAAATGCATAGGCACAAAGGTTAGAATGAAATGTGCCAATTGGTTAATAGATGTACCAATTGGACTTTGGGCAGCAATTGGACAACCCTTAAGTGAGCAGCTGTGCTGAAATCACACCCCAAAATTAAAAACTCGTCGGCTGAAAACTGAAACTGATTTTCATGAGTCTTTTAAAATTCCTCATACCCTTATAAGAGGGTTAGGTTAAAAAAAATAATAATATATAAAAAACTATCACAGTGAGTCATGAATAAAAAGAAACACATTCACCATGAAAGCTTTAGATATAAAAACTAATTTCATTATCATATCTCTACAGATAGCGCTTGCTCATATTTTTTTTTGAGGAATCAGATTTTTCTTAAACTGAGTTGGTGTAAATTTTAATCATCCAATAGGATTCCAATTTAATAATTTTTCTTAGATTTTTATATTTATTATAACAAGTTTGACAAAATGTCATTCTAAATGCCAAAAATTCAAGTCTGGAATTAACACATTTTCTAGATTTAAAGCCCAATATTTGTCGATCCTGACAATTCAACTCATAACGGCAATTGTTCAAGGGCTCAACTGAAAACAACTTAATCCAACGCCTCCCGCCACGCCCCTTGGTAATTGAGTGCTGTAGGCAGAAAATGTAAACCTAGAGCTAAAATGAAGTGAGCAACAAAAAAAACTCGTTATCAGGAATTCTGAAAAACAGCCGCCGCGCGTTGCGGCGTCGCTGCGGCTCCGTTGCCAGCTGTATTACACACACACACGCGCACATGCATACAAAGGTGTGCGTATTAAAAATTTGCTTTATTGCGCCAAATGTAGAGCCCATAAAAAGTTAAGGAAAAAAAGCGTTTCTATTGCCACTTTATCAGCCATATTTGAACTGCTAATAAATAGTTGCTGTTATTGTTATTGCACAAAATTTGATTTGCTTATCAGCGTTTCCACTAAATGTGTGATCGACAACAACAAGAACAACGGCTGTTCCAGCAACGCCGGCATTATTGGCTTCTTTTTTGCTCGTTCTTCTTGTATTTCGTTTCGCTTTATTTACCGCAAAAAATTGAGGTTAGATTCGCATGCATGAAAAAAAAAAGTGTAAGAAAAAACGAAACGGCGAAAAATTCTTTAGCTTTTGGAATTTTTGTTCTCGCCGTCGTTTTGTCGCGTTTCGTTTTATTTGCTCACTTTAACCGTTTCGTTTGCACGAACAGCAGCAGCGCTGCTCTTAAAACCGTTTCCCTCTCTCATTGGCTCGCATTACCGTTTCACACAGTTTTTGCCTAGTTTGCCATCTCTGCACAGCTGGTTATCACTTGCCTTTTGCACTGCGTTGCGCATTCATGCTCTCTGTCTCTCATTCTCTCTCCTGGTGGCGCACTTTTATCTGCGTGCGCTTTCTTTTACGTTTCCGTTGTCGTTGGGGAGTTCTGCCTCTCTCGGTTGCGGCGCCTACGTTTTGTTGTTTTCTTCCATAACCGTTTCATTTGCCGCATTGCGGTTATTTTGCTGTTTCGCTTTCTGTTTAGCTTTTGACTCTGCTGCCGCGCTGCCGCCAATGCTGCTGTTGTTGGCTTGGCCATGTTGTTGCTGTTGGTTCTGCTGCTTGTTCCACTTTGCCATTCGCACAAGAATTTCATTGTATCGGGGCAAAACGTGTGCAGCGTGCAGCATAATGAAGAAAAATTTCAGCTCAGACGCCAAAAGTGGCGACGTCGCCACATTAACCGCACATAATCCAATTTTTTTTTGCTCTCTATTTTCTTTTTCTTTATTTATTTTATTGCTGCCTCTTCTACTTTTTATTTGGCTTTAGCGCTTGCTTGCTTGCCTTCTGATAAGAAAATACCAGCAGATACTTCCCCCTCCCCACAGATGCCCGGGTCGACACCCACGCCCACATCTCTAGCAGCGCCCGTCGCTTAATTTAATTAGCGTTTTTTACAGCTCACGCAAAATGCAAACAGATTTTAATTAAAACAAATCGTTTTACGTGCTAAATATTTTGTTTTGCATTAATCGTGATTCATCTTCTTCTGTCCCGTCTCTCTCCATTCTTCGCATGCATTTGTAAGTGTGTGTGCGTGTGTGTGTAGATAAACAGAGCTTGATCTTTAAAGTTTGTTGACTGCGCTAACGAATTATCTCATCAAATACGCATAACTGTATTATTTATTCATTTCCGATTTGTTCCTCATGCCTTTTTCATAAAGAGTACAAGGTAATTGTCAAATGATGATTCTCTGCATACCCTGTATAAATTGAAAGTGACCAAATGTACATAATAAATATACAATTCTCTTGATGAGTTTCCATCATAGCGAGGAATTGTACAGGGTACTTTCTTGTCGAGGACTCTCGATTGCAGCACCCTTGTTTTAAATTCTTTCGTTTTTATGGCATTTGTGAGTCATTTGTTGAGTTCATCATAAAACAACAAATTTTCTTTTAGTTTTTTTGAATTCTTCATACAGCTGCATTGAAGTTGTTCGTTTCGAATTCGAAATCGAATTCGACGAAGAAAACCAGTTTAAACCGGCTAATTGTTAACTCTCTATTTTAAGGTGTTGATTAAAATTTGTTTTTATAATTCGCACTGCAAAATGCTGAATTTGTTTGCAATACCGGCATAAAGACGATTAAACCAGTTGAGCAAAATTATAGCGAAAATACGAGAAGGAAAGTGTGATAGAGAACGAGAGAGAGAGAGAGAGTGAGTGAGTGTGTGCGTCGATGCCAGAGCGAGATAAAGCTATTAAAAGTAATGTTTATGCTTCGTTTGTATCGCATGTGCAATCTCTGAAAGCTAAATCAAATATACACAACACACACACACAACACATACATGGTCAGGTGCCAATATGGTGTGTTTAGTAGGTGGGCGTCATAAGTAAATATATGGTTTGACAATTAGGTAGATTCCCCCACACCCAATGCCATTAAAGGCGGGGTTATTGCTGGTTGATGTTGTTACCATTTAAAGAGCGCAATGCGCTGAGCTTTAATCAGCTTTGGGCTTTTGGCTTAAGCAGTTAGTCATAAAAGTCATGACATAACCAGCTTACTACTGTGCTGCTCAACTTTTTATCAGGCCATAGGCGATAAGCCACAAGGAGAATTCAATTTACACCACACACACACACACTCGAATTGCAATCGACGATTAGATAAAGTTCCTTTTGGCTAAGCAGAATAAGAAACGGAAGTGTGTGTTTAGAAAGCCAGCAAACATTTTGACATACTTACATATGCATATAAGACTTAGGGAAAGAGAGAGAGATAGAGAGAGAGAGAGAACATCGCATAGTTGCCTTGAAGTGCAGCAACGTGGGTAATCCAAGTTATGGCATAATTCCCCCTTCTATTGATTAGATAGTAAATACTTGAAGTTATTAGTAGACTCGTAATGCTAAGTACTCTTGCACTTAATTCTGAGAAGCTTATTAGAGCTCAGGTAGAACTTCTATATAAATTGATCTTTATTTTATCTATTGTCTGAGAAATATATCTGAAACAAATGTCTAGTAAATCCTGTTTAATTTGATTAGCTTTAAGCTGAGCGTTAACTGATCCATAAAAGCTGATTAAAGCTCAGCTAAACAAATTTTAGAATTTCTATAATATTTTTATAATTCTCTGAGTATTATTCTGAATATTATTCTCAGATGCAATTCTGAGCTCAGTAGTACAATAATAGCTAGTTACAGGCAAATTGTTTTGTCACACAGATTAATCATCAGCTTAATCCATATGTCACAGAAATTACGAGTCGTTTGGCAATCGATCAATTGTTTTATTGAAATTCATTTCTGACGTAGGTTGAGTTGTTTATTAATATTTAAAATGTAAGTCAGGTCGGGAAGAGTCGTTATATTAATATTTTTATAGAGGTGCTTTAATTGTTTTCATACCAAAATATCACAGTGTACGCTATATATATAAATGTATTATGATATCACAAATTACATGCGCGTCAGAATAAGAGAAAGAGAGGGAGAGAAAGAGCAAAAACTAATGGCGATAGAAAAGGAATTTCTGGTAAGCCAAAAGTTTTGTCTCGAAATTGGTTCGCTTTTGGCTATTTCCTGAACCTTGTAGTCTGGTGTTGTGTATCCAAAAAAATCAAATAACAACTGACGTCAGCGAAACTTAACACCTTTCAGATAGCTCTGTGGAGATATGAGTACAATTGTATCTATGTGTTTATACATACATGTGTGTGTGTGTGTGTTTGGTGGGTCTGTCTGGCGCCTTTTGTTGAGTGCAAACAATATGCGAAATTATTCAAATGAATCCCAAAGTGCCGCTATACTTTGACATTCTGCTTCCTCCACATACGATATGTGCATAGATCTTGTATCTTTCGGATGAGATGTATTGTAATTTCATACAAAACAAATACAGATGCTAATATGTGTGTGTACAAATAAAGCTGTTTTTTTTTTGGTCAATTTTGGCATTGAGAATAGATCAAGTAGTCGTCGCCTATGTCATCATTCATAAACACATCATAAAACCTGACAGCAATTAATTATTAGTTATACAAATAGAAGCAAGAGTCTGTTCAATCATAAGCTTAATTATGGTATCTACAATATATATATCTGTCGTTTCAAATTAGCATTACACTAAATATCTCGCATCTGTCCATTTGTTTTACAGGCCGATCAGCTGACAGAGGAACAAATTGCCGAGTTCAAAGAGGCGTTCTCGCTATTCGACAAAGACGGTGATGGCACCATCACAACAAAGGAATTGGGAACAGTTATGCGATCCCTGGGACAGAACCCCACAGAGGCTGAGCTCCAGGACATGATAAACGAGGTCGATGCCGATGGTGAGTTCTCAATAACGATTACCTCTCAAAAGAGCGCGTTATCTTTTTCCCATTGCTCTTTGTGCTGCGTTCTTAAACGTTGCATTTGAAAACGTTTTCATTTAACACAACAGTTCTAAGATCAAACTGTTCTTATTGCCAAATTCTTGAACTAGATTTTGTTAATTTGTCTTTGGTCTAATTGCGTTGAACCCTTTTCTCCTAATTATAAACTGTTTTATCTGTGTTCGATCGATCTATTCTTAAACACAATGTACTCTGTAATCCCTCTGACAACGAACTGACAAGTAAACGATGAGACGGACGGACAGACGAAGCAGTCGAAATACTTTTGGCTTTCTTCTTTAGGTTTCTTTTCGATTGGCTAAAAATATGCAACAAAAACACGTCATAGCCATTAAAAATAGAAGACCAAAAATATTTGGCTAATGTTGTGTTTGTAGTTGTTGTTGCTGTTGTTGCTGCTGTCAAAAATGCACAGGATTTTTGACAAAAGGTGGTTGGGGATGAACTGGGACTGAAAAGAATCTGAACAAAAAATACTCAAATAAAAAAAAAGAAGAGAACACTAAATTGAAAATAAAAATTATTATTTTTAACCGAGTATGAAAAGAAATTGAGCGATAGGCGCCGCGCGCCATTTCGGAAAATGAGAAGCCGCCCGAACGATTTGAGGTTTTTCACCTTTCGCCGAAAACTACTCAACATATTTGCAACCTATTAAACACGCGAGGGACACAAAGCGCGAATGAGGAAGAAAGAGCGAGAGAGAGACAGAGTAGTGTGCGAAAGAGAGCTGCTGGTAGTGAGAAAAAAAATGCTCGTGTGGCTTTTTATATGTATTTTTAGCAATTGTGAAATGTGTCGAGAATATATCGCACATTCGTTATTTTTTATTTTCGTTTTTGTTTTTGTTGAATTTTCAGAAATTATAAATCACTTTTTTATTTATGTGCACACACACTTATCCTAAACACGCGTCTGTGTGTGTGTGTGTGTGTGAGTGTTCCTGTTTCGTTTTCGTGCAGTTTCTGTTTGCATAATGCCCCAAAGCTCGACAATTAGCTTAAAAATAAAACAGGCCCCACCCAAGTAGAGCAACAACAACAACGCCAAGACACCAACAGCTAAAGACCAATACATACATACAAACACGCACACAAATCGCGACAAGCGAGCGACAAGTGCAAAGCGTAACAAGTAAAAACTGCAAGGAGACGAAGAAATTCCAAAAACCGAAATCAAGTCACCCACATCCGACAGTGGGAAAAATAAACAACGACAGCATCAGCAGAAGCAGCTTCACTCTCTCTCACTCTCGCTCTCAAGGCAGAGCTGCTGCAGTTGTCTAAGGCAGAGGCGGAGGCAGCGCTGCTAAGGCAATGCCTCTGTTGTCAAAGTTATTTGCAGAGGGAGAGGCAGAGGCTGTTACTCTCTATGTAGCTTTGTTACTTTTTCTTTTACTCATCGCACTTGCAGTTGCTGTCACAGTTATTGTGCAGTTGTTTGTTGCTGTATTACTGTTGTTCTTTTGCACGTGCAAATGCGCATGTGATGAAAAATCCAGGGCAAAGTCTGCAAATGTCTGCACAAAGTTGACGCAGCGCATGCGTTAAAAAAGCCAAAGGACAACAAGCACACAAAGCACGTGGATAGGTGGTGACTTCGCTGAAGATGTGTGAGTGTAGCCTCCACCACCTATTCCCCTTTGGGCTGGCAAACTATAACCGATTCTCACTGATGGCTTGACTGACTGAACGACTGACTGACTGATGTTTATCAGCACAGAGCTAAAAATAGTTGCTTTGGCTCAAGCTGCACTTGAGAGGTTTTTGGTACTTTTGTAGAGTACCGCTCTTCAAGTGTGTAAGTGTGTGTGTGTGTAGTATGCAAACTAGTGTGGTGTAAGTGTAGAACAGTTGGGATTTATTTAAGCTGTTTTACACATACATGCATATATACATACATACTTACATACATAATTGAATTTGTAGTTTTTGTAAAGTTTACAGAACTTAGAGAATTTAATAATTTCTTTGCCGTATAAAAAAAACTTGGAGAATTTAAAATATATTTCTGAGGGAAATTGTTGAAATATTTATGTAAATGTATAAAATGTAATGGCACAAACAATTAAAAATAAAGTATTATTTTGCTGTATTCTGAAAAATGTTTAAAAAATCTATACAAATATTCTCGTATTATTTTATAAAAATTATGGAAAAATTGAGACTAAAGTAATTTTTATCTGTATTCTGAATAGTTTGTTTTATCTTAACAAACAGTTTAAAACTTTGTACAATAGAAACTATCAAATTTGCACTATTCACTAGGGTTATTCATGGGATTCGACGTAACAGGTTGTATGCGATTATCTAGCTTATTTTACGATCTTAGCAGGCAAATGGCATTTCGTGCATAAAATTATATAAAATATATAGATAGGTGGATACTATATACACACACACATAGACAACGCCCACACACTCACATGGTCCGGTGGTAATTTTGTAGTCTCGGAACAACAGACGGAAACATTAAACATTCATTACTTAAAATTTTGCTGGCGTCGCCAGTTGACGATGTCCAAAAACTGCAGCCGCATACAAACGACGCCATTAGACGCCTTCCCCTCCCCTTCTCCGCTCACCCCCTCACCACTAGCAGCCAAAATGACGTCTGGGGAGTTGACTGAATTGAGTTGAAATGCAAATGGCATAGCATAACAATTGTCCAGAAATACATATAAAAATATATATAAAAAGAATTGAAATGAAAATGAGCGAAACTACAGTTTGACCAAATGACCAAACGAATCGCGCCGAGAAAAACCCCAATGTGTTATTTATAAAGAGTTGCCACCCCTGTACCGCCCCATTTCCCCCAAGACACGACTAAATTTAGCGTTGCGAATGAGAAATAAAAAAAAAGTAAACGAACAAAAAATCGTATTAAAATTTTAAATTGTCTGCAAAAATTTGGGCAACGTTGCGAATCGTCAAGCGGGGCGTGATGAGAAAGAGGAGGAGAAGAAGATGGAGGGGGAGTAGGAGCAGAGATTTGGCGTCTGGTGCGAAATGGAAACCAAAAACCGAAAACCTCTAAAGATATTGGCAGACATTGGCATCTTGGTCATCGTCATGAGCCTTGTCAATCGTTTGTTAACGGCAGTCTGTCTAAGGCGCGTCTAACGGCGTCTCGCTTAAGTATTTTGGCCAACAGAAATGGCTAGAAATTGAACGTCGGGGGAAATCCTAATGTTGTGTTGGTGGCCAATGCCGGAAAAGCCAAAAGCAGCGACAGAGTTCGCGTCAAATGTTTTAAATATAGAATTTATAAACAAGAGTGTGCCACAGACATATTCACAACAACAACAACAACAGCTGTGACAACAACAACAATGACAACAACAACAATGACAACAACCAACAAAGTGAACCGAACCGAACCCGAATTCATCACAAATTCAAATTCTGAATGACTAAAGGATGCCCTGTTTATTAATCAATCCATATAAAATATTTAGAATATATCGATAATTAATTGAAAGTAAAGATCAAGGAATTTATTCTAAAATTAGAACTATTTTGGATTTTAAAGAATACTCGATAATTGTAGGATATAGATTTATCTCTTGATATTTTGAAATCTCGTCTCTCTGCTTATTATTTGCTAACCAATTTATAATTCATTCAATGTTATTAATAAGTATATACTTCAATTAGAGGCACATTTATTCCATTCGATTATTGGATTTTTATGCATTTTTCATTGAGAATTGAAATGTTGCCCACTGCGTACAAATTGATTCTGCTTTAATTATATTTCTATTTATTTTGTTTTTCTCCTCTTTTTGTTTTTTTTTTTTAAATTTCATTATTTTTTTGGCTGATTTGGAGGGAGATTTTAATGTGGTTGTTAATCGCCTTGTTTTGGATGCTTCTGGTACTACCTATGATATATATATGTATATATTGAACTATGAACTAGAGGAGGAGACTGTGTGAATTGATTTGTTTTTGAACTTGAGCAAGACTAGAAGCAATAATTAAACTTGAGTGGGACTATTGAATGCGATAGCGAAGTATTTACTTTACATTCCTCATGTTTTTTAGGTGTGGTAACATTGATTTACAATTAGTTTGAGAAATAAAAAAAGGGGGTGACTCTTATCAATGACAAGAGTCACAACATTGTTTGTTGCTTTTGCAATGTTTCATCAAGTTCAATAAATATTTGTAAAACGAAACATTGAGATGGAACAACCAGAAATGGGGCCAACACTCTTTATATGCATAGCCAAAGTTGAAATGGGCAAACTTGATGTTTTGAACCCTTGAGACGACAATAAAAAGAATCTTAAGCCGCAATCATAAAATTATATCCCAAATATGACCCATGCTTCATTTATTTAACTTTGAAAACATGCACACAAGAGACGGAGAGAACAACCATTAGTTAGATATATACATATATTTTTTATAGAATTGAGCTGAACTTTTTGTAGAGTTGGCAAGAGAATGAGAGAGTCAATAACAATTAAGGCCTCAGTTGGGGCCAAAAGTTTTTTTTTGGTTTGGAAAAGTTCTGCTTTTTGTGGAAAGTGAGCCATAAAAATGTGAAACCCAACAAGAGCAAAGCGTAAAACTATTTCCAAACTTTAAACAGAAATGTGAAGTGCAACTTTTTCAATTAGTCTAACAAGAATTTCGAATCAGGTCCAGAGGCCACTTCATTTATTCCCGGGCTTCCCCCTTTTGCATCGGTCCGTCGAGGGTCGAGTAAACCACAAAATTCCGATGTGTAATCCTTGGCTGGCTTAGCAGCAGCTCAGCTTATCTTTCGGGGCAGCAGTAAGGTTATCAATGCTGCCACAATGTTGCTCATACGCCACGTCTGACCTGCCACATGCCACAAGACGAGAAATATGAAAATAAAAGCCGGACGATGCAGGACGAGACGAGACGTGATCTAAAAAACTGAGCCAGCACTTGGACAAATATAAAAACCTGCCTGATTATGGCTGGCCTGGCCCAGGAATTTATCTCTCTACCCAAAAGGGATTTGTGAGCCAGTTTATACAGCCGTCAGGTACACAAAAAAAGGGCAAAGCTCATAATAAAGAAAAATGTTTGCCTCCTAAATTAGCCCAGGGGGGCAAATGTTCAAATGTTGATGGAGCGGAGCATTTATTACAACTCAGCCTAACAGACATTTAAGAACTTTTTGATGGCATGTGCAGGGCAAACATACAAGTTTAGAAAATTATTCATAATTTAAGACAGAGTTATTAGTTAAAATCTGCAAAATAATGATTGACCTCATTTAACTTAAAACATTGCTTTGCACATTTTTTAAATTTTTACTATGCTCAAGAGTTTAAGTTGTAATTTATTAAACAACTCTTTTAATTGATTACTAGCTTAATTAGGTTTTTTATGTTATTTTTTTTATTATTGATTTGTAATAGTTGTAGCAATGCGAATTGAAATGATCAGTAAAATGTTGACGACATTGATTGCGGCTAAATTCATTTGTAATAGTTAAGTCAATTAGAATTGAGAAATTTAATTTACTATACTACAATAAATTGTATGCAAAATCTTAATTACTTATTAATCGTATTAATCTTTTCACCATTTTCTTGTTGATTTCCAGGCAACGGTACAATTGATTTCCCAGAATTCCTTACCATGATGGCACGCAAAATGAAGGACACCGATAGCGAAGAGGAGATTCGGGAAGCCTTCAGAGTGTTCGATAAGGACGGCAACGGCTTCATTTCAGCGGCCGAATTGCGTCACGTGATGACAAATTTGGGCGAGAAATTAACAGACGAGGAGGTCGATGAGATGATCCGTGAGGCTGATATCGATGGTGATGGTCAGGTCAATTACGAAGGTAGGCATCCTAATCTCTGTTTCAGCTCTCACCTCTCGAGATATACCCTCTCTCTCTCTCTCTCTCTCTCTCTAAGCGGCTTAACTTATTTGTCGCGTGTCTGCGTTGTGTCATGTCATGTCATCCAACTAATTGGATATTCGCACAACAGTTGTTGGCTTTGGTAATTGCCATGTAGTTCAACAATTGACTTTTGTTAGGCTATGTGTGTGTGTGTATGTGTGTTTGTGTGTGTGTGTGTGCTGACAACTAGCCAAAACATTCGCATAACTCCCGATTGAATCATACAAACACACACATTTCTAGATTTGAGTCACAATTGGCACTTGCTTTGTCATTCATTACTTTCCGCTGTTGCTCATGATATTTTCTACAAACTGATTCATTAGTCGCATTCAGTGCGTGCACTAACAACATTTCTATTCTATTCGTTTGCCTTTGCAATATCATTCTATTCTATTAGCCAATATATACCCTGTAATTCAAAGGTCAATCTGAAAAGTTCTGACAAGATTGTTAGATATATAATTAAATTGTCACAAATAAAACTTGGTCTTCGTGTTTTTTGCTTTTGATACTAAAGTATTTTTATCATAATGATTGTTGTCCACTTTGGCTTTTCCAGTAGGTTATATGCCCAGTCAATGATTTGTCTTATTGTTAAAACATTTTTCTCGCATTTTCTGCTTTGTGTTCTTCGAAATTTTTTTAATTGCTTGAAAATTGAATATTCAATTGAGGGAAATAGAGTGAAAAACTTAATAGTAAAAACAACTACAAAGGCAATGCGAGTACACATATGTTGATTCAAGGTGTTAAGATCTGTTCGTACCCCTCCAAAAAGAAAAAAAATAAAAGATCATTGCTTTGATTGTACTTAGAAACAACAAACTGAAATAATGGGCCCCCCATTCACTCATTCACTCACTCACTCACTCGCTACGTCGATGGCAATCAAAGTCGGACAGATTCTAGAACTAAATGTATATATTCGCATATATATTCGTATAATGACTACATCCCTCGTATTCGAGTTAAACAATGTGCCTCAAGTTCAAATAAAAATCGTTTGGCGCAAATCTTAGCGGATCAAATAGATTAATCACAAGCAATTTATGAACTGAACATAAAAACAACAAAATGAAACTGTATAAAAATAGGTTCAGTTTTCGTGCGAAAAGAAGCAACATCACGTCAAGTTAAATTGGACAACAAATTATAATATCACTTGATTATAGATCAGAGGAAGTAAATGTGTCAAAAATCGCATGATCAGATCATTTCGATGGCCAAACAGTTGGTCATTATAAGTAAATCGAGATAAGAACACGAGACGTTGATAATGATAAGTGTGTCTATATGTCAGATTTTTAAACTCACTTCACAATAAAACATACGTTTTATCTAATCCTATAAATGCCACAATAATCAAAGAATGCTATTAATTTATATACATTGAATTAACAACTTGATTTTCGCAGAAGCAATTTTCAAAGTACTTTAATTCGATTATATCTTGGCGATGTATCTAATTAATTAAATGGGCTTTCACAAATAAATTTTTGATTTGATTATTCTTTGACCTCTTATTTGATTCACATTTTCAAAATTTCCGTTTGTTGCCTTTTTGACCTCTAATCTGAATCTGCAGCCAAAAGCTGCTTGCTATAACACTCACAATGTGCCGTCAGCTGTTGTCGGCTTCCTTAAAAAGTTGAAAGGTTTTATGGTAGAAGAAACATAAATGTGGAAAATTATGCACAGATCGACCGAGGCGGGGAAAACAATTAAAATCGAATATAAATATTGTGCAATATTCTGAACAACAGAATAAAACGATAATAACAACAACAAATAAGAAGAGGAAGATGAAGATGAGCAAAGGCGAGAACAATAACTAACAACAGGCGATTTGGCGAGCTGTTTGAACATTGACCGACAACCCAACAAGAGAGAGAGAGAGAGAGAGAGGAACAAGAGCAGAGACACAACACACACACACACACGCACCCACATATACAAAGAGTATAGCTGTGTGTGTGGTGAAATGAGCATAACATAAATAAATGCGAGTTGTTGCCATTTGCTTATTGCCAATTAACCAAAGTCTTTATTGGTGTCTTGTCGCTTGTTGGTAACGGGACCGGCATTCGGCCATATTCCAAGCTCTCGAGTGAAGGGGTGGGAATGGGCTCGGAATGTGAAAATTATATAGCGCAAACAATGGGCCGGACCCGACTCGACCGACGACTATATAGATATGTATATATACATAGGTATGAGACTTACTTTGGCCACTCGCCAATTATAAAAATGTTGTCAGAATAAGAAAAAAGCGAAATGCATAAAGTAAAAGAAATTAAAACAAAAAGAAACCAAGTCGAAAAATCAAATAAAATGTTAAGCAAAATACAAGAGAAAAACAAATTCAACCTAAGCACAGAAGCGCGGCGAAATAATGTACCAAAATAATGCCCAAAAAACAAAAGGAACAGAATATATACTATATAGAAAAGAGTGTGAAACACACACACACACACACACCTACACCTACACCTACACATTAAGCTGGCGAATGTAAACAAAACGACGAAAGATAAACAGCAGAACCACAAAACACCAAAACGACCCCAAAGCAGATACCGACCTATGTGAAAAACTATGAAAATTTAAATGAAGAAAAAAAACAAAAATAATACATGAAAATTGGACTAAGAATATATGCAATTTTGCCAGCTCGCATTTTTGCACAGAGGTTTTAATTGCCAACCCAGAGCAAAGGCCAACAACAGCAGTCGATACATTAACTAAATTTGATCAAGAAAAGGGCGCAGGAAATGCCCAAAAATGTCAAGGCCCCGCCCAGCCAAACCCAGACTCAAAGTCAACCCCTTCCAGCACACGGAGAAAACTCATTTTTTCATTCTAGAAACCCCGATTTTGGGTTGGGTTCGAGCTAAATTCGTCGAGGTATTTGCATATTTGCAGAAAGGTTAAGGATTAGCTTGTTGGTTGGTAATAACGTAAAGGCCTCAGGGCGTGTCTCGTAAACTTTACATACATACATATGTAAACATATTGAAAGTTGCGTTTCACGTTATAATAACGTTTTATTTTTAAGTCGTTTATTGGATAAAAGCTTTAGTTTCTTTTATTTGACGACCTTTTGGTTGTGAAACAGTTAAAGAAGGAACTAAATAGACATTTCCCAATTTTATGTAACACTAATATATTAAGGGGAATTCACAAAAACAATCTGCAATATCTCTCAAATTATATCTTATATAGCAATCTCAAATATAGTCTTTTCTGGAATCAAATTAAATTTAAAATGTGGACCTGTTAATTGTATTAAAGAATTAAAATTAACAGGAGCAATATGAAAGATTTACACACTTTTTTAATTGGTTTGCATACTTAAAAAGTCCATAAATACAATTTAAAAACAATGTCAGTCCCATTGTCGCAACTCTTGCGTTAACGGTTGATGTTAACGTTAATCAACCCCCCACCCCACCCCTTCTTATTGTCTGTCCGCCCGTTTAACACCTGCAATCAGTTGGCATGTGACGCGTCGCGACGTGGCTCATTGCACGACGTACTCGATTGTTGGCCAAGAGGCCAGCGCTATTCACATGCTACAAATATTTAAAAAATGTGCGGCAACTGCAAATAACAAATAAAAACAAAACAAAACGAGAAGAAAAAAAAAGTAGAACAATTGAAGGAATAACAACAAGACAGACGCGACCAATAACAATACCCAATCCAATCAGCTGCACAGATACAACTGAGGGGGGTTGGAGGAGGGGGGGTGGGCAGGAAGTCGAGGGGCGGGGTTGGGGGGTGAACTGCGGCTGTCACTTGTCTATTTTTAGGGGCTGCATGCAAACACCTGATAAATCGGGGACACGACCGTCGTCCCAACACTACGAGGAAGCGTTTCAGTTGCCAATTTACCACCGCCACCCACTTGCTCCGCACCCTCTCTACACCCCTCTTCACCGTCCACTGATTGCGTCGATGATGTGCAGCTTTTATCTAGTAAAAAAAAGAAGCAATTTTATTGCAGTTGCTGTCCCAATGGAATCAGTTTTTCCCACTGCTCTACTTTTTATCTATTTTCTGCTCCTCGGATCTTTCATTTTTCTAGTTTAAAGTAAATGTGTAGAAATATGAATTAATTATTTCAACTTATCGCATTTTTTATTGAATTTGTTAGTCCGCATCTGCTTTTGTCCATATCTCATTCTTAAAGAGCATTTATAATCTGCTCAACTGTTTTTTCTTTTTGCTCGTTCTTCCCCCCATTAATTTTATATCGTTTTATTGTCTGGCACGTCTGGCAGCGCACCTAATAAATTTTCCCTCGAATTTTCTTGGCCGCGCCGCTTTTGATCGGCACATGTCGTAGGATCTTGTGACTTGGCCATTTATCTTGCTGATTAGTGGGAAGAATTGAAATGGTCGTGTGATAGTGGAATCTATTGCAATTTGATTTGACTATAATGTGTACCTTTTTGTAAACTGTAAACTTGAAATATACTTATCGTTCTGTGTTCTTCTGTCTCTTTGCAGAATTCGTGACTATGATGACATCGAAGTGAAGCGTTAAATTATTTCTTTTTAAGCCTTTCTATTTTTTTAAGATGTTGACGAAGACTGTAGCTGTGCGCAATGACATCGCGCCACGCTGTTGCTATGGACCCCAGTAAAAGATCTTAAAAAAACAACAAAGAGTTAAGCGAAAAACAAAAAAATATACAAAAAACAAAACAAGAAGAATATAAAACAAAAGCAAAAAACAACATTTAAGAAACTTAAAAATGAAAAAAGAAAAAACAACTTACACTTAAACGAAAAGGAAGAAAATAAAAAAGAGAAAAGAGAGAAAAGCAAACGCAAGAAAATTTAAACAAGCATAAAATGAGAAAAAACCCAGAAAATATAAACATTACATAAAAATTATAAACAAAACAAAAACACACACATAATTTTAATGCAAATGGAGAAAACAGATTACCGAGGATAAAGAAAGGAAAAAACCAACAACAACAAACAGCAAAACTTAATGAAGTCACCGTTTAAACAAAATAAACAACAACAAAAAGCATGTTATAAGTAATACAAAAAATTATACTATTACACTTAAATACAGGCATAACAACAACAACAACACACACAACAACAGAAAGAACAAATTTGTTTTGGGAAGCCGCCTTAAATTGGGAAACGCCAACGCAAAGCGCCCTCTATGGGCCAAACCGTGGGGCTATCAGCGCCATCTGGCGACGGCGGCAGCGGCGAACTGTAAAATTTAATTGTTTCAAAATATAAACCAATTTGTCGAATTCGAATGCAAACAAAAAATAATAAAGGCAAAACACGAAAATAAAATTAAAAATATTTGTAATTTTTGCAAAGCTGACAAAGTTTATATAGACACCAACAACAACAACATAAACACTTACACTTCACACACACACACACTCACATGTCAAAACAACAACCAGAAATAAAATATATTATAAATACAACATATATATATTATAAATAATGTAAAATCAAACAACAACAAATTCTTCTTATTAAATTATATTTAAATTTAAAATTAATAAATATAAAGAAACAAACAAAAAAAAATGAATAAAAATTATGAAAAAAAAAACAAAAGAAAACCAACTACAAATACATTTTCGATATAAAATTAAATTATAACAATGCGGTATATATATGTGCATGTATATAAATATTTATATATGTATATATATGTATGTGCTCTCTATAGTATATATATATGGTATTCTATGGCTGATCGGAGAGTCAAGCTTGGCGCGCTGAAAAAGGGATTGCTTATGAAAGAGTAGCAGAGAATAGTTGAGGTAGTGGGTGGAAGGGCCCCAGCTTTTATGTCAGCTTTACCAAAATTTGTAGCACACCTAATAGGTTTATCAAGATTTATGTATGTGTGTATATCTCTATATACATATATACGAGAAAGAGCAACAACTACAGATTTCTCTAGCAATTAAGCAGCAGCAAAGCAAGTTACCCTATAAATATATATATATATAAAAGCAAGTATATATAAATATGATAAAAATGAAACTAAATATTACTATAAAGAATATATAAATTAAATATTTATATGCGGGACAGAGGAGAAGAAAGTGAAGATTTCATCAAACACACACATAAAAATAATATTTAAAGGAAAACGAAGAAATGACAGCAAAATTGACAAAAAAAGGAAGTTGAAGAAGAAGCAGCAACAACAGCAGCATAAATTTACAATATATATATATATTTATAATTAAATTATATTATTATGAACAAAACTAGTCAAAAAGTAAAGTAAAGCAAAGACAAGTTTGTCACAAAATCTAAATTATAAGGCAAAATGGCATACAAAATGCGTAAGCAAATAACCACTCAATATGTCCATGTATATTATTATATATATGTATAACATAGTCAATATATATGTATGTATGTATATAACAATATATATGTGAGTATATGGTTTAAATTAAGTGAGCTTTTTATTGATTAACAAACCGAATCCCGAGTATCCTCAAATCGCAACTGCACCGCCTTTAGCAAGACGGCTTTAACCAACCCCTTTCAGAGGGGGACGGGGCAACTGCAATTGACATCGGCGCGCATAAGCCAAAGCTCGACCTTACCTAAAAAATACAAATGAAATAAAAACAAGTTAAGAATGTAAACTGATCACAACTATACCATTTGGTTGAATTGTCTTTAATTTAATTTAATTTCATATCGAAAACGTTTCCTTGTTTCCTTTCTAAATCTCTGCTTGATTCCCTCAGCTCTTGTTGCTATTGTCGGCAGTCTTCTAACTCTATTCACACACACACACACATACACACCACCACAGTCTTCACGCACACACACACACAACACTCCATTTCTCACTTCTTTCGTTTCACTCTTCTCTCCACTGCATAGATCAACTGTGAGTATAAAAAGCATAATAATACTATATTATAATATGTTGTAAGTTCGGGGTGGAATACCTTATATATATATACATAAAATAACGGTTATATATCATATATCATTTATGTTCGCTTGATCTTTTTGGAACGAGCCTGTTGCGTTCCTCGGGCAAACAACAACAAGAACAACACCATGCGAAATCAACTTTTCTATAACTTTTTTTAAACAAACAAAAAAAAACCAAAAAGAAAAAAAATATAATTAAAAGAAAAACAAAATATGAGATGAGATCATTTTGTAGCGAAATTTGTGCAAGTCTTAAAAAAAGATTTAAACTAATGCAAAACTTATTGTATGGCAACCAAAACTCTATATTTAAATTTAACTTTAATTAACAAATAAACAAACACACGAATTTTTCTAACTAACAAAATGAAACAAAACCAATATCAAATTGTTTGTGCGCGAATTTGTCCATAAAATTATTTACTTGCATCGATTGGGCAACTCTGGCAAATGGCGCAAGCACAAACAAAAACAAATTTGTCAGCAAATCGCGACGCATTTCCATTGCAAATTGCAAAAAAGTTAACAAAGGAATAGAAAAGAGAAGGAAATTGTCCCGAATTGAATAACCAATTGAATAATTTAGCTAATTTGCCTAACAAAAGAACTAACAAAAAAATAGCATAAAAACCAAATGCAACAAAGAAACAAATTGTGTTAAATATTTATAAACTCATTTGCAAAATGTTAAAATTTGAGCAAAACTAAAGATATTACAATATTTGCCGGCATATAACTACATACACACTATATATATATATATATATATGTATATATATAATCTTATATATATATCTATGAATATATTGTAAAAGATTGATAAACAAAAATAATAGACAGCTAAACTAACAACAGAAACATTACAACAATGAAATTTCTTTAAAAAAAAAATACACAAACATTTTAAAAACCTCGAAACAAAACAAACCAAATTGTCGTTTTCTTTAAGTACTATAATTTCATCTTTTTCTGCAACCCTTGCAGTGGATATAAATCTGATCCTAACGACTATATGAAGACAGTCCTAGGATGAAACTTCCCACAGTGGTAAAACTTTGTGGAAGACAGAAAATTGGGGTTTATTTTTTACCATACAATCTGCAAGGGTCTTAAGACTTCGGCAGCCCGAAGTGAGCTCTTCTTTTATTGTTGTTTTTTGGACTAAACAATTGGCTAAAAATTCTGCATTTTACAGACACATCCACGAACAAAAGATTCGGCCTGAACATTTCTCTTTATTCAGTCATTCGCATGCTGCACACATTTAACTTAGCCGGCCGATGAGCTCCGAAAGTCAAGTAGTTAAATTTAACTGGAATCGCCATATGAGGATATATATAGTATGGGCTTCGAGTGTCCAGAATCGTGACAAGAGGACTTCAGCTACAGCCTGCGTTGTATCTATGAATTTATCAAGTTATACAGGTACATCAAATGTATCGACCTAAACAACCACCTATAAAATATTCAATGATTTCATAATAAATTATGACAAATCTTTAAAGCGTTGCTGCAAATAAACGAAACCATATTTTTAATGTCAATATACATAGTTAATAAACAAATAACTAAATACTCGTACGCATTAATTAACCGTATGTACCTATAAAATTCCAGACAAGTTGTTGGCCAACCCTCGTATGTAGTGTGCACTTTAAAAAATTAAAGAAAAATAACAACACTCAATACACGATTCTTGGCTGTTTTTCCAGATTGGCTTTGCATAAATTTGATGTATTTTTCGATTGTTGTACATAGGAAATTGTCTAAAAATAATCGATATTTATATGAAATATATACGTATATAAATATAGCATACACTACAGTTATTGATGTTGTACTTAGTTATGTCAGAACTTCTTAATGTCAGCCTCTTGATGGTACACAAATTGGAATGAAAAGCAATTGTGGGCCTTGAATAAACAAAAAACAAAATAACACATATGAAAACTTACATAGAATCTGTTTTGAGTTTCTGCACAGTTGTCTTGGAAATCGATTTAAGTACAACTAAAGTAAAATAGATGCGAAATCCTATACATCAAATTTTATATACATATAAGCAAAAGATAAACTGAATTTTTGTAAAGTTTATTTATTTCTACTTTTCATTCTCTTCTTACTCTTTTAAATTATCACTAAATTTATATGATTAACTTATAATATTTATGAATACATTTTCCGTATTTTATTTACTCCATTTATTTATTGCCCAACACCTGAAAGTATGCAAAGCTTTTTGATCGCTTGACTTGGTTAAGATTAATTTAAATATAAGTTAAGTTACAATAGGGCAGAACGTTGCATTACACACACACACAGACAACAACACACACTCACACTAACACGTCTAAAAATTTCTGGGTTTTTCCAACATGTTGTGGACTGCAAATTAGTTTGAATTTTCTTCAGACACAAGAAAGACGGCACCGAATTTTATGAAACATAAATAAAAAACAGAAAGCGCAACAAAAGCTGTTAATCTTAAGCATATACCGATTGTGTAAAACTAAGCATATAACATATGTACATGGAGTATATGATGACACACACACAAACACACACTAAAGCTTTACAACAACAGCTCAAATATAAAAAGTTTTCTTGAGAAATCACAACAAACACAAATCCACTCATACGTTCACATAAAGTAATCAAAATTTGGGACAAGAAGAAAGTGTTCCAAAAACAAAACACATTATAAACTTATGTAAACTGTAACTTCTAAGCGCTGTAATCGACAAGTCTAACTGTAAACAAACAGAACTGTTTCAAATTTCACTTTGGTCTTAGTTTAACAGATATGTGCTAAGCATTTTTTAAAGAAACTGTTCAGCTTTCTGCTCTCGTTGACTTCAAAAATGATTGCTATAAACATAACTGTTTGATTTAATCGGAAGTGTAATTTGAATGTGGTCTGATCAAGTTTTCTTTTGTAATTAAAAAATGAATTTCCAAACAAGACAAGAAATATTTATACCACAATGTAACAGCAGGTAAAACGAAAATAGAAAAAAAAATAATTAGATATATTTCCAGCATATGAAGTATTAAGGTGCATACCTAAAAATCAGTTAACTGAATTCAAAATCAAATGCAATACCAATTCCATTAACTAAAATAAAAAAAAATCAGAAAATTAAAATTAAAAGAAATTAAAAACAAACAGTTTTAATAACAATTCTAATCTACTTAACAGCAAAGAAAACTAATAAAGACAAAACAGAATATACAAATAAAAGAAAACAACGGATTTATTTAGTTTTGAATGGGCAGTGGCGATTCCCTCCAATGCACACATTGCGTATGCGTGTTATTGTAGAGCGCCATCTACAGCTGAACGTTCTTAAACTTTGGTGCGTGGGAAAACTTTACAAAAGTTGTACGAAAAGCTTTAGTACGAATTTGTTGTTAGTCAACTTGCTTGAACTCTGTTGAAGCTTTTGAATAAACAACAGAGCCAGTGTTTCATTCCATAGTTACTGTTGACTGTCGACTGTCTGGCAACGCTGCAGCACCTTCTCAATTTGTGAATGAAAAAAGCTCACTACCTACTCCAGCTCAGGCGTAACAAAGCAAAAGCTTCACTGCTGCAGCAATGCACAAAACAGAAGGCAATGGCTGTGAGCGAGGAGGGGGAAGCGGTGAGAGGGAAGCGGTATCTCTTTCTGTTGCCTTTTCTGCCTTTTGTTTTGCTTTGATTCGTTCGGCACTTGTCGTGCATTTGCACGACGAGACGAGAAGCTGCCTTCGTCTGCTGCTGCTGCTGCTGCGGCTGCTGCTGCTGTTGGCGCCTTTGCTCAGTTGCTGCCAGGATATTGACAGAGAAAGGTTCGCTGTGCGATTTAATTGTTGACATTTTTAGTTGTCGTTGTTGTTGCTTTTGTTGTTATTATTGTTAGTATTGCTGTTGCTATTGCAGCTTATGCCGAAGCTGAAACTGAAACTGAAACTAAAAATGAAGCTAAAGCTGAAGATGAAGTGAAGAGAAGAGAGAGAGGAAAAGCAAAGTGCAGTTGAAGTAAGAAAACTCGTGTCTCGTGTCTCGTGTCCTTGTCGCGTCTCTGTTTCGCCACGTTCAGGGCCAGCGATTGCAGTGAGTCCCAAAACGTAGGCAGCTTCAGCAAATTCAATTGCCACATGCAACATAAAAGAAAAAACAGCGCTGGACTGACAACGTGCAGCATGCAATCGTCTTTGGCTTAGAGCAACAGCAATGATGGCATTGTAAGCGTTTTGGCAAGGAATAGTTGGACGTGTGCGTGAGTGTGTGTGTGTGTGAGCGTGTGTGTGAGGCATGGCTAGTGAACGTACGACGGGCGGCGGTGTCGGGGGGCGGCATGCACGTGTCAGTCCAACGCCGGGACGTGGCAGCAAAATTGCGTATACGCCATGTCCGCGCTCCGAGCCGCCACAGGATCTGGATCTGGCGGTAACAACAACGGCACGCAACTGCCTGGCCATTCCCATGTCCTCATTGCAGACCGCTAATGGACCCAGCAGCAAAGGTGAGTATTGCAGCTAATTAGCCTTAAAGACGGTAAGGCCAAGGGCTAAAAGGGTGGTTAAGAGTGTGAAGAAGTCATTTATATTTTTGGCATGCATTTGTTGGTTGTGTTCAAGCCAAAAAGGGCTGCCGTGTGCATTTGTGCCTGGCAATCAATTGAGATTCTCAAACTGATATTGTTTTATTTCTATTTGTATTTGTATTTATTTTTATTTTTCATTTACCTTGACATGTTTCGTCTGTGTTTTGTTTGATGATTTTCGTCTGCCTTTGTTTTTGCATTCGTCTTCCGTTTCTCTTTAAAAGTGGCAATTTACATGGCGAGATTCGCAGCTGGCGCTGCCAGCACGTGACTTTGATTGCCATTTCATTGTCAATGCGAGACACCAATTGCAAATCAATTTCTACACTGTCTCTTGAGAGGGCAGAGCGACGAAAAGGTTGAGAAAATGACACTTAGTTAGCACTCCTTTCTCGCACTCATCTCATTCTGCACTATCTCAAAAGTATCAATTCAAAATCTTGCTGTATGATTCGAAACATTGATCTAAACATGACTTAAATATTTGCAGGACTGCTGTCTTAAAAATTAGTTATACTTGAATTACAAGAGCAACAAGGGAATAAAGAAGTCTAAATTTGTATTTAACTTAGAATTTATGAAAATATATCAATAAATTAAATGTTCTAGTATTTTTAAAGTAAAAGACTAAAACAGAACTTTACTGTTCCAAGTTCAAATAAGTCAAATGTCTTAGTGTAATAGTTTTTTATCTAAAAAAAATACAAAAATGTACTTTATTCATATAGAATTTTGTTAAGTGTTCATTGTTTCACTTATACGAGCATTTTAAAGCTATTTACTGCCATTTATCTTCTGCTAAACGTTAAGAATGTGCCGTGAATACAAAAATGCTCATCACTTATAATTAGCCAAGTTTTATTGCCGTCAACGAGGCTGTGTATCCTGCTCGGCTGCTTAAAGCCGCTGACAGCATTGCAACATCATTTAAAATTTATGGTCTCAGCAGCAACAAAGGCAGCGTGGGGCAAAATGCGGCACAGTTGCAAGTGTAGACCGTCTGCCTCTCTTCATAATTCCCCTGATTATGCTGCAAGTGACCCACAAAAAAAGCTACTTACTTGTAAGACTGGGCCAAGTATCGCTCTCGCTGCTGTTTTGACCCACTGATCGATGAGGCAAATCGTAGACGACCCACAAAACGTATGCAGGCCGATTTAGCCAGCTGGTTAATTAATATTTATGCACCGCAGGCAGCCCAACAAAAACGTCAACAACAACAACATCAAGAAAAGTCAATAAAGTGGGCGGTGGCACGCCCATCTGAGCTGAGCTGAGCTAAACTGAGCTCCAGCTGCCAACTTGCAACGTGCAACGTGCAACGTGGCGTATAATTTATGCAGCGTTTGATGCTGTTGCATATGCATGAAAGAATGCAAAAAATTGCGTATACGCCGCATAGCTAACAAATAAAAAACGCTACAATCAAGCTGCTTCTTTTTGCTTCTCTGTTTGCATTTTAAACCAGTTCGTAAGCCAATCTACCCAAAAGTAATATTTGTGCTCAGCAGAAGATTCAAATATTGATTTTAAAACTCTTACTTTTTCGCGAAATTAAAACTGTTACTTTTAGGGAAGAAGAAATAATTGTGACTAGTGAATTACTTCAACTATTCTATTTCTGTTAAAGTAATGTTATGTTAATAATCAGCTTGACAACTGTTAACTCTGATCTGCATAGTGCTCCAATAAAATACCATACAGTTTAGTTTAAAGCACACTGTTAACTAATTTATTTCTGTTCGACTTACCTGTTAAGTTAACTACAACAGATTTACAGTCATTGATACAAATTTAAAATATTTAGCATAGATTGAAATACAAATGTTAAGTTACTTACAGATCGTTAAGTCTGTTAAGCCCTCAGCGTTAACAGTCAGCTGTTAGCTTAATTGCCTTTAGCAGAGTTGTGTTTATTGCTTAACAGAGCATCAAAATGGCCGCTGACCCAAAACAGAAGTTAACTCACAGTAGCAACAGTCGAAAAATGTGCTTTGTGTTTTTATTTTGATTGTGTTATTCGCATTTGTTTGTTGTCTCTGTCTCTGTCTATGGCTTTGTCTTTGTTTGTGTATCTCTAACCATTGCTGGCCGAATGCCAAATGTGTAAATTATTGTGCGGGTTCTTTTGCCGTGTTGCCGAGCAACATTGATAAGTAGCCTGGCAACATGGCAGCTCGCTTCATTTATCACAATTTATGGCCGCGTCGACATGGCAATTGAATCTGCAGGTGTCTGTTTTTTTTATACTGCATCAGTTGCTAATTTGGCTGGACATGCTGGACTTGACCTTGGACTTTTGGCAATTGACTTGATGCGCTGCCAAAGATTGTCAGAGTCAGGACCTAAATGGAGTTGTCAGGCGATAGGCAGCTGTGTTTAATGCCAAGGCTAAACACAGCTCGCCTCAATTGGTTACTGCGTCAGTTGCTTGCCACATTGGCTTTAATGTCATGTTTTGTGGCCTCCCACTGACTTCGTTCCGGCTCTTAGATGCTCCTTGAGTAAGTCGGATAAATCAGTTAAAGTCTTTGAGCTGACAACTGAATGGATAAATCCACTTTACGGCAGTGTATTAAACAGATTTGTTGACATCATACGATGAGCTAAGTACCCTTTTGACATTGAGCTCATCAAATCAGCTAGAGATCTAATAAATCGTATTTCCATTTATGATTGTCAGTTCTCTGTTTTCAACACAAATATGCTAATAAATCTATGCCGAGTTACATTACAGTATGGAGATGTCAAATGCTCTGAAATACCAACTAGACAAGGCTAAGTGAGTCATTTAAAATAAGTGGCAAGTGTCCTACTTACGTGTCCATCTCTAGTTACAGACCTATTACGAGTTAATTCCATTACGCCTTAAACGTTTTGCTTTAGCTACTCAATAATTTATTAAGCAATTTGAAATATAGCCGGCAACACTTGGAAATACCACCTGATGTGTTAGGCCTCATTTCGTGGCGCTCTGATTTATTAATGGCAAAAACGCAAATGCCATTAAAATGCTGGAAAAATATGCTGCAATTTTTATTGCATCCCAAAAGTCTAACAATAAAAATGTTTAATGCATACGCGAAGCTTTCCACTAATGCCATTGTTTACCGTACGGTGGCATCCAGTTTCACGCCCAGCCAGTCACAATGCTGGTCGTAAAACCCTTTCGGGTAGATCGCCATTTATGTGTGTATGTGTGTGTTTATATGTATGAGTGTCTCGTCCACATTCGCGAAATTTATGGACTTGCCACGCCCAGCGCTACGAGCGCCTTTTTATGTTGGCCGCGCTGCTTATCCGCAGTCTGCGGCATTATTTTTTACTACCCCTCACAGTGGGTGGGCTAAAGAAAATGAAGAAATGCGCCAATAAAATGAATGCCAAAGACGTTGTTTCCCCTTTTGCCCCCTTTGCCCCATTTGTCCCGTTTGCCTCCTTTGCCACCTTTGCCTCCTTTGCCCCCTTTGCCCCCTTGGAATGTCACGTAATGTAGGAAGTCCGAGTTGGAGCCTTTCCAAGGCGAGCAGCCGTAGCAATTGCCAGTTGCCTTATTAATTATTAATTATTAATAACATTCCTTTTCTACATACTCGCAACAACAAATTGCATGCCACTGTTGCAGTTGCAAAGTTTTTCTAGTTTAAAAACATTTATAAAAAAAATTACATTCAGCACGCCGAAGAGTTGATACTCTTGTTGAGTAGTTGAAATAGCTGAAATAAACTCAAGAGACAACAAAGTGTGTCTCTATGATATAGTTATGATAAAAAAACACTCGATATAGTCACCATATCAGCAAGTCCCCAACCACCTGGTGTCAAATTAAAAGAGTTTTGATTAGTTTCGTGCCTGAAAGTGCAGAGTCATTTTGTTGACCACTGTCACTTGGTTGGAGGTCGTCACCATGTGACTTGCTGATAAGCTCAATTAGAGCATGACTAATTATAGAATAGACCACGGATCAGACTAACTGTCTGGTCAGTTCTGGGTAAACATATTTCGGATATCCCCAACATTGCTAGAATATTCAATTAGGATATTAACATCAATTTACGATAAAAACAAATTTTGAAATTTTTAATATTATTAAGAACTATATTAACGCACTATATAAAAATACGATATCAGTTTGTGTTATTATTAAACTAAGTATGTGAAAAACGAAGCCCATACAATATTAACCCTCTAATGCCCACGTAAATGAATAAATGTAAGCAATCAATAAAAAATACTGCTGGGAAATTAAGTTATTTATTTAATTATATAACAATATATAAATATTACGGCAAAACATTGTAATTTCAACATGTACACATTCAATTTTAATATTTCACTATTTAAGATTAAATAAGTTTTCTAAATAATTGAATACTTAATTTTTAACATTCAAAACTTTTTAATAAATTATTCAAAGCGAAAATCGAGTGCGAAGCTGTTTAGCCAAATCATTTGCAGATTTTATCAGCTAACGGCAAATCGTTGGCCATAATTACCAACAATTTGCCCAAAAGCCACAATTACACGGTCGACTGCAAACTATTTCGCCCATAAATATCAAACTAAACTGGCATTATAATCATATGCGAGACTAAATAATACAAATTTAGATTGAGCTTAACGAGAGTTTGCGATTTGGAGATACCCTGTAGTGAAAGTTATTTACTTACCATCGATTTACATAAACACTCCAATAATTTTCATAATTCTTAAAAAGGTTGATTTCGCTGAGTGTGCAAGGGTCGTATACTTAATAATTAAATTATTACTGGATAATTGAAATTTTAATAAATTCAGAGTAATTATGAAAATTGAAAACTAAAAGTATAAATTTATTACTCAAGATTAAATCTATTATGTATTGATTTGAGAATTGTTTCCTTATTCTGCGCAGATCCACCTGCTCACCCAATGATATGTGTACAGGGTATAGCGATATATGTCGTTTATTTAAATATAGTAAATAAAAAGAAACTGTCATTGGCAGCTCCTAAAAATGTGCATTAATTTATGGCATTTGCATTTTGCAAGATGAAAGCACAAAAGTTTTATAACATCGAATATGTGTATACTCAAATTCGATGGATGTGTGAATCGAGGACCGAGAGGGATGAATTATTTGGCTGATTTATCACCATTAAAGTTTACAATGAACGCCTTTTTCGCAGAGCCAACCGAATGAATAATGACAGCAAAAATTAGCTGGGGATTTTTTATGTTTATGTGAAATTTGTGATTCCATTTTGTCCATGGGCTCGTTTTTTATTTTTTTCAATTTTTTTTATGTCGTGAGTAATTGAAAAGCTGTCGGAAAAAATACCCAATGTCAGATTTGATTGACATGGAGGAGTCGTCGTGTGGCATCGTCTGGCGCTGTTCTTGGTGCTATCTAACAATCTGGCGATTTAAGGCACAAATTTACGATAGACACGAGGTGGAACTTATCAAACTTAACCAGAACAAAACAAGTCACGAAAACTGGACACACAGTTCTCCCTTAAATTTCCAGCAGTTAATAGCAACTCTCCTCACAAAGAATTAAAAAAAATAAACAGAAAAACAATTATTTGAATGTATCGCAACATCATGCAGCGCGCATTGGAATTAGCCAAATTGGATGTGACTTTCGAGTTCGAGCCAAGTGTCCTTAACTGCGAGAGGATCAACACAAGTCGCAGCAAATTGGCCACCTTGATGCACTGGCTCCGTCAGCTGCACGAGAAGCCGCCGGAGCCACTGCAATGTGACTATATGGGTGAGTTTGACCCCAATCCAAGTGTATAGGTCGGAGCCCCAATTGGGGCTATTACAATCAAGCATAAATTGGAATCATATGCGTAGCTAGTTTTGGCAATAAAGCCATGGCTAGAGGAGGGAATTGAGGTGGCTCTATTGCTTGTCCATTTGCTGTGCTTGACCTTTGAACTAGAGCGGGGGGTTTTTTTTGTCGTTTTCGGCATTTATGAAAGCTTATGGCCATTGTGTCAGCAGGCTACAAATTATTTAGATATCAGCGCGTTTGTTTCTATGTGTCTCTGTGAATGTGTGTGCATGTGTGTGTGTGTGTGTGTGTGTGTGTGTGTGTGTGTGTATGGTAATTGCATGTGTATGGCAAATTTATGCAAATATGCAATCAGAAAATGTCAGCAATGAGTGTCTGTAGCCTCTACAATAGCCACAATCTATAGGATTTCGGCAGTTTGCCTTCTGCCAAATTCTGACACTACAAATAACAATTAGAAAATAAATATTTGTAATTTGAATATATGGCAGCTATAAAGATGTCTTAAATCTGAACCCAGAGAAAACGAGTTGCAATTATCGTTAATTAACAAAAAGGTATTTTCTAGTCTTGACTTTGTCTTGGCTTCAAAGTTTTTAATAAATTTTGTTTGTTGATAAATTGTCAAATCGACATTACCAGACATTATCGAGTCAGCTAAAGCTCACTTACCAAATTTGGTTCACATTTAAAAATCGACTACCCGAATTTCTCGAAGGATTTTAAGAACTTTGGTGAAATGAATTCAATTCAATTGTAAAATGAATTAAGAAGTCAAAACTGGATCAAAGTGACGTTATGATAGATTGAATTTGATTTGATTTTCGTATTAGCAACATACTAATAGCTATTTTTTCTTTGAACTTTATTTTTAAGAAAACTCTAAATATAGGAGATATATTGATATTTATTGTCGACTTTTAGATTTCGATTTTAAGATTGATTCACGGGTTATTTTCTATACTTAATATGGTCAATCACGACTCCTTCTTACTTACTTTTGCACAAAATTAAATTGTTCTCTAGTTCAGGATAAAAACAAACTTATTATCAAAGCAATATTATAACATTAATTTAAATTCAATTTTGAAATAGGATTTTTTTTTGGTCTTTTTGTCTACTACAATTAAAACTACTAGTAATCATATTCAGCATGATATTTTCAAGTCAAGCCTTCTCTGAACCTCTACTAATTTAATTCGTTAAACCATTTGCACATTTTTATGCTACAAAACATTTAGATTCTTTTTCAATTTTATATTGAAAGGCTCATGGTTTTAGCCTGCATTTAGATGTTGCATGCGGCAGTCGCAGATAAATGTGGCCAGATTCGTTGGGAAGCAGAAGAGAAAAGAGAATTAAAGGGAACTGTGTGGAAATACGTGGATAAATATGTAGTTTTCCGGTCGCGCATTTTCAGTGCGTACTCTCGGCCATTTTTTTGGTATTTACGCGTAATTTGCACAACATTTTTCAATTTTATGACGGAAATGAATGACGTTGTAATTTATGTTCTGTGTGAGAGAAAGGGAGGAATGTAATAAACTGGCCAAAAGCAGCTGCCAGGCAGAAACCGAAAGCTGACACAAAAGATTTACTTGCCTTTTTAACAGTTGCTCTTTTTACTCCCATTTTTTTTCCTTCCTTCCTCTTTAGTTGTTACTTCGTATTGCGGTCGATAAATTGCAAATTTAAAAAAATTCTGTTTGAGAAGAACAACAAGTTTGAAATGACTGAAACAATGTGTGAAACACAAGTCGGAGTATTAGCTTGAGTGATAGCAATAAGCCCAGGGTGACACGGGGAGTGCCCCTATTTGATAGCCCAGGCTATAGAACTAAGAATACGGAACTTTAGATGGTCACATCTGCGTTGACCCAACCAACCAATCGTGTCGTATCGTATATCAATCATTGGGGCTTATCGCTTATCGCAAGAGCTTATACAACTTTTTGACGAGTTGGCTCAGACCAAATGACACTTTGACAGTGGACTCGTTGACTGTTTTTCCCGACTTAATTAGCTATTACAAGCGCTTAACTATAGCTCAAGGCAAGTCAATATGAGCGAACAACAACTTTTCCAATAAAAATAAACTTAACTCTCTTTATCAAGTTTGGACATTGTGTGCCAAGCACCAACTAAAAGTTATTACCCCCCTTAGACGAACAATTTATGCAGACGTTAAGCAGCTCATAATGGCTAACAGTACGACTATGCGAGTATAAGCCAAGTTAAGTTCGCGACACTTTGACTCTCTCAGCGAAAGCCATGAAAACTAATTCATTTAAAATTTATGAAGCAACGAATTTCATTTAGATCATTACGTGCATTCTCCTCATTGCCTGCCACAGAGTAGCAGGCCAAATGATTCAGTCAACAGCGAACAGTTAACAGTTAACAGGCAGCAGGCAGCTGGCGGTAGCTGGCACTTTTCTAAGTTGTTTATGGCTAGAATTCATTTGGACTGGTTGCTTGGTTACCGACAAGTACTCTAAATTCAAGCGTGTATCATGAGTTTCTCATTTCAATAAAATAATAATAATAAATAATAAATAATACATAATACACTTGATGTGCTTTAAATAGAATCACTTTTTACTATTGTTCAATAATAATATATTTTACAATATTTAATAAGAATTCGCAAATGAAAATAGACCCAGATTCAGCTAAATACTAAATTCTATCAAATAGAAAGCCAACGAAAATTCAACATATTTTCAATGGTTATAATTTTGTTATTTTGTTAGGCAATTTAGTAAATTAAAAAAATTAAAGAAATATTCTTGATAGATGTAATATATATAAGTGCAGTTCTGGTAAGTCTTTTTACAACTAGAAGCTAGATTAACTCAAAACTTTGTCTTGGGCTTCTTGTAATTTTTTCTCCTTTATTTTAACGATTTTTTTTTAAATTTATTTATTTATTTATTTATTATTATACATGATTCTATATATGTTTCTATTAAGAAATCAAATTTGACTTGTGGATATTTTACTCTATATTAATGAATTATTTTATGTATACATTTTCGGATATCTGCACAAACTTCTAGGCTGCCTGCAGGGTATCTCTTGGTCTAGCATTACCCAGAGCAGTGTTTGCTCTTGTTATTCTTAAATTTATTGCAATTGCTCTATGGGGTAAGAAGGACTCAGAGGTTGTTTACAGTTGTCCTCTGTCTGTCTTCACTTACTGCCACGTTGGACAATAGCATGTGGCACGTTGCGTGTTGCATGTTGCATGTTGCGTGCTGCAACTGTGCAGCAAAACTTCAGTGGCGAATACATAATAATAAAATGCAGTTGGCTTTTGTCAGGATATATAGATTCAGCTTTTAGTCCGAACTGAGCTTCGTTTGATGCATGACACCACTGTAGTCTGCAGAGATGGACAATGTGGGAATCCAAGTGGTGCAGTAGGATTAGGAGTTCTTCCACTGTTGGCTCAAAGGCAGCTTAGACACATGTAAATCACTTGCTCTCCCACGGGGCAGATAGAATGCAAAGCTGCATTTAAATGCTTGAAAGTACATGACACATGACACACGACACAAGCCACAAGCCTCATGACGCATGCCACATGCCACATGCCCCCACTTGAGAGCCAAAAACAAAAACGAAATTAAGTGTTTTTATAAACATTTCAAATAAGCAGAACCTTAATACAAATTCCAATTTAAATGGAAATTCTTGAAATTCGATAAAGTAAAGAGAAACTCGATATTAATTCAGATATTTGCCTTTTGATTATATATCCAATAAATCTTTCGATGCCTTAATTACTTGTCATTAATTTTCTGCAGACAATCAACATTTATAATTGTCATCATAATTTGCTGATTTATTCGTTACTTCCCTCGCGGCACGTGACAAAATTGGCTATGAAAATGGCAAACTAAGTTCAGCGGTTTTATTGCTGCAAATTAGTCAGAAACCGCAAACAAAACAAGCAAAAATTGGTTGAAAAAAACAGATTAAAAGCAGCTAAAGGCGAATGACTTTAGTTTCAGTTCCGAATTTCTCGAACTGTTTTGCCCGTCACTTGCCAGGCTCAGTCCGAGGTCGGGAGCTCTACGGGAATCGTCAGTTGGCAGGCAGCATAATCAATAAAACGCTAGGAAAAGCACGCAGTAATACACAGGATAAAGGCAGAAAAAAAATAAAAAAAAGCCAACAACAATATACACACAAGATACACTAACAAAATATTGTTGGCTGGAATACCCATAAATGTTACTTTTTAAAAGGGGGTATTTACCTGTTTAACAGCGCAGTTCTGTTAATGTTAGAGTAGCTGTTACTGTTGCCGCTATTCTACATGTAGAATTACAGTAGCTGCATATTCTCTAACTGTTAGCATTACAGTTTCTGTGTCTTCTCTGTTAATGCTGCTAAATTGCTAAATTTTAATAAACAAATGTATTATATATGTCTATATTAATATTAAAGATACAAAATTAATATTCGGATTGTTAGCTTAATTATTTTAAGCGAAATAAAACTGCACAGGGTATTTCAGAGTTTGGCATTGCATGTGGCATGGTATACATATTAAATTGTTTGTGTTTTTGTTACGTTTTGTGCTTCTGGTTTTATTTTTTTTTTTTTGTGGGTGTCCTACGCCTTAGCCTGTATACATACGAAGTGATAGCTGTAGTACTCGTATAACATTTCATTTCATTTCAATTCATTTCATTTGTCGTTAATTTGCTGCGTGGTGCGGAACTTTGAAGCGGCGAATGAAAAATCTATAAAATTGTATAATACATTTTTAATAACTCACAATATCAGCGCCGACAAAATGTTGAAATCTTGAAACTGCGGACAAAATGTGTACGCGAACAGCCCACACGGCGTATGCGCAACAAGTGACGAAAGCTTTTTATTTTCTCACATTTTTCAGTTTTCATTTTTCATTTTAGCTAAGTGCAAGTTTTGAATTCTGATGCCGTCATATTTGAGTTAATGAAAAGCGTAGTACAACCGAGAGATTCGGCAACGAAAACGTTGCGAAAAGCTTACCAAGTGCCAGTTGAATTCTTAACGCAACATTGTTAAAACGTATTCGTCTCGTATTCGCATTCGCATTCGTATTCGCATTTATTCATATTCATTTGTCGAGTTGTAAGCTAAATTCTAATTATCTGAACAAATGGCTTTATTCATGTGACAAATAGTGTATGCGAGTGTATGTGTGTGTACATAACGGAGGCGTGTGAAATTGCGTGTTGTGTTGGGCTATTTGACGTGTGTGAATTATTTATAGGGTGTTCGATTATTCCTCATACTTAATAAGCGACGTTGAATAATTCACCCGGTCCTGTGTGATCCCCTTGTAATTAGCCATACAACTATATTGATTTCTGTGCCAAAAACTATGCGAAACTGTCGCTAATTGCTCGGCAAACAAAAAACCGCATAAATATTACGTAGCCGACCCGCCTGACACTGAATTTCGCATTGAGGTCGCGCTCTTGGTTTGCCCTGCGGCAGGATAAGCAAAAAAAAAATCAACAACAAAATCAAATTTGCCTTTTTTTATACAGACAAAGCATGCCACGTCTATATGTGAAATAAGTGTTATTATATATTAAGTATACGCTCGGTGGAAACGGAAATTGTGTGAAATTATATACGAATAAGCCAGCGAGATACATTTAACAAAAATATATGAATTGTGTAAATTATACATGAAATTCTTCAATGGTGAAACAATACTGATAATACTGAAAATATAATTAAAATTAATAAAATACAAGTTCACAATATTTTTAATATGTATATTATAAATGTAATATAATTGTACATAGAATAAAAAACAAGCTGTATAAAAACTTACTATAAATTAATTTCAATTTTGAATTTAATAATATAAATAATATAATAGCAAAGAGACGACAAATATTTGATTTTAGAAACTATCTGCTCTAAATCACAAACAGTTTACATTTCAGCTATTAGTTGGCTTAACGCAAGAGCTAAGCTATATGTATCTATATGTATGTACAAGTATCTGCTATAATTAATAAATATTGACTTGATCAAATGCACAAAGAATTACACAAAATGCTTAGCGGCAACACATGCAAAACAAATAACATTTAGTCAATTCAGCAAATTTAATGCTAACATGCCGAATCATTCAACAACTAACTGGCACATATACAAGCATATGCACATACACTTAAGCACACACACATACACACACACACACTCGGATTAAGACACGCACACTTTGGATATCTGTTGGCAGTACACGCCCACAAGGTCAAGGGCCGTCTGCCTCTAGCCTGCCTAGGTCATGTGTATGAGCACAACTTGAATGCAGCCCTCACGAATATTCAAATTGACTTTTAATGCTTTCGTTTTGATTTTGTTTCTACTCTATACCCTGTAAATGTGACTAAATAACCTGTAGTAGGCAGTAGTAATAGAATGCTATAAATAAAATGGAAAACTGATTTGAAGTAAACGCGGAAACTGATTTACTATCACAATTTTATAAATTTAATTTACTAAACGGAAGATTATCTAGATACTACAGGGTAACTACTAGTCGACTCTCTCTTCACTATATTGACCACAAATTTAAGATATATATACATATATATACGTATTTCGCTCATACCTAAATCATTTTGCTATTTATTTTTAGCACTGGCACGAAATGAATTTCGGAATTGAGCGAAATTTAATTTTTATGGTTATTATCTCTTACTCTTGTGGGTTTTCTATTTGGCTGCTTGATTGTTTCATTGTTGTTTGTTTTGATTGTTGTGTGTGTGTGCTTGAGTAAGTTAACGATAAAAATTATTGCTGTAACTTGTGCCATTAAAACAATTAATTATAGCCATTGCTGGGCAATGCAATGTCCATTTCGACAGGCACTTGAGAATGGATTGCTGTAAAAACTTTATGATCCATTTCTTATTGGATCGTTGGGGTTGTGCTTATGCTCTCCGCCTTTCTCTCTATCTATATCTAGATTAAGTGTGTGCTGACATTTGGCGGTATTTTGATGTTCGTTCTGCAAGTGCAATGTGATAATATCACTCATACGCAGATTATGGCTAATTCAATGACTTAGCAAATGACACATAAAAACTTGATTCTGATTATTATTTATCATCAGCAAACTTTGTTAAGATCTTTTCGAGTTATCAGCTATAATTGGAAATTGGCAGCTGCTGCAACGAATATTATAACGAATATTATAATTTTCTTAAGGTCTGACTTTAATTATAAATAATGATCAATTTTTGCTGAAATAAGATACTGTCCTAAAGCATTTTTAGGTTTAATTCATTCATTTGTATTTATATTCTTTGATTAATTTACTTTTTGTAGTGAGTTTCCATTTAATGTGCTTTCATTAACAAATTTACTTTGGGTCTTTAGCGTTTTTTCCATGCCATAAATCGGAAAAGCGTTTTCAAAATCCTTTTTGATGGATCCGTTCGTTTTTCGGTCGTAATGTCCAACAGTTGTTATAAATTACTTTGGAACTTTTCAATTTGCTGGCTGAGCCTTTTTTAGGCTGCGATTCCGATGCTGCTGTCGGAATTTATCGCACAATGGCAATCAATAAGCGGCAGTAAAACTAATTGAGCCGTGTCTGGAACTAATTAAACACACACAAACACTTAAAGAAATCTCCTCAGTCACACACACACACACACACACACACACACACACACAGAGAACCCTTTCGACTGCAAATAATTGCTGGCTCTTTACAATTGGATATTTCCGTGTTGGTCGCTTGCGTGTCCAACCAAAAATGAGCAGTAACTGGAATTGATCGACTTTAAATATACTCTTTAAATTCAGTTAAATTCAAATTGTAGAATTGCTCGAACAGTAAAATATATTTAAAAAGTGTACATTTCATTTAGAAGTTAAAAAGTTTGCAGAGTTCTCAAGTTAATTATACAAACTAACAACAAAGTACAATAAAAGTGTATGTATATATACACACGCAATATACCCCATTGTGACTGTGTTACCAGCCATAAAAACGTTAACGTTACATGCTACCAACTTAAGGCTCTTGTTTGCGTTTCCGACCTGTGTGCGTTGAGTAATTTTGAACAGCTTTGCACCGGAAATGGGTAATTTCCGCAGCTGCTGCCACCAAAAAAAATAGAAAACAAAACACAGGCAAACGCTAAAACACATACACACATGATATTATTATGGGTTAATCGCTGTTGACTTTTTCATTGACTTTCTGTTAAGTCGCAGCCAAAGAAAACCAAAAGTTGCTGCCAGTTCGTGAGCTGCTTAACATAAATCAAGTCAATTATGCTAATAAGTAGAATGATTGAAAACCTTATGTTCACTAATGATAATACTGAAGAAGCCTTGATGAATAATACTAACCATCTTCTTCAATCTGTGCATAAAACCAACTGAAGTACAGAGAATTTTCTGCTTAAATTAATGTGCTTTAAACATCGCTTGAATTATATTAATTTAATTTATGCTAGCAACATTTCCATGGCTATTTCGCTGACTAATTAAAATGTTGCTTCATGCTCTCATTAGAATTATAAAAAGAACAAAATGCTGAGCCGATTCATCGTCTATAAATAAAATAATGAAGAAATGCGCGAAATAAATAGACACAAATTCGCTTGAAACCGGTGAAAAGTTGTTTCTACCTGTTGCAAATTCTTTTCTTGCTGCACGTGCTTTCAAATACTTTAAAATGAAGCATTTCATTATCCCAGCATCAGTGTTTGGCCAGGATAAATGCAAATAAATTGTCTGGACCCGTAAAAAGAGAAATTCAAATGAATTTAACTCAATAACAAAGTAAATAAAAAAAGGTGAACTGTAAGTTATTTAAATGAAATACACACAAGCACATAAACACCCACACACATACACTCACACACACACACAGACAGTCCAAGGGATATGCAAATAAAATAAAGTGTGTCAAGCAGAAGTACAGCATAAACAAATACACAAACAATTTGCCCATTGTATCCAACTCAGTCACCATCCAGGCGTCAGAAAAACAAATACAAATTAATCAAGTGAGCGGACAACGGCAGAAGCACCACCGCCACCACCATAACCACAGCCACAGCCACAGCCACGAACACCACATTCAGTTCAGCACCATTCAGCCACACAGGACATTCACAACCATCATTGCAACAACTACAAGAACAACTACAACAACAAAATGAATTTAATGTTTCGCAAGAATTTTCGCGAGGGCGCCAGCAAATCGGGCGGCGGTGGCGGCAAACTTCAATCGAAGGCGAACCGCACAAAGCGATCCAGGGATATGGGCATGGTCCAGCAGCCGGAGGAGATACATTATCGTACCCATCTCTTTTTCTCGCCCAACCGACCCGGCTATGATGTGGGCGAAGGTAAATTGTCGACATGCAATTCCATTCACACTCTCAATCTGTCCATCTCTCTCTCTATCTCTCTTTTTGAATTTATTTGTCTCTGTCTCTGTTGCTCTTTTGTGTTTGCTTCAGCCACCGCCTCAGTTAAATGCGCTCCATTAACCCATTAACCCCAACCTCACATCCGTCATTTACGTTTTACATTTCATTCATTTGCATCGCATTCATTTCAAGTATGTCTAACGATTTTGCAAATCAACTCAAAGGATCGGCAGAAGGACACTCCAGCCAGCAATTGAAATGTAGTTGAGTTGAAATCGAGCTGCTTATTTTTAGACTCATTTACCTGTATATAAAAAATGGAATAAATAGATAAGCAGTTGTGTACGAGACGTATACGTAATAAATGAGAATAATAATAAGTATACGTGGCGTGGTCTGAGGAAATCTGAAGAAAAATGAGCTTAGCTTGTCAATTTGCATCAGAGAGCTGCAACGAGTAAACAGTTTTCGCTCAGACTCGAATATCTACTTGTGACCGTTGTGTTTTGTTACTTGTTGTGAATCGTTGACACAAACGGATCAGAAAAGGAGTAACAAATCGTATCACTACTCGAGTCATGACTCGAGTTACTCGTTTTTAAAATGTGCGCGGCGGAGCGGGCAGGAGAGAGCAGTGCAACCTCGCTGAAGTCTACCTAACTGTGTCGATCTACCCAAATGTGCGACCAAAAAAAAAAGGTCTACACTGAAAGAAATTATTGAGCAGCAGAATAATTATATTATAATAAACCACATTTTAAAAATCATAAAGTCCTCAAACCTACTTTATCATTTCACTCAGTGTACAAATTTCCGCGGCGCACACACAAGATGCGCCTTTGCTATGTTGTTGTTGTTAATTTTTATGACGGTCATAAATGAAAAGGGTCGAAAATGCCTCGACCCGACTCGAGTCGTGTGTGCGACGTCGCTTGCCCCTACCCCGCCAACCCCCTGCGTGCCTACCGCTGACAAACACACATTGCAATGTGAAGCATAAGCACTGCGAGCGTGCGTTTGTGTGATACGATTGGGTGATACGATTGGGTGATACGTTTGGGTGATACGTTTGGGTGATACGTTTGGGTGATTCGTTTGTGTCATGCGTTTGTGTCAGGCGTTTGTGTCATGCGTTTGTGTGATTCGTTTTGTTTGAGTCGCGCATGCTCGTATAAATCGAAAGCGGCAGTCTGTCTTTGATTTGTCTCTTTGATTTATTTTATTTATAGCCAAATAAAAAGAGTGACACGAAATTAATTTAATAAAATAAAGATTTATTAATTTATATTAGTATTTGAGTTATTTTAGATATTATATATTTTATTTAATTTATTAATTAAAAGGAACTAAAAATTCGATACATCAAGCCTATTAAAATTAAATGTAAATTTTTATTTTCTAGTACTTAGGTATTAAAATTTTTATAAAATGAGTTTAAGAACAACAAACTATCAATTATAAATATTTATCAGCCAGTCAGCGAAGATATAGGTGCAATTGCCATTTTAAATTAAAACATTGCTCAAAATATAAATCAAATATGCTTCACATTGCAATGTGTGTTTATCAGCGGTAGGCACGCAGGGGGTTGGCGGGGTAGGGGCAAGCGACGTCGCACACACGACTCGAGTCGGGTCGAGGCATTTTCGACCCTTTTCATTTATGACCGTCATAAAAATTAACAACAACAACATAGCAAAGGCGCATCTTGTGTGTGCGCCGCGGAAATTTGTACACTGAGTGAAATGATAAAGTAGGTTTGAGGACTTTATGATTTTTAAAATGTGGTTTATTATAATATAATTATTCTGCTGCTCAATAATTTCTTTCAGTGTAGACCTTTTTTTTTGGTCGCACATTTGGGTAGATCGACACAGTTAGGTAGACTTCAGCGAGGTTGCTGCTGCTCTCTCCTGCCCGCTCCGTCGCGCACATTTTAAAAACGAGTAACTCGAGTCATGACTCGAGTAGTGATACGATTGTTACTCCTTTTCTGATCCGTTTGTGTCAACGATTCACAACAAGTAACAAATCGTACACTCTACTCGAGCGTAAGCAGGGCAACGGAGAACAATTCAACTCGAATCTACCCGTTGCAGCACTCTGATTTGCATGCAAAGCAGTTAACATGGAATTTCTTATGAAATGTAGATGTATAGTTAATGGTAAATCTACGATTAGAAAATATCAAGTATACGTAACAGGCAATTATATTTAATCTTGCAAAATGTGCGCAGTTTCAATACACAATATTTAGATATCAGATAATCTATTTCATGAACATCAGTTACATTTCAGTCGACTGAATTACATTTCCCAATCACATCTTGTTCATAATTGACCCTGAAATTTGCAGGCTTTATTAGGCACGCATGAAGGAATCGTCGGAAGTGTATAAATAACTGATTTTATAGTTTTGGCAATACGAAAGTCACAGCGTTATTGAAAGTTCACGTGTAAGCTAATCTTAAAACTTCCAGTTGGCTTGGCTTTTAGGGCAACAGACGTATGTAAGTTGTGAATTTTTTTGGCAATGACAATGGGAATGGTAATGGCCTTGAATGTGCACATAACAATTAAGTTGCCAAAGTTATTAAAAGCAAGGAGAATGGAATTTGTACTTGTATGTATGTATAAAATGAAGCTAACTGTTAGTTGTAGCAATGCAATGCCTACTAATCCAATAAGGTGATGAATATGTCTAGTTTTGTGTAAATATCTCTTTCTATCTATATTTCCAATGTGCCTAACTGCAACAACAGAAAACAAAGAAAAGAAACATTTAAATATTTACAATTATAATAGATTCATCTTGGCACTTTTCCTATGATCCCAAGCACACAAATCAAAAAAAAAAAAGAAAAAAGAATTGAAAATTTCCCCATTTTGTTTTGTTTTGTTTTTGTGTTGTGTGTCCATATAAAATATCGACAGAATCCATTGCAGAACGATGTAGCGCACTATCGGGCATACCCGGTACCCCGACCACCGCCACGTCCTTTACACTGTCATCCATGCCATATGAAGTGGACTTGCCGCAGCCGCTCGTCGATCGATCCGTCTCTCTAATGCGTTGGAACAGCACCAGCGGCAACAGCACAAATAACAGTCTCACTCGACTGCAGCAGTTTGGTCAACAGCAACAGCAACAGCAGCAGCAGCAGCAGCAACATGCCTACTACTACCAACAACAACAACAACAACAACAGCAACAACCACAAACGTGCAGTCCGACGAGCACTTTGCTTACAGCTGCCGCAGCGGCAACGCGGCAAGGTTTGATCTTCAACATTGTGTTGTCAACTTGTTGTTGTTGCTGCCATTCAAATCGAATACACTGCAAGAAAAATACCAAAATACAAAACTAATGTCATCGCTAAGCTCACAACCTCGAATGTTGCACTGATCCACTGATCCACTGCACCACCAACACAACTACAACCAACTGCTGCCCAGACATATAATATTTTCCCTAACCTCAAATAGTGATCTCTCTTCTTCTTCTTATTATTGATGTTGTTCTTCCTCATTTTGTTGTTGTTGGTGCAAGTTCTTGATTATGTTGAACGAATACTGAAAGCTAGACATGTTTGAACTTGCTTAAAAGCTTTTGCGCTTTCTTGAAATGCGTCTGCCAATGTTTTTTTAAGCGAATGCTTTCAATGTGCAAAGCTTTCAGTATTTTTAGCTAAGCCAAAGGACGCTCACAATCTAACAAAAGCTCACAAAAGCTCACAACCAACCAACTAATCAATGATCAACACTCTTCTAAAAGCTTTCAGCTCGATGGCCACTTTTATTTGAGGACTCTCAGCAAAAGCTTTATGTGTTGCAACTAATTGCTCGCACCAAAAAGCTTTCAAAAGCTCTTGAATTGATAATCTTTAGGCCAAAATGCACAAGTACTTAATGTTTTACTAAAAGGGATATATTTTAACATTGCTATGCATATTAATTTAACTATCCCAGATTAAAGTTATTACTATAAATTTTGGAATAAAGTCATCTTATTATTTTTCAGCTAACTTTGGTGGCGGTGGCACCGTGGGAACAACACGTGCTGAGCCCATCTCACTGGCTACCCTCGATCGAGATTGCTTTATAATTCCCGTGCATAGTGTCGATCGATTTCTACCAGCCGGCATACCGGTATGACAGACAACCCCTATCAATCTGACAACTGAAGAGCTTAAAGCTCCATAATTAACTCGTCCAATTTCCAGTTACCCGCTTTGAATGCCGAGGGTAAAGCCACCAGCCCTCTAAGTGTGCTGGAAGTCTCAGATCCCAAATTGTGTATACTGGTGCATCTGATGAGTCCCCTGGAAGCCATAGATCCCGTCATGGAGTCCCCGCTCTCACATCCACTGCTCAAGCAACGTTCCATTGCCGCAGAGCTTTTGACGGAGGTGCAACAGGCCAACACTGCCGTCGGTGGCATGATTCTAGCCAACATGGAGAAAAGCTGTAAGTACTCCATTTCATTTCCTCCCTCTGTCTCTCTTTAATTGTCCGTCTTACAGCCGAATTTCCATTTATATCGTATTATTTGATCAATACGATGCAAACGGATCCATCGAATTTCTACTCCAGCCTGCGCGTCTCATCGCTCTCCAAATTCGAGCCGAAAACTCTCAAGTAAGACAATCAAAACATATATGTAGATATGTAATTTTAATATTTCATACCCGAGTATTATACCCTACAATGCAATTAAATATACAAAGACGTGGAAGGAACAGTTAAGTGAATATATAATATTTGAGTTGTGAGAAACTCTTTATGGCATTGAAATTTCAACTAAAGAGGTTGAAAAAAAGGTTTATTTTAGTTATATATGAGAAATGTTGACTCTTTGGACTTTCAACAAGCCCAACTTTATTAAAGCTCATCCGATTTCCATTAGGAATGTCTTATTTTTCATAATGTCAGCCCTTCTTTTGCTTTGCATTCAAATTTTATCTTTCTGAGACGAAAATTTTTTTTTCGAAAATTTTTAGATTTTTACATAGTTACCCCTTTACATTTTTTGAAAATTTTCAAAAATTTTAAAACTTAAATTTATTCCTTAAACTGATTCCAGGTAATAAAATTAGGATAAAAAACTACTTTTGAAGTAATTTCTATCTTTTTTCTTTAAGATTTAAGCCAAAAACTGCAAAATTTTTACCTGATTTATATGTAGTTCATGGTATTCTTTTAATTTGAATAGATTTGTCAAATCGTGGTCGAATTTCAAAGGGATGTTTTAATGATCATTTAATTATACAAATATTGATTTGTCATCAAAATTGGATGATTTTAAAGTATTCATTTTTTTCGGAAATTTTACATAGTTACCCCTTTACATTTTTTGAAAATTTTCCAAATTTAAAAATTCAAATTTATTCCCTAAACTGAATCCAGATGATAAAATTAGGGTAAAAAAGTACTTTTCACTTTTTTTCTTTAAAATCTTAACGGTTATTTCGCTTGAAATAGTTTCGGTTTTTGGGTTTCGGTATGATAGAAAAGTTTAGTTTCGGTTACGGTTTTAATCTTACTAGTTATCATACCAAATATGGAACCTGCTCAAATTCACGTATCTTATTCACTTTATAAATATTTTAAAACTACTGGTCAGCTCAATATTTTAATAAAATGTAATATTTACATAATTAAGCCATTTTAAATTTTCTAAAGAGATTTGCAAGCTACTGGGTATATTACATTCGATCAGCGCATGCTTCTTTCAATTGCGACTTTCTCTCTCTCTCTCTCTCTCTCATTCCTTGTCCTCGCTCCTTTTAGATACACTGCCGCCCATACGCTGGACCTTTATAGTGAGGTGGCTTCCATTTGCCGACCTCCGCTCGTGTTGCCATCGAATGAAGCCGGCAGCTTTAAGAAATCACAGACGGCGGCCACGGGTTACATTATCAGCGTATTCAAGGTGAGTGAATGGACTTGACCCTTGACCCTCCAGTCCGTGTCTGTGTTCATAACATGAAAAATGCAAAATTTAATTTCAGGTCTTTGAGGGCGACGACGGCGAGCGATTCGAAAAGAATTGGCTCTATTGGACAGGAGCTCGCATGTTGTACAGGCAAGTGGAAGTTGGGATTGGGATTGGGATTCGGGTTGAGAGTGCATATTCTTATTTGTAAATATTTATATTCGTTGCTGCCTTCCACAGATATTTACCTCGTGCTGCGGGCTTGCGGCGAATTGCTCTGCATAAGAGCACCTCACAGAAGGGGGACAAAATGTATCTGTTGGTTTGCGAGTGTGCGGATCTGTTGAAGGATATATCATTGGCCGCCTTTTTGATACCTGCACTGCGAGCGCGTCTCTGCGGCTATACAGGACTCTATCGACCAATTCAGACTTTCTAGAGCCGATCTATAGCTATAAAGATAAAGATAGCGATAACGATAACTATATTTTTCTATGCTGTAAATAGTTGACAACTAAACGGAATGGATAAGAACAAAGGAAAAGGCAACAATTGAACCTGTTAAGTAAATCGATTTGTAACTAATCAATAACTGATACATAGGGCTAACACCAGACCTTTAATTCTAATAGGCACACACTCACTGACAGACACAGGCAATATCATTAGCAAGTAGACAATATACTCAAGGTAACTCATATCGTATATGTTGAAATTTTCTATATATGCATATAGACGAAACAATTAATAGGACCATATCTAGTATGAAATGTTAAAAAAAAAACTTCCATTTTTAGTCCGTACATATAGATTTTCGATTCAAACTATATTATATCCAAGTTACGCTGAATTTTTAAAACTTAATAATAAAATTGCGCTGAGATGTAGGCTATGAAAATTACAAGTCAATTCTTAAACACTCCCAAACACACATACACAATGTTACATATATGTATACAATATAGAGAAAAGAAATCACATTTAATGGGTTTCAAACTAATCAAAATGAAGTGCTGCATATAAATGTGAAAAGACATTGCCCAAATCTAACAAAGATCTGCCAACAAAATGATGATTAATAGTTGTAATCATAGAAAGCTCTAATTAAAATCTTAAGCAGTTCAATATCTTGAAAGCAAGCCAAATACTTTTAAAACTAAATGCAATTCAATAACTTAATTTAATAATTTTACCAACTTGCTTAGAGACTTTCACATTCGTATCAAATTCTCAAAAATATGCATACTTCAAAGAACGTCATCGAATTACTCTCATTTCAATTCCTATATTTGAGAATTTGGCACGAAAGTGAAATTTAAAAAAGGCTTTAAAACAATAAAATCAAATGCAATAAGTAGCTTAGTTTTTAACGATAAGTAACACCCTATAAATACATAAGTTCGACATACAATTCTTTTCAATTTTGTTCGGAATATCTAATTTTGCACAATAAAAATAAAATCAAAAAGTGCTGTGATAATTAACAAAAAGATTTAATGTAATATTTGAAAAATGCGTGTGCATTGAATTGCAGCAAAATTGAAACACGATAATAACAGTAATTATTAACTTGTTCTATTTCAATATTATATTATTGGGCTAATTTCTAAATATATCTTCTTATCATCTGTTCTTTTCTATAAGAATGAGCCTGTTATTCATTCTAAAAATCTGACTATTTAATTGTTGTATTAAATTGTGACTTAAATCTTAAGAATGGACAAATTGTAGAAATTGTTGAGTGTTTGTGTAAGGGAAGACCTTAAGTTTCAAAATATATTTGTTTCAGCTTATCAAAATTTAGCCTTCATTTTTATTTTGACAAACAGTAATACTACACAAAAATCTAATTCATTCGGATCTTACCATAAAAGGTAATAAATAATACAGGCTTGATTAATATTCTTTTTAACAATATTTAAATCATTTTAAATTACTTAGAGTATCTATAATATATTAAAAATTTATTTAATTAAGCATTAGCTTTTAAGGTATAATATTGAATAAAAGTCGCAGCTACAACGCCTAGCATAAAAGCCAAAAATAAAATGCAATATTGCCTAAAAAATCTGCATTAAACTGTTTTAAATCTTTTCCTAAAGCTTTAAGCGACACAACAATTACAATTTGCTGTTTATTGATAAATTAATAATAAAGCGTAATGCAAATATTTTAAAACTAACTGTTGATTCCTCGCCCAATACTGCCAGCGTTATACTAACTAACCGAAGATATTGTCTATAAAGTATCCGCCACGTTGCACCTTGGAGTCTGTCTCCCTTTTGCGATGCAACAAATAAGCCTGAAGCTGCTGTGGCTGCCGCGGTCCCCAATCCGCAGTGGGTTGCACGGCGAGTTTCAGTTTCTGCAAAGGAAATAATTTATAAAAAGGTTTTCCTCAAGGAAATGTTTTAGCTTACGCTGCTGAAACTGTTGCCCGGCTGTTGGTAGATGGTGTAGATGGCCCAGAAGGGCAGTTGGACTACACCTAGGCCCCAGATGAGCCAACCAGCCATGTATGCAGCTTGTGGATAAGCTACGTCCTTATAGGTCAAGGGTTCGTAGCTGCAGAGCATGTAGACCAGCACGAGGAACATTAGACCAGGTGCCACAATGGCCCAGCAGATGCGCCAATAGAAACTCGTCTTCACATTCAGCATGAACTCAATGTCGCTGCATAGGCGTCTCACTCCATAGATCCAGCCAACGGCCAGCAGCTCGGCAATGGCCAGAACGAGGGCTATGAATGTGCAGCCATAGAAGTCCACCAGATTGAGCACGAACTGGCCACCAGGCGTCATGTAAACCAGGCCACAGAGGAAGCCAATCACTGAGGCGCCTATGGCCAGTTTCCAGTGTGGCAGCTGGGGAAAGCGATCCTTGACCACGTTGATGACACTCGAGGCCATTCCAACGTTACTGCCAATGCCCAAGACGAGCAGCATGAAGAAGAAGAGCGCCGCAAACAATTGTGGTAAATACTTAAACTTGGCTATCGCCTCCGGATAGGAGATAAATGCCAAGCCAGCTCCTCCCTTGACCACAGTCGCAATGTCTGTGGTGTTTGTCTCGTGAGCCAAATTACCCAAGATGCCAAAAATGATGCAACCAGCCAAAATGGAGGTAAACGAATCTATCGAGGTGATGATGATGACATCTCTGTGGAAAAGTTCGGTAATAGAATGAATTGTGGATTCTCAGCAGATCAACTTACTTGTGCACCCGCTTATGGAAATCATTGAAGGAGGCATACATGATCAGAGTGCCAAAGCAAATGGCCAGGGAGAAGAACATTTGGGTGATTGCCGCATACCAGACATGCGGATTTAGCAGCTGGTCCCACTGGGGCTTCACAAAGTAGGCAATGCCCTGCCAGGCACCCGGCAAGGTCACTGCTCGGACCAAAAGGATCAACATGATGACGTAGGGAAACAGGGCCAGAAAGTAGGCTGCCTTTCCCGAGCTGCGTATGCCCTTGGACAATGTGATGGCAATTATGATCCAGGTGGCCAACAAACACATGACCATCTCCCAGCTGGGTGTTCCAAGGCCGCCATCCTCTAGGCTAACCGGTTCACGTAAAACTGTGCGTCTAAAAAGTGATCATAATCTGTTGTAGTTTAGACACAATTTGAATTTTATTTAGAACTCACGTAAAATACAACTCGGCTGAGGAAATACCCTGTACTGCGCGAGTGTCATTGGTGCCAGTGGAATTGATGCCAGTGCCTCCCGTGGCCACACACTGACTACCCCACTCCACCAGGCAGTAGGTCCAGGGCAGCACCTCCGAGAATGAGACCACCAAATAGCGTATGGTCAGGGCCATGATACAGGCGTAGTAGGTCGTGGCCAGTGCCGTGGAATAGACCTGTCCATAGGCAATTCCTGCAATACAATTTGTAGCGTCACATATACTTCTTCTTGATTCCTTATAAATAATATTAAAAACAATATTCACAGTGTTTGAAATTGGTCCACTATATCATAAATATAGTTGACATAGGAAAGTCGGTCATTAATTAAGGTTTAGTATGAAAAATTGTATTATTCCTGGAGATATCTCAATGAATATCGCAGATTTGGAATTTTCTATTGTCTTGAACATGCTGATGAAATTTTTTTGAAATCGGTTGCCTTTATCATAATTTAATGTGATGAAATGTGAGTAGTATTCAATATTTAAAATTAACTTGCTTGCAATCTTATTGTATCTATCTTTAATAAACTCTAAGAAGTCGGATGGATATTTCATAGGGTCTTAGATGCCTTTTATTGTCTGAATATCTGCTCAAAGCAATAATACCCGACGGACAATCTATGATAGTGATTCCACTATGAGAGAGTCATGTTGATAATTGACTTACCCTTCATGATGGGCACCATATCGAAGGCACGAATGCAGCCGCGACTCGAGAACTGTCCAATGATGACTTCCATATAGTAAATTGGTCGACCCACCAACAGCAGCACCACTAAATATGGTATGAGAAAGGCGCCACCGCCATTTTCCAGTGCTATGAAGGGAAAGCGCCAAACATTTCCCAGGCCCACGCTCAATGCGATGCAGGAGAATAGAAATTCGATTCCTTTGCCCCACTGATCCCGCGTTGCCGTCTGCTCCACCTCAGGCTCCTCCCGCGCCTCTTCACTGTTTGTGTCCATCGTCAGCTGAGATTGGAAGATCCGAAATGAGCTAACGTTTGAGTTTGGAGTAATTACTCTTACCAATTCCGTAGTCGTGCCGTAGACCACGCAATCCTTCTCATTCGCTATGCTTATGGAAATATTTCCATTAATCAACCTATTCAACTTTCCGTACTGAGTCGCATCCATTTTAGCGTGTGGAGAGACGAAGATGCGCCAAACTAAAGTGCATCGGCTGGAAACAGAGGGAACTTTTATAGACTTCACGCGTTGGTTGATCGTAATACTGCCAAATAGGGCTTATGGTTTCATCAACATCAGATACAATGTACTCTCTTTGTCATTGTTGTTGTTGTTGTAGTTGTAAGATAAGTGATATCAAATATAGCTGCAGTTAATAAAACAGTATACAATTTGCAAGAGTCTTAATAAACTCTATAGATCATTAACAATAAGTATGATGTAAGTTGTACAAGGTTATACATATGTACATGTACTGAATTCGAGGGAATGAATGAATACAGAGGTAAGTATAAATTTAATATATGTACATATATTTAAATTGAATAACAGGTATCTTAGAGTCGGCGATTCACTTGTTTTAAATAAAACACATGTTTGAAAAGAACAAACTCTGAAATTTGCTTAGGTTCCTATTTATTCGTACTGGAATAGAATTATTTGATTGCCCGTCCGATCACAATAATTGTTATTAAAATATTAACACATATGTATATATTTATTCAATTCTATACAATATCATCTATGAATATTTTGTCACGTTGTTGATAGACTTCATGAGATAATCTTGTCTGCTATGCGAAATGCGGCAGATTATCTATATATTACCGACAAATTTTGTCGAGTTCAATGCAACAAGAAACAAACATTATTGAAAATACACAAATGTAATTGAACCTTCAAGTATTGCTTGAAAAACATTTCCGAAAAATTGTTTACAATAATATTTTGCAAATTTTTAAAGAAAAAACCATTTATCAATATTCAATGTGGGTACATTTATATATCAGACTTGTGCAGTAGATTTATACACGGCTTCAACTAAAAACAATCTTAGAAATTTCTAACGTAAAACTGCCATAAATCCACTTCACACATTGTAAAAAAAAAATGTTGAGCCATGCTCTAGTTTCGGTTGCATAAATTTCTCTCCGTGTATCATAAAGGCATCTAATCCACAGCTTTAACCGAAAGTCAATACACAAAATGAGCCAAAAAAAAAATTTCTTATCATATTATAGTTGGTTTAAAGTGGACTTAGTCTTATCTTCAGATAAATCCACATTCGTTGACAGACCTCAACAATTTTTATTGTGGAACCATCTGTAGGTCTTTAGATAACGAGCATAACATCAAATTTAGTAAATTTAATTAAAGAATTAAATTTTCTTAACATGAATATCTGTATAGAGCCTTAAATATATATTTTAGAGGTGCAAAGCTCAATTTTAAGTCACATTCAATCAATTAAGATCTTAACCAAAACTTAAGCACAAAGATTATACGAATAAATAGACTAGCAATTTATTTGAAAGCATACTTAAGAAATCTACCGCACTTTGATATACGTAGAAGAAACGTCGATTTTGAAAACAAAACACACTTTGCTTACTTTAAAATTGATCAGAACTGTAATCTTTGGAATGTTTTTTGATCAACGAGAATATTGCACCCGTTCTTCACGAGCTTCCCAATGCGACTAACCCGAAACATAACTGATAATCCAATAAGAAATCTTTATGATGCTGCGGGAAGTAACGAGTATGCACAATATTTTCAACAGGGTTGTCAATGTTTTCAAATATTATGCTATGCTTTTTAACTAGATGGAACTAGATTTCTTTGAGCGACCCTGCGCTCAAAATCTAAATCATTTTAATTAAACGGCTGTGAATTCAAAGCAATGCGAAAGCAATGCAATTGACTTGGCTTTTCAAATTGCCGCCCAATAAATTGTCAACTTCTTGCAACTACATAAAAGATAATCTATTAATTACAAAATATATGTTAATCATTTTACAAAGTTATTAATTTAGACCTAACAATATCCAATCGGCATCGAGAGCTAATTATTATGTGTGGACCTATGCAAATGTGGGCTACATCTTTGTCATGTTATTGTTATGGTTAATGATTAGTACTTTGTTTTGCTTCTGTTATTGTTGTTTGTATCTTTTATTACAAATCGAGCGCTGGCACTGGCTCAAAAATATTTCTCCCATTGTTGCCAATCAGAATTTTGACATAAAGGCGCCTGCAAAGAAACATAAAAAAAAGTGATATCAATAAAAACAAATTAACAGAATATTGAATATTGTATAAATTGCCGAACTTTTGATACCTTTCCAAAGATGACAAAATGATCGTTGAATATATTTCAGATATTTCTAATAAATCATTCGAATTTGAATAACTCACAAATTTGCTTAATAAATATTACTGCTCATCTTAAAAATCTCTACTATCCATTATTTCCAAAGTTTTTAGTTATCAAAATTAAATTTGCTAATGTAAAAAGTATTCAAAACTTGATAACAAGTTCGCTAGTTTGTCAACAACTTACCATAAATCATTTGAAATTTTGGATATTATATATTGTATATATTATTTGGTTTATTCCATCAGAATGTCTTTAACTTCCGCATCGTTGACTCCGCTGCCTAACATTAGGTTTTTTCTGCGAGTAAACAGAATTGAAGAGTTGTATGTTATCTGAAATGTTCAAGAATTATTCACAAAAAGTATCGTTGGTGACAAAACTAGCGAACTTATTACGGATTGTGAAACAACACTAAACTTTGAACTGGAACTTGGAGAATCTTTGACTTACACGGTACGCCGGAGATGTTCAAGCTCGTCCTTGAGAAGGGCATTCTTCTCGCCCAGCCTGGTGTGGAGCTTCACACTGCGGGCGTTGCTCTCCTCCAGCAATTTGATAACATGCTCCTGACTGTGCAGCTTCGTCTGCTTGATGCTCAGGGTCGAGCAGAGATTCTGGAACTGCTCGTTGGTTGAGGCCAGCTCGTTCGTGATCTGTTAACGAGATGAAGGTGAAGTAATAGGGTTAAATGTTGGCCTAGCACCTGTTAATTTGCACCTGAGTGATAATTGTGCTCTTGTCGCTAGCTTGGGACATCACCTCATTGAGTTTTCGGTTGCTCTCCTGCTCGCGCTGTTTCATCTCCCGATCCAAATAGTTGATTCTCTCGCCACGCACCGCCAGCACCTGGCGATGATATTCAATTGACTCCTCTAGTCGGCTCACCTTCGATTCCGCCTTGGTCTGCAGCTCCCTCCTTCGCTCCAGTTCCTCGCGAAGCTGTTTCTCCTCCTCGACCATCGATTCCAATCGACTCTGATTGACAGCCAACTTGGCCTGCAGTTCACTGCTTACAAACAGATTTAAAATTTGTTCTTGAATTTAGTTTAACTTGCACTCACCTGATTTGGAGTTGATCCGCTGCGGGATTTGATGATTGCTCAGTTTGAACATCCTGCCAATCCTTGTACTGCTCTAGTTCCTTGAGCTGGTTTTGTAGTTCAGCCAAATGATGATCCTTCATAGCAATTCTCTCAGTCAATTCTTCAGATCTCTCCAATGCCAATTCTTTATCCGCCAGTGCCTCTTCAAGTTTCTTCTCGAGCTCAACAATCTGGCTGGTGATCGATGCCTGTGACTGATCCCGATTGGCATCTATATCCTTCAGACGCTGCTGAATGATCTTGTTCCTTTTTTGAGTAAGAGATATAATAATAACTTATTGTGCAGCTTTGTAGCACAACTTACGCTTTCTTCAGCTGCTTAAGCTCATTGCGGAGATCGTCTTCGACGACAGATTGCTCGACAAATGCAATGTTCTTGTCGGCCAATTCAATGGCCAGATCTTTATTCTTTTTGCGCACTTCGTCCAATGTTTTCACCAGCTCATCGCGGAGTTTTCGAGTGTCCACTAATTCAGCCCCTAGGTTGGAGGTGGCATCCGTTAATTCTTCAATCTTTTCCAGCAATTCACTGTTCTGTTGTTTTAATAACGATGTATCTGTAAGATTCTCGGTGATGCATAATTTGTCAAGCTCGCTATTAATGACGCCCAGTTCAGCGTCCTACAATTAAATGAAATTTAACCAAATTTTATTTTGTAGAGTAGCATAGCACTAACAATTTCCATCTGCAGCTTGGATCGAAAATCCTTAGAGAAACCCTCGTTTAGTTTAAACTGCTCGAACATTACCTTATAGCCGTTGTGCATGGCATCTCGACATCGAGATTTCAGATCGCTCACCGATTGAACAGCTGCAATGACATGCGATTCAATCAAAATATGAGAAAATAATGAAAATAAAAATATAAAAAATACCCTATAATACTCTACGTAATCTTACATGGAAACTCACGAATATTTTTGGGTAACGCGATGAGATCATCCTTCTTCAAAATCAGCTTGCAATTCTCGTCCTGGACCAAAGTAACGAGCTTGCAGGTGATATTAGTATCCTCTAGACGAAGGCCATTCAGTTTCGCCATAAATCTGGACTGCAAATCCTCCAGTTCTAATCGCAAGTCCTCCACATCTGGTGGTAGACACTGTGGTGTTGGACAAGATGGTGGTGGTGGTGGACAAGGTGCACTCGACTGTGATGGACACGTGGTAAATTCCACATCACCGACTTCGGAGGACTGAAGACTTGTGGGTGGATGCACAACGATGCTTGTCACTTTCTTCTTCATCCTTTGCGTGGGTCCATTCGCCTTGTCATCTAAATGTTGAGGTGAGAATGATTTATAGGTATGTCGGAGTATAAGTAATTTTCTACTTACCATTCGTTTGCGCATTTTGTAATCGCTTAATGCGCAACTCGGTCATTCGATTCATTCGCGGCTGGGTGAATTTATTCTTCAGCTTAGCTGGCGAATCCTCCGAGTTGAGATCCGTGCGACGCGAGAAAACACTCGTGTTGGAGGAGCAGCCATTTCCTAGAGATGTGCCCCTGGGTGTGTTACCACTTTTAATGTGCTTCGACTGCATCGAAGCTTTTGATGGCGAACGTGACACGGCTTTTGACTGTGTATTCAAGTTTTAGAGAGAGTTTAAGGCTTATTTAATAATAAAGCTACTCACTGCAGTTCGATTCGTTGAGTCTGTCTTGGAATTTAGCATGTTGACAATGTAAATGGCCTGTGTCTATTTCTAATTAGCTATGTGTGTTCTGTTCCAAAAGAGTAGCCGGCTGACTTCGGAAATCTGTTAAGATCAAGTCTAGAATTAAAACAAAAATGGATAAATTTCGAAATACGAGACGCAGCGGTGTACTGTTTGATGTTGAATGAACAAAATGTGTAATAGATCTGATTAAATTTCAAATGACTATAAGGCCTGCTATATATGCCTAGAATTTAGTTGATATATTTAAAAAACTGCAATCTATCTATTTTTACAAATAAGGAATGAAAAACTTGCTCATAAAAATGTTAAAGGAAATTACTTTCTGATTTTCGCCTGTTGCTTAACTATTACCGCAGTTTGATATTTTTTATTAAATTTTTTTTAGGAATAAAATATCATATATTTTAAAACAAAAATTGCTATAATTCGAGCCATGTATTTTAAAGCAAATGATAAATTATATTCTAAAAATATTAATAGATTGATAACCAGAAATTTGAGAAAAATCTCTCATCTAATGAGAACTCTTTCGCTTTGCTTAGCCACTGTGCTGTTATCGCATTTGATATGCGGTTCCTCTACTCACTGTTTAGAATACGTGCATAAAACAGAATCAAAACGTAAACAAACGCGAAGCGGGACACACAGGGAGAGCGACTAAAGCAGAGCACCAAAGCTCAGCAAAGAAGAGCGACAATTGTTGCTCTCACTGACCCGTTACATACTATCCCCTATCCCCTCTCTCTCCACCCTCCCCACAACCACCCCCGACAATTGCCATTGTCGATTATCGCAACAATCGTCGTGCAATTTGCATTTCAGTTGCGTTTCGGGCGCTTGACGAGACGGTTGTGAATACTTTGAATAACTATGAATAAGATGTGCAATTGAGTGTCCTCAAATAAAAACAAAACACATAATCAAGAAATCTAAAGACAAAATAAAAACACATGTGCAAATTTCAAATTTAGTGCAACACTTTTTTTAAGTTTCAAAATAGTTTCTGATTTCGCTGAAAATATGTAAGTTTCCATGTGGATTGAGAATTGTGAATTGTGTTGGGGTCGCAGTGCCAAGTGAAACCCTAAAAATGATTTTAATGATGTTCCTATTAGAATTGATTTCATTTGTCGCAGTTGCTCGACTCGTCACTGTTTTATACCCTGTACATTAATTTTAAATAATTTATAAATATAAATTGAGAATTGTTTTGGTTTGCATATTTAGTGTGTAAGAGCACCTCATAATTTCAATCCTATTTTCTTATTTAGTCTATACTTATAAGCGCACAAGCTAATAAATAAATATATCTAACGGCAGGGTGTCTGATAGTCGAGCATACTCGCCTGCTTGCTTTATTTTGCATATATTTCAAATGACGCTCGGCGCATTTTCAATTGAATTTAATCAGTGACGTAGCATAATAGGGACTATATTATATGGTAAGTTCAGTTGCCTAGAGGGTCTCACAGAGTACTTAGTTTTAGTTCCGCTTGGCAATGGATTTCCGAGCGAAATAGAAAGTGTACGACTAAATAAATATTGTAGACCGATTCTACAGATAAATATCTGTGATGATATACTTATCTTACCCCAG